>CM039724.1:30024640-32426519 GCA_022539455.1 Dendrobium nobile | reverse complement strand
GAAAAATGACCTTCGTTCGCCTCCCTACCACCCGTAGAAAATAAAATCTAGCCCTTGGCCACCTTATATGTTACATCCTTTAAAATAAATACCAATTAACCTATCCTGGTGAACATGATAATCTACCAGTCTTCTATACGGATGCATCTTTTTATATTCTATTTCATCGGGGTCAAGAGCTTGAAGAACAAGACTTTGATAAAGAAGAAGGAGAAACTGTTCCAATTCCATAAAGACGGCGTGCACCACCCTGAGGACCTGTACCAGCCTACCCTCATGATGACTTGGTCGAATGATTTGACCAACTCCAGAGTCATCTTGACACTCACATACAAGAATAACATCAACAACAAGAGGAAGACATGTGGTGGTTTGGGGAACGCTTCACTTTGATTGATCACGAATTTGAGTCAATCCACCAATATTTCCAACCACAACCACCTCCACCTCCAAGTGATCAGGATCCTCCTTTCTGAAGTATATCTATTTTGTGCTGCTTTTTCTCAGTGTTGTTTGTGACTCCTATTTTTGGTGATGTCAAAAGGGGGAGAAGTCTGTTGTAGTCAGTATGTCCTACTTATGTTTCCTATTTTTTCTTAGGTTTACTTATGTCTAAGTTCAATATAATGCATTTTTCTTTTCCTATTTAGTTTGTGATATTTTAATTAATTTTTTTAAAAAATGCCTTGCAAATTTGCTTATAACCAATATTATTTGACATCATAAAAAGGGGGAGATTGTTATAATCTATGACTCATAGTCTTAGATTTTGATGATTACAAATAATGCCGTTTGAATTACTATTCATTAAATACTTTTGATTCTTGCTCTTGTCTGTGAGTACTAACATTACAGGAAGATCACAAGTTACTCAGGACAACAAGAAGACTCAAGATTTGGTAGATTAGGAGTTGGAGTTCATAACATTATAATTTATTCATTTATTATCAATTTTTGTTTTCTTGAATCTGGCCACAAATTGTATGCAAGACTAGGCAATCATGCATACACAAAGGGGGAGAGGGTTTTTAAAATAAAGAAATTTTTTCTCTGTTGATCGTACTGTACGAGTTTATATCATACTGTACGATTTGATCTAGCTGAAATGACTTTATGTGAACAAGTCATACTATACAATTATAATTGTACTATACGATGTGTTACTAATAAAAAACCCTAGCCACCATATTAATTTAAGTAAATTTAATAACACTTCATACGGTATGATCCCATTCGTACTATACGACCTATTTCTGAATACTTACTTAATTTAACCCCAAGATTAGTGCATAAATTAAGGATTAATTTCTAATTGGTTATCATTTTAAACGACATAGTTCATACTGTACGATCAACCGAGGCTATTTTCGATCGTCCTGGTTTTTTGTACTGGACGATCCCTTAATTTTGACTAGTCGTACTATATGAAGTAGTTCATATACTACGATGTATAGAGACGAGTTTCATCATCCCGGGAATTGTACTGTACAAACAAAAGGATTTTATATATCGTATTGTATGGATTTTTATTATACTGTACGATTATATTCAAAATGTTTTGTATGTTTATAAAACTTCATACCAGGACGATGTCCATTATGTACTAATTATACTATACGATATTGTATCGAACTGTACGATCTTAATGGCTAATTTGAAAATTTTAGGATTTCTTGGAGCCTATTTTAAATATAAAAAACTTCTGTTTTTTGGGGGGTGACTGAGAGAGAGGAACGTGATTAGAGAGGGATTCCTTGGGAGAGCGCTCTTGAGAAGTTTTTAGGGTTTGTGATAGGAAGGAGAAGGTGGGCTTAGTGAGGGAGAAGGAGTATGAGGGAGATCACACGGTTTCTCCAAGCTTACTGTACTTTGCTCCTCCTATGGCCCGAAAAAATCTTTTGGGAGGCTCTTTGATGGGGAGACTCTTCTACATCCGTGTCCTCTAAGGTACTCTGCCTTCTCAAGGAGGGAGAAAAATGAGAAGGTATGCTTCCGTCGCTAGGAGGGTGATAAAGCGCTTGGCAATCAGCCACGCCGGGTTGGTGAAAGTGAGGTTTGTAAGGGCTTCTCCACCTTACTGTGGGGGGAAAAAGGAGAACTATTGTTTAGTAGTGAAATTCTTCCTGGAGTGTAGGACTCCGAGGAGTGGACATAGGTCATGTGACCAAACCACTATAAAATCTCTGATGTGTTTTTTCCTTTACTGCTTTTTATTTACGCTTGCAATTTATTTACTTTTAAATTGGATTGTGAAAATTGTTGTAAAAATTCATTGTTGCAAATTGTATTTCAGGAACTTGCTTCTGCATAATTTAATTTTCTTATTTAAATTTTTAAAAAATCATAAAAAATTATTATTAGATCTCATATTTAGAATTTTTTATTGCAACAAGTTTTCCAATTCACCCCGCCCCCCCTCTTGGTGCATCTCGTAATTTCAGCTCCCAAGAAGTAGAACAGTTAAGACTAGTGCAATTGGAGGGAAAGTTCAGTTTATCGGTAAAGTTTGTCTCCTTCCATATTAGTATAATTTTTGTTTAAGGCGTCGTATAATAAGGATAGTACTTTATTGCATGTTTAACCATCATTATTGTTGTCATTATATTGTTGCATGTACCTCTACTATTGTTTACCATGCTTTTGGTTGAGTTGGATGAGGTGGCTGTTTGGCTCATCTCTCAATATTGATTGCCCTTTATTATTGTTTTGACCTAATTTATTACTCTCTATTACTGGTTTGACCATCTTCTCTATATAAGCTTGTTTGAAGTTTACTTCTTCCATTTCTTTATAATGGAATGCAGTGTGTGGTTTGTACAAAAACTTCAACTCCGCTTTTGCTAGATATTTATAACTATACAACGAATCCTCACTATCCGGTGAAGAAGCATTGCCGCCTCTTCATGGAATTCCAGTGCTGATGGTTTAGCAAAACTAAGTGCCTAAACCTTCAGCATAGGAATTACCATGAAGAGGCGGCATGCAATGCGCAGTTGACATTTTCTCCAAAAATTACACACTGCATTCCATTACATGCAAGGAAGAAGAAAATTGCGAACAAGCAATAAAGGGTTCATTTATCAAAGATGGGTTCTCTTAACAATAATGTACCTAAGGTTAACTTGTAATTGCCTTTAGAAGGAGGGACCATTGGCTCATAGGTTTTAATTCTTGATTTATTTTTTATTTATATCAAGTAGTAGTGAACTGGAGGTACCTTAAGGACTTTGTAAAATATTTTGCGCATTTGTTGCATTTTTTTATGCATTTTCTACTTTTTTATCATTAATTTCTATGCATTTATTGTGTATTATTTTGCATTTTACTGCTTAATTACATTGCATTCATTACATATTTATCACTTATTTATCAGAAAGTTTATGTTAATGAGAAAGAATCATACTAGGCTTACTGTAATTATGCCCATAGTCTTGATTTTAGTGTTCGTAAAGATCATCATAGTTACTGGTCAAATTCTAAAAAAATAAATCTGAGGACTTTATATGTTTAAAAATTGGTTTTAAGAAGATGACTGATCTTAATATCCAAATAAAATATCAAAAATTAGACACCTAAACTAGTTGTCAAGTTAGGATTAAGTTTAAAGGGAATGAAGTTGGATATTGGAATGTGAAAAAAAAATTTTAAAAACCACAATCATGATTTTCCTAAGGCAGAAGAGTGACATCTAGTTAGATCATGCAGGAATGTGTGCGATGAGAAAGCTTCAGTTCTTAAATCAATTACAGAAGCTGATATAAGAACCATTGATGCATTTTTCTTCCTTGCTAATAAAGTTGGAGGTGTCGAAAATATTGGATTCTCTAAGAGGGATGCGTACAACTTTATTTAAAAAGTGAAAAGAGCAAAGATTGGGTTTGGGAATGTGCACCTCCAAAAGGACACCGCTTAGTGAGTATATGGAAGGGTGCATGAGATTATACATATGATTAACAATTAAGGATAACAGCTTTCACATGTACACCTTGATGAGTAACGATATGTATACCCTAATTAAAGTCATGAGATTTTTTCTATCCGACACATCAGCTCGAGGGGGTTTTATTTGAAATGGGATTCGATTTCCCATTGCCATAAGCTCCCGTGATTAATTACATCTTAAGCAAGGGCCTAAGAATACTCTCGATTAAGGACTATACATTATTCTTTCATATGGGATTGACACATAGAGAGGAGTATAAGAGTTTCATATTCAAAGGGAATGAAAGGTTTAACTTCCTTGGTCAACATGCACGACTCATATCATCATCCATAAGGGCTAAGGTAGGGAAAATAAATTGGAGAAAGACAACACTACACTCTGAGCATATAAGAGATAAATATTAAGGTGGTGTCATCTATGTGATGCCAATAGGTGTGATTTATAGCCTTTGAAGGATAGAAGACTTACCCTTTGATGAAGCATACTACGAGATATTGATAATAGTAGCATTAAACCCTAAATCTATAATGGATTTAGTATTTTACATATAATACTAACACCCGTGTCATAGCTAATGCATTCTAGACTTATATATTCTGATTGAAAAGGAAAGTCAGCTAACCACATAGTCATATAAAAATTCATGCTATCCATACGTTATGAAAGATAGGTGGGTGGTTATGTGTTTGAAAATTAAGACCGACATCTAGAGAGATTCCTAAGTGACCTTATACCTATGAATGGTATTTTGCTTCTAAGACTAATATAATTAAATTTTAATTTTTAATTAATTTCTAATACAATGCATGCTAATAAAAAATTTTTAAATCAGAAATGCATGAAATTTTAAAAAGGCTTACAAAAATAATTTTTTAGAAGATTAGACTTCCCTATGTTCAGCATCTCATCCTCATAGGTTAAATTATCTTAACTCTACCCATAGGCAGGGAAGTGTCTAAACTAGGAATGAGGAGAATGTATTAAAATGCATGCGATCCTAGATGACCTCCAACTTATTTTCTAAAGTATTATCTTTCTATGTTATTTAATTTCTAAAATTTTGAATTTTAATTACATGTAGAATAATTTTATCCCTAAGAGCCTAACGAAATTAGACATAAACACATGCAATAAAGAAACCTATAAAAAGCATGGTATTTCTACTGCACAAATAAAGTAAACACATCATTAAAATAAAATATCAACTAGAGTAAAAAGTATCCAAAAGTTCATGACAAGTGCCATATAATATACAATCCAGGATTTGTAGAAAAGTAATAGTGGTCAGGCTCCACATACAACAACCTAAATTCTAATCCTATAGAATGATGTAAATCTTAAAAATAAGGCATTTTTATCTTGATCTTCATGTTTTGTCTCCTCTATTGGTCTCCTTTATTCAACTTCGTCGTAGTACATCCTCCAAAAGGATATCCAAATGAAAAGAAATTATCCGTAAGGGGATTTCTTTTCTCTTTAGATCCCTTATATTTAAAAAAATGCCTTATTTTTAGATTTTCATAACTCTATACTTTGAATAATATTATATTAGGAATATAAAAGAAAAAGTATAAAATCTCCTACAAGGTTATCCTAGATAGTTATAATAAAATATCCCAAGCAATTATATATGAGAATAAAAGTACTCAAGCCAGCCATACTTGGCCATACTCTTATTTATTTAGGGGCTAAGCAGACGAAATACTTGTAGTAATTATATATAATTTATTCATTTTTAGCCCACTTTTTAGCATTGTATGAGCACAACCACCTACACAAAATATCATAAGTATCAAAATTTCTCCAAACCTATAGGTAATCTATCACCCCTCACATCATAGAGATAGTACAATAATTAAAATCATTATCACAATAATTATCATAGAAAGCTAAAATAACCAGCACACATGCCACATGTAAATTTCCATATCACATAAATAGAAAGAAAGAAAATATTGACCTAACATAAATCTTGAAGTCGTGTCCTAGCAAATAGTTCTATGTGTGTGTAGTAAACTATATGGTCTTGGGTATGTCTTATGTTGGATAATTAGTTCAAGTTATTTGTGATTTGATTTGTTGAAGGTCAAATAAAAAATTTAATTAAAGTTTAAATATTAGTGTATTAAGATCAATTTTGATTAATTTAGTTGGTTGGTTAATTTTAATACTTAGGATTATATTCTCTAAAATTTAAGTTGAGTTAGTGAATTTTAGAATGCCAGGGGTTATTCTATCCACTAGATCAAAGGGGTCCAAAGTTGACTTTTAGAATCCAACTTAGTTCTAGAGTCTTAATATTTTTATTAAATATTAGACTCTTTGGGATGTAATTAGGCTTTAAGTTTGTTAGATTTGGAGTTTTATACATAAATTTATGATTGTTAGAAGTTTGGGCCTATTTATTGAACTATGGTTTACCCATGAGTTGACTTTCTTTGTTTAAATTGATTTTTAGAGGGCTCGTATTTTTAATAAATACTAAAATTTAAATGGAGTTGAATTCCTTTTATTTTAACCAATTTAGATTTTTTTTTAAAATTAGTTATGATTTTTTAAAGTTAGGGTATTTAGTGAATTATTAAAAATTTCTCAATTAATGATATTTTAAGAATTTTCATTTAAATGACGTCCAAACATCTTGGAATCACCTCTAAAGGTCAAAAATTACCTAATAATCTCCATAAACTGTGCCAACGGCATATTCATAAAAAGGCTCCATTAAAAGTATCACGCTTCAATAGCAACAGCAAAGCCAAAGGCCTCTTCAATAAGTGTTTGAGCAAATGTGATTATTCTGAGGAGTTTGAGAGTTTTGAGGCAGATGGATATTGTGAAACTCCTCGAAAAGTACCTACTACTATGATGGTCAGCAAGAGCCTGAATAGATGTATATTCAGACCAAATGTTGAATCACTCTTCTCAGAATAATTTTGAAGCTAGTAGTGGATTTATATTCTGAAATCATATCACTAGGTTTGCATACCAAATTAGCACACAAGCGCAACTGAATGAGGAGGCTTAAGAATACATGTTGTCTATGAAGAAGGATATGTTTGAAAATATCAATTTGATTCTTTATGTGAAGAGAAAGAATTATAAGTTTATATAGGGTTGCATTGCAAAAGTGAAAGATCCTCTAAAGCGTAGGCCTAAAGGCATATCGAATGCAAGGCTGAAAAGCTAATGGAAAAAGAAGAAGCTGAAGAGTATGATTTTACTTACAAACTAATTAATTTATTGTGTATTTGACATATTATAACTTAGTTTTCTTGAGATTAATTTTTTTAAACAGGGAAATCACCGGTGAAGAAAAATACAATGTAAATGTCTATGCCTTCAAATATGTGTAATTTTATAAGCATTCCTGAATGCTTAATCGAGGAATTCATAAATTGCATACACTCCAGCCAGTCATCACCTATGTAGTGTAATTTCATAAGCATACCCTAAAAGTTCATTAGGGATGTTAAGCCCTTGTGAACTAGCCTAAGGCTAACCAAGATGGGGGGGGGGGGGGGGGGGGGGAGGTGAATTGATGTTTTAAAAATTTTCTAAAAAAAAACACAAATTTAAGCCAACCCAAAATTCTCCACAAGAAAAATGAAGTGTGGAAATTAAATGAGAAAAAAATAGTAAGAAATAACATACATAAATTTATAGTAGTTCGATCAACTTGACTTACATCCACTCCCTGGAGCCTCTCCTCCAGGTATTGCACTAAACTCAATGACTCTTCTTTTGCCCCCACAGCAAGGAGGAGAAGCTTGTACAAACCTCCTTTCCACTGACACCAGTGAGGAATAGAACCCAACTCCTTTTGCTTCCTCCTGAAACAGGCAAAGAACCCAACTCCTTTTGCTTCCTTCTGAAGCAGGAAGAGAACCTAACTCCTTTTGTTTCCTCCAGAAGCAAGCAAAGAACCTTGATCAGTTGCTGAAGTAGACCTCTTTCAGACCTCCAAGGAACTAGGGATGACGACTGAAGAAGATGTTTTGAATCCTTTCTTGGAGCAACCTTTGTGAAACCCCTCATAAACCCCCCCTCACATGATCCTCTTTCTCTCTCCCTTACTCTCCCTCTCCTCTTGGCTCTTCTCAAGTCAGGACAACAGCAAAAGATGCACTCTTGGGTAAAAAAGAGATCTTAAATAGAAGAGATTCATATTTACTCTTAATTGCAACAAACTGACATTATCGTCCATGATGATTGAAGGATCATCATGTACGATTAGTACAAATTCAGCTTAATCAGCCAAGACGATCTAGGGGAGTTTGGACAATCAAAGGTCTTATTTGTTTTGATCGACTAGGACAATAAAACATTATGTTGTACGATTAGTTCAAAATCATTGAGTATCATCCAGGACATCACCTTGTTTGTATGTCTGGAAGATGGAAAACAAAATTGATCAGCCCGAACAATTTTATAATTGGCCTGGATGATTAGTTCAATATATTAAATATCGTCCAAAACATCACCCTGATTGCATGTTTGGATGATGGAAATATAACTGATCATCCAGGATAATTTGGTAGCATCCTATATGAGTAGTGCAAAATAATACACATCGTCTAGAATATCGCCCTAATAGTCTAGGATGAAACTAAGGTTTATTTAACTGATCATCCCGAATGATATGATTGAGCAATCAAAACTTAATTTCTTTCCTTAATTATCAGATTAATTTAGGCATAATTGAACTGCATCGTCTAGAATAATATCCTGGATGATGTTTTAAAATTAAAACCTACCTAAATAGATCTAACAGTTGATTCTTTCTGATTTGAGCTTATCATCCCGGACGATGCAACTATCATCCAGGATGATTCACTTAATTGCAGCTACCTTAACCAGGATGCCCATATTAGGGTTTTTATTTTTAACTGATCATCCACGATGATTTTTAGATCGTCCCGGATGATGTGATCAAAATAGAAAATACTAATCAAGTAGATAGAACTTTTTCCCCCAAGTGTGTGTGCAATCTTACTTAGTATCAAGATTCACAATATTAAAATTGACTCAAGGAAAGGTAAAAAGCCCTCACAAACTGACTTACCCCTAGTCTACCCAATCTTGAGCTGGCTTGATTTGCACTCGACCTTGTAGATCTGAATTGTTAGTAGGCAAGGCCATCGTAGAGAAACATAAGTAACAAAAATGTTTGCTATCATCAAAATTATATTTTCTGAAATCAGATTCACAATAATCTTACCTTTTTTGATGATGGAAAATAAAAATAATTAAAGAGTTCAGTAAAAATAGTGTGAATCAAGAAGTTCAAATTTTACTAAAAATAAACACAGTACATAATACAACTAAGCAGTTTAAAATAGTACAACTAAAAATAGAAACTACTAAAAAGGAGGAGGGAACAAAACACAAATAGAAATAGAAACTACTAAAAAGGACAATGTACATCATAGAAAAAATAATAAAATAAAACAAATAACAGGTAGGGCGGCCCCTAATCACTCGAAGTAGGTGGTGGTGGTGATTAAAAAAGCTAGAAAGAGTAACAAACAACTCCCCAAACCAGGCCATGTCCTGGTCGTGCTGGCATTGTTAGTGAGCTACATACGAGTCAAAGCGAGCAACATCCTCCGCATATTACTGCTCATGTGTAGCAACATAGGACTTGAACCATGTCTCCCATTGGTCGAACCACTCCACTAGCTGATCCAGTTGTGAGTACTGGCAGAGCGGAATAGGTACAAGAATGGGTATAGGAGCCGCCTCCTCCTTAGCTCCCTCAGCTTCCTCTTGCTCTAGGTTGAGATGAATAGTATGAAGAATATGGAAAGTGTTGTTGGTGCAGAAGGCATGCTAAAATTTTAGAGGAGTAGGATATTGAAGGTTGTATTTGGATTACCTAACGTAAGCTATAATTTGGCCGAGTGCAAGGTTAGGCTTCCTCCTATGTCCTGAATCACTAATGCATGTGAGGTGCTCAATATAGTGAAAAATTAAATCAATCGCATTGAATTCATGATAAATCAAGTCAGTCGCATTGAATTCATGGTGGGCCATGATGTAAAAAGTGGCGATCGAAAGGAGTGGAGTGATCAGAATACGATCACTAGCTTTTGAAAGAATTGAGTTACGAAGGATATATTAGATTTGTTGTGAATCTGATTTCAGGGAATAGAATTTTAATGATAGCAAACACTTCTATTTCTCTATGACTGTCTTGTATACTAATGTTTCAGGTCAACAATGTCAAATTGTAATTTAAACCAGCTTAAGATTAGGTAGACTAGATCTGAGTTAGTTTATAATCTTTTATCTTTTCTTGACTCAATTATAAATGATTTCATTCCTGATGCTAAGTAACATTGAACACACAGACATTTGGGGGAAATTTTTTGACTATTTTAAAGGTTATTTTTTGCTCACATCGTCCAAGATGATCCAAAAATTAGCATGAAAAATTCATTAAAAATAGAAACTCTAATTAGGGCATCCTAGTTAAGGCATCCATCATCAATCACATTATCCTGGATGATTTTATATTGGCCAGATTGATATGCTCAAATCAGAAAGAATCAGCCGCCAGATCTATTTAGGTAGCTTTTATTTTTGGACATCATCCTAGATGATGCAATACAATTATCCCTAAATTAATCTAGTAATTAAAGAAAGTAATTAAGGTTTGATTTCTCGATCATATCATCCTGGACGATTACAAGATCGGCTGGGATGATCAGTTCAAAAACCTTTGTTATTCCTGGACTATCAAACATCAGCAGCTTCTATTCAGGGCGATGCTCTGGATGATATGCACTAAATTGAATTAATCGTCCTAGATGTTTGCAAGATTGGTCTGGACGATCAGGTTATTTTTCCATCATCAAAACATCCATTTAGGGGGATGTTCTGAACTATAGTTAATGACTTGTACTAATTATATAGGATGATATCCTATCATCCTAGACGATGTAAACAAAAAATCTTCTGATCATCCCAAATTATCCTGGCTAATTGAGTTAAATTTGTACTGATCGTACATGATAATATTAATATGATCATGGATGATAAAGTCTATTTATTACAATTAAGAGCTAATCCAAAGCTCTTCTATTTAAGACCTCTTATTCTATCCAAGAGATCATCTTTTACTGTTGTTCTGGCCTGAGAGAGCCAATAGAAGAGGGAGAGCAAGGGAGAGAGAGAGGATCTTATGAGGGGGAGTTTGTAAGGGGTTTCGCAAAGGTTGCTCCAAGAAATGATTCATCGTCGTCTTTTTTAGTCATCTTCCTTAGTTTCTTAGGGATTCTAGAGAGGTCTACTTCAGTAACTGATCAAGGTTCTCTGCCTACTTTAGGAGAAGCAAAAGGAGTTTAGGTTCTCTGCCTGCTTTAGGAGGAAGTAAAAGGAGTTGGGTTCTCTGCCTCATTAGGGTTGGTGAAAAGGAGGTTTATATAGACTTCTCCACCTTGCTGTGGGAGCAAACTGAGTTTAGTGTAATATTCGGAGGGCACCTCCGAAGAGTGGATATAGATTTAGTTGACCAAAAAACTATAAATCTCTGTGTTCTTTCTTACTGCTTCTGCATTTAATTTCCACAGTTTGATTTCTTTGTGGTGAACTTTGGTTTGAGTTTATGCTTTGATTAAAGAATTTTTTAAAAACCAATTCACCCCCCTCTTGGTTAGCCTTGGGGTAGTTCATAAGGGCTTAATGTAATATCAGTTTTGCTCCAGGTTCGTCTGGGACGAATTTGGATCGTCCCGGGACGATCGGTACAGGTTTGGTCAGAATTGTGAAAATTGAGCAGTTCGTTTGGACGAAATGTTGGATCGTCTGGACAAAATTTTTCCAGAGAACCTGTCACCGGGGACGATAATTAAATCTCGTCTGGACGATATTTGTCCAGAGCCAGATCGTACCGGGACGAAGTGCGATCGTCCAGGACGATCAGTCTGAATATATATCGAAATGAGATATTTTGAAGAGAGAGAAAAAGCTGAGGAGAGAGAAAAATGAAGGAAAAAGTGGAAAAGTTGATTTTTGGACGACGCCGAGCTGTTTTCTTCTGTTGAGACTGTTCAGGAAATTGCTGTACGCAAGGTAAGGCACAATCCGACTTCTCAATTTTCAGAACCGTCGCTGTTGACGGTATTTTTCTGTCCGGATTTCATTTTTGTTAGCGATTTTCGTCCGTATTTTCTGACTAGTTTAGTTTTTACCGTGTAACTTTCTGTATATCGTTGACGTGCCGGGTGTGCACATTTTGAATATATTTTGGAGATTTTTGTCCGGACCGTTTTGATTTGACGGCATTTTATTCCGTTTGTATTTTTCTGTGTGAATATTAAATGTTGTGGCAGTAGAATAAATGTTCTGAAATGTTGTTTTCTACATTCTGTGTGAATTTGGTATTCTGTGATTTTTCAGGAAAATTGTGTAAATTTCATACGCTGCCTTTATGCTGCCTGATTTTTGCGTGATTTCTGAATTGTCCAGATTTCTTCTGATTTGATATGCTATCTGTATATGCTATAAAAAGGGAGTTATAAGGGTCCTGGATCCTATGAGATTCAGTTAGTGTATGAGAAATCTGAAATGAGCTCAATCTGAAATCTGATATATGTTCTGTTCCGGATGCGAGGAATTCTGTTTAGGTGCTATAAGCACTATATATGTATTCTGGTGAGATAAGCACATCTGTTCTGGTGCGATACGCACATCTGTTATGGTGCCGTGAGCACAAAAGGGAGGCATAAGGGGCCGGAATCCGTAGAGATTCCGTCCGTGTCAGGGAATTTAGCTATTAATTATATATCTGATATCTGATATCTGATTTGAAAGGATTTCTGATTTCCATATCTTTTCTGATTTGATCTGTTTTGTTATGAACTGTCCGATTCTGATTTCAGTATGAAGATTCTGATATCTGTCCGATTTTGTTCTGATTTCTGTACGGATTTCTGTCCGATGTGGTTGGTTTTGGATTCTGAGAATTTTGATTGGAGGTTTGTCGCTTTGCTGAGCTATTGAGCTCACTCTTGCTTTCTGGTGGTTTTCAGGTTCTGGGAAAGGGAAGGAAGTCCAGGACTAGATTTCAGAGTCTGATCAGTATAGGTATTTTGTTCTTTTTGATTTTTGTACAGTCATGGATTTTCTGCTCTGTTTCTTTCTGTCAGCCATGCACTGTATTTGTAGATGATTGTTTTGAGGAAAAGAAAGAAAAAATTATAGATGATTTGTTCCGCTGCATTTGATATTTGTTAGTAGCTCTTGTCTGTTTTGTATGTATAATATTTGGAAGATTCAGTTCAGTAAGCAAATTCCAAAGCCAGATCCTGGTTAGTTCGTTAAGCTGGTCGCGACCCGGTGCGGGCAGGATCCGTCTCGGGTCGGGTCGTGACAAGCTTTTTGGTGGTATCAGAGCATTTGTTTTGGAATTTGGTTAGATTGTAAAATAGAGCTATATGAAGTGATCTGTAAGTGAGTTTGTCTGGGGTAGTTTTGATTTGTTTGGCTTTTTATTGTGTTGTTTTTGTGATAGTTTTCCAGATTTTCTGGATTTTTCTGTATGGATCATCCAGACCCAGACATGACTGACGGGCAGAGTGCTAGTCAGGCAGCTCCAGTGGGGAGTACAGCCCTAGTGGCCGGTGCTGATATACTTTCTCAGTTTGCTACGCTTGTTGCTCAGATGATGAGCGAGACTCAGAGCAGAGCTTCTACTGTCAGATCTGAGGATATTGATAGACATATGCAGTTATTTCTGAGATTGAAACCTCTGAGATTTGAGGGCGCTGTTGAGCCCAGAGCTGCTGAGGAGTGGCTGAGGAGGTTGGAAAAGACTTTTGACAGGATGCAGTGTCCTGCGGACAGGAAGGTTCCATTAGCAGTGTTTCTGTTGGATGGAGAGGTTGAACACTGGTGGGAAGGCCAACAAGCAGCCAGATTTCAGGGCAGATTGAACTCTTTGATCACTTGGGAAGAGTTCACTGAGGTGTTCCGAGACTGGTTTGTTCCCCCTTCTACACGACATCAGATGCAGGAGAGTTTTCTGAGACTTGTTCAGGGGAGCAAGACGGTGATGCAGTATGAGGCTGAGTTTACTGCATTAGCCAGGTATGCTCCGCAGCTGGTTAGTACTTCTGCTGAGAGGTGCTACAGATTTCTGAGGGGATTACGAGATACTTTGAGGCAGCCCCTGATACCATTCCGGATCACTGACTTCTCTGAGCTTGTGGAGAGAGCTCGATTGATAGAGAACGACTTGATGGATACTCAGCAGCGGTGGACTGCGAGTAGGAAGAGATTTGGAGGTGAGGCTTCAGGTAGTGGTTCCTCTAGGAAGAGGAGATTTGTATCTAGACCTGGTTCTGGATCTGGTGAATTCAGGAGGAGTGGAGGGTCGTCTGGTACTGCTACCAGTACGATGAGTTTTGGATCTGTTAGTACGGCACCTGTGTACCAGAGCTGTGGACGACGACACCTTGGCCAGTGCTACATGATGGCTGGTCTGTGCTTCCGATGTGGTCAGCTAGGACATCGGATTGCAGAGTGTCCACAGATGGGATTTGATCGGCGTTCTGAGTTCCGATCTGAGGGCTTTGTTAGACCTGTTGGTTCAGCAGGGAGACCGAGGACTGTTCCTCCGCATCCTGAGGGATTTGCTGGTAGAGGTGGTGGTTCTAGTTCTGGACCACGGAGACCACCTACTGTTCAGAGGGAGCAGAGTAGTTCTGTTGCTTCAACTCCAGCTCCAGTGCAGCCCCGAGTTTACAGCTTGAGTCAGCAGGAGGCTCGAGATGCTCCCGATGTTGTGACAGGTACGATTTACATTTCTGATCAGCCCTGTCGTGTTTTGTTTGATTCTGGAGCCAGTCACTCTTTTCTGTCCGAGCACTATTTTTAGATTTTGCATTTGGACTCGTTTTTGCTTCCGGTTTCTTTGTCTGTGATTTTACCGGCTGGAAATCCTTTGATTGCTCAGAAGTTTTGCTTGTGTGAGATTGACATTTCTGGCAAGAAGTGGAAATCGAGTCTAATTCTGTTGCCGATTTCTTCATATGATGTGATTCTTGGCATGGATTGGCTGAGTCAGTATGAGGACTAGATAGACTGTCTGAAGAAGCAAGTGAGTTTGCTTATGGCTGGAGAGAGATGTGTATTTCAGGGCTTACGAGGTGTTCTCTCCAGTCTGATTTCTGTGTTGAAGGTAAGCAGGATGTGGAAGAAAGGATGCCAAGTGTTTTTGGCTTCGGTGCGGGATCTAAACCTGGAGGTTGGTTCTGTCTCTGAGATTCCAGTAGTACGGGAGTTTGCTGATGTTTTTCCTGAGGAGTTGGTTGGTTTACCTCCGGATAGAGATGTGGAGTTTTCTATCGATATTTTTCCAGGGATCGCTCCTATATCAAAAGCTCCGTACAGGATGGCACCGAAAGAACATTCTGAGTTGAAAGTTCATCTTCAGGAGTTGGTTGACAGAGGCTTTGTCCGTCCTAGTGTTTCGCCCTGGGGAGCACCTATTTTGTTTGTGAAGAAGAAGGACGGGACACTCCGTATGTGTATTGATTACAGAGACTTGAACAAGGTCACGATCAAGAACAAGTATCCTTTGCCTCGGATCGATGACTTGTTTGATCAACTTTTCGGATCTTCTGTGTTTTCGAAGATTGACTTGCGATCCGGATACTATCAGGTGAAGGTGAAGGAATCTGATGTGATGAAGACAGCTTTCAGTACTCGGTACGGGCACTACGAGTTCTTGGTTATGCCTTTTGGAGTAACCAACGCGCCTGCTATTTTCATGGATCTGATGAACCGAGTATTCAGGGAGTATTTGGATCAGTTCGTGATCGTCTTCATTGACGATATTCTGGTATATTCTGCTTCTGAGGATGAGCATGCCAGACACTTGAGCATTGTGTTGGAGACTTTGAGGCGGCATCAGCTGTATGCCAAGTTCTCCAAGTGTGAATTCTGGCTGAGGAAAATTTCTTTTCTGGGGCATGTGATTAGCGGAGAAGGCATTTCTATTGATCCCCAGAAGATTCAGGCAGTTGCTGATTGGCCGAGGCCGACTACGGTATTTGAGGTACGTAGTTTCTTGAGCATGGCCGGATATTACAGGAAATTTGTGAAGGGATTTTCACAGATTTCAACGCCTCTGACGAGACTGACGCAGAAATCAGTACCTTTTGTTTGGACACCGGAGTGTGAAGCTAGTTTTCAGAGATTGAAGGACTGTTTGACTTCAACTCCAGTGTTAGCACTTTCGTCAGGTACGGAAGGTTTTCAGGTGTTCAGTGATGCTTCACTGAAAGGCCTAGAATGTGTCCTGATGCAGCATGGTCAGGTAATTGCTTATGCTTCTAGACAGTTAAAGCCACATGAGAAGAATTACCCGACACATGATCTGGAATTAGCTGCAGTGGTATTTGCTTTGAAGATTTAGCATCATTACCTGTACGACGTCAGATGTGAGATCTTTACCGATCATAAGAGCCTGAAGTACATTTTTACTCAGAAGGATCTGAATCTGAGATAGAGAAGGTGGCTCGAGTTGATCAAGGATTATGATTTGACTATTCAGTACCAGCCTGGGAAGGCTAATATGGTAGCGGATGCTCTGAGCAGGAAGTCTTCTGGATTATCAGGTATTCAGCTTACTTCTGATGACTTTCTGATTCGAGACATGGAGCGCTTGTAGTTGGAGGTGATTCCCTCCAATGGTTTGGATTTGGCTCATCTGAGTATTCAGTCTTCTTTGGAGATAAGGATTCAAGAAGCCCAGAAGTCAGATTCTGATTATTCGAAGTTGATTGCTCAGATTGGATCTGGTAAGACTCCTGAACTTCGAATTTCTGATTCTGGTGCTATTTTCTGTAAGAACAGGTTGTGGGTACCTGTGTTTGGGGATTTGAGGTAGGAGATTCATTATGAATCTCATCATTCTGGCTACAGTATTCATCCAGGCAGTGGTAAGATGTATGCTGATATGAAGCTTTTATTCTGGTGGCCTGGGATGAAGAAGGATGTGGCGGAGTTTGTGTCGAGATGCGAGGCCTCTCAGTTGGTGAAGGCAGAGCATCAGCGACCAGGTGGACTATTGCAGTCGTTGCCTATCCCTGAGTGGAAGTGGGAGGAGGTGACGATGGACTTTGCGGTGGGTTTTCCTCGATCACGGCAAGGACATGATGCCATCTGGGTGATCGTAGATCGATTGACGAAGTCCGCCCATTTTCTTCCGATCAGACAGACTGATTCAGTAGATCGCTTGGCACAGGTTTATGTTAAGGAGATTATCAGATTGCACGGTGTGCCTCGAGTGATTGTATCTGATCGAGACGGACGTTTTACTTCCAGACTTTGGAAGGGTATTCAGCAAGGCTTGGGTACGAAATTGCATTTCAGTACAGTTTTTCATCCTCAGACTGATGGACAGTCTGAGAGGACTATTCAGGTACTGGAAGATCTGTTGAGGCTTTGTGTTTTGGACTTTGGCGGAAGCTGGGAAGATCATATCCCTTTGATAGAGTTTGCTTACAACAATAGCTTTCAGTCCAGTATCGGTATGCACCGTATGAGGCTCTGTATGGCCGGAAGTGCCAGACTCCTTTGACTCTGACGGAGGTCGGAGATAGACAGGCTTTGGGTGCCACTTTTGCTGATGAAACTGTTCAGAAGATCGGCTTGATTAAGGAAAGATTGAAAGCGGCTCAGGACCGACAGCAGAAGTATTATAATCAGAAGCACAGGTTTGTTGAGTTTCAAGTTGGTGACTTTGTGTATGTCAAAGTCAGCCCGATGAAGGGTGTGAGCAGATTTGGCCAGGTGAGCAAGCTTAGTCCAAGGTATGTTGGACCTTTTGAAATCCTAGAAAGGATTGGGAAATCTGCTTACAGACTGTTGCTTTCTGATTCGATGCCCGACGTGCATAATGTGTTTCACGTATCCACTTTGAGGAAGTGGGTATCCGACTTTGGGAAGAAGGTATCTGCTGATGAGGTTGAGATTCAGGAGAATCTGGCGTACAAGGAAGAGCCAGAGTTGATTTTGGCGTACGACGTCCGAAAGCTACGAAGTAAACAGATTCCGATGGTTAAAGTCCAGTGGAAGCACCGTACTGCACGGGAAGCGACTTGGGAGAAAGAGTCGGACATGAGGAAGTCATATCCGTATCTGTTTTGACGGAGTTTTGATTGGACAATGTCGAGGATGACATTTTTTTGAAGTTGGGGAGATTGTAATATCAGTTTTGCTCCAGGTTCGTCCGGGATGAATTTGGATCGTCCCGGGACGATCGGTACAGGTTTGGTCAGAATTGTGAAAATTGAGCAGTTCGTCTGGACGAAATGTTGGATCGTCTGGACGAAATTTTTCCAGAGAACCTATCGCCGTGGACGATAATTAAATCTCGTCTGGACGATATTTGTCCAGAGCTAGATCGTATCGGGACGAAGTGCGATCATCCAGGACGATCAGTCTGAATATATATGGAAATGAGATATTTTGAAGAGAGAGAAAAAGCTGAGGAGAGAGAAAAACGAAGGAAAAAGTGGAAAAGTTGATTTTTGGACGACGCCGAGCTATTTTCTTCCGTTGAGACTGTTCAGGAAATTGCTGTATGCAAGGTAATGCACAATCCGACTTTCTCAATTTTCAGAACCGTCGCTGTTGACGGTATTTTTCTGTCCGGATTTCGTTTTTGTTAGCGATTTTCGTCCGTATTTTCCGACTGGTTTAGTTTTTACCGCGTAACTTTCTGTATATCGTTGACGTGCCGGGTGTGCACATTTTGAATATATTTTGGAGATTTTTGTCCGGACTGTTTTGATTTGATGGCGTTTTATTCCGTTTGTATTTTTCTGTGTGAATATTAAATGCTGTGGCAGTAGAATAAATGTTCTGAAATGTTGTTATCTACATTCTGTGTGAATTTGGTATTCTGTGATTTTTCAGGAAAATTGTGTAAATTTCATACGTTGCTGTTATGCTGCCCGATTTTTGGGTGATTTCTGATTTGTCCGGATTTCTTCTGATTTGATATGCTATCTGTATATGCTATAAAAAGGGAGTTATAAGGGGCCTGGATCCTATGAGATTCAGTTAGTGTCTGGGAAATCTGAAATGAGCTCAATCTAAAATCTGATATCTGTTCTGTTCCGGATCCGAGGAATTCTGTGTAGATGCTATAAGCACTATATATGTATTTTGGTGCGATAAGCACATCTGTTCTGGTGCGGTACGCACATCTGTTCTGGTGCCGTGAGCACAAAAGGGAGGCATAAGGGGCCGGAATCCGTAGAGATTCCGTCTGTGTCAGGGAATTTAGCTATTAATTATATATCTGATATCTGATATCTGATTTGAAAGGATTTCTAATTTCCATATCTGTTATGATTTGATCTGTTTTGTTATGAACTGTCCGATTCTGATTTCAGTACGAAGATTCTGATATCTGTCCGATTTTGTTCTGATTTCTGTACGGATTTCTGTCCGATGTGGTTGGTTTTGGATTCTGAGAATTTTGATTGGAGGTTTGTCGCTTTGCTGAGCTGTTGAGCTCACTCTTGCTTTCTGGTGGTTTTCAGGTTCTAGGAAAGGGAAGGAAGTCCAAGACTAGATTTCAGAGTCTGATTAGTATAGGTATTTTGTTCTTTTTGATTTTTGTACAGTCATGGCTTTTCTGCTCTGTTTCTTTCTGTCAGCCATGCACTGTATTTGTAGATGATTGTTTTGAGGAAAAGAAAGAAAAAAAATATAGATGATTTGTTCCGCTGCATTTGATATTTGTTAGTAGCTCTGGTCTGTTTTGTATGTATAATATTTGGAAGATTCAGTTCAGTAAGCAAATTCCAAAGCCAGATCCTGGTTAGTTCGTTAAGCTGGTCGCGACCCGGTCCGGGCAGGATCCGTCTCGGGTCGGGTCGTGACACTTAACATCCCTGTCAAAATTTTAAGTGATATCAGATCGGGATTCATAAAATTGAGTTTTTGAAAAATTTTGAATTTCGTTCAATAGCTAACTTTTGTAATCGTAATACTGCAGAAGGTTATTCCATTACATGTCCACCTTTATTTAATAATATTTCTTTTAATTTTTGAAAAACTCGCATGTCTACATTTTTACAATCATTTGATTATCACATGTGGATGCTTGTTAATGATGACTATATATATAATTCTCATGAAATTAATGGCATTAAAATTGAACTTCCTTTTACTGAATGGACTTTTGATGAACGAGATTTAGCACAACTTAATGCAAAATGTTTAAACTATTTTTTTTGTGATTTAAAATATAAAGATTATAAGCGTGTTTCAACTTGTGCAACTGGTAAAGAAATTTAGGATAAATTGTGTATTACTTATGAAAGAACCAATGAAGTTAAATAATCTAGGTTGAATATTTTGTTGCATGACTATGAAATTTTTTGTATGAAACCTACTGAATTAATTTCTAACATGTATACTAGATTTACTCAAATTATTACCTCATTGCATGCTTTAGGAAGAGAGATAACTAACTATGAAAGAGTGAATAAAATTTTAAGATGCTTGCCTTCTTCTTTTGATGCTAAAATTACTGTAATTAATGAATTTAAGAATTTGAATTCTTATTCTATTGATAACTTACTTTGGTTACTCATTGCTTATGAGTAAGAGATGAACCAAAGACAACTTGATGCAAGTGAGAAAAAGAAGGAGAAAACTGTGGCGCTGAAGGCCAACAACACAGACATTGATTCTTTCGGGTCTAAAAGTGATGATGCTTTCTTCATTACTCGGCAATTCAAAAGCTTTCTAAGGAATAATAACAAGTATCATCAGAAGTGGAAAAAAGGTAAGGATAACAAAATTTTAAAAGTTCTTTTGATCTTGTTTGCTATAAATATAGAAAGCTTGGACATATCAAAGCTGATTGTCCTACACTTAAGGATCACTTAAGCAAAGAGAGGGTGAGGAGAAACCCAAGTATAGGAAGGATAAGAAGTAGTACCAAAAGGCATTTTAGGTGGATTCTGCATCTGACTCATCTGAGACTGAAGCTAATGAGGAAATAAAAAACTTATGCTTGATGGGTGATCATCTTGGTCAGCCTAATCAAGAAGAGGTATGTGAACCAACCTATAATCAATTGCTTAAAATTTGTGAGAAAATTCATGCATCATATAAGAAACTTAAGAAATCGCATGCTAGTTTGAAATTTGAGTTTTTGAATTTGTAAAAAGAGTATAAAGTTTTAAGTAAAGAATACACTCAACTTGATAGCAATCACATGTCATTACTTAATGAGTTTGATGAATTGAATAAAAAGTATTCTAAATTGATTATTGAGCATGATTCTTTGAAAGCATCATACATCTCACTTGAATCTGATTTTAAAACTTATATTGAAGAATCTGAGCATAAGAAGCACTATTTGAATGTTGATAATGCTTTTATAAAGTGCTAACTTGAGGTTTAAAACTAAATTGAACGCACTTGAGAGAAATTAGAATATTTCCATATTTGATCTAAAATCAAAACCTAGAAAGAGGCATTATAATCCAAACAGATTAGTAAATCCTTTTCTTGGAGTTAGATATTTTTCATGTGGCATGCTAAGACATATTTCATACACTTGCACTATTCACCATAGTATAAATTAGGTGTGGAGACCCAAATTATATGTTTCACAACATAACACACTTGCATTACATTCTTCTTTTCATAAGAAGGGACCCAAACCTATTTGGGTTCTTAAATATGATATTTGATGATTTTGTAGGTGTGCTCTCACCAAAGACCTCGTGAGAGCATATGGTACTTGGACAGCGGAGGCTCACGGCTCTTAATTGCATAAACTTACTGCTTAATAAATTTTGATTTGCATGTTTACTACTCTGTTGATTATTATTATTTTCTATTCTTTCTGTTCTACTTTTGAGTTAGTTTTTTATTTATGCTACTATTTTGTAATTATTTTATCTTTGTTATTTTTCTTTTTGTTTATTAGTTTTTCTTATTTTTGGTCATATTTTAAATAATATTTTATGCCTTATTTTTATTTTTGATAATTTATAGTCAATATTTTGACATCTCTAAATCTATTAAAGGGAGAAATACCATTAATTATTTTCCTCCCTCTAATATCTTTTAGGAGTGTAATTTTCTTTTCTAAATAAAAATCTATCTCAAATTAACAATTGGACTTTGTAATTAAAATATTTTCTATCTTGCTACAATAATCTATCTATATATATATATATATATATATATATATATATATATATATATATATATATATATATATATATATATATATATATATATATATATATATATTTATAGTATTCCAAGTCGTTATATTTCTTTCAAATTTTAGAAATCTTGTTGTTGCATTTATTATATGAAGTTGATTCTATTTTATTGTTTATTCTTTCCTTTATTAGAGAGTGAGTTTTGCTTCTTTAATATCTGAAAGAAATACTTATAACTAAGAGTTTTTAAGAACTTTGAAAAGGGGTCTAGCTTACCCAAAAAACGACAAGGGCATAAAATTAGTCCCAAAAGGAAAAGTAAAGTGAAAAGATGCGCAATGATCACAAAAAATTGAAAGATACACAAAGTGTATCAAAAATCAAAATATGCGCAAAGTGCGTCAATCAATTGACAAGAGGCATAAAATGAGCCCACAAAAAAATAAGCTTCCCTCACTTTCAAACCTTTCAATCTTAGAAGAATTCATGTATCACTTGATATTTTCAAAGCCTTAATTTCAAATTTCTTGATTGTGACAAATTACTTTAGTATATTATTTTATAAGATATTTTTTTATGGAACAAAGTTTTAAACATATATCTTTTTCTTATCCAATTGGTTTGTTCTGAGTTAGGTCTTTTATTTTCAAAAGATGATTTTGCCCTAAAAGAAGTATGAGCTAGGGTTAGCATGATCGAATATTCTACCATTTTTGGATCTCGATGATGTTAACTCATTGGTCTTACAAGCGTTATTTTTTTTAAATAAATAAAAATAAATAATAAAAAAATAAAAAAAAATAAAATTTTTCTTATTTTTGTTTCTTTTTATCTCTTTTTTTTTGTCTTTTTGTATTTTAATTTTATCTTTTATTATTATTTTTATATTTTTGGGCCTTCTTCGATCATCTACATCCACCTTTTGAATTTCATTTTTGGTCCCATCATCCTGGATGATTTTTATATCATCTTGGATGATGCATTCAATCCACTCCTAACCTTTTATCTAACGGTTGATATGTTTTCTCTATTTATCATTGTCCTGTTGAAACTTGTTCAATATGAATTAGGTTGTTACCTAAGCTTATGTCCCAGCGGCTAACCAGGAGGGGGGGGGGGGTGTTGCAAATTCAGGTTTATGAACAATGTTTTGATGATTGGAAAACACTCTTACTTGTCTTGGACTATCTTTTTCTACTAACGTTTCAGGAATCAAAGATCAGACGGAAAAACGGAGCCAGCTCAAGAATAGGTAGATTAGGGTTAAGTCAGTTTGTAATTTTTTTTCTCTTCTTGAGTTAATTGTAATCTTTGGTGTGACTGATGCAAAGTAACCCTACACACACACACTTGAGAGACTTAGAATTTTTGTTTTTACTCAAATTGGTCAGGACGATATTTAACATAGTCGTGGACGATCGGGCTTAAAATAGAAAATCTAATCAAGGGTTCTTAATTAAGGCAGCCGTCATTAGCCAATCGACCTGGACGATACTTATATCGACCAGGATGATAGGCTCAAAACAGAAAGAAATTAATGCCATAAATAATTAAGGTATTCTGTACTTTTGGTAATCGGCCAAGACGATCTAGGATCGGCCTGGACGATATTCACAATTATGTCTTAATTGATCAGATAATCAAGGAGGTAATTAAGGATAATTGATATGATCATATCATCTTGGACAATCGCAAGATCGTCCGGGATGATCTATTCTAAAATCCTTAGTTGCTCCTGGACGATAAATATCGGCCAACACAAATTCAGGGCGATGTGCTGGACGATCTGGATCGGATAGCTTGAATTCAAGGCGATGCTCTGGATGATTTTCCTCTGATTTGAACTGATCGGCCGGAACGATCGTGAGATCATCCTGGATAATCAAGCCAATTTTCAATCGTCCAGTTTGCATTCAAGGTGATGCTATGGCCGATCTCATGGGATTTGTACTGATCGGCCAGGATGATTTCCTTATCTTCCTGGACGATATAGTCGGCAACTTGTAATTAATGAGCTCCTTTGAAGCTCTTCTATTTAAGAGCTCTTGTTCAACATTTTTGAACATCCTTGGCTACTGTCTTGACCTGAGAAAACCTAAAGGAGAGAAAGAGAAGGAGAGAGAGAGAGAGAGGATCTTGTGAGGGGGAGCTTGTGAGTGGATTCACAAGGGTTGCTCCAAGCATTGTTCCACTTCTTCTTCCCTAGAGTCTCTTATCCTTGGAAGGATTGGGAGAGGTAAGTTCCAGCAAGCGATCGAGGTTCTCTGCCTGCTTCAGGAGAAAGCAAAAGGAGGAAGGTTCTCTACCTTGCCAAGTGTGGCAAAAAGAGGTGTTTGTAAAGGCTTCTCCGCCTAGCTGTGGGGGCTAAAGGAGAGTCACGATTGTAGTGCAATACTCGGAGGGCGCCTCCGGGGAGTGGACGTAGGTCGAGTTGACCGAACCACTATAAACTCTTATGTTCTTATTTTTTATTGCTTCCGCATTTATTATCTTCCGCACTTATTTTTTGTGGTGATTTGGTTTGTATTCGTGCTTTGCTTAGAGAAATTTTTTAAATACCAGTTCTATATAGGGCTTAACATCTCTAACGAACTTTCAAGTGGTATCAGAGCGGGATTCATAAAAACTAAGTTTGAAAACTTTTTGAATTTTGATCCATGGCTAACTTTGGGAATCGTAATACACCGGAAGGGTACTCTATTATCCGATCACCTCTGTTTGATAATATCCCATTTGATTTTTGGAAAACTCGCATATCTACATTTTTACAATCTACTTATTATCGTATGTGGATGCTTGTTATGGATGGTTATACACCTCCAACTGGTAAACTTAACGGCATTACTGTTTCACTTCTTTTACTGAAAGGACTTTAAATGATAGGGATTTGGCTCAATTAAATGCAAAATGTCTTAATTATTTTTTCTGATAAAATCAGAAGACTACATGCGTGTTTCCACTTGTAAAACTGGTAAATAAATTTGGGATAAATTGTGTATCACTTATGAAGGCACTAATAAAGTTAAACAATCCCGTTTGAACATTCTCTTGCATGACTATGAACTTTTTTGTATGAAACCTCATGAATCAATTTCTGAAATGTATACGAGATTTACTTAGATTGTTACTTCTTTGCATGCCTTACAAAGAGAACTTTCAAACTTTGAAAAAGTAAACAAGATTTTACGATGCTTACTTTCCTCTTTTGATGCTAAAATCACTGCTATAACCGAATCTAAGGATTTGAACACGTATTCGATTGACAACTTACTTGGCTCACTCATTGCTTACGAGCAAGGGGTGAATCAAAGAAATTTTGATGCAGGTGAGAAAAAGAAAGAGAAATCGGTGGCACTGAAGGCACACAAATCGGACTCCGATTCTTCCAGATCTGAAAGCCATGAAGTTGCCTTCATCTCAAGGCAATTCAGAAACTTTCTAAGGAAGAAGCAAAAGCATCATTGGAGAAAAGGTAATGATAACAAATATTCTAAAGGATCTTCTGATGTTGTTTGTTATGAATGCAGGAAGCCTGAACATGTGAAAGCCGATTGTCCTACACTTCAAGATCACTCAAGCAAAGGAAAGGGTGAGGAGAAACCCAAGTTCAGGAAGGACAAGAAAAGACTCTAAAAGGCATTTTGGGCGAATTCTGCATTGGATTCATCTGAGACGGAACCAGAAGATGAGACAACAAAATTGTGCTTGATGGCAGACGATCATCTTGATCAAGAAGAGGTATGTGAACTTTCCTACGATCAACATCTTGAAATTTCTGAAAAAATTCATGCATCATATAGGAAACTCAAGAAAATGCATGCAAGCTTAAAATTGGAATTTTTGGAGTTACAAAAAAAGTCTGTAATTATGACTAAAGATCACTCAACAATTGATTCAAATCATATGGCTCTACTTGATGAATTTGATGAGTTAAACAAAACGCATTGTGAATTAATTGAAGAGCATGAGTCACTAAAAGTCACACACACCTCACTTGAATCTGATTTTAAAAAGACTAAAGAGATGGAGAAAAATTTGAGGATTGATAATGATGCCCTAAAATTTACTAACTTGAGGATTCAAAATGAATTGGATACATTTAAAAAAACTAGGATGACACCAACACTTGATCAAAAGCCAAAACCTCGGAAGAGGCATTATATCTCAAACCATTTAAGAAATCCTTTTCCAGGTGTTAGATGTTTTTCATGTGGCATGCTAGGACACATCTCACACACTTGCACTATTCACCATAGTACACATTAGGTGTGGAGACCCAAGGTACATGATTCACAGCATACCACACATGCATTGCATTCTACTTTTCATAAGAAGGAACCCAAACCTGTTTGGGTTCCTAAATCTAAGATTTGATAATTTTATAGGTGGGCTCTCACAAAAGGCCTCGTGAGAGTATGTGGTACTTGGACGGCGGTTGCTCTCGACATATTTCTGGTGATGCTAATCAATTTGTTTCGCTGGAGTCTAGGACTGGAGGCAAGGTTACTCTTGGAGATAACACCACCAAGAAGGTGGTAGGCACAGGTATAATTGGTAATTCCAAGAACCTTATGATTAAAAATATTTTGCTTGTAGATGGATTGAAGCACAACCTGCTCAGCATCAGTCAACTCTGTGACAAAGGCTTCATCGTGCAATTCTTTGCAAATTCATGCATTGTAAGTTTAAGTAACAACACTATTTTACAGGGAAAGAGGATCAACAACGTCTACATGCTTGATTTAAATAACATTGAATGTACTGCTTCATTTTGCTTAAAAATAATGATTGATGATTCATGATTGTGGCACCGGAGATTATGGCATGCATGTATGAAAACCCTTAGGAAAGTGACCCAAAAAGACCTAGTTAGAGGTGTCCCCAAACTCAAATTTTCAAAAGACCACCTTTGTGATGCCTGTCAACTAGGAAAGCAAGTCCACTCTACCTTTCACCCCACTAAGGAAATTAGCACCTCTAGACCTTTAGAAGTATTTCACATGGATTTATTTGGACCCATTAGCACTATCAGCTTGGGAGGGAAAGTCTATAGTTTTGTGATTGTTGATGACTACTCAAGGTTCACTTGGACTAGATTTCTTACATATAAAAATGAGTCTTTTGAGGAGTTTAAAATATTTTCTACTTGGATTCAGAAAAAGCTAGGTTGTGAGATCTTGACCATCCATAGTGATTATGGGGGAGAGTTTGAGAATAAAAGATTTGGAGATTTTTGTGAGGACAAGGGGATTAGCCATAATTTCTCAGCTCCTAGGACCCCTCAGCAGAACAGGGTAGCTGAAAGGAAGAACCGGACCTTGGTGGAAGCCACTAGAGCCATTCTTGCTGAGTATTCACTTCCAAAATACTTTTGGGCTGAAGCGGTTAACACAGCTTGTTATGTGTTGAATATGGTGAATGTTAGAGCCAAATTAGAAAAGACACCCTATGAGATCCTTAAGGGTAAGACACCTAATCTTTCCCACCTTCATGTCTTTGGTTTTAAGGTTTTCATTCACAATAATGGGAAGTCTCACTTGGGAAAATTTGATCCTAAATCTGATGGAGTGTTCTTAGGATATTCTAGTGTTGGGAAGTTTTTTAGGGTGTTTAACAAGAGAACTTTTGTGGTGGAAGAGACTACCCATGTAGTATTTGATGAGTATGATCCTAAAAGCATGGAGTTGAGGATGATGATGATATTGGAGAGATTACTAGTGGAGTAGAAAATTTGGAGAATGAAGTAGGTCACCAAAACATAGAAGAAGTAGGAGATGTCACCCAAGGAGTAGAAAATTTAGATCAGGAGGAAAGGGTTGGACCTTCTCAGACCTTACATAGAGATTGGAGATACTCTACAAGTCACCCCAAGGATTTGATCTTAGGAGACCCTTCTAATGGAGTTAAGACTAGACATGGACTTAGGAAGGAGGTGAACCACTCTGCCTTTATCTCAATGATTGAACCAACCAACATAAACCAAGCCCTTACTGATGAGTTTTGGATTTTAGCCTTGTAAGAGGAGTTGAACCAATTTGTTAGGATTGAAGTTTGGGAGCTTGTAGAAAGACCTAAGGGACAAAGTGTAGTTGGAACAAAGTGGGTCTTTAAGAACAAGGTGAATGATTCAGGAGTGGTGGTTGGAATAAAGCAAGATTGGTGGCTGAGGGGTATAACCAAATAGAAGGGATAGATTTTGAGGAGACATTTGCCCCTGTAGCTAGATTGGAAGCCATTAGAGTGCTATTAGCCTTTGCCTATTATAAAGGATATAAGCTTTATCAAATGGATGTCAAGAGTGCCTTTTTAAATGGGGAAATAAAAGAGGATGTGTTTGTAGAACAACCCCAAGATTTTGAGAGTTCCTAATTTCTAAATTATGTTTTTAAATTAAAAAAGGCTTTGTATGGTTTAAAGCATGCACCAAGAGCATGGTATGAGAGGCATAGCACATTTTTACTAGAAAGGGAGTTTGTTAAGGGGAGCGTAGACGCCACCCTTTTTCTTAGAAAAATTGGAGACGATTTACTCATTGGTCAGATTTATGTGGATGATATATTCTTTAGATCTCCTAATAAAAAACTTTGTGATGAGTTCTCTAAAATAATGATTAGAGAGTTTGAGATGAGTATGATGGGAGAGTTGTCCTATTTTTTGGGGTTTAGCATAGAACAATTGGATAATGGAACCTTTCTTAATCAAACAAAATACATAAAGGACATTTTGAAGAAGTATGAGACGGATAAATCTAAAGCAATTAATACTCCCATGACTTCTAGTGTTTCATTGGATAAGGACCCAAGTGGTAACTCTGTTGATTAGAAGAAGTACAGAGGCATGATTGGATCTTTACTCTACTTGACTGCGTGCTGACCCGACATAATGTTTAGTGTTTGCCTTTGTGCTTGATTTCAAGCCGACCCTAAGGAATCCCACATGACTGCTGTTAAGAGAATTTTTAGATATCTTTTGGGGACCCAAAGCTTAGGGATTTGGTATCTTAGACACAACACTTCTTTTGAGATTATTGAATTTTCTGACTCTGATTTTGCAGGATGCAAGGTGGATAGAAAAAGTACTTCACGAACTTGTCAATTCATAGGATAATCTTTGGTCTCATGGTCTAGTAGGAAGCAAAATTTTGTTGCACTTTCCACTACTGAAGCTGAGTACATTGCTTTTGGAAGTTGTGTGGCCCAAGTCCTTTAGTTGAAACAACAAGTATTGGATTTAGGATTACCTGTAGGCACCATCTCAATCTTTTGTGATAACACTAGTGCCATATGCATCTCTAAGAATCCTATCCAACATTCAAGGACTAAGCACATTGACATTAGGCATCAATTTATTAGAGACCATGTGGACTAAGGGAGACATTGAGTTACACCATGTGACAACTGAAAATCAACTGGCTGACATCTTTACTAAACCACTGACCTTTGACACTTTCAGCTCTTTAAGGACTAGATTGGGTGTGATTGACATAATTGCATAAACTTGATCTTCTATTTGCTTTACTTGGTTTTTGTTCTTTTTCTTTTAAGTTGCTTTTCCTTTTTGCTCTTTGTTTTCTTTTATTTTTTTGTTTTGTTTGACTTGGCTTACTTTCTTTTTTCCTTTTCTTTCTTAATTTTTTAGCTTTCAAAAATCATCGCTGAAATGATATTGTTTGCCTTGTCCTTGTTTTTTAGAATTTGTAGTCAATGATTTACATCTCTTAATCTATTAGATGGTAAAAATATTTTGTTGATTGTGTCTCCTTCTCTAACCTATTTTAGTGGCATAATTTTCTTTTCTAATCAAAAATCTAATTCAAATTAAAGATTGTGTATGAAATTAAGATCTTTTCTAAATTTGCTTAAGTAAATCTATCTTGTATTTATAATGCTTAAAGTTTTTTTGTCACATCAAGATTCCTCATTACTCTTGTCATTGGTTATTGATTCTGTTTTGTGGATAGTTTTTCTCTATGTTAGAGAGAGAGCTCATATTCTCTAATATCTAGAAGATATACTCACAACTAAGAAGTATTTTTTAAGAGATTGAAAAAGAAAATTTAGCTTGCAAAAAAAAAAGGCCAATGACGCCAAATTGAAAAGAAAAAGTATATACACAAAAGTGTATCAAAAATCAAGATGCCCAAAGAGCCAATCAAAGTGACAAGAGGCATAAAATGAGCCCACTAAATGGCAAGCTATTCTCTCTTTTAAAATCTTTTAAAACTTAGAAGTTTTCATGTATTAAAGACTTGATTTCGATTGTTTTGCGATTATGACAAATTTACTGTGGTTCATTATTCTACAAGATATTTTTTTCTTAAACCAAGTGATGAATGGATTTTTTTCATATTCAATTGATTTTTTTTGAGTTAGGTCATTAATTTCAAAAGACGATTCTACCCTAAGAGAAAGTCTGAGCTAAGGGTAATTATGATCGGATATTCTACCGTTCTTTGGATTATTGTTGTTGTTAACTCATTAACTCACAAGTTTTTAAAATCAATCACATGGAATACTACATCATCTTAATGCCTTGGTAAAAAAAAAAGGGGATGTCTTGTGTTTTGCTTTTGTTCTTGATTCCCTCCTTTTTGAGATATCAAAAGGGGGAGTAGTTTTACGATGGTTCTTGCACTTTCGATTATGTGTGTTACACTGCTATTTTTTAGATATTTGTCGTAGTGTTTTGCCATCATCAAAAAGGGGGAGATTGTTGTAAATTTAGGTCTATAAACTATATTTTGATGATTGGCAAACACTCTTACTTGTCTTGGACTGTCTTTTACTTCTGACATTTCAGGAATCAAAGATCAGACGAAAAAATGGAGCCAGCTCAAGAATGGGTAGATTAGGGTTGAGTTGTTGGTGGAATTTTGAAAAACATATTTCGAAAATATTAGTTTTCTTTGGGTATTTTAAGATTAAGGATGAGTTCTAATTCTAAGGCCGAACCAACTCGTTAGAAAGAATATATCACCCCCGGGGACGAAGATAAGCTTTCATAACGGTGTTCAGGCTTAGAATTATGTAAACACATCTTGAATATTATGATCGGGTTCTAAAGAGAACTTCATATGGCCCCGAGGGAACAAAATAGAGTTCAACTAAGTACCCAATTACAATATCCAAGAAGTATGATCGTCGCATTCACATCCAAAGCCTTATCGAAGAAGGATGTATCTCCCCAAAGGGAAATGACACCATTCTACGATAATTCTTCTAATGCAACGACGACGATCATTCTTTAACTTTTCCCAAAGAAATCTAGTGAAATTTTAAAATCAATTTTAAAATCAGGTGTGTGGGGTTCCAAATCTCCTACGAGCGCAAGCCCTCGTAGTTAATTACATCGTAGGGAGACAAAGTCTCCTACGAAAACTCTCGATTAAAATAATGGCAAAATTTTGTTAGAATTTCTAGGAGTGATATCAAAGTATGAATAGAATTATTGGAAAATCAAAAGAGAATGGATCAAAATTGAGCAGTTATTAACGGAGTCAAAGGATGAGAGGTAGGGGACACTTTGAGATTCCAGAACCATCCGGAAGTGTCCCAACTTAATCTAAGTGTTGGGCTTTATGTTTTAGGATTGAAATGAAGCTTTAATTAAAGTTAAGTATTTTATTAGAAATTTGGGACTATATTCCCGAAATTTGGGGTCTTATAATCAAAGATCTGCCCCGGATCCTAAATCTATTTTGGACACTGGACCACAGTCGTCCGATCCTAACTAATGCAGTGCAAGGTCTGGACTTACCCCGGCCTGGATTGGGGAGCCAGCTAACCACCTAATCGATTTAAAATAGATGAGTCCGGTCTTTTATGAAAGAGTGGTAGGGACGTTGTAATTAAAGTTTTAGAGGGTCGGGGCCGACATCTAGAGATTTTCCTAATTGGCCCCTTTGACATATGTTGGGTGCAAAAATGCTAAACTGATGCAATTAAAATTTTGACTCTTTTAGTTTGTATCTAATGCAATGCATGCTGGTTAACAACTTCCAATCGAGTATGCTTGAAATTTTAAGAACAGGCTTATAAAATAGTTTTTTAGAAGACTGGACTTCCCCAGGTCCGGCACCTCGTCCTCATAGGTCAGACTATCCGGACTCTACCCGCAGGCGGGGAAGGGTCTAAAGCAAGGAAAGAGTAATGCAAAAATATGCATGCGACCCCGGGGGCGATCCCCGGCTAATTCCCTAGATTCGTTATCTTTCTATGTTGTTTAGACTCACTAAAATTTTAGACTTTTAAAATTATGAGTAGAAAACTTTCACACCCTCACGAGCCTCACGTTTCCAGGCGAAAACAAAGAGCGGCATGCAATCGCCAAAAAACTAGTAAAAACAAGTAATCCTAGAGGCAATCAAATCATCACATCAAATATAAATTAATTAATAAATGTCCATAGGCAAAGTTGCCTTGCTTATTACAAACCAGAATATTGCAGAAAGTAAAGTGGCCGGGCACCACTGACAACAACCCGGATTCTAAACCTAGTAATGACGCAAGTTATTTTGAGTGGGATACTCTCAGTCTTCAAATCTTCAAATCTTCAATCTTGTTCTTCTTTGGACTCCTTTTCTTCAAGCTTCTTGGAATCTTCGTAGTAGATTACCCAAATGGATAAGAGGGCACTTCCCTTTAAGAGGGAAGGCCACTCTTTCCTCTTTGGGTAAGGAAAAGGTATGATCCAAATTTGGATTTCCAAATGGAAAAGGAGTGTTCCCCAAAGGGGTATCCTTTCCTCTTTGGAATCCAAGCTTTGGATCTATGTATCCCAACTCAAAATGAACTTTCACAACACTTAACAATTATACAAATTACATTGATATCAAAATAAAAGATCTAGACTCACCTGCAGGGTTATCCTAAGCAATTAATATATATATAAAGCAGTTATTCCCAAGCAGTTGTATATGAGCAGAAAAGAAAGTAAACACACTGGCCACGCTCTTTTTATGATTTGGGGGCTTTAGCAGCTGAAGCACCTGTGCAAAGAGTTTATAATATTTATGCATTTTTTTTTGATTTGCCCCCTTTTTATATTGCCCTGCATGAGCGTGGCCACCTGCAGAAAACTATGTCAACATCCAGATCGTACCTAACCTAAGGGTAATCTAGTCGCCAAACACATCAATCCATCCACAGAGTACAGAAGAAGTAAGCAGACATAGCAAAGCAATTTCATCCACAACATGCAGTGAAAACTACGAAAAATCCGGCACACAGCAGTAAAGTAAACACCGGCCTAACCTAGATCTAGAGTTGGTTGTCCTAGCACATCACCTAAAGTGTGTGTAAAAGGTCGTGTGGCTGGGGTAGATCCTAAAGTGGGTTATTAATTGAAGTTGTCTAAAAGGTCTGGATTTGTTAAGGCTTAAAAGGGAATTTAAATTAAAATTTAAGTATTAATGAACTAAGAATTTTAATTAAACATGTTTTAAAAGTTAATTGATTACTACCTTTGTTTCACACCGAGGCCGTGAAGTTTATTTCACCTTCCTTGGGGCTAAGCTAATAGCCTCGTAGGCCTGGGTTACCCAGTAGCAATCGGGGTTGATTAAGTTATTTAAATTGGTTGGAATTAAAAGAGTGGATTAATATAAAAATGAGTTAATTACTGATTTTTAAAGTTGATTAATTTAAGTTTGCCATTAATTGATTCGTGGCGTTGTGCCACCAGGCTCGAGGAACCAGCCTCCTTAGGACACTTAGCCCCGCAGCCCGGAGTAGTCCAGCCGATAAACCAAATTAATGTAATTGAAATAGAGACTTTTAAAATGTTAAATAATTAAAAATTAATCCATTTTAAGGTTTGACACCCTTTAGAATTCATTCGTGGCGTTGTGCCACCAGGCTCGAGGAACCAGCCTCCTTAGGACACTTAGCCCCGCAGCCCGGAGTAGTCCAGCCAATAAACTTCAACTTTAGGGTGGTTGTTGTGTTTTGAAGAATTTGTTAAGTGTTTTAAGCATTAAACCAATATTTTGAGTTTTAGAACGATTTTGAGCTTTATGAATTTTTGAATACCTTAATGATTTAATTAAAGGGTTGAAAATTGACTTTTTGATTAGGTTCAAATTCTGGAGTGTTTGTATTTTATTAAAATACTAGACCTTACTACGATCAGTTAGAAGGTTAGTACGTTGAAATCGGATTTTTCTACATTTTATTACGAAGGTTTGAAGTTTTGAACTAGTTTTAACTACGGTTTGACCAATTTGTTGACTTTTCAAAATATTGCAAATTTCTGGAATTTAATATTTTTAATAAATACTAGATATCACTATGAGTTGAATGCAAGTGAGTTTGGGTGATTTGGATTTTATTAGAATTAGTTATGGATTATCGAAGTTTGGATATTTTAATGAATTTTAGGAATTTCTTAATTAGGGGGCCTCTTTTGTGATTTTGCTTCAAACAAATTCCCAAATCTCTTGAAAACACCTCCAAAGGTCAGGAACAACCTAAGGAGGGATCCCCAAGTGTTAGGGAGATTTTTGGATTTTTATATTATTATTAATTAATTATCTTAATTAAATATTGGTTGCCACTTAAAATTAAATTAAGGTTTAAATTGCTGTCAAATCAAGGGGCTTTTAATTATCATAGATTAAGGACTGAATTCTGGTCAGTTTGAGGGTTTATACATATTTTTTGGAGTTAAAATAGATTTATTACATTTTTTTAGAAGTTTAAAGGGTTAATTAAGGGTTTAAGACTTAGAAAATTAATTAGGGAACCTAATGACCTCAAAAATCAGTGAAAATTTCTCTAGGGGCTGAGGATGTCACTAAGTTCAAATGTTCAAAGTTTCAACTCAAGGGGAAGTGAATCCTAATTATTGAAATTTTTCTAAGTTTTCTATACATGGGTCCTTAATTATTGTCCTTAATCATGTCACTAGTTTTGAATAGGTTCAAATCAAAGTTCCTCTAACCCTTTGAATAAACATGGCATGCATACACAAGTTGCAAGCAAACAAGTCCTTAGATCTAGGAGAACCTAGACTAGGTGGTGTGTGTACCTACTCATGCAAATCAAGTTAAATCTTAATTAATTAAAGAATTAATCAATGAATAATTATAAAATTAATTATCCACTGATTAATCAGCATTCCCCATTGAATTCATGTAAACACAGTAAAGCTCCATTTAAAATTTCAAATGAATGTTTGAATGCAATACAAGTTAATTTAAATTCATCATTATTTTAATTAAAAAAACCTTTACACTTTAAATCTTAATAACTATTAAAATATAGGTCAAATAAATCTGAGAAAATTACTGGAGATCAAAAACAAGTCTGAAATAACTCAAGCCAAATTTTGGACTTAATAGGGTTTTACTTATTCAAATATAAAATAAAAATAAAAAAACATATTATAGAAATTAATTTTAAACTATACAATGTTTTTATTTAAAAATAATTTTAGAAAATAGAGGATGAAAAACTGAACAAAATGAGCTATTATACTCATTTTTTGGTTCAGTAATTAATTTGCTATAATTTTTTGAAGTTATGCTAATTAAAAAAGGATTTAAATCTATTTATTAATCAAACGGCGGCGCCGGCGAGACGCGTGGCGCGTTTTGGTTTGTCCAACCAGAACGCGGCGATAGCGGGACGCCACGTGGAAGGCGGCGGTCATCCACGCGTCGGCTGCAGAGCGCGGGACGCGGTTTCACTTAACCACGTCAGCGAGCACTGCGGACCGTTCGATCGAACGCCTGGATCGTTCAACGGCGGGGATCAGATCCCGTCGTCTGACCCGATTGACCAAGATCCAACCGCAGAGAGTTCGTCCCGCGGTTTTGGATGGACGGCCGGGATCAAGCCGAACCACAGCTTGAGCCACGGGATCGGGTACACGGTTGATCAACGGGCGGAACGGCGCGATCAGATCCGTTGATCGAGAGATCAACGGACCAAACGGGGCTCAGTTCATGCAGCCAGCGAACCGAGCCCTAGAACCCATTTTTTGACTCGTTCTCTTGATCCCGTGCACCAAATGAATTAAAATTTTAAACTTAGAGTCCCTAAGTGAAGAGAATCAATGGGGAATAATTTATTTTTCTTAAAACAAGCTTAATAAAAAGCTAATTAAACTAGTGTCCCTAGGGCTAGGGTTTGAGTTTTTCACCTTGATTTTGGACGGATTAGACCGTTTATGGGTTTGTTGCACTTGTAGACTGTCCACGCTCCTGTTTATAGAAGACTTCTCGGCTCGAAAGCTCCTGGATCGAGTGCTAGATCTGTTGGAACGGGTTTGAGCTAGGATCGCCGGGATCTCGCCGGAAAAACCCTTTGACCGGAGGGATTTCGGTGGGAGGGTGTTGAGAGATGTCTGGGGATCTCAATGGAACAGGGGGCAGGACTTGAGAGAGCTTGAGTAGTGAGAGACGGTTAGGGTTTGAATGTCATGCATTAGGCCCTTTTTCCCCTATTCAAACACCCCCAAGCCAAATGGATGGCTGGGATCGACTCACAAGCTCTCCAGATAATGCCACCTGTCCCTGGGAAAGCTGGAAGGCTGCGGAAAGGGCTGGACATGCCTCATTTCCATTGGATGGACTTGGGATGAGTGGAGGAGACATTGCCTAAAATTGCCTAAACCAACCCCTTAGAGCAGTTTAAACAGGGGTTAATCAGAGAAATAAAGCAAAAAGAGGAGTTTAGGCATGTGGTATAGGGGGGAAAAGGGTTCTTTTTAGGGCTTTGACCATGAGAAAAGGGTTTTAAGGGAGTGTTGACCATTTTGACCAGTCAACTGGTCAATGGCTGCTGATGTGTCACAGGAGCAGGTCATGGAACCTCTTCAAATGGCTGGATGGGTTTAACTTGGGCTGGGTTCAATTGGTTGAAGGGTTTGACCACACAAATGGTTCTTTAAGCCTTGAGTTGACTGGTTGACCAGTCAACTCCCTCAAGGGTTATGGAATTTTCAATTAGGTGATTCAAATGAGTTGATTAGGTGGATTGGAGGGTGGTTCCAAGAGCCATGTATGTCAAATAGATTAAGAAGGCTTAATGGGCCCTTAATGGGCTTCTAGGCCAAAACTGGTTGACTTAGTCAACCAGTTGGGTTCAAGGGCTAGAGATGGATTCAACAAGTTCAGAATGTCATCCTGAGTCCATTGGATGTGGTCCCAGGGTTTGGAGGGGTCGATTTGATCAAAATCACCATTTGAGCCCTTAAGGGCTTGTTTGGTCAACCTAGGTTGACTTGGTCAACCAGGTTGACCCAGGGTCTGGGTTTGGGCTCAACAGGTTTGAAATGATGTTTTAAGGTTTAATGGAGGTGGTTGGATGGCCTAAAGAGGTCATTTGGGTCAAAACACATGTTTGGTCCCTTAAAGGGCCCCTTGGGTCAAACCAGTTGACTTGGTCAACCAGGTTGACTCAAGGGTTGGAAATGGGTTCAAAAGATTTGAAATGGCATTTGAAATTTGTTAAAGGTGGTCGCATCCCATTTGGAGCTCATTTGGTTTGAAATCCCCATTTGAGCCTCATAGGGGTGTTTTGGTCAATTTTGACCTATTGGTCAACTATGGTCAAAAATGGGTTTGAAAAATGCAGTTTACTGCTCAATGGGTTAAAATCAAGGGTCTGGAAGTGATTGGAGGCTTGGATAAGGGTTCCAAGGTCAAGATCTCAAAGGGGTTAGGCTCAGTGGCATAGGCTGTAAATATTTGAAGGTTTTACAGCCTTTGAATTTTAATTCAGATTCTAGGGTTAGAGACCTCAGAATGAGCCCAAAATTGGAGGGTAGCCTTTAGAGACATGTCTTATCACTTTGCAAGTGATAGACCCTGAATCAAAGGCCATTTGACTGGGTTTTGAAATGTTTGAAAAATCTCTGAAAAGGGTGTTTAGGACAGGGCCTTAAGACTTTGAATTTGAGTTTAGACTTCTGGATTTGGAATGGATTTTAAGTTTGAATGATTTGGATTTGAATTGGATGGAGTTTGGGATTCAAATTGGTCATAGGTAGGAATCAAATTGAAATTGAAATGGATTAAATATAGAAATTGATTTAAAATTGAGGTTGATCAAAGATGGAGTTTGATTTGAAGTTGGAGTGATCCTAAGATTTAGGAGAGTTCTAAGATCTAGGATTTAAAGGGATCCTAGGCTCTAGAATAGGCTCTAAAGTCTAGTTCTAGGAAAGATCCTAAGATCTAGAGTGGATCCTAGGGTCTAGGATTAAATTTAGAATCTGGAAGGGTCTTAGTGACCTCATACAAAAATGAGGTCAACAAATGGACCCCCAATGTGTGTGGTAGAAGGAACTTCTGCTGCACACATTGGCGTTGACCGAATGGAAGTAGAATTTTGAGAATGGAAGGGAGATCATCTCCCAACCTCAAGCCTATAGGATGCTAATGGAAGGCTTACACCTATTGGATAAAGAAAACTGGTAAAACCAAGGTAGGGAATATCTAACTTTGGGTCTAAGGAAGGGCATCACCCAACCTTAGGTCTACAGGATGCTGATAGAAGACTTACTCCTAGTAGACAAGAAAACTAGAGAAACCAAGGTAGGGAATACCTAGCCTTGGGTCTAAGGGAGGGCATCACCCAACCTTAGGCCTATAGGATGCTGATAGAAGACTTACTCCAAATAGGCAAATTAACTGGAAACCAAAGTAGGGAATACCTAGCTTTGGGTCTAAGGAAGGGCATCACCCAACCTTAGGTCTACAGGATGCTGATAGAAGACTTACTCCTAGTAGACGGATCAACTGGAAACCAAGGTAGGGAATACCTAGCCTTGGGTCTAAGGAAGGGCATCACCCAACCTTAGGCCTATAGGATGCTGATAGAAGACTTACTCCAAATAGGCAGATTAACTGGAAACCAAAGTAGGGAATACCTAGCTTTGGGTCTAAGGAAGGGCATCACCCAACCTTAGGTCTACAGGATGCTGATAGAAGACTTACTCCTAGTAGGCAGATTAACTGGAAACCAAAGTAGGGAATACCTAGCTTTGGGTCTAAGGAAGGGCATCACCCAACCTTAGGTCTACAGGATGCTGATAGAAGACTTACTCCTAGTAGACAGATCAACTGGAAACCAAGGTAGGGAATACCTAGCCTTGGGTCTAAGGAAGGGCATCACCCAACCTTAGGTCTACAGGATGCTGATAGAAGACTTACTCCTAGTAGACGGATCAACTGAAAACCAAGGTAGGGAATACCTAGCCTTGGGTCTAAGGAAGGGCATCACCCAACCTTAGGCCTATAGGATGCTGATAGAAGACTTACTCCTAATAGGCAAAATTAACTGGAAACCAAAGTAGGGAATACCTAGCTTTGGGTCTAAGGAAGGGCATCACCCAACCTTAGGTCTACAGGATGCTGATAGAAGACTTACTCCTAGTAGACGGATCAACTGGAAACCAAGGTAGGGAATACCTAGCCTTGGGTCTAAGGAAGGGCATCACCCAACCTTAGGCCTATAGGATGCTGATAGAAGGCTTACTCCAAATAGGCAGATTAACTGGCAAACTAGGATGGTGCCACGAAGGGCGTACTCCACCACTAGCGAATGGGAATCAGGATGGTGCCACGAAGGGCGTACTCCACCACTAATCCCCGGGTCAAATGCTAGGGTAGTGCCACGGAGGGCGTACTCCACCACTAGCGGGTCTAATCCTAAGGGAAGGAAGGACCTAACCTTAAGGAGAAGGCGAAGAGCGTTAAAAAAAGAAAAACCTTAAAAAAAGGTAGGATCAAGTTGTAAATCAAGAAAAGGATGTTTTATTAATTGATAAAATGAGCTACATCAAGCATAGTATTTCTTAAGGAAACGCCCATTAATAGGTAGCATTGGGTGGTTCCCTTTACAATCTACTAACTGATACGAGCCTCCTTCGTAGACAGTCTCTATAACGAAGGGTCCTTCCCATGTAGGTTCAAATTTGCCTCCCAACTTCCGATGGGCCAAGATAGGCCTCCGAAGGACCAATACCAAGTCTCCCGCTTGGAAGGTCCTAGGTCGCACTAACTTATCGTGGGCTTGAACCATACGGGATTTATACAACTCTAAACTTTGTTGAGCTTGGAGACGTCGCTCTTCAAGGCCTTCGAGTTCTTCCAATCGTAGTCTTGCATTTTGTTCATTGGTAATTTGATTCTGAACTGCAATTCTAAGCGAAGGGATTTGTATTTCCAAGGGTAGAACAGCCTCAGATCCATACACTAGTGCAAACGGGGTGGATTGGGTCGGGGTTCTATAAGTGGTACGATAAGCCCACAGAGCTTCCACCAACCGCTCATCCCACTGTCGTTTGTTATCATCAAGGGTCTTTTTGACAATTTGCACCAAGGTTTTGTTGAAGGCCTCGGCTAATCCATTTGCCCGAGGGTAATAGATCGTCGAGTATCTCCAATCAATATTATGGCGCCTTACAAAGCTATTGATTTTTGTAGACTTGAATGCGGACCCATTATCGGATATGATTCTGCGGGGTACGCCGAATCGATATACAACATGGTCACGAAAGAATTTTAAGACATGGTGTGATGTTACGTTTCGTAGGGGAATTGCTTCCGCCCATTTTGAAAAGTAATCGGTTGCAGCTAATATGAAACGATGACCTCTCGCGGAGGGAGGGTCAATCGGCCCAATGATATCCGTGCCCCAACTTTCAAAAGGCCACGAGGCTATCGTAGGGTGTAACACATTAGGCGGCTGATGTAAAACCACACCATGGACCTGACATTGATGACAGTGCTTTGCAGTATTCATGCAATCGTCAATCATTGTAGGCCAGTAGTATCCAAGTCTTTTAATCTTTAATTTCATTTTTGGACCCGATTGATGAGCACCGCACAGTCCTGAATGAACTTCATTAACAATTTTCTGGGCTTCTCGCTTGTTCAAACAGCGCAGCCACATGTGATCGAAAGACCGACGGTACAACAGATTGTTAACTAGTGCATATGATAGGGCACGTTTCTTAATCTGGTTGGAGAGTGATTTATCCTGAGGAAGCTTCCCTTCTTTAAGGTAATCGACTAAGGGTCGCCTCCAATCGCCTTCTTCGTCAGTCGTCAAAGAGGCAGAAAGGATCTGAAGGGGAGTCTTACTAATATGTTCCAAATCTATAAGAGAAAGAGTCTTACGACCCTGTATCTCTATAGGGATGGAATCCTCCTCAGGACATGCAAATTCCTTTGCAAGTTTTGCTAAGGCATCCGCCGCAGAGTTGCTTCCACGGGGAACCCTATACAAAGTAGCAATGGGAATTTGTTCCAACAAGTGAAGCGTGTACTGGTGATATTTTAGGAGATTCGGATTCAAGACTTTATAAGTTCCGGCGACTTGGTTAATAACTAGTTGGGAATCTCCAAAGATCTTAATCTCTTTAATCTCCATTAGAATTGCAAGTTCCAAACCAGTTATCAGAGCTTCGTATTCAGCTTCGTTGTTTGTGCAAGGCTCCGATAAGTGGTAGGAAAAATGCATCATTCCTTTTTCTGGTGTAATAAAAATTAGACCGACTCCGGCCTTTCCAGGAATCACAGATTGTTGGGTCGCAATCCTACAAGAGGATGCTGCCCCATCAAAATATAATTCCCAGATGGCCTCGCTAGATTTCCCCAAACTCATGATTTGTTCGTCGGGTAAGTCATCATTCAGAGGAGAATCTGCTGGCAGCGGGTGTGCTGCCAGAAAGTCGGCAACAGCCTGTCCTTTCACAGCACGAAGAGGAGTGAAAGTAATCTCAAATTGCAACAATATCATAGACCAACGGGCTAAACGTCCTGACAACGTAGGTCGGGTCATAAGATATTGCAAAGGATTAACTCTCGAAATTAAACTCACTGAGTGTGAAAGCATATAATGCCTCAGTTTTTGGGCTGCGAAGACTAAAGCAAGACAATGCTTTTCAATTGAAGGGTATCGAATTTCCGTAGGAAGAAGTCTTCGACTAAGATAATAGAGAGCATTCTCCTTGCCTTCGTCGTTGACTTGAGCCAGCAGGGCGCCTAAAGATTCATCTAAGGCTGCAGTGTAGAGAATTAACGGCTTTCCCGGAATTGGAGCTGCCAAGACTGGCGGGTTAGAAAGGTATTGTTTGATATCGTCAAAAGCATTCTGACACTTCTCGCCCCATACGAATTTAGTATCCTTTTTCGCAAGGACAGAGAAGGGTTGACATCTCCCGGAAAGATTAGAAATAAACCTCCTTATATATGCCAATCTACCTTGTAGAGACCTTAACTGAGTAAGGCTCTTAGGGGATGGCATATCTAAGATGGCTTCAATTTTAGCAGGATCTATCTCAATTCCGCGGTGCCTTACTACGAATCCTAAGAATTTTCCCGAAGCGACGCCGAAGGCGCATTTCAAGGGGTTCATTTTTAAATCGTAGCGACGCAACCGTTCGAAAACAACTCTTAAGTCATACAGGTGAGCCTCTTTAACCTTGCTCTTGACAACTAAATCATCAATATAACATTCAACTTGATTATGAATTAAGTCGTCAAAGATACGGGTCATGGCCCGTTGGTAGGTTGCTCCGGCATTCTTCAAGCCGAATGGCATTACCTTATAACAAAAGATTCCAATAGGGGTTCTGAACGCCGTATTTCTCTCATCTTCAGGGGCCATCTTGATTTGGTTATAACCCGACGAGCCGTCCATGAATGAGAAAATAGCATGTGAGGAGGCAATGTCCACCATGAGTTCTGGTATTGGTAAAGGGAACTCATCCTTAGGGCATGCCTTATTCAGATCCCTATAATCGACACAAATCCGAATCTGACCATTTTTCTTTCGAACTGGCACGACGCTGGCCACCCAAGAGGGGTATTGTTCCTCTCGAATGAATCCGGCCTCTGCCAATTTTTTAACTTCAGAAACGACTTGTTGCTCAATCTCTAAGCGCATGCGTCGAGGAGCTTGTTTAACAGGGATGGCATCATGCCGAACCCCAAGTTTGTGAACTGCTACCTCAGCAGGCAAACCTGGCATTTCGTCATATGTCCAGGCAAAGCAGTCCCTAAACTCGAATAACAATTGGATTAAGTCTTGAGTTTCACCCTCGCTTAACAGAGTACTTATAAAAATCGGACGGGGGTCATCATCGTTTCCTAAGTTAATTTCTCTTAACTCATCGACTGTCGACTTAATTTCCTCTTCAAATTCAGGGGGTGCATCCCGAACTTGAAGATCATCGGGATCGTCTAAAGTCTCCAAACAGAGTCCATCCAAAGGACAAGGAGGATCTGTAGGGACATTTGGAGAATCAAGATGGTAAGTTATCATTAGGCAATACTCATCATCATCAAATGAACTAACGGTCCCAAAGCCAATACCACTTGTTGGATTTTTATTTACTTTTGTTCGCCAAATGTTCTCGTGGTATCTAGCTTGACCCTTAGTCCATCGGTATGGTACAGAACCTTTAGAAAAAGTATTTTTTACACAAACAGGGAAGTAGCCGAAAGGTAATTCCATTAATTCATTAAAATCTGCCTCCTCAAGGGTTACATCACCTTCGTCCCTTGCGGAGGAGGAGCCAGGAAAGAATTTCTGGACTTTCTTAACTTCACCATCCAAGTTGGGGGCCACTTTGACTTCCAACCCTACAACCCTGCCTGCCGACAGTGGGGTCAGAGAAAGGGCCTCAATCCTTCTAGTGAGCTTTTCATACATTGTTAATTCAGGCTCGTCACTTTTAACTTTTGAAATATCTACCTCAGGGTCACTGTCCTGGTCTAAGGTGAGATCAAATTTTGGAGGAGTATTTATGTTTTGATAATCGAGAGAGAGAGCAGCACCTTGACTTTCTAGCTCACTATCGGAATCTGATTCCAAATCAATGTATACGGGTGCTGTTCTTCTGTCTAGTGAAGCGCGGCCTCGACCTCGTGCCCTTAAAGCCATCCTCCCACCTCTTTGAGGTAATGTGCTTGGAGGTCTAAGGACAACAATATCAGAGTCGTCTTCACTACTCGATTGAATCATTTCTTGATTGATATTATTATCTTTTTCTTTCTTTTGGTTGAATTTTTGTTCAACCATTTTCTCCTCAAATTTGATCTCTAATTTAGAACGGGACGACGACCCTTTTGGTACAAAATATGCAGCATCTTCGTAGATCCCAATTTCTTGAATTGAGAATGGTTGCAAATCACCCTTAATCACATGTTCAATGCCATCTCGTTGATACTTAATGCATTGGTGCAGGGTAGACGGAACCATTCTATATTCGTGAATCCAAGGTCTACCTAGAAGTGCGTTAAAGGACGTAGTCGAATCAATTATATGAAATTTAGCTTCAGTTTTTAAACCTCCTATTTCCAGGAGTAGAGTGATCGAACCTAAAGCTCTCTCGCCCTTCTCGTTGAACCCACGAAGCACCAACCTGTCGGTTGAAAGCTTGCTAGTATCAACTCTGAGATAAGCAAGGGTCTTTATGTTCATCACGTTGACCGATGCACCCGGATCAACAAGGACTCTTGATAACTTGAAATTTCCCACATTTACAGTAATGTAGAGGGGACGATTGTGGTCAGCAGTTCTCAAGAGTAAATCTTCGTCTGAAAAGGTAACCCCAGGGACCTCTTTGAAGTAGAGAGCCTCACCTTCTGAAGTTGCAGCCAACTGTGTTAAGCAAATCTCGGGATCGAGAAGTGCTTTAATTAAAGACTCCCTCATTTCTTTGGAAAGAAGGAGGGCGTCATAAATACTTAATTTTGCTGGCAACTTCCTAAGGTGGGCTAGAACATTGTAATCAACCTTAGGAACGACAGACTCGAAACCCGGAGGAATTAAAGGGAATTCTGGTTGTTGAGGAGAATCCGGACTTAAAATTTCGAATGAAGGTTGCTTGCCTTTATCCTGAGGGGGCAACCTAGGGGGTAAGACTTTACCGCCACGGAGTTGCACCTGCTCGATGTTTTCGGGCGGGCAAACTAGGGCAGTGTCTACACACACCATAGGTGTTGGATCATCATTTTCTGAAAGTGAGTCAGAATCTGAAAGTTCTATCAAGATAGGATTTCCCTGAAAATTGATTTGAGGGAAATCACTTTCTGATAAAGCTTCACATTCGACCTCTTCTTGAATAGTCGATTCGGGGAGGTTGGTTTGACTAACCTCAATATTTGGTTCATTAGGAGTTTGATTCAAAGCAGGAGAGTCATCAATTTGCATTTGAGATTCATGGTTAATCATCAAGACAGAAGTAGAAGGATGTTTTTTATTCATCTTTTGACCCTTCGCCTTTGATGGGGCAAAGTAAAAGTCAGATAACAAAAGAGGGGAAAGGGTTTTAACACCACCATCCGCCATTCTAATACATCTCTCATCTATACACTTCCTCTCTACAAAATCAGATTTCTCTTCTTTCACATTTTTCTCAGTAGTTCCTAAGACTACTGGAGAGGGAAGTGGCTCAACATCCTTCTGCGAAGCATCCAGGTCAACTTTCCACACCGGGGCCTGGGCTATCGTAGTCAGCTGTTGAGAAAGACGAAAAGACTTGTTAATCGACTTTTTAAGTGCCCGGGACAAAGCAATGTCCCAACCATCTTCAATAAAACAAGAAGAGTTAAGAGGATTACCTGAAATGGCCTTAATTGAAGCTTTTTCTGGATCGACCAAGTATTCCTTAGGTATTATGATATTACCTTGGGTGTAGTTCCTCTCAAGCCAATCTTTGAACACAACGCAGTCCTCAAGAGGGTGACTAAGCATCCTGTGGTACGGGCAATACTTGGGATCATCTTTCTTGCTCTCATCCTCAGGCCTCCTAGCCTCTGGCAACTGAAAATCTGGTTTCTTTAACAAACTTCTGAAGATCTTCTTAACTGACTCCCTTTTAAATGGATAAGGCTTTGCCAATCGCTCTCTAAAAGGGATGAAAGAGGGATCTCTAGTATGTTGAGGAACTATCTGAAAGGGCTGCTTCTGAGGCGACTGTGGTGGAAGTGGAGTGCTAGGCTGACTAACCATTGGCCTCTTTCCTTTATCTACTGCTGAGACCACAGCTTTCTTTTCAAATGTCTTCACCAGTTTTGGACCCTTCCTTTCCTCAGACTGCTCTCGTAAGAATGGCATCCTAGGAGCCTCTTCCTGCAAATTGCTAGCCTTATTAAGAAGTTTCTCAAAAGTTTTAATAGTGAAACCCTTCAGGAGAAAAGCAACAGGACCGTGGATATTCTTCAACAGAATCTCCACAGCATGTTGTTCTTGCAGCTGGGGTTCACACTTCATCGAGAGGTTTCGCCACCTCAAGATGTACTCAACTAGAGACTCTCCCGGCTTTTGCTTTTCAACCACGAGATCGCCCACAGTAGTGCGTTGTTGCGCTCCAGAAAATCTCTTAAGAAAGAGGTTTTCTAGGTCGCTAAAGGTTCTTACTGAACCGTTGGGCAGATCGGCGTACCATTCAAAAGCAATGCCGGATAGACTACTTACAAATTGGCGAAATAGTAGAGCATCTGACCCTCCTGCATTGCAACAGCTTGCTCGGAAATGGGCTAGATGCTGTCTCGGATTTTCAATTCCGGTGAAAACTTTAAAAGTTGGTGGCACGAAGCCCTTTGGATAAGGAACTAAGTCATATTCCTCGGGGTAGGGTCTACCCTTTGAAATAGACACCGTTCCTTGAGCATGGGCTAAGGCCTCCCTTACCTGGTCCTCAATTAATTGCTTGATATCCTTCTGAGGTGGGATCGGAGGAATAGTGGAAACTGCAGGGTGAACTGGAGATGTCTCTACTGGACAAGGGAGAGTCACAGGTGGTGACTCGAGAGGTCTGGAATTAAGTTCTGCCCTTTTGGCCCTTTCTGTGAGCTCTCGAGCTGACTGGTGGATCTTAAAAGACTCTTGTTGTGATTTGTCCAACTTCTCTTGCATTTCTCTAACTTGTGACATCATGCTAGCGAGCTGAGTCTCCAAGTTTTTTATATGTTCTTCATCTCTATCTTTCACAGACTCATCTGACTCTGACTCAACAGCATGCGGATCATCATCCTTAACAAATCGGCGCTTGCTGGGCTCAGCTTCTTTATTAGATCCTCTAGTTTCGACCACATGAATGCCCCCAACATAATCATCTTCATCTCCGAGGAGATCATCCATATCAGGGTCGAAAGAAGCCGTTCCTTCTTTGTTCAACAGGATATTTCTTATTTCTTGGACTACCTCCTCGACCGGTCTATCCCCAATTGACTTAGGGTCAAGGGGTAAGTATCCTTTATACTCAGCCATATCAAACAACTCTTCAGAATCCATAAGGGCGATGATTTCTGTAAGCTTTGGATTAGGATCTGGTTGAGACTTTGTATCCGGTTCATCTTCCATTTCTAAATCCTGGTCAATTCTCTCCTCTTCGACTATCCCAGAGCTGGTAGTCAGAAGAGTGGCATCCTCTACAGGGAGAGGGACATATTCCTCAGGAGAAGTAGGAGCTTGTAAGGTGATAGTTCCCACATCTGGTAAGGTAAGGTCCTCAGACACCTGACTAAGGGGCCTAGGAATGACACTCGGACTTTGGGGATCATCAACTGGGGTAACAGGAATGGTGATTATTGGATCCGGGGTCAGACTGGCTGTGGTAGGGCTGTCAACTGTAACAACTGGAGTACTAGCCTGAACATCCATCAATTCAACTGCACTCGGAGTAGGGTCGACTGGAACTCGTTGGAGCTGCAGAATGAACTTAGAAGTTCTAGGAGGTGGTGGTAGATTCTCCAATTTAGTTCTTTTTGGCACATATCTCCTTTCAGGAGATTTAGGTCTTTTTCCTTTAAGGTCCACAGACTTTTGAACTTCAACCCCCTTTGGTTTGACAATCACAGAGGCCAATCTTACAGGTTTATGTGGGGGTACCGGGGGTCTACCAGTAGAGTGGCGGCCTCTCTCGGACCCAGTCAACACAATACCCTCTGTTTGAGAGGACAGAGGGCGTGGCACCCAGTGATATCCATCAACCAGTACCGAAGTAGCGGGCTGTCTAGCATACTTCTTATTCTTCCTAACGAATTGAGGGGTTAAATTCTTCGCTTCAGATACTTCTTCCTTCAGCACTTCTTTTTGGAAGCGATGTGAGATCACTCCCTTTAACTGTTTCACATACTCCTCTCTAGTCTGTCCGGTCTGTGCAGCACAGGTGTGAATTATATTTCTCAAAGTTCTTGCCTTTTGAAGATGTTTTTCTTTTTGAGTCTTCTTGGTCGAGTAGTCGACCGGGCATGGTGGAGAACGGGCTATCCTAGCTATCCTCTCCTCCCCTTGAGCTGAAGCCAGGGGGTAAAAGCGACTTCCCTTCAGGAGGGGAGAGGAAGCAGGAATAGGTAGCTCCTCAACAGCCTCAGGTTCTACTTGGGCCAAGGTCTTAAAAGGTAGGACTCTCTTAGCCTTAGAGATTTTCTTTCTAAGTCTCCTCAAGTAATTCTTCTTCTGATTTTTTGTGGTAAATCTAAGTCCAGAACTAGACCCTTCTTCAAAAACAGACTTAATTTCAGTGGAAGGCTCAACAATTGGTTCGGGTTGTTTCTGATCATCACTGACTACTGGCAAGGTGGGTGCAGATCCCACAATTAACTCAACTACTGGGGGAGTTTCCTTACTGGCATCTAGGCTCACAATCTGGTGTCCATCCATAGAGAGCTCAAGAGTACTAAATCCCATTCCAAAAATAACAGTGCTCCCTTGGTCATTAACAGTCGAATACAACTCTCGGTCAAAGGAGAAAATCAGTTGGCCAGCCATTTGAAATTTTCTGAAAGTTAAAGAAGATGATTAAAATTAGATCTTTTGAAAAGAGTAGTAAAAAGCATTTTATTATCATTTTTTTTGAAAGTATGACATATATTGGCCCACGAGGAAATCGTATGGGGTAACATATGTCGACTTGGAGTTTAAGAAGATTTTTTAGAAAATTTTGAGAATTTGAAATGGGTTTTCTTACAAGTTCGAAAACACAACGGACAGAGTTTCCCCTTGCCCGAAGGCTTATGGAATTGTGAGAAAGCCCAAGTAAAAAGAATAGTTCAACCCTCCCCACACTTAGAAGTTAAAGGGGAAATGAGGGGGTTAAAACTAACAAGTTTGGAATGAAATCAAAAATTTTGAATGCTTTTTAATTTTAAGGATTTATATGTCGACCGAAAAATTTATTGACCATAAATCCATAAAATTAAATTAAATTAAAAAAAAAAAAAAATCCAGAGATCTGATTTGACACTGTCGCCTCACAAGCTATGCTGGGGCAGAAGGTCAAAATCAGAACAGAAATTTAAATGAAATCAAATTTAGAGGTAAAACCTCTCTTTTAATATTTTGTTATTATTTTAGATGTTGGCCACACTAACCCAAGGAAGAAATGAGTAAGGGACCAACAGAAGAAATGATAGTTAAAACTACCGATGAAACAAATTTTTGCCATTATTAAAGATGAAGAGAGAGATTTGTCCCACCGGGCGTGCCATTTTTTGTTGGTGGAATTTTGAAAAACATATTTCGAAAATATTAGTTTTCTTTGGGTATTTTAAGATTAAGGATGAGTTCTAATTCTAAGGCCGAATCAACTCGTTAGAAAGAATATATCACCCCCGGGGACGAAGATAAGCTTTCATAACGGTGTTCAGGCTTAGAATTATGTAAACACATCTTGAATATTATGATCGGGTTCTAAAGAGAACTTCATATGGCCCCGAGGGAACAAAATAGAGTTCAACTAAGTACCCAATTACAATATCCAAGAAGTATGATCGTCGCATTCACATCCAAAGCCTTATCGAAGAAGGATGTATCTCCCCAAAGGGAAATGACACCATTCTACGATAATTCTTCTAATGCAACGACGACGATCATTCTTTAACTTTTCCCAAAGAAATCTAGTGAAATTTTAAAATCAATTTTAAAATCAGGTGTGTGGGGTTCCAAATCTCCTACGAGCGCAAGCCCTCGTAGTTAATTACATCGTAGGGAGACAAAGTCTCCTACGAAAACTCTCGATTAAAATAATGGCAAAATTTTGTTAGAATTTCTAGGAGTGATATCAAAGTATGAATAGAATTATTGGAAAATCAAAAGAGAATGGATCAAAATTGAGCAGTTATTAACGGAGTCAAAGGATGAGAGGTAGGGGACACTTTGAGATTCCAGAACCATCCGGAAGTGTCCCAACTTAATCTAAGTGTTGGGCTTTATGTTTTAGGATTGAAATGAAGCTTTAATTAGAGTTAAGTATTTTATTAGAAATTTGGGACTATATTCCCGAAATTTGGGGTCTTATAATCAAAGATCTGCCCCGGATCCTAAATCTATTTTGGACACTGGACCACAGTCGTCCGATCCTAACTAATGCAGTGCAAGGTCTGGACTTACCCCGGCCTGGATTGGGGAGCCAGCTAACCACCTAATCGATTTAAAATAGATGAGTCCGGTCTTTTATGAAAGAGTGGTAGGGACGTTGTAATTAAAGTTTTAGAGGGTCGGGGCCGACATCTAGAGATTTTCCTAATTGGCCCCTTTGACATATGTTGGGTGCAAAAATGCTAAACTGATGCAATTAAAATTTTGACTCTTTTAGTTTGTATCTAATGCAATGCATGCTGGTTAACAACTTCCAATCGAGTATGCTTGAAATTTTAAGAACAGGCTTATAAAATAGTTTTTTAGAAGACTGGACTTCCCCAGGTCCGGCACCTCGTCCTCATAGGTCAGACTATCCGGACTCTACCCGCAGGCGGGGAAGGGTCTAAAGCAAGGAAAGAGAATGCAAAAATATGCATGCGACCCCGGGGTCGATCCCCGGCTAATTCCCTAGATTCGTTATCTTTCTATGTTATTTAGACTCACTAAAATTTTAGACTTTTAAAATTATGAGTATAAAACTTTCACACCCTCACGAGCCTCACGTTTCCAGGCGAAAACAAAGAGCGGCATGCAATCGCCAAAAAACTAGTAAAAACAAGTAATCCTAGAGGCAATCAAATCATCACATCAAATATAAATTAATTAATAAATGTCCATAGGCAAAGTTGCCTTGCTTATTACAAACCAGAATATTGCAGAAAGTAAAGTGGCCGGGCACCACTGACAACAACCCGGATTCTAAACCTAGTAATGACGCAAGTTATTTTGAGTGGGATACTCTCAGTCTTCAAATCTTCAAATCTTCAATCTTGTTCTTCTTTGGACTCCTTTTCTTCAAGCTTCTTGGAATCTTCGTAGTAGATTACCCAAATGGATAAGAGGGCACTTCCCTTTAAGAGGGAAGGCCACTCTTTCCTCTTTGGGTAAGGAAAAGGTATGATCCAAATTTGGATTTCCAAATGGAAAAGGAGTGTTCCCCAAAGGGGTATCCTTTCCTCTTTGGAATCCAAGCTTTGGATCTATGTATCCCAACTCAAAATGAACTTTCACAACACTTAACAATTATACAAATTACATTGATATCAAAATAAAAGATCTAGACTCACCTGCAGGGTTATCCTAAGCAATTAATATATATATAAAGCAGTTATTCCCAAGCAGTTGTATATGAGCAGAAAAGAAAGTAAACACACTGGCCACGCTCTTTTTATGATTTGGGGGCTTTAGCAGCTGAAGCACCTGTGCAAAGAGTTTATAATATTTATGCATTTTTTTTTGATTTGCCCCCTTTTTATATTGCCCTGCATGAGCGTGGCCACCTGCAGAAAACTATGTCAACATCCAGATCGTACCTAACCTAAGGGTAATCTAGTCGCCAAACACATCAATCCATCCACAGAGTACAGAAGAAGTAAGCAGACATAGCAAAGCAATTTCATCCACAACATGCAGTGAAAACTACGAAAAATCCGGCACACAGCAGTAAAGTAAACACCGGCCTAACCTAGATCTAGAGTTGGTTGTCCTAGCACATCACCTAAAGTGTGTGTAAAAGGTCGTGTGGCTGGGGTAGATCCTAAAGTGGGTTATTAATTGAAGTTGTCTAAAAGGTCTGGATTTGTTAAGGCTTAAAAGGGAATTTAAATTAAAATTTAAGTATTAATGAACTAAGAATTTTAATTAAACATGTTTTAAAAGTTAATTGATTACTACCTTTGTTTCACACCGAGGCCGTGAAGTTTATTTCACCTTCCTTGGGGCTAAGCTAATAGCCTCGTAGGCCTGGGTTACCCAGTAGCAATCGGGGTTGATTAAGTTATTTAAATTGGTTGGAATTAAAAGAGTGGATTAATATAAAAATGAGTTAATTACTGATTTTTAAAGTTGATTAATTTAAGTTTGCCATTAATTGATTCGTGGCGTTGTGCCACCAGGCTCGAGGAACCAGCCTCCTTAGGACACTTAGCCCCGCAGCCCGGAGTAGTCCAGCCGATAAACCAAATTAATGTAATTGAAATAGAGACTTTTAAAATGTTAAATAATTAAAAATTAATCCATTTTAAGGTTTGACACCCTTTAGAATTCATTCGTGGCGTTGTGCCACCAGGCTCGAGGAACCAGCCTCCTTAGGACACTTAGCCCCGCAGCCCGGAGTAGTCCAGCCAATAAACTTCAACTTTAGGGTGGTTGTTGTGTTTTGAAGAATTTGTTAAGTGTTTTAAGCATTAAACCAATATTTTGAGTTTTAGAACGATTTTGAGCTTTATGAATTTTTGAATACCTTAATGATTTAATTAAAGGGTTGAAAATTGACTTTTTGATTAGGTTCAAATTCTGGAGTGTTTGTATTTTATTAAAATACTAGACCTTACTACGATCAGTTAGAAGGTTAGTACGTTGAAATCGGATTTTTCTACATTTTATTACGAAGGTTTGAAGTTTTGAACTAGTTTTAACTACGGTTTGACCAATTTGTTGACTTTTCAAAATATTGCAAATTTCTGGAATTTAATATTTTTAATAAATACTAGATATCACTATGAGTTGAATGCAAGTGAGTTTGGGTGATTTGGATTTTATTAGAATTAGTTATGGATTATCGAAGTTTGGATATTTTAATGAATTTTAGGAATTTCTTAATTAGGGGGCCTCTTTTGTGATTTTGCTTCAAACAAATTCCCAAATCTCTTGAAAACACCTCCAAAGGTCAGGAACAACCTAAGGAGGGATCCCCAAGTGTTAGGGAGATTTTTGGATTTTTATATTATTATTAATTAATTATCTTAATTAAATATTGGTTGCCACTTAAAATTAAATTAAGGTTTAAATTGCTGTCAAATCAAGGGGCTTTTAATTATCATAGATTAAGGACTGAATTCTGGTCAGTTTGAGGGTTTATACATATTTTTTGGAGTTAAAATAGATTTATTACATTTTTTTAGAAGTTTAAAGGGTTAATTAAGGGTTTAAGACTTAGAAAATTAATTAGGGAACCTAATGACCTCAAAAATCAGTGAAAATTTCTCTAGGGGCTGAGGATGTCACTAAGTTCAAATGTTCAAAGTTTCAACTCAAGGGGAAGTGAATCCTAATTATTGAAATTTTTCTAAGTTTTCTATACATGGGTCCTTAATTATTGTCCTTAATCATGTCACTAGTTTTGAATAGGTTCAAATCAAAGTTCCTCTAACCCTTTGAATAAACATGGCATGCATACACAAGTTGCAAGCAAACAAGTCCTTAGATCTAGGAGAACCTAGACTAGGTGGTGTGTGTACCTACTCATGCAAATCAAGTTAAATCTTAATTAATTAAAGAATTAATCAATGAATAATTATAAAATTAATTATCCACTGATTAATCAGCATTCCCCATTGAATTCATGTAAACACAGTAAAGCTCCATTTAAAATTTCAAATGAATGTTTGAATGCAATACAAGTTAATTTAAATTCATCATTATTTTAATTAAAAAAACCTTTACACTTTAAATCTTAATAACTATTAAAATATAGGTCAAATAAATCTGAGAAAATTACTGGAGATCAAAAACAAGTCTGAAATAACTCAAGCCAAATTTTGGACTTAATAGGGTTTTACTTATTCAAATATAAAATAAAAATAAAAAAACATATTATAGAAATTAATTTTAAACTATACAATGTTTTTATTTAAAAATAATTTTAGAAAATAGAGGATGAAAAACTGAACAAAATGAGCTATTATACTCATTTTTTGGTTCAGTAATTAATTTGCTATAATTTTTTGAAGTTATGCTAATTAAAAAAGGATTTAAATCTATTTATTAATCAAACGGCGGCGCCGGCGAGACGCGTGGCGCGTTTTGGTTTGTCCAACCAGAACGCGGCGATAGCGGGACGCCACGTGGAAGGCGGCGGTCATCCACGCGTCGGCTGCAGAGCGCGGGACGCGGTTTCACTTAACCACGTCAGCGAGCACTGCGGACCGTTCGATCGAACGCCTGGATCGTTCAACGGCGGGGATCAGATCCCGTCGTCTGACCCGATTGACCAAGATCCAACCGCAGAGAGTTCGTCCCGCGGTTTTGGATGGACGGCCGGGATCAAGCCGAACCACAGCTTGAGCCACGGGATCGGGTACACGGTTGATCAACGGGCGGAACGGCGCGATCAGATCCGTTGATCGAGAGATCAACGGACCAAACGGGGCTCAGTTCATGCAGCCAGCGAACCGAGCCCTAGAACCCATTTTTTGACTCGTTCTCTTGATCCCGTGCACCAAATGAATTAAAATTTTAAACTTAGAGTCCCTAAGTGAAGAGAATCAATGGGGAATAATTTATTTTTCTTAAAACAAGCTTAATAAAAAGCTAATTAAACTAGTGTCCCTAGGGCTAGGGTTTGAGTTTTTCACCTTGATTTTGGACGGATTAGACCGTTTATGGGTTTGTTGCACTTGTAGACTGTCCACGCTCCTGTTTATAGAAGACTTCTCGGCTCGAAAGCTCCTGGATCGAGTGCTAGATCTGTTGGAACGGGTTTGAGCTAGGATCGCCGGGATCTCGCCGGAAAAACCCTTTGACCGGAGGGATTTCGGTGGGAGGGTGTTGAGAGATGTCTGGGGATCTCAATGGAACAGGGGGCAGGACTTGAGAGAGCTTGAGTAGTGAGAGACGGTTAGGGTTTGAATGTCATGCATTAGGCCCTTTTTCCCCTATTCAAACACCCCCAAGCCAAATGGATGGCTGGGATCGACTCACAAGCTCTCCAGATAATGCCACCTGTCCCTGGGAAAGCTGGAAGGCTGCGGAAAGGGCTGGACATGCCTCATTTCCATTGGATGGACTTGGGATGAGTGGAGGAGACATTGCCTAAAATTGCCTAAACCAACCCCTTAGAGCAGTTTAAACAGGGGTTAATCAGAGAAATAAAGCAAAAAGAGGAGTTTAGGCATGTGGTATAGGGGGGAAAAGGGTTCTTTTTAGGGCTTTGACCATGAGAAAAGGGTTTTAAGGGAGTGTTGACCATTTTGACCAGTCAACTGGTCAATGGCTGCTGATGTGTCACAGGAGCAGGTCATGGAACCTCTTCAAATGGCTGGATGGGTTTAACTTGGGCTGGGTTCAATTGGTTGAAGGGTTTGACCACACAAATGGTTCTTTAAGCCTTGAGTTGACTGGTTGACCAGTCAACTCCCTCAAGGGTTATGGAATTTTCAATTAGGTGATTCAAATGAGTTGATTAGGTGGATTGGAGGGTGGTTCCAAGAGCCATGTATGTCAAATAGATTAAGAAGGCTTAATGGGCCCTTAATGGGCTTCTAGGCCAAAACTGGTTGACTTAGTCAACCAGTTGGGTTCAAGGGCTAGAGATGGATTCAACAAGTTCAGAATGTCATCCTGAGTCCATTGGATGTGGTCCCAGGGTTTGGAGGGGTCGATTTGATCAAAATCACCATTTGAGCCCTTAAGGGCTTGTTTGGTCAACCTAGGTTGACTTGGTCAACCAGGTTGACCCAGGGTCTGGGTTTGGGCTCAACAGGTTTGAAATGATGTTTTAAGGTTTAATGGAGGTGGTTGGATGGCCTAAAGAGGTCATTTGGGTCAAAACACATGTTTGGTCCCTTAAAGGGCCCCTTGGGTCAAACCAGTTGACTTGGTCAACCAGGTTGACTCAAGGGTTGGAAATGGGTTCAAAAGATTTGAAATGGCATTTGAAATTTGTTAAAGGTGGTCGCATCCCATTTGGAGCTCATTTGGTTTGAAATCCCCATTTGAGCCTCATAGGGGTGTTTTGGTCAATTTTGACCTATTGGTCAACTATGGTCAAAAATGGGTTTGAAAAATGCAGTTTACTGCTCAATGGGTTAAAATCAAGGGTCTGGAAGTGATTGGAGGCTTGGATAAGGGTTCCAAGGTCAAGATCTCAAAGGGGTTAGGCTCAGTGGCATAGGCTGTAAATATTTGAAGGTTTTACAGCCTTTGAATTTTAATTCAGATTCTAGGGTTAGAGACCTCAGAATGAGCCCAAAATTGGAGGGTAGCCTTTAGAGACATGTCTTATCACTTTGCAAGTGATAGACCCTGAATCAAAGGCCATTTGACTGGGTTTTGAAATGTTTGAAAAATCTCTGAAAAGGGTGTTTAGGACAGGGCCTTAAGACTTTGAATTTGAGTTTAGACTTCTGGATTTGGAATGGATTTTAAGTTTGAATGATTTGGATTTGAATTGGATGGAGTTTGGGATTCAAATTGGTCATAGGTAGGAATCAAATTGAAATTGAAATGGATTAAATATAGAAATTGATTTAAAATTGAGGTTGATCAAAGATGGAGTTTGATTTGAAGTTGGAGTGATCCTAAGATTTAGGAGAGTTCTAAGATCTAGGATTTAAAGGGATCCTAGGCTCTAGAATAGGCTCTAAAGTCTAGTTCTAGGAAAGATCCTAAGATCTAGAGTGGATCCTAGGGTCTAGGATTAAATTTAGAATCTGGAAGGGTCTTAGTGACCTCATACAAAAATGAGGTCAACATGAGTCAGTCTGTAATTTTATTTTTTTTTCTTCTTGAGTCAATTGTAATCTTTGGTGTGACTGATGCAAAGTAACCCTACACACACACACTTGAGAGACTTAGAATTTCTGTTTTTACTCAAATCGATCAGGACAATATTTAACATCATCCTGGAGGATCGAGCTTAAAACAGAAAATCTAATCAGGGGTTCTTAATTAAGGCAGTCATCATTAGCCAATCGGCCTAGACAATACTTGTATCGGCTAGGATGATAGGCTTAAAATAGAAAGAAATTATAGCCATAAATAATTAAGGTATTCTGTACTTTTGGTAATCGGTCGGGACGATCTAGGATCGGCCTGGATGATATTCACAATTATGTCTTAATTGATCAGACAATCAAGGAGATAATTAAGGATGATTGATATGATTATATCATCCTGGACGATCGCAAGATTATCCGGAATTATTTATTCTAAAATCCTTAGTTTCTCCTGGACAATAAATATCGGCCAGCACAAATTCAGGGCGATGTGCTGGACGATCTGGATCGGACAGCTTGAGATCAGGGCGATGCTCTGGACAATTTTCCTCTGATTTGAACTGATCGGCCAGGACGATCGTGAGATCATCCTAGACGATCAAGCCAATTTTCAATCATCTAGTTTGCATTCAGGGCGATGCTCTGGCCGATCTCATGGGATTTGTACTGATCGGCCAGGATGATTTCCATATCATCCTAGACGATATAGTCGGCAACTTGCAATTAATGAGCTCCTTTGAAGCTCTTCTATTTAAGAGCTCTTGTTTAATATTTTTGAACATCCTTGGCTGCTGTATTGACCTGAGAAAACCTAAAGGAGAGAGAGAGAGGATCTTGTGATGGGGAGCTTGTGAAGGGATTCACAAGGGATACTCCAAGCATTATTCCACTTCTTCTTCCTTAGAGTCTCTTATCCTTGGAAGGGTTGGGAGAGGTAAGTTCCAGCAAGTGATCGAGGTTCTCTGCCTGCTTTAGGACGAAGCAAAAAGAGGAAGGTTCTCTGCCTTGTCGGGTGTGGCAAAAAGAGGTGTTTGTAAAGGCTTCTCCGCCTAGCTGTGGGGGCAAAAGGAGAGTCATGATTGTAGTGCAATACGTGGAGGGCGCCTCTGGGGAGTGAACGTAGGTCGAGTTGACCGAACCACTATAAACCCTTGTGTTCTTATTTTTTACTGCTTTCGCATTTATTATCTTCCACACTTATTTTTTGTGGTGATTTGGTTTGTATTCGTGCTTTTCTTAGAGAAAATTTTTAAATACTAATTCACCCCCTTTCTTGGTTAGCCTTGGGCCAGTTCTATAGGGCTTAACATCCCTAACAAACTTTCAGGGTGAATTAGTAATTAAAAATTTTTCCTCTTTTTGAATTTTAAACTGATAATAACTTTAATGAATTTTATAAAAAAGATTTTTTTTCAATCACAAATTAAATAGTTAAAAATAAAAGCAGCGGAAAATTAAAAGACACAAGATTTATAGTGGTTCGGTTAAACACAACCTACATCCACTCCCCAGAGGCACCCTCTGAGTATTGTACTAATACCACTACTAACTCACCTTTTGCACCCACAGCAAGATGGAGAAGCCTTTACAAATACTCTCTTCCATCATTACCCAGTGCGGCAGAGAACCGTCATCTTTTTACACTCTCCAAGTGTTGGCAGAGAACCGTCATCCTTTTACACTATCCAAGTGTTTGCAGAGAACCGTCTGTCCTTTCACACTCTCCCGATGTAGGCAGAGAATCCTTCGACTGTTCAGACTCTCCAAGTGTGGGCAGAGAACCCTTCGGCTGTTCATACTCTCCAAGTGTCGGCAGAGAACTAGATCTCCTTGATAGATCTTCTCACAAAAAATCTAGAAGGACAAGAGAAAAAGTGAAGTAATCACAACTCACAAGTGGAGATTCTTACCTTTGAGTATTAAGTGAATCCTTCACGCTCCAGTAGTAAGAATCCTCCTTCAAACATTCTTTTACACTCTCTCCTTAACTCTCCCTTCAGTTGACACGAAGATCAGTAGGCAAAAAGATTAAGAGACAGTTTTAATTGGACTTTATATAGGAAAGACATAAAAAATAATCCAAAATCTACTGATTTTCAAGTCTATACATAGTGGATCGTCAGATCGTCCTATACGAATATACTTAAATTAGTTGCATACGAACCCAATGTATATTGGTACAAACTTTTTTTTACCCGATCTTCATCCCATACGAACTAAGTTCATCTGGTACGAACAGTTATCTCATGGGTTGGTTTCGACAAACTACAGGACGTTCACAAAATTTCAAGAGGCCGAACACTTTGTCCTTGGACGTATATAGGATTTCGTCTAGATGAAAATTTTTTTGAGAGTTTCGTCCTAGGACGAATATAAGATTTCGTCTGGACGAAAATTTTCCCGAGAGTTTTGTCCTGGGACGAATATAGGATTTCATTTGGACGAAAATTTTCTCAAGAGTTTCGTCCTAGGACCAATATAGTATTTCATCTGGACAAAAATTTTCCCAAGAGTTTCGTCCTGGCACGAACAGGATGAATCATTTAGACTATCAGCACAAAGTGAGAATCTAGAGCAGATCGTCCTGGGACGAATTGGGAAATTTGTCTGGATAATCAGGACTTAGAAAATTTTTCTCACTTCCTGTTCGTTCCATTGCTCTTCTAAGGGGATTAACTAACTTAATTATCCCGTATGAACATGGTTCGTCCCGTACGATCAGTGTGATTTTTAAATATCTCTCCAAGTGTGTGTGTGCTAAGCTATTCAATTACAATCATATTTTATCAAACTCAATTACAATAAAAAATTACAAACTTTAATTTACAAACTATCTCATGCTAAATTTGATTTGAAGTCTTCGTAAGTATGGAGTTCGATTATCCTGAAATATTAGTCTACACAAGAGCAGAAAATAATTCTTCCAAAAAGTGTTAAGAGAAAACAAAACTTAAAATAATAATATTTGTGTTGACCTCATTTTTGTATGAGGTCACTAAGATCCTTCCAGAATCCAGATCCAATTCTAGACCTTAGGATCCTTCTAGAGTCAAGACCTTAGGGCCTACTCTAGAACTTAGGATTTCTCCAGATTCCAAATCCTAGAACCTTATTTTAGATTCTAGATCTTTGAAACCCACTAGACTCCAGGATCTATCTGGATCTCTGATTAATTCAAATCATTAATCAATTCATACTTAAATCAATTCATCCCTTTGATCAACTCTAACCTCAAATCAATTCCTACTTTTGATTGATTCAAATCTCAAACTCCATTCAATTTAAATCCAAATTAATCCAAGCTTCAACCACACCCAAACTTTGATCCAATTTACTTGACAATTCAAACTTCAACTTTGACTTTGAGCCTACCCTTGATCTAGCTTTGACCCTTTCCATTCATTAACAATCACCACATGATTGTTAATGATTTGGATACTTCAATATTAATCATTCAAACTTAAAATCCATTCCAAATCCAGAAATCCAAACCCAAATCCCAAATCTTAAGGCCCTGTCCTAAAGGCCTTTTTCATTGAATTTTCAAATACTTTGAAACCTAGTCAAATGATCTCTGATCCAGGGTCTATCACTTGTAAAGTGATAAGACATGTCTCTAGAGGTTACCCTCCAAATTTGAGCCCATTCTGAGGTCTCTAGCCCCAGAATCTAAATCAAAATCCATAGGCTGTAAAACCTTCAAATATTTACAGCCTATGCCACTGGACCTTTGGCCTTGAAGATTTTGACCTTAGAACTTTCACCAAAGCTTCTAATCAATTCCAGACCATTAATCTTGATATGTTGAGCAGTAAACTGAAACTTTATGGACTCATTTTAGCCCCTAGTGGTCATGAGCCCAAAGTGACCAAAATACCCCTGTGGGGCTCAAACATGCTTTTTAAACCAAATGAACTCCAAATTGAATGCAATCACTTGCAGCAAGTTTCAAATATCATTTTAAACCTGTTGAATCCAATCCCAGCTCCTAGGTCAATCTGGTTGACCAAGTCAACAGGGTTGACCCAAGAAGACCCTTAAGGGTTCAAATAGGGGTTTTGACCCAATTGACCTCTCTAGACTTGGAGACCACCTCCAATGGCTTCCAAACATCATCCTGAATTTATCCAGCCCAAACTCACCCATTGGGTCAACTTGGTTGACCTAGTCAACATGGTTTGACCCAATGAACCCTTAAGAGCTCAAATGAACCATTTTGACTAATTTAACTATATCAACATCTTCAAACCCTTGAAATCATTCCATTCAATACCTTGAATATTCCTAAACCTATTTGGAGTCAAACCACATTGAGTTTGACTTAGTCAACTCAATGAAACCCATTTGGAATGGCTTAAACCCTTAAGCTCCATTCCAAGCCTTAATCCCCCTTTAGCTTAATTGACTAGTGCATGGGGACTACCTAAGTGTCACCTCACTAACCATTGACTGTGTTGACTGGTCAAACCAGTCAACCTAAGGCTTAGAGAACCATGCCTATAGGTCAAACCAACCTATCAAGCCTTACTTAGCCCAAGCCACTCCTATCCAGCCATTTGGAAAGGTTCCATGACTTGTTTGGATGCCACCTCAGCCTCCCTTGACTCATTGACTGGTCAAAACAAGTCAACCTCAAGCCCTAGCCTTTCCAAAAGAGCATTATCACATGCTAAGCTCTTTTCCCTTGATTTAGGCTGCCTTAGGCCGACCCATTAGTGCCCTAAAGTTCTCTAATAGGCCCCTTAACCGAGCTCTACCCCTGGTTTAGCCATAAATGGCAATGTTCCCCCTCCACTTATCCCAAGTCCACCCAATGGGAATGAGGCGTGCCCAGCCTTTGGGGCAGCCTTCCAACTTTCCCAGGGACAGGTGGCATCATCTGGAGAGTCCAGGAATCGATCCCAGCCATCCAACCCAGCCCAGGCCATTTGAATAGGGAAAAAGGTTACTTTTAAAGCGATTCGTTTTTACATACTCTCTCACTAACCCTAGCCTCCCTGAGCGATTTCTTTGTTCGTTTGAGATCCCCAGGGCTTCCTCTACATTCCCACTACCAGATCCAAGTGGTTGCACGTCACCGGCGGCCAGTTCTCCGGCGAGTCCACCACCTAGTCCGTCCCAAGCTTATAGCGGTCGATCCAGGCGTGTTCGAGCCCATCTTCGTGCTAGGGATCTTCACTTGGACAGTCTACAAGCTCATCAATCCAGAAATTTCCAAGATCCAACGGTATAATCTCTTAAAAACTTTAGATCTAGTTCACTTTAGATGGAATTAATTAGCTCTATGCCTAGAGTTTGTTAAGCAAAACCAATCTTTCCCCACTGTTTCTGTTCATGTCTTCTTCTTGAGTTTAAAATTTCAAGTGATTTAGTCAACCCGATCGAGAGAACGAACCAAAAAACGGATCCTAGGGCGTTTTCGCAGTCTGGCCCAGGCATACGTTTTCTGGACCGTTGATCACTCGATCAACGGTCCAGATCAAGCCGTTCCGCGGTTTGGTTCGCTCGTGTATTCCATTTAATGTTCAATTAATCGTCTGACGGAATCAGGACCGTCCGTGCAGAGTTGCGGGATCGAACATCCGCCGTCTGATCTTCCCCTGTTGAGATCAAACGACGGGATACGATCCCAGCCGTTAGATCAAACCCGCGGTTGATCCAACGGTATCCGCCGACCGCTGACGTGGTTAAGTGAAACCGCGTGAAGCGGTCTGCGGCAGACGCGTGTCCGCGCCGTTTTTGCGCTGGACGAACCCGAGCGAGCCACGCGTCTCGCCGGCGCCGCCGTTTGACTGGTTAATGGATTAAATTCATTTTAATTGATATAACTTCAAAAAATCATAACTAATTAAATATAAAACCAAAAAATGAGTATAATATATCAAATTGTTCATAATTTTATCTAGTTTATTTTAAAAATGAAATGAGATTATTTTGTTTACTATTTTATTAGCAATTCAAGAAATACAGAAAACTATGTTTTATTTTTAATTAAATATATATTAGGCTTTATTATCTGGAATTTGGCATGAACATACTTGTGGCAGTGACTGACTTTCAAAAATTATTGCATATTTATTTGAGTTTTATTTTAATAATTATTGAATTTCCAAATAAGAATATATATATATATATATATATATATACCTATTTTCATGATTTACATTAAACTATTTTATAAAAAAAATTTTATATATGGATATGGCTTTCAAAAAATAACAAGTTCTTTTTGATTAAATTTAGTTTGGATATTATTTTGATTATTGATTATTTTCAAATTAGTGCAAACCTACTTAATTATCTTAAAACTCAAACTTTTTCTTTTAAATCTATACTAACTCAAAAAAAAAATATAAGGAGTATTTCAAAAGTTCAAAAATCTTGTTTGTTTTAGATTCACTTCCAAGTACCATAAATTTAGTTTATTATAACTAAATCAAGTCACTTAAATAAGATATCATTCATTTAGTATTAAATTAAATGTTATATCAAATATCTTAAGATTAAAATTTATTCTTAGGATAATTGGAGGACTTATGGATTAAAAAGAGAGGAAGTTATTTTGATCATATTATTTTAAAGGATATATACATATTTTAAGTATACGGGTTTATATATATTATTATATGAATGTTTATTTTGAAATATATTTTTTAAAAATATATATATATATATATTAAATCTTTAATGGATGATTGGAGATATTCATCTTTGAAATTTTGAACATAGATTAAGTGTAATTGAATGAAATATATGGGGGAAAGGTGATTAATGGATAATTATGTCTTAATTATTCATTAATCATAATTTAGATGTCTTAATTATAATAAAAATAATCTTTGCATGCTTAGGTTGTGCACACACCACCTAGCCTAGGCTCTCCTAGTTTTAAGGACTTGATTGTGCCATCTCATGTGCTCATTTATGCTTTGCTTAAAGGGTTAGACAATACATTGATTTGAGCCTATTAAACTTAGTGTCATTAAGGACAATAATTAAGGATTTGTGTAGAAAACTTAGAATATTTCTAATGATTAGGATTCATTTCCTCTTGAATTGAAACTTCAAACATTTAAACTTAGTGACATTCTTATCCTTAGGAAAAATTTTCACTGAATTTAGAAGTCATTAAGACCCTTAATCAAATTTCTTAAGTTTATACCCTTAATTAAGCCTCTAAAACTTCTAAAAAATGTAATAAATTCATTTTAAATCCAAAAATCTTGTATAATACCTCTAACTGACCAGAATTAGATTCTCCATTTATTAAAATTATCACCCAACTGATTTGACAGCAGATTAGTGCCCAGTTTAATTTTAAGTGTATTCTAACTTTTAATTGTTTTAATAATTATTAATATTTTAAAAATTCCAAAAAATTCCCAAATACTTGGGATCACTCCTTAGGTCATTTCTGACCTTTGGAGGTATTTTCAAGAAGTTAGGAAACCATTTGGAGCAAAATCATTAAGAGAGTCCTTAATTGAAACAATTAAATAATTCCAATAAATCCCTAAACTTCTAAAATTCATTATTAATTGTAGAAAAATCCAAATCAATCAAACTCAGTGGCTAATGACTCTAATTAAAATCTAGTATTTTCTAAAATTGTCAAACCTCCAGAATCTGGTCAAGGTCAAAAAGTCAACAAATTGGTCAAACCATAGTTCAAAACTAGTCCAAAACTTCAAACCTTCGTAATAAAATGCAGAAAAATCCAATTTCAACGTACTTACCTTCTAACTGATCGTAGTAAGGTCTAGTATTTTAATAAAATACAAACATTCCAGAATTTGGACTTAATCAAAAAGTCATTTTCAACCCCTTAATTAAATGATTAAAATATTCAAAAATTCATAAAATTCAAATTATTCCAAAACTCCAGAAAATGTTAACTTAATGTTTAAAACATTCAACAAACCTTTTAAAACACAACAACCATCCCGAAGATGAAGTTTATTGGCTGGACTACTCCGGGCTGCGGGGCTAAGTGTCCTAAGGAGGCTGGTTCCTCGAGCCTGGTGGCACAACGCCACGAATGGATTCCAAGGGGTGTTAAACCTTAAGAATAGATTAATTATTAATTACCTAACCTTTTAAAACTTCTAATTTAATTACATTAATTTGGTTTATCGGCTGGACTACTCCGGGCTGCGGGGCTAAGTGTCCTAAGGAGGCTGGTTCCTCGAGCCTGGTGGCACAACGCCACGAATCGATTAATGGCAAACTTAAACTAATCAATTTTGAAAATCAGCAAGAAACTCTTCCTAATATTAATTCATGTCTCTTAATTACAACAAACTTAAAGTAACTTAATCAACCCCGATTGCTACTAGGTAACCCAGGCCTACGAGGCTATTAGCTTAGCCCCAAGGAAGGTGAAATAAACTTCACGGCCTCGGTGTGAAACAAAGGTAGTAATCAATTAACTTTTAAAATATATTTAATTAAAATTCTTAATCTATTAATACTTAAACTTTAATTGAAATCCCCCTATTAAGCCTTAACAAACTCAGACTTTTAGATAACTTTAATTAATCACCCAATTTAGGACCTACCCCAGCCACACGACCTTTTACACACACTTTAGATGATGTGCTAGGACAACCAACTCTAGATCTAGGTTAGGCCGGTGTTTACTTTACTGCTGTGTGCCGGATTTTTTCGTAGTTTTCACTGCATGTTGTGGATGAATTGCTTTGCTGTGTCTGCTTACTTTTCTGCACTCTGTGGATGGTTGATGTGTTTGGCGACTAGATTACCCTTAGGTTAGGTACGATATGGATGTTGACATAGTTTTCTGCAGGTGACCACGCTCATGCAGGGCAATATAAAAAGGGGGCAAATAAAAAAATTCATAAATGCTATAAATTCTTTGCACAGGTGCTTCAGCTGCTAAAGCCCCCAAACAAAAAGAGCGTGGCCAGTGTGTTTACTTTTTTTTCTGCTCATATATAACTGCTTGGGAATAACTGCTTTTTATATATTAACTGCTTAGGATAACCTTGCAGGTGAGTATAGATTTTGATTTCAAATAAATGTAATTTGTGTAAGTGTCAAGTGTTGTGAAAGTTTATTTTGAGTTGGGATACATAGATCCAAAGCTTGGATTCCAAAGAGGAAAGGATACCCCTTTGGGGAACACTTCTTTTCCATTTGGAAATCCAAATTTGGATCATACCTTTTCCTTACCCAAAGAGGAAAGAGTGGCCTTCTCCCTTAAAGGGAAGTGCCCTTTTATCCATTTGGGTAATCCACTACGAAGATTCCAAGAAGGTTGAAGAAAAGGAGTCCAAAGAAGAACAAGATTGAAGATGTGAAGATTTGAAGATTGAGAGTATCCCACTCAAAATAACTTGCGTCATTACTAGGTTTAGAATCCGGGTTGTTGTCAGTGGTGCCCGGCCACTTTACTTTCTGTAATATTCTGGTTTGTAATAAGCAAGGCAATTCAGCCTATGGACATTTACTTATTAATTAATTTATATTTGATGTGATGAATTGATTGTCTTTAGGATTACTTGCTTTTTCTTAGTTTTTTGGCGATTGTATGCCGCTTTTGTTTTAGCCTGGATACGTGAGGCTCGCGAGGGTGTGAAAGTTTTATACTCAAAATATTAAAGTCTAAAATTTTAGTGAGTCTAAATAACATAGAAAGATAACGAATCTAGGGAATTAGCCGGGGATCGACCCCGGGGTCGCATGCATATTTTTGCATTACTCTTTCCTTGCTTTAGACCCTTCCCCGCCTGCGGGTAGAGTCCGGATAGTCTGACCTATGAGGACGAGGTGCCGGACCTGGGGAAGTCCAGTCTTCTAAAAAACTATTTTATAAGCCTGTTTTTAAAATTTCAAGCATACTTGATTGGAAGTTGTTAACTAGCATGCATTGCATTAGATACAAACTAAAAGAGTCAAAATTTTAATTGCATCAGTTTAGCATTTTTGCACCCAACATATGTCAAAGGGGCCAATTAGGAAAATCTCTAGATGTCGGCCCCGACCCTCCAAAACTTTAATTACAACGTCCCTACCACTCTTGCATAAAAGACCGGACTCATCTATTTTAAATCGACTAGGTGGTTAGCTGGCTCCCCAATCCAGGCCGGGGTAAGTCCAGACCTTGCACTACATTAGTTAGGTTCGGATGACTGTGGTCCAGTGTCCAAATTAGACTTAGGATCCGGGGCAGATTTTTGATTATAAGTCCCCAAATTTCGGGAATATAATCCCAAATTTCTAATAAAATGCTCAACTCTAATTAAAATTTCCTTTCAGTCCTAAAACATAAAGCCCAACACTTAGATTAAGTTGGGGCATTTCCGGATAGTTCTGGAATCTCAAAGTGTCCCCTACCTCTCTTCCTTTGAATCTGTTAATAACTGCTCAATTTTGATCCATTCCCTCTTGATCTTTTCCAATAATTCTATTTATTCTTTGATATCACTCCTAGAAAATCTAACAAAATTTTATTCTTATTCTAATCGAGAGTTTTCGTAGGGGACTTTGTCTCCCTACGATGTAATTAACTACGAGGGCTTGCGCTCGTAGGAGATTTGGAACCCCACACACCTGATTTTAAAATTGATTTTAAAACTTCACTAGATTTCTTTGGGAAAAGTTAAAGAATGATCGTCGTCGTTGCATTAGAAGAATTATCGTAGAATGGTGTCATTTCCCTTTGGGGAGATACATCCTTCTTCGATAAGGCTTTGGATGTGAATGCGACGATCATACTTCTTGGATATTGTAATTGGGTACTTAGTTGAACTCTACTTTGTTCCCTCGGGGCCATATGAAGTTCTCTTTAGAACCCGATCATAATATTCAAGATGTGTTTACATAATTCTAAGCCTGAACACCGTTATGAAAGTTTATCTTCGTCCCCCGGGTTGATATATTCTTTCTAACGAGTTGATTCGACCTTAGAATTAGAACTCATCCTTAATCTTAAAATCCCCAAAGAAAACTAATATTTTTCAAAACCTGTTTTCAAAATTCCACCAACAAAAAAATGGCACGCCCGGTGGGACAAATCTCTCTCTCCATCTTTAATAAGAATGAAATTTTGTTTCATCGGTAGTCTTAACTATCTTTCCTCCGTTGGTCTCTCAATCCATTTCCCTCTTGGGTGAGTGTGGCCAACATCTAGAATAACTTAAAACATCAAAAGAGAGGTTCTACCTCCAAAAAAATTTTGTTACTTGTTAATTTAATCCTTCCGATTTTGACCTTCTGCCCTAGGATTTCCTATGAGGCGATAGTGTCAAATCGGGCCTCCAAATGTTCGTTAAAAAAAAATTTTTTTTAATAATGCCACTTTCAAAATATCTCTTTTGAAATTGAAAAGAAAAGACTTTTGAAGATTTGAGATACACTAGTCTTAACCTCTTTACCATTTTGACTTTCAAGAATAAAGAGGCTAAACCATTGAATCTACTAGGGACTTTCTTATAGTTCCATAAGCCTTCGGGCAAGGGGAAACTCTGTCCGTTGTATTTTGGATCTTATAAGAAGAATCCATCTCAAATCATTCAAACTTCAAATTCTTTCAAAAGAATAACAAAATAAAACAAAATAAAAAAAAAAAACCCTTTTACTCCAAAACCTCATATGTTACCTCATAAGATCATTGTGTGGGCTAACATATGTTGATTTTTTTTTCTTTTGGCATGTACTTAGTCTCTTTATCTCCCTAACATGTGTTGAAATTCCTTACCATTCAATATGTGTTGGGAGGTTGGGATTATCCTACAAGCTTTAAGTTTTAAAATGACAAACACCTCTTCTTCAAGAAATCTAATTTCAAACCATTCTTTAATTTTCAGAAAGTATCCAATGGCTGGCAAGTTGATCTTTACCTTTGACCGTGAGCTCTCTTCGACTGTGAATGACCTAGGGAGAACTGTTGTTTTTGGATTAGGCTTTGACACTCTTGAGTTTTACATGGATGGACAAGAGGTAGTCAAGTTGGATGCCACCAAGAATCCCACCCCTGAGCTTGAGTTGATTGTGGGGGCTACTTCTGTTGCACCTGTTAAGATTGAGACACCAAAGTTGCCTGAGTCAGTTGTTGAGATCCCTACTGAGGTCAAATCTGTTTTTGAAGAAGGGTCTTGTTCTGGGCTTACCTTTGCGACTAAGAATCAGAAGAAGAATTACTTAAGGAGACTTAGAAAGAGGATCTCCAAGGCCAAAAGGATTGTGCCTTTTAAGACCTTAGCTCAGGTAGAGCCTGAGGCTGGTGAGGAACTGCCTATTCCTGCATCCTCTCCCCTTCTGAAAGGGAGTCGCTTTTTCCCCTTAGCTTCTGCTCAAGGGGAGGAGAGGGTATCTAGGATAGCCCGTTCCCCACCATGCCCAGTCGACTACTCGACTAAGAAAACTTCAAAAGAGAAACATCTGCAGAAGACTAGAGCACTAAGGAATATAATTCACACCTGTGCTGCACAATCCGGGCAGACCAAAGAGCAGTACTTGAGTCAGCTGAAGGGAGTGATCTCCCATCGCTTCCAGAAGGAAGTGTTGAAAGAAGAGGCATCTGAGGCTAAGAACCTAACTCCACAACATGTTAGGAGAAATAAGAAATATGTTAGACAGCCTGCCACTTCTGTGCTAGTGGATGGATATCACTGGGCGCCACGCCCTCCTTCTTCCAAAACGGAGGGTATTGTGTTGACTGGGTCCGAGAGAGGCCGCCATCCTCATGGTAGACCCCCGGTACCCCCTCCCAAACCTGTGAGGTTGGCCTCAGTGATTGTTAACCCTAAGGGAAATGAAGCGCTAAAACATCTGGATGTTAAGGGCAAGAGGCCCAAGTCCCCTGAGAAGAGGTATGTTCCTAAAAGGACCAAGTTGGAGAACTTACCACTACCTCCAAGAACTCCTAAGTTCATTCTCCAACTTCAACGGGTTACAACTACACCTTCCCCAGTTTTGACTGAGTTAAGGGACATTCAACCTAGCACTTTCGTTGTTGCAGTGGATGGTGTTACTACAGCAAGTCCTACTCCCGATTTAGCGGTAATTCCGGTTGATGGTCCAGTTGCTGATTGCACTGATCTATGTGTCATTCCTAGGCTTCCTACACCGGAGTCCGAGGACCTTACCTTACCAGATGTAGGAGCTATTTCTCTACAAGCTCCTGCTTCACCTCCTGAGGTACGTGCCCCTCTCCTTGTAGAGAACGCCACTCTTCTGACTACCGATTTTGGGACGGTCGAGGAGGAGGGAATTGACCTGGATCTCGATTTAGAAGAAGAAGAGCCAACCACAGAGCCAAAGTTAGATCCTAATCCGAAGCTTACTGAGATAATTTATACGCTAGAGAAGGAAGAACTCTTTGACATAGCTGCTTATAAAGGGTACTTACCCCTCGATCCTGAGTCTATTGGGGACAGACCAATTGAGGAGGTAGTACAAGAAATAAGAAACATTCTGTACAAGAAGGAAGAGGTAGCAACCTTTGATCCAGACCTGGATGACCTCCTAGGAGACACAGATGATCATGTTGGTAGCGTCTCCATGGTCGAAACTAGAGGATCCAGCAAAGAGGCTGAACCTAGCAAACGTAGGCCTATCAAAGACGATGATTCACACGTTGTTGGGTCCGATTCAGATGAGTCTGTGAGGACCAAGGATGAGGAGTATATAAAAAATCTGGAGAATCAGCTGAAAAACATGATGTTACAAGTTAAGGAGATGCAAGAAAGATTTGACAAGTCAGAGCAGGACTCACTCAGAATTCAACAAACGGCTCGAGAGATTGTGGAAAGAGTTAAGAAGACAGAATCCAGTCCCAAGCCTCCCGAGTCAGCACCAGTGATTCCTCCTTCCCTATCAAAGGCATCTCCAGCCCCACCTACAGCTCTCCCTGTTCCTCCAACTTTGCCTCAGAAGGATATTAAGCAACTGATCGAGGACCAGGTAAGGGAGGCCTTAGCCTTTTCACAAGAAACTACTTCTATTCCAAAGGGTAGACCGTACCCCGAAGAATATGATTTAGTTCCCTACCCAAAGGGCTTTGTGCCACCAACTTTTAAGATTTTCACTGGAGTTGAAAACCCGAGACAGCATTTGGCCCACTTCAGAGCAAGTTGTTGCAATGCGGGAGGGTCCGATGCTCTACTCTTTCGCCAATTTGTAAGTAGCCTATCCGGCATTGCTTTCGAGTGGTACGCAGATCTGCCCAATGGTTCAGTAAGAACTTTTTGTGATTTAGAAAACCTTTTCCTCAAAAGATTTTCTGGAGCACAACAACGAACCACTGTGGGCGATTTGGTTGTTGAAAAGCAAAAGCCGGGAGAGTCTCTGGTTGAGTACATCTTGAGGTGGCGAAACCTCTCGATGAAGTGTGAACCCCAGTTGCAAGAGCAACATGCAGTGGAAATACTTCTTAAGAACATCCACGGCCCTGTTGCTTTTCTCCTGAAGGGTTTCACTATTAAAACTTTTGAGAAGCTTCTTAATAAGGCTAGCAATTTGCAGGAAGAGGCTCATAGGATGCCATTCCTACGGGAGCAGTCTGAAGATAAGAAGGGTCCTAGATTGGTTAAGACATTTGAGAAAAAGGCAGTAGTGTCAGCAGTTGACAAAGGAAAGAGGCCAATGGTCAGTCAGCCTAGTGCTCCTCCACCACCGCCACCACAGCCAGTTCAGAGACAGCCTTTCCAGGTTACTCCTCAGTACACCAGAGACCCTGTACCTTTTAGAGAGAGATTGGCAAAACCATATCCATTTAAAAGGGAGTCAGTTAAGAAGATTTTCAGGAGTCTATTAAAGAAACCAGATTTTCAGTTGCCAGAGGCTAGGAGGCCTGAGGATGAAAGTAAGAAAGATGATCCCAAGTACTGTCCATACCACCGGATGCTTAGTCACCCTCTAGAAGACTGTGTTGTGTTTAAAGACTGGCTTGAGAGGAACTACACCCAAGGTAACATCATAATTCCTAAAGAATACTTGGTTGATCCAGAAAAAGCTTCTATTAAGACCATTTCAGGTAACTCTCTTAACCTTCCTTGTTTTGTTGAAGATGGTTGGGACATCGCTTTGTCCCGGGCACTTAAAAAGTCGATTAACAAATCTTTTCGTCTTTCTCAACAGCTAACTACGATAGCCCAGGACCCGGTGTGGAAGGTTGACCTGGATGCTTCGCAGAAGGATGTTGAGCCACTTTCCTCTCCAGTAGTCTTAGGAACTACTGAGAAAAATGTAAGAGAAGAGAAATTTGATTTTGAAAAGAGGAAGTGTGTAGATGAGAGATGTATTAGGATGGCGGATGGGGGTGTTAAGACCCTTTCCCCTCTTCTGTTATCTGACTTTTACTTTGCCCCATCAAAGGCAAAGGGTCAGAAGATGAATAAAAAACATCCTTCTGCTTCTGTCTTGATGATTGGCCATGAAAATAAAATGCAAATTGATGACTCTCCTGTTTTAAATGAAAATTCTTGTGAAGAAACTCTCAACATTAAAGAAATTAATCTTCCCAAATCAGCTATTCAAGAAGAGGTCGAGTCGGAGGCCTTATCAGAAAGTGATTTCCCTCAAATCAATTTTCAAGGAAATCCTATCTTGATAGAGCTTTCAGATTCTGACTCGCTGTCGGGAAATGATGACCCGACGCCTATGGTGTGTGTAGACACTGCCCTAATTTGCCCTCCCGAGGATATCGAGCAGGTGCAACTCCGTGGCGGTAAAGTCTTACCCCCTAGGCTTCCCCCTCAGGAGAAAGGCAAGCAAATTCCCTTTGAAGATCTGAATCCGCATTCCCCTCAACAGTCAGACTCTCCATTAATTCCTCCGGGTTTTGAGTCTGTCATTCCTAAGGTTGATTATAATGTTTTAGCCCATCTTAGGAAGTTGCCAGCAAAATTAAGCATCTACGACGCCCTCCTTCTTTCCAAAGAAATGAGGGAGTCTTTAATTAAAGCACTTCTCGACCCCGAGATTTGCTTGACTCAGTTGGCTGCAACTTCAGAAGATAAGGCACTTTACTTCAAGGAGGTTCCCGGAGTTACCTTTTCAGATGAAGATATGCTCTTGAGAACTGCTGATCATAATCGTCCCCTCTACATTACTGTAGATGTGGGAAACTTTAAGTTATCAAGAGTCCTCATTGATCCGGGTGCATCGGTCAATATAATGAACATAAAGACCCTCGCATACCTCAGAGTTGATACTAGCAAGCTTTCAACCGACAGGTTGGTGCTTCGTGGGTTCAATGAACAGGGTGAGAGGGCCTTAGGTTCAATCACTTTACTTTTAGTAATAGCAGGCTTGAAAACTGAAGCTAAGTTTCATATAATTGATTCGGCCACGTCCTTTAATGCCCTTTTAGGTAGACCTTGGATTCATGAATATAGAATGGTCCCATCTACCCTTCACCAATGCATCAAATACCAACGAGATGGCATTGAACATGTGATTAAGGGTGATTTGCAACCATTTTCTATTCAAGAAATTGGGATCTACGAAGATGCTACATACTTTGTTCCTAAAGGGTCCTCGTCCCGTTCTAAGCTAGAGATCAGAATCGAGGAGAAGTTGGTTGGACAAAGTTCCGATCAAATGAAAGAAAAAGGAAAATATATTGAGCAAGAAATGATACAATTAAGTAGTGAAGACGACTCCGACATCGTTATCCTTAGGCCTCCAAATGCATTACCTCAAAGAGGTGGGAGGATGGCTTTAAGGGCACGAGGTCGAGGCCGTATTCCCTCAGAGAGGAGAACAACACCTGTTCATATCGATTTGGAATCTGATTCCGATGTTGAGTCCAAGGACCGAGGTGTTGCTTGCTCCCTCCGTTATAAAAATACAAATACTTCTCCAAAATTCGATCTCACTTTGGACGATGACAGTGACATTGAGGAAGATGTTGCAAAGGTGAAAAGTGACGAGCCTGAATTGACAATGTACGAAAAGCTCAGTAGAAGGATTGAGGCCCTTTCTCTGACCCCACTGTCAGCTGGCAGGATTGCTGGGTTAGAAGTTAAAGTGGCCCCCAACTTGAATGGTGAAGTAAAGAAAGTCCAGAAATTCTTTCCTGGCTCCTCCTCCGCAAGGGATGAAGATGATGTAACCCTTGAGGAGGCAGATTCTAATGAATTAATGGAATTACCTTTCGGCTACTTCCCTGTCTGTGTGAAGAATACTTTCTTTAAAGGTTCTGTACCATACCGATGGACTAAAGGTCAAGCCAGATACCACGAAAACATTTGGAAAACAAAAATTAAAAATAATCCTACAAGTGGTATTGGCTTTGGAACAGTTAGTTCATTCGACGATGATGAGTATTGCCTAATGATAACTTACCACCTTGAATCACCAAATGTCCCTACGGATCCCTTCTGCCCTCTTGATGGGCTCTGTTTGGAGACTTTGGATGATCCCGATGACCTTCAAGTTCGGGATGCACCCCCTGAATTTGAGGAAGAAATTAAATCGACGGTCGATGAATTAAAGGAAATTAACCTGGGAACCGACGACGACCCCCGTCCGATCTTTATAAGTGCTCTGCTGAGCGAGGGTGAGACCAAAGATTTAGTTCAGTTATTGTCTGAGTTTAGGGATTGCTTTGCCTGGACATATGACGAAATGCCAGGTCTACCCGCTGAGGTAGCGGTTCATAAACTTGGAGTTCGGCATGATGCCATTCCTGTTAAACAAGCTCCTCGACGCATGCGCTTAGAAATTGAACAACAAGTCGTTTCTGAAGTTAAGAAATTGGCCGAAGCTGGATTTATTCGAGAGGAACAATACCCCTCTTGGGTAGCTAGCGTCGTGCCAGTCCGAAAGAAAACGGTCAAATTCGAATTTGCGTCGATTATAGGGATCTGAATAAGGCATGTCCTAAAGATGAGTTCCCTTTACCGATACCGGAGCTCATGGTGGACATTGCCTCTTCACATGCTATTTTCTCATTCATGGATGGCTCATCGGGTTATAACCAAATCAAGATGGCCCCAGAGGATGAGAGAAATACAGCGTTCAGAACCCCCATTGGAATCTTTTGTTACAAGGTGATGCCATTTGGCTTAAAGAACGCTGGGGCAACTTACCAGCGGGCCATGACCCATATCTTTGACGACTTAATCCATAACCAAGTTGAATGTTATGTTGATGATTTGGTTGTCAAGAGCAAAGTCAAAGGGGCTCACCTGTTTGATTTGAGAACTGTTTTCGAACGATTACGCCGCTACGATTTGAAAATGAATCCTCTGAAATGCGCCTTTGGCGTTACTTCAGGGAAATTTTTAGGATTCGTGGTAAGGCACCGAGGAATAGAAATTGACCCCGCTAAAATTGAAGCCATCTTAGACATGCCATCTCCTAGGAGCCTTACCCAGTTAAGGTCTCTACAAGGTAGATTGGCATATATAAGGAGGTTTATTTCTAACCTTTCCGGAAGGTGTCAGCCCTTCTCTGTCCTTGCGAAAAAAGATACCAAATTCGTATGGGACGAGAAGTGTCAAAATGCTTTCGATAACATTAAGCAATACCTTTCGAATCCGCCAGTTTTGGCGGCTCCAATTCCGGGAAAGCCGTTAATTCTCTACACTGCAGCCTTAGATGAGTCTTTAGGCGCCCTGCTAGCTCAAGTCAACGACGAAGGCAAGGAGAATGCTCTCTATTATCTTAGTCGAAGGCTTCTTCCTACGGAAATTCGATACCCTTCAATTGAAAAGCATTGTCTTGCTTTAGTCTTCGCAGCCCAAAAACTGAGGCATTATATGCTTTCACACTCAGTGAGTTTAATTTCAAGAGTCAATCCTTTGCAATATCTTATGACCCGACCGACGTTGTCAGGACGTTTAGCCCGCTGGTCTATGATATTACTGCAATTTGAGATTACTTTCACTCCCCTTCGCGCTGTGAAAGGACAGGCTGTTGCCGATTTTCTGGCAGCACACCCGCTGCCAGCAAATTCCCCTCTGAACGATGATTTACCCGACGAACAAATCATGAGTTTTAGGGAATCTGATGAGGCCATTTGGGAGTTGTATTTTGATGGAGCAGCATCCTCTCGTAGGAACGCGACCCAGCAGTCTATAATTCCCGGAAAGGCCGGAGTTGGTTTAATTTTCATAACGCCAGAAAAAGGGATGATGCATTTTTCCTACCATTTATCGGAGCCCTGCACAAACAACGAGGCTGAATACGAGGCTCTGATAACCGGTTTGGAACTTGCAATTTTAATGGAGATTAAAGAGATTAAGATTTTTGGAGATTCCCAGTTGGTGATTAACCAAGTGGCCGGAACTTATAGAATCTTGAATCCTAATCTCCTGAAATACCACCAATACACACTTCACCTGTTGGAACAAATTCCCACCGCTACTTTGTATAGGGTTCCCCGCGGAAGCAATTCTGCAGCAGATGCCTTAGCAAAATTAGCGAAAGAATTTGCCTGTCCTGAGGAAGATTCCATTCCTATAGAGATTCAGGGTCGCAATACCCTTTCTCCTATAGATTTGGAACACGTTAGTAAGACTCCCCTTCAGATCCTTTCTGCCTCTTCGACGACCGACGAAGAAGGCGATTGGAGACGACCCTTAATCGACTACCTTAAAGAAGGGAAGCTCCCCCAGGATAAATCACTCTCTAACCAGATTAAGAAACGTGCCCTTTCTTACGCACTAGTCAATAACTTGTTATACCGACGGTCCTTCGATCACATGTGGCTGCGTTGTTTAAATCAGCGAGAAGCCCTGAAGATTGTTAATGAAGTTCATTCAGGACTATGCGGTGCACATCAATCGGGTCCAAAAATGAAATTGAAAATTAAAAGACTTGGATACTACTGGCCTACGATGATTGACGATTGCTTGAATACTGCAAGATATTGTCATCAATGTCAGGTTCATGGTGTGGTTCTACATCAGCCGCCTAATGTGTTACATCCTACGATAGCCTCGTGGCCCTTCGAGAGTTGGGGCACAGATATCATAGGACCGATTGACCCTCCTTCTGCGAGAGGTCATCGTTTCATATTAGCAGCGACTGATTACTTTTCAAAGTGGGCGGAAGCAATCCCCTTGCGCAATGTGACATCCCACCATGTTTTAAAATTCTTTCGTGACCATATCGTGTATCGATTCGGCGTGCCCCGCAGAATCATATCCGATAATGGGTCCGCATTCAAGTCTACAAAGATTAACAGTTTTGTGAGACGCCATAATATTGATTGGAGATACTCAACAATCTATTACCCCGGGCAAATGGATTGGCCGAGGCCTTCAACAAAACTTTGGTGCAAATCATTAAAAAGACCCTTGATGGTAACAAGCGACAATGGGATGAGCGGTTGGTGGAAGCTTTGTGGGCTTATCGTACCACTTATAGAACTCCGACCCAATCTACTCCGTTTGCGCTAGTGTATGGGTCTGAGGCCGTTCTACCCTTGGAAGTACAGATTCCGTCGCTTAGGATTGCAGTTCAGAACCAAATTACAAATGAACAAAATGCAAAACTGCGATTGGAAGAACTCGAAGGCCTTGAAGAGCGACGTCTCCAAGCTCAACAAAGTTTGGAGTTATATAAATCCCGTATGGTTCAAGCCCATGATAAGCTAGTGCGACCTAGGACCTTCCAAGCGGGAGACTTGGTGTTGGTCCTTCGGAGGCCTATTTTAGCCCATCGAAAGTTGGGAGGCAAATTTGAACCTACTTGGGAAGGACCCTTCGTCATAGAGACTGTCTACGAAGGAGGCTCGTATCAGTTAGTAGATTGTAAAGGAATTCGTCCGATGTTACCTGTCAACGGACGTTTCCTTAAGAAATACTATGCTTGATGTAGCTCTTTTGATCAATCAATAAAATTCACTTTCTTGATTCATGATTCTGCTTTGAGTCTTTTAAATTTCATCTTCTTTTAATTTTCTCTTTTCTTTTCCTTAAGGTTGTGTCATTCATTCCCTTAGGATTAGATTCGCTAGTGGTGGAGTACGCCCTTCGTGGCACCACCCTAGTTTGCCAGTTGAGGTCCTCTGTGTGGAGCAAGTTTCCTCCCCACATGACCATTCGCTAGTGGTGGAGTACGCCCTTCGTGGCACCACCCTAGTTTGCCAGTTGAGGTCCTCTGTGTGGAGCAAGTTTCCTCCCCACATGACCATTCGCTAGTGGTGGAGTACGCCCTTCGTGGCACCACCCTAGTTTGCCAGTTGAGGTTCTCTGTGTGGAGCAAGTTTCCTCCCCACATGACCATTCGCTAGTGGTGGAGTACGCCCTTCGTGGCACCACCCTAGTTTGCCAGTTGAGGTCCTCTGTGTGGAGCAAGTTTCCTCCCCACATGACCATTCGCTAGTGGTGGAGTACGCCCTTCGTGGCACCACCCTAGTTTGCCAGTTGAGGTCCTCTGTGTGGAGCAAGTTTCCTCCCCACATGACCATTCGCTAGTGGTGGAGTACGCCCTTCGTGGCACCATCCTAGTTTGCCAGTTGAGGTCCTCTGTGTGGAGCAAGTTTCCTCCCCACATGACCATTCGCTAGTGGTGGAGTACGCCCTTCGTGGCACCACCCTAGTTTTCCAGTTGAGGTCCTCTGTGTGGAGCAAGTTTCCTCCCCACATGACCATTCGCTAGTGGTGGAGTACGCCCTTCGTGGCACCACCCTAGTTTGCCAGTTGAGGTCCCCTGTGTGGAGCAAGTTTCCTCCCCACATGACCATTCGCTAGTGGTGGAGTACGCCCTTCGTGGCACCATCCTAGTTTGCCAGTTGATTTGCCTATTTGGAGTAAGTCTTCTATCAGCATCCTATGGGCCTAAGGTTGGGTGATGCCCTTCCTTAGACCCAAGGCTAGGTATTCCCTACCTTGGTTTTCCCGGTTCTCTTTTCCAAATAGGTGTAAGCCTTTCACTAGCTTCCTATGAACTTAAGATTACGAGATACCCTCCCTTCCACCTTTGAGATTCTACTTCTATTCGGTCAACGCCAATGTGTGCAGCAGAAGTTCCTTCTACCACACACATTGGGGGTCCATTTGTTGACCTCATTTTTGTATGAGGTCACTAAGATCCTTCCAGAATCCAGATCCAATTCTAGACCTTAGGATCCTTCTAGAGTCAAGACCTTAGGGCCTACTCTAGAACTTAGGATTTCTCCAGATTCCAAATCCTAGAACCTTATTTTAGATTCTAGATCTTTGAAACCCACTAGACTCCAGGATCTATCTGGATCTCTGATTAATTCAAATCATTAATCAATTCATACTTAAATCAATTCATCCCTTTGATCAACTCTAACCTCAAATCAATTCCTACTTTTGATTGATTCAAATCTCAAACTCCATTCAATTTAAATCCAAATTAATCCAAGCTTCAACCACACCCAAACTTTGATCCAATTTACTTGACAATTCAAACTTCAACTTTGACTTTGAGCCTACCCTTGATCTAGCTTTGACCCTTTCCATTCATTAACAATCACCACATGATTGTTAATGATTTGGATACTTCAATATTAATCATTCAAACTTAAAATCCATTCCAAATCCAGAAATCCAAACCCAAATCCCAAATCTTAAGGCCCTGTCCTAAAGGCCTTTTTCATTGAATTTTCAAATACTTTGAAACCTAGTCAAATGATCTCTGATTCAGGGTCTATCACTTGTAAAGTGATAAGACATGTCTCTAGAGGTTACCCTCCAAATTTGAGCCCATTCTGAGGTCTCTAGCCCCAGAATCTAAATCAAAATCCATAGGCTGTAAAACCTTCAAATATTTACAGCCTATGCCACTGGACCTTTGGCCTTGAAGATTTTGACCTTAGAACTTTCACCAAAGCTTCTAATCAATTCCAGACCATTAATCTTGATATGTTGAGCAGTAAACTGAAACTTTATGGACTCATTTTAGCCCCTAGTGGTCATGAGCCCAAAGTGACCAAAATACCCCTGTGGGGCTCAAACATGCTTTTTAAACCAAATGAACTCCAAATTGAATGCAATCACTTGCAGCAAGTTTCAAATATCATTTTAAACCTGTTGAATCCAATCCCAGCTCCTAGGTCAATCTGGTTGACCAAGTCAACAGGGTTGACCCAAGAAGACCCTTAAGGGTTCAAATAGGGGTTTTGACCCAATTGACCTCTCTAGACTTGGAGACCACCTCCAATGGCTTCCAAACATCATCCTGAATTTATCCAGCCCAAACTCACCCATTGGGTCAACTTGGTTGACCTAGTCAACATGGTTTGACCCAATGAACCCTTAAGAGCTCAAATGAACCATTTTGACTAATTTAACTATATCAACATCTTCAAACCCTTGAAATCATTCCATTCAATACCTTGAATATTCCTAAACCTATTTGGAGTCAAACCACATTGAGTTTGACTTAGTCAACTCAATGAAACCCATTTGGAATGGCTTAAACCCTTAAGCTCCATTCCAAGCCTTAATCCCCCTTTAGCTTAATTGACTAGTGCATGGGGACTACCTAAGTGTCACCTCACTAACCATTGACTGTGTTGACTGGTCAAACCAGTCAACCTAAGGCTTAGAGAACCATGCCTATAGGTCAAACCAACCTATCAAGCCTTACTTAGCCCAAGCCACTCCTATCCAGCCATTTGGAAAGGTTCCATGACTTGTTTGGATGCCACCTCAGCCTCCCTTGACTCATTGACTGGTCAAAACAAGTCAACCTCAAGCCCTAGCCTTTCCAAAAGAGCATTATCACATGCTAAGCTCTTTTCCCTTGATTTAGGCTGCCTTAGGCCGACCCATTAGTGCCCTAAAGTTCTCTAATAGGCCCCTTAACCGAGCTCTACCCCTGGTTTAGCCATAAATGGCAATGTTCCCCCTCCACTTATCCCAAGTCCACCCAATGGGAATGAGGCGTGCCCAGCCTTTGGGGCAGCCTTCCAACTTTCCCAGGGACAGGTGGCATCATCTGGAGAGTCCAGGAATCGATCCCAGCCATCCAACCCAGCCCAGGCCATTTGAATAGGGAAAAAGGTTACTTTTAAAGCGATTCGTTTTTACATACTCTCTCACTAACCCTAGCCTCCCTGAGCGATTTCTTTGTTCGTTTGAGATCCCCAGGGCTTCCTCTACATTCCCACTACCAGATCCAAGTGGTTGCACGTCACCGGCGGCCAGTTCTCCGGCGAGTCCACCACCTAGTCCGTCCCAAGCTTGTAGCGGTCGATCCAGGCGTGTTCGAGCCCATCTTCGTGCTAGGGATCTTCACTTGGACAGTCTACAAGCTCATCAATCCAGAAATTTCCAAGATCCAACGGTATAATCTCTTAAAAACTTTAGATCTAGTTCACTTTAGATGGAATTAATTAGCTCTATGCCTAGAGTTTGTTAAGCAAAACCAATCTTTCCCCACTGTTTCTGTTCATGTCTTCTTCTTGAGTTTAAAATTTCAAGTGATTTAGTCAACCCGATCGAGAGAACGAACCAAAAAACGGATCCTAGGGCGTTTTCGCAGTCTGGCCCAGGCATACGTTTTCTGGACCGTTGATCACTCGATCAACGGTCCAGATCAAGCCGTTCCGCGGTTTGGTTCGCTCGTGTATTCCATTTAATGTTCAATTAATCGTCTGACGGAATCAGGACCGTCCGTGCAGAGTTGCGGGATCGAACATCCGCCGTCTGATCTTCCCCTGTTGAGATCAAACGACGGGATACGATCCCAGCCGTTAGATCAAACCCGCGGTTGATCCAACGGTCTCCGCCGACCGCTGACGTGGTTAAGTGAAACCGCGTGAAGCGGTCTGCGGCAGACGCGTGTCCGCGCCGTTTTTGCGCTGGACGAACCCGAGCGAGCCACGCGTCCCGCCGGCGCCGCCGTTTGACTGGTTAATGGATTAAATTCATTTTAATTGATATAACTTCAAAAAATCATAACTAATTAAATATAAAACCAAAAAATGAGTATAATATATCAAATTGTTCATAATTTTATCTAGTTTATTTTAAAAATGAAATGAGATTATTTTGTTTACTATTTTATTAGCAATTCAAGAAATACAGAAAACTATGTTTTATTTTTAATTAAATATATATTAGGCTTTATTATCTGGAATTTGGCATGAACATTCTTGAGGCAGTGACTGACTTTCAAAAATTATTGCATATTTATTTGAGTTTTATTTTAATAATTATTGAATTTCCAAATAAGAATATATATATATATATATATATACCTATTTTCATGATTTACATTAAACTATTTTATAAAAAAATTTTTATATATGGATATGGCTTTCAAAAAATAACAAGTTCTTTTTGATTAAATTTAGTTTGGATATTATTTTGATTATTGATTATTTTCAAATTAGTGCAAACCTACTTAATTATCTTAAAACTCAATCTTTTTCTTTTAAATCTATACTAACTCAAAAAAAAAATATAAGGAGTATTTCAAAAGTTCAAAAATCTTGTTTGTTTTAGATTCACTTCCAAGTACCATAAATTTAGTTTATTATAACTAAATCAAGTCACTTAAATAAGATATCATTCATTTAGTATTAAATTAAATGTTATATCAAATATCTTAAGATTAAAATTTATTCTTAGGATAATTGGAGGACTTATGGATTAAAAAGAGAGGAAGTTATTTTGATCATATTATTTTAAAGGATATATACATATTTTAAGTATACGGGTTTATATATATTATTATATGAATGTTTATTTTGAAATATATTTTTAAAAAATATATATATATATATATTAAATCTTTAATGGATGATTGGAGATATTCATCTTTGAAATTTTGAACATAGATTAAGTGTAATTGAATGAAATATATGGGGGAAAGGTGATTAATGGATAATTATATCTTAATTATTCATTAATCATAATTTAGATGTCTTAATTATAATAAAAATAATCTTTGCATGCTTAGGTTGTGCACACACCACCTAGCCTAGGCTCTCCTAGTTTTAAGGACTTGATTGTGCCATCTCATGTGCTCATTTATGCTTTGCTTAAAGGGTTAGACAATACATTGATTTGAGCCTATTAAACTTAGTGTCATTAAGGACAATAATTAAGGATTTGTGTAGAAAACTTAGAATATTTCTAATGATTAGGATTCATTTCCTCTTGAATTGAAACTTCAAACATTTAAACTTAGTGACATTCTTATCCTTAGGAAAAATTTTCACTGAATTTAGAAGTCATTAAGACCCTTAATCAAATTTCTTAAGTTTATACCCTTAATTAAGCCTCTAAAACTTCTAAAAAATGTAATAAATTCATTTTAAATCCAAAAATCTTGTATAATACCTCTAACTGACCAGAATTAGATTCTCCATTTATTAAAATTATCACCCAACTGATTTGACAGCAGATTAGTGCCCAGTTTAATTTTAAGTGTATTCTAACTTTTAATTGTTTTAATAATTATTAATATTTTAAAAATTCCAAAAAATTCCCAAATACTTGGGGATCACTCCTTAGGTCATTTCTGACCTTTGGAGGTATTTTCAAGAAGTTAGGAAACCATTTGGAGCAAAATCATTAAGAGAGTCCTTAATTGAAACAATTAAATAATTCCAATAAATCCCTAAACTTCTAAAATTCATTATTAATTGTAGAAAAATCCAAATCAATCAAACTCAGTGGCTAATGACTCTAATTAAAATCTAGTATTTTCTAAAATTGTCAAACCTCCAGAATCTGGTCAAGGTCAAAAAGTCAACAAATTGGTCAAACCATAGTTCAAAACTAGTCCAAAACTTCAAACCTTCGTAATAAAATGCAGAAAAATCCAATTTCAACGTACTTACCTTCTAACTGATCGTAGTAAGGTCTAGTATTTTAATAAAATACAAACATTCCAGAATTTGGACTTAATCAAAAAGTCATTTTCAACCCCTTAATTAAATGATTAAAATATTCAAAAATTCATAAAATTCAAATTATTCCAAAACTCCAGAAAATGTTAACTTAATGTTTAAAACATTCAACAAACCTTTTAAAACACAACAACCATCCCGAAGATGAAGTTTATTGGCTGGACTACTCCGGGCTGCGGGGCTAAGTGTCCTAAGGAGGCTGGTTCCTCGAGCCTGGTGGCACAACGCCACGAATGGATTCCAAGGGGTGTTAAACCTTAAGAATAGATTAATTATTAATTACCTAACCTTTTAAAACTTCTAATTTAATTACATTAATTTGGTTTATCGGCTGGACTACTCCGGGCTGCGGGGCTAAGTGTCCTAAGGAGGCTGGTTCCTCGAGCCTGGTGGCACAACGCCACGAATCGATTAATGGCAAACTTAAACTAATCAATTTTGAAAATCAGCAAGAAACCCTTCCTAATATTAATTCATGTCTCTTAATTACAACAAACTTAAAGTAACTTAATCAACCCCGATTGCTACTAGGTAACCCAGGCCTACGAGGCTATTAGCTTAGCCCCAAGGAAGGTGAAATAAACTTCACGGCCTCGGTGTGAAACAAAGGTAGTAATCAATTAACTTTTAAAATATATTTAATTAAAATTCTTAATCTATTAATACTTAAACTTTAATTGAAATCCCCCTATTAAGCCTTAACAAACTCAGACTTTTAGATAACTTTAATTAATCACCCAATTTAGGACCTACCCCAGCCACACGACCTTTTACACACACTTTAGATGATGTGCTAGGACAACCAACTCTAGATCTAGGTTAGGCCGGTGTTTACTTTACTGCTGTGTGCCGGATTTTTTCGTAGTTTTCACTGCATGTTGTGGATGAAATTGCTTTGCTGTGTCTGCTTACTTTTCTGCACTCTGTGGATGGTTGATGTGTTTGGCGACTAGATTACCCTTAGGTTAGGTACGATCTGGATGTTCACACAGTTTTCTGCAGGTGGCCACGCTTATGCAGGGCAATATAAAAAGGGGGCAAATAAAAAAATTCATAAATGCTATAAATTCTTTGCACAGGTGCTTCAGCTGCTAAAGCCCCCAAACAAAAAGAGCGTGGCCAGTGTGTTTACTTTTTTTTCTGCTCATATATAACTGCTTGGGAATAACTGCTTTTTATATATTAACTGCTTAGGATAACCTTGCAGGTGAGTCTAGATTTTGATTTCAAATAAATGTAATTTGTGTAAGTGTCAAGTGTTGTGAAAGTTTATTTTGAGTTGGGATACATAGATCCAAAGCTTGGATTCCAAAGAGGAAAGGATACCCCTTTGGGGAACACTCCTTTTCCATTTGGAAATCCAAATTTGGATCATACCTTTTCCTTACCCAAAGAGGAAAGAGTGGCCTTCTCCCTTAAAGGGAAGTGCCCTCTTATCCATTTGGGTAATCCACTACGAAGATTCCAAGAAGGTTGAAGAAAAGGAGTCCAAAGAAGAACAAGATTGAAGATGTGAAGATTTGAAGATTGAGAGTATCCCACTCAAAATAACTTGCGTCATTACTAGGTTTAGAATCCGGGTTGTTGTCAGTGGTGCCCGGCCACTTTACTTTCTGTAATATTCTGGTTTGTAATAAGCAAGGCAATTCAGCCTATGGACATTTACTTATTAATTAATTTATATTTGATGTGATGAATTGATTGTCTTTAGGATTACTTGCTTTTTCTTAGTTTTTTGGCGATTGTATGCCGCTTTTGTTTTAGCCTGGATACGTGAGGCTCGCGAGGGTGTGAAAGTTTTATACTCAAAATATTAAAGTCTAAAATTTTAGTGAGTCTAAATAACATAGAAAGATAACGAATCTAGGGAATTAGCCGGGGATCGACCCCGGGGTCGCATGCATATTTTTGCATTACTCTTTCCTTGCTTTAGACCCTTCCCCGCCTGCGGGTAGAGTCCGGATAGTCTGACCTATGAGGACGAGGTGCCGGACCTGGGGAAGTCCAGTCTTCTAAAAAACTATTTTATAAGCCTGTTTTTAAAATTTCAAGCATACTTGATTGGAAGTTGTTAACTAGCATGCATTGCATTAGATACAAACTAAAAGAGTCAAAATTTTAATTGCATCAGTTTAGCATTTTTGCACCCAACATATGTCAAAGGGGCCAATTAGGAAAATCTCTAGATGTCGGCCCCGACCCTCCAAAACTTTAATTACAACGTCCCTACCACTCTTGCATAAAAGACCGGACTCATCTATTTTAAATCGACTAGGTGGTTAGCTGGCTCCCCAATCCAGGCCGGGGTAAGTCCAGACCTTGCACTACATTAGTTAGGTTCGGATGACTGTGGTCCAGTGTCCAAATTAGACTTAGGATCCGGGGCAGATTTTTGATTATAAGTCCCCAAATTTCGGGAATATAATCCCAAATTTCTAATAAAATGCTCAACTCTAATTAAAATTTCCTTTCAATCCTAAAACATAAAGCCCAACACTTAGATTAAGTTGGGGCACTTCCGGATAGTTCTGGAATCTCAAAGTGTCCCCTACCTCTCTTCCTTTGAATCTGTTAATAACTGCTCAATTTTGATCCATTCCCTCTTGATCTTTTCCAATAATTCTATTTATTCTTTGATATCACTCCTAGAAAATCTAACAAAATTTTATTCTTATTCTAATCGAGAGTTTTCGTAGGGGACTTTGTCTCCCTACGATGTAATTAACTACGAGGGCTTGCGCTCGTAGGAGATTTGGAACCCCACACACCTGATTTTAAAATTGATTTTAAAACTTCACTAGATTTCTTTGGGAAAAGTTAAAGAATGATCGTCGTCGTTGCATTAGAAGAATTATCGTAGAATGGTGTCATTTCCCTTTGGGGAGATACATCCTTCTTCGATAAGGCTTTGGATGTGAATGCGACGATCATACTTCTTGGATATTGTAATTGGGTACTTAGTTGAACTCTACTTTGTTCCCTCGGGGCCATATGAAGTTCTCTTTAGAACCCGATCATAATATTCAAGATGTGTTTACATAATTCTAAGCCTGAACACCGTTATGAAAGTTTATCTTCGTCCCCCGGGTTGATATATTCTTTCTAACGAGTTGATTCGACCTTAGAATTAGAACTCATCCTTAATCTTAAAATCCCCAAAGAAAACTAATATTTTTCAAAACCTGTTTTCAAAATTCCACCAACAAAAAAATGGCACGCCCGGTGGGACAAATCTCTCTCTCCATCTTTAATAAGAATGAAATTTTGTTTCATCGGTAGTCTTAACTATCTTTCCTCCGTTGGTCTCTCAATCCATTTCCCTCTTGGGTGAGTGTGGCCAACATCTAGAATAACTTAAAACATCAAAAGAGAGGTTCTACCTCCAAAAAAATTTTGTTACTTGTTAATTTAATCCTTCCGATTTTGACCTTCTGCCCTAGGATTTCCTATGAGGCGATAGTGTCAAATCGGGCCTCCAAATGTTCGTTAAAAAAAAATTTTTTTAATAATGCCACTTTCAAAATATCTCTTTTGAAATTGAAAAGAAAAGACTTTTGAAGATTTGAGATACACTAGTCTTAACCTCTTTACCATTTTGACTTTCAAGAATAAAGAGGCTAAACCATTGAATCTACTAGGGACTTTCTTATAGTTCCATAAGCCTTCGGGCAAGGGGAAACTCTGTCCGTTGTATTTTGGATCTTATAAGAAGAATCCATCTCAAATCATTCAAACTTCAAATTCTTTCAAAAGAATAACAAAATAAAACAAAATAAAAAAAAAAAACCCTTTTACTCCAAAACCTCATATGTTACCTCATAAGATCATTGTGTGGGCTAACATATGTTGATTTTTTTTTCTTTTGGCATGTACTTAGTCTCTTTATCTCCCTAACATGTGTTGAAATTCCTTACCATTCAATATGTGTTGGGAGGTTGGGATTATCCTACAAGCTTTAAGTTTTAAAATGACAAACACCTCTTCTTCAAGAAATCTAATTTCAAACCATTCTTTAATTTTCAGAAAGTATCCAATGGCTGGCAAGTTGATCTTTACCTTTGACCGTGAGCTCTCTTCGACTGTGAATGACCTAGGGAGAACTGTTGTTTTTGGATTAGGCTTTGACACTCTTGAGTTTTACATGGATGGACAAGAGGTAGTCAAGTTGGATGCCACCAAGAATCCCACCCCTGAGCTTGAGTTGATTGTGGGGGCTACTTCTGTTGCACCTGTTAAGATTGAGACACCAAAGTTGCCTGAGTCAGTTGTTGAGATCCCTACTGAGGTCAAATCTGTTTTTGAAGAAGGGTCTTGTTCTGGGCTTACCTTTGCGACTAAGAATCAGAAGAAGAATTACTTAAGGAGACTTAGAAAGAGGATCTCCAAGGCCAAAAGGATTGTGCCTTTTAAGACCTTAGCTCAGGTAGAGCCTGAGGCTGGTGAGGAACTGCCTATTCCTGCATCCTCTCCCCTTCTGAAAGGGAGTCGCTTTTTCCCCTTAGCTTCTGCTCAAGGGGAGGAGAGGGTATCTAGGATAGCCCGTTCCCCACCATGCCCAGTCGACTACTCGACTAAGAAAACTTCAAAAGAGAAACATCTGCAGAAGACTAGAGCACTAAGGAATATAATTCACACCTGTGCTGCACAATCCGGGCAGACCAAAGAGCAGTACTTGAGTCAGCTGAAGGGAGTGATCTCCCATCGCTTCCAGAAGGAAGTGTTGAAAGAAGAGGCATCTGAGGCTAAGAACCTAACTCCACAACATGTTAGGAGAAATAAGAAATATGTTAGACAGCCTGCCACTTCTGTGCTAGTGGATGGATATCACTGGGCGCCACGCCCTCCTTCTTCCAAAACGGAGGGTATTGTGTTGACTGGGTCCGAGAGAGGCCGCCATCCTCATGGTAGACCCCCGGTACCCCCTCCCAAACCTGTGAGGTTGGCCTCAGTGATTGTTAACCCTAAGGGAAATGAAGCGCTAAAACATCTGGATGTTAAGGGCAAGAGGCCCAAGTCCCCTGAGAAGAAGTATGTTCCTAAAAGGACCAAGTTGGAGAACTTACCACTACCTCCAAGAACTCCTAAGTTCATTCTCCAACTTCAACGGGTTACAACTACACCTTCCCCAGTTTTGACTGAGTTAAGGGACATTCAACCTAGCACTTCCGTTGTTGCAGTGGATGGTGTTACTACAGCAAGTCCTACTCCCGATTTAGCGGTAATTCCGGTTGATGGTCCAGTTGCTGATTGCACTGATCTATGTGTCATTCCTAGGCTTCCTACACCGGAGTCCGAGGACCTTACCTTACCAGATGTAGGAGCTATTTCTCTACAAGCTCCTGCTTCACCTCCTGAGGTACGTGCCCCTCTCCTTGTAGAGAACGCCACTCTTCTGACTACCGATTTTGGGACGGTCGAGGAGGAGGGAATTGACCTGGATCTCGATTTAGAAGAAGAAGAGCCAACCACAGAGCCAAAGTTAGATCCTAATCCGAAGCTTACTGAGATAATTTATACGCTAGAGAAGGAAGAACTCTTTGACATAGCTGCTTATAAAGGGTACTTACCCCTCGATCCTGAGTCTATTGGGGACAGACCAATTGAGGAGGTAGTACAAGAAATAAGAAACATTCTGTACAAGAAGGAAGAGGTAGCAACCTTTGATCCAGACCTGGATGACCTCCTAGGAGACACAGATGATCATGTTGGTAGCGTCTCCATGGTCGAAACTAGAGGATCCAGCAAAGAGGCTGAACCTAGCAAACGTAGGCCTATCAAAGACGATGATTCACACGTTGTTGGGTCCGATTCAGATGAGTCTGTGAGGACCAAGGATGAGGAGTATATAAAAAATCTGGAGAATCAGCTGAAAAACATGATGTTACAAGTTAAGGAGATGCAAGAAAGATTTGACAAGTCAGAGCAGGACTCACTCAGAATTCAACAAACGGCTCGAGAGATTGTGGAAAGAGTTAAGAAGACAGAATCCAGTCCCAAGCCTCCCGAGTCAGCACCAGTGATTCCTCCTTCCCTATCAAAGGCATCTCCAGCCCCACCTACAGCTCTCCCTGTTCCTCCAACTTTGCCTCAGAAGGATATTAAGCAACTGATCGAGGACCAGGTAAGGGAGGCCTTAGCCTTTTCACAAGAAACTACTTCTATTCCAAAGGGTAGACCGTACCCCGAAGAATATGATTTAGTTCCCTACCCAAAGGGCTTTGTGCCACCAACTTTTAAGATTTTCACTGGAGTTGAAAACCCGAGACAGCATTTGGCCCACTTCAGAGCAAGTTGTTGCAATGCGGGAGGGTCCGATGCTCTACTCTTTCGCCAATTTGTAAGTAGCCTATCCGGCATTGCTTTCGAGTGGTACGCAGATCTGCCCAATGGTTCAGTAAGAACTTTTTGTGATTTAGAAAACCTTTTCCTCAAAAGATTTTCTGGAGCACAACAACGAACCACTGTGGGCGATTTGGTTGTTGAAAAGCAAAAGCCGGGAGAGTCTCTGGTTGAGTACATCTTGAGGTGGCGAAACCTCTCGATGAAGTGTGAACCCCAGTTGCAAGAGCAACATGCAGTGGAAATACTTCTTAAGAACATCCACGGCCCTGTTGCTTTTCTCCTGAAGGGTTTCACTATTAAAACTTTTGAGAAGCTTCTTAATAAGGCTAGCAATTTGCAGGAAGAGGCTCATAGGATGCCATTCCTACGGGAGCAGTCTGAAGATAAGAAGGGTCCTAGATTGGTTAAGACATTTGAGAAAAAGGCAGTAGTGTCAGCAGTTGACAAAGGAAAGAGGCCAATGGTCAGTCAGCCTAGTGCTCCTCCACCACCGCCACCACAGCCAGTTCAGAGACAGCCTTTCCAGGTTACTCCTCAGTACACCAGAGACCCTGTACCTTTTAGAGAGAGATTGGCAAAACCATATCCATTTAAAAGGGAGTCAGTTAAGAAGATTTTCAGGAGTCTATTAAAGAAACCAGATTTTCAGTTGCCAGAGGCTAGGAGGCCTGAGGATGAAAGTAAGAAAGATGATCCCAAGTACTGTCCATACCACCGGATGCTTAGTCACCCTCTAGAAGACTGTGTTGTGTTTAAAGACTGGCTTGAGAGGAACTACACCCAAGGTAACATCATAATTCCTAAAGAATACTTGGTTGATCCAGAAAAAGCTTCTATTAAGACCATTTCAGGTAACTCTCTTAACCTTCCTTGTTTTGTTGAAGATGGTTGGGACATCGCTTTGTCCCGGGCACTTAAAAAGTCGATTAACAAATCTTTTCGTCTTTCTCAACAGCTAACTACGATAGCCCAGGACCCGGTGTGGAAGGTTGACCTGGATGCTTCGCAGAAGGATGTTGAGCCACTTTCCTCTCCAGTAGTCTTAGGAACTACTGAGAAAAATGTAAGAGAAGAGAAATTTGATTTTGAAAAGAGGAAGTGTGTAGATGAGAGATGTATTAGGATGGCGGATGGGGGTGTTAAGACCCTTTCCCCTCTTCTGTTATCTGACTTTTACTTTGCCCCATCAAAGGCAAAGGGTCAGAAGATGAATAAAAAACATCCTTCTGCTTCTGTCTTGATGATTGGCCATGAAAATAAAATGCAAATTGATGACTCTCCTGTTTTAAATGAAAATTCTTGTGAAGAAACTCTCAACATTAAAGAAATTAATCTTCCCAAATCAGCTATTCAAGAAGAGGTCGAGTCGGAGGCCTTATCAGAAAGTGATTTCCCTCAAATCAATTTTCAAGGAAATCCTATCTTGATAGAGCTTTCAGATTCTGACTCGCTGTCGGGAAATGATGACCCGACGCCTATGGTGTGTGTAGACACTGCCCTAATTTGCCCTCCCGAGGATATCGAGCAGGTGCAACTCCGTGGCGGTAAAGTCTTACCCCCTAGGCTTCCCCCTCAGGAGAAAGGCAAGCAAATTCCCTTTGAAGATCTGAATCCGCATTCCCCTCAACAGTCAGACTCTCCATTAATTCCTCCGGGTTTTGAGTCTGTCATTCCTAAGGTTGATTATAATGTTTTAGCCCATCTTAGGAAGTTGCCAGCAAAATTAAGCATCTACGACGCCCTCCTTCTTTCCAAAGAAATGAGGGAGTCTTTAATTAAAGCACTTCTCGACCCCGAGATTTGCTTGACTCAGTTGGCTGCAACTTCAGAAGATAAGGCACTTTACTTCAAGGAGGTTCCCGGAGTTACCTTTTCAGATGAAGATATGCTCTTGAGAACTGCTGATCATAATCGTCCCCTCTACATTACTGTAGATGTGGGAAACTTTAAGTTATCAAGAGTCCTCATTGATCCGGGTGCATCGGTCAATATAATGAACATAAAGACCCTCGCATACCTCAGAGTTGATACTAGCAAGCTTTCAACCGACAGGTTGGTGCTTCGTGGGTTCAATGAACAGGGTGAGAGGGCCTTAGGTTCAATCACTTTACTTTTAGTAATAGCAGGCTTGAAAACTGAAGCTAAGTTTCATATAATTGATTCGGCCACGTCCTTTAATGCCCTTTTAGGTAGACCTTGGATTCATGAATATAGAATGGTCCCATCTACCCTTCACCAATGCATCAAATACCAACGAGATGGCATTGAACATGTGATTAAGGGTGATTTGCAACCATTTTCTATTCAAGAAATTGGGATCTACGAAGATGCTACATACTTTGTTCCTAAAGGGTCCTCGTCCCGTTCTAAGCTAGAGATCAGAATCGAGGAGAAGTTGGTTGGACAAAGTTCCGATCAAATGAAAGAAAAAGGAAAATATATTGAGCAAGAAATGATACAATTAAGTAGTGAAGACGACTCCGACATCGTTATCCTTAGGCCTCCAAATGCATTACCTCAAAGAGGTGGGAGGATGGCTTTAAGGGCACGAGGTCGAGGCCGTATTCCCTCAGAGAGGAGAACAACACCTGTTCATATCGATTTGGAATCTGATTCCGATGTTGAGTCCAAGGACCGAGGTGTTGCTTGCTCCCTCCGTTATAAAAATACAAATACTTCTCCAAAATTCGATCTCACTTTGGACGATGACAGTGACATTGAGGAAGATGTTGCAAAGGTGAAAAGTGACGAGCCTGAATTGACAATGTACGAAAAGCTCAGTAGAAGGATTGAGGCCCTTTCTCTGACCCCACTGTCAGCTGGCAGGATTGCTGGGTTAGAAGTTAAAGTGGCCCCCAACTTGAATGGTGAAGTAAAGAAAGTCCAGAAATTCTTTCCTGGCTCCTCCTCCGCAAGGGATGAAGATGATGTAACCCTTGAGGAGGCAGATTCTAATGAATTAATGGAATTACCTTTCGGCTACTTCCCTGTCTGTGTGAAGAATACTTTCTTTAAAGGTTCTGTACCATACCGATGGACTAAAGGTCAAGCCAGATACCACGAAAACATTTGGAAAACAAAAATTAAAAATAATCCTACAAGTGGTATTGGCTTTGGAACAGTTAGTTCATTCGACGATGATGAGTATTGCCTAATGATAACTTACCACCTTGAATCACCAAATGTCCCTACGGATCCCTTCTGCCCTCTTGATGGGCTCTGTTTGGAGACTTTGGATGATCCCGATGACCTTCAAGTTCGGGATGCACCCCCTGAATTTGAGGAAGAAATTAAATCGACGGTCGATGAATTAAAGGAAATTAACCTGGGAACCGACGACGACCCCCGTCCGATCTTTATAAGTGCTCTGCTGAGCGAGGGTGAGACCAAAGATTTAGTTCAGTTATTGTCTGAGTTTAGGGATTGCTTTGCCTGGACATATGACGAAATGCCAGGTCTACCCGCTGAGGTAGCGGTTCATAAACTTGGAGTTCGGCATGATGCCATTCCTGTTAAACAAGCTCCTCGACGCATGCGCTTAGAAATTGAACAACAAGTCATTTCTGAAGTTAAGAAATTGGCCCAAGCTGGATTTATTCGAGAGGAACAATACCCCTCTTGGGTAGCTAGCGTCGTGCCAGTCCGAAAGAAAACGGTCAAATTCGAATTTGCGTCGATTATAGGGATCTGAATAAGGCATGTCCTAAAGATGAGTTCCCTTTACCGATACCGGAGCTCATGGTGGACATTGCCTCTTCACATGCTATTTTCTCATTCATGGATGGCTCATCGGGTTATAACCAAATCAAGATGGCCCCAGAGGATGAGAGAAATACAGCGTTCAGAACCCCCATTGGAATCTTTTGTTACAAGGTGATGCCATTTGGCTTAAAGAACGCTGGGGCAACTTACCAGCGGGCCATGACCCATATCTTTGACGACTTAATCCATAACCAAGTTGAATGTTATGTTGATGATTTGGTTGTCAAGAGCAAAGTCAAAGGGGCTCACCTGTTTGATTTGAGAACTGTTTTCGAACGATTACGCCGCTACGATTTGAAAATGAATCCTCTGAAATGCGCCTTTGGCGTTACTTCAGGGAAATTTTTAGGATTCGTGGTAAGGCACCGAGGAATAGAAATTGACCCCGCTAAAATTGAAGCCATCTTAGACATGCCATCTCCTAGGAGCCTTACCCAGTTAAGGTCTCTACAAGGTAGATTGGCATATATAAGGAGGTTTATTTCTAACCTTTCCGGAAGGTGTCAGCCCTTCTCTGTCCTTGCGAAAAAAGATACCAAATTCGTATGGGACGAGAAGTGTCAAAATGCTTTCGATAACATTAAGCAATACCTTTCGAATCCGCCAGTTTTGGCGGCTCCAATTCCGGGAAAGCCGTTAATTCTCTACACTGCAGCCTTAGATGAGTCTTTAGGCGCCCTGCTAGCTCAAGTCAACGACGAAGGCAAGGAGAATGCTCTCTATTATCTTAGTCGAAGGCTTCTTCCTACGGAAATTCGATACCCTTCAATTGAAAAGCATTGTCTTGCTTTAGTCTTCGCAGCCCAAAAACTGAGGCATTATATGCTTTCACACTCAGTGAGTTTAATTTCAAGAGTCAATCCTTTGCAATATCTTATGACCCGACCGACGTTGTCAGGACGTTTAGCCCGCTGGTCTATGATATTACTGCAATTTGAGATTACTTTCACTCCCCTTCGCGCTGTGAAAGGACAGGCTGTTGCCGATTTTCTGGCAGCACACCCGCTGCCAGCAAATTCCCCTCTGAACGATGATTTACCCGACGAACAAATCATGAGTTTTAGGGAATCTGATGAGGCCATTTGGGAGTTGTATTTTGATGGAGCAGCATCCTCTCGTAGGAACGCGACCCAGCAGTCTATGATTCCCGGAAAGGCCGGAGTTGGTTTAATTTTCATAACGCCAGAAAAAGGGATGATGCATTTTTCCTACCATTTATCGGAGCCCTGCACAAACAACGAGGCTGAATACGAGGCTCTGATAACCGGTTTGGAACTTGCAATTTTAATGGAGATTAAAGAGATTAAGATTTTTGGAGATTCCCAGTTGGTGATTAACCAAGTGGCCGGAACTTATAGAATCTTGAATCCTAATCTCCTGAAATACCACCAATACACACTTCACCTGTTGGAACAAATTCCCACCGCTACTTTGTATAGGGTTCCCCGCGGAAGCAATTCTGCAGCAGATGCCTTAGCAAAATTAGCGAAAGAATTTGCCTGTCCTGAGGAAGATTCCATTCCTATAGAGATTCAGGGTCGCAATACCCTTTCTCCTATAGATTTGGAACACGTTAGTAAGACTCCCCTTCAGATCCTTTCTGCCTCTTCGACGACCGACGAAGAAGGCGATTGGAGACGACCCTTAATCGACTACCTTAAAGAAGGGAAGCTCCCCCAGGATAAATCACTCTCTAACCAGATTAAGAAACGTGCCCTTTCTTACGCACTAGTCAATAACTTGTTATACCGACGGTCCTTCGATCACATGTGGCTGCGTTGTTTAAATCAGCGAGAAGCCCTGAAGATTGTTAATGAAGTTCATTCAGGACTATGCGGTGCACATCAATCGGGTCCAAAAATGAAATTGAAAATTAAAAGACTTGGATACTACTGGCCTACGATGATTGACGATTGCTTGAATACTGCAAGATATTGTCATCAATGTCAGGTTCATGGTGTGGTTCTACATCAGCCGCCTAATGTGTTACATCCTACGATAGCCTCGTGGCCCTTCGAGAGTTGGGGCACAGATATCATAGGACCGATTGACCCTCCTTCTGCGAGAGGTCATCGTTTCATATTAGCAGCGACTGATTACTTTTCAAAGTGGGCGGAAGCAATCCCCTTGCGCAATGTGACATCCCACCATGTTTTAAAATTCTTTCGTGACCATATCGTGTACCGATTCGGCGTGCCCCGCAGAATCATATCCGATAATGGGTCCGCATTCAAGTCTACAAAGATTAATAGTTTTGTGAGACGCCATAATATTGATTGGAGATACTCAACAATCTATTACCCCCGGGCAAATGGATTGGCCGAGGCCTTCAACAAAACTTTGGTGCAAATCATTAAAAAGACCCTTGATGGTAACAAGCGACAATGGGATGAGCGGTTGGTGGAAGCTTTGTGGGCTTATCGTACCACTTATAGAACTCCGACCCAATCTACTCCGTTTGCGCTAGTGTATGGGTCTGAGGCCGTTCTACCCTTGGAAGTACAGATTCCGTCGCTTAGGATTGCAGTTCAGAACCAAATTACAAATGAACAAAATGCAAAACTGCGATTGGAAGAACTCGAAGGCCTTGAAGAGCGACGTCTCCAGGCTCAACAAAGTTTGGAGTTATATAAATCCCGTATGGTTCAAGCCCATGATAAGCTAGTGCGACCTAGGACCTTCCAAGCGGGAGACTTGGTGTTGGTCCTTCGGAGGCCTATTTTAGCCCATCGAAAGTTGGGAGGCAAATTTGAACCTACTTGGGAAGGACCCTTTGTCATAGAGACTGTCTACGAAGGAGGCTCGTATCAGTTAGTAGATTATAAAGGAATTCGTCCGATGTTACCTGTCAACGGACGTTTCCTTAAGAAATACTATGCTTGATGTAGCTCTTTTGATCAATCAATAAAATTCACTTTCTTGATTCATGATTCTGCTTTGAGTCTTTTAAATTTCATCTTCTTTTAATTTTCTCTTTTCTTTTCCTTAAGGTTGTGTCATTCATTCCCTTAGGATTAGATTCGCTAGTGGTGGAGTACGCCCTTCGTGGCACCACCCTAGTTTGCCAGTTGAGGTCCTCTGTGTGGAGCAAGTTTCCTCCCCACATGACCATTCGCTAGTGGTGGAGTACGCCCTTCGTGGCACCACCCTAGTTTGCCAGTTGAGGTCCTCTGTGTGGAGCAAGTTTCCTCCCCACATGACCATTCGCTAGTGGTGGAGTACGCCCTTCGTGGCACCACTCTAGTTTGCCAGTTGAGGTCCTCTGTGTGGAGCAAGTTTCCTCCCCACATGACCATTCGCTAGTGGTGGAGTACGCCCTTCGTGGCACCACCCTAGTTTGCCAGTTGAGGTCCTCTGTGTGGAGCAAGTTTCCTCCCCACATGACCATTCGCTAGTGGTGGAGTACGCCCTTCGTGGCACCACCCTAGTTTGCCAGTTGAGGTCCTCTGTGTGGAGCAAGTTTCCTCCCCACATGACCATTCGCTAGTGGTGGAGTACGCCCTTCGTGGCACCATCCTAGTTTGCCAGTTGAGGTCCTCTGTGTGGAGCAAGTTTCCTCCCCACATGACCATTCGCTAGTGGTGGAGTACGCCCTTCGTGGCACCACCCTAGTTTGCCAGTTGAGGTCCTCTGTGTGGAGCAAGTTTCCTCCCCACATGACCATTCGCTAGTGGTGGAGTACGCCCTTCGTGGCACCACCCTAGTTTGCCAGTTGAGGTCCCCTGTGTGGAGCAAGTTTCCTCCCCACATGACCATTCGCTAGTGGTGGAGTACGCCCTTCGTGGCACCATCCTAGTTTGTCAGTTGATTTGCCTATTTGGAGTAAGTCTTCTATCAGCATCCTATGGGCCTAAGGTTGGGTGATGCCCTTCCTTAGACCCAAGGCTAGGTATTCCCTACCTTGGTTTTCCCGGTTCTCTTTTCCAAATAGGTGTAAGCCTTTCACTAGCTTCCTATGAACTTAAGATTACGAGATACCCTCCCTTCCACCTTTGAGATTCTACTTCTATTCGGTCAACGCCAATGTGTGCAGCAGAAGTTCCTTCTACCACACACATTGGGGGTCCATTTGTTGACCTCATTTTTGTATGAGGTCACTAAGATCCTTCCAGAATCCAGATCCAATTCTAGACCTTAGGATCCTTCTAGAGTCAAGACCTTAGGGCCTACTCTAGAACTTAGGATTTCTCCAGATTCCAAATCCTAGAACCTTATTTTAGATTCTAGATCTTTGAAACCCACTAGACTCCAGGATCTATCTGGATCTCTGATTAATTCAAATCATTAATCAATTCATACTTAAATCAATTCATCCCTTTGATCAACTCTAACCTCAAATCAATTCCTACTTTTGATTGATTCAAATCTCAAACTCCATTCAATTTAAATCCAAATTAATCCAAGCTTCAACCACACCCAAACTTTGATCCAATTTACTTGACAATTCAAACTTCAACTTTGACTTTGAGCCTACCCTTGATCTAGCTTTGACCCTTTCCATTCATTAACAATCACCACATGATTGTTAATGATTTGGATACTTCAATATTAATCATTCAAACTTAAAATCCATTCCAAATCCAGAAATCCAAACCCAAATCCCAAATCTTAAGGCCCTGTCCTAAAGGCCTTTTTCATTGAATTTTCAAATACTTTGAAACCTAGTCAAATGATCTCTGATCCAGGGTCTATCACTTGTAAAGTGATAAGACATGTCTCTAGAGGTTACCCTCCAAATTTGAGCCCATTCTGAGGTCTCTAGCCCCAGAATCTAAATCAAAATCCATAGGCTGTAAAACCTTCAAATATTTACAGCCTATGCCACTGGACCTTTGGCCTTGAAGATTTTGACCTTAGAACTTTCACCAAAGCTTCTAATCAATTCCAGACCATTAATCTTGATATGTTGAGCAGTAAACTGAAACTTTATGGACTCATTTTAGCCCCTAGTGGTCATGAGCCCAAAGTGACCAAAATACCCCTGTGGGGCTCAAACATGCTTTTTAAACCAAATGAACTCCAAATTGAATGCAATCACTTGCAGCAAGTTTCAAATATCATTTTAAACCTGTTGAATCCAATCCCAGCTCCTAGGTCAATCTGGTTGACCAAGTCAACAGGGTTGACCCAAGAAGACCCTTAAGGGTTCAAATAGGGGTTTTGACCCAATTGACCTCTCTAGACTTGGAGACCACCTCCAATGGCTTCCAAACATCATCCTGAATTTATCCAGCCCAAACTCACCCATTGGGTCAACTTGGTTGACCTAGTCAACATGGTTTGACCCAATGAACCCTTAAGAGCTCAAATGAACCATTTTGACTAATTTAACTATATCAACATCTTCAAACCCTTGAAATCATTCCATTCAATACCTTGAATATTCCTAAACCTATTTGGAGTCAAACCACATTGAGTTTGACTTAGTCAACTCAATGAAACCCATTTGGAATGGCTTAAACCCTTAAGCTCCATTCCAAGCCTTAATCCCCCTTTAGCTTAATTGACTAGTGCATGGGGACTACCTAAGTGTCACCTCACTAACCATTGACTGTGTTGACTGGTCAAACCAGTCAACCTAAGGCTTAGAGAACCATGCCTATAGGTCAAACCAACCTATCAAGCCTTACTTAGCCCAAGCCACTCCTATCCAGCCATTTGGAAAGGTTCCATGACTTGTTTGGATGCCACCTCAGCCTCCCTTGACTCATTGACTGGTCAAAACAAGTCAACCTCAAGCCCTAGCCTTTCCAAAAGAGCATTATCACATGCTAAGCTCTTTTCCCTTGATTTAGGCTGCCTTAGGCCGACCCATTAGTGCCCTAAAGTTCTCTAATAGGCCCCTTAACCGAGCTCTACCCCTGGTTTAGCCATAAATGGCAATGTTCCCCCTCCACTTATCCCAAGTCCACCCAATGGGAATGAGGCGTGCCCAGCCTTTGGGGCAGCCTTCCAACTTTCCCAGGGACAGGTGGCATCATCTGGAGAGTCCAGAAATCGATCCCAGCCATCCAACCCAGCCCAGGCCATTTGAATAGGGAAAAAGGTTACTTTTAAAGCGATTCGTTTTTACATACTCTCTCACTAACCCTAGCCTCCCTGAGCGATTTCTTTGTTCGTTTGAGATCCCCAGGGCTTCCTCTACATTCCCACTACCAGATCCAAGTGGTTGCACGTCACCGGCGAGTCCACCACCTAGTCCGTCCCAAGCTTGTAGCGGTCGATCCAGGCGTGTTCGAGCCCATCTTCGTGCTAGGGATCTTCACTTGGACAGTCTACAAGCTCATCAATCCAGAAATTTCCAAGATCCAACGGTATAATCTCTTAAAAACTTTAGATCTAGTTCACTTTAGATGGAATTAATTAGCTCTATGCCTAGAGTTTGTTAAGCAAAACCAATCTTTCCCCACTGTTTCTGTTCATGTCTTCTTCTTGAGTTTAAAATTTCAAGTGATTTAGTCAACCCGATCGAGAGAACGAACCAAAAAACGGATCCTAGGGCGTTTTCGCAGTCTGGCCAAGGCATACGTTTTCTGGACCGTTGATTACTCGATCAACGGTCCAGATCAAGCCGTTCCGCGGTTTGGTTCGCTCGTGTATTCCATTTAATGTTCAATTAATCGTCTGACGGAATCAGGACCGTCCGTGCAGAGTTGCGGGATCGAACATCCGCCGTCTGATCTTCCCCTGTTGAGATCAAACGACGGGATACGATCCCAGCCGTTAGATCAAACCCGCGGTTGATCCAACGGTCTCCGCCGACCGCTGACGTGGTTAAGTGAAACCGCGTGAAGCGGTCTGCGGCAGACGCGTGTCCGCGCCGTTTTTGCGCTGGACGAACCCGAGCGAGCCACGCGTCCCGCCGGCGCCGCCGTTTGGTTGGTTAATGGATTAAATTCATTTTAATTGATATAACTTCAAAAAATCATAACTAATTAAATATAAAACCAAAAAATGAGTATAATATATCAAATTGTTCATAATTTTATCTAGTTTATTTTAAAAATGAAATGAGATTATTTTGTTTACTATTTTATTAGCAATTCAAGAAATACAGAAAACTATGTTTTATTTTTAATTAAATATATATTAGGCTTTATTATCTGGAATTTGGCATGAACATTCTTGAGGCAGTGACTGACTTTCAAAAATTATTGCATATTTATTTGAGTTTTATTTTAATAATTATTGAATTTCCAAATAAGAATATATATATATATATATATACCTATTTTCATGATTTACATTAAACTATTTTAAAAAAAAAATTTTATATATGGATATGGCTTTCAAAAAATAACAAGTTCTTTTTGATTAAATTTAGTTTGGATATTATTTTGATTATTGATTATTTTCAAATTAGTGCAAACCTACTTAATTATCTTAAAACTCAAACTTTTTCTTTTAAATCTATACTAACTCAAAAAAAAAATATAAGGAGTGATTCAAAAGTTCAAAAATCTTGTTTGTTTTAGATTCACTTCCAAGTACCATAAATTTAGTTTATTATAACTAAATCAAGTCACTTAAATAAGATATCATTCATTTAGTATTAAATTAAATGTTATATCAAATATCTTAAGATTAAAATTTATTCTTAGGATAATTGGAGGACTTATGGATTAAAAAGAGAGGAAGTTATTTTGATCATATTATTTTAAAGGATATATACATATTTTAAGTATACGGGTTTATATATATTATTATATGAATGTTTATTTTGAAATATATTTTTAAAAAATATATATATATATATATTAAATCTTTAATGGATGATTGGAGATATTCATCTTTGAAATTTTGAACATAGATTAAGTGTAATTGAATGAAATATATGGGGGAAAGGTGATTAATGGATAATTATGTCTTAATTATTCATTAATCATAATTTAGATGTCTTAATTATAATAAAAATAATCTTTGCATGCTTAGGTTGTGCACACACCACCTAGCCTAGGCTCTCCTAGTTTTAAGGACTTGATTGTGCCATCTCATGTGCTCATTTATGCTTTGCTTAAAGGGTTAGACAATACATTGATTTGAGCCTATTAAACTTAGTGTCATTAAGGACAATAATTAAGGATTTGTGTAGAAAACTTAGAATATTTCTAATGATTAGGATTCATTTCCTCTTGAATTGAAACTTCAAACATTTAAACTTAGTGACATTCTTATCCTTAGGAAAAATTTTCACTGAATTTAGAAGTCATTAAGACCCTTAATCAAATTTCTTAAGTTTATACCCTTAATTAAGCCTCTAAAACTTCTAAAAAATGTAATAAATTCATTTTAAATCCAAAAATCTTGTATAATACCTCTAACTGACCAGAATTAGATTCTCCATTTATTAAAATTATCACCCAACTGATTTGACAGCAGATTAGTGCCCAGTTTAATTTTAAGTGTATTCTAACTTTTAATTGTTTTAATAATTATTAATATTTTAAAAATTCCAAAAAATTCCCAAATACTTGGGGATCACTCCTTAGGTCATTTCTGACCTTTGGAGGTATTTTCAAGAAGTTAGGAAACCATTTGGAGCAAAATCATTAAGAGAGTCCTTAATTGAAACAATTAAATAATTCCAATAAATCCCTAAACTTCTAAAATTCATTATTAATTGTAGAAAAATCCAAATCAATCAAACTCAGTGGCTAATGACTCTAATTAAAATCTAGTATTTTCTAAAATTGTCAAACCTCCAGAATCTGGTCAAGGTCAAAAAGTAAACAAATTGGTCAAACCATAGTTCAAAACTAGTCCAAAACTTCAAACCTTCGTAATAAAATGCAGAAAAATCCAATTTCAACGTACTTACCTTCTAACTGATCGTAGTAAGGTCTAGTATTTTAATAAAATACAAACATTCCAGAATTTGGACTTAATCAAAAAGTCATTTTCAACCTCTTAATTAAATGATTAAAATATTCAAAAATTCATAAAATTCAAATTATTCCAAAACTCCAGAAAATGTTAACTTAATGTTTAAAACATTCAACAAACCTTTTAAAACACAACAACCATCCCGAAGATGAAGTTTATTGGCTGGACTACTCCGGGCTGCGGGGCTAAGTGTCCTAAGGAGGCTGGTTCCTCGAGCCTGGTGGCACAACACCACGAATGGATTCCAAGGGGTGTTAAACCTTAAGAATAGATTAATTATTAATTACCTAACCTTTTAAAACTTCTAATTTAATTACATTAATTTGGTTTATCGGCTGGACTACTCCGGGCTGCGGGGCTAAGTGTCCTAAGGAGGCTGGTTCCTCGAGCCTGGTGGCACAACGCCACGAATCGATTAATGGCAAACTTAAACTAATCAATTTTGAAAATCAGCAAGAAACTCTTCCTAATATTAATTCATGTCACTTAATTACAACAAACTTAAAGTAACTTAATCAACCCCGATTGCTACTAGGTAACCCAGGCCTACGAGGCTATTAGCTTAGCCCCAAGGAAGGTGAAATAAACTTCACGGCCTCGGTGTGAAACAAAGGTAGTAATCAATTAACTTTTAAAATATATTTAATTAAAATTCTTAATCTATTAATACTTAAACTTTAATTGAAATCCCCCTATTAAGCCTTAACAAACTCAGACTTTTAGATAACTTTAATTAATCACCCAATTTAGGACCTACCCCAGCCACACGACCTTTTACACACACTTTAGATGATGTGCTAGGACAACCAACTCTAGATCTAGGTTAGGCCGGTGTTTACTTTACTGCTGTGTGCCGGATTTTTTCGTAGTTTTCACTGCATGTTGTGGATGAATTGCTTTGCTGTGTCTGCTTACTTTTCTGCACTCTGTGGATGGTTGATGTGTTTGGCGACTAGATTACCCTTAGGTTAGGTACGATATAGATGTTGACATAGTTTTCTGCAGGTGACCACGCTCATGCAGGGCAATATAAAAAGGGGGCAAATAAAAAAATTCATAAATGCTATAAATTCTTTGCACAGGTGCTTCAGCTGCTAAAGCCCCCAAACAAAAAGAGCGTGGCTAGTGTGTTTACTTTTTTTTCTGCTCATATATAACTGCTTGGGAATAACTGCTTTTTATATATTAACTGCTTAGGATAACCTTGCAGGTGAGTATAGATTTTGATTTCAAATAAATGTAATTTGTGTAAGTGTCAAGTGTTGTGAAAGTTTATTTTGAGTTGGGATACATAGATCCAAAGCTTGGATTCCAAAGAGGAAAGGATACCCCTTTGGGGAACACTTCTTTTCCATTTGGAAATCCAAATTTGGATCATACCTTTTCCTTACCCAAAGAGGAAAGAGTGGCCTTCTCCCTTAAAGGGAAGTGCCCTTTTATCCATTTGGGTAATCCACTACGAAGATTCCAAGAAGGTTGAAGAAAAGGAGTCCAAAGAAGAACAAGATTGAAGATGTGAAGATTTGAAGATTGAGAGTATCCCACTCAAAATAACTTGCGTCATTACTAGGTTTAGAATCCGGGTTGTTGTCAGTGGTGCCCGGCCACTTTACTTTCTGTAATATTCTGGTTTGTAATAAGCAAGGCAATTCAGCCTATGGACATTTACTTATTAATTAATTTATATTTGATGTGATGAATTGATTGTCTTTAGGATTACTTGCTTTTTCTTAGTTTTTTGGCGATTGTATGCCGCTTTTGTTTTAGCCTGGATACGTGAGGCTCGCGAGGGTGTGAAAGTTTTATACTCAAAATATTAAAGTCTAAAATTTTAGTGAGTCTAAATAACATAGAAAGATAACGAATCTAGGGAATTAGCCGGGGATCGACCCCGGGGTCGCATGCATATTTTTGCATTACTCTTTCCTTGCTTTAGACCCTTCCCCGCCTGCGGGTAGAGTCCGGATAGTCTGACCTATGAGGACGAGGTGCCGGACCTGGGGAAGTCCAGTCTTCTAAAAAACTATTTTATAAGCCTGTTTTTAAAATTTCAAGCATACTTGATTGGAAGTTGTTAACTAGCATGCATTGCATTAGATACAAACTAAAAGAGTCAAAATTTTAATTGCATCAGTTTAGCATTTTTGCACCCAACATATGTCAAAGGTGCCAATTAGGAAAATCTCTAGATGTCGGCCCCGACCCTCCAAAACTTTAATTACAACGTCCCTACCACTCTTGCATAAAAGACCGAACTCATCTATTTTAAATCGACTAGGTGGTTAGCTGGCTCCCCAATCCAGGCCGGGGTAAGTCCAGACCTTGCACTACATTAGTTAGGTTCGGATGACTGTGGTTCAGTGTCCAAATTAGACTTAGGATCCGGGGCAGATTTTTGATTATAAGTCCCCAAATTTCGGGAATATAATCCCAAATTTCTAATAAAATGCTCAACTCTAATTAAAATTTCCTTTCAGTCCTAAAACATAAAGCCCAACACTTAGATTAAGTTGGGGCATTTCCGGATAGTTCTGGAATCTCAAAGTGTCCCTTACCTCTCTTCCTTTGAATCTGTTAATAACTGCTCAATTTTGATCCATTCCCTCTTGATCTTTTCCAATAATTCTATTTATTCTTTGATATCACTCCTAGAAAATCTAACAAAATTTTATTCTTATTCTAATCGAGAGTTTTCGTAGGGGACTTTGTCTCCCTACGATGTAATTAACTACGAGGGCTTGCGCTCGTAGGAGATTTGGAACCCCACACACCTGATTTTAAAATTGATTTTAAAACTTCACTAGATTTCTTTGGGAAAAGTTAAAGAATGATCGTCGTCGTTGCATTAGAAGAATTATCGTAGAATGGTGTCATTTCCCTTTGGGGAGATACATCCTTCTTCGATAAGGCTTTGGATGTGAATGCGACGATCAATTTGGAATCATCAAAACTATACAAGTTACAAAAAGGTAAAACATGCAAATAGCAACTCTCTTAACAACCTTCCCCTTTTTGATGATGACAAAACAACTATTGTTTGTATAATTTTCACATTCTAAGAATCTTCTAAACTCCCCTTGAATTGATAAACATGTGAAAATAAGGAGGCATAGTAAGACAATTTTATCTTTTTCTTTTTTTAATACAAACAGATACGATACGAAACAAAAAATATGATAAAAAAATACTACAATACGAAACAATCAAACAGACGATACGAAACAATCAAATAGAAAAAAAATACTACGATACAAAACAATCAAACAGATATGATACGAACAATATTTTCTCTCCTTTTTTTGACAACAACAAAAAGAGAAGAAGAAAAAGAACAAAAATATAAGCAGCCATATGATAATCCTTTTATGATTGATCCTTGAAAGTATTTTAAATAAATTTTGCAAATAAAATTAAATCATTAGTCAAATAAAATGATTCATAGAATTTAAGAAGATATATAACATCGATAATAAAAAGGATGTATAAAAAACATGAATCAATTTAGACACTAAGATAAATAATATCATTGCATAAAGGATGAATATAAAATTTGTATATTTCAAATTTCAATACGAAATAAAAATGTACAGAAAATCAATTTGAATTAAGAGATTGAAAGATTGTGGAAAGAAATAACTACCACATGTGGCTTTTGCGCATCTTTTTCAATAGTTGTGGCACATTTTTGTGCATCTTTTTTTACTTGTGGGCTTATTTTGTGCCTCTTTTTCAAATTGCTACCATTGCGTATTCCTTTTGATTTTTGTACATTTTTCAAGAGTAATCTTGATCTTTCCAAAATCAATAATAAAAAATTTTAAATTTTTCTAAGTACATTAATATTTATTGATAAGTGAAATACAAAATAAGAAAATATTACAATTGTAATAATAATATTAAACATTAATGTAGTATAATAAGAGAAATGAAATTGACATTCTTAATTATATCAAGTTATAAGCAAAACTTAAATTTAGAAAAATTAGATTTTCTAATGAATTCAATTTTGAGTTGCAGTTTAAGGTATAGCGCTTATACGATCAAATTTTTTAGGGATTTGCATATAGGCTAACACACATTTCAAAACAAGATTAAAAGTGAGACAAGATAATTTATATTGATATCATAATAGAGAATATTATAATCAGTGAAAGTTGATTTCAATACACTTACACTTTTAACTTAAAACATAAAATTTAAAAGCTAACACATCAAAATGAAACTAACACATAACTAAATCATACACATCACAATGACATCAACTCAAGAAGACCATAAGCAAGTACATGAATCACTGTGATGGGTCCTGATTTGGAGGAGGAGGAGGTGGAACACTGAAGAAATTAAAATAACTGATTATCAATAAGCATATTGGAACTTATATCATTTATCTGCTCTCGCATATATCCCATGTCCTGATTGTATTGAGCATCATGCTGTTGTAAGTGAGTTTCAATTTTATCAAAACTTTGATCAAAATGATCAAATCTGTGAACCAAATCTTGATAATTTGGTTCACCAATAGGTGCAAGTTCCTCCTCTGAGTCACTAATAACATGTTGTGTATGTGATTCATCTTTATTGAAGATTGCTCTAAAAGATCCGTTATTGTAGTAGAGAGGTTCTTCAAAATCTTGATCTGGATGAACCAAATCATACTTCTTCTTCAAAATGTAGGCGACAAGATGTCCTAAGGCAATGTTCTTCTTTCTTTTATGGGCGACATGACCAATTTCAGAAAGTCCATAAAAATAGTCAATGTTAGTTAGGCTTCATCTATAGGTTGGTCAGTTAGAATCAAATAGGTCACAGTAGAAAGTAGAGGAGTAATGTTTACTCGATCACCAGCTTTAGGTATAATAGAGGTACGAAGAACATGCGGAATGATATGAGCTTTTTGATTAAGAGTTGATACTTTGGGTACATGAGTTAAAGTACCAACTCCTCTAAGAATATTATTGATTTCAGACCAGTCAAAATTAGAAGCACTGGTCAAAGTGTGGGCTCTAATTCCTTCAATTCTTATGTTCAGAAAGATTCCTAAGTCTATCTTGGTGATTTCTACTTTCTTCTTAAAAACATATGACCTTATGACAGAATGATCAGAATTGAAGGACATGTTTGCTAGAAAATAGTGAAAGGTCTCTTTATTATAGAAGTAAATAAGAGCGAGGATGAGGCCAAATTGAGTGTTAGCAAACAGATTCATTACCTTAAAGTTTAGTTGTTATTGTAGAAGAACTCTAGAAGGGGTGATCTTAGCAGAGGAGAATCTAGGAAATGTCTCTTTGTTGGCCTTAGGCAGAAAGTTATCATTAAAGTTTTTGGATGGACCCTTGACTAGAACCTTTTGCCTTTTGCTTGAGCTTACCATAGAGATGTTCTAGGGGAGTAGGGGTTTGAAAGGGATGTTTGAAGTGATGACATTTGAGTTCAAAAGCTTTCAATTTAATGAAAAACCCATTTTTGTACAGACGAAAAATAATTTTGTCCCGTACGAATTTTAGTTCATCCCGTACAAAAAAATTTCATATGGATGAACGAATAAGTCCAAAAATAAAATGGCTTTTCGTAATCACACAAGTAACGATGCATCCTTTTGTACAGACTTTTGACCGAACGATTGTTCAGACGAATAGGTGTTCGTCTTGGATGATAAGAAATTTAAGATCATTTTAATGGCAGTTGAAACCGTCCCCTACATCGAATCGCCAAGCGTTCGTCTGTACGAACCATAGGTTCGTGCGTACGATCAAACATAATAAAAACTACCTTATCCATTTAACTGTTTTCATTCATATAGACGTTTTAAAATTTTGTCCAGACGATCGTGACGATCGTACAGACGAAGTGAAAAATAAAAACTAAAAAATTGTACGCAAACCGTTCAAATCTGACAGTTAATACACTACACAATTCGTCCCGTACTAAAATAATTTCGGCTTGGATGATTTTCACTCAATTTTTCAAACATGTAATCAAAAGTCTAGTTGTGAGAATTTTTCAAAACTAAAACATTAACACAATAAAAAATGATAGAAAAACACATAAAATCATAAAATCATAAATACAAAAAAATCACAAACTCAAAAATACACACAAAATACTAATTATAAAAACACACATCAATGTTGCAGAATTATTTTAATTAAGCATTCAAATCGATCACACCAAGCCTAGTTCTTAATGTACTGAAAGTATAAAAGGCTAGTGGTTTTGTAAAAATGTCTTCAAGTTGATTTTCATTTGAAACATGAATGAGTTCAATTTCTCCTTTGGATACATGATCCCTTGTAAAATGATGCCTGATGTCTATATGTTTAGTTCTTAAATATTGAATAGGATTCTTAGAAATGCAAATAGCACTAGTGTTATCATAATAAATTAGAATAGTGCCTATAGTTAATCCTAAATCAATCAACTATTGTTTCAACCAAAGTACTTGTGCCACACAACTTCCTAATGCAATATATTCAGCTTCAGCAAAAGATAGGGCTACTGAATTTTGTTTTCTACTTGACCAAGAGACTAAAGAATTTCCAATAAACTGACATGTTCCAGAAGTGCTCTTTCTATCAACCCTACAACCTATAAAGTTAGAATTTGAATAACCAATTATTTTAAATGAAGAGCTAAACTTAGGATACCAAATTCTTAAGTTCTAAGTTCGTAATAGATATCTTAAAATCTTTTTTTCTGCTGTCCAATGTGATTCTTTTGGATATGATTGAAATCTAGCACACAAATAAACACTAAACATGATATCGGGCCGGCTAGCTATCAAGTAAAGCAAAGATCCAATTATCCCTCTAAATATCTTTTGATCAATAGATTTTCCCTTACGGTCCTTATCCAACTGAACTGAGGAACTCATAGGTGTACTAACAGGTTTAGCATTGTCCATTTCATACTTTTTTGAGGATGTCCTTAACATACTTTGACTGACTAAGAAATCTACCCTCCTCAATTTGATTAATGCTAAAGCCTAGAAAGTAACTTAAATCTCCCATTAGACTCATTTCAAATTCACTACTCATTGTTTTAAAAAAATCATCACAAAGATTTTTATTTGAAGATCCAAAGATGATGTCATCAATATAAATTTGTACAATGAGTATATCCTTTTCAAATTTCTTTATAAAGAGAGTTGTATCCACACTTCCTTTTTTAAATGATCTTTTAAGTAGGAAGGTGCTCAATCTCTCATACCAAGCCCTAGGTGCCTGTTTCAATCCATATAATACCTTTTTCAATTTGAAAATATAATTTGGGTGTTTAGAATTTTCAAAACCTAAAGGTTGTTCTACAAAAACATCCTCTTGTATTACCCTATTTAAAAAGACACTTTTTACATCCATTTGGTACAGTTTAAATCCTCTAAAATAGGCAAAGGCTAACAAAATCCTAATTGCTTCAAGTCATGCTACAGGGTCAAATGTCTCCTGAAAATCAATCCCTTCAATCTGATTATATCCCTTAGCAACTAATCTAGCCTTATTTCTAATGGTTACTCATTGGTCATTCATTTTATTTTTGAATATCGATTTAGTTTTAACTACACTTTGATCATTTGGCCTTGCAGTTAATTCCCAAACTTTATTTCTTACAAATTGATTTAACTCTTCTTGCATAGCCAAAATTCAAAATTCATCAGAAAGTGCTTGATCAATATTTGTGGGTTTTATAATTGAAATAAAGGCTGAATGATTGACTTCTTTGTTTAGTCCACTCCTTGTCCTTACACCCTCACTAGGTTCTCCTATAATCAATTCCTTTGGGTGATTTTTAAAAAATCTCAAATCTCTAAGCAAAGGGTTTTCTATCTCCAAATTTTCTTCCAAATTTATTTTATCAATCTTTTGGGAGTTAATCTCAATCTCCTCTTCTACAATATTTGGCTCTTCCAAAATTCCAGATTCATCAAATATAACATGTGTGGTCTCGTCAATTACCAAAATTCTTTTATTGAATACTCTATACGATTTTCCAACACTTGAGTATCCTATAAAAATTCATTCATCTGATTTTGGATCAAATTTTCCTAAGGCAAATTTTCCATTGTTATGAATAAACACCTTGCATCCAAAAATATACAAATGTAACAAATTAGGTGTTCTACATTTTAGCAACTCATAGGGTGTTTTATTTAATTTTGATCTTACATTCACCATATTCAAAATATAACATGCAGTGCTAACCGCCTCAGCTCAAAAATATTTAGGAAGTGAGTATTCTGCCATTATGGCTTGAGCGGCTTTTATTAATGTTTTATTTTTCCTTTCGACTACCCCATTCTGCTGAGGGGTTCTAGTTGCTGAAAAGTTGTGATCAATCCCTTTCTCCTTACAAAAACCTTCAAATTTTTCATTCTTAAATTCTCCTCCATGATCACTTTGAATAGTCATAATTTCACATCCTAGCTTTCTTTGAATCCAAGTTAAAAAATTTCTAAATTCCTCAAATGATTCACTCTTATGAAATAGAAATCTAACCCATGTGAATCTAGAGTAATCATCTACAATTACAAATCCGTATACTTTCCCTCCTGGACTTACCGTTCCAACTGGTCCAAAAAGATCCACATACAAAATCTCTAATGGTTTACTAGTTCTAAGATCCTTATTGGACTGAAAAAGAGGACTTCACCTATTTTCCTAATTGACATGCATCACAAAGGTGGTCCTTAAAAAAGTCTAATTTTGGTATACCTCTCACTAGGTTCTTTTGGGTAATCCTCCTAAGGTTTTTCATGCTAGAGTGACAAAGTCTGCTATGCCAAAGCCACGACTCATTAGAAATAGTTTTTAAACAAAAAGTAGTAGGAGTTTTAATGCAATTCAAGTCTAGTATATACACGTTGTTTACCCTTATACCATTCAAAATATAATTTCCATTTAGGCTTAATATGCAGCTAGTAGGAAAAATTTTTACACAGTATCCTTTATCACATAGCTGGCTTATACTTAACAAATTATGCTTTAAGCCTTAAACCAATAACACATTTTCAATGAAAAAATTCTTAAGATTTCCAATCATACCTAACCTAACCACCTTCCATGTGGTGTTATCTCCAAGTGTAACCTTGCCTCCACTCCTGGCTTCCAGCGATATGAATTGTGCAGTATCTCTAGCATATGCTTGGAGCATCCACTATCTAGGTACCATATGCTCTCACGAGGTCTTGTATGAGATTGACCCTACAAGAATATCAAACGTTAGACCTAGGAACCTAAAAAAGTTTGGGTTCTCCTTTTGATAATTTATAAATAGATGCATGTATGATATGTCTAGGTTTATGCATCTTAGGTTTCCACACCAAATAAGTTTTCTTCTTCAAAGTACAGGTGTGAGCTATATGTCCAATCAATCCATAATTATTATATTTAACTTTTGGAAATGGATTCCTAGGTCTTCTACTATTCATCTGTCTATTAAGGGATTGCATAAATTTAGGATACAAAATATGATTAGTGAAATCTTCAAGTTTAGGTGGTATCCTATTATCCTCGAGAGCATTTATCTTGAATTTATAAAACGAATTCATATCTTCCAAAATTTGATTTGTATAATTGATTCTATATATTATGCTCCATGATTGATCCTTATTATTCTTGATTTCAATTTGAAGTTCTACAAAGGATGTTTTTAACATTTCATAATTTTTATTCAAGTCATCAAACTCATCAAATAATTTCATGTGGTTGTCATCAATTAAAGCATGATCTTTCCTAAGGATTTAATGTTGCTTTTGTAGTTCTTGAAATTCTAAGCTTAGAATAGTATGCATTTTCTTTAATTTCCTATATGCATCATGCATGTGTTCAGAAACTTCAAAAAGTTCATTGTAAGTCAAGTCTTATACCTCTTCTTGATCTGACTGATCAAGATTATCGGCCATTAAGCATAGATTAGTGACTTTCTCTTCCTTTTCTGTCTTTGATGAGTCTGAAGCTGAGTCCACCCAGAAAGCTCTTTGGAATTTTCTCTTGCCCTTCTTTATAATTGGTTTCTCCTCTACCTTCTCCTTACTAGGAGTGGCTTTAAGTTTTTGCCAGTCTGTCTTACTATGTTTAGGTTTTCTACACTCATAGCAAATAACATCTTTTGAAACCTTGATATTTTTATTGAATTTATCTCGATTCCATTACTGGCGTCACTTCTATTTCCTCTTCAAAAAGCTTCTGAATTGTCTAGTCATCAGTACGATGTCATCTTCATCCTCAAGTTGTGAGTGTTCACTCTCTGACTCTTCTACTTTTAGTGCTATTTTCTTCTCCCTTCATGGTTCACTTGCATCAATCTTTTTTGGCTAACTCCTTGCTCGTAAGAAATTAGCGAACCAAGAAGATTATCAATAGAGTAAATGTTTAGATCTTTAGACTCTGTAGTTGTAATAATTTTAGCATTATAAGTAGTAGGCAAACAACAGAGTATCTTTTTAACCATTTCAGCATTCGTTAGTTTCCTACCTAATGCATGTAAAGAGGTGACTATTTGTGTGAATCTTGTGTATATATCAGAAATGGATTCATTTGGTTTCATGCGAAATAGTTCATAATCATGCAACAAGATATTAAGTCTAGATTGCTTAACCTCATTAGTCCCCTCATAAGTTATAAAAAGTTTATCCCATATGTCCTTTCCACTCTTGCAAATAGAAACCCACATGTAATCTTCTGATTTAAGAGCACAAAAGAAACTATTCAAGTATTTGGCATTTAGTTGTGCTAAGTCATGTTCTTCTACTGTCCAGTCCACAAAAGGTGTTTCAACTCTAACTCCATCAACTAGTCTAGTTGGTTTTGTATACCCTTCATGAACTAAGATCCATATATGGTAATCAAGTGACTATAAAAATGTAAACATGCGTGTTTTCCAAAAATTAAAAGGAATATTATCAAACAATGGAGGTCTAACTATAGAGTAACTCTCAGGGGTATTTCAGTTTTCAAATGTAGCCATCTACGTTAATCAAAAAGTAGTCTAAACTTATGATTTTGAAACAAAGTTCTAATACCACTTGTTGAAACTTGTTCAATATGAATTAGGTTGTTAGACCTAAGTTTATGTCCCAGTGGCTAACCAAGAGGGGGGGGGGGGGGGTGAATTGGTAATTAAAAATTTTCCCTCTTTTTGAATTTTAAACCGAGAATAACTTTAGTGAATTTTATAGAAAAGATTTTTTTCAACCACAAATTAAAACAGTTAAAAATAAAAGCAGCGGAAAATAAAAAGACATAAAATTTATAGTGGTTCTATCAAACACGACCTACATCCACTCCCCGGAGGAACCCTCCGAGTATTGCACTAATACCATTAGTGACTCTCATTTTGCACCCACAGCAACGTGGAGAAGCCTTTACAAAAACTCTCTTTCACCACTACCCGGTGCGGCAGAGAACTGTCTTCCATTTACACTCTCCAAGTGTTGCTAGAGAACCGTCATCCTTTTTCACTCTCTAAGTGTTGGTAGAGAACCATCCGTCCTTTCACACTCTCCCGGTGTAAGCAGAGAACCCTTCGGTTGTTTACACTCTCCAAGTGTGGGTAGAGAACCCTTCGGCTGTTTACTCTCCAAGTGTCAGTAGATAACCAAATCTCCTTAATAGATCTTCTCACAAGAAATCTAGAAGGACGAGAGAAAAGAGTGAAGTAATCACAAATCACAAGTGGATATTCTTACCTTTGAGTACCAAGTGAATCCTTCATGCTCTAGTAGTAAGAATCCTCCTTCAAACACTCTCTCACACTCTCTCCTTCACTTTCCCTTCAGTTGACACGAGGATCAGTAGGCAAAAAGATTAAGAGACAGTTTTAATTGGACTTTGTATATGAAAGACACAAAAAATCATCCAAAAATTGCTGATTTTCAAGTTTGTACATAGTGGATCATCCCATACGATCGTTAGATTGTCCTGTACGAATATACTTAAATTAGTTGCATACGAACCCAATGTATATTGATACGAATTGATTTCGTACTCGATCATCATCCCGTACAAACTAAGTTTGTCCAATATGAACAGTTATCTCATGGGTTGGTTTTGACAAATTGTAGGACATTCACAAAATTTCAAGAGACAGAGCACTTCGTCTTGGGACGAATATAGGATTTCGTCTGGACAAAAATTTTTCTGAGAGTTTCATCCTGGGATGAATATAGGATTTTGTCTGGACAAAAATTTTCCTGAGAGTTTCGTCCTAGGACGAATATAGGATTTCGTCTGGATGAAAATTTTCCCGAGATTTTCGTCCGGGCACGGACAGGATGAATCGTTTAGACTATCAGCAGAAAGTGAGAATCTAGAGCAAATCGTCCCGGGATAAATAGGGAAATTCATCTGGATGATCAAGACTTAGAAAATTTTTTTCACTTCCTGTTCATTCCATTGCTCTTCTGAGGGGATTAACTTGATCGTCCCGTACGATCAGTGTGATTTTTAAAGATCTCCCCAAGTGTGTGTGTGCTATGCTATTCAATTACAATCATATTTTTTCAAACTCAATTACAATAAAAAATTACAAATTTCAATTTACAAACTATCTCATGCTGAATTTGATTTGAAGTCTTCATTAGTCTGAAGTTCGATTATCCTGAAATGTTAGTCCACACAAGAGCAAAAAACAATTCTTCCAAAAAGTGTTAGGAGAAAACAAAACTTAAAACAATACTATTTAGAATTATCAAAACTATACAAGTTGCAAGAAGGTAAAACATGTAAATAGCACCCAATTATCCCGGATGTAATTATTGCACCCAATCGTCCTGGATGATTCTACCATCATCCTGGACGATCAGATTGTTTCTTTAAAAATTGAGACTCTCATACAATTTTTTCTTACCCAAAGCTTTCTACCTTCATTCTCACTCCCAGTTTCTTTGTTTTGCTGATCATGACTGGTGGCAAAAGGCCTTGCATGCCTTCTGGAAGCTCCTCGAGGGCAAATTTGGACCCTCGATTCACTGAGGCAGTCGATCAAGCCTCCTATCAGAGGTACAAGATGTCCGAGATCACTATATCTCGAACTATCAACCCTCACATCCTTTCCTATCCTATTCTTGATTTATTTACTCACACTACTCTCACTTTTCTCCTCACTCTTACCGTCCCATTCAATTCAGAGTTATTATTTGAATTTTTTGCTAGCCTTCACATCAATTCCTCTTTTACTTCTCTTCAGTCCTATGTGAATAGACGTCCTATTAAAATCACATATCAGGACTATCAAGAACTCCTGCAACTGTCTACTATAGGAGATAAACTCCACATCTTGTGTCAAGATCCCAACTATGACTGGGCACCAGCCAATCACTTTCTAAGAAACACTAAGGCCTCCTATTATGTTGGAGAGTCTAGTAGCTTACTTAAAGATGCTAGGATAATCCAATATATCTTTCGTACCTCTATTCTTCCAAAAGTTGGTGATCGCATTCATATCACTTCACTCTTTTTTATCACCACTTTTTACATTATGACCCATCATGAATTTAATGCCTCTGATCTGATTTTTTGATACATTGAGCACTTGATCAACATTTGAGATCTAGGACATCGAAGGAAGCCCAATCTTACCTTCGGACACATTATTACCTATTTTCTAGAAACCAAATACAACCTCTAATATCCTACTCACCCAAATTTTTAGCCTTCCTTCTAATCAAACAACTCCTTCCATGTTCTTCACAGTACTCGTCTCCACCTGGGGCATAAGGAAGTCAAGGGAGCTGAGGAGGAGACAGCTCCTACGCCTATTTTTGTACCTATTATGCTCTGTTAGCATTCATAACTAGATCAGCTGGTAGAGCAATTCGACCAGTGGAAGACTCACTTTGAGACATACGTTGTTATATAGGAGCAGCAACATGCTGATGATGTTATTCGCTTTGACTCTTACGTGGCTCACCAGCAACGCTAGTACGACCATGACATGGCCTGGTTTGGAGAATAGTTTTCCACTTTTTCCAGTATCTGTCAGCCATCACCACCACCACCTCCTTCAAATGATCCTTATTTTAGTTTGTTTTCATGATATTATTTCTTTTTTTTTTTTTTAGTTTGATTCTGTTTAGTAGTCTCTACTTTGTTTCTTTTTCTAGTTTCCCTCTTCCTTTTTGTGATGTCAAAAGGGGGAGTAGTTTTACTACTTGTTATGTTATGTTTTATGTTGAATAGTTGAATTGTGTTTGTTACTTCACACTATTTCCATTAAACTACTTTGAATTACTTTAATTATTTTTGTGTTTGCCATCATAAAAAAGGAGGACATTATTGCAAATCTGATTTTAGGGAATAGAATTTTGATGATAGCAAACACTTATGTTTCTTTATAACTACCTTGCCTATTAATATTTCAGGCCCATAAGATTAAACTGTAATTTGAACTAGGTCAAAATTGGGTAGACTAGGTCTAAGTCAGTTTGTAATCTTTTACCTTTTTTTGAGTTAATTATAAACGATGTGGTTCCTGATGCTAAGTAACCCTGCAGACACACACTTGGGGGGAAATTTCTGACTATTTTTAGAGTTTTTTTTGTTTTTTCTCACATCATCTGGGACGATCCAAAAATTAGTCTGGACAATTCATTAAAAACAAAAACCCTAATTAGGGCATCTTGGTTAAGGCAATCGTCATTAAGCACATCTTCTTAGATAATTTTGAATCGGTCGGGATGATATGCTCAAATCAGAAATAATCATCTTCCATATCTATTTAGGTAGCTTTTATTTTTAGACATTGTCCAGGACATCATCCTGGACGATGCAATATAATTATACCTAAATTAATCTGGTAATTAAGGAAAGTAATTAAGATTTGACTGCTCAATCATATCGTCCTAGACAATCACAATATTGGCTAGGACGATCAATTCAAAAACCTTAGTTATTCCTAGATAATCAAATATCAGCCAGCTTTTATTTAGAGCGATGCTCTGGATGATATGCACTAAATTGAATTAATCATCCGAGATAATCATGAGATCGGCCTGGATGATCAAGTTATTTTTTCATCATCTAGACATCCATTCAGGGTGATGTTCTGGATGATATTCAATAACTTGTACTAATCTCCTAGATGATGTGAATAAAAAATCTTTTGATATTCCCAAATCATCCTAGCTAATTGAGCTAAATTTATACTGATCATATAAGATGATATTTATATCATCCTGGATGATAAAGTCAATTTGTTGCAATTAATAGCTATTCTAAAGCTCTTCTATTTACGACCTCTTGTTCTACCCAAGAGATCATCTTTTGCTGCTTTTCTGACCTGAGAGAGCTAAGAAGAGAGGGAGAGCAAGAGAGAGAGAGAGAGAGAGAGAGAGAGAGAGAGAGAGAGAGAGAGAGGATCTTATAAGGGGGATTTTATGAGGGGTTTTATAAAGGTTTCTCCAAGCAAGGATCCATTATCATCTTCTTAGTCATCATTTCTAGTTCCTTGGGGGTTCTAGAGAGGTATACATTAGCAACTGATCATGGTTCTCTACCTACTTCAGGAGGAAGCAAAAGGAGTTAAGGTTCTCTGCCTGCTTTAGGAGGAAGCAAAAGGAGTTGGGTTCTCTGCCTCATCGGGGTTGGTGAAAGGAGGTTTATACAGGCTTCTCTGCCTTGCTGTGGGAGCAAAAGGAGAGTCACTGAGTTTAATGCAATACTTAAAGGGTGCCTCCAGGGAGTGGACGTAGGTCGAGTTAACCAAACCACTATAAATCTCTATGTTCTTTATTACTGCTTTCACATTTAATTTATGCACTTTGATTTCTTTGTGGTGAACTTTGGTTTGAGTTTTTATTTTGATTAAAGAATTTTTTAAATACCAATTCACGCCCTCTTGGTTAGCATTGGGTTTGTTCATAAGGGCTTAACATCCCGGTTACACTTTTAGGATTATCCTAGCATCTTTAAGTAAGCTACTAGACTCTCCAACATGATAAGAGATAGTAGTGTTCCTAAGAAAGTGATTGGCCAGAGCCCAGTCATAATCAGGATCTTGAGACAAGATGAGAAGCTTGTCTCCAGTGGTGGAAAATTGCATGAGTTCGTGATAATCTTGATATGTAATTTCGACAGGATGCTTGTTAACATAAGACTGAAGTGCGGTGTAAGAGGAGTTGATGGGGAGGCTAGTAAAGAATTCGAACAACAATTTAGAATTGAAATGTATGGCTAGTGTAAGGATAAAGGTCAGAGATGTGTACACAAAAAAGTTGAGAATAGGATAAGAAAGTGTGCATGGGTTGACAGTCTGGGATAAAGTGATCCCAGTTGTCTTGTATCACAGATAGGCGGCTTGGTTGGCTACCTCAGTGAAACGAGGGTCAAGGGTGGCCATCGAAGAGTTTTCAGCATGCATTCTAGATCTCTTTCCTCTAGCCATGAGTATGAAAAATAGAGAAACAATGAGTGCAAGGATGAAGGATAAGTTTTGGTGAGGAAAAATGGTTTCACAGCCTCAATTTATAAAGAAATGAACCGATTATCCAGGACATTCAAAGAATCGTCTAGGACAATCAGGTGGAATAATTGCATCCAGGATGATTAGTCAAAAAGGTAGTAATATCATCCATGATAATCTACATCGTTCGAGATGATAAGACACAGGTGATCGTCCTGAGGAGTCATTATGGATAACCGTTAAAAAAGCATATCGTCCGGGACAATTATGTGGATTGTCTAGGATAATCAATAATAATTGATCGTACTGGTTGAATTAAAGACTTGTCACAAACATGTCACATGGATCATCCAAGATGAATAGGTGTATTTTCCAAGACGATCACCAATAATTGAGAAGAAATTCAGAAGATCGTCCAGGATGAGAAGGATCAGTTAGAATAATAAAAAATAATTTAAAACAAAAATGATCAGATCATCCAGGATAATAATGGATCGTCCGGGATGATCAGAAATAGAGAAGTCATGTTAGCCGTTAAAAGGAATTTCAAGAGTAGATTGAATAGATTGTCTAGGACAATATAAATATTATTCAGGATAATGTGATAAAAATTAAAATTCTGGAGATGGATGGAGATGATCAGAGAAGGGCCAAAAACACAAAAATAAACTGTAAAAAATAAAAAAAAATAATGAAAAAGATGATAAAAAAGGAATTAAAAATAAGGTTTTTTTAAGCATGAATATGATAAATTCTCCATGTGATTGAATTAAAAATTTGTCATAATTAAAGAGTTAACATTGTCAAAATCCAAAAAATTGTAGAACAACCGATCATGTTAGCTCTAGCTCGGACTTCTCACAGGGAAAATAAAGATCTAACTCAGAAAAAATAATTGGATAAGAAAAAGAGATCTGTTAAAGACTTGGTCTCAAAAAAATATCTTATAAAATAGAATACCAAAGTAATTAGTCACAATCATGAGTTTTGAACACAAGTACTTACAAATATCAAGTGACACATGAATTCTTTTAAGATTTAAAAGCTTGAAAGAGAAGAAAACTTGCTTTTTGTGAGCTCATTTTATGCCTCTTGTCAATTGATTGGTGCAGTTTGCTCATCTTTTGATTTTTTGATACACTTTATGTATCTTTTAATTTTTTTGGTGGTCATTGCGCATCTTTTCATTTTTCTTTTATTTTTGGAGCTCATTTTATGCCCTTGTCATTTTCTGCAAGCTAGATCCCTTTTCAAAACTCTTAAATACTTTTAGTTGTGAGTATATCTTCTAAATATTAGAGAAGAAAAACTCACTCTTTAATATAAGAAAGAATAAATCACAAAATAGAATCAAAATTATATGATAAATACAGTGATAAGGTTACAAAAAATTTGTAAGTAATATAAAGACTTTAAATATATATAAGATAGAGTACTGTAGAAAGATTGAAAAGATCTCAATCGTAAAGTTCAATTCTTAATTTGAGATAGACTTTTATTTATAAAAGAAAATTACACCACTAAAAAAGTTAGAGGAAGAGAAGCAATCAATGGTGTTTCTCCCTTTAAATGATTTAGGGATATCAAATATTGACTACAAATTTTTAAAAATAAAAATAAGACTTAAAATATCATTTCAGCTATGACCAAAAAGAAAAACTAAAAATAAGAATATCAGAGATGAAATCAATAAAAAATAACAGCAAATAAAAAATGAACATTCAAAACAAAAAAGAAAGAATATAAAAATAACAACAAGTAATATAGCAGAAATATGCAAATCAAAATTTATTATGCAACAAGTTTATGCAATTATGAGTCGTGATCCTCCGCTGTCTAAGTACCACATGCTCTCACAAGGCCTTTTGTGAGAGCAAGCCAATAAAATCATCAAACGTTAGATTTAGGAATCCAAACAAGTTTGAGTCCCTTCTTATGGAAAGAAGAAATCCATGCATGTGTGTTATGCTATGAATCATGCAATTTAGGTCTCCACAACTAATGTGTACTATGGTATATAGTGCAAGTGTGTGAAATATGTCCTAGCTTTTTATTTAATTCATCAAACTCATCAAGTAATGACATATGATTGCTATTAATTGGGCATGATCTTTAAGTAAAGCTTCATACTCTTTTTTATAAATTTAAAAACTCCACATTCAGACTGGCATGTGATTTCTTAAGTTGTTATATAATGCACGAATTTTCTCACAAACTTTAAGTAATTATTTGTAGCTTAGTTCACATACCTCTTCTTGGTCAGACTGACCAAGATGATCACTGTCCATCAAGCACAAGTTTGTTATCTCCTCCTCAGCTTCAGTCTTAGAGGAGTTAGATGCAAAATCTGCCCAAAACACCTTTTGGAACTGCTTCTTGTCCTTCTTGAACATGGGTTTCTCCTTACCCTTCTCCTTACTTAAGTTATCCTTAAGTGTAGGACAATCAGCTTTGACATGTCCAGACTTTCTACATTCAAAATAAACAACATCAGAAGAACTTTTAAAATTTTTGCTACCCTTACCTTTGTTCCATTTCTGATGGTGCTAGTGATTCTTCCTTAAAAAGCTTTTAAACTACCTTGTGATTAAAGCAAAGTCATCACTTTCAGACTCAAAAAAATTAGTATCTATATCATTGACCTTCAGTGCCACAGTCTTCTCCTTCTTCTTCTCACCTGCATTAAGTTGTCTTTGGTTCACTCCTTACTCATAAGCAATGAGTGACCCAAGTAAATTATCAACATAATAAGTATTCAAATCCTTAGAATCAATAATTGCAGTAATCTTATAATCAAAGGAAGAAGGTAAGCATCTCAAAATTTTTTCACTTTTTCATAATTAGTGAGTTCTCTTCCTAAGGCATGCAATGAGGTGACGATTTGAGTAAACCAAATATATATGTCAGAAATCAATTCAGTAGGTTTCATATGAAAAAGTTTATAGTTATGCAATAGAATATTTAACCTATATTACTTAACTTTATTTATTCCTTCATAAGTGATACACAATCTATCCCAAATTTCTTTACTAGTAGCACAAGTTGAAACATGCATGTAATTTTCTGATTTGAAAGCACAGAAAAAATAGTTTAAACATTTTGCATTAAGTTGTACTAAATCTCTATCATTAAAAGTCCATTCAATAAAAGAAAGTTCAGTTTGAATGCCATTAATTTCCCGAGACAGAGGTGAATAACCTTTTTTAATAAGCATCCACATGCGATAGTTAATCGATTGTAAAAATATAGACATGCAAATTTTTTAAAAATTAAAAGGTATATTATCAAACAATGGTGGTCAGGTAATAGAATACCCTTCTGTAGTATTACGATTACCAAAGTTAGCCATTGATTGAAATGTAAAAGTTTTTAAAAACTCATTTTTTTAATCCCACTCTAATACCACTTAAAAGTTTGTTAGGGATGTTATGTCCTTGTGAACTAGCCTAAGGCTAACTAAGAGGGGCGGGGGGGGGGGGGGGTGGTGAATTAGTGTTTTAAAAATTTTCTTAATAAAAAACACAAACTTAATCCAACCCAAAATTCACCACAAGAAAAATAAAGTGAGAAAATTAAATGCGGAAATACAATAAGAAAGAATACATAAATTTATAGTGGTTCGGTCAACTTGACCTACGTCCACTCCCCGGAGCCTCACCTCCATGTATTACACTAAACTTAGTGACTCTCCTTTTGCCCCCACAGTAAGGTGGAGAAGCATGTATAAACCTCCTTTCCACTGACACCGATGAAGTAGAGAACCCAATTCCTTTTACTTCCTCTTAAAGCAGGCAGAGAACCCAACTCCTTTTACTTCCTCCAAAAGCAAGCATAGATCCTTAATCAGTTGCTGAAGTAGACCTCTCTCGAACCTCCAAGGAACCAGGGATGATGACTGGAGAAGATGACTTGGATCCTTTCTTGGAGAAACCTTTGTGAACCCCTTACAAACTCCCCCTAATAAGATCCTCTCTCTCTCTCTCTCTCTCTCTCTCTCTCTCTCTCTCTCTCCCTTGCTCTCCCTCTCCTCTTGGATCTTCTCAAGTCAGGACAACAGCAAAAGATGCATTCTTGGGTAGACAGGAGATCTTAAATAGAAGAGTTTCAGATTTGCTCTTAATTATAATAAACTGACATTATCGTCCAGGAAGATCAAAGGATCATCCTGTATGATCAATACAAATTCAATCAACTAGGATGATCTGGGGGAGTCTGGATGATTAAAGGCCTTATTTATTATGATCGTCCAGGATGATAAAACATTATCCTATATGATTAGTTCAAAATCATTGAGCATCATCTAGGACATAACACTGTTTGCATGTCTGGATGATTGAAAACAAAACTGATTGTCTTAGACATTTTCATGATTGGCCCGAACAATTAGTTCAAAACATTAAATATCATCCAGAACATCGCCTTAATTGCATGTCTGGATAATGAAAATATAACTAATCGTCTAGGATGATTTGGTATCATCCCGGATGAGTAGTGCAAAATAATACACATCATCCAGAACATCGCCCTAGTAGTCCAGAACAAAACTAAGGTTTATTTAACTGATCATCCTTGCCGATACTTAGATCATTCAGGATGATATGATCGAGCAACTAAACCTTAGTTTCTTTCCTTAATTACCAGATTAATTTTGACATAATTAAATTGCATCATCTAGGACGATATCCTGGATGATGTTTTAAAATTAAAACATGCCTACATAGATCTGGCTGTTGATTCTTTCTAATTTGAGCTTATCATCCCGGACCATGCAACTATCTTCCAGGATAATTCGCTTAATTACGGATGTCTTAACCAGGATGTCCTAATTATAGTTTCTATTTTTAACTGATCGTCCAGGATGATTTTTAGATCATCCTAAATGATGTGATTAAAATAGAAAATACTAACTAAATAGATAGAATTTTTTCTTCCAAGTGTGTGTGTACAATGTTACTTAGCATCAGGACCCATAATATTATAATTAACTCAAGGAAAGGTAAAAAGCCCTTACAAACTGACTCACCCCTAGTCTGCCCAATCATGATTTGGCTTGATTTGCACTCGACCTTGTGGATCTGAAACATTAGTAAGCAAGGCAATCATAGAGAAATAGAAGTAACATAAATGTTTGTTATTGTCAAAATTATATTTCCTGAAATCAGATTCATAACATACCTGAATGCTTCTGTGAGGAATTTATAACTGACGTACCCTCCAATCAGGCATCAACTAAGTAGTGTAATTTCACTAGTATAATTAAAAGCTTCACTGAGGAATTTATAGCCGATGTACCCTCCATTCAAGCATCAGCTAAGTAGTGTAATTTCACTAGCATACCTGAATGCTTCATAGAGGAATTCATAACCATTATACCCTCTAATAAGCCATCAGCTAGGTACATAATGATGATGATGGATATCATTGAATCAGAGCAATAAATGTAACAAGTTTTTTGTGATGATTGATTGTTAAAATAAAATATTAATTGTAAATAAATCATTTTATTAGCTGAATTCCTTGCTTGGGGGGCCTGACATGTGTAATAATTGGTGTTGTTTGGGATTGACGGGTGGTTGGTTGATATTTATTATTTGTTTTTTAATGGTCCTTTATTTATGTTTTGACTACTTTTAATGTTGTCTTTATTTACTTTTTTCTATATAAGGCTTGGACCTTATTAGAACATAAGGCTGAGTTATGACAGTCCAGCAGCGTCTCAGTTGAGTATTGCTAATTATTGGGAGATAACCTCCAACTGACTGTTTGCTACAATTTATTTTTGTATGACATTATTAAATGCCTTTTTTTAAATTCAGGGAGAGTGCCCCCATACTTCTCAATTGGAATAAAAATAATTATACCAGTATTAGTTCAAAATCTCTCCAATATTTAGATAATTTAGAGCTAGGTATTTTATGGGTTTTTTAAATACACAGAAAATGACCAGCTCTAAATTGTTTAATTTAGTGGTGAAATGTTGCATTACTATTGGTAAAACTATTGTAGTTCTATTTGGGAAGTATGTGGGTCACTCTCCCTGCATTTTAAAAAAAATTAATAGAAAAAAGGAAATAAAAAAAAAGTATAGATAAGAGGTCAAAAAGGAATAATTCATTATTTTTAAGTATTGATTTGTTTTTTAGATTTATTGGTTGTTGTTAGGCGAATGTAACTTAATGTATCATTTTATATTTATAGTTTATGAAAGAAAAGATTTGCTATGTATAGTATGTGTATTTAATGCACTTCAAATACGTACTCCATGTTGATATATAGATATTAATTTTGAACCAACAAAGCATTAGGATATGCGTATTTATTACATATCAAATGCGTACAATATGTGTATTTTCTCAAACCAAACAAAATCCTTTAAAGACCAAGGAATCTAATTTGAATTCCTATCCTAATAAATTAAAACTTAATATCCTAAGCACTAAAAAAACATTATCTTGATAAAAAAACTTCAAACACCCCTCAATCTTTAACTCGAGAACCAAAATAGTTAACCCTATCGTTAGAAATATAGCATAAGTAATATAGGGCAGTAGATATAATTAAGGTTCACAAAATAAAATTTTAACACTAGATTTTATGCTATAAACACTTTAAAAGCTACAATAATTAAAAAGTAATAAAATTTTGTCAAATATAAATATTAATTTTAAACCAAGAAAGAACTAGGATATGCATATTTATTGCATATCAAATGTGTACAATATGCATACAATATGCATATTTACTGAGTATTTTCTTAAATTAAGTGAAATCCTTTAAAGACCAAGGAGTCCAAGTTGAATTTGTTACATTATCAAATTAAACTTAATATCCTTAGTACCCAAAAAGTTTATACTTCGTATAGTAAACATGATCAATAAACTTTATACTACGTATAATAAACATGATCAATTTAGAAAATAAACATGAAAGAAGATATGCAAAAGATACATAGAATATATTTAGAAGTTTACACAGAATATATGCAAAAGATACAGAGAAGATACATAAAAGATATTAAAAAATTATGCATTATTATATACACAAAAAAATATGCAGAAGATATGCAAAGGGTAAGAAATGACTAGTTCTTTTCCTTATCAGAATGTTTTTATTTTTTATGGTTTAGTGTGTTTACTTGTTTATTATTTCTAAGATCCATTGTATTTATGTTAAAATGTTAAGATTTTATTCTTCAGCAAGTAAATAGAGAATACAAAGAAAATACATTGGGAATTATAATATCAGCAAAAATTATTCAGTTAAAATATATTAATACACTATAAAGAGTCAAGAACGATATATCTATTGCATACAGGAAAAGTGCAGTTATTACGGAGTACATGAGCAGATAAAATGATCAATCTATTGTACGTAATAAAAATGCAATTGAACGAAGAACATTAGCAATAAAAATGATTAATCTATTGTTCGTGATAAAAACACATTTATTAAGGAGTAAAGTCACATTTAACAGCATAAGCAACAAACCAACCTTTTTTTGCAGATGAATCCATTTGCGCAAGGAATGATAGAAGAGAATGTCCTACCCTAAAGGAGAATTTTATTGCATGAACTTTTGAGAACTACGAATGCTGGATATTGAAAACCAAATAGGTGCTTGAAATGTGAATTTTTTTTGCCATTTCTCCTTTTTACATTTACTCTAGGTTGGCGGGTGTCGGTCGGGCTGACAAGACATTATAATCGAGCCAGTAGTCTTCTAAGTAGGCAAAATCACACATAACAATTTTATTGGCATTCAGACATAGCTCTACGTCTAGAATCCACATAGAATAATTTATTTTAAGAGAAGATAAATTATTTATTTCATTACTTATTAACGAGCTTTGTTAACACACCTTTCGATTCCAAATCTATCTATTATTTTCTTTTCTCGGTATTCATTACCTGGTTATCCTTTGGGCTATTAATAATTAAGATTTTTATGTTTTCTGATGGAGATGATGATGAATGAGGAACTATTTGAAATAGTCTAACTAAAACATTGGAGCCTTCTCTAATGTTTTTTTTATAACTCTAAATTACCCTTATTTAATGATTTGTTCATGAATTTTATAGACTAAAACTTAATATTCAAAGAATCATGAATTATATATATATATATATATATATATATATATATATAAAGTAGCTTTTGTTTCTTCCCAAATAAAATTCTGAGCATTCATTTAACTCTTATTATTTAAATCACATCCATTCAAAATTATTCAATTACATTTAATTAATTTTTAAATAAAAATCTAAATAATATTAATTAATTAATTAATTAATTACTTTAAAATTTTAGCTTGGAAATGCTAGTTACGAAACTTACAAAAGTTTAATAGTTATTAAGGAATAAATGTCAATTAATGAATTAAAATACTAGCTTCATATGATTTATCGCTTCATATCATTTATCAAGATTTTTAATTTTGTACATATTAATTATTTTTATTTAAATATTTAATTATTTCTATAATTTGAAATTATGAGAATTACTTTAAATATTTATTTCTTAAATTCCAATATATATAAATTATATTATTTTTAAAAAGATCTCTAATGTAAATGTTAATTAATTATAATATAATAAATAATTCATGAATTCATTTAATATTCTTTTTTTTACTTTTAAATAGTTAGTTATGAATAAGAGCTCAAGAATGAGTCGAGTAGGATTGATTTTTTGCAAGAGTTTGTATTTTTTATCTTTTCTTGAGTCATTGTATTGTAAAGATACACTACATGAAAACACTAATTTTTGATAGAAATAAATCCATTAGAAATTTTGAATGATTTTTTGGCAAAATTTTTTTGATGGAGTATTGATGGATTTTTTATGGGATTTTTGGTGTATTTATTTTTTGTGGTTTTCTAATGAAATTTAAATTTTTTGGAAAATAATTTTAATAGGTTTTAATAATTATTCAATAGTTAAATTTGTTTTTTTTAAAATAATTAAATAGTTTTAATAATTATTATTATGTTTAATTAACTAATTTAAATAAATTAATTAGATAATCTAATAAATAATATTAAATAATTTTAAAAATAAACATTATTAAAGTAAATTAACAAATTTAATAATTTATTTAAAATAAAATTAAATAAATTAACTATATTAAATTTAATATTTTGAAACTAAATTAAATAAATTTTTTCATAATTATTTTTATTTTCAAAAATATTAATTTTAATTTCCATCATTTATAATTTAAATAAAAAAGAGTTTTATTATTAATGGAACTTACTTTGTGGGCTAATGGTTGGGCGTTGGATTATTTTATGAAGGGACATGGTTTGAAACTCATTCTCGGTGCGAGTGGGCTGCAGACAGGTCATCTTAGTCGTTTTTTAGCTGAAATGGCCACCAAAAAATAGCATTTTTTTGTAGTGGTATATGTAAACTTAGTAACTATGTACACACACAAAGAGAATAAAAATTAAAATATTTTAATTTTTCTATAAATTGTATTGTGCGATCTGTTGAAATAAAAATTAATTATAATGCTTTATTTAAATTAAAAAAAAAAATTATTCTTTTTAAATATAACTAATCATACATGAACACCACATCATACTAGACGATTAGCTATAATTAGAAACATCGCCGTTGAATCTAACTTACCTAAAATATACAAATTTGAATTTTTAAATTTGAACTACTCATACTGTATGAAACATTTTGTATTGCATGATCTTTTAAATAATTATCTAATTAAGTTAATTGATTAAGAAATATAATCAGATCTGATTAATTAAAGATTATACTATACAATATATGCATATACAAATCACCCGAGGAGTCTCTAGACAAGTTTGATTTGTCTAGTATAATAAAAAAATTGTACTGTTTGAATTACCTTAGGGCTCTCTGAAGGATTTTTGTTCATCCTATACTATTTGACCTTGAGTCGAACTAATTAGACTATATTACTGTTCACTTATACCATATAGTCAATTCAAAATTTTAACTAATCATTTTATAGGTTATGTTACAAATATGGATCCAAATACTATGATTTTTATGATAACAAACATTAATATTTTTTTGCCATTACTATTATTACATATCTATTTTATTTTCCCTTCTTACTAACCTTTTAGATACACAAAGATAACATGCAATGCAAATTAACTCAAGATCGGGTATATTAGGGTTGAGTCAACTTATAATTTCATTTTAATAAAATTTTTAGCTTTCTTTAGTCAAATATTAAATAGGATGAACCCAAGCTAAGTAACCTTACACACACAATCTCATGGGGAGAAATTTGGTAAGTTAGAGTATTATTCTATTTTTGACCTAATTGTCTCGGATGATTTAAAAGTGTGTTGGGTGATCAGCTAAAAATAGAAACTCTGATTAGGACATTTATGCTAATTTCATGTAATAAATTGATTATCCCAGACGATCAATATAGTCAAGGACAACCAGTTTAGATGATGAAAACTTGTCTCCAATCACAATTTAGGTAATTTTTTATTTTTAAATTTTGTTCTAATAGTACAGGATGATACACATTGTACTGGACGATTTATGATAATCATGCCTAAATTAATCTGGTGATTAATGGAATAATCATGGTTAAATTGTTCAATTATATTATTTAGGACGATCCATTTGGATCATACTGGACAATATATTATATTTTGTAGGACAATCCCTATCGTCCAAGGTAGAAAACCATAATTTTCTTCTAATTATCTAGGAGTATCGGATGGGATGTTCCGAGACATTTGCGGGATGATATATATATCGCCACCCATCGTTCCATATCATACTGAATAATTAATATAATATATTGAACTAATCTTCTAGGATAATCATAAGATCATACTGGATGATCTTTACAAATACTTATACTGATCATACAGAGCAAATGTGATCATCTTGGTTGAAAGGGCTGTTTTGTACTAATCATATAGGATGATCAATTGCACAGAATTGAAAATTAGGGATTCTTTTGGAGGCTCTCTATTTAAGCAATTGTATTAACTCTTGACTTAATCTTTTGCTATAGAGTTGATCCAAGAGGGAGCTTAGAGAAGGAAGAGGGAGAGCTTTAGAGAGAGAGAGAGAGAGAGGGAGGGAGGGAGGGAGGGAGAGAGAGAGAGAGAGAGAGAGAGAGAGAGAGAGAGAGAGAGAGAGAGAGAGAGAGAGAGAGAGAACTTTATGAGGGGGAGTTTGTGAGGGAATCACAAAGGTCGCTTCAAGCAAGATTTTTATCATCTTCTTTAAGTTGCTCCACTGGTTCCTTGGTGGCTTAGGGGATCATCTTCAGCATTAGATACAGGTTCTCTGCCTACTCTAGTAGGTAGTAAAAGGATTCTCGGGTTCTCTACCTTCATTAAGTGGATGAAAAAGGATTTCTAGGTTCTCTACTTACATTAAGAGAGAGTAAAAGGATTTAAGATTCTCTGCCTCTCCGTGTTAGTGGAAAGATTTTATGAGGGCTTCTCCACCTTACTATGGGAGTAAAAGGAGAGTCACTTTAGTTTAGTGCAATACTTTAAGAGGGAGTCTCCAAGGAGTGGTCATAGGTCAAATTTGATCATCAACTATAAAATTTGGTATATTCTTTCTTATTACTTTTATTGCATTTTATTTCTGCATTTTTTTGTGATTTATTCTATGATTGAAAATTTTGATTGTATTATTATTATGATAGTTATTTTCTTCAGCATTAAAGGTTATTATTTTATTTTAAAATATTTAAAAAATCAAAAATATTTTCTTTTTGTTTAAATTTTTAAAAAATTATTAATTCACCCCCTCTTGATTAGCTTGGGCTAGTTCTTTAGGGTTTAACATCCCTCAAGGACTTTCAAGTGGTATTAGAGTGGGATTCATAAAATCAAGTTTTTGAAAACTTTTAATTTTTGATCCACAGCTAACTTTGGAAATAGAAATACTATAGAAGGTTATTCAATTACTAGACCACCTCTTTCTGATAATATACAATTTAATTTTTGAAAAACTCGCATGTTCGCCTTTTTACAATCAATTGATTATCTTATGTGAATGAATGTTAAGGAAGGTTATTTTGCATCTTTTAGATTAGGAAATGGTGTTAAAATTAAAATTCCTTTTGTTGATTGGACTACTGATGATAGAGATCTAGCACAACTGAATGCCAAGTGCTTGAACTATTTTTTCTGTGCCTTAAAATCTGAAGACTATATGCATGTTTCCACTAGAAAGAAAATTTTGGACAAATTATGCATAACATATGAAGGTACAAATAAAGTTAAACAATCTAAACTGAATATTCTCTTGCATGACTATGAACGTTTTTGCATAAACTTAGTAAATTTGTTTCTTAAATGTATAATAGGTTTATACAAATTGTTATGTCCCTACATGCCTTAGGAAGAGAACTAATAAACTACAAAAAGGTTAATAAAATTTTGAGATGTTACCTTCTTTCTTTGATGCTAAAATTGTTATTATTACTAAATCTAAGGATTTAAATGTTTATTCAATCGATAACTTACTTGGATCACTCATTCCTTACGAGCAAGGAGTGAACTAAAGGCAGCTTGATGTAGGTGAGAACAAAAATGACAAAATTGTAGCCTTAAAGGATAATAATTCTGACATTGATTCTTCTAGTTTTGAAAATGATATTATTACTTTAATAACTAGGCAATTCAAGAGTTTCTTGAGAGAAAAGAAAAATAATCTTTAGAAATGGAATAAAGGTAAGAAAAATAAAAATTCTAATGTTTCTTCTGATATTATTTGTTTTGAATGTAAGAAGCCATGATATTTGAAATATGATTGCCCAACTCTGGAAGCTCACCCAAGCAAGGAGAAGGGTGAGGAGAAACATAAGTTTAAGAATGATAAAAAAGGATCCAAAAGGCTTTTTGGGCGGAATCAACATTAGACTCCTCTGAAACTAAAGTAGAAGAGGAGGTAACAAACCTATATTTAGTGGTAGATGAACATCTTGATCACTCTGATCAAGAAGAGGTATCTGAGCTTGCTTATGATCTATTACTTGAATTTTATGAAAGAACTTATTCTTTATATAGGAAGCTCAAGAAACTATATGCTAGCGTTAAAACTGATTTTTTTAACTTTTAAAATGAACATGAATGCTTGAGGAAAGATCATTCCATTTTAAATAATAATCATATGACTTTACTTAATGAATTTGATGAATTGAATAAAAAGCATCTTGATATGACTAATGAGTATGATTCCTTAAAAGGTTTGCATGTTGAACTAGGAAATTCATATAAAGTACTAGAAACTCTAACATCTAAAAAAGATAATAAGATCATACATTAAAAGTTGAAAATTCAAATATTAAAAATACAAACTAATTTTTAGAAATTAAATAAATGATTTGAATGAAAATAAAAAACCACATTCACTTGAAGAGTTTTATAATCAATCACAACAACATGCATCATTAAAACCTAGGAAGAGACACCATAACCCAAATAGATTAACAAATCTTTTTCTTGGTGTTAGATATTTTTCTTGTGGCATGTTAGGATATATCTCCCACACTTACACCATTCACTATAAAACACATTTAGTGTGGAGACTTAAAGTTCAAAACTCACAGCAGAACATGCATGCATTTCACTCTTCTTTTCATAATATGGGATCAAAACCTATTTGTGTTCCCAAATCTAACATTTGATGATCTTGTAGGGTTGCTCTCATAGAAGGTCTCATGAGAGCTTGTGATACCTAGATAATAGATGTTCAAGGCATATGACTGAAGATGCAAGTTAATTCATTTCACTAGAGGCCAGGGTAGGAGGCAAGATAACACTTGGAGATAACACCACCAGAAGAGTGGTGGGGTCGGTATAATTGGCTACTCTAAGAGTTTTATCATTGAAAATATATTACTAGTTGATGGCTTAAAACATAACTTGCTTAGCATTAGTGAGCTATGTGATAAAGGCTTTATCATAAAATTTTGTCTACTAGTTACATAATAAGCTTGAATAATAATATTATTTTGCAAGAAAAAATGATCAACAATGTCTACATACTTTATTTAAACTGCATTAAATTTGACACTTCTCTTTGCTTAAAAACTGTTGCTGATGAATCTTAGTTGTGGCATAGGAGATTATGTCATGCAAACATGAAAAACCTTAGGAAAATCACCCAAAAAGACTTAGTGAAAGAAATTCCCAAACTAGAGCACAAAAAACCACCTATGTGATGCCTGTCAATTAGGGAAACAAGTCAAATCTTATTTCCACTCAATCAAAGACATTAACACTAGTAAACCCTTAGAAGTCTTACACATGTATCTCTTTGGACCTGTCAGCACTGCAAACTTAGGATGGATAGTCTTTGGGTATGTGATTATTGATGATTATTCGAGGTTTACTTGGGTTAGATTCCTATCTCATAAAAGAGAATCATTCAAGGAATTTTGAAAGTTTGTTAGGGATGTTAAGCCCTTAAGAAGTAACCCGAGGCTAACCAAGAGGGGGGGGGGGGGTGAATTGGTATTTTTAAAAATTTTCTTTAGCATAAAATTAAAACTCAAACCAAAATAACCACAGAAAATAAAGTGCGGAAGAAATTAATGCGGAAGTAATAGTAAGAAAGAACACACCAGATTTATAGTGGTTCAGTCAAACCTTGACCTACATCCACTCCTTAGACGCACCCTCCAAGTATTGCACTACAAAAGTGTCTCTCCTTTAGCTCCCACATCTAGGTAGAGAAGCCCTTACAAAATCACTTTCACCTTCCCCGGTGCGGCAGAGTCACCGGGTCCTTTGACACCAAAGAGATCTTCTTCTTTGGTGAACTTCCCTCAAGACGAGCCTTGGATCTGACAGTATTAAGGTGTAAGCTTGCCGGAGCAACCGCGTGGAATCTCCCTCCACACTCCCTCCCCTCACAGGATCTTCTCCCTCTCTCAAACTTCACCCATTCCTCACTCCCTTTCAAGCTCTCTCTTCAAGTTCCCCCCAAAAGAACGAAGCTATAATGGCTGCCAAAGAAACTTACAAAAATGCCTTGTCAAAAGCTTAAATAGAAGATATCAAAATGAGCTCATTAATGCAACTTGCTGACTTTATCATCCAGGCCGATAGACATATCATCCTGGTCGATCAGTACAAATTAAGCTCAATCAGCCCGGGACGATTTGGGAATATCAGAAGAAAATTGGTTATATCGTCCAGGACGATACAATATCATCCAGGACGATACAATATCGTCCAGGACGATACAATATCATCCAGGACGATACAATATCGTCCAGGATGATACAATATCATCATGGCTAATTAGTTTAAAACCAAGCACAATCATCCTGAACATCGCCCTGAATAGATGCTGGCCAATGTTATTCATCCAGGCCATTATACCGGCCGATCCTGTGATCGGCCCTGCCGATGTGATCGAATCAATCAACCTTTAATGCTTTCCATAGATACTAGATTTATTTAAGCATAATTGAGTTAGATCATCCCGGACAATGATGATATCATCCTGGCCAATTTTCTAAAATAAAGAATACCTTAATTGATCATGGCGGCTGATTCTTTCTTAATTAAGCCATCATCCTGGACGATATCAATATCGTCCAGACCGATCGGCTTAATGATGGCTGCCTTAATGAGGATGCCCTAATTAGGGTTTCTAATTTTGAACAGATCGTCCAGACAGATATAAATATCATCCCAGATGATGTTACTAAAAATAATAAACTCGAGGGAACAGACAAAAAATCTTCCAAGGTGTGTGTGTGCAAAGTTACATAGCATCAGGAGCCACTCCAATTATAAAAGACTCAATAAAGGAAAAATTGATACAAATTGACTCAGACCTAGTCTACCCAATCTTGAGCTAGTTCCAAATTGCAGTATGATCTTGTGGATCTGAAATGTCAGTTGATAAGGCAGTCGTAGAGAAATAAGAGTGTTTGCTATCATCAAAATGATAAACCAAGAAAACGGATCCGCAACAATCTCCCCCTTTTTGATGATGGCAAACACTACTATTTGAATTTCCAAAAAAGAAAACATTTTCTCCTAATCTCCCCTCACTAGAATAAAACTTTAAAAGTAGGGGAGATAAATATTTTTGTTATTTTTTATTTTTTTAAAGAAAAAATATAAGAAAAAGAATACAATTTTAACAGTATGTTCCCCCTTTGACATTATCAAAAAGAGAAAGGGCACAACCAATAAGAACAAAATGATTAAAAGACAAAAATGATCCCTGGTCTAGTGAACAAAATAAATATTCTTAAAATGAGAAAGATACCTCTTGATTTTATTCAAAAACTTAGTAGAATAGTATTGACAATGCAAAGCCCAAAAAAAGGTTAGAAATTCCGAATTTGATAATCCAAACTCAAGTTCTTTTAAAAGGCTCAAAAACCTTTTAATTCAATATCTAAATCAAGTAATAAATTAGAGAAAGAAATAGTCATTTTTCAAAACTCCTTCTATAAAATATATCTAATAAAAGATTAATGCATGAATTATTGAATCAGGAATCATGAATTTCAAAATAGAGTATCGAAAGTATCAAGGGTTTTCTTAAGCTTTAAGAAGTACAAGAATGGTAAGCATTAAATTTTGTGGGCTCATTTTATGCCTCTTGATAATTGGTTGGCGCATTGCGCTTCTTTTGATTTTTTGATACATTCTGTGTATTCCCCATTTTTTTCCAATTTGGCGTCTTTGCGCATCTTTTATTTTTGGCATCATTGGCCAATTTTTTGAATATGCTACTTTCTAAATTCTTAAAAACAAAAGTAAACCATCATATTGACAAAGCAAATTTCTTGATTAAGAAAATTATGAGTTAGATTCAACAACTTGCAAAAGATCCTTATGCGATGAATAAAATGTAGGGAGATAAAAAATTTTAGTTTCAAAAGCTAATTTAAAATATGAAAAAGATTTTAAATCAAAAGTAGAATAACCTTTTTTAGGAAACAAAGATTGAGAGTAAAAAACATGAGTTTCCTTCTTTAGACTATTTTTAGAGAAGTCAAACACAATTTTCATAAGAATTCAAAAAAAAAAAAGGAGGTAGGTTTTTATTTTTAGAAAGGTGACGTTTGTGTTAGATCAGAAAAGACACATAAAAAATTTAACAAAAAATAAAAGAAAAAAAAATAAAAAAATAAAAAATCACAAAAACAAAAGAAAAAATAAAACATTCAAACATAAAAAAAATACAAAATAATTTAAGCATCATCTTGCTCTTAATCAAATGATTCAGAAGCATGGTCTGCCTAAAAAAATTTTTTATTTTCATTATTTCCCCACTTTATAATTTGCTTTGCTTTACCCTTTTCTTTTGCAAGAAGAATTCTCAAATTAGGGCACTAATTTTTTATATGTCCAGGCTTCCTACACCCAAAGCAAATAATGTCAGAAGTAATATTAACATTCTTACTATTTTTACCTTTATTCCACTTTTGATGATGCTTATACTTTGGTGAGCTTTTTGATTTGCTTGTCAAGTTATTGCTTTTATCACCAACTAAGCTACCTTTTTCCGTATCTTCAGCTTTTAGCACTATTGTTTCACTTGCATCCAAAAGTTTTTGACCCAAACTTTACTCGTAGGCAATGAGTGAGCCAATCAAATTATCAATAAAATATTCATTCAAATCTTTTGATTCACAAATAGCAACAACTTTAGCATCAAACTTATCCAGTAGACAACAAAGAATTTTATTAACTTTTTCAAAATTTGAAAATTCTTTACCTAAAGCATGCAATGATGTCATAATTTGAATAAATCTGATATACATGTCTAAGATCATTTCAAAAGGTTTCATGGAAAATAATTCATAATCATGCATTAACATATTTAACTTGGATTTCTTGATTTCATTAGTACCTTCGTATATGGTGTGTAGTTTATACGAAATTTTCTTACCAGTAGTGCACGTGGATACTAACATAAAATCTTTAGAATTTAAAGCACATAAAAAGCAATTTAAAGATTTTGCATTCAATTGAGAATCGATTTGTTCATCTCTATTCCATTGATTAAAAGGAATATCAGTTTTAACGCCATTTATAACCTGTGATGATAATGAATAACCAGTTAAAATCATATGCCACATACAAAAATCAATCGATTGCAAGAAAGTAGACAAGCAAATTTTCCAAAAATTAAAAGTAATATTTTCAAATAAAGGTGGTCTGGTGATTGAATAACCTTCCGCAAAATCATGATTATAAAATTTAGCCATGGATAAAAATTCAAAATTTTTTGAAAACTTGTTTTTATGAATCCCGCTCTGATACCACTTGAAAGTACGTTAGGAATGTTAAGCCCTTAAGAACTAGCCCGAGGCTAACCGAGAGGGGGGGGGGGGGGGGGGGTGAATTGGTATTTTTTTAAATTTTTTTTAGCACAAAATTAAAACTCAAACCGAAATCACCACAGAAAAGAAAGTGTGGAAGAAATTAATGCAGAAGCAATAATAAGAAAGAACACATCAGATTTATAGTGGTTCGGTCAAATCTTGACCTACGTCCACTCCTTGGAGGCACCCTCCAAGTATTGCACTACAAAAGTGTCTCTCCTTTAGCTCCCACAGCTAGGCGGAGAAGCCCTTACAAATTCACTTCCACCTTCCCCGGCGCGGCAGAGTCACCGGGTCCTTTGACACTAAAGAGATATTCTTCTTTGGTAAACTTCCCTCAAGATGAGCCTTGAATTTGACGGTATTAAGGTGCAAGCCTGCCAAAGCAACTGTGTGGAATCCCCCTCCACACTTCCTTGAGGCCCCCCTCATAGAATCTTCTCCCTCTCTCAAACTTCACTCGTTCCTCACTCCCTTTCAAGCACTCTCTTCAAGTTTCCCCCAAAAGAATGAAGCTTCAATGGCTACCAAATACACTTATAAAAGTGCCTTGTCAAAAGCTTAAATAGAAGATCTCAAAACGAGCTCATTAATGCAACTTGCCGACTTTATCGTCCAGGCTGATAGGCATATCATCCTGGCCGATCAGTACAAATTAAGCTCAATCAGCCTGAAATGATTTGGGACGATCACAAGAAAACTGGTTACTTTGTCCAGAACGATATAATATTGTCCTGGCCGATTGGTTTAAAACCAAGCACAATCATCCTAAACATCACCCTGAATAGATGCTGGTCGATGTTATTCATCTAGGCCATCGTCCCAATCAATCTTGCGATCTGTCCGACCAATGTGATCGAATCAATCAGCCTTTAATGCTTTCCATAGATACCAGATTAATTTAGGCATAATTGAGTTAGATCATCCCGGACGATGATGATATCATCCTCGCCGATTTCCTAAAACAAAGAATACCTTAATTGATCATGGCGGCTGATTCTTTCTTAATTGAGCCTATCATCCTGGCTGATACAAGTATCGTCTAGGCTGATCGGCTTAATGACGACTGCCTTAATGAGGATGACCTAATTAGAGTTTCTGCTTTTGAACTGATCGTCCAGGCCGATATAAATATCATCCTGGACGATGTTACCAAAATCAGTAAACTCTAGGGAACAGACAGAAAATCTTCCAAGGTGTGTGTGTGCAAAGTTACATAGCATCAGGAGCCACACCAATTACAAAAGACTCAAGAAAGGAAAAAGTGGTACAAACTGACTCAGACCTAGTCTACCCAATCTTGAGCTGGTTCCAAATTACAGTCTGATCTTGTGGACCTGAAATGTCAGTTGATAAGGCAGTCGTAGAGAAATAAGAGTGTTTGCTATCATTAAAATCATAAACCAAGGAAACAAACCCGTAACAAGTTTAAGTCTTTTTCCACTTGGATTCAGAGGAAACTAGGTAGTGAAATTCTAACCATTCATAGTGATTACAGTGGAGTATTTGAGAATGAAAAATTTGAATCTTTCTATAAGGAGCAAGGGATAAACCATAACTTTTTAGCTCCTAGGACCCCATAATAAAATGGGGTAAATGAAAGAAAGAACATGACCCAGGTAGAAGCTGCTAGAGTCATGTTAGCTAAATACTCACTTCAAAAATATTTTTGGGTAGAAGCGGTGAATACAGCCTGTTATGTTTGGAGTAGAGTGTACGAATGTTAGATCCATACTAAACAAGACATCCTATAAATTTATGAAAGGTAGGACATTCAACCTCTCTCACCTCCATATATTTGGATGTAAATTATTCATTCTAAATAATGGGAAGTCTCAACTAAGAAAGTTTGATAAAAAAATCTAATGAATGAGTGTTCTTAGGTTACTCAAGTGCTAGGAAATCCCATAGAGTCTTCAATAAAAGAGCACTGGTAGTTGTGGAGATCACTCATGTTGTGTTTGATAAATTTGATAATTTCGGAGGTTCTAGGATAGAAGAAGAGGAGGTTGTAGAAGTCACCTAAGGATTAGAATATGAAAATCTAAAAGAAAGGATAGAATCTAAAAACACTTTGTCTAGAGAATGGAGATATTTTAAAATCATCCTAAAGAACTGATATTATGAGATCCATCTAAATGTGTTAGAACAAAGCATAGACTTAAAAATAACTAAACCACTATTCATTCATTTTAATGATTGAACCCATAAACCTAAATCAAGCCTTATTTGATGAATTCTGGATCTCAGCTATGTAAGAAGAATTAAATCAATTTATAATGAATGATGTTTGGGAGCTAGTTGAAAGACCTAAGGACCAGAGTGTAGTTGGAACTAAATGAGTTTTCAAAAATAAAATAAATGATTCTGGAGTAGTAGTGAGTAATAAGACAAGATTAGTGGATAAGGGGTATAATTAAAGAAGAGATTAATTTTGAAGAGACTTTTACCCTTGTAGCTAGATTGAAAGATTTCGAAGAGACTTTACCCTTGTAGCTAGATTGAAAGCTATTAGAGTGCTACTAGCCTTTGCTTATTTTAATGGTTTTAAACTATACCAAATGAATGTCAAGAGTGTCTTTCTGAATGTAGTGATAAAAGAAGATGTGTATATTGAACAACCTCGAGTTTTAAAAACTCACAATTTATTAATCATGTGTTCAAATTAAAAAAAGTATTGTATGGACTAAAATAAGCACCCAGGGCATACTACAAAAGGCTAAACACATTCCTACTAGAAAGATCTTTTACTAAGGGGAGCATAGAAACTACCATGTTTCTAAAAAAGGTAGGAGATGAATTACTTATTATTCAAATTTATGTTGATAATATTCTGTTTGGATCTTTTGATAAAAATCAATGTAATGAATTCTCAAAAATAATGAGTAAGGAATTTAAAATGAGTATAATGAGAGAATTAACTTAATTTTTATGGTTTAGCATAAGGTAAAATGATGATGAAACTTTTTTATAGTCAATCAAAATATATTAAGGATATCCTTAAGAAATATGAAATGTATAAAGTAAAACTAATCAACACTCCCATGAGTTCCACTATTCAATTACATAATGATTCAAATAAAAAAATTGTTGATCAAAAGAAATATAGAGGAATAATTGGATCACTTCTTTACTTGACTGCTAGCATACCTGATATTATGTTTAGTGTATGTCTTTGTGCTAGATTTTAGGCTGGTCCAAAAGAGTCTCACTTGACTACTGTTAAGAGAATTCTTAAGTATCTCTTAGGAACCCCTTGACTTAGGAATCTGGTATTCTAGGCTTAGAACCTCCTTTAAAATCATAGAATATTCTAATTCAGACTTTGCAGGATATCGAGTTGATATAAAAAACACTTCTAAAATTTATCAATTCATAGGACAATCCTTAGTCTCCTGGTCCAATATAAATTATAACTTAGTTGCCTTATCCACTATTGAAGCTGAGTATACTGGCTTAGGAAGTTATATGGCCTAAGTCCTCTAGTTAAAGTAATAATTTCTAAATTTAAGTTTACCTGTAGGCATAATTTCAATCCTCTTTGATAAAACTAGTACCATCTATATTTCAAAGAACCTAATCTAACACTCTAGGACAAAACACATTGATATAAGGCATCACTTTATTATGGGCCATATTTCTAAGAAGGCATATAGCTACTCCAAGTAGCCACTCAAAACCAGCTTGCTAATATCTTTACAAAATAACTGGCCTTTGAAACTTTCATCATCTTAAGAACTAGATTAGGTGTCATAGATATTAATGCTTTAAATTGTTGCTTTCTATTTTCTGATGTTTTATATTTTTATTTTATTTGCATGTCTGTTTCTATTCATGAACTTCTATTCTTTAATTTTTCATTTTTATGTTACTTTTCCCTTTAGTGTTTTTTTGGAATCAGATAAATGTTCACTATTGGTATTGATTTCTTAAATAACATTTTTGCCTTACTTTTGGTTTTGAAAAATTATAAGTAGTGATTGACCTCCATAAATAAGTTAAAGGAAGAAACATCATTAAGTGTTTCTCTTCCTCTAACTCCTTTAGCAGTGTATTTTTCTTTCTAAAGCAAAATTTATTTCAAATTTAAAGTTGGAATTTGAAGATGAGATCTATTTTATCATATTATAGTAATATATCTCATATGAATAATATTCAAAGTTATTAAATCACTTTTTAAGTTTTGTTGATCAAGTTATTGTATCTATCATATGGATATGATTCTAGTTTGTGGTTTATTCTATCTTATATTAGAGAGTGAGTTTTTTCTCTTATATATGAAAGATATTCTCATAATTGAGAGTCTTTAAAGGTATTGAAAGGGAGTCAGCTCATAAAAAAATGATAAGAGGCACAAAATGAGCCCAAAAGGAAAAATAAAAAGATGCGCAATGACCGCCAAATAACTGCAAGATACACCAAAGTATATCAGAAATCAAAAGATTTGTAAAGTGCGCTAGATAATTAAAAAAGAGGCTTAAAATGTGCCCACAAAAATAAGCTTCATCCTCTTTCAAATCTTTAAATCATAGAAGAATTCATGTGCCACTTGATATCTTTAAACACTTGATTTTTGAAAATCATAATTTTGATTGGTTACTCTATAATATTATTGTATTAAATATTTTTTTGAAACGAAGCAAGAACTGATCATTTTTCTTATCTGATTTCTTTATGAATTAAATTTTTGTTTCAAAATGTTTTTTAACCTATAAGGAGTCCGAGCAAGGGTTAAGAATATCAGTTTCCTACCTTTTTTTTATTTTAGTGATGTTAATTTATTTCTTACTAATTTTTAATCCATTAAAAAGGAAAAGTTATCATTTACTAGAGTTGATCGATTCAAAATAAAGTTCTTTTGATTTTGATTTATGATTGATTTTTATCTATGTTTTGTGTTATTTTATATTCTTTTTATTTTATTTTTGTCCTGAAAAACTCCTGATCATCACAATCTATGTTTGTGTTTTTTTTGTAGTTTTGGTCACATCATCTAGGATGATCCACATCATCATGTACAATATGAATAAAGATACACCCTTTGATCATAGCACAACCAACAACTGATCTACACCAATTATTGGTGATCATCCCGTATATATTTGTACATCATACTTGAAGATCCAAGTGGCAGAAATAGTTGGACATCTTAAATGCTGTTAAACCAATCCATTATTGCACATCATCCTGGATGATACAGGTGTTCATCCTGTATGATCCCTTTATTCAATGATCGTATACGATGACTCCTATGGTTGATCGTCTTGTATCTAATCGTCTAGTATGATATATGATCATCCTGGATAATAAGATCAACTTTTTTGATCAATCATATGGCTGACATTATTGAACCAGATCATCTCGGACCATATTCTCGACCCTATATAAATAGCCCAAATTAAAGGTTTTTTTTCACACTAAGCTTTTCAATTCCCTTCTTCCTCATTTGAGCTATCAATTTCTAACTATGGTAGGCAATAAACTATCTTGTGCCCCCACAAGTAATTCTTCCAGGAGTTCTGTCAATCTTTGCTTTATTGAAGCAGCTGATGAAGTTGCTTATACTGAGTACAAATCTGTAAGGATTAATCCCTCGAAGGTTATTAATCAAGAGGTGTTGATTTTTCAGGTACTAGACCTCTTTTCTCGTACCCCTCTTGGTTTTATTCTCACACTTGCTTTTCCCTTTAATTACAAACTCCTTTTTAAAATTTTATCCAATCTCTATTTGAATTTTGATTATACTACACTGTATTCTTATGTTAATCGATGCCCTATTGAAATAGCATATCAAGATTTATTTGAATTTATCCTCCTTGCCACCACTAGCTTTAAACTTCATCTTTTGGCTTCATATCCTGAATTTAATTAGGGCCTTGTAAATACCCTTCTTCAAGAAACCAATGCCCTCCTTCATAACTTTGTAACTAGATCCTTAATTAAAAAAATGCCTGAACCATCAGATACATTCTTTGCACCTTCATTATTCCTAAAGCTAGGGATCAGATCCATATTACCACCATCCTATCACTCACCACCTACAGTATAATGGCTCATCGAAATTTTAATGTCGCTGATCTTCTAATTAGAAACATTGAAAATCTAACTAGCATTAGGGATCCCGGCTATAGAAGAAAGTCAAATCTAGCCTAAGGATATATCATTACTTATGTCCTTGAATCTAAGTAAAACCTTCAATATCCAAGCCCACCTTTTCACCTCAATATTTTCTATTCAAATAGATCCTTCTGTTAAGAAAGATGCTATTTGCATGTTTTACATTCTTGCAACTTATATAATTTTGATGATTTCAAATATTATTATTTTATGTGTAGTTATCTCCTAACACTTTTTAGAAGAGTTGTTTTTGCTATTGTGTGTACTAACATTTCAGGAAAATCAAACTCCAGACAACAAAGACTTCAAATCAAATTCAGCATGAGATACTTTATGTATTTAAAGCTTGTATTTTTCTTTGAATTAAGTTTTAGAGGGAGTGATTGTAATTGAGTGAATAAACACACACACACTTAAGGAAATCTTAAAAAATTTGTACTGATCGTACGGGATGATCAGGTCAGTTATCTCCTCGTAAGAGCAACGGAACAAACAGGATTTAAAAAAAATTTTCCAAGTCCTGATCGTGCAGGACAAAGTGTATTCGTCCCAGGACGAAATGTACTCTATAAAATTTTCATTCAGACAAAATTTATATTCGTTCCAGGATGAGTTGCTCTTTGGAGTATTTTCGTCCAAGACGAAGTGTATTCGTCCCCGGACGAAATCTCTTATGGAGAATTTTCATTCAGACGTAATTTATAATTGTGCCAGGACGAGTTGCTCTATGGAAAAATTTCATCCGGACGAACCCATATTCGTCCCAGGACGAAGTGAACCGACTCTGAAATTTTAGTGCCGTTCTGTAATTTTTGGGAACCGACCTATGAAATAACCGTTCGTACCGGATGAACCTAGTTCGTACGGGATGATGTGTGTGCACGAAGTTATTTCATACCCATATACATTAGCTTTGTTTCCAACACATTTAAGTAAAATCGTCCAGGACGATCCACGATCGTACGGGATGATCCAATGCGTATTGACTTGAAAATTTGCAATTTTTGGACGGTTTTTTGAGTCTTTCCTATAAATAGTCCAATCTAAATTGCCACTTGATCTTTTTGCCTACTGATCTTTGTGCCTATTGAAAGAAGAGTCAAGGGGAGAGTATAAGAGAGTGTTCGAAGGAGGATTCTTACTACTGGAGCGTAAAAGCTTCACTTGGTGTTTAAAGGTCTTTACTTTTGATTTGTGTTTACTTCACTCGTTTCTCTCTTCATTCTAGATTTCTTGTGAAGAAGATCTGTCAAGGAGATCCGGTTCTCTGTCGATACTTGGAGAGTGTGAACAGCCGAAGGGTTCTCTGCCCAAACTAGGATAGTGTAAAAGGACGAAGGGTTCTCTGCCCACACAAGGAGAGTGTGAAAGGATGAAGGGTTCTCTGCCCATAATAGTAGAGTGTAAAAGGACAAAGGGTTCTCTGCCCACACTAGGAGAGTGTGAAAGGACAAAGGATTCTCTGCCCACACTAGGAGAGTGTAAGAGAACGAAGGGTTCTCTGCCAACACTAGGAAGAGTGTAAATGGACGACAGTTCTCTACCGCACCGGGTAGTGTTGGAAGAGAGTTTTGTAAAGGCTTCTCCGCCTTGCTGTGGGTGCAAAAGGAGAGTCACTAGTGGTATTAGTGCAATACTCAGAGGGTGCCTCCAAGGAGTTGATGTAGGTCAAGTTTGACCGAACCACTATAAACCTCGTGTCTTTTATTTTTCAGCTGCTTTTTTATATATATATTTTTTTTCTATTTTATTGTTTCAAAATTGTGGTTGAAAAACTTTTTTATAAAATTCACTAAATTTAAATTCTCGGTTTTAAACTTTAAAAGAGGGTAAATTTTTTTTAAATACCAATTCACCCTCCCTCTTGGTTAGCCGCTAGGATATAAGCTTAGGTTTAATGACCTAATTCATAGTGAACAAGTTTCAACAAGTGGTATCAGAGCATTATTTCAAAATCATAAGTTTAGACTACTTTTTGATTAACATAGATGGCTACATTTGAAACGGAAATACACCCGAGGGTTACTATATAATTATACCTCCACTGTTCGACAATATTCCTTTTGATTTTTGAAAAACACGCATGTCTACATTTTTACAGTCACTTGATTATCGTATGTGGATCTTAGTTCAGGAAGGATATACAAAACTAACTAGACTAGTTGACGGAGTTAGAGTTGAAACACATTTTGCAGACTGGACAGTAGAAGAACATGACTTAACACAACTAAACACCAAATGCTTAAATAGTTTCTTTATGCTTTAAAATTAGAAGACTACATGAGGGTTTCCACTTGCAAAAGTGGGAAGGATATATGGGTAGACTTTGTATAACTTATGAGGGGACTAATGATGTTAAGAAATCTAGACTTAATATCTTATTGCATGATTATGAACTATTTCACATGAAACTAAATGAATCCATTTCTGATATGTACATAAGATTCACACAAGTAGTCACCTCTTTGCATGCACTGGGTAGGGAACTAACAAATGCTGAAATGGTTAATAAGATTCTTCATTGTTTGCCAACTACTTATGATGCTAAAATTACTGTAATTACAGAGTCTAAAGATCTAAACGTTTACTCTATTGACAATCTTCTTGGTTTGCTAATTTCTTACGAGCAAGGAGTTAGCCAAAGAAAGATTGATGCAGGTAAACCACGAAGGGAGAAGAACATAGCTCTAAAAGTGGAAGAGTCTGAGAGTGAACACTTACAACCTGAGGATGAAGATGACATCTCATTGATGACTAGACAATTCAGAAGCTTTCTGAAGAGGAAGTAGAAGAGATGCCAGCATTGGAATAGAGGTAAATTTAATAGAAATGCCAAGGTTTTAAATGATGTGATTTGCTATGAGTGTAGGAAACCTGGTCATATCAAGATTGAATGCCCAAAATTCAAAGCCACTCCTAGTAAGGAGAAGGTAGAGGAGAAACCAATTATAAAGAAGGGCAAGAAGAAGTTTCAAAGAGCTTTCTAGGCTGACTCAGCTTCAGATTCATCAAAGACTGAGAAGGAAGAGGAAGTCACTAATCTGTACTTAATGGCCGATAGTCTTGATCAGTCAGATCAAGAAGAGGTACTTGTATGTGTGATTTTCTTTATTTAGTATTTGTGTTCTTTGTTTTTCAGTGAGATTTTTAGTGTTTTTGTATTTTAGTTTTAATTGAGTGTATGATTTAATATTTTTGAGTGTCCATCGTCCGGGACGAAATTTGTTCGTACGGGATGATTTTTGTAGTGTATCTAACTGTCGGATTTTGAACCATTTGCATGCAATTTTCAATTTTTAATTGTCACTTCATCTGTACGATCGTCACCATCATCCGGGATGAAATGTTTTTCAAACGATGAGATGAATGAATAAAGCAGTTGAATGGATAAGGAAGTTTTTAATACTAACTTCGTACGTACGAACTTGTCATTTTCTTTTCTTTAGATGTTTTATTTTTGCATTGATATCTTGAGCTTAGATTGTAATATCTTCATATTAATATCAATATATGTTCTCGTGTTTTGGCTTTAATGGTATTGAAATGTGTGTTAGCCTTTATGACAATCATTAGATTTTTTATCTTAATAGTGCTATACTTTAAAATGCAAGTTAAAATTAAATTCATTAGAAAATCTATTTTTTTCTAAATTAAAGTTCTGCTTATAACTTGATATAATTAAGATTGTCAATTTCATGTCTCTTATTTAGACTACATTAATTCTAATATTATTATTGCAATTATGATGTATTTTTATTTTATATTTCACTTATCAATAAATATTTATGCACTTAGAAAAATTTAAAATTTTTTATTATTGATTTTGAAAGGATCAAAATTACTCTTGAAAAATGTACAAATGTACAAAAATCAAAAGGAATATGCAATGGTTCGCAAGTTGAAAAAAAGGCACAAAATAAGCCCACAAGTAAAAAGGTGCACAAAAATGTGCCACTAATTTGAAAAAGATGCGCAAAGCGCCACATGTGATAGTTATTTCTTTCCATTATGTTTTAATCTCTTAATTCAAATTGATCTAATGTACATTTATATTCCGTATTGAAATTTAAAATATACAAATTTTCTATTCATCCTTTTTGTAATAATTTTCTCTATCTTAGTGTCTAAATTGACTCATATTTTTTGATAAATACTTTTTATTATCAATGTTATATCTCTTCTTAAATTCTATGAATTACCATGATTTGCCTAATATTTTAATTTTATTTGCATCACTTATTTCAATCACTTTCAAGATTGAATTATCAAATGATTTTTATATGTCTGCTTACATTTAAAGTCTTTTTCTTCTTCACTTTTTGCTGTTGTCACAAAGGGGGAGAAATTGTTTGTATCGTGGTATTGTACCAAAATTATTTTTATCGAGGTATTGTTTGATTCGTATTGTATGTGTGTCTATCTTTGTTTTGTGTTTTGTGTATGTTGTATATATTGTGTGTTTGTTTTGTTTTCGTATTGTATGTGTGTCTGTCTTTATTTTATATTTTGTGTATGTTGTATATGTTGTGTGTTTGTTTAATTTTTGTTTGTTTTGTATTTCTAAAAATGCCTCCTTATTTTCACATGTTCATCAATTAAGGGGGAGTTTAGGAAATTCTTAGAATTTAAAATTATACAAACAATAATTATTTTTCCATCATCAAAAAAGGGGAGATTGTTAAGAGAGTTGCTATTTGCATGTTTTATATTCTCGCAACTTGTATAGTTTTGATGATTTCAAATATTATTGTTTTATGTGTAGTTATCTCCTAACACTTTTTGGAAGAGTTATTTTTGCTCTTGTGTGTACTAACATTTCAGGAAAATCAAACTCCAGACTACGAAGACTTCAAATCAAATTCAGCATGAGATACTTTGTGTATTTAAAGCTTGTATTTTTCTTTGAATTAAGTTTGAGAGGGAGTGATTGTAATTGAGTGAATAAACACACACACTTAATGAGATCTTGAAAAATTTGTACTGATCGTACGGGACGAACATAGTTCGTATGGGATGATCAGGTCAGTTATCTCCTCATAAGAGCAATGGAACGAACAGGAATTGAAGAAAATTTTTCTATGTCCTGATCGTTTAGGACGAAGTGTATTTGTCCCAGGACGAAATGATCTCTAGAAAATTTTCATTCAGCTGAAATTTATATTCGTTCCAAGACGAGTTGCTCTATGGAGTATTTTCATCCAAGACGAAGTGTATTCGCCCAGGGACGAAATCTCCTCTGGAGAATTTTCGTTAAGATGAAATTTATAATCATGCAAGGACGAGTTTCTCTCTGGAAAAATTTTGTCTCGACGAACCCATATTCGTCCCAGGATGAACTGAACCGACTTTGAAATTTTAGTGACATTTTGCAGTTTTTGGGAACCGACCTATGGAATAACCGTTCGTACCGAACGAACCTAGTTCATACGGGACAATGTGTGTGTATGAAGTCATTTCGTACACATATACAGTAGGTTCGTTTCCAACACATTTAAGTAAAATTGTCCAGGATGATCCACGATCGTACAGGGCGATCCAATGCGTATTGACTTGAAAATCTGCAGTTTTTGGACGGTTTTTTGTGTCTTTCCTATAAATAGTCCAATCTAAACAACCACTTAATCTTTTTGCCTACTGATCTTCATGCCTATTGAAAGAAGAGTCAAGGAGAGAGTGTAAGAGAATGTTTGAAGGAGGATTCTTACTACTGGAGCGTGAAGGCTTCACTTGGTGTTCAAAGATAAGAATCTTTACTTTTGATTTGTGTTTACTTCACTCTTTTCTCTCTTCCTTCTAGATTTCTTGTGAAGAAGATCTGTCAAGGAGATCCAGTTCTCTACCGACACTTGGAGAGTTTGAACAGCCGAAGGGTTCTCTGCCCACACTGGGAGAGTATAAAAGGATGATGGGTTCTCTGCCCACACTAGGAGGGTGTGAAAGGACGAAGGGTTCTCTGCCCACACTAGGAGAGTGTGTAAAAGGATGAAGGGTTCTCTGCCCACACTAGGAGAGTGTGAAACGATAAAGGGTTCTCTGCCCACACTAGGAGAGAGTGAAAGGATGAAGGGTTCTCTTCCAACACTAGGAAGAGTGTAAAAGGACGACGATTCTCTGCCGCACCGGGTAGTGTTGGAAGAGAGTTTTGTAAAGGCTTCTCCACCTTACTGTGGGTGCAAAAGGAGAGTCACCAGTGATATTAGTGCAATACTCGGAGGGTGCCTCCAGGGAGTGGATGTTGGTCAAGTTTGACCAAACCACTATAAATTTCGTGTCTTTTATTTTTCCGCTGCTTTTTTTTTCTGGTTTTGTGTTTCAAAATTATGGTTGAAAAACTTTTTCTATAAAATTCACTAAATTTAAAATCTTGGTTTTAAATTTTAAAAGAAGGTAATTTTTTTTAAATACCAATTCACCCCCCCCTCTTGGTTAGCCATTGGGACATAAGCTTAGGTTTAACAACTTAATTCATAGTGAACAAGTTTTAACACCTTCCATGTCCTTCATAGTACTCATCGTCACCCTGTGTATGATGAGGCTGTGGTAAAAGAGGAAGGAAGTATTCCTTCTCCTGACCCTATCCACTAGCATTCCTAGATCAATAAGTTTCTTCAGAGGTTTAACTAGTCGGAAACCATATTTGAGTCATATGTCACCAAGCAGTAGTAATAATATGATCAAGATGTAGCTAGGTTTGAAGCATATGCAACCCAACAACAGCAGCAGCACAACTAGGATATGGCCTGATTTGGCAAGCAGTTTGCTTCTTTTTATCTATACTTTCAGTAGTCACCACCACCATCTAAACTTGACCAGGGATCCTCTTTCTACTAGTTTGTTAGTATTTGGTTTTATCTTTGCACTAGTTCTCCTTTTATATTTTGTTTCATATAGTGTTTTTCTTATTTCCTCCTTTTTTATGATGTCAAAATGGGGAGTAATGTACTATTTTATTTTATCTTTAGTGGAATTTACTTTGTTTTACTACTATCATTTTTTGACTCAATTTTTTTCTTTTTTTAATTAAAAAAATTATTTATTGTTTGATCTAAAATTTTTTAATAATAATGTTTGTCATCATCAAAAGGGAGAGATTGTTACAAATTTGGATCAAAATACTATAATTTTGATGATAATAAATATTAGTGTTTCTTCATTGCTACTATTATTGCATATCTATTTTGTTTGCCATGCTTATCTTTTAGGTACACAAAGATCACTTGCAATGAAAATCAGCTCAAGATAAGGTAGACTAGGGTTGAGTCTACTTGTAATTTCATTTCAATATAATTTTTACCTTTCTTGAGTCAAATCTTGATTATGGTGGACCCCAAGCTAAGTAATCTTGCACATACATAAGCTTATGAGTAGAAATTTGGTAAGTTAGAGTATTCTTCTATTTTTGACATAATCATCCAGAATGATCTGAAATCGTACTAGATAACCAACTAAAAATATAAACCCTAATTAGAGCATCCATGCTAATTTTGTGTGATTAAACTAATCATATTTTACGATATATATTGTCTAGGATGATCAGTTTATGATGAAAAAAAGACACCAATCATAATTTAGGTAATTTTTTATTTTCAAATTTTATTCAAATTATACAAGATGATACACATCATACTTGATGATTTATGACAATCATACCTAAATTGATCCAGTGATTAAGGGAATAATTATTATTAATTTTTTAATCATATTATACAGGATGATCCATTTAGATCATACTGGATGTTATAGTATATTTCATAGGATGATCCCCTATAATCTAAGATAAAAAACCATAATTTTCTTCTAATCATCCAGGAGTATTATATTCAACATCCTGAGATGTTTACGGGATGATATGTAGATTGCCAACCATCATCCCTTGTCGTACTGGACGATCAATATAGTATCTTTAACTAATCAATTGGGATGTTTATAAGATCGTACTGGACGATCTGTACAAATACTTGTACTGATTGTACAGAGCAAAGGTAGTCATCCTTGCTGAAAGGGATGTTTTATACTAATTGTACATGATGATCAGTAATGTAGAATTAAAAATTAGGGCTTCTTTTGGAGGCTCTCTATTTAAGCAATTCTATTAACTCTTGAGTTAATCTTCTACTGTGTAGTTGATCCATGAGGGAGTTTAGAGAAGGAAGAGGGAGAGCTTAAGAGAGAGAGATCCTTATGAGGGAATCCCAAAGGTTGCTCCAAGCAAGATGTTCATCATCTTCTTCGAGTTGCTCCATTGGTTCCTTGATGGCTCAGGGGAGATCATCTTCAGCATTAAATCCAGATTCTCTGCCTACTCCAGGAGGGAGTAAAAGGATTCTCGGGTTGTCTACCTTCACCAATTGGGTAAAAAAGGATTTTCAGGTTTTCCACCTACTCTAGGAGGGAGTAAAAGGATTTAAGATTATTTGCCTCACTATGTTAGTGGAAAGATTTTATAAGGGCTTTTCCATCTTGTTGTAGGAGAAAAAGGAGAGTCACTTTAGTTTAGTGCAATACTTGGAGAGTGAGTCACCAAAAAGTAGACGTAGTTAAGATTTGACGAAACCACTATAAAATTCAGTGTGTTCTTTCTAATTACTTTTACCACATTTTATTTCCACACTTTTTTGTGATTTGTTCTATGATTGAAAAATTTTATTGTATTATTATTATGAAAATTATTTTTCTTTCACATCAAGGGTTATTGTTTTGTTTTAAAATATTTAAAAAGATCAAAAAGATTTTCTTTTTGTTTAAGATTTTTTTTAAAATCACCAATTCACCTCCCTTTTGGTTAGCCTCATGCTAGTACTTTAGGGTTTAACACCCCTCACAAAATTTTAAGTTATTTACTATAGTTGGAGAATTATACTAATCATGCTAACGATTAATAGATCATACATAGATAATACAGTATGAAGAATGATGGTTGAATTAGAATTTAAGGTTTCTCTTAAAACCTTGTATTTAAAAAACTCTAAATACATTTTGAAGACTATTTTGGTGGTCATTGGGTTGTGTCTTCTATAAGAAAGTGTTAAAAATAGATCTTTAAGCTAGGGAGAAAATATATAAAGTTTGTGAGAGAGGGAGAAGATCCTTGTGGGATTCAAGGGAGTGTGAAAGGATATTTTCACACGATTTCCCCACTGAACTTACACATAAGTTTCTTCATGAGTCAAGGTTTATCTTGAGGTAAGCTTTGTGAAGAAGACTCATTTGATGACAAAGGACTTAGCTACTCCACCACATTGGGTTCGTGAAAGAGATTCAACTACTCTGTACACATCATTGGTGAAAGGGATTCAACTACTCTGCTGCACCATTAGTGAAAGGGATTTGACTACTCTACCACACTGTTCTTATAATTTTACTTCATGCATGTTTATTATCCTATAAATTCAAGTTAAGACCATTGAGATACATTTTGGATTCATTTGTTTGTTAGAAAAGTAAAAAATAAAAATTTGAAAAATTAAAAGAAAAAAAATATATTTTTTTTCATATTTATTTTTCTACAAAATCAAAACTGAAAAAAATAGTATGTGATCATTCATATCATTTAGCTTTTGTATTGCAAGAACTTTATTTTAGTTTAATTTTTGAATTTGGTATTAAATCTTTTTAAAAAGTTTTTTGAAAAAAATTGATTTTTTAACACCAATTTACCCTCCTCTTGATGTGCTATTGTAATTCAAGTGGTATACCACCGACAAATTAAGCTTTCAAAATTGGCTTGAGTTTCTTCTCAAATAAAATTATAACCATTCAATTAACCTTTATCACTTGAAATGTGAACCATTCACATTTATTCAATTGAATTTAATTCTATTTTAAATAAAAAATATCCAAATAATAATGTAGTAAGTAATTAATAATTTTCTTAAACTTGTAGTTTTCAAATGACAGTTATGAAACTTACATAAGTTTAATAATAATTAAGGAAGAAATATCAATTAATGAATTATAATACTAGCTTAACATAAAAATTGAGATTTTATATTTTAATTACATTTATTATATTTATTAAAATATTTAAATATTTTTATAATTTGAACTTGTGAAAATTACTTTAAGATAAACTTTATCATTAAAATCATAATAATTTAGTTAACTTATTATTGGGTTTTTAAGTTTTTAAAATTATTGTTTAATTGTTCCATAAGATTGGTTTTTTAATTATGATACAATTTTTTTTTTAAAAGATTCAATTATTAGTTTATTTAAAAGATCAATATTTTATCACCAGCTTTATTAAATTAAAATAATAGCATCTATTTGTTTTATTCTTAAATGTTTTTTTTTTTGTAATTATAAAATTTAATTTATCATCATAATTTAATTCTTTACCAATTATATAGAGTTATTTTAATTTAAATAAAAATATATTGTTTCAAAATTAATAATATTATTTTCTATAATGTGAAATTCATAAACATCAATATATTTTTTTTATTTCTTTTTAAAGTTCTTACGTGAACTTTGTATATGTGCATTTAAACAAATACATTACAAATTACTTGTGAAGTTCAAGTTAAATTGGTTAGCTAGGAGGTATCAACACAATAAATTTAATAAATTAAGCCTTTAAAAGATAATGTTTTAACGGTTCCATGATTGACTAGAAGTCGTCACATTTATTGTGGACTCACTCTCCAGATCAGACGATTAATGACTAAGCATCGCAAGTGATTTAAGCAACTCATTTTCTAAATCAACCTAGGGACCAATTAGGAAAAGTCATCCAAAGCTCTTAACATAGCAACTTGTGAGAAATCTAATTAAATAAGATTAAGGCTTCCATTGGGGCAGCTTTTTTACTGCTTCTTAAAGTATCTTTCTAGTTAAAATTTTTTAATTTTTTACTAGAAAGCTTCTTTAAGAAATAGTAAAAAAAGCAGTTCCAAATAAAGCCTAAATTTTCTAGAAACTTTGCATAGATCCTTCTCATATTTTAGGCCTTAAATAAGTATCTAGTATATGTAAGAGCCAAAATTAGTATATCTTCATTTTATGGGAAGCCTTCATTATGTTATATAATGTAATTTATGTATTGTTATTAAATGTAATATTTTCTATAGAGACAAGCTTTTAACCCCCACTTGAAATGGACATAAATTATAAGCTTGAGTTATGTATTATATAGCAATAAGAAGTTACATTGCTTCTCTCGTCTCTCTCTCTCTCTCTCTCTCTCTCTCTCTCTCTCTTACTCTTTATTTATGCTCCTCTCTCATTTCTCAGCTAATCTTATTATTAAGATCAATTTATTATTGATGAATAAATTTAGATTTAATATCCTCTAAGATGTAGTGAGTGAAGATTGATGCTAAGGACCATAAGCAAAATTTGTAATTGTAAAATAAAGAACATTGAGCATGAGAAGGCAATTGAGATAGAAAATAAAAAATCCATCAACAATAAGAAACACACTCATTTAGAATAAATGAAAGTTCAAGGGAGGGTGTTAAGCCTCATTGAACTGCATAAGACACACCAAGAGGGGGGGGGGGGGGGGGGGGGGGGGGGGGGGTTTGAATTGGTTTCTTTAAAACTTTTTTTTTTTCAAAAATACTTTTTAAAAACATGACTACCAAATTTTAAACTTCAAATTTAGACATAAATGTAACAATATGGAAGCTAGTCAATGTACTAATTTTTTTTATTTAGTAGAGAACTTATGAGAACATGAAAAGATTTTTTTTTCTTTTTGTACCAAATTAACCCAGACAATCACAACATTCACAACATGGATTTGCAAGAAAATAAATTGCAGAAAACTAAAGTTCAAAAATTAAATGTCTATGAAAAAAATAACTAGAAATGAGTACACCAAAATTTTATAGTCGTTCTGTCAACCTTGACATATTACAGTAAACTCTTTCAAACTCTCCCTTAGCCCCACATCTAGGTAAAAATCCCTCACAAGAATCTCTTCCACCAACCTAGTACGGCAGAGTAGTGGAATCCTTTTCATCCTATTAGTGAGGCATGTTTGATTAAAAACTTGAGTATGAAAAAGGTTAGTTTTCTTTTAGAAATGTTGATTTTCTAGAATTTTAGTTGTGAGATTAAACACATTACTATCAACGATATATCATCTTATGAGGCAAAAATATCATTCACTAATGGATTCAGATTATAGAATTGCAAGTTCATTTTGATTATTATAGTCAAACTCAGGGAAGAACCTCATATGACCCTAGAGGGTCAAATTGATATTTGATCAAGCTTGTTTGACTATAATAATCTGGATAAAAGATCATTTATTTTATAATCAAAGTCATGATTATATAAATAATATATCTTTCTGAAGAAAAAAAATATCATTCATTATCAGTCATTTGAATATGATGATAATACTCATATATTTTGATTTCTCCTAAAGAAAATTAATTGAATTTTAAAAATATTGATTTTTAAAATATTGATATAAGTTTCTCAATCTCCTATGAGCCAAGCTCTCATAGTCAATTGCATCATAGGAAAAATGAAGACTCCAATGAATACTCTCGATTAAAATAATGATAGAAATTTATTAAAATTTTTAAGGAGTGATATCAAAGGAATGAAATTTGAATCTCAAATGGTATTTGAATAAGATTGAACATTTATTTATAGAGGTCAAAGGACTAAGGATAGGAGGTGATTTGTGATTCTAAAATATTTCAAAAGCACCCTAGCCTATCATATATGTTGGGTTTGAATTTTGAATTAAAAAGATTTAATTTGAGTTATTAATTTTATTTGAAAGTTGAGAATAAATTATCAAAGGTTGAGGTATTATAGACTAAACTTCCCTTATAACCTAAATCTAAATTAGGTAATAAAAATTAGTAACCCAAACCTAGCTAATATAGTACAAATATGGACTTACCCCAACCTTGATTGGGGAGCCATCTAACCACCTAGTCACTTAAAATCTATGAATATAATTTTTTATGTAAGAGTAGTAGGGATATTATTTAGTTAAGTTTGAGAAGATGGGGCTGACATCTAGAGGAGATCCTAATTGGCCCCTTGAATGATGTTAGGTGATATGAAACTTAAAAGTAAAATATATTTACACTACAGGAAATTCACTCATTATCGACGGTTAACACTGGATCATTCCATTGACAGTTAAATAAGCATACAAAGTTCTTATCTTTGCCTGGGTACTACAGGTCAAGAATCTCATTCAAAATACCATAATAATCACACTCATCTTCTTCATGAGTGTTCCCTCTAACACATACTCCACAATTTTTAGTTTTTCTTCCTTCACTCCATAACTCGTTATAAAATTTGATCCCATTCACTATATATAATGGCCAGGTTTTTACTTTTTGTATTGGACCACATGCTAGTGCTTGCAAATTTTTATCAAAATATTTATTATCAGGGTTGTACCTAGAAATATTTTTAAATATTAGTACTTTTTATAATAAATATGATGTAATTCAAATTAAAAATTAAAAATTTATGAGCTTACATAAGATCTAAATCAAGTTGGGAATTCATTTGCATTAACTTGCTTAATATCTCTCGAATCTATCAGAGGCAAATTGCTTACAAAATACCTGGTGATAAATCATCCAAATAATATTTTTGTATTTTAAATAAACATTACTCATTATTCACATTATGGAAGAACTTACTCTAAGATTGGCTCAACTTCTTTATAATTCAGTAGCACATATAAATTTGCTATTTTGATTTTTAAATTATTGAGAAATCTTTCAACACATTTGCCACTAGGCTTTCCATGACTTATAAATACTGATACTGCAACATGTGATTGTTCTTCTACATCGAAGTCTATATTATGACCAATCTTTGTTCTTATACTCCTTACATGGGGCTCAAAGTAGTAGGAGGAAAAGTGAGTGGTTTCTTGAGATAAATATGCTTCACATATCAATCTTTTTGGTCGTGCTTTATTCTTAACATATTTCTTCAACTTGTTCAAATATCTATTAAACAATTATAATTATCAAGTTAATAAACATATATTCTCTCAACTTTCAAAAATATTGGAGACTTAGTAAAAATATGTTTTACCTCTCAATAGGATACATCCAATGATATTGTATAAGTCCACCAACTCTAGCTTCGTAAGGTATATGGACTGGAAGATGTTCCATAGAATTAAAAAAATTCAGGGGAATCTTTTTTTCTAACTTGCAGAGAATGATTGGTAAGTTATCCTTGCTCCTATGTAAAGCATCTTCACTTAGTTTAGATGAACATAGATCTTTAAAGAAAATGTTAAGCTCAGTCAACGGATTTGATATATAATCGGGTAACATACATACTATGATCGGAAGAAGAACCTCCATAATTATGTGACAATTATAACCTTTTAGTCCAAATAACCTCGTAGATTTCATGTCAACACATCAGATTATGTTTGATTCATAGCCATCAGGTATTTTTAAACCTTTAAACAACTGACATATTAATCTTTTTTGCTCTAATGTAAAAGAGTAAGGTGCTTTGGTCTTCATTATTTTGCCATCGATTATTGTTACTAACTCCAGATATTTTTGTCGATAGTACTCTTTAATGTCCATCCTTGATTTAACATTAACTTTACTCTTACCTTTAACATCCATAATTATGTTAAAAATGTTGTCAAGGAAGTTCTACTTAATATGCATAACATCCAGATTATGTCTTATCAAATTAGTTCTCCAATATGGTAATGTTCAAAAAATACTTTTTTTAATCCAATTATGTTCAACACCATATCCCAGATATTTAGACTCTGATAACATTGGAAAATTAATAATTGTTGGAATGTCAAAAAGTTTCTGTAGTACATCATCACCACTTAATATGGGTGGAGGAGGTGACCGCTCAACTCTGTTTTTAACGAATGGTTTCTTATTCCTCTGAAACTGATGATCAACAGGTAGAAACATACGATGACAATCAAACCAAGTAATTTTTCCTCCATGTTTTAGTGTGAAAGTATTAGTATTCTCCATTCAGTAAGGACATGCTAATTTTGCTACTGTGCTCCAAGCAGACAACATACCATAAGATAGAAAATCACTAATGGTCCACAACAATGCAGCTCGAAGGTGAAAATTTTATTTTGTTGATATGTCATATGTGAGAAATCCTTCTTCCCATAATAACTCGAGGTCATTAATTAATGGTTGTAAAAAAAATGTTAATTTTTGCTTTTGGATTATGTGGTCCAGGTATTATAATAGTTAAGAACATGTACAGAGTAGTCATACACATCTTTGGTGGAAGGTTGTATGGTGTTAGTATAACTGGCCAATAAGAGTACGGTGTAGCTGCTTGACTATATGGGGTAAAAACATTGGCACATAATCACAACATTATGTTGCGGGATTCAGCAGCAAATGAAACATGCACTCGATCAAAATGTTTCCATGCTTCAGCATCTGATGGATGAGAAAGAACACAACTTTTTGTTAATTTCTCCTTATGCCATATCATATAACATGTTGAACACATTGATGCATAGAGTCGCTGAAGTCTTGGAATGATCGGTAAATAAAATAAATGGGAATATGAAACATCTTTCTTTTGACGATGTTGTTTTCTTAAGTTTGGCTTAAACTGAGGAGCATTGCAGGTGCGATAATAAACTTCTGTTGCATCATCCTTGAAGTATAACATATATCCATTGATATAATAATCAATTTTTGTAGCAGTGAGACCCAATTTGGATACTAATTTCTTCGTTCAGTATAAATCTGAGGGAATTAAATTATCTGTTGGATTAGTTTCCTTGAGAAGACCAATAAATTCATTGAAACAATCATGAGGAATATTATACTTAGTTTTAATACTTAGCATCCTCACTATAATAGATATTTCTGAATGAATGCTACAACCATCCCAAATTAGTTTTTGAGCTGCATGTAGTAACTCAAAGAATTTTTGGGTTTCTGCATTTGGTGGCTCTTCTACACTAGCCCTTAAATTAGGACCTGATACATCAATAATAAGTGCTTCATACGGTCTACTCATTTAATCTTCATCAAATGTCTCATAAGCTGTGGATGAACTGGCATGAGCATCTCTGTGAGGCCCTTACTCGCCATGTGATGTCCAAATCCAATATTCTGGAAGAAATCACCTACAATATAAATCAAGTTTCACATCATCGAGCTTGAGGAATGCTTGATTTTTATGCTTTGAATATGGACATCTAAACATTTTATCAAACTTAAAGGAAGGCAGTTGAGATGTAACTTGAATGAAATTCTCAACTCCCTGTATAAATTCATCTGTCAATCCTTTTCGACCCATTAACAATCTATTATACATCCAATATCTCTCTTCTTGGATAATCATTTGGACATTGAAGCAAACATCCCCCTACATAAGTATGAAAATATTTATTAGAAGATATACAACCTTAACAAGTGTACGTACTATACTTTCGAACAAGTGTAATTTACTTGAATTGGAATGCATTGTAGGTCTCACCACCATCTCATAGAATTTTCCTAAAGTTTGAGGGAGACTTTCTATCACACAACAAGCCCGATTCATTCCTCCATTCCAATCATCCAACTTGAATTGTGTTGATAATATCCCCTTCTATTTCACCATAACTTTGAATAAAAGATCCAAGATATCTAAGACATGTACTTTTATTAATTACTTGATCGCCCAAAGTCACAAACCCCTCACTAGGTCTATTGTTACTAAAATTACACTCCATATATTCAGTTTTATATCTACTCAAGTGAAAACCTTTAGACTCTAAAATTGACCTACATAATTTGTGTTTACCTTCAACTCCCTCTCTAGTCTTATCAATAAGAAGAATATCATCACAAAAAGCATACACCAAGGTACATCCCCTTAATAATGTTTAGTGAGAACATCCATGACTAATACATCTACTTTCTTAACTGGGTCATCTGAAGGCTATCATTTTATGTGAACAAATCATCTAAGGCAACACTCTCTAATCTCATCATCCACTGGAGGTACTTCAACATTTTCATGTATATGCTCATTTCACATTCTATCTCTAGGGGTAAAGACACTCATCCACCTAAGAACCCTCATCTCTGTAACACTTAACTTAGTATTATGCTTCTCTTTTATTGAATAAGATTCAGCACCATAAAGCACTGTAGATCTCACCACCTTCATATAGAATTTTCTCTAAAGTTTGAGGGGGACTTTTCTATCACACAATAAGCCCAATTCATTCCTCCATTTCAACCATCCAACTTGAATTGTGCTGATAATATCCCCTTCTATTTCACCATCACTCTAAAAAAAAGATCCAAGATATCTAAAATGTGTACTTTTATTAATTACTTGATAGCCCAAAGTCATAAACCCCTCACTAGGTCTATTGCTACTAAAATTACACTCCATATATTCAATTTTAGATCTACTTAAGCGAAAACCTTTAGACTCTATAGTTGACCTCCATAATTCGAGTTTACCTTCAACTCCCTCTCTAGTCTTATCAGCGTGTAGAATATCATCAACAAAAAGCATACAATTAGGTACATCCTCTCTCAATTGTCTACTTAGAAAATACATGACTAAAGATAAAAGATATTGGCTACATCCTCTCGCAAATGTCTAGTGAGAACATTCATGACTAAAGCAAAAAGATATTGACTTAAGACTGATCCTTGATGTAATCTAACCCAAATCACAAACATCAACAAGTAAAATATCATCAACAAAAAACATACAATAAGGTACATCCTCTCGCAAATGTGTAATGGGAAAATCCATGACTAAAGCAAAAAGATATGGGCTTAGAGCTGTTCCTTGATGTAATCTTACTGGAATAACAAAAAACTTCTTCAAAAAATAAAAAAAGCAAACCTCGATCGGAGGAAGGCGTTGTGCACGGGAGCAGTGAGAGCCCTTCGGCCTTGCAGTGGGGAGCTCATCGGCGGCCAGAGGGACCTCGTCGGTGGCCGGAGGGACCTCGTTGGTGGCCTAAATTGTCTTGATCACGAGAGGGTGGGCGAAGGAGAGGGGGCAAGCACAACGCAGGAGAGATAAATAGAGAGGGAGATGTAATGAAATGGGAGGCTAGGGATGGTTAATATTAGGGCTTTTATCGATGGCCCAAACTTCCGGTACTAAAATCACTTAACACCGGCGGTTCTAGCCGCCGATAACGTGCTGATAAGTTTAAATATCCGCTGTTTAACTGGTAGTTTATGGACCGCCGGTATTTTTGGCAGCTTATGCTTGCACAACGGCCAGTTGGGCCGCCGGTAATAATCGGCGGTCAAACCGCTGGTTAAGCCAATATACTACCGGCGGCTGGACAATCGTCGGTCCAGATCATCGGTAATCAATGAATTTTCTGTAGTGTTAGAAATCTAATCACTTTAAGATTATTTCAAATGCGATGCATTCTGATTAACTTAATAAATACTTAAATTTGAATGAAGCAATTTTAAAAAAAGGCTTTTAAACAAATTTTTCTTTAGAGATTGCACAACTTTTCATTGATAGAACTGCAACCTATAGGTGAGGTGGCATGCTAGAACCAGCAGCTTGGGAGATGCCTAATAAGAAAGAAAAAGTAAAAATGTATGTATGAGACCCTCGGCGATCTTAACTTTCTTCTTAAAATCATTAGAGTTTCTATATGAGCTTAATTTTTTTAAATAAAAGTAAAAAGTGTTTTTAACATTCTCTCACAAGCCTCTAATTGAAATCCATGCTTTAACAAAATATGACATGTAATCGCAAAAAAAAAAAAGAACATAATCCTATTCATAACCAGAGTAAACATTCAATCAAAATAATTAAATAAATTCAATAATCCATGTAGCAAGTGACACTTAATATTATAACCCAAAAATTACAAAAATAAAGTGGATGGATACCAGTAACAATAACTCATATTCTACTCCAATGACTCAAGTGATGTTGAGAATGAGATTCTTCTTGATCTTCACTTATTCATCCTTCTATGATCTCCTTGGATTCGTCGGGCCTAGATATCCAATTCAAAAGAAATATCCCTCGAAAGGGGTGTTATCTTTCCTCTTTTGATATTTGAAATTATCTTAACTTAGTTTTGCAAATGGAGGAGAACTCTCACCTAAGGGATGTCCTCTCCTCTTTGGAATCTAAGTTGGATATAAATATCCCATCTCAAATTTGTCACTTTAACATTATAACTCTTAATTATAACCCAAATATAATTGAATTACATTGAATATTAAAATAAAAATCTAGACTCAAATAACCTATAGGGTTATCCTAAATAATCAACAGTTAAATCAACATCCAAAGAAATTAATATTCATTAAAATATTTAAAACTCAATTACAGACATACTTGACCATGCTCTTTTTAATTTAAAAGGAGACTTAGTATTCTATAGTACATGTAGAAAACAACTTAATTGAAAGCATTATTTATTTTGCCCCTTTTATTTTTAATATTCATATACTAGTATGGCCACCTGCATAAGATTATGTTAGGATTTAAATCATTCCAAACCTAAGGGTGATCTAATGTCCATCACATTAATTCACATATTACAAAAATTAAATAAACAATCACATATAATAATTACATATAACAATGAGTATGTAGTGAAAGCTAAAAAAACTTGGCACACAACAACAAGAAAGTAAAACACCAAGCTAGCCGAAGACTAACACCAAGCTAGCCGAAGACTAGAGTTGGTTGTCCTAGCAAATTATTTAAAGTGTTTGAGGTAGGCTGCGTGGTTTGTATATGTCCTATATAAAGTGGTCCATTAAAGTTGTTTGGTGTTCAAGTTGGTTGAAAGGCTTAAAGAAAAATTTAATTAAAGTTTAAGTGCTAAAGGTTTAAAATTAATTTTAAAGTATATTTTAATGTTAAATAGTTATCACCTTTATTACTCATTGGGGCCATAAAGTTTATTTTACCTTCCTTGAGGCTAAGCTAATAGTTTCATAGGTCTAGGTTACCTAGTCGTATAGTTAAGTAAATTTAATTGGTTGAAACTTAAAGGTTGAAATATTTAATAAAATTAATTGGTTATTGATTTTAAGAGTTGGATAAAGTTTTCTGGAGTTTTAGATTAAATATAGAATATCTAGAATTATTTAAATCATTAAATATATTAATTAAATGAGTCAAAACTTAACTTTTTTATTAAGGTTGATTTCTAGAATTTTAATAGTTTTTTTAAATAATAGATTAGGTTGAGTAATTAGACTCTAATTTTTATGGATTTGGTTTTTTCTATATTTAGTTATAGATTTTTAAGTTTGAGTTGGAATTTTGACTTAAGAATGATCAAAAGTTTGACTTTTTAATTTTGAACTTTTTTTGGTGGTTTAATATTTTTAATAAATATTAGATCCCAAATGGAGTCTAATTTCTTTGATTTTTCTCAATTTAAAATTTTTTAGTGTTTGTTATGATTTTTCGAAAATTGAGTCTTTATTTGAATTTTTAAAATTATTTAATTAAAGGAATTTGATGATTAGAGTCCAAATGAACTCCAAACTTCTGGAAATCACTCCAAAAGGTCATAAATGATCTAAGTAGGTGTCTCAAGTATTTGAGAAATCTTTTAGAGTTCTTAATTATTTTTAATTAATTAAATTAATTAAATAACTATTTTTATTTTAAATTAAAATAATCTTAAAATTGATGTCAAAGCAAAGGGCTTTTAGTTTTTTCTGATTAAGGGTTAAATTTTGGTCAATTTTAGGCATTATTTATAATTTTTAAATTTAAATTTGATTTATTATAATTTTTAGAAATTTTAATGCTTAATTTAGGTTTAATTTTCAATTAAATAAATAATTAGCTTAAGTATTTTTAAAATTAGTGGGAAAATTTTTTAAGGCTGGATATGTCACTATATTTGAATGGTTTGAGTTTCATGCTTATTAGATATATATTTTAATTTGTAAAATTAATTTAAATTTTCTAAGCAAGTCCTTAATTCTTATCCGTAAGGTGACATAAAGTTTTGTTGGATTGGAAATTGGAGTTTCTAACCCTTGAACAAATATGAATATATCACACAAACATCATAATCAAGTTATAAATATAAGAGAACCTTAAAACTCAATAAATTAGAAGACTAATAATTGAGCAATTAAAAAAATAATTGCCCATTGAATAATCACCACTCCCCATCAAATCTATCCAATCAAACTCAAGCTATGTTTAAAATTTCAAGCCCTCACACTCAAGTATTTAGTATATAAATAATTTTAAAGTTAAATTTTATATTTGAAAATTGGTCAATTTAGAATAGATAATATTAAAATAACTTTAAAATAACTTTTAATATACATTATAATTTTGAAAAAATGTTAAAAATATATATATTTTTGAAGTTTTAAAAAATATTAGAATAAAAAATTTAATTAAATAATAAAAATATTTAAGTAGTTAAATAAATAAAATCATTTAAAATAAATTAAATATTTTAAATCAATTTTAATTTTAAAATATTTAAATTAATTTAACTGATTATTGAAATAAGATTAAATTTTCAAATATTTAAATTAATATTCATTTCGATTGTTGGATAATTAAAATTATTTAAAATATATAATATATCTTAAATAAATTTTAATTTCAAATTAGGATATTTTAAAATAATTCTAAGAACATTTAAAATATTTTAAAATAAAAATAATTAAGCTAAAATTTAATTGGATAATAATTAAAATTAAAATATATTTAATTATGAAATTAAGTTTAAATTAAACAATTTAATATTAAGAAAATTTTGATGTATTATTTTTATTTTTTTAATTTAATTTTAATTTATTTTAAACTTTTAAAATTTTCAATAATTAAATATATTTAAATTATTAAATAGTTAACATTCAACATAATTTTTTGAAATTAAATTAAAAAAAAAATTATATGCTCTTCAAAAATTTTAAAATAATTTAAGATAATTAACATATTTAAAATAATTATTTGAGTTGTATAAAGAATAAAGTAATTGTATTTTAATTAAAGTTAATAATAATTAAAGTATTTTTATTTTATATAAAGTTTATAATAATTTTATATTTTATTTAAAGTATTTGTAGTTTATAATAATTAACATATTTAGAAATATTTAATATTTAAAATAATTTCAAAATAATATTAATGTAATATTGAAATATTTTTAGAAAATTTTAAATGAGTTAAAATTAATTTTATAAAATCTTTAAAATATTTGATTTTATATTTAATTAAATATTAATTTAATGTTTAATATGTCTTAATTTTTTAAATTTTTTAAAGATTTTAAAATAATTTTACTTAATCACTTTTAAAGGATTTATAATTATTAAAAAATTAATATTAAATTTAAATTTCTTTTTAATTAAATTTTAAAATTTTAATGGTTTTGTAAATTTTTTAATACTTAAATATATTTATTATAATTAAATATTATCAATATTAAAAATAAATTTAAAATTAAATCAACATAAGTTATAAAATATTCTATGAAAATCTGATAGTATTTTTTAAATTTTTAACTTTTTTTTTTTTTGGGAAAATTTGGGGCGAGAAGCCCATCTCATTGCTAAAACGATTACAAGAAAGTAAAAGAATCAAAAACTATAATCCAAAATCTCAAACAACAAAAAGAGATTATGGATTCTAAAGAAGAGAAAATACATTTGTATAGGGAATTGAAGCAAAAAGACAGCTTGGCAAAAAGCTAAGGACTCAGAAAAATGCTCAGTACTCGAATGGGTCAAAAATACGTTTTGGTCATGATATGAGCATAGCCCCTGGTTGCCCAGAAGGCCATCCAAGGGGCAGCTGAAAACCGGTTCAGCGTTCATCATCGTCCTGTCAAAAATATTCCCAGCCTCCAGCATAATGAACAGCACCTCCATAACAATGAAGAAACACCCGCCAGGCTTCAAAAAGAAAGTCAGCATAGAACCAAGCGGTGCCACAGAAATACCCCAGAGCCCAAATACTAACAGATATACTGATTCCATCTCAGATTTTTTAATATCACCGCTTTCTTGATTTTAGCAATGATAGTGTCTTTGCTGTCAATGATGCCACCAAATAATCTGTCGTTTCTAGCTCTCCAAATGGAGTAAATTGAGGCAGCAGCCATAAGAAGGTATTGGTTTTTAGTCTTAGCAATGAAGCCTTGCTCATAAATGCTATCAAAAACCTGATGATAATTTGGCCTCATAAAAAGATTATGCATCCAGGGAAAAAGAGCTCTTGCAATGTCAAAAGTGTAACAACATTCATAAAATAGGTGGGTAATAGACTCCCTATCAATGTGACAGAAACAGCAAGCATTAGGGACTGAAATACCCCGAACGGCAAGGACATCCGCTGTTTTTAAGCCCCCATTAAACATCAACCAAGCATATACCGTGAAACGGAGAGCATTGTGCTTATGCCAAATATACTTATGCCAAGGAACCACATTCAGATTTTCATAAAACTGGGTATTAAAGTCATTAAAGGTTGGTTTATGCTTATTGTTCCAGAGGTGATTCTCAGAGTAGGAATCAATAGGAACAGAATGTATAACTGCAGCCAATTGGGTACCGAAGCATTGGGGAAGGTTCCAGTTATCAGCTAAAATGAGCTGAGAGACAGTACAGTCAAAGAGAGAGTAGTAACTGGAAGTGTTGTTCATGCTCTTCAAATGATCAGCCACTGAGTTGCCCCAGCACCAAGGGTCCCAAAGGAAAGACAGATTACTAGAAGCAGCAACGGAGAGAGTAAGGCTGTTTTTGATCTCATTAGCTTTAACACATAAATGATTCCAGTAATGAGAGTTGCTTTTGGTATTAGGCTTCCAAAGTGATTGATAATTAGCTCTCCACCAGGAAAAGAGAAGAGAATCAGCATTTAAGAATCTCCAAATGGTAGAGCAAGCATAGCTATGCTTAAGAGAGTTGATAGAAGGGATACCCAGGCCCCCATTAATTTTGGGACAGCAAGTTTTGCTCCAGGACACAGTAACAAGCTTCCTCGCTTGAATATTCCCAAAGAAGGTAAATCTAGAGCATAACCTAGAAATTTGCTTACAGCAACCTTTAGGTAATATAGAGCCACGAATCCAGTATGCCAACGTGTTAGAGATAGTGAATTTAATAAACTGCACACGCCCAGCTAAAGATAACATTTTTTCTTTCCAGCCCTCTAACTGAGAAGTAATTCTTTGGATTAGAGGATTAAAGTCATTTAGTCTCAGTTTCCTATAGAAAATAGGTAAACCCAGGTATTTAATAGGCGCAAAGGATTGCTGGATGTTAAGGATATTACAGATATCATCAGCAGCCATAGTGTTTTTAGATAGCAGAATAGAGCTTTTAAGAGGGTTCACATGGAGACCAGTGACAGTAGCAAAATTTTCCAGAATGGAGTTAATAGCATGGGCATTCCTCACAGTGGCGTTGCAAAACACTAAGAGGTCATCAGCAAACATGAGGTGGGAAACCTCACACCTACCAGCTTTGATAGCCTGGAGAGAGTTGCTAGCAGTAGCACAATCAAATAAAGAGGACAAACCATTCATTATGATAGCAAAGAGGTAGGGTGAAAGGGGGAAACCTTGCCTAATACCCGAAGTAGAGTTAAAATAGCCCTCAAGCACCCCATTAATGCAGATAGAAAAGTGTACATTGGAGGTGCAAGCTTTGATCCAAGAAATGAACAAGCTAGGAAATCCTTTATCTTCTAATCTTTTGTAGAGAAAGTCTCTAGACACCATGTCAAAAGCCTTGGTAATGTCAAACTTGGCACATAAGTATTTGTGGCTGGCTTTAAGGTTAAACCTTCCAAGGATATCAGTTGCCAAAATGATATGATCAGAAATAATTCTTTTGTGTATGAAACCACCTTGGCTAGGGTGGATGATGTGCGGCATCACCAACTTCATCCTATTTGCAATGATTTTAGCAATGATTTTGTAAATGACATTGCACAAAGTAATGGGTCTATAATCTTTGACACTGGTAGCATGAGTTTGCTTTGGGATGAGGGCAATAGCAGTTGCTTTTATCTGATTGGGCATGAAACCAGTGGTAAAGAAAGAAGTGACAGCTCTACAGAGTTGATGCTGTAAGACATTCCAAGTGGATCTATAAAAGTCGAATGTGAATCCATCAGGGCCAGGGGCAGTGTTAGAATTGCCAGAAAAAACTATGTTTTTAATCTCTTCCCTAGTAACCGGAGCAATGAGTGATGAAGTGAGGTGAGCTGGGATCAGTCTCCCAGCAGGGATGTCAGACGCCAAGTGGTTGGAAGCAGTAGTATTGAAGAGATTCTTGTAGTGGTTTATAAAAACGTTGGCAATGTCAGCATGCTTAGTGTAAGTGCCCTGGTCATTTGAGATAGCCTTGATCCTATTATAGTTATTGGTGATGTTGATTTTGGAATAGAGAAACTTCAAATCGTCTTCACCATGGGTAAGCCACTTAATCTTGGCTCTTTGGATAATCCATCTAGAGAGTGCATCCTGGTAAAAAGCAAGGTTTGAATTAATTTGGTTGAGCTTGCCATTCAAGGTAGGATCAAGAGGGTTGTTTTGAATTTGAGACATAACAGAGTGTTGAAGATCTTTGAGATTATCAATGTCTCTTTGAATCTGGTTGGCATTGGTCCAGCTTTTGTGTTTCATAGCATTCTTCAGAGTTTTGAGCTTGAAGTTGAAGGAGCTAAGAGGACTGCTCTCATTGGTTTGGGAAAAAACCTCCAAAAGGCAAGTCCAAAATTCAGGGAACTTGGTACAGTAATTTTTGTATAAGAAGCGGTGGCCACGTTTGTTGTCAGAGGAGCAAGTTAGGATGAGGGGGGAGTGATCAGAGCAGTCCGGGTCTGCAATTTTGTAGAAAGAGCTGGGAAAGCAGTAGAGCCAATTGTCGTTAACTAGGACACGGTCTAGTTTAATGTGAATTGGGTTTTGAGGCTGCTGGTTATGCCAAGTAAAATAATGCCCGACAGAGGAAAGATCATAAAGCCCTGCATTGAAAACCATATTATTGAAATCTCCCATCTTAGAGACGGTCAAAGGAGTACCTCCAATTTTTTCTTCCAGCTCACGGCAGCAATTAAAATCCCCCAAAATAGCCCAAGGGGAGTTAATAGAACCAGCTAACTTTTGAATATCATTCCATAGAGATTGCCTCTCAGAATAAGAATTACTAGCATAGACAGCAGTTACAGAACAGGTAGCATTAGCCTTAGTGGTGATAGTGCCATGGATGAGTTGATTAGTCACAAAAAGAGGTGCAAAGTTTAGTGCACCCATGTTCCACTTAACCCAAATACGGCCCGAGTTGGAAACCTGAAAATTGTCACAATTACCTTCTATAGGGAAAATTTGGTGATTGGCCAAGAACCAGTCATTATGGAGATTATTAGGGGTTATTTTAGCTTCAAGGATAAAAAGGAGGTCAAGATTGTGGGATTGAACAAGATTTTTGCAGCTTTTGACTTTGACAGGGTTGTTAAACCCTCTAATATTCCATGCTGCAAAATTGGGGAGGGTCATTGGGTTTTATTGTTGGAGTTAGAGGCTTTTTTCCCGGTCTTGCCTCTAGTTTGTTTTTGATTTTGATTGCTAGTATGTTGGACTTTTGGAGTATTGGATGTAGAGCTGCTGGTATCATTAGAAGTTGAGGGAATATTAGGTTGATGGTGACAGGGAGATGTGTGGGGTGGGGTGTTGTGATTGAGAGTGAGATTGGTATTTTCAGAATTGGCATTGACCATGTTACTGAGATTTAGGCCTTGTATTGAACTTTGAGGTTGAATCTCATCAGATTTATCTAGGTCGGTTAGAGTTTGGAATTTATTGGCTGTGTTTATAGGTGGGGGGTCTTTGGTTTTAACAGAGGGTTCAGGATTTTCCTACACTTCGCAGGAGGGTGAGTTCAGGTTTGGGAGAATTGGGCCAACAATATTATTGTTAGTGAGAATTTGTGTGGGTATGAGAGTGGTGACCGAGCTGTTCACCTTGAGGGGCTGTGTGGGTTTTGGAATATTGAGCCTGGGCGGAGGAGATGGTCGAGGTTTCCTACTGGAGCTGCGTCCCCTGGGCTGGGTGTTGACAGTAGGTTTCAAAATGGGGTCTTTAGGGCAGAGAGTGGGGGGGTGCATAATAGAACCGCACTGTGAACAATGTTCAGATTTCCAATCATAAGCCACACGAAGTGGAGTGACTTTGCCATTAACAGAGTAGTAGATTTCTTCAGGCAAAGGGGAAGAGCTAGTAACTTGCACACATACACGCGCAAATGTGAGACGAGTTTTAGCCGCTGTAAGAGCATCTACTGCTATGGGGATACCAATGCAACTAGCAAGTTTAGAAATACCTTCTGGTGTCCAAAGAGATAGCGGCAAGTTTAAGATTTTAACCCAGAGAGGTATGGAGGAGAATTCCTCGCGCTTAGGAACAAAATCAGGACTCCATTTCTGCAAAATGAACGGTTTCCCAAAGAAAAACCAGGGGCCCCCTATCCATGCATGCTCATAGTCTTCAAGTGCAGTAAACTTGAGCAAGAAGAAACCATCGTCCAGGGTGAGAAGGGAAAGTTCTCCTTTGAGCTGCCATGTCTTTTTGATCGTCGCTAGAAGAGCTTCGTAGAAAGGGCGTTTCCCGATAGAGTAGCCTACCAGCGATAAAGCCCATTCTGGTGCTCCAGCGACAAATTGGTCAGTGGTGAAGTTGGCGGTAAAATTGTTGGTTGGGACGAAGGAGAGCGAGTGGGAAAAGTTGGTGGAGACTTGGGGTGTTGTGGTGAGAAGGTTCTTCCAGAGAGGAAGAACAGCAGCACGGGTGGGCGATGTAGTAGCGGGAGGTGGAAGCGGCGAGGAAGCAGCAGCAGCCATAAGGGAGAGGCCCCCTGGCCGGAGAGGGCGGCGCAAAGAAAGCAAACTAGGGTTTAGGAGGAAACCCTAGAGGAAAAACTCGCTCTTTTTTCCTTTCTCTCTTAAGGTTACATAGAAGCACTAATGCAGTTGATTGATATGAAAAAAATTAAATTTTTAACTCAAATTCAATAATACTTTAATTATTCTTAATTAAATATTAATTAAAATACTAAATTTTATATATTTAAAATAATTTAAAATTTATAAGATATTTAAAAATAATATTAATTTTAAATTAAAGGATTTAAAAATGTAAGTGTTTTAATATAAAAAATTAAATTATTTGATTAATAATTAATTTTTAATGATTTTTTAAATTTTTTGTTAATAAAATTTATTTAAAATTTAGTTAAAATATTTTTAAATTGAATTAGCGGTGGCGTTGGTAGCGGGGGATATGCGTTAACCTTAGATTGGCAGGTTTGAAATCGTTCCACGGTGGCACAATCATTACTAATTATTGGCAATGATTACATCACTACACAATCATTGTCAATTGATTGAGATAGCAGTGGGACCCATGGGCTTTTCACTGATCTGAGTCAGTACACACATTCTGCCATTCGATTGAGTGTGGTCTTAAATGGACGATAGGGATCACGTTGAACTAAGATATGAAATGCATGATCAGATCTGTGGTTATTAAAGGCCGTAGAATACCTAGATTGGAACTATTGATATTGAGATCAATGGTTTCAGTCTTATGTAATGCAAAGTTTGCATAAACCAAACCCTAAGCTAGAAAAATGGCTCATTCTCAACATATAATCAATGAAATCTCATGAAATTGTAAATACAAACAAACACGAACATAAATTTTGAGGAATTCTTTTGATGGCTTAAAAATCACTTAAAGAAAAGCTAAATTTCTCAAAGTGCTTTGACCTTAGGTTTAGGTTTTACCTGGATTTAGTGGATGAATTAAACCGCTTAAGGTATTGTTGCACTTATTGACTGTCCACACTTAATCCTTCTTTAGAAGTCATGGTCTGACAAGCTCTGGATCGAATAGTATATCCCTTGGATAAAAATCTAGCCAAAGTAGCTGGGAAGCTACCACTGACAAGGTTTGATTGGTCCAATTTGATGTGGGAAATGTAGGAGGGGCTATGGGAAACTCAAACAAAACAAAAGTTGGTCCGGAGAGCTTAAGGATATTAAGATAGTATAAGAGTTAGAATGAACTTAATTTAGGAGATGTAGACCTATTCAAATGTCTCCTGGTTAAATAGTCATCTAAGATCAACTGACCAACTCCCTAGATGCATTCCAAGTGGCATCGAAGTGGCTGTAAGGCTGAGGGTGAGGATAAGGAAAGGGTATGAGATATATAGGGGACTTATCCTTGCCTAGCCATTTTAGGACAACTTGGGCTGGTTAATTCCTAATTTAGGGATTGAGGATAGATTAAGAATGTTTTAAAAGGTGATTAACACTTCTGGAATTATTTAAAATGGGTAAGATTAACTTAAGCAAAAAGACTTGACCATTCTAAGGGGTTTTGATGAATTATTGACTAGTTTGACTAGTCAACAGTCATATTGACTGCCAAGGTGGCATATGAGAGTGTAGAGGGATGTTTGAATGGAATCCTAATTCTTGATTGAGGATGCATAGATATTTGGCTAAGGGTATGGGAATTTGACCAAAGCCAAAATATTAACTTGGTCAAACTTGACTAGGATTTTATTGACTAATGATTTAAGACATGTATAGGCTATGGGTTAGAATTGATTTGAAGTTTTATAGCAATTAGGTGGCTTGAATTGACTAAGAATTACATAAAGGGAAAGATTTGACCATAAGTTGAAGTTTGACTAGTCAAATCTAGGGTAATTTGACTTCAAATAAGTTTGAATAATGTTTTGAGATGATTTTGAGAGCTTGAAGGGTTTGATTTGGTTAAATGGGTTGGATTATCCAACATTTTCAAAATCGGATTGGACCGACCAGTTCAACAGCTTTAGCCGTGAACCGGTCCGATAGGCTGTTTGGTTAGCTAAAAGAACAGGCTGGAAGTGAAACCGGCCAAAAACTGGTCAAGAACCTGGTTGAACTGCTAAACTGGGTGGGTTTTGAAGAACTAGATGGTTCTAAGTATTATGAAGCAACTGTCCAAATATGATCAAACACGTGTAATCAAGCCTGGGCAGTATAATAACGCGGTCGCGCCTCTACTCTAAAATCTTAAATATGTGATTCATGTATTCGCTCGACGACTGAAGTAGAAGCGAGAAGGACCAAAACTACTCTAAGGCTCCAAGCATCCCAGCTGCCGGTGCACTCCTCCGACCATCCCATCCACTGGTGAAGTCCTCCGACCATCCCATCCACTGGCTTACCTTAAGATTTAACTTTTTTTTAAACATTTTTTGCATTTCAACTGAACCAATTTTTTCTTTCTCAAATCCTTTCCCAAGTCTCAACCAAACAATTTTTTTCTTTCTCAAATCCTTTCGAACCCATGGTGATTAATATGGTTGAATTCATCTGTATCGAAATATATTCTAGGAAATTTCATATTGATTACTAGTATGAGAATTGGAATGATGATTAAGTTGTGTTTTGAGACTAGAAAATTCTAAAAACTTCATCTATAGATTGAGTTAGGGTTTAATCATTAGGAAGCATCTTGTGTATTTTTATTTGTTGTTGTATGTTCAATTATGAATTATTTTAGTAAATAAGAAATTTAAAAGCCAAGTCCAAGCATTGTCTTAACTTGAGAATTATGACCACCCTTGTGAGCATGTTAGTAAGATTGTGCTCCCTGAATATTTTAGACGTTGAAACCTCATAATTTAAAACCTTTTCTTTAGTGATGTCGTAGTGAATATCAAATTATCAATATTCTTGAACTCCAATATTTTTGAAATTGAAACCTCACTCTTTCAACAACTTGTCATCCTATCTCTTTTGTGTTTGAAATAAAGTGTGCTCATTTTATATCTTTTATCTAAAAAATATTTTATTTCATGATGCAATTAAATCATTATTCAATTTTTTGGATTTGTGACATATTTATGTCTTCAATCAACACGTCATCTACATATAAAGTTATACTTAACAATAGTTGGAGAACCTCATTGAAACCTACACATTCTTTTCCTTAGCTTGCAACCAATCATCATTTGTATCTAATATAGTCTTCTTCTATGTGCTTGGAAGTCAATTTGCAATCAATGATCTTTTTTTTTTCTTGCCCAAACTTTCATTATCAATCTTTAAATTCATAATTCATATGAAATTCATTGTGGTGATTATATTTAGTTGATCATATGAGGATGGAAGCATCTGGAACTTAGAATGTAGCTTCATGTTGTAGTGTGCGTGAGAATGTGGATATTGCGTGAAATCATTTCATTGAGATTAAAGGAGTTGATGGGAAGTGACAATTCAAATGTTTGCAATGTGGTATTATGTACAAGGGAGGTAGAATAAATAGAATGAAACAACATCTAGCAGGAGTTAAGGGGAATAGAGCCTCATGCAAGAAGGTTCCACATGATGTTTGATTTCAAATGTAGAAGAACTTAAAGGATATTTCAAAAAGAAACAACAAGTGCAGGAGGAGTTAGACAATACACCATTTCCAATAGGTGATGAAGTAGAGGAAGGAAGAGATTCTTCCTCTCTACCAAAATCCCAATCCTCTGAAGCACATCTATTTGAACTTGCTAAGGGGAAAATAAAGCTTGCTAAGATTGACACTTTTTTTGCTCCAAGAACAAAATCAGGTTCCCAACTTTCAATTAAAAGTGTCTTGACATCTAAGGAAGTTGTTCATCGTGCTGGTATAACTGTAGCAAGGTGGTTTTTTTATTGTTGCATCCTTTTCAATGCCTTAAATTCATCATGTACACAGAAAGGTATGGATTCTATAATTACTATCGGTCCTGGTTACAAGCTTCCATCTTACCATAATATGAGGGTTAACCTACTTAAGGATTGTAAAGAGGAGTGTAGGTTACTCATTGATAGCTATAGAAATACTTGGAAGGACACACGATACACTCTCATGGTGAATGGATGGATTGATGGTAGGAGTAGAATATTAATAAATTTTATGATTTATTATCCTCATAGTGTTTGTTTTTTTGAAATCAATTGATCCATTAGATATTATTAAGGATGCTACAAACTTATGCTCATTATTTGCTGAAGTTGTTTAGTGGGTAGGGCCTAAAAACATTATTCAACTTGTTACTGATAATGCTACTAATTACAAGATTGTAGGTGAGTTCTTACATGATAGATCCAATAATATCTATTGGTCACCTTGTGCTGCGCATTGTTTGAATTTCACTTTGAAAGACTTGGGTAGCATTCCTCTCATAGAGGAATTGGTAAGGAAAGCATCCAAGGTGATGATTTTTGCTTATAATCATATTTATGTACTTACATGGCTTAGGAAAAGGCCAACTTGGAAGGAGATTGTATGTCTAGGAGCCACACAGTATGCAACAACTTTCATAACATTAAAGAGTGTATGTGAGCATAAACATGATCTACAAGCATTAATTACAAGCAAGTTTTATGCATATTCAAAGATATCCAAAACCTGTAAAGGGATAGAAGCAGCTGAAATAATCTTATATTTAAAGTTTTGGAATGATTATTTAACTATTTCGAACATAGCAGGTCCTTTGATCAAGTTGTTGCACATTATTGGCTCAGAAGAGAAACCATCACTTGGTTATTTATATGACGGAATATATAGGCCATGGAAGGCAATCAAAGCTATCTTTAGAAATATTAAAAGATTATATAAGCCATTCACCAGTATAGTCAAAAGAAGATGAGATACTCAATTGAGATAAGGCATCCATGCAGCAGCATACTTTCTAAATCTTCAATTTTAGTATGACAAAGAGAATTACTGTCACAAGCCAGAAGTAATGCAAGGTCTTGTTGAACTTATTAGAAATAAGGACATTTGTCATAAGGCCACACTTGCAATAAATGAGGTCTAATTATTCTGAGATAACTTAGAAAGTTTTGAAAAATCAATTACTCTAATGATGGCAAAGGAAATGCAACATGGTAATTATCTTCTAAATGTTCATGCTTATACCTTTCTTTGACTTATATGCTTATTTACTAAGCCTTATAATATCACATTATGCATATGAGTGGTGGAAGATATTTGAATCAAGTGCTCCTAACTTGCATAAAGTAGCTATAAGAATTCTTAGCCAAACATCATCACCATCTGGTTGCGAAAGAAATTGGATTGTTTTTGAACAAATTCACTCAAAGAGACGTAATTATTTGGAGCATCAACGACTGAATGATATCGTGTATGTTTGGTATAATCTAAATTTAAAAAACAAGTATAATTTCATTATAATTTTATAATTTAATATGCGTGTTAATATTGTCATTACATTGTATGTATGTTGAAATGTCTCTAAAATTATTGTTTCATTCGTTAGGTTTCAACTAAAAAAGAGAAGCTATGATCCTCTTGATTATAATTGTGTTGAAATGGTAGATTTTTGAGTCCTTGATGAGGAATCACCTCCAGATCTTTCCTTAAAGGAGTTGGAAAATGAGATATAGAAAGAGGTTGCAATACCTATTGTTGAAGAAGAAAACAATGCATCCACTCAGCCTACATCTGGTAAGTTAGTGAAATATGAACATATCAATTAAATAAAATAAAAAAAAATATAATCTGATTTAATATTTTTAATTTGTTTGTAAAGGTGAACTACATAATGAAGGAGATGAAGATGACATAATTGACTTCAATGATTTAGGTGCATTTGTGGCTACAAATTTTGATGAAGCGGGACATGAAAACTTAAATTATGAAGATAGCTTTCATGATGCAAATTAGGATATATCTGATTTTCCTTTGATAGAATTATTAAAGAGAAACATTAGTAGCTCCATATATATATTATGAATATGTTTTTCTTTTTCTTATCAATTAGTGTACTATAAAGTGTCACAATCTTACTTAAGGTTTGCTTATTTACTTCATATTATGCACACAATTATGATGAGTATGTTATATTTATTTTATTTTCAAAGGTTCACTAAATGGAGATAGAAACTATAAGTCTATAAGATCTAAAAAATTTCTTTTATTCATTTTACTTTTTAACATTTACACATTTTAGAGAAAGAAAAATGAAGATGTTTTGCATTCCTCAATACCCTAGACACAATAAAGCATAACAAAAGGTACACATTTCTCAAACATTTCTCATTTGTTGAGTTATTTACTTATTTATGAACTTGTAATTTATGAACTTACTTGATACCATAATTTATATTGTGTTATTTTTTATGCTTTATATATTGAATTGATGCAATATTTATGTTCTTTGATTAGTTTGATATAATAATGAAATGTGGAATGATGTTATTGTAGAAAAATTTCTCATTTATTTTATAGTTTTTAATAATTTTATTATTTATTATGTCATCCAGTTTGATCCTGGTTTGACCCTTATTCAACCGGTTGAACGACCATGAACCTCTCCTTCTTTCGGTTCATTATTCGGTTCGATTTTCAAAACCTTAGGATTATCTCATTTAAAACCTTAAGGGACCATTATGTCAACCTAGGTGGACTTGGTCAACTTGGTTGACCTGAGGTCTAGGTTTAGGTTCAACATATTTAGTTTGATATTTAAAGTCTATTAGAGGTGGTCCTAAGGGTCAAAAAGGTCATTTCAATAAAATTGACTATTTGGACCCTTAAGGGGTTATTTGTTCAATCTAGTTTGACTTGGTCAACCAAGTTGACCCAGGCTTGGGTTTGGGTCCCACATATTTGAAATGACATTTGGGGTCTGGTAGAGGTGATCCCAAGGGTCAAAATGCTCATTTGGGTCAAATTGACTACTTGGACCCTTTAGGGGCCTTTTGGTAAATCGAGATTGACTTGGTTAACTAGATTGACCCATGGATCAGGTTTGGGCTTGAAAATTTTGGTTTAACATTTAAAATTTGATGGAAGTAGTCTCATGATAAAAGGAGGTCATTTTGATCAAAATAGAAGTTCAAATCCCTAAGGGGCATTTTGGTCATTTTGACCCCTGGTCAATTGGGGGTCAAAGTGGGTCCACTAAAATGAAATTTAATACTTAACACATCATAATCAGGGGTTTGGATATGTTTAGATGTTTTGGAAAATTTTCTAAGGTCAATTCTAATGGATGGCATATATAGTGGCATAGGTTATAAATATTTGAAGGTTTTATAGCCGTTGAAAATCAATTTAGTTTCTAGGGTTAGAGGTCTCATATTGAGCTCAAATTTGGTGGGCAAACCCTAGGGATATGCTTAATCAATATGCAATTGATAGATCATGAATCAGGGGTCATTTAATTAGGGTTTGAAATATTTTAAAAAAACATTAAAAGGCTTTCATGATAACCTTTTACCTTTGATTTTGGTCTGGATTTCTTGATTTGAGCTAAGTATTTGGATTAAATTTGAATTATCCAAATCAATTACAATAATTCAAATGAGTGTTAATGATTGGGATAGGATTGAAGTTTGATAGGAAGCTGGATTGGTTTAAACCTTTATTGATTGAAGGTCCTGGTAGATTTGAAATTTGGATAAGGTTAAAGTCTAAAATGATTTGAAATATAGATAGGTTTGAAATTTGGATTGATTTGAGATATGAATTAACTTAAGGTAAATATTGATTTGAGGGTTGGATTAGTCTAGGGTTTGAATTGATCTAAAGTTTATATTGATCAAGGTATGGATTGATCTAGGTTCTGGATTGATTTGGGGTATGAATTGATCTAGAGACTAGATTGATCTGGGATCAGGATTGATATAAAGTTTAGATTAATTTGGGGTTTTGATTGATTTTAGTGACCTCATACAAAAATGAGGTCAACAAGGTAGAGAACCTTTGACACTTTTTTACCCTCCTAGTGAAGGTAGAGTATCTTGTAATCCTTTTCACACTCCTGATGAAGGAATATAACACAATAATATTTAGCCTTGAAGTCTTTCCCCTAGAGCAATCCCAAGAAATCAACCTAGCCACTAGAGGAATCAAGGTACATGCTTGCTTGGAACAATTACGTTGAATCCCCTCACACTCATTCTCCCTTTCACACAACCTCATCTTCTTCTCTAGAGATTTTTTACTAAAGTCTAAAGAGAGTTTTTATATATAGCTTAAAAAAATCCTAAAAATTTTGTTGCATCACTTTTGATTGTACAGTATGATATGAGATCATACAGTTCAATTAGTTTATTTTATACTGTTAGTATTATATGATGAATAAGGACTATACGATAAGTTCAACTAGTTTAAATTGAATGTCTATTAAAATATTAGGAGTCGTATAGTATGATTAGTTCAATCAAATATGATTTTCATCTAGTACGATCGCTAATGATTAATTATCATCTTGGGATCAGATCGGGTCATACAATACGATGAGGGTCATCATACATTATGATATGACGAATCAATTAATTATGATTCGATTGTCTAATCACAATATTAAATTAGGCAAGATTTGTTAATATCATCAAGAATGATTATCATCGCATAGTATAATTAGTTCAAATTTTAAAATTTAAATGACTACCTAATTTTTGATTAGTGATAGGAAACTCAATTTCTACAGATCATTCGGGAATGATGTAGATCGCATAGTACAATTTGTTCAAATTTAAATTTTCTTAATTAAGCATTTAATTAATCATTATTTTATGTATAATGTACGGTACGATACAAATTGTATAGTATCATATTAAAAAATTTATAACACTTAATTTTTCTCCCCAACGTGTGTGTAGAGTCACCAAATTAGCATACACCCTTATATGTCATAGACTCAAGAAATATAAAATTAAAGTAATCAATAGTACAAACTCTTTTAACGCATCTTATTCTACCCAATCTTGAGCCCTGAATGATCATGAATGATGTGTAATGTACTTAAAATGTTAGCACACATAGAAACAAATACATAATGAAAGTTCTAGGAAAAATAAAAATTCAATTAATATTGATTGTTATCATCAAAACCACAAGCTTAGGATCTTGAATTGCAATAATAAATGCGCATGAGAATGATCTAAGGTGAATTAGAGCAAGCACTTAAATACACCACTTGTATGGACATGTTTTACAATGGATCCTGAACTCCCCCTCCCCCTCCTCCTCTTTCCTAATGATTATCGAGTCTTCATACACTATACTTTCCCTCTATATATAATGAAACTTATAATCTAGAAGGTAGCATTGAGACCTTTATCTTGTTAAGGGTTGAGGCTTGCCAAATTTGACCAATGTCATCTCTAGCAAAATCATTGATGCATATGCTTCGATGAAATTCAAAATCCACCATTTGGAATTTTTGAAAAGAAAGACATACATGACTAACCATGTTTTTTGCTTCAAGTGATTCAGCTTTTTATTGAATATCATTGACACATTGAGATGTAGGTTATTCTTAACCACCGTTTGGGAGTCACACCTGTAATGGTTTAATCATCTCCCATTATAGAACATCACTTTATTTTTTGAATGTAAGATCCAATTCATCACTTAATTCACAAAATGTATAAGCCATGAAAACTTCTTGGCCATGCTAAACGATGAGTCAAGGGTAAGGTGAAGAGTCTAATGAAACATTATTATTAAATTTTAGCAAGAGATGCAAATGAATTAAATTCAACTATAACACAAGCCATGCTTGTCCAAAATTAGATAGAAGGACATTTGTAGTATGCACTTAGTGTACAAGTATTGAAAACCTTAGATAAACTTATTAAACTAGCTAACAACCACATAAAAAAGCTAGAGATATAATTATATGATGGCCATTACACGTCACCCAAGTTTGAATCGATAACAAGATTTCAATGTTGGCAGAAAAATGTCAACACCACATTGAAACAAAACTTAGTCCTAGAAGATTAAACCCATCAATATCTTATTGTAGTCGTTAGCATATTCTTTTAGTTTGCAAGAAATTTTTCTTCATAACCTCTATTCTCACGTTATGAGATTTTCTTACAAAATTCTTTCTTAGCTTAATAAGCTAGGAATTTTATTCTCTCCCTTGGACTAAGTTAGATACAAAAAATCATAAATGATTCCCGTTGACTAAAAGTAACCTTTTGAGGAAACCTTCAATTTGAAGGTCTACCTCTCATCGAAACAAACCTTTTCAATACTAAACTTTGATTATTCTTTGTGAATACAATCATTGGTTTAAGAATCATTTTTTTTCTTATTTTATAAATTAATGTAATTGATTATGAGAAATTATTAAGGTCTATGAGCATTGGTTTGTGATAAGTATAAATTATATATTATTTTATATGTTTTTTTTTAAGTAAAAATGTGTTGTTTTAGTTATTTTTATACAGGAAAAACTCAAAAAGTAAGAAAATTCTACGGAGTATAGAGACTCATGATGTCCGATGAACCAACACCGCAACGCCACCTTCAATACTGCTAAGATGCCATAAATCAAACATAACAGCTGTAAGGTTTCTATTTGCTAGCATTGCGGTAGCAACAAAGCCAGCACCGCAGCATTACCAGTACCGCGCTGTCAAGAAGTCAGCTTGGCAGTGCCAGATTCATTTAGTTGCAAATTAAATAAATTGAACTTTTTCTTCTGATTTTTGAAAATTTTCACTTTGTGTTGAAATTTGAATGAGGGTGAGCAATGGGTATGGGACGCAGTGGTAGGAGATAAGTTGTGACATTGAGTGGTAGCAGAATGTGAGCAGCAGTATGTAACATAATTTGAGGCAGCAGTTAGTTGCTGATTCACATATGGGCCCAATTTTCAATCCAGACGACCTGATTCGGATGTTTTTTGGGGCCCCCAGGATAATTTTTAATAATTTGAATTCAATTTTGACACTTTCAAGGCCCAATAGTACCTCTACAGTTCATTTCTCTCAATTTCAAAAGTTTTGAAAAGAACATTTTTAACATTTTGTACTATGATCGTCATGACGACTTCATGTAATGCTACAATTATGATCAATGGCATTTTACATAGTTCACGGCCCTGAGAGAAGGTCCATGTTGACGTACAGAGAGAGACCACCCCTCGTAATTTTTCTGAAAATATAATTTTGCTTCACCAATAGTTTGCAAGGCTCAGACATTTAGTTTCGAACTTACGGGCTTTCATATCCAAAAATCAGTGGGGGGGACCTGATACATCACAAAAAAGCACCTTGATAAGGCACAACCTCGAGGTATATACGAGTTGGCAACTTACAAAATTAAATTTAAGACATTCTAGACTATGATTTTAATAAATTTATAGTCAAATCGATCATCTCAATGTGGGGAGCCCAACAACACCAAATTTGATCCAATCCGAGCCCAAATGGCTCCAAATCAACTGACCAAAGCATATTTAGAACGTTCAATGCATTTATTGAAAGACCAAATAACATCTTAATATGGCATGCTTATATTAAAATCGAGTGGCCCAATGAGAATAATCTAATGAGCTTAGGATCACTTAATTCTGACATAATTAAAACACTTAAATACTTAAACAATTCTTTATGATTGAGGGAATCAATATGGGCCATCTGATGGAGATCTCGAAAATTATCCTAGATCTTCTTCATATTTATAGAGCATTCCACTCGCACAAATCTATAAATAGGTCCATGCTCTCTTCATGAAAGGACTTTTGGCTGAAGATTGGAGAGAAATCTGAGGATTTAAGGATACTAGAGATCTCTCCAAGCACCACCGCCAGTGAACTTCTGTTGACCGCCGCCTGACCGCCGCTTAACTATCGATTGCCTCAGGACCACCAACCGGACTGCCAGACAACTACCTGGCCAGCGACCACACCCAGGCGTCTACCGCCATCTAACTTTTGAATGCAGTCGTACTTCTGCCGACCGTCGCTAGACTTCTGCCCGACGGCCTCTAGACTTCTTAACTGCCGTTAGATGATTTCCTTGGACGGATGACCATCGTTGGACCACTGCCTAGACACCGACAACCACCGGGCCACTACCAGACACCGACCATCACCAAACTTCCACCAATTCATCATCGGACTTTCGCCTAACCACTATCAGCTTTCGCCATTACGAACTCTCGAGTATCTATATTGAGTGTAACCGACTCTCTAAATTATTATAATTGCACCGCTCTCTAAGTTAAGGAATGGGTCAACTTTTGTAATTCACTAAAATTTAGTGGAATCTTCTTATCTGGGCCAAACTCAATGATTTTTTTTAGGTTTTTCAACTAAAAAATTTTCTAGTATTTCTCCGCTCTCTCTCTCTCTCTCCAACTATCTATTTGTGCTGGATATATAACATAATATCATATTTGTTTCATTAGGATAAAGCTAGACGTCCAAAATAAATTCACATAAAAATAAAATTAATGCTATGTTCTTCTTAGATGGACCAATCAACACTCTTTTCGAGCAGAAGTGTCAAAGCCCAAACTATTTTTTGTATATTTATTAGAAGATTGTATAAATTCACTTTTTATTTCGACGTCTACTCACCAATGAGAACCACAACAAATTAAAGTCTCTAGAACGACTAAAAGTTGATAGTAACGTGAATTTCTGTCTGAACCATAATCGAGCAGGCCATTTTTGACTAGGAACACAAATTCAATTTTACCACAATTGCATTGAAAGTTTCTATTGAAAATATCTTCTTGTCGTACTTCGTAATTAATTGTGAAATAAAATTATTATTAATTAATTGTACTTCAAAAATATTTCCCAGATTCTGAAAATTCATTTGTATAATACGGTCTAATTTTCTATTTTTTTATATAATTAAAAAAAAATGATATGTAATCAAAATAAAAAAATATTAAATTTATTTTAAATAATTTGTTTATTAATATGTAAAATGAGATAAATATAAAATAAATTCAAAAATTAGATAGCATTGTAAGTAAAATACATATATTATTTTCAATGTTAAAAATCACCTAGTTTATCTTATGCTTTAATAAATATAAAGTTTTTAATTCATACACTTATATAAATGTAATAAATAAGTTTTTTTAAATTCTAACCAGAAGAAAATAATAGAGAAAATTCATATACATTTAACATCCTTTATGCAAAATTATTTGACAAGGGTTGTGGTTAGGATCTGCCCATGTGTCCTATCTTACCAAAAAGAAGAGGAATTTGACGGTTGAGAGTTCTAGTAGTTTTGTTTCTTGAGATCTTTCTACGTATCTTCCTTCTCTTCTTAGGCCACATTTTATTAGTTAGCTATTTTCTTCTATAAGATTTTCTTCTTTAATCATATTGGCTTGATATGAAATCATTAACATTCCGTGGAATTATATTAAGATTATAAAAGAAAAAAAAAAACTGAAATTAAAAAAAAAAAAAAAAAGCCTTAAGGGGATCATGGATCATGGGAGAAAAAATATTACTTGATTTTGAATTCGTTGTAGGAAGTAAAATTTTAAAATTGTTGTAGAAAATAGCTTTTCTAAAATTTTTTAAAAGCAATGAAAAAACATTAACCAAATAAAAATTTCTGTTGTAGTTAAAAATAATAATAAAAAAAAACAGTAAAAAAATTATCTCGATCGAAATTTTAGAGAGGATTCATCTTATATCTGCAATCTCACGATTTCTGCAATATATATAAAAGACCACAATGATCATAAAGATGAAAATTATAGTTTTTTCTCACATTATTTGGTTAAGTATACACATATAATATATTTCGTATCCATAATATTAAGAAAGAAATTATAACAAGTTACAATACTAAGGATGCATACTCAGTTAACCTTTAAAAATTTTCTTCTTAAGATTTAAAGATAATTTATTTTATTTTTAAAGCAGATAATATTTTACTTATGTAAACTAATTCTTTGATTATTTGCAAGACAAGAATTGGATTAATTGAAATTCAACACAAAAAAAGTCTATTGAAGGTGATTGTAGTTATCTGCATAAGTAGTTATGTTGGATCTAGAAATGTTCTTAGGTAATGCTAAAACTGTGCTTATAAGCTTATAGAAAATAAATAGCGAGGAGGGTATGGAGAAAGAAAAGTGCATGGGATAAAATCAAGAGAGATAAGCTCTGAGATTTTACTAGAATTGCCATGAGTATAGGTTTGAGCATAAAGTTATAATGTGTAATAATCTCTTTTTGACCTCTTATTTATGGGATTCGACCAATATTTTGGCTCTACACGGAAAGTTTTATAAATGATAAAGAATAAATGAAGATACACAAGGTTTGTGGTTGAAATGATGTATAAAAGTGCACATAGATAATTGTTATGTAGATAATCATGAAGTCACCATTTTGATTGAGTAAAATCGACAATTGGTTGGGCCAAGTTGTAGACTTAATAGGTGAACTCATTGACTTATTGTGTGAAGTCGCCAACTTATCAAGCATAGTGTTGGTGTTGATCCCATGATCTGAAAACAGCATTACAGAGTATTTAGGATTACAAAAATATTTTAGTTGAGATAATTTTTGACTCATTTCTATTTTTATATACTAGAAGATTCATGTTGCAATTAGAATGCATGAATATAAAATTTGCAATGAATTAAGAGAAGACTGTAGGTTTTGGCAATGTAAGTGTTCTTGTTTTTGTAAGGATACATGCATTATATCTAGGATGATGCAGTTTAGTACTACATACATGAACATGTACATTTAGTTATACTTACATACATGCATGCATTTTACTTTACATGCAACGTACACATAGCCAAGCAAACATGGCTACGACAAAGGGGAGTCTAATGACAGAGCTACTCACCTATCTTGAATACATCAAACTTATCATATTTTTTTGAAAGTGTGTTTAGGTGGTTAGCTGATTGTCCATCCCAGACAGACATAAGTCCAAATTTGTATTCACTTTTTATTCTTCCTTCAGGGAGGATTATTCTAATTTTCTTATAAATTACTCAAACATTAAATTTAATTAGGTTCTAAATTAGTAAATCTAAGCAATAATATAGATTATAGTGTTGCTATGGTTCTCCCTAGAACATAAGAGACTCTATCTCTTGTTTCATTGACTATGTTAATAAGTGTTTAGGCTTTGTTCTTTCCCAATTGATAGGTTGAAAACTTCAAGCATTGATCTATAAATCTAAAGAAGTCTAATATCTACTTTAATCAAGAGTTTTCTTAAGATTTTTCTTGAGATATAATTAACTATATAGGCTTTCCTCTATAGGGAACTAGGATCTCACAAAAAAATAAACCTTACTTTAGTTCACCGAAGTAGGGAAAAAATCATTGGATGGCGACTAAAGTCTTATACATTGGTTAGTTTCATTTTTAAAATGATAGGTGAATGTTATTATATCTTTCAAGATGAATATTAAATTCCTTATGCTAAGTTTTATTATGAAAGTAAATTTTATTTCTATTTTTGAATTGATAGTGAAGCTTTAGTTTACTTTTCGAGATAATATAATGTTAGCCGTACAGGTTTGATTAGAGAAACATAAAGTATGAATAGGTTTGTAAAATTTATTTATCCACCATATTATTTTGGCTATTCTGCTAGGGAGTGGTTTTACTTTCCAATTTTGGTGGAGACTAGACTTTAAATAGGTAGTAAAATTGCTCTTTTAGAGTGGGTTAAAGCTACCTTTTACTCCATTGTTCATTTCCATTATTTCGCTGTTGAATGGAATGATCAACATTAAAATTCTTAACCAATTTCTAAATTGAATTTAACTAGAGATAAATTTTTACATTAAATCTAGTTTAAATCACTTAGTATGAATTGTTTTGGACTGGGTCTATATCCATAATTAAATCTTAAATCTAAATGCAAATTTGACAAATTTCTTAATCCTAAATCTAAACTCTGTGTTTCTATCACTTTCCTAGTCTTATACCAATATTTAGCTTAGTTTTTCTTAGAAAAAAGAAAAATGGGGCATGGCCAAGCGGTAAGGCAACGGGTTTTGGTTTCGTTACTCGGAGGTACGAATCCTTCCATCCCAGATCATTTACATCAGAAACGAAGGATTCTTTTCTATTGAAATTGAAAATGGAATTCAATAATTTTCTGTTTCATGTTGGATACAATGTTATCCAATCTGAATTCTCAGATTTCTTATTAGAATCATATCTTTTTTTTTGAAAGAAGGATCTTTTATGATGGACAATCTCGAAAGATCTGTTGAAGATGTAAATAAGTTTGCTGGGTCTTGGATTCATTTCCAGATCTGAACACAGTCCCTACAGTTCTTGCCCCTCCTATTCCTTTTACGGATACTTATATGGCTATTATACCCGGCATTGCTTATCCACAGAACCAGTTCTCTCGGTGATGCCTCCACAAGAAGGTCCTACAGTTATGCTCCAGGATGGAATGATTTCGACCATCCTTGATGAAGTGCTTAGGGTTCTCGCTCAAACAAAGAACGCCGGGAGTTGGTCACTATTCAAATTATTTCAATTCTAAATCTAAAATCCAGATTTATTCCAATTAAAATTTCTTCTAGGCATTTAATAAATTTAGTTCAATATTTTCTCTAAACCTAAATATATTGTCTAAAGCTAGTAACTTCAAAAACTGATACATAGTTCTGGTTTGATTTTAGAAATGGGAGGAAAGTTGATCTTCAGCTTCACCGACATTCTGAATGTTGCTTTTAAAAAAAGCTTAGCTTTTTGAGGGATTTTTTTTTAAATTCAATTTCGGTTTTGACAACCTTCAGAATTTCTTAGAAGTATGAAGGATGTGATAATTGATAGGGTAGAGTTAGAGCTACTTAGTAAATAAATAGTTACAATGCATGCCAACAAAAGAGTACAATTTAAAGAAGTATAGTTAGTTAAACTAGTAGTTACTGTACATCACTCTATGTAGCCAAAGAAGTTCTCAAGTATCATTGATCGGGTAGTCTCAACCAGTTAACAGTATAAACACTTGCCAGTGAGGCATTTTAAATTTGGAAATTCATCCCACCAGGGTTACATTCCATTGTCTGCACCTATATCTTGTAGTTCAATTAAAGACTTTCAAAACTCTCTAATTCATGAATCCTCGAGAGTTGTCCAACACTACTTAGTGGTAGTCAATTTTCTTCTTATCCTCATATAGGATGGTGAGACTCGTAAATCAGCCAACTCTGACATTATATAAAAAGGAGGTTTGGAAGTTTAAGATGGTGGCCACTTTACTGTATTGATTGCATCTAAAGATCTTGTAGTGGAGGAGTGAAGGAAAAGGAAAGGTAATGATCCTACGAAATCTTCACCATTTAGAGAGTATACCCTAGTCGACCAACATCACGTGTTGGGAAGAATAATAGAACATGATTAATGGAATAATGTATTACATTAAAATGATAGATGAAGAAGAGGCCGTAGAAATGACCACAATGAGATATCATGATGAGGAAATGTCTAGGTATATATGTATGATAGAAATCCAAGCATCTACTAAAAAAGAAAAGAGTAAAGGTAAAGTGAATCTCTTAGATGTTAAGGTTGAGGAGGGTGATACACCAAACTTAACCTAATGTTTATTAGGCCAATTAAATAAAAAAAATGAAAAATCTCTAGAAAGGAGAAGAACATGGAAGAGTTGATGGGTGATATGGCCACCTTACAAAGTAAGGAATCTCCTTCATCCAAAGCACAAATAGAATCACTTCTAGTAGAATCTATACAACATGTAAGTAGACTAAAAGGAGTTATTAAAGAAAATGAAGAAGAAGTAGTGAAATTAGAAAGATAGCTCAACCTGTAAACATAAGCATATTGTAGAACAACAAGTTAAAGAGGCATTAACACAATCTCAAGGTACTTTGTATATTCTAAGGGAAAGATCATACCTGGAGGAATATGGCTTGCTGCCTTATCCAAAAGAATTCATTCTACCTTTATTCAAGAATTTTGATGTTACATGAAATTCAAAACAACATCTTACATATTTTAGAGTTAGTTGTTGTAATGTTGGGGGATGGAATGCATTATTATTTAGCAAATTTATGAGTAGCTTATCTGGTGTTACATTTGATTGGTATGATGAAATGCCAAATGGGTTAGTCTGTACCATCATAAAGTTTGAGAAACTATTTTTAAAAAGATTTGCTAGAGTTAAACATCATGTTACAGTCAGGAATCTTGTAATTGAAAAATTAAAACTAAGCAATAATTTAGTTGACTACATCTTAATATGGAGGAACCATAGTATGAAATGCAAGCCTTAGTTACAAGAGTAGCATGCTATATATAGAGATCTTTCTAAAGAACATACATTATTTGGTAGCCTTCTTGTTAACATGGTATACCATAAAGACATTCGAGAAGTTTTTAAGTATATCCTCTAATCTCTAAGAGGAAACATCTTAATTATATCTCTTAAAAGGCCAATCTTTAATAGAGATATAAATGTTAAAATCCCATTAAGTGTTAAAAAAATCTGAATCACTGTTTGCAATTGATAAAGGAAAACAACTAATGAACTTGCAAGTAGAGGGTCTATGCCATGTTAATATCAGCAGTATACTTTCTTTAAAAATGAATAGTTCAAACATCGATCTAATCTAAATCTAGAAGAAAGTAGGGAGAAATTTTATTCACTTATTAACAATACAAATTCATTTAAAAGAGAAGCTATTCAAAGACTTTTAAAGATCCTCTTAAAAAAGACTGAGTTTTTCATTCCTGGCCCTAAGAGGCTAGAAGAAGTAAGGGCATTGAATACTATATCCAAGGAGATTTGTAGTCATTCTTGATTCATGAAGTAGGTATATATAAAGGATCTATATATTATTAATAAAAACAATAGGCAATCTTCTCTAGCAATTTCAAACTCACTGAAGAAAAGAATGAAAAAAATAAAAAAATTAAAAGAAGATTATGTAATAGAAAAAAATGTATCATGATCTCAAACTTGATAACCCATTCTTCAAAGAGCATGCTGATTGATCTAATCTAACTCTAGAAAAAGGCAAAACTTACTATAAGAGAATGTATAGAATGTGTCTATAATTCCACTATCCCAAAATAATATAGCTAGGGTGGTAGTCAAATTCTCTCTTGCTCTGATTCAATGTTATAAAGAAATTATCTTTATTCCTTCCCCCAACAAAAGTATAAATATAAATATAGTCCTTGATGACTCATTCTTAAATGAAATAGTTGAACTGCCTTTTGACTGGTAATATAATTATGTAAATAAATTTGCTAAGTTAGATTTAACACCATTTACTTTTTTTTTTTTGAAAAATGCATAAAGCAAGTAGCATTAAAAAAGAAATAAGCTAATACAAGCCAATAGCATCACATTCATCCTTTAATAAAGTAAAAAAGGAGTGAGGAATGTGCCAAAGTAAGGTTGTCCCAATCAAAATCTCCATTAAGAACAAGGTTAGCACACATATCCGCTAACTTATTGCTTTCCCTACTAACATATTTGAAAATAACAAAGTTGAAGTAATTAAGAATGGAAGAAGTTCTTACATCCATCTCCGGATTTTGCCATGACTTCTTGTTGTTGTAGCTTTGAAAGCATTTCATCACATTTTCATTATCTCCTTCAATAATAATGCCCTTGTATTGATTGATACAATCCATAATGGTATCATGAATAGAAAGAATAGATTCCAATTCAAGTTGAGCAATATCCCAATGAATACCTTTCCTTCCAAGAGCAAATAAAAATCTTCCCTTGTGGTCACGGCCAACTGCTCGCATACCGGCCGTATAAGAAGTAAGTAAAGAAGCATCAACATTTATTTTGATCCAATCGGGTGGACGAGGATGCCAAGATTTATTAAACAACCGAGATGGTTGATTAACATCCCAAAGGCCCAATTTATTTCTATTAAAAATAGAAATTGAAGTTATACTAAGAGCATTGGAAGCAATATATACATTGATATCTTCCTTTCCTTCATGAATGAATTTATTTCTTGACTTCCAACAAAGAAATATTTTGAAAACCTATGGAATATGAAGTATAACAAACCAAAAAAAAAAAAAAACATGTGTTGGATTACATGCTCTATGTCCTTTTGATGATGACAAGTGTTGATTAGTTATAACAAATAATCTAGAGTTTGATAGTCCCTTTACAAAAGGATCTTATATATTTTAATTGATGTTGTTTAGACACTTCAAATGATCTAGATGACTTTGAGGTTTGGCATTCACCCCCCAAAGTTGAAGAGAAATTTAAATCAATAATATATGAATTAAAAGAAATATACCTATGCAATGAAGAAGTCTCTAATCCAATCTTCATAACATCTTTATTTAATAAGGATGAGGAAAATAAAATGGTTGAGTTGCTTTAAAAATTTAAAGACTACTTTGTATAAAGTTTTGAAGAAATGGTTGGATTATCTCTAGATATAGCAGTCCATAAACTTAAAATACAACCTACATAATTCCTACAAAATAAACACCTCAATGTATGCAACATGAAATAGTATAATTTTTTTTTACAAAAGTCAAGAAATTGATAGAAGTTGATTTTATTAGGGAAGAAAAATATCTAACCTAATTAGCTTGCATTGTTCTATTAAAGAAGAAAAGTAGAAAAATATCACGTCTGCATCAACTTTAGAGACTTAAATAAAGCCTATCCTATAGATGAATTCCTATTTCCTATGCCAAAACTCTTGAAAGATATTGCTTCGTAATATGAAATATTCTATTTTATGGATGGCTCATTCTATTATAAAAATATTAAAATGGCTCCTGAAGATAAAAATTATACAACAATAAGAAGAACTATAAGAGTCTTATATTATTAGGTTATTTTCTTTTGACTAAAAAAATACATATGTAATATACCAATAGGCAATAATGAGGATTTTTATGAACTTATCCATAAACAAGTGGAATGCTATGTCAACGATCTAGTTATTAAAAGACATGAAAGGGAGGACCATTTAAATAATTTGAGAATTATTTTTGAAATACTTTGTCAATTTAACCTTAAAATAAATCCTTTGAAGTGCACCTTTGGTGTTACTTCAAGGAAGTTTCTAGTATTCATGGTAAGACACCACAACATCGAGATAAATTCTTCTAAAACTAAGGTAATCATGATAATGTCACCACCTAGAATCCTCACTCAACTGAGATCCCTCCAAGGTCAATTACTTTATTTGAGAATATTTATATCAAATTATTAGGAAGATGTCAACCATTCAAAGCCTTGTGCAAGTCAAATTTTAGTTTCAAATGGGATGAAAATTATCTAAAGGCTGTAAATTATATTAATTAGCACCTAAAAAATCCTTCAATTTTGACTACTCTTATCTCAGGGAAGCCATTAATCCTGTGTATGACAATAGCAGGTGGATCTCTTATTGCCTTGTTAGCACCAATTAATGAGGAAGGAAAAGAGAATACACTTCATTAATTGAGTAGATGGTTGCTTCTAACCAAATAAAATTATCCTCCAATTGAGAAGCATTGCTTAGCCTTGATGTTTGCATCTTAAAAGTTAAGATATTACATGTTGTCTCATAAAGTAAACCTAATTTTTCAATTGAATTCATTATAACATCTAATGACTTTTTTGAAGATCTTAAAAATATTAGTTTGGTAGTTTATGGTTTTATTACTGTTTACAATGATGTTTATTCATCTACGTGCTTTAAAAGGACATGCCTTGGAAAATTTCCTGATGGCACATCCAATTCTAGAAATTTATCCAATAAATAATGAATTACTAAATGAATAGGTTATTAATTTAGATGTAAATAAAATCTCCTCATAGAAGCTTTATTTTGATCTCGATCTTGATAAACAAGAAACCCATAATATTTTGATCTCTTATTAGAAGAAGATCTCTATCTTATACCTTAATAAATGAAACCCTTTAAATCATTTGATTAAATGTGGTTGTGTTTCCTTAATAAACGAGAAACTCATAATATTGTCCAAGAAGTACATGCTAGATTATGTGGAGCTCAAAATTCCGTCCTAAAATGAAAATGAAGATTAAATATATTATTATCTAAAAGCTATCAATGATAGATGACTATATGAGTGTCACACGTCATTGTCACCATTGTTAGTTGTACGATGAAATTCTACATCAACCACCAAATATTCTCCATTCAATCATTACTTCTCATAGTCATTTGAAAGCTTAGGTATGAATATAATTAGTTTAACTGGTTCATGATCCTCCATAGGTCATAAGTTTATACTTGAAATAATAGATTACAACTCAAAATGGGTAGAAGAAATTTCATCATGAAATGTTAAAGCCCATCATGTTTTAAACTTCTTAAAAGTGCATATCATATATTGATTTGGTGTCCCACATCAAATCATATTTGATAATGGTTTATCATTTAGAAGCACCAAAATTAATAGCTTTGTTAGATGTAATTAAATTGATTGGAGATACACAACGTGAAAAATTTGTATAGGTTATTTCACCTAATGCAGTTATCCCAAGGCTAACCAAGAGGGGGGGGGGGGGGGGGGGGGGGGGGGGAGGGGTGTTGAATAAGGCTCTTGGATAATTTTATATAAAATCATTTTCTAATTTTTTGCACAAAGAAAAATTTTATCAATTTAAAAATGTTCAACCAAACAAATTTAAATATGGAGAAAAGTAAAAATGCAGTAAAATAAGAACACAAAAATTTATAATGGTTCGATCCAACTAGACCTATGTCAACTCTTGAAGACTTTCTCTTCAAGTATTGCACTATTACAAAAGTGACTCTCATTTTGCTCCCATAGCAAGGAGTAGAATCCTTTACAATTACACTTTTCCACCAATTCTCAGTGCGAGAGAGTACCGTCATCCTTTCACACCTTCCAAGTGTCGGCAGAGTACCATCATCCTTTCACACCCTTAAGGTATTGGTAAAGTACCGTCATCCTTTCACTCTCTCTAAGTGTCAGTAGAGTATCTTCATCATCTTTTTACACTCTCTAAGTTTCAGTAAAAAAATTGATCTTCTTCAAAGATATTCTCTAGAGCATCTTCAAAGAAGTAAGAAATAGATTTTCCACAAATACAAAGCGATTCTCACCTTTGAGTAACCTTATGAACCCTTCACACTCTCAACTTACAAGAACTCTCTCTCAAACACTCTCCCAAATCACTCTCACACAAGAGTTAATCACGTGTGCTAGCATTAACCAAAGTGAATCACTCTTTAGATGGTTGAACGGCTAGAGAGAGAAGCTCCAGGATTCTAGAGAGAGAATTCATTTTTTTTTAAAAAAAATTTCTCGGGTTTGTATGCCGCTCTTCACAGAATTGGATTCTCAGGAGTTCATGGACATCCGCCAGCCATCTTCGGCGACGGTAGGAATTGGAATTGCTAAAGGGTGTGGATCTGTCATGTCGATGGCAGTGGATGGCCGTCGGTCTACTTCAGATTCGGTGGATGGAAAGATTGCTAATGTGGATTCTTTGAATCAAGATCTGGGCGGGATTATTCGTAAGAAGTCTGGAGAAGTTGCTTTTAAACATCCAAATGGGACTTTGCTGATTAAGGAGAATTTTGTAGATTTGTCCAAGAAAGGTTCATTTGTAGAAGGTAAGGGGAAGTCGGTAGTTGAAGATGAAGAAGTAGTTTCCCCTGTGGTAGCCATTAAGGTTTTTGATCAAAGTTCCTTTGATCCGGCGGCAACATCTTCAGAAATGAACATTTTTGTTAATAGGTTTGGCAATTCGAATGCAATCTCTGGTTTAGTCCATGGGATAAATGCGAATGCTTGTAATTCAGTTAACAAAAGGCGTTCAGTTCTTATCAAGGCCTGATTCTGTTGGTACAGATTTGGTGGATAAGCTTAGTGAAGGAATGCCTATTAAGAAATTGGTTGGGGTGGATGAAAATTCGTGGAAGAGAAAGCCTTACATCATGTTGGATTTCAAGGAGGATGATATGGTCTTCTCGGAAGACGGTAAGGCTGTGAAATTGATTGAAGAAATGGAGGTTTCAAATTCTCATAAGCTCAGGAATTCTTTGGTGATTAAAGTTTTTGGAAAGGAGGTTCCCCCTCATGTAGTTGCTTGGGAAATAAGGAGACAGTGGAAACTTTTTGGAAATTTCCATTTTACAACTCTGGGGAAGGGATGGTTTTTGTGTTCCTTTGAGTTGATCGAGATGATGGAAGGTGTTCTGTCAGGAGGGCCTTGGTTTGTCAATGGCTATATTGTGGGGATGGGGAAGTGGTCACTAGAATTTTCTACTCTTTCTTTGAAAGGTTTAACCTCACCAATTTGGATTAGAATGCCTCACTTACCCTTGCAATGTTGAGATGAAGTGAATGTGGCTCGTATTGCTTCATCAATTGGCAAACCTTTGATGATGGACGGTAATATGTTTCAGTGGGGGCAAAGAGAATTCGCTAGAGTTTGCGTGAGAGTTAAGCTAGATCAGTGTCTTCCTTTAGGAGTATGGGTTGAAAGTATATCTGGGAGATTCTTTCAAAGATTTGAGTATGAGAAAATCTCGACTCTTTGTTATGAATGTGGAATGGTGGGGCATCTTAAAGCTGATTGCAAAATGAAGGTTTCTGGAACCTCTGGCAGGGATAGGAATGAAGGCAAGTCAAAGGAAGCTAAGGAGATGGAAAAGGTTCATGAGGAGGTTATTGATCCCTCTTATGATCCTTGGATCATGGTGAAGAAGAAAATTAATAGAAGACCTGTTGTGCAGAAGGATAAACCGAAAGATGTTAAAAAACAGTGGATGAAAATGAATGGAATTCATGTTGATATGGCTAGGAAAGAAACTCAAAGTGTTGATGCTTTCGATAAGGTGGAAATTGTTGTTGTAGTCAATCACTTGGAGGAAGGGGAGATACCCGGAGAAGAGGAAGCAATTTTTTCTGGGAGGGACTCTGTTAGTAAGAGTAATTATGCTGTGAAGATTATGGATTCTACTTAAGCTCCTTCAGATATTGACGGTAAGTTTTCTGGTGATGATACCCCTTTTATTCCAGTCAATTTGAATAAATTTGATGTGTTGGATGGGGTGGAAGATGATGGAATTGGAGAGGTTTGCATTAAATCCACTACTGATGGCTGTGGAAATTATATCAGAGAAGGGGTTCCTCTTACAGCTAGGAGTCCAGATGGTGATAGAATTATAAAGGTCTGTGAGGGGAGTAAAGGTGTTGTGAGAAGTGAGAAGGAGATTGTTTCTAATGGAGAATTGGTGAAATCTAAGCTTGCTAAAGAGCTTAGAGCTTTAGGCCCTATTAAAAGCAATTCTAGAGGTAGAGTTATGGATGGAGGTATGAAGAAAAGAGTTGGGGGCTCCTCCCCCAGACTATTTTAATAGAATCAATCATTTTTTGGAACTGTAGGAGGGACAAAAAAAGGGAGGCCTCTCTTTATTTGAAGGAAATTATTAAAGACTACAAAGTGTTCTTTGTAGGGTTGATTGAAACTAAAATCTCTTTTATGGATAAAGATTCATTTGTAAGGATGATGGGGCTTGGTTGGGATTATTTCCTTCTTCCCTCAGAAGGGCTTTCTGGTGGAATTATGGTTCTTTGTAGATTGAATTTGGCTTCCTTTTCTGTTTTAAAAACTTCAGATCAATGTGTTATTGGTGATCTCAATGTCTTCAATAGAGGAGTTTGGATGATTTAAACAATTTATGCTAGTAAAGAGGATCTTAAGAGAAGGTTTCTTTGGGAGTATGTTCAGGAGGTTTCCCATAGAGATATTCCTTTTATTGTTGGAGGGGATTTTAATTGCATTTTGGCTCAAGAAGACAAGAAGGGTGGTAGAAGGTTTAAATTCACTCAAGGCCCTTTGGATATGGTGAAGTTTATGAATGAGAATGACTATCATGAAGTTGGGTTTATTGGTCCTAGATTCACTTGGTGCAACAACAAGAGTGGAGGTGGGAAGATTATGGAAAGACTTGATAGGTGTCTTCTTAATACCTTGGCCATCAATAAAATCCAAATTACTTTGTTTAGACACCTTGCCAGAGTTGCTTCGGACCATAGTCCGATTGTATTAAAGATGTTTGGGATGGTTTGTAAAGGTAGAAGTGGTATTAAGTTTGAAGACACTTGGTTGTCCTTTAAGACTGCTGAGCATATTGTCTCTAGTAGGTGGAGGAGAACCTTTTTGGGGGATGATATGTAAGTTCTTAATAAAAAATGTAAAAGAACTTTGAAAGATTTGTTTTATTGGAGCAAGGCTAGATTGAAGAATTTCTCTTTGGAGAAAGACAAGTTGAAAGCTGAAATTCTGAAATTGCAAGAAGAAGAAGCGAGGGACGGTTGGTTGACTGAGGAGAAGCTTTGGGTACTTAAAGCTAAAGTCAAAGAACTTTGCTGGGTGGCCTAAGCCGTGGTTAATTTTGCAAGACAGTGATAAGACCTTGTTAGATAATGATCTAGTCGAAGCTGAGGTTAAAGATGTTATTCTGAATCTGGGTAGCAACAAAGCTCCGGGCTATGATGGAATCACCTATTCCTTTTTCAAAGCTTTTTGGAACATCATTAAAGAGGATGTAGTTAGAGCTGTGCAGCAGTTTTTTCTCACTGATTCTATGTGCAAGGATTGGAAAGATACCGTAGTTGTGCTTATTCCTAAAACTTCTAATCCCAGTATTCCATCAGCTTACCGTCCCATTAGCCTATGCAATTCAATTTATAAAATTGTTGCTAAAGTTTTGCTTAACAGAATGTTGGGAGTTCTTCCTAGGATTATTTCTGAAGAACAAGCGGCTTTTGTGAGGGGTAGATCAATCTTAGACCATCTTCTTTTGGCTAAGGAAGTTTTTATAAACTAAGATTTTCTAAAGCTTGTAATCGGTTCTTAGCAATCAAAGTGGACTTGGAGCAAGCATATGATAGCATGTGCTGGTCTACTTTGGAGAACATGATGACACTACCAGGTTTGTTCATTTGGTGATGGAATGTATCATATATCCAAGATATTCTATTATGATAAATGGTTCTAATTCTAATTGGATTGAGGGGAAGAGTGACTTTCGTCAAGGGTTCCCTCTATCACCATTTCTTTTTATCTTTTGTTCCCAGCTTCTTTCTAATGCCTTCCATAGCAGAGGTACTGATGTGGGTATTAGGATTTCTTCTAATTCCCAGAAGATTTCTCATCTTTTATTTGCAGATGATATTTTGCTGTTTATGGAAGCTAAAGTGAATGGTATGAAGAATGTTAGAAAGATTATGGAGAATTATTGTAAGTAGACAGGTCAAAATATTAACTACCATAAATCTTCCTTGGTTTGTGGTAATTCGGTGGATAGGAGGAAGAGGGTATAGATTTCCAGATTTATGGGAATTAAATTAGTTGATGAGTTTGAGTATTTGGGTATCAAATTGGCATTGAGATGTTTAAGGAAGGTGGACTTTCAGGTTTTATTGGATAAATCCAGTAAAAAAATTAATGCTTGGGGGAATAGATTTGTCTCTCTAGCCGGTAGGCTGGTTTTGGTTAAATCAGTTTATCTTTCTCTTCCTATTTTTATCATGACTCACTCTCTTATTCCGATGAAAACGTTGATGGAATTTGAGAAGATTTGTAGAGATTTTATCTGGAATAAATGTGATGGCAAGAGGGGCATTCATTATATGGCTTGGGAGCAGATTTGTAAGCCTAAACAGTTTGGAGGATGGGATGTTCATTCAGCTATAGCAAGGAGGAATGCTATGAGAGCCAAATTTGCATGGAAGATGATTGATAAGCCAGATTCTCTTCTGAGCAAACACCTCACTGTAAAGTATGAAGTTAATTGGTGGAATTATGGACTGCATAGAAGTAGTTCCTATACTTGGAAGATCATTGTTTCTGGTTGGAGTGCGCTCAGGAATAATGTTAGATGGCGAATTGGTGCTGGTTCCAAAATTAAAGTGTTGAAGGACATTTGGATCTTGGACAAGTCTTTATTCAAATGGCCAACGTTTGTAGGTTATTTTGAGGATGAAGATATTACTCTGGATTCTTTCATTGCTGAATGTAGTTGGGACCGTGAGAAGCTCAATCTGTTCTTTGGAACAGATTTACTGGAACTTATTTGCAAAGTCTAGATTTTTCCCAATATGAATGAGGATTGCATGGAATTAAAATATAAGATGTCAGGGAAGTCCATCTCTGCTTTAATTATGGAAGATAGATGTAAAGATCTAGAGGATGTTGTTCCAATCAATTGGGTTTATAAACTTGGTTTGAATGCAAGGCTGGAGGTTTTCATTTGGCGGTTGTTCTCTGATGCTCTCCCCATAGGTTCTTTCCTCTTTAGAAGAAAACTTTCTGATGGTTCTTTTTGTCCGTTGGGATGTGAAGTTTTGGAAGATATTAATCATATTTCTTCTAAATGCTACAAGCTTCAGAAGGTGATGGATGTGCTGAGGGGCTGGGGATTTCAGATACCAGAATTCAGTGGATGGAATGATTGCTTGGCTGGACTACAGAGGCTCAAAGACGGTAATGTGATGATGGTGAAGTTGTATTTTACTATTATTTGGTTTGTTTGGAATCATAGAAATAAGTTTAAACATGGGAATCCTGAGGAAAGCAATGTGTTTATTGCTATTTCAATTCTCAGCTTTATCAGCCAAGATAATCAGCACTTTGTTCAATCGAATAACTGGGTTGTTAATCAGTCCCTTGGACTGTCTTTTGATAAATAGCAACCTCCTCCCCCCGATTGTATTAAGATTAATCTTGATGCTTCTCTGAAAGGAAATTATGAGGCTGGTGTTGGTGGAATTGTTAGGGATTGTAAAGGAAGATTTCTTTTAGCTTTTGGATTGGGGAAAATGCATTGGGACATTGCCCAATTGGAGTTCTCCTCTTTTTCTGCCCTTACAGAGATTTTACAAGTTAGATTCGATGATGTTGGAGGCATTATAGTGGAAGGTGATAATAAAAATGTTATTGATATTCTTCATAAATTGCACAGTATACCGAAGAATGTTAATAGGAGCATGGGTACTGAAGATTCTTCTTTTCTTAGCAAGTTCAATAATGTGATTTTTCATTGGGTTAATCACAATTGTAATAGGTTAGTGGATTATTGTGCTAACTTAGCTTTTTCTTTTGATTTTCTTTGGGATTTGTTTTGTGAGAGTGAACTTCCTTATTCCTTTTGTAGTTTAGTAAAGGAAGAATGTGATAGTGTTCTTCACTCTTAGTAGTTTGTATCTAGGTTTCATTTTCTCTTTCTATGCAATTTTAGCATTCATAAAAAAAAAATCACTCTCACACTTTATCTCGAAGAAAAATGAAGAAAGATTTTGTCCATAGTTAGTTTATAGGACCTTATATATGAAAGGCATAAAAAATAGTATAAAAAAAATGAAAATTTTCAATTTGACTGACCATGATCGTACATTATGATCGATAATTATATGTACAAATAGTTCAAAATTTTCTCGTATGATCTAGTACAAACCATCTTCATACTCTGATTGACCTGTGTATGAACTTATATTGTACAATATGATCAGTTCAAAATTAAATAGATTCGTCTGGGATGATTCAACATGAAGTAATTTCATACTCTGAATAACGTACTATACAAAATCCATATTTTATAATATGATCCATTTTACTCAAACCATGTTTCATTTGGTACAAAAAAGGCCTCAACCATTTCGTACTCTGGAAGTCGTCTGTATGATCCTATAATCGTATAGTATAAATAGTTCAAAAAATTTACCAGTTCATCGGAATGAAAACATATGCATTCATTTCATACTCAGGACGTCATCTTTACGAACCTATAATTGTACAATATGAACATTAAAAAAAAAATTAGGAGTTCGTCGAGACAAACTTGTATGCTTCTTTTTTGTACTCCGTAAGGCATATGTATGAAGCTAACTTCATACAGTACGAACATTACTTAGAAAAGTTTTCTAACATGGTTTAATTAACTAATTTTTTGAGGTACACTCAAGTCAAATCATCCCTTATAATATAAAATCATACAGTATAATTAGCTTTAAAAAGTTACAAATTTTTACACTCCCCCAATGTGTGTATATACGGTTACCCAATTAAAAGCACACTCTCTCAGACTCAAGAAATGCATAAAAAGTTTAGACTCAAAAAACAATAAACCCTAATCTAATCTAACTTGATGTCTTCAACAATCTGAAGTAAGATTTCCCTAAAATATTAGTACACAAACAACAAAAGCAAATATTTCCAATATGTGTTAGGAGAAACAATAGTCAATTTTTTTTGTAGGATGTAGGAAACTAAATGTCCTAAAGCCATATTTTCTTCCTCTTATGATGTAGAAGCCCAATTCCAAAAAAATTATAAATGTAGTCCAAGATGAGTTGGGCTTCACCAAAGGGTTTTTCAATCATAATCAGATAGGTGCCTGTGAATAAGAGTGGACTCATATTTATCAGATTACCAACTTTAGGGATAATAGAAGTTCTCAAAATATGCTGGATGACCAGGGAATTTTGATGTAAAGTATAAACCTTAGACAAATGAAATACTTGAGATACACCTCTAAGAGTTATTAATTTTGGTCCAATCAAAATCAACCCTAGAATTCAAAGTGTGGGCTCAAATTCCTCGGGTTTTAAACAAAGAAAGTTGACTAAGTCCTCTTTGGTAATTTCTACTCATTGTTTCTGAACATAAGAATTAATAGTAGAGTGGCCCTCATTAAATCTCATGTTGGCCAATAAGTATTTAAAGGTTTCTTTATGTTATGCATAAATGAGGGTAAGAATGAAAGAGAATTGAGTTGATGCAAATAGGGGCATAATAAAAAAATGAAGATCACCTTGAATGAGAAGTCTAGAGGGCGTGATCTTGGCAGCAGAATACTTAAAAAAGGCATCCTTATTTGCCTTAGAAAGGAAGTTGTTATCCCTACCACTTCTAGATGAGGTACCCTTAGAAACACAGGGTCGCTTACTAGAACTAGCCATTCCTAAGACAAGGGCTGTAGAAGGATTTGAAATGGAAAAGAAAGTGAATGAAAACGATGTCAAAGACTCTTCAATATAAAAGAAAATGACCTATCGATCAGTATGAAATTTAAATCATATGTACATATTTAAAATCATACAAGATGAAATTATTTTCATATGTACGATCATAATTGACAAAAAATGAAATGGCTTTTCGTAAATTGCCCTTTTTGAGGCATCCTTTTGTACAGATTTTTTAACCACACGATCGCACAAATGAATGGGTGTTCTTCCGGGATGATCAAAATATTAAAGATCATTTTAAAGATGGTTAGGTTTGTCCCCTACAGAAATTGATAGTTGTATTGTGTAGATGAAATATAATTTTGTACATACGATTAGTAATAAATAACTGACCCGTACTGGTAAACCGTCCCTATGCATACATACAAATTTTTATAAATCATACAGAATGATGATGTCAATGTATAGTATGAACCATATGAAAAACTAAGTTTTGTGTGCTCAACTCCGAAACCTACCATGCACATTCTACAGAATTTGTATAGGATGAAAAAAAATTTGTATAATACAAACAAAACACTTAGAAAATAAGGCATAAAAGTTAGAAAGACTTCTCAAAACCAATCAATTTTTTTAATTAATTTTTTTATTTTTTAAACACATAAAAACAAAAATAAAAAATATACAACTAAATACACTAAAACAAATAGAACAAACAAACAAAGACAAACTAAACAGACACATATATTAAACACATCAAGTTTATAGAATTTTTAGTTTAAGCATTAAGATCAATCACACCTAACCTGATTCTTAAGGTGCTAAAAGTGTCAAAGGCCAATGGTTTTGTGAAAATATATGCAAATTGATTTTCAATAGAAACGTGATTTAATTCAATCTCTCCCTTAGCTACATGATCTCAAATAAATTGATACCTTATATCTATATGCTTGGTTCTAGAATGTTAAATAGGATTCTTTAAAATGCAAATGACACTAGTATTATAACAAAAGATTGGAATTGTGCCAAGTATAATCTTAAATCAATCAATTATTATTTCAACCGAAGAACTTGTGCCACACAACTACCTAAGGCAAAATACTCTTCTTCAGTAGTAGATAGGGCTACTAAATTCTGTTTCCTATTGAACCAAGAAATAAAAAAGTTTCCTATGAATTGACAAGTTTTAGAATTATTTTTTTGATCAACCCTACAACTTGCAAAATCCAAATTAGAATATCTAACAATTTTAAATGAAGAGTTGTGCTTAGAATACCAAATCTCTAAGTTTTGAGTTTTTAAAAGATATCTCTTAATTCATTTTACTACTATCAAATGTGATTTTTTTTTATCAAGTTGAAATATTACACAAAAACAAACACTGAACTTTATATTTGGTCTGCTAGTAGTCAATTAAAGTAATAATCTAATTATACCTCTAAATTTCTTTTGATCAATAGATTTTTCCTTAAGGTCATAATGTAATTGAACTGAGGAACTAATAGTTATAGTCATTGGTTTAGTATTATCCATTTTATATTTCTTAAGGATGTCCTTACTATACTTTGATTGACTAAGAAAAATTTCTTTCTCATTTTGCTTTATGCTAAAGCAAAAATAAAAAAAAAATTCAAATCTTCCATTAAACTCATCTAAAATCACTACTCATTATTTTTGAAAAATCATCACAAAGATTTTTATTTATAGATCTAAATATGATATCATCAATATATATTTGAATAATTAGTATACCAAATCCTATTTTCTTCAAAAAGAAAGTGGTGTCCACACTTCTTTTCACAAAAAATCTCTCTAATAGGAAAGTGCTTAACCTCTCATACCAAGCCCTAAGTGCCTGTTCCAGTACATATAATGCCTTTTTTAATTTAAATACATAATTAGGAAATTTATAATTTTCAAAACCTGGAGGTTGATCAATATAAACATCCTTTTGTATCACTCTATTCAAAAAGGAACTCTTGACATCCATTTGATACAATTTAAATCATTTAAAATAGACAAATGCTAACAAAACCCTAATTAATTCAAGTCTTGCTATAGGGCAAAAGTCTCTTCAAAATCAATCCCTTCTATTTGATTATACCCCTTTGCCACCAATCTTTCCTTATTTATGATCACATCACTTGAATCACTCATTTTATTTTTGAATATCCACTTAGTTCCAACAACACTTTGATCCTATGGCCTTTCAATTAATTCTCAAATATTTTATCTTATAAATTATTTCAACTATTCTTGCATGGCCAAAAACTAAAATTCATTCAAAAGTACTTAATTTATATTTGTGGGTTCAATCATCGATATAAAGATAGAATGGTTCACCTTTTTACTAAGTCCATGCCTAATCCTAACACCTTCACTAGGTTCACCTAAAATTAATTCCTTAGGCTGATTTTTAGAAAATTTCTATTCTCTTGGCAAAGGGTTTTCTTTTTCCACATTTTCTTCCAAATACATCTTCTTAATTTCTTAGGAGTTAATTTCAATATGATCCTCTTCAAACCTTGGCTCTCAAAATGTCAAATTCATCAAACACAATATGTGTGGTCTCCTCAACTACCAAAGTTCTCTTATTAAAAACTCTATAAGATTTTCTACCACTAGAGCATCGAAGAAAACTTCCTTCATCAAATTTTGGATCAAATTTTCCTAATGGTATTTTCCCATTATTATGAATGAACACCTTACATCCAAAAATATAAAAATGTGATAAATTTAGTATTCTCTATTTAAGAAGTTCATAGGGTGTCTTATTCAATTTTGATATAATATTCACCTTATTTAGAACATAACAAGCTGTACTAACCTCTTTAGCCCAAAAATATTTTGGAAGGGAATATTCTGCCAACATAGCTTTAGTGTCTTCAATTAATATTCTATTCTTTATTTCAACTATCCCATTATACTGAGGGGTTCTAGCTGCTAAAAATTTATGATCAATTCCTTTCTCTTTAAAAAAATCTTGAAATGTTTTATTTTCAAATTCACCTCCATGATTACTTTGAATTGATAAAATCTAGCATCCTAATTTTCTCTGAATTGAAAAACTTCTAAATTTCTCAAATGATTCACTCTTATAAAATAAAAATTTAACCAAAGTGAATCTTAAAAAATCATCAATAATCATGAATCCAAATACCTTACCTCCTAGACTTATAGTGCTAATTGGTCCGAAAAAATCCATATGAAAAAGTTTCAATGATTTGCTAGTTCTAAGATCCTTAATGGAATGAAATGTGAGGACTTAACCTATTTTCCTAGTTGACATGCATCACAGAGATGATCCTTAGTAAAGTCTAGTTTTGGTATTCCTCTAACAAGTTCTTTTTGGATAACTTTCCTCAGATTCTTTATGCTAGTGTGACAAATTCTCCTAATCATAACCATGATTCCTGAGAAATTATTTTTATACAAAAAGAATTAGGAGAATTAATACAAATCAAATCAAGCATGTACATATTATTTATCCTAATTCCATTCAAAACATCAATTCCATTTTGGCTTATTATGCAGCTAGTGGGAAAAAATTTACACTATAACCCTTATCATACATCTGACTAATACTCAATAGATTATGCTTCATGCCTTCTACAACAAAAATATTATCAATAAAAAAATTATTCAAGTTTCCAATCATATATGTGCCTACCACTTTCCTAGTGGTATTGTCTCCTAGTGTAACCTTACCTCCTTTCTTGGCATCCAATGATATGAAATGTGTAGTGTCTCTAGTCATATTCTTTGAATATCCAATGTCCAGTTACCAAATGCTCTCATGAGATCTTGGATGAGAGCATTTCTATAAAATGATCAAACATTAGTATTGAGAACCCACACAAGTTTGGGTTCTCCTCTTAGGAAACTTTTTCTAAATGCATGTATGATATGATTTATTTTATGCATCTTAGGTCTCCACACTATATATGATTTAGTATGAATGGCAAAAGTGTGAGATATATGTCCAATCATTTCAAAAAAAATTATTTTACTCAAGGAAAAGGATTTTTTAATTTACATGAGTAAAACTATCTTTCAGTAGTGTTTAAAATTTTTGATTTCTTATCAGGATTGAAAAATTATTCAGATGTGGGTGGAATTTTATTTTTCTCATATGCTTTCAATTGTGCTTTAAAAATTGAGTTTGTAGTTTCTAACACAATATTGTCAACTTTCAAATTGTGCTCTTTATTATCAGATTCATCCATAAAATGTTTTAAAGTATTTTTCAAGTTTAGTGTGGGATGATTTTAATAGTTCATGCTGTTTATTCAATTCATTAAACTCATCCAATAGTTTTATGTAATTGTTATCAATTTATGCATGATCAATTCTAAGAATTTCATGCTCTTTTTATAATTCTAGGAAATCTAAGTTCAACCTAACATGCATCTTTTTGAGTTTTCTAGATGCACTATGTATTTTCTCATAAACATAAAAGAGCTCTTTATAAGTTAAGTCACATACCTCTTATTGATCTGACTGATCAAGCTTGTTGGCCATCAAACACAGGTTGTTGACTTATTCTTCTTCTTCTGTTTTTGAGGAATCTAAAGCCGAGTCCGCCCAAAAAGCTCTATGTAATCTCTTCTTTCCCTTCCTCATATTTGTTTTTGATCTACTCCACCTTCTACTTTCTAGGATTGGCTTTAAGATTCAAGCATTCATATTTAATGTGTATAGACTTTCTGCATTCATAGAAGATAACTTCATTAGAAGCCTTAACATTTTTGTAGAACTTACCTTTATTCCACCGGTGACATCTCCTTTGCTTCCTTTTTAGAAAACTCCTGAATTACCTTGTCATCAAGGCATTATTATCTTCATCCTCAGGTTGAGACTGATCACTCTCTAATTCATCCACTTTTAATGCTATGTTCTTCTCCTTTCACTTCTCACATGCATTAATCTTTCTTTGAATCACTCCTTGCTTGTAAGCAATTAAATATCTAATAATATTATCAATGAAATAGATAATTAAATCTTTAGACTCTATAATAGATATTATTTTTGCATCATAAGTAGCAGGAAAATAATGAAGTATTTTATTCACTTTCTCAGCATTCGTTAGTTCCCTACTTAAAACATGTAATGAGGTAACTATTTAACTGGAATGTGTATACATATCAGTGATTAATTCATTTTGTTTCATGCGAAATATTTCATAATCATGTAATAAAATATTCAATCCTGATTATTTCGCTTCGTTAGTCCCTTCATATGTGATACAAAGTCTATCCCAAATTTCTTTTCCACTTTTAGAGGTAGAAACATGTATGTAGTCTTCAGATTTAAGAGCATAGAAAAAACTATTTAAACATTTAGCATTTAACTGAGCTAAGTCTCATTCTTCTACAATCCAATTAAAAAATGGTATTTCAGTTCTAATACCATCTACATGTCGAGTTAGCCTAGTGTATCCTTCATGTACTAAAATTCACATGCGATAGTCAAGCGATTAAAGAAAAGTAAACAGTCATGTTTTCTAAAAATTGAAAGGGATATTATAAAAAAATGGGGGTCTAGTGATCAAATACCCTTCAGGTGTATTATGGTTTCTAAAAGTAGCCATGATCATTTTCAAAAAGTTGTCTAAACTTTAATTTTTGAAAGTTAGCTCTGATACCACTTGAAAAGTTTCTATAGGTTGTTAAACCTAATGTAATTGTCTCAAGGCTACCCAAGAGGGGAGGTGAATTAGTTATTTTAAAAATCTCTCGGTTAATTTTATATAAAACCAATTTCTATTTTTTTGCACAAAGAAAATTTTTATCAATTTAAAAATATTTAACCACAAAAATTTAAATACACAAAAAAAAAAATGCAATAAAATAAGAACACAAAAATTTATAGTGGTTCGTTCCAACTAGAGCTACGTCCACTCCCTGAGGACTCCCTCTTCTGGTATTACACTATTATTAAAGTGATGATCCTTTTTCTCCCACATCAAGGCGGAGAAGCCTTTATAATTACCCTCTCTTCCACCATTTCTTGGTGTGATGGAGTATAGTCATTCATTCGTACCCTCTAAGTGTCAGTAAATTACTATCATCCTTTCACACCCTCCAAGTGTTGATAGAGTACCATCATCTTTTCACACTCTCCAAGTGTCAACAGAGTATCGTCATCCTTTTACACTCTCCAAGTATCAGAAGAGAACCATATATTCTTCAAAGATTTTCTCTAGAGCATCTTTAAGGAAGTAAGGAAGAGATTTACTAGAAATAGAAAGAGATTCTCACATTTGAGTAACTTTGTGAACCCTTCACTCTCTCAACTTATAAGAACTCTCTCTCAAACACTCTCTTAAATCACTCTCACACTTGCTCTCAAAGAAAAATGAAGAAGGATTTCATCCACAGTTTTTTATAGGACCTTATATATGAAAGGCACGAAAAAACATCCAAGAAACTAAAATTTTTCAATTTGACCATCCACGATCATACAATATGATCGATGATTGTACATATGAACAATTCAAAATTTGCTTGTACAATCCAACATGAACTAATTTCATAAATTGATTGACCTGGGCACGAACTTATATCGTACCGTACGATCAGTTCAAAATTGAATAAATTTATCAGTACGATTTAGTATGAAATGATTTCATACTTTGAATAACATACTATATGAAATCCATATAATATAATATGGTCCATTTTATTCAAACCATGTTTTACTTGGTACAAAAATGGCCTCAACCATTTAGTACTCTAGAAGTCATTTGTACGATCCTATGATCATATAGTATAAATAGTTTAACAAATTTACTTATTCGTCGGGAAGAAAAGATACACATTCATATCATACTATGGATGTCATTTGTATAAACCTATGATCGCACAGTACGAATAGTTTAGAAAAAATTATATGTTTATCAGGATGAACTTGTATATATCTATTTTGTACTATGGAAGGCATGCGTACGAAGCTAACTTCATACAGTATGAACATGACTTAGAAAATTTTCTTGGCATGGTTCAATTAACTACTTTCTGGTGGTATGCTCATGTCAAATCATCCCATATGATTTAAAATCATACAGTACAATTATTTTTAAAAAGTTACAAATTTTTACGCTTCCCTAGTATGGTGTGCACGGTTACCCAATTACAATCATACTCTCTCTGACTCAAGAAAAGTATAAAAGTACATCATTCAAAATAGTAAACCCTAATCTAATTTGACTAGAAGTCTTCAGCAGTCTGGAGTTTGATTTCTCTGAAATATTAGTACACACAAATAATAAATGCAAATATTTTTAATATATGTTAGGAAAAATAGTAGTTGATACAATAATATTTTGGAATCATTAAAAACACACATGATATGAAAGCATAGTTATAAAAACTAAGCTACAACACATCGATCTAGTATCATTTGACAAATGGATTGGTTGAAATCTCTAATAAAATTTTGTGCAAATCCTAAAGAAAATTCTAAATGATAATGAGTGTAAATAGCATAAAAGGCTTGGAGAAGCTTTATGGGTTAATCAAACCACATATAGAACTCCAACTTTATCTAATCCATTTGCTTTAGTCCTTGGAGTAGAGGCTTGATAGTCTTTATAGGTTGTTAGACCTTTAGTAATTGTCCCAAGGCTAACCAAGAGGGGGGAGGGGGGAGGGGGGATTATCAATTAAAAAATCTCATGGAAATTTTATAGAAAATTGTTCTAATAAGTTTTTGCACAAAGAAATTTTTTCCAAATCAATAACTTTCAACCAAAAAAATAAAAAGGTACAGAAAAACAAAATTGTGATAAAATAAAAAAATACAGAAATTTATAGTGGTTCTATCCAACTAGACCTGCGTACACTCCCTGAAAACTCCCTCTTCAGGTATTGCACTATTTCCAAAGTGAATCTTCTTTTGCTTCTTTAATAAAGTGGAGAAGCCTTTATAATTATCCTCTTCCACCAATCACTAGTGTGGTAGAGTATCATCATCCTTTCACACCCTCCAAGTGTCAGCAGAGTATCATCATCCTTTTACACTCTCTAAGTGTCTGCATAGAATCGACATCCTTTCACACACTTCTAGTGTCGATAGAGAATTATCGTCCTTTCACACCCTCCTGGTGTTGGCTGAGAACCAAATCTTCTTCAAAGATCTTCTTTTGAGCATCTTCAAAGAAGTAAGAAAGAGATTTGTCAGACTTACAAAGAGATTCTCACCTTTGAGCAACCTTGTGAACCCTTCACACTCTCCACTTGTAAGAACTCTCTCTCAAACACTCTCCTAAATCACTCTCACACTTGATCTCAAAGAAAAACAAGAAGAAGGATTTTTCCATAGTTAGTTTATAGGACTATTTATATGAAAGGCATAAAAAATCATTCAACAACAACAACAACAACAACATCAAGCCTTTGTCCCACTATGTGAGGTTGGCTACATGAAACCTTTTCGCCATTGTGTCTAGTTAAAAGTCAAAGCCTCATTTAAATTTAATAAAGAAAGATCATTTCTAATATTTTCTATCCAACTCTTTTTAGGTATACCTCTATCTTTCTTAACATAACTAAAATCTAATACCTCAACTTTCCTAGCTGGGTCATCGAAAGGCCTCCGTTTAATGTGACCAAACCATCTAAGGCAAGTCTCTCTAATCTTATCTTCCACTAGAGCTACTCCAACCTTTCATATATATGCTCATTTTGTATCCTATCTCTAAGGGTCAAGCCACTCATCCACCTAAGCATCCTCATCTCTATAACACTTAACTTAGTATTATGCTTCTCTTTTAATGGCTAACATCCAACACCATAAAGCATTGAAGGTTTCACCACCATCTTATAGAATTTTACCTTTAGTTTCAGGGGGACTTTTCTATCTCACGATAAGCCCGATGCATTCCTCCACTTCAACAATCCAACTTGAATTCTACTAATAATATCCCCATCAATTTCACCATCACTCTAAATAATAAATCCAATATATCTAAAATGTGTACTCTTATTAATGACTTTACCGCCCAAAGTCACAATCCCCTCACTAGGTCTATTGCTACTAAAATTACACTCCATATATTCAGTTTTAGATCTACCGAAAACCTTTAGACTCTAAAGTTGACCTCCATAATTTAAGTTTACTTTCAACGCCCCCTCTAGTCTTATCAACAAGAAGAATATCATCAGCAAAAAGCATACACCAAGGTACATCCTCTTGCAAATGTATGGTGAGAACATTTATGAATAAAGCAAAAAGATATGGACTTAAGGCTGACACTTAATGTAAACCAACCAAACTAGGAAGATACTTTGTCAAACCATCTTGTGTTTGAACACAAGTACTAGCTTCTGCATACTTATATTTGATGATTTGAATATAGGCATTATGACTCCTTTCTTTTCAAGAACTCTCCATAGCACTTCTCTTGGAACTTTATCATATGCTTTCTCTAAATCAATAAATATCATATGTAGATCCTCCTTATTCTCTCTATATTTCTCTATAAAACCTCTCAATAAATGTATGGCTTCCGTAGACCTACCTGACATGAATTAAAATTTACCTGTTTGTATGGACAAAAAGATACGCAATAATTTTATACTCTGGACATCATCAGTACGAACCTATGATCATATAATATGAACAATTTAGAAAAAATAAAAAGTGCATTGGGATGAACTTGTACATATCTATTTCATACTCTAGAAGTCGTCTGTATGAAGGTAACTTTGTACAATATGAATAACACTTAGAAAACTTTCCTACCATGGTTTTATTAACTGCTTTCTGGAGGAGCGCTCAACCCAAATTTTCCCGTATGATCCAAAATTTTTACACTCCCTTAGTGTATGTGTGCTTGGTTATCCAATTATAATCACACTCTCTCAGACTCAAGAAAAGTATAAAAAGTACATACTACAAAAATAGTAAATTCTAATCTAATCTAACATGAAGTGTTCAACTATCTGGAGTATGATTTCCCTAAAATGTTAGTAGACACAAAAAACAAAAGTAATATATCTAATATATGTTAGGAGAAACAAAAGTCAGTATAATAATATTTTTGAATCATCAAAAACATAAATGATATGAAAACTAAGTTGCAATAATCTCTCCCTTTTTAATGATGGCAAAATAATTATTATTTTAGTTAACATTCAAAATATTTTTTCTCATTAGCTCCCCTTAAATGAATGACCAACTAAATAATAAAGGGTTCCCATGCAGATCAAATATAATAAACCTAAAAATAAAAATGACTCTAAATAAAAAACAACTCGAACAAAAATACGAACTCGAACAAAACACAAACATGAACGAACATTCAAACTAACATTCACACATGCACCCAAAACACACACACACACACACACATTCATAATACACACACAATACATATTATACACATTCATCAATTATCAAACAATATTCTGACTCCCCCTTTTGATTATAACAAAAAGGGAAGTACATCTTGAAATGAAAGGTTTCAAAAGATAAACCAAAATAGTTGAAGGAGAAAAGAATTTTAAATCAATTGCAAATATAATACTAATTTCATAATATTAAAAAGAAAAATTTCAAAATTTTAAATCAAAGAACAACTAAGATAAGAAAAGTCAATCAAAGTCATTGTTCATTATAGACAAAATAGATAAAAATGATTATTGCAAAAATGACAAAATGAAGAATAGTTATTTTCAAATTCAATAATGTATATGATTATTAATTAGATAGATTTGGATTAGAAATTGTATAATAGTGGAAAAAATATAATAAAAAATTTCAAATGGTGACATTGCACATCTTTTCAAATATTTATGGCACACTTTGTGTATCTTTTCTATTTAGGCTAACTTTGTGCCTTTTTTTTACTTTGTAAACCATTGCACATCTTTTCTATCTATGTACATATTCTGAATTTCCTTTTTTTTTTACTTTTGGGTCTTTATAGTATAAATAATCTAAATTTAAATCTCACTAATAACAAAAATAAACATATTGAAAATTAAATAAATACTAAAACAACATCAATCTTGCAATAATTATAGCTTAGATATATTTATCTAAAAGAATATGAAATTGATCTCCTTATCTAAATTTAGTTATAATTTTAATTTAAATTTTGTAAGAAAATTCATTTGTTGAGCAAAGTAATTTATAACCCATTTCATAGATCAATTTCAAAAGGTTTTTCTCATTAAAAACACAAATATTCAAGAATTAAGATTTAAAACATGCCAACAAAACATACCACATTTCATTGATATAAAGGATTACATACAAACATTTCATTTATACCATACATAGCAACAAGCAATAATAATCATCACACAAATTTAAAACAACATATAAAACCACTACACTCATAGAAGAAAACATCAGAATAACAAATACAGAAACTCAAAAGTAACAACATGATAAAAGTACATCTAAAAATTTGAGAGGACCTGGTCTCGAGGAGGTGGTGCATTGAACATTGAAAATTAACTACTAATTATAGCTACATTCATGTTCACTGAGTCAAACTATCTTCGAATCTACCCCTTATTTTCATTATAACGAGCATCTTACTGGTGAAGGTGATTCTCAATTTGATCAAAGTGCTGATCAAAATGAGTTTCCAATCGATTGAAGCGCATGAACATTTTCTAATAGTAGTTTTCTTCAGGTTTAGGTGCGGGTGCTAGAGCAGGAGCTCCCCTTCTTCCTTAGAATCATCACTCTATAAACTCTGATCTAGCCCAAAAAGTGCCCAAAAAGAGGCATCAATGAAGTAGATAAGAAGTTCTATGGGAGGATAAGGATGAATTAGGTTGTACTTCTTTTCTAGGATTAGGTTGTACTTCTTTTTTAGGATGGTTCAGGTGACTCTGGATAAAAGTGGAGTCATATTTATGTGATCACCAGCTTTAGGGATAATTGAAGTTCTCAAAATATGTTGGATGACCTGGGCATTTTGATGTAGAGTGTAAAACCTAGAAAAATGACACACTTGGGATACACCTCTAAGAGTTTTATTAATTTCAGTCCAATCAAAATTGGCTATTGAGGTTAATGTGTGGGCTCAAATCGCTTTGGTTCTCAAATGAAAAAAGTTGCCTAAATATTTCTTGGTAATTTCTACTCGTCATTTTTGAACATGAGAATTAATCATAGAGTGGTACTCATTAACTCTCATATTGGCCAAAGTATTGGTAAGTTTCTTTGTGATAGGCATAAATAAGATAAAGAATGAAAGAGAGTTAAGTCGACACAAAAAGGGTATAACGAAAAAGTGAAGATCACCATGAATGAGAAGTCTAGAAGGGGTGTTTTTGGCAGCAAAATACCTAAAGTATGCATTCTCACTTACCTTAGATAGGAAGTTATCATCCCCACCACTTCTAGAAGAGGAACCCTTAGAAAGATGTGGTCATTTGCTAGAACTTGTCATTTCCTAAGATGAGGGCTCTAGAGGGTTTTGAAAAGTTTGTGAAAGTGAATGAAAACAACTTCAAAGGCCTTTTTTATTTAAAGGAAAATGATCTATCATACCATACGAAACATGAATTATATGTATGATTTTAAAATCACATGGAATAAATTATTTTCATATGTATAAATAGAAATGGCCAAAAATGAATCAATTTTTTTTATAAAATGTCATTTCTGAGGCATCCTTTCATACAGGCTTTTTGACCATATGATCATATAGATGAATAGGTGTTCATCCAGGATGATTAGAATATTAAAGAACATTTTAAAGATGGTTAGATTAATCCCCCACAGAAACTGATAGCTGGATCGTACAGAAAAATATGATTTTGTACGTACTATCAGCAATAAATAACTGACTCCAATTGATAAACCTTCCCTATGCATACAAACAAAACTGTACAAATCATACAACATGATGACATCATTATACAATATAAACCCTATAAAAACCTAAGTTTTATGTGGTCAAGTCCAAAACCTACCATGCATATGATACAAATTTTTTACGAGATGAAAAAATTTAATACAATGTGAATAGAACACTTATAGAATAAGGTATGATAATAAGAAAATCTTCTCAAAACTAATCAGTTTTTATCAAGTGACATACTTCACAGTAAAAAAAAAAGCAAAAATAAAAAATAGAAAACCGAACACACAAAAATAAACAAAACAAACAAACAGAGATGAACTATATATATATATATATATATATATATATATATATATATATATAATACATTAAGTTTGTAGAATTTTCAATTTAAGCATTAAGATCAATCACACCTAACCTAGTTCTTAAGGTGTTAAAAGTGTCAAAGGCCAGTAGTTTTGTGAAAATATTTGCAAGTTGATTTTTCATTATAACATGATTCAGCTCAATCTCTCCCTTAGTAATATGATGTTTAATGATGTTATGCCTTATGTCTATATGCTTGGTTCTAGAATATTGAATAAGATTATTTGAAATATATATGGCACTAGTATTTTTTCAAAAAATTGGAATTGTGCCAATTAAAAATCATAAATTAATCAACTATTATTTTAACCAAAGAACTTATGCCATACAACCACCTAAGACAATGTACTCTGCTTCAACAACAGATAGGGCTACTGAATTCTATTTTCTACTGGACCATGGAACTAAAGAGTTTCCTATGAATTAATAAGTTGTAGATGTACGTTTTTTATCAACCCTACAACCTGCAAAATTTGAATTATAATATCTAACAATTTCAAATAAAGAGCTGTACTTAGGATACTAAATTCCTAAGTTTTGAGTTCCCAAAAGATATCTCGTAATTCTTTTTACTGCTGTCAAATGTGATTCTTTTAGATCAAATTAAAATCTAGCACACAAATAAACACTGAATATTATATCTGGTCTGCTAGCAGTCAAGTAAAGTAATGATCCAATTGTACCTCTAAATTTCTTTTAATTAATAGATTTTCCCTTAGAATCCTTATCTAATTAAACTGAGGAACTCATAGGTGTAGTCACTAGTTTAACGTTATCTATTTCATATTTCTTAAGGATTTCCTTAATATACTTTGACTTGATAAGAAAAGTTCCTTCATCATTTTGCTTTATATTAAAACCAAGAAAATAACTCAAATCTCCTATCAAACTGATCTCAAATTCACTACTCATTATTTTATTAAAATCATCACAAAGATTTTTATTTATAGATCTAATTATGATGTCATTAATATATATTTGAATACTGGGTATATCATCTCCTATTTTCTTCAAAATAAGAGTGGTGTCCACACTTCCTTTTACAAAAGATCTCTCTAATAGGAAAGTGCTTAACCTCTGATACCAAGCCCTAGGTTCCTATTTCAGTCCATATAATGCCTTTTTCAATTTAAACACATATTTAAGGAATTTAAAATTTTCAAAACCTTGAGGTTTCTCAACATAAACATTATCTTATATCAACCCATTCAAAAAGGTACTCTTAATATCCATTTGAAATAATTTAAAACCTTTAAAATAGGCAAAGGCTAATAAAACCCTAATTGCTTCAAGTCTTGCTATAGGGGAAAGTTTCTTCAAATTTAATCTCTTATATTTGATTATAGCCCTTAGCCACTAAACTTTTCTTATTTATGATCACTACTTCTGAATCATTCATTTTATTTTTTAATACCCACTTAGTTCCTACAACACTTTGATTTTTTTGAACTTTCAATCAATTCCCAAAGATCATTTCTTACAAATTGATTCAACTCTTCTTACATGGCCAAAATCCATAATTCATCAGAAAGTGCTTGATTTATATTTGTGGGTTCAATAATTAATATAAAGGAAGAATGGTTCACCTTTTTGCTAAGTCCATATCTTTTCCTAACACCCTCACTAGGTTCACGTAAAATAAATTCCTTAAGGTGATTCTTAGAAAATTTCCATTCTCTAGGCAAAGGGCTTTCCTTTTCCATATTTTCTTCCAAATTTATCTTTTCTTTTCTTTGGGAGTTGTTCTCAATATGATCCCCTTCCAACCATGGCTATTCCAAAATGCCAGATTCATCAAACACAACATGTGTGGTTTCCTGAACTACTAAAGTTCTCTTATTAAAAACTCTATAAGATTTTCCAAATACTAGGGTATCCAAGAAAAATTCCTTCATCAAATTTTGGATTAAATTTTCTTAAAGGAGTTTTCCCATTATTATGAATGAACACCTTATATCAAAAAACGTACAAATGTGACTAATTTGGTATTCTTCCCTTATGAAGTTCATAGGGTGTCTTATTTAATTTGGATTTAATATTCACACTATTCAGAATATAAGAAGTTGTACTGATCGCTTCAGCCCAAAAATATTTTGGAAGTGAATATTCTACCATTATGGCTCTAGCAGCTTTAATTAATATTCTATTCTTTCTTTCGACTACCCCATTCTATTGAGGGGTCCTAGGTGCTGAAAAATTATGATAAATTCCTTTCTCTTTATAAAAGTCTTCAAATTTTTTGTTTTCTAATTCACCTCCATGATCACTTTGAATTAATAAAATCTTGGTTCCTAATTTTCTCTCAATCCAAGTGAAAAAATGTTTAGATTCATCAAATTCTTCACTCTTATGAAATAAAAATTTAACCCAAGCGAATCTAAAAAAATCATCAACAATCATAATTCCAAATACTTTACGTCCTAGACTTATCGTGCTAATTGGTCCAAAAAGATCCATATGAATAATTTTTAATGGTTTGCTAGTTTTAAGATCCTTATTAGATTGAAAGGAGGACTTCACCTATTTTCCTAGTTGGCATGCATCACACATGTGATCCTTAATAAAATCTAGGTTTGATATTCTTCTAATAAAATCTTTTTGGGTAATTTTCTTAAGGTTTTTTTTTTGCTTGCGTGATAAAATCTCCTATGCCATAACCATGATTCATGATAAATTATTTTTAGATAAAAAGCATTATGAGATTTAATATAATTCAAATTAAGCATGTATATATTATTTACCCTTATTCCATTCAAAACATTAATTCCATTTTGGCTTGTTATACAACTAGTGGGAAAAAATTTTACACTATAAACTTTATCACGCAGCTGACTATTACTCCTTAGATTATGATTTATGCCTTCTACAAGTAAAAATATCTCAATGAAAAAATTGTTCAAGTTTCCAATCATACCTGTGGCAATCTCTTTCCTAATGCTATTATCTCCTAGTGTAACCTTGCCTCCATTCCTAACTTCTAGCGATATGAATTATGTAGTGTCTCCAGTTATATACTTCTAACATCCATTATCCAGACACTAAATACTCTCATGAGATCTTGTATGAGAGTATTTTTATAAGATAATCAAATGTTAGTCTTAGCAACCCAAAAAGGTTTGGGTTCTCTGCTTGGCAAAATTTATATAGATGTATGCTTGATATGCTTTATTTATGCATCTTTGGTCTCCACACTAGATATGATTTACTATGAATAGTGCAAGTGTGAGATATATGGCTAATCATTCCACAAAAAAAATATTTAACTCTAGGAAAAGGATTTTTCAATCTATGTGAGTAAAACTGTCTTTTCTTAGGTTTTAAAAATTTTAATTTCTTATCAGGATTGAAAAATTATTCATGTGTGGGTGGAATCTTTTTTCTCATATGCTTTTAATTATGCTTTAAAAAAAAGAGTTTGTACTTTATAATATAACATTGTTAACTTTCAAATAATACTCCCTACTATCAGATTCATCTATAAATATTTTAATTTTTTTTTCAAGTTCAGTATAGGATGATTTCAATAGGTCATGCTATGTGTTCAATTCATCAAACTAATCAAATAATTTCATATGGTTGCTATCAATCAGTACATGGTCTTTCTTAAGGATTTCATGATCATTTTATAATTCTAGGAAATTTAAGTTTAACCTAGCTTGCATCCTTTTGAGTTTTCTATATGCAGTATGAATTTTTTTAGAAACATTAAATAACTCATCATAGGTTAAGTCACATACCTCTTTTTTGTGTGAATGATCAAGTTTATCGACCATCAAACACAGATTGGTGACTTCCTCATCTACTTTTGTTTCTGAAGAATCTGAATCTGAGTCCGCCCAAAATGCCCTCCGCAATCACTTCTTGCCCTCCTCACATTTGTTTTCTCTTTGACCTTCTCCTTGCTAGGATTGGCTTTTAGATTCGGGCATTCAAATTTGATGAGTCCAGATTTATAGCAAATAACATCGTTAAAAGCCTTAATATTTTTGTGGAACTTACCTTTATTCTACTATTGACAGCTCCTTTGCTTCCTTTTTAGAATACTCCTGAATTGCCTTGTCATCAAGGCAATATCATTCTTCATCCTCAGGTTGAGATTGATCACTCTCTAAGTCATCCAATTTCAACGCTATGTTCTTCTCTTTTCGCTTCTCACCAGCATCAATCTATCTTTGGGTCACTCCTTACTTGTAAGCAATTAGTGATCCAATATGATTATAAATAGAATAAATATTTAAATCTTTAGACTCTATAATAGCAGTTATTTTTACATCATAAGTAGTAGGCAAAAAATGAAGTATTTTATTTACTTCCTCAGCATTTGTTAGTTCCCTACCTAGCATACAAGGAGGTGATTATTTGTGTGAAACATGTCTACATGTTAGTGTTTAATTCATTTGATTTATTGCAAAAATAGTTCATAATCATGCTATAAAGTATTCAATCAAGATTGTTTCATATTGTTAGGCCCTTCATATGTGATATAAAGTCTATCCCAAATTTTTTTCCTCTTTTATAGGTAGAGACACACATATAGTCTTCAGATCTAAGTGCACAAAAAAATTACTCAAACATTTAGTGTTTAACTGAGCTAAATCATTTTCTTCCATAGTCTAGTCAGCAAATTATGTTTTAGTTCTAGTGCCATCTACAAGTCTAGTTGGCTTAGTGTATCCTTCATGTACTAAAATCCACTTATCACAGTCAAGCAATTGAAGAAAAGTAGACATACGTGTTTTTCAAAAATGAAAAGGAATGTTATCAAACAATGCAGGTCTAGTGATTAATTACCCTTCAGGTGTGTTACAATTTCCAAACATAGCCATGATTGTTTTCAAAAAGTATCTCTTAATTTTTAAAAGTAGACTCTAATACCCCTTGAAAGTTTATATAGGTTGTTAAACCTAAAAAGTAATTGTTCTAAAGCTAACCAAGAGGGGAGGGGGGGGGGATAAATTGGTAATTAAAAAATCTCTTAGAAATTTTATAGAAAACTATTCTTATAATTTTTTGCACAAAGAAAATTTTTTTGAATAAAAAACTTTTCAACCACAGAAATAAAAAGGTGTAGAACATTAAAATAGTGGTAAAATAAAAAAATGTAGAAATTTATAGTGGTTCGGTCTAACTAAACCTACGTCCACTCTTTGGACTCCCTTTTTAGGTATTGCACTATTACCAAAGTGACTCTCATTTTGCTCCCACAATATTGCAAAGAAGCTTTTTCAATTACCATATCTTCAACCAATCCCTGGTGTGGCAGAATACTGCCATCCTTTCACACTCTCTAAGTGTTGGTATAGAATCGCCATCTTTTCACACCCTTCTGGTGTCGGTAGAGAACCGTCATTCTTTCACACCCTCATGGGGTCGGTAGAGAACCATCATCCTTTCACACCCTCCTAGTGTTGGCAGAGAACCAGATCTTCTTCAAAGATCTTCTCTCGAGCATCTTCAAAGAAATAAGAAAGAGATTTGGTACACTTATAAAGAGATTCTCACCTTTGAGCAACATTGTGAGCCGTTCACACTCTCAACTTGCAAGAAGTCTCTTTCAAACACTCTCCCAAATAACTCTCAAACTTGCTCTCAAAGAAAAACATAAAGAAGGATTTTTTTTATAATCAATTTATAGGACTGTATATATGAAAGGCACAAAAAACTATCTAGACATTTAAAATTTTCAGTTTTGACTGCCCACGGTTGTACAATACGCTCGACGATTGTACGTACAAAAAGATCAAAAGTCGCTCGTACGATCCAGTACAACTTGATTTTATACTATGATTTACCTATGTACAAACTGACATCGTATAGTACAATCATTTCAAAATTGAACAGATTTGTCTAGTATGATTTAGTACAAAAGAATTTTGTACTCTAAATAACATATTGTATAAAATCCATATCGTACAGTACAATCTATTTTAATCAAACCATGTTTCATTTGGTATAAAGTGGATTCAATCATTTTATACTATGGAAGTTGTTTGTACGATCCTATGATTGTACAGTTTGAATAGTTTAAAAAATTTGCCTGTTCATATGGACAAAAAGATATGCAACCTTTCATATTCTAGATGTCATTTGTACGAACCTAAGGTTGTACAGTACAAATAGGACTTAGAAAATTTTCCTTCCATGGTTCAATTAACTGTTTTTTAGAGGAATGCTCAACCCAAATCCTTTTGTATGATCTAAGATTTTACATTACAATTAGTTTAAAAAAATTATAAATTATTACACTAGCCTAATTTGTGTGTGCACGGTTACCCAATTACAATCTCACTCTCTCAGACTCAAGAATAGTATAAAAAGTATAGACTTAAAAAATAGTAAACCATAATTTAATCTAAGTCGAAGTCTTCAACTACTTGGAATATGATTTCTCTAAAATGTTAGTACACACAAATAATAAAAGTAATATTTCTAATTTATGTTAGGAGAAATAATAGTCAATATGATAATATTTTGGAATCATAAAAAAACACACATGATATGAAAACATAGTTATGAAAACTAAGTTGCAACAAGGCTCTTCTCCCTTTAGAGGTACAACTGCTTTATCTTAAAGTTGTAGTAAATTAACGAAACACGTTGAAATAGAATGCCAAAAATTTGTTAAAAGAGCTTGAAGGTTAAAGGTATAGAAGTGAAGTGATTGCAGAAAAAATAAAACATTGTGTCATATAAATCAAAGATGACTCAAGCTTATGATAAAATGGTTCATCCGTGAACATTCCAAGTAAGAGACTTAGTTCTGATTTTACAAAGGCACATTTTGGCACAACGAAAGTATGGAGGTAAAGTTGAACCAATGTAGGAAGGTCTATTCATGGTGGAGAAAATCTATCATGGAAGATCTTAACAGCTAGTAGATAGTAAAGGAGAATTTCCAATGTTACCTATAAATGGGTGATGTCTCAAGAGATAATATGATTGGTAGTATTGTAAGAGAAAAGTTTTAATAAATAAAAGAATTTTTTGACATTTTTAAATTTCCTGAATATATTGATATTCTCATAATGAAATGGGTCCAAATGATGAGATTGGGTTTAGAAGATTATACTAAGACTTATAAATTTTAAAATCCCTAGTGTTGGATTAAATTTTATTCTTAAAAATTGGAATAAGTTTTATCAACTGCTCCTTTATTTTTGAACTTTGTTTGATCAGGTAATATGATCTCTAGTATTGTTCTAATTTAACCACTTAAATATGTTCATTTGAGATAAATCTCTCATTTGAATATCCAACTTAAAGCTATTCATTTAGGAGTGCATCTCATTTTAAAATCTTAAATTTAGTTGATTAGAAATAGCCATCCATCTAGGTCTAAATCTTTCTCATTATTTTGACATGGTTAGAAGAGTATAAAAAAATTCCTCTTTCAGTGTTTTGATATGTTCATGCGAATTTATGATTTATTTAAATTCTTTGTCTCACTATTTTGATATGATTAGGTGAAAGTCCGAATTGGTTGTTAGAACTATTAAATCTATCCCAAGGCTAACCAAGAGGGGATGAATTTGTAATTTAAAAAATCTCTTGGAAAATTTTAGAAAATTGATTTATGTTTTTATCACAATGAAAAATATTCTCCAAAATTAATTTTTCAACCCCAAAGTTAAAGTGCAGAATAATAAAAAGTAGTAAAATTAAAAAAAGAAGAACATAGAAATTTTTAGTGGTTTAGTCCAACTAGACCTACGGCCACTCCCTAAAGACTCCCTCTTCAAGTATTTCACTATATGAAAGTGACTCTCCTTTTGCTCCCATAACAAGGCAGAGAATCCCTTACAATTAACCTCTCTTCCATAAATCCTTGGTATGGTAGAGTACCATCATCATTTCTCTCCCTCCTAGTGATGGTAGAGAATCGGTGTCCTTTCATACCCTCCTAGTATCAATAGAGTACCATCATCCTCTCATACTACTTGGTGTCAGAAATGTACCATCATCCTCTCACACCCTCCTGGTGTTGAAAAAATACCAGTGCTCCTTTGAAACTCTTCTTTCAAGAGACTTCAAGAAAGTAGGGAAGAATTTTAAAGAACAAGCAAGAGATCCTCAATGTTGGGCAAACTTATGAATCCCCTCACAAATCCCTCTTAAGAGATCTCTTACTCTCCAATCTCAAGACACTCTCCAAGTGCACTCTCAAAAGAAATTTGCAGTAGGAATTCATAGGTGTTCTTTAGTTAGTCAGTTCTTAGGACCTTATATAGAGAGGATAAGAAAATCCATCTAGAAACATAAAAATTCAATTTGGCTATCTTGGATTGTATAGTATGATGATACTTTATACATTTAAAAAATTCAAAAAATCCTTGGAAAAACTTATATAAATATATTTTCATACTCTGTTAGTCGTATGTATGAATTGGCATCATACTGTACGAACAGTTCAAAAATGAACAAATTCATAAGGTACATTTCTGTACGAATGTATTTCATACTCTGGTTAGTGCATTGTATGAACTTCTTTTCATACAGTATGATCGGTTTAACCAAATAATGCTTTATTTGGTATAATAATGGACGAGTCCATTTCGTACTCTAGACGTCATCTATATGAACCAAAGTTCGTACAATACTAATAATTGAAAAAATTTACATGTTTGTATGAGATGAACTAGTACTCACCCATTTTATACTCTGAATGTCATCATACTAAACCCATTTTGTACAGTATGATCAGTACATAAGAATGATGAGTTTATTCATGATGATATGTACATAGCCATTTCATACTTTGGATGTCATCTGTATAAATGTAACCTCATATAATACAAATAATTCAATAAAAATTTTCTAAAGCATGATTCTATTAACTTCTTTCTAGAGGAATTCTTGAGTCAAATTGTCTAGTACAATTATTGAATTATATAGTATGATTAGTTTTAAAACTACAAGTTTTAACTCACTCCCCTAGTATGTGTGTGCACAATTACCCAATTACAATCACTCTCTCACACTTAAGATAAAATAAAAAAAGGGTGGACTTCAATTATAATAAACCCTTATCTAATCTATCTTAAAGTCTTTAGCATTCTGGCATTTTGACTGAGTGTGTACACACGAGATATATGGATAACTTGGGCAACACCTCTAAGAGTCTAATATAGTTTTAACCAGTCAAAGTTAGCTCTAGAGTTTAATGTGTACGCTCTAACTCCTTGGGTTCTTAGGTGAAAGATGTTTCCTAAGTATTCCTTACTGATTTCTACTCATTGCTTGAAAACATAAGAGGTAATCTTGGTGTGATCTTGGTTTACGTTCATGTTAGCCAGAAAAGTATGGAATGTCTCTTTATGGTAGGTATAGATGAGGGTCAGGATAAAAGAAAATTGGGTTGAGGCAAAAAGTAGCATAACTGAAAAGTTAATGTCACTTTGAATCAAAATTCGAGAGGGGGTAATTTTTGCAGCAAAATGCCTATGAAAAGCTTCATCATTCTCCTTGGAAAGAAAGTTGTCATCCCTACCAAATTTAGAGGATGCTTGCCATTTTTAAGATTTTGGACTCGAGATGGTTTGGAATTGAATGTGAAAGTGAATAAAAATTTATTCAAGACCCTTTTATATAAAGAAAAATGACCTATCGTATAATACAAAATATGGATCATACGTACAATTTTAAGATCATACGGGATGAACAAATTTCGTACATACAAACAGAAACGTCCAAAACTAAAATGCTTTTCATAAAATGCCATTTATGAGGTGTCATTTTGTATAGAATTTTTGACCAAATGATCATACAGATTAACAGTTATTCATCCAGGATGATAAAAAATTAAAGATCATTTTATGATTATTAGGTTTATACATATAGAAAAATGACAACATGATCGTATAGAAAAAATCTTATTTCATACGTACAATTAGATAAAATAATTGAACATCCAAAAAATTGTCCCCAATCATATTGAAAAAAATAATATAGTTATTATAGATGATGAAAACATTGTACAATACCAAATTAAATAAAAAACTTAGTTTCATGTGCTCAACTCAGAAACTTACCTTACAAATGCTATAGAATTCATACAATACGAAAAAATTTTGTACAGTATGAAGAAAATACTTAAAATAATAAAATACCTTTTTAAATACAATGACATGTTTTGAGCACAAAAAAAACTAATAAAAGAAAAAAAAAACACACAAATAAAGAAAATAAACAAATGCATAATTACACAATACATCAAGTTTGTAGAATTTTTAATTTAAGCATTAAGATCAATCACACCTAATCTGGTTCTTAGAGTGCTAAACATGTCAAAAGCAAGTGGTTTTGTGAAAATATCTGCAAGTTAATTCTAAGTAGCAACATGATGCAATTCAATTTCTCCCTTAGATACATAATCTCTAATGAAGTGAAGCCTTATATGAATATGCTTGGTTCTAAAAAGTTGAATAAGATTCTTTGAAATGCAAATGATATTAGTATTATCATAGAAAATAAGAATGGTGCCAATTAACAATCCTAAATCAATCAGTTGTTATTTTAATCAAAGAACTTGTGCCACACGACTACCAAAGGCAATGCATTCTACTTCAATAGTAGATAGGGCTTCTTAATTCTGTTTTCTACTAGACCAAAAAACTAAAGATTTTCATATGAATTGATAAGTTCTAGAAGTACATTTTTTATCATCCCTACATCCTATAAATCTAAATCAGAATATTTAATAATTTTAAAAGTAGAACTATGCTTAGGATACCAAATTTCTAAATTTTGAGTTCCCAAAAGATATCTCAGAATTCTTTTAACTGCTGTCAAATGTGATTCCTTTGCATCAGATTGAAATCAAGCATACAAATAAATATTAAACATAATATTTGGTCTTCTAGTAGTCAAGTAAAGTAATGATCCAATTATTCCTCTAAAGTTTTTTTTATCAACAGATTTTTTCTTAGGGTCCTTATCTAATTGCACTGAGGAACTCATTGGTATAGTCACTGGTTTAGCATTATCCATTTTATATTTTTTGAGAATGTCCTTAATATACTTTAACTGAATAAGAAAAGTTTCTTCCTCATTTTGCTTTATGCTAAAACTAAGAAAATGACTTAAATCTCTCATCAAACTCATCTAAAATTCACTACTCATTATTTTTAAAAAATCATAACAAAAATTTTTATTTATAGATCCAAATAAGATATCATTAACATATATTTAAATAATGAGTATGTCGTCTCCTATCTTTTCAAAAAGAGAGTGGTGTCCACACTTCCTTTAACAAATGATCTTTCTAATAGGAAAGTGCTTAACCTCTCATATCAAGCCATAGGTTCCTGTTTCATTTCATATAATACCTTTTTTAATTTAAACACATGATTAAGGAATTTAAAATTTTCAAACCCTGTAGGTTGCTCAACATAAACATCCTCTTGTATCACCCTATTTAGAAAGGCACTCTTATTATCTATTTGATACAATTTAAAACCTTTAAAATAGACAAAGAATAATAAAACCCTTATTGTTTCAAGTCTGCCTACAAGGGAAAAATTTTCTTCAAAATTAATTTATTCTATTTGATTATACCCCTTGGCCACCAATCTTTCCTTATTTCTAATCACAACTCCCGAATCATTCATTTTATTTTTGAGCACCCACTTAGTTTCAACAACACTTTAATCCTTAGGCCTTTCAATTAATTCCCAAATATCATTTTTAACAAATTGATTTAATATTTCTTGCATAGTTAAAATTTAAAATTTATCCAAAAGTGCTTGATTTATATTAATGGATTCAAACATCAATATAAAGGTAGAATGGTTAACTTCTTTGTTAAGTCCATGCCTAGTCCTAACACCCTCACTAGGTTCACCTAAAATTATTTCCTTAGGGTGATTCTTAGAAAATATTTATTCTCTAGGCAAAGGGTTTTCTTTTCCAACATCTTCTTTCAAATTTATCTTTTCAATTCCTTGGGAGATATTTCTATATGATCTTCTTCCAACCTTGGCTATTTCAAAATGCCATTTTATCAAAAATAACATATATGGTTTCCTCAACTATCAAAGTTCTCTTATTAAAAACTCTATAGAATTTGTCAACATTAGAATATTCAAGAAATTTCTAGAAAGTTTTCTTATTTCTGAAGATTTTGAGATAATTACTCCTCAATTTGATAAAGGTTTATTGGCTTTGAACTCGACCGATCCTTTTGCTTCATCCTCAGGGATGAAAATTTTTTTAATAGATTTGGGAATTCAAATTCAATCCTTGGACACAGTGTGATAAATGCGAATTCACCTATTTCGGTTATAAAAAATTTTCATGTTAATGATCTTAGAGTGAGCGAGAAGAAGGATGTTATTTTGGATAAGATTAATGATGAAATGCCCACTAGAGATGATAAGGAGGTTGATGTTAATCTTTGGAATAAGAAGCCATACATCAAATTGAATTTTAAGGATGAAGATATGGTATTGTCGGAGGATGGCAAAGCAATAAAAATGAGAGAAGAAAATGAGATGTTGAATTCAAATAATGTGTTGAATTCATTGGTAATAATGGTGTTTGGGAAAGAAATACCATCTCATATTTTGGCATGGGAAGTGAGGGGCCAGTGGAGTCAATATGGGCAATTCCATTTTATAACTCTTGGAAGGGGTTGGTTTTTATGTTCTTTCAGTTCATATTAGATGATAGAAGCTAATCTTTTAGGTGGTCTGTGGTTTGTGAATGGGCATATTGTTGGTATGGATAAATGGACACCTGATCTCTCTTCATTATCCATGAAGGAGCTGACCTCTCTTATATGGATAAGAATGCCCCATTTACCATTACAATGTTGGGATGAGGTGAATGTGGTAAGAATTACTTCTATGGTTGGTAAACCATTAATGTTAGATGGAAACATGTTCCAATGGGGGTGGAGGGAGTTTGCAAGGGTTTGTGTGCGCGTGAAGCTGGACCGAAGCCTTACTATAGGAGTGTGGGTGGAGAGTATTTTAGGAAGGTTTTTCCGAAAGGTAGAATATGAAAAAATCTCAACAATTTGTTTTGAATGTGGAATGATTGGGCATGTGAATAATGAATGCAAACATGGAATTTTTGTCAAGGAACTTGGTGATGTTGCTAGTGAAGGTGGATTGGATATTAATGGTTGAAGAGATAAGATGTATTTAATAATCCTACTTATGGTCCATGGGGTCCTTATCAATCATAAGAGAAGTAGAAGGTTTACTCAAAGAAACAATAATGTTAAGCCAATGATTCTGAAATATGTATGGAAATAAATGAAGCTAGTTCTGGAAGTTCAAGGTAATAGGCTTGAAGTGGGATCTGTAGACTGGAATGGATCTATTGTGTTGGAGATGAAGGATTTGAATGTTGATACAGGTCAAACTGAAGAGGGTGAATTTATCTTGGGACGGGATAAATGTATCGAAGAAATGCAAGCTGTTGGAGCTAAGGAGCTTGATGACTAGATCATCGAAGATATACAGAATGCTGATGGTGATATGGATATGGTCTTCACTCCTGTAAGTTGTTTTTTACCAGTGGATGTTAATAAATTTGATGTATTGAATGTGGAGAATGGTGACAAGGTGGAGGATGGTGTGAGTGAGAAAAGGTTAAACGATAGTGGTGTTGAAGGCACTACTTCTATGGTTGATGATGTTGGGTTGTGGAAAGATGATGGCTGTGGAAGGAAAAAATGTAGTGACTTTTCTGGTTGTGGTGTGGTTAAGGAGATTGGTTACATTGGGGAAATGACCAAGTTTAGGCTTGCTAAAGAACTCAAATCCTTAGGGCCAATCAAAAATGTTCCTCGTGGTAGAAATATGGAAGTTGGAAGTAAGAGAAGGGACAGGACTCATCCCCTAGGGTGGTTTAATGAACTCTATTGCTTTTTGGAATTATAGAGGGGCAAAGAAAAAAGAAGTCTCTCTCTATCTTAAGGATTTTATTGAAGATTATAGTGTTTTGTTTGCGGGGTTGGTGGAGACCAAAATTAATTCTTTTGATAAAGTAACCTTTGAGAAGGTAATGGGACCGAATTGGGATTTTTTTCTTCTTCTGTCAGTTGGTTTATCTTGTGGAATTATGGTCTTATGGAGATCAAATTTGGCATCATTTTCTGTGATAAAGACTTCAAATCAATGTGTTATAGGGGATCTTAACAATTTTAATAAGGGTGAGTGGATGATTTCAATAGTTTATGGGAGTAAGGAGGTTCATAAAAGGAGGAGGTTATGGGATTGTATTCAAGAGGTTTCCCATAGGGAAGTTCCTTCAATTTTAGGTGGGGACTTCAACTATATTTTGTCCCAAGAAGATAAGAAGGGTGGAAGGAAGTTTATGTTTTCATAAGGTCCCAAAAAAATGGTTAATTTTATGAATGAAAATGACTTTCATGAAGTAGGGATTGTTGGACCAAGGATCACTTGGTGTAATAATAAGACTGGTGGGGGACGGATTCTTGAAAGTTTGGATAGGTATTTGCTTAATTCATTGGCTATCAATTTTATCCAGGTTGCAGTGGTTAGGCACATTTCCAAAGTTTCTTCGGATCACAATCCTATTATTCTGAAAAATTTTTATTCTTCTATAAAAAATACAGGGGTTTTAATGTTTGAAGATATTTGGATGTTATTCAAAGCTTCAACTCATATAATTTCTAAAGTATGGAAGAATGCTTTTGATGGGGATGATATGCAAATCCTTAGCAAGAAATGTAATAGAGCTTTGAAATATTTGTTCTTTTGGAGTAAGGCTAAATTAAAGGAATTCTCTAACGAGAAAGATAGGTTGAAAGTGGAAATTTTTTAGCTTCAAGAGGAGGAAGCTAAAGATGGTTGGTTGAATGAAGAGAAATCATGGATGCTTAGATCGAAAGTCAAAGAGCTGAATGTTAACCTTTGTCATTTGAATACCTGGTGGAAGCAAAGAGCCAAAGTGAAGTGGATTGAAGAAGGGGACTCTAATACTAAATTTTTCCATGCTTTTACAAATGCTAGGAAGAATGGTAATTGGATTTCTTAAGTTAGGAATTCTGATGGTGTTCTTACAGAGGAGCCGAAGGAGGTGGAGGAGGTTTTTTTTCAAATTTTTTTAGAGCAAATGGAAGGATTTGGTGTGTTGTTTGGATAATTAGCCTACTCTGTGTAAGGTCTTAGAGGTTAAAGATAGAAGTGGGCAGGATGCGGATCTCTCTGATTCAGAAATTATGGATGTGGTTAAGAGGTTGGGTAATAACAAGGCTCCTGGATGTGATCGGATGACTTATTCTTTTTCAAGGCTTATTGGTATATTATCGGGGATGATGTTTGTAGAGCAGTGAAGAGGTTTTTTCTTTTGGGAAAAATGTGTAAGGAGTGGAAGGATACATTTGTTGTGCTGATTCCCAGATCCAAAAATCCAGTGATTCCTTATGGTTTTCATCCAATAAGCCTTTGTAATTTCATATACAAAATTGTGGCTAAAGTTTTATTGAATAGATTACTTTTGGTTATCCCTAAGATTATCTTTGAAGAATAGGTGGCTTTTTTAAGAGGTAGATCTTTATCGGATCATTTTTTACTAGCTCAAGCGGTGTTCAGCAAAATAAGGTTTTCCAAATCTAGTAATAAATTATTGGCTATCAAGTTAGACACAGAGCAAGCTTGTGATAGTATGTGTTGGACTACTCTTAACAAGATGATGGTTATCTTGGGCTTTCCTATAAAATATGTGAGCTTGGCGATAGAGTGTGTCTTGGAACCAAGGTTCTCAATCTTGATCAATGGCGGTATTTCTAGATGGATTGTGGGAAAGAGTGGTTTCCGTCAAGGTTGTCCACTCTCACCATTTTTATTTATTTTATGCTCATAATTGCTTTCTAATGCTTTTTCCAACAAAGGCATGGATCTGGGTATCAAAATTTCTCCAAAGGCACAAAGAATTTCTCATTTGCTTTATGAAGATGATGTTTTATTATTTTCTGATGCTAAACTGAGGAGTATTAAGAAGATGAAAAGCATTGTCAATGACTATTGTAATTGGACTAGTCAAAGAATAAATCTTCAAAACTTTTCTATGATTTATGGTAAATCTGTTGTGAGAAGTAGGAAGAAATAGATTACAAGGTTATTGGGGTTTAAGCATGTTGAAGAGATGGAGTACTTGGGAATTAAGATTGCTCTAAGGAGATTGAGAAAATTTGATTTCCAAACTCTATTGGATAGATCTTTGAAGAACTTAAATGCTTGGGGAAATAGGTTCATTTCTCTTCCTGGAAGAATGGTTTTGGTGAAGACTATTTTTATTAACCTTCCTTTATTCCTTTTGTCTCATTCTCTTGTTCCATTAAGTATTTTGAAGGAATTTGAGAAATTATGTAGGAATTTTATTTGGAATAAATATGATGGAAGTCATGGGCTGCATTATGTGGCTTGGGATGTGCTATGTAAACCGAGAGCATTGGGAGGTTGGGGTATCCAGTCGGCATTGTCCAGGATGGGGCCATTTAGGGCAAAGTTTGCGTGGAATTTATTGGAAAATCCTTCTAGCATGTTGAATAGGAATTTATTGGCTAAATATGTTGAAAGATGGTGGAGTAATGGTGTCATGAAAGGTGGTTCTTCCTCTTGGAAGATCATTGCTAGTGGATGGAAGGATCTTAGATGCTTTGTAAGATATTGTTGGTTCTAATATCAATGTCTTAAAAGATGTATGGATCATGGACAAAAGTTTGTTTAGATGGCCTGCTTTTGTTGCAATCTTTGAAGATGATAAAACAACTCTTGACTTCTTCATTCATGATGGAAGGTAGGATTATGATAAACTGATTTTATACTTTAGAGAAGATCTTGTTTATATGATAAGCAATATTCATATTTGTCACAATTATAATGAAGATTATATGGAACTAAAGATGAAAAAGAGTGGAAGATCTTTTTCAGCTATGCTAATTGAAGATGGCTTGGAGGAAGAGATAAATGTGGATCATGTTTCATGGATTCACAAGTTAAAGTTGAATGCTCGGGTTAAACTTTTTATGTGGCGAGTTTGCAAGAAGGCAATTCCTATAGCAGATTTTCTAATGAATAGAAGGTTAGCTAACAACAATATGTACCCAAGGGGATGTGGAGAGGTTTAAGACATCAATTATGTTACGACTACTTATTCAAAGCTTTTAAAGGTAATTGACTTATTGATAAGTTGGGGATTTAGGTTACTGAAATTCAACTCACTTTAAGAATGTTTGCATGAGCTGAAAATGATGGTTGGGATATATTTGGTGTCTGTTAGAATTTACTTTACTCTATTATGGTTCTCATGGAGTAGCAAGAACAAGGTGAGGTATGGAAAAGTGGAAGATAGTGAAGTGATTATTGCTGCTAGAGTACTTGGTTTTGTAAGCATGGACAACCATAATGAAATCCTCTCGCATCATTGGGATGTCACTCAATATGATCGACTGTTTTCTAAAATTTGGCATCCTCCTCCAACCCCAAGTGGTATAAAATAAACATTGATGCTACACTAAAAGGTAATAATGAGGCTGGTATTGGTGGAATTATTCGAGATAGTAAAGGAAGGTTTATGTTAGCATTTAGTTTTTATGGTGTTCATTGGGACATAGCACAATTGGAACTTTTTGCTTTTAGATCCTTGAAGGAAGTGTTACAAGGAAGTTTACATGATGCTAAGGTATTATTATTGAGGGAGACAATAAAAATGTGATCTAATTTCTTCATAAGTTATACAGCAAACTGAAGAAATTGATGGGGAGCATTGAAGATGAAGATTTATTATTCTTAAGTTGTTGTAATAATGTTATTTTTCATTATGTTGGTCGTAATTGTAATAAATTAGCTGATATTGTGGGCAGCTTAGCTATTTCTTAAGATTTTATTTGGGATATATTTTGTGAGAGTAAACTTCCTCCTTTTATTTATTTAGTGAAGGAAAGAAGTGATACGGTGGTTTACTCTCAATAGTGTATCTAGGTTCTTTGGATGTTTTCTTTTATTAATGCAATTTGTATTGTTAAAAAAAAAATATCCAAGAAATATTATTTCATAATGTTTTGGATCAAATTTTCTTAAAAGAGTTTTACTATTATTCTGAAGGAACACCTTGCATCCAAAAACATGTAAATTGAAAAACTAGGTGTTCTACCCTTAAGAAGTTCATAGGGTGACTTATTCAATTTTGATCTAATGTTCACTCTACTCAGAACAAAATAAGTTGTACTAACCACTTCAGCCAAAAAATATTTTAGAAGTGAGTATTCTGCCAATATGGCTCTAGTGGCTTTAATTAATGTTTTATTTTTTCTTTCTACTACCCCATTCTCCTGAGAGGTGATAGGTGCTGAAAAATTATGATCAATTCCTTTCTTTGTACAAAAATCTTTAAATTTTTCATTTTCTAATTCTCCTCCATGATCACTTTGAATTGATAAAATATCACACCCTAATTTCCTCTAAATCCAAGTATAAAAGTTTCTAAATTCCTCAAATGATCCACTCTTATTAAATAAAAATCTAACCCAAGTGAATCTTAAAAAATCATCAACAATCACTAATCCAAACACTTTACCTCATAGACTTACAGTGCTAATGGTTCTAAAAAGATTCATGTGAATGATTTCCAATGGTTTATTAGTTCTCAGATCCTTAATGGAATGAAAGGAAGACTTTACCAATTTTCCTAATTGACATTCATCACACAGGTGATCCTTAGTAAAGTCTAGTTTGGGTACTCCTCTAACTAATTCTTTTTGGACAATTTTTCTAAGATTTTTCATGCTTGTGTGACAAAGTCTCCTATGCCATATCCATGATTCATAAGTAATTATTTTGTGACAAAAAGCATTATAAGATTTAATAAAATTCAAATCAAGCATATACACATTATTTACCCTATTTCCATGCAATACATCAATTCTATTTTGGCTTATTATGCAGTTAGTGGGAAAAAATTTACACTACAACCTTTATCATGTAGCTGACTAATACTCAACAAGTTATATTTTAAGCCTTCTACCAATAAGACATTTTCAATGAAAAAATTATTCAAATTCCCAATCTTATCTATGCCTACCACTTTCCTTGTGGTATTGTCTCATAGTGTAACCTTGCCTCCATTTCTGGATTCCATTGATATGAATTGTGTCGTATCGCTAGTCATATGCTTCAAACATCCACTATTAAGGTACCAAATGATCTCACGAGGTCTTATGTGAGAGTGATTCTACAAGATGATTAAATGTTAGACTTGGGAACCTAAATAAGTTTAGGTTCTCCTCTTAGCAAAAATAATCTTGATGCATATTTGATATGCTGTGTTTATGCATCTTAGGTCTCCATACTAAATGAGTTTTACAATGAGTAGTATAAGTGTGTGAGATATGCCCAATCAATCCACAAGAAGAACATTTCACTCCTGGAAAGGATTTATTAATCTATATGAGTTATAGTATCTTTTCTTAGGTTTTGACATTTTAGGCTTTCGATCAGGATTTAAAAAATCTTCAAGTGTTGGGGGTATTATATTTTCCTCAAGATCTTTCAGTTTCTCTCTAAGATATGAATTTGTACTCAATAAAACTAAATTATCAACTTTCAAATAATGCTCTCTACGAACAGATTCATCCATAGATGTTTTAAAATCATTTTCAAGTTTAGTATGTAATGATTTTAGTAGTTCAGACTATTTGTTCAAATCATCAAACTCATCCAATAATTTCATGTTGTTGCTATCTATCATTGCGTGATCATTCATAAGGATTTCATGCTCTTTTTATAATTCTAAAAATTCTATGTTCAACCTAGCATGCATTTTTTTGAGTTTCCTATAAGCAATATAAATTTTCTCAGAAACATCAAATAACTCTTCAGAGGTTAAGTCACATACCTCTTCTTGATCTGACTGATCAAGCTTGTCGGCCATTAAACACGATTTTGTGACTTCCTCCTCTACTTCTATTTCAGAGGAATCTAAAGTTGAGTCTGCCCAAAATGTTCTCTGTAATCTCTTCTTACCCTTCCTCACATTTATTTTCTCCTTAACCTTCTCCTTGCTAGAATTATCTTTGAGATTTAGGCATTCAAATTTGATTTGTCCAGGCTTCCTACATTCATAGCAAATTACTTTATTAGAAGCTTTAGAATTTTTGCGAAACTTAACTTTATTCCACTATTGATGTCTCTTTTACTTCCTCTTAAGGAAACTATTGAATTTCCTTATCATTAAGGCAATGCCATCTTCATCCTCAGGCTGAGACTGATCGCTATATGAGTCATCCACTTTCAATGCAATATTTTTCTCCTTATGCTTCTCACATGCATCAATCTTTCTTTGAGTCACTCCTTTCTCATACGCGATTAGTGATTTAAGAAGATTGTCAATAGAATAAATATTTAAGTCTTTTGATTCCTTACAGCAATTATCTTTGCATCATAAGCAGTAGACAAACAATAAAAAATTTTATTTACTTTTTAAGCATTCATTAGTTCCTTACCTAAAGCATGTAATGAGGTGATTATTTATGTGAAATTAGTATACATATAAGTGATTGATTCTTTCAGTTTCATGCAAAATAGTTCATAATCATGTAGTAGAATATTCAATCAATATTATTTCACCTTATTAGTTCCTTCATATGTAATACAAAGCCTATACCAAATTTCTTTTCTAGTTCTAAGAGTTGAGACTCGTATATAGTCTTCAGACTTAAGCGTACAGAAAAAATTATTTAAACATTTAATGTTTAACTGAACTAAGTCTTTTTCTTCTACAGTCTAGTCTATAAATAGTATTTCAGTTCTAACTCCATCTCCAAGTCTAGTTGGTCTAGTTTATCCTAACTGTACTAAAATGCACATGCGATTATTAAGAAATTTAAGAAAAGTAACTTATAGGTTTTCCAAAAATTGAAAGGGATGTTATAAAGCAATGGGGGTCTTATGATTAAATATCCTTCAGGTGTGTTACAGTTTTCAAAAGTAGCCATGATCATTTTCAAAAAATTGTCTAAACCTTAATTTTTAAAAGTAAGCTTAGATACCACTTGAAAGTGCAAATAGGTTGTTAAACCTATTAAATTTATCCCAAGGCTAACCGAGAGGGGGGGGTTGGTTTTTTTAAAAATCTCTTGGAAATTTTAGAGATCAAATTTTATAGTTTTTAAGCACAACAAAAATTTATCAAAACTAATTTTTTCAACCAAAAGATTAAATGGTAGAAAATAAAAAATAGTAAAAAGTAAAGATAGAAAAAATATAAATTTATAGTGGTTCGATCCAACTAGACTTATATCCACTCCCTAAAGACTCCCACTTTACATACTGCACTACACCAAAGTTGTTGCAGTCCATGACCCATAGTCTGAGATTTTGGTGATGATAAATAATGTCGATTGAATTATTATTCAATAAATATTTTTATTCTGCTCTTGTTTGAGAGTACTAATATTTTAGAGAGATTATATAATTACTTAAGACAACCAGAAGACTCAAGACTGAGTAGAGTAGGATGTGAAGTTTGAAACCATATGATTTTCATTTATTTTGTATTTCTTCTTTTCTTGAGTCCGACTACAAAGTGTATGCAAACTGAGCAACCAAGCACACATACAGGGGGAGAGCTTTATTTTAAATAAAAAAAATTCTTTTTTAACCCTCTGTAGATCATACTGTATGACTTTAAATCATACTGTACGAACTACTACGGCTTAACGGCTACCTATGAGCAGATCATATTATACAAAGAGTATTGTCTGATATGATGTGAATTTAATTAAAACCCCTAACAACCAATTTAATTTAAGTAAGTTCTTAATTCATAAATTTTGAACTGATCATATTGTATGATCCAATCATACTGTATGATAATTTGAATACTTAAATTAACCCCCATGATTAGTTAGTAAATGAAGGATTAATTTTTGATTGGGTATCATATTGTATGATATGGTTCATATCATACGATCAAATTTGTGATGAGGCACTGGAAGATGTGAAGAAAATGAGGCTATTTTTGATGTATCGTACTGCATGATGTAGATCATACCAGATGATGAACAGAGATCAGTTTTGGTCATCCTAGCAGTCATCCTGTATGAATAGAAGAAAAATAACACATCATACTGAACAATATTGAACAGTACTGTATAATGTTATTCAGAGAAATTGCTTGAAGGCTAATTTGAATTGATCATACTTTATAAACAGAAATAGCTATATTGAAAAATTAGGGTTTTTTGGAGCCTGATTTTAATATTATAAATAACTAGGATGTACGATCTAGGATCGTACAATACGAACAAAAATAGTTATATTGAAAATTTAGGGTTTTTTTGGCCTAGATCTAGGATCATACTATATGAACAGAAATATCACCCAGAATAACCTAGTTAGAGGTGTACCTAAGTTAGACTTCACTAAGGACCTTCTATGTAATGCATGCCAACTAGAAAAACAAATAAAATTATCTTTTCATTCAATCAAGGATGTGATTACATCTAGTCCACTAGAAATCCTTCACATGGACCTATTTGGACATGTTAGCACAGCTAGCCTAGGTAGAAAGAATTATGGTTTTGTAATTATAGACAACTTCCCTAGATTAAATTGGGTAAGATTCCTAGCACATAAAAATGAGTTGTTTGAGGAATTTAAGACTTCTTCTACTTAGATTCAACAAAAATTAGGATGCAAAATATCAACAATTTATTGCAATCATGGTGGAGAGTTTCAAAATGAAAGATTTGAATCATTTTATAAAAGGATAGGAATAGAGCATAATTTCTCAACCCCTAGAACTTGTCAGCAAAATGGAGTAGTAGAAAGAAATAATGGAACCTTAGTAGATACTGCTAGGACAATGTTAGCTGAGTAGACTCTTTCTAGATATCTTTGGGTAGAAGTAGTAAACATGACATGTTATGTATTAATTAAGGTGAATATCAGGTTGAAGTTAAATAAAACTTCTTATGAACTCCTTAAGGGTCGGACACCTAATCTTTCACACTTACATGTTTTCAGTTGTAAGTGCTTTATCTTAATTAATGGCAAACTTCCCTTAGGAAAATTTGATCCCAAGTTTGATGAGGGTGACTTCTTAGGTTATTCATCTATAGGTAAGTCCAATAGAATCTTCAAAAAGAGAACCCTAGTAGTAGAATAGTCCATCCATGTAGTGCTTGATGAATCAGATAAGCCCTCTGAATCTAAAATTGAAGAAGATGAAGTAGAGGCAATTCAAGGAGTAAAAATTATGACCATAGAAGAAAGTGTAAAACCTCAGGAAGACTTGCCTAGAGAATAGAGATATTCTTCTAGTCACCTAAAGATTTAATTTCAGGAGACCCATCAGAAGGTGTGAGAATTAGGCACAAACTTATGAAGGAGGTTAGTCATTCAGCATTCATCTCTATGATAGAACCCACATGTATAGATCAAGCTTTAGGAGATGAATTTGGATCCTAGCAATGTAAGAGGAATTGAACCAATTCACTAGGAATGAAGTTTGGAAACTAGTCAAGAGGCCAAAAGAGGAGAGTGTAGTTGGAACAAAATTTGTCTTTAAAAATAAGGTGAATGACTCACGAATTATCGTAAGAAATATGGCCAAACTAGTAGCTAAAGGGTGTAACCAAATCAAAGGTATAAACTTTGAAAAAACCTTTGCCCTAGTATCTAGAATAGAAGCCATAAGGATACTCTTAGCTTTTGCCTTCTTCAAAAGTTTTAAATTATATCAAATGGATGTAAAGAGTGCTTTTCTAAACGGGGTAAACAAAGAAGATGTTTATGTTAAGTAACCCTCTGAATTTGAAAGTTCACAATTTCCAAACCATGTATTCAAATTACAAAAGGTGCTTTATGGATTAAAGCAAGCACCTAGAGCCTGGTACAAAAGTCTGAGCTCATTCTTACGAGATAGAGGTTTTGTTAAGGGGAGTGTGGACACCACTCTTTTTACAAGAGGTAAAGGATAAAATTCTCATTGTTTAGATTTACATAGAAGCCTATTTGTTTTGATCTTCAGATAAAACATTATGTGATAAATTCTCAAAAATAATGAGTAATGAGTTTAAAATGAGCATGATATGAGAGCTTAATTATTTTCTTGGCTTTAGTGTAAAATAAATGGATAATGGAATATTTCTTAGCCAAACAAAATACATTAAGGATATTCTAAAAAATTATTAAATGGATAGTGTTAAGCCCATGAACACTCCAATGAGCTCTACGATTCAACTAGACAATGACCAGAATGGAAAATCATTAGACCAGAAAAAATATAAAGGAATAATCAGATCTCTCCTCTACTTAACTGCCAATAGACTGGACATAATATTTTTCAAGCTGATCTTAAAGAGTCTCACTTAACCTTGGTCAAGAGAATCAGGCACCTCGAACTTAGGAATTTGTTATCTAAGACACAACACTTCCTTTGAAATCTTAGGGTCTCAAATTCTTATTTTGCAGGATGTAGGATGGATAGAAAAAGAACCTCTAGCACCTGCCAATTCATAGAATAATCTTTAATTTTTCGGTCAAGTAGGAAGCAAAATTTGGTAGTCCTATCTAAGGTCGAGAAGGAATATATTACAGTAGGAAGTGGTGTTGTACAAGTACTATGATTGAAACAATAACTTCTTGATCTTAGATTACCCGTAGAAACCATCCCAATCATTTGTGATAACACGAGTACAATCTACATTTATAAAAATCCAATTCAACACTCTAGAATAAAACATATAGACATTAGACATTACTTTATAAGAGATCATGTAGCTAAAGGAGACATTGAGTTATATTACATAGCTACTGGAGATCAATTGGCAGACATTTTCACAAAACCACTAGCCTACGACACTTTTAGTACTTTGAGGAAAAGACTTGGTGTCATAGACATTCATGCTTAAATAAAAAAAAAAAACATAAACCAATAAAAAAATACTAGTCTAAGGTGTTTCTTGATCATCACACACTCACCTCACTAAGCTCAAAATTGACAATTTTTTTTTCTTCATCATACTATATGATCCACTTTCGTACTATACGATCAAATCACAACCCTCTGTCAAACCAATGGCTCAGCTTTAATTTATTCTCTACACATCATACCGTATGATTCTAATCATACTATATGATATATGTGGTTGTTCATTTAAGTCATTTGGTATGATATAATTGCACATCATATTGTATGATATATATTCTTCGTATAGTATGATCCACATCAGCAAAATTATTTGGAATGAATTAAAGTCGATCAATACGATATAATTGTGGTTCACACTATACAAACACCCGTTCATATTGTACAATGCTTTTCATCAAAGGTCATACTAACGACCCTCGGGATGATCAAAATTCCTTAAGATCGTACTATACGATCCTGATCATACTGTATGATTTGAACATCTTTTCCCAATTATTCATCCAGATGATATTATTACACATCATACTATATGATCCTTGATCGTATGGTATGATATCCCAAAAACTTTATAAATTTGAGGGCACCTATGATCATTTCACTCACTCCTTAGTCACCTCACTCACTCTTACCTGTTCTCACTCAATGGAAAGCTCCAGCAAGCGTGGTCGACTCATCCTTGGAAGCTCACTTTCCTCTCAACGTCATAATGACCATTTCTTGTACACCAAAGATGAGAAGCCTACCACAAATTCAAGGTGTGCAAAATTACCCCATCTCGAATGTTAAATCAAGTTGCCTAAAATTTTTAGGTGATGAGCTTATTTGTATCTACTACCTTGCAATTTCTCCTTACCCTAACCTTCCCTTACAATTCTGAACTTCTCTTTGAATTCCTGGCCAACCTCATTCTGAATGTCGAAAACCTTACCCTCACCTCCTTTGTTTGCCAACAAAATGTTGAAATCACTAAGGAAGACCACACCCAATACATCGGGCTTTCTAGTGAATGCCTTAAAGGCCACTCATTCCTTATAAATGATTTTGATTGGAGTGCGGTTAATATGGTCCTTAGAAATGTTGCATTTTCATAAACACCACCCACTTGTCCAAACACTAACCCGAAATGCTAGATTATTCAACACGAGCTTCAATCATACCCAAAGCTGGAGATAGAATCCCATGAACCCAATCTTATCCATTATTACCTACCTCATTATGTCAAACACCAAACTTTATGAGGCTGATTTGATTATTGATTATATCTAGAACATGACCTTAGTTCACATCCCTACCACCTGTACAAAACTTAACCTAGCCCTTAGTCACCTCATAGGTTACATTCTTTAAAATAATACCAATTAATCTATTTGGTGAACCCAACAATCTAACCATTTTCTATACGGATGCCTCCTCCGTATTCTATTTCATTAGGGGCAAGAGCAGGATGAGCCAAATTTTGACGAAGAAGAAGGAGAGGCTGCTCCAGTAAGAGCTCCTGTTCCACCAAAATGGCATGCACCACCCTAAGGACCTACACCGGCCTATTCTCATGATGACCTAGTCGAACGATTCAACCAACTCCAAACTCGCCTTGACGTGCACATTCAAGAATAACACCAACAACACATAAAGGACATGCGTTGGTTTGGGGAAAGATTCTCGAAGATTGATCAGCAGTTTGAGTCCATCCACTACTACTTTCAACCACCTCTACCACCACTTGATCAGGATCTCACTTTTTAACTTATCACTATTGTATGTTTTTCTTGTTACTCATCTTTTTGTTGATGTCAAAAGGGGGAGAAGTTTATTGTGTGCTTTAGGTAGTATGTCTTGTTTATCTGTTAGTTTTTAATTCCAATGAAATGCATTTTTTTATATTCCTGTTTCTATTCATGATATTTTATTTAATTAAAAAAAAAACTTTGCTAATTTGCTTATCAACAACATTATTTGACATCATCAAAAAGGGGGAGATTGTTACAGTCCATGACTCCAAGTCTGAGATTTTGATAATGATAAGTAATATCGATTGAATTATTAGTCATTAAATATTTTTTATTTCTTCTCTTGTCCGTGAGTACTAACATTTCAAGGAGATTATATAATTAATCAAGTTAATAAGAAAACTCAAGACTGGGTAGAGTAGATGTGAAGTTTGAAACTATATAATTTTCATTTATTTTATATTTTTTCTTTTCTTGAGTCTGGCCACTAAGCATATGCAAACTGAGCAACCAAGCACACACACATGGGAAGAGCTTTATTTTAAATAAAAAATTCTACTTTAACTCTCTGTAGACCGTACTGTAAAAGTTAAATTGTACTGTACGAACTACTGTGGCTCAACGACTACCTATGAACATATCATACTATACAAAGAGTATCATAATGTACGATATATTTCTAATTAAAAACCCTAGCCACCAGATTAATTTAAGTAAGTTCTTAATTCATAAATTTTGAATTGATCATACTGTATGATCTAATCGTACTGTATGATAATTTGAATACTTACTTAAATTAACCCTAGTGATTAGTTAGTAAATCAAGGATTAATATTTGATTGGGTATCATATTGTACAATATGGTTCATATCGTACGATTAATCGATGCTATTTTTGATTGTCCCGAACATCATACCAGACGATCCCTTGATTTTTGAACTAATCATACTCGATAATGTAAACATTTTACTAGACGACCTTAAGCTTTTAACCCATCATATATTTTAACACATCATACTGTATGATGTTGTTCAGAAAAATGGCCTGTTCATACTCCATACCAAGATAATGGCTAATTTAAACTGATCGTACTGTATGAATAGAAATTGCTATATTAAAAATTTAAGGTTTTTTGGAGTATAATTTAAGTATCCAAACTTCTGTCTTTTGAGATGTATGTGTGAGAGAGGAACATGACTGGAGGGAGATTTCTTGAGAGAGAGAGCTTTTTGAGACAATTTTTGGTTTGTGAGAGGAAGGAGAAGGTGGGCTTTGTAATGGAGAAGGAGTGTGAGGGAGATCACATAGTTGCTCCTATCTTGCTGCACGTTGCTCCTTCTATGGCCCGAGAAGATCTTTGGGAAGCTTTCTAAGGAGGAGATCCTTCAAGTTCCATATCCTCTAAGGTACTCGGCCTTCTCTAGGAGGGAGAAAAATGAGAAGGTTTGCTACCATCACCGGGAAGGTGACATAGCATGTGGTACTTTAACATGACGGGAAGGTGAATGTGAGGTTTATAAAGGCTTCTTCGCCTTACTGTGGGGAAAAAGGAGAATTACTGTTTAGTAGTGAAATTCTTAGAGTGGAGGACTTCGGGGAGTGGACGTAGGTCAAGTGATCGAACCACTATAAATTCTCTGGTATGATTTTTCCCTTACTGCACTTTATTTATGTTTTGCACTTTACTTTCATTATAATTTTTTAGTGAAAATCATACTGGAATTCTTTGTTGAGTAAGTTAAAATTTCACCACCTATTATTGCAATCTTTTTTTGAGTATTCGCTTCCGCATTTATTTAATTTTCTTATTTAAAATTTATAAACTAATAAAAATTAGAATTTCAATTTAGGATTGTCTTTTTGTTGCAACAAATTTCCAATTCACTCCCCCTCTCGGTGCTTCTCAAACTTTTAATACACCAAAGTGACTCTCCTTTTGCTCCCACAGTAAGATGGAGAAGCCCTTATAATTACCCTCTCTTCCACTAATCCACGGTGTGGCATAGTATCATATCCTTTCATATCCTGTTGACAAAGTACTATCATCCTTTTACACTCTCCTGGTGTCGGGAGAGTATCATCATGCTTTTACACCCTCCTAGTGTTGATAGAGTACAATCGCTCCTTTAAAAATCTTCTTCCAAGAAACTTCAAGATAGTAGAGAAGAACTTTGAAGAACAAGTAAGAGATCCTCACTGTTGGGCAACCTTGTGAATCCCATCACAAATCCCTCTTAATAGATCTCTCACTCTCCAATTCGAAGAAAATCTCCCAAACACTCTCCAAGTACACTCTCAAAACAAATTCGTAATAGGAGTTCTTGGGCAGTCAGTTTTTAGGACCTTATAGATAAGAAAAATTGACCCGAAAAATAAAAATTTCAATTTCACCATCCTTGGTCATACATTATGATCATACTTTATATGTAGGAATAGTTCAAGAATCACGGTACGAACCTGTACAAACCTATTTTCAAACTCTGTCAATTGTATGTATGAACTAATATCGTATTGTACAAACAGTTCAAAACATAAACAAGTTCATCAGGTATGATTCTATACAAATGTATTTCATACTCTAGTTGGAGTACTATACGATACTCATTTCATACAGTGTGATCAATTTAACAAAATCATGCTTCGTTTGGTACAATAATGGACTAGTCCATTTCATACTCTTGACATAGTCTGTATGAACCAAATTTTGTATAGTACGAATAATTCAAAAAATTTATCTATTTATATGGATGAATTAGTAAGCCCCTATTTCATACTCAGGACATCATATGTATGAAACTTATTTCATATAGTATGATCAGTTCAAAAAATGGTGAGTTTAATTGGGATGAATTGGTATGTTGTTATTTTATATTATGGATGTCGTCTATATGAATGTAACTTCGTACAGTACAAATAGTTCAATTGAAATTTTCTATGGCATGATTCCAATAACTGCTTTTTAGAGGAACACAGTTCAAATCATCTAGTATGATTAGTTTTAAAAACTATATTTTTTTACTCACTCCCCCCAGTGTGTCTGTGCAAGGTTTCTCAATTATTATCACTCTCTCTTAGACTCATGAAAAATAAAAAAAGTACAGACTTACATTACAATAAACCCTAATCTAATCTATCTTGAAGTCTTCAACAGTCTGGAGTATGATTTTCCTGAAACACTATGTTGACCTCATTTTTGATATGAGGTCACTAAGGCCTTTCCAAACTCCAGATTAATTCTAAATCCTAGGATCCACTCTAGACCTTAAGATCCTTTCATAGAGCCAGACCTTAGGATCCACTCTAGACCTTAAGATCCTTTCCTAGATCCAGATCCTAGGATCCACTCTAGACCTTAAGATCCTTTCCTAGAGCCAGACCTTAGGATCCACTCTAGACCTTAGGGCCTACTCTAGAGCTTAGGATTCTCCAGATCCTAGATCTTAGAACCCCTCTAGATCCTAGGACCATTCCAGACTCAAATCAATCCCTACCTTTGATCAACTCCAGACTCAAATCAATCCCTACCTTTGATCAACTCCAACTTCAAGTCAATCCCAACCCTTGATTAATTCAAATCTCAAGCTTCATTCAGCTCAAATCGCAAACTTCATTCAAGCTTCAAACATCCCCAAACTTTGATCCAATAAATTTGACAATCCAAACTTCAACTTAGACTTTGATCCACCTTTAATCTAGCTTTGATCCTATCCATTCATTAATAATCAACACATGATTGTAAATGATTTGGATACTCCAGCATTAATCATTCAAACTTAAAATCCATTCCAAATCCAGAAATCCAGACTCAAATCCAAAGTCTTAAGGCCCTGTCCTAAAGACCCTTTTCAAATATTTTTCAAACATTTCAAAACCCAGTCAAATGGCCTCTAATTCAAGGTCTATCACTTACAAAGTGATAAGACATGTCTCTAGAGGTTACCCTCCAATTTTGAGCCCATTCTGAGGTCTCTAACCCCAGAAGCTGAATTAAAATCCAAAGGCTGTAAAACCTTCAAATATTTACAGCCTATGCCATTGGATTTAACATCTTGAAGATTTTGATCTTGGAGCCCTTATCAAAGCCTCCAATCACTTCCAAACCCTTAACCCTTGATTGTAACCCATTGAGCAGCAAACTGCATTTTTCAGACCCATTTTTGACCCTAGTTGACCAATGGGTCAAAATTGACCAAAATACCCTTATGGGATTTCAAATGCCCATTTCAACTCAAATCAACTCCAAACTCTTTGAAACCACTTTCAATAAGTTTCAAATATCAAATCCAACTTGTTGAACTCAAACCCAGACCTTGGGTCAACCTGGTTGACCAAGTCAACCAAGTTTGACCCATTAACCCATACACCCCTTCCTTGTCAAATCTTTGAATCAAGTTCATTTCAAGTCCTTTGAATGCAAGGGATGACCCCTTGGGTACCCAAGAGACCTCTCTTGGAGACCCAAGCCTTGAGCTCACTTGGGTTAGCCATATGGCTTGACCCAAGTGACCAAAGAGAGGCCTCCCTTGAGCCATCTCATGACCTTAATCAAATTGAATCCAAATCAAGGTGTCATTGGGTTCCCATTGACCCAATGCACCTTCCTTGACCAGCCCAACCCTTGGGCTCACTTGGGTCGAGAGTTAGGCTAACCCAAAGTGCCCAAGAGCACTTGGGATTGAGCCAATTCTCAACCTAAGCCCAATTGAACTTGATCAACACCTCACATAGGTGGCCCTAGGTCCAACACACCCCCTCCAGCCAGCCCATGCCTTGGGCTAACCTGGGTCAGGGTTTAGGCTAACCCAAAGTAGTCAAAAACACTTGGACCCGAGCCATCTTCCAACCCAGATCAAATTGGACCCAATTGCCACTTGCATTAGGTCCACCAGACCCAGACCCACTTCCCACCTCAAGCCCAGGGTCTGGCCTGACGTGGGTTGAGCCCAAATCGACCCGAACCGAGCAGATTTGGATCAACCCGAGCCATCTTTTATCCCAGACCAAATTGGATCCAATTGCCACTTGTATTGGGTGCACCAGACCCAGACCTATCTCCCATCCCAAACCCAGGGTCTGACCTGACCTGGATCGAGCTCAATTCGACTCGAACCGAGCAGGTTTGGATCCAACCCAGCCACCAGTTCAATCCAGACATTCCCAGACCAAATTGACTCCACCCTTGGCTCCAACATGTCCCCATCGGCCTCCCCCAGTCAACCCGACCCAGACCATGGCCGACGGCGGTCGGAGCCAATGGAAAATGAGTTCCGGTGGTCCCCCCCAGAAAACTCCTGGTTCAAAGCTGCTGCCTACCTGTTTGATCCCCACGATCTCCCTAGGACGTCGCCATCATCCACCTGGCAGCGATTCGAGCCCTCTCCAGCTTAATCCCGGCCGTCCAAGCTCCCGATAGGTGGCCGAATAGCCTCAAGCTTGCCAGACCGCTAGAAGCATCCACATTCATTCAAAATTGATTTCCAGAGCTCTTTCGAACTCCCAGACGCTCCCTTCGAGCTCCCAGATTGATCCCTTCATCCGTTTGAGCAAGCGCCCCTGAAAGCTTTCGGCGTCCCGCTCGAAGTCGCACCTCCGGCCATCCTCCTGTCCCGACGTCTGAAGGAGATCAGTTCGTTATCATCCCCTGAAGCTTCCTGATAGAGAAGCTCATTCGTTGAGGCCTTCTCTGTGGGAATCCCTTCATCACGAGCTCCCTAGCTAGGTAGTCCGGTCAAGTGTGAAGGAAACCTTCACCCCAACGGATCTCCACCATTGGATTGAAGGTTTCTACAGTCCTGATCCTCCCTGTGAAATTTTATCGGAGTTCGCCGGCGGGATCGCCTGGATCAAGCCGGAGAAGCTCTGCGGTCTCGAATATGCGCGGGGGGTTGAAGACGAAATCTCAGCCGTTGATTTCGATCAACGGCTTGGATTAGATCCCTCGGTATCGGAGCGCGTTTGATCCTAGCCGTCCGATCCGCCATCCGACGGATGTGGTTAATCCAGCCGTTAACGGTTAGCGCCAATGATTGCTTGGCCAATCAGCGCGCGGCGCGTGTAAAGAGCCGCTGACTGTGTAATTGCCGAATTAATAAATCCAAAAATTCAAGGGAACTTCAAAAATTCATAACTCCCTCCACACTTGTCCAAATTAGGTGTTCTTAGGCTCATTGGAAATGTCTCAGGGAGATCTACAAAAGCCCTATGGTTCCAGACCCTGGTTAGGTCAGTGTTAGGCTTAATTGCAATTTGAGCATTTTATGAATTTCTTTAATTACTTTTTACATACAAGTCCACCAGGTCTGGAATTTTGGGAGATTGAAATTGGACATGTCTTTGACATGTCCAAATTTTATCTTCCCATTTTTAGTTGTTCAAGAGCATTTTCCCCAATTTTTTAAGTTTAAGGGTCATGGTTTGACCCTTAAATTCAAAATGGGATATAGACCTATCCAATGGGATTTAGGGTGTGATTTTTGGTGTGCTGATGATGAGTAGGATAAGGAGTGTAGAGCCAATGATTTTGCCCCAATCCAAGCTTAGGATAGACCCCTATAATTATTTGAAGGTGACTTAGAGCTCACCTTGGGTGGTTCAGTTAACCACCTTAGAGTATTCCATTTGATCTCAAATTTGGTGGGTTTAGTCCTTAGGGTCAGGTGATCCTATGGTCCAAATTTCATCAAATTTAGAGTTCATTTGGTTCCCCAAGTAGGAGCCTCAAAAATCCTTCTTAGAAATGGTCTGTTAACCCTAGTCAATTGATAATGAACTATTCTTAATTTATAAATTCCATTAAAATATTTATGATTGTTCCTAATTAATCCCCTAATTAATAGGAATTGAAACCCTTTTTAAATTGATTTCTAGATTTGTCTTAGTTTAATCCTTAGATAAAATCAAAGGTTAACTAGCTTTATTAATCTTAAAAAATCTTAAAAATCCCAAAAGGGTTTTAAACACTTGTTGTACTATCCTTAGGTCATTTATGACCTTTGGAACTGATCCCAAGGAGTTTAGGGCTCATTTGGGTTCAAATCCTTAAACAGACCTCTTAGTCATAATAACTTGGTAACCCCTATGAATATGTATAATTTCTAAAATTCACTGTTAATTATAGAAAAATTTTGACTTATCAAACTCAATGGCTAATGATTTCAATTAGAATCTATCATTCTCTAAAAATATTAAACCTCCATAATTTGGTCAAAATCAAGGACTCAACATCTTAGGTGACTTTAGGTCAAAACAAGCCAGAACTTCTAAAAATCATAACTTTTCATAGAAAACTCCAAATTAAGTGTCCCACCTTTCTAACAACTCATAATTAGGTCTAGTATTTATTAAAAATTTGAAACCCTTAAGATTCACTCTAGTTTTGAAAGTTAAATTTTGACCCCTTAGTTAACGTATCCGGGTAATCCTTTAAAATCTGTTAACTTCTCTAAATCCTAAAATTTTCTTAATAGGTTATTAAAATTCTAAACCAACCCATTAAAATCAGTAATCAACTCCCCTTAATATCAACTCACTCCTTTAATTTCAACCAATTTAAAATAACTTAATTAACCCCGATTGCTACTAGGTAACCCAGGCCTACGAGGCTATTAGCTTAGCCCCAAAGAAGGTGAAATAAACTTCACGACCTCGGTGTGAAACAAAGGTAGTAATCAATTAACTTTTAAAATACATTTAATTAAAATTCCTAATTTATTAATATTTAAAGCTTAACTTAAATCCCCCTTTTAAGCCTTAACAAACCCAGAACTCTAGATAACTTTGACTAATCACCCAACTTAGGATTTACCCCAGCCACACGACCTTTTACACACACCTTAGATGATGTGCCAGGACAACCAACTCTAGATCTAGGTTAGGCCGGTGTTTACTTTACTGCTGTGTGCCGGATTTTTCGTAGTTTTCACTGCATGTTGTGGATGAAATTGCTTTGCTGTGTCTGCTTACTTTTCTGCACTCTGTGGATGGATTGATGTGTTTGGTGACTAGTTTACCCTTAGGTTAGGTACGATCTGGATGTTCACATAGTTTTCTGCAGGTGGCCACGCTCATGCAGGGCAGTAAAAAGGGGGCTAAATCAATAAAAATATATTAATTGTTATAAATGCTTGCACAGGTGCTTCAGCTGCTAAAGCCCCCAAATAAGAAGAGCGTGGCAAGTGTGTTTTACTTTCTTTTCTGCACATATATAATTGCTTGGGAATATATATTCTTTGATTTATTAACTGCTTTGGATAACCTTGCAGGAGAGTCTAGATTTTATTTTCAAATAAATGTAATTTGTATGATTGCCAAGTGTTGTGAAAGTTAATTTTGAGTTGGGATACATAGGTCCAAAGCTTGGATTCCAAAGAGGAAAGAATGCCCTTTTGGGAAGTATTCCTTTTCCATTTGGAAATCCAAATTTGGATCATACCTTTTCCATACCCAAAGAGGAAAGAGTGGCCTTCCCCTTAAAGGAGTCCAAAGAAGTGCCCTCTTATCCATTTGGGTAGTTTACCACGAAGAATCCAAGGAGTTTGAAGAAAAGGAGTCCAAAGAAGAACAAGATTGAAGACTTGAAGATCGAGAGTATCCCACTCAAAATTACTTGCGTCATTACTAGGTTTAGAATCCGGGTTGTTATCAGTGGTGCCCGGCCACTTTACTTTCTAATAAATTCTGGTTTGTAATAAGCAAGGCAACTTTGCCTATGGACATTTATTAATTAGTTAATATTTGATGTGATGAATTGATTGCCTTTAGGATTGTCTGCTTTTCTTAGTTTTTTGGCGATTGTGTGCCGCTTTTATTTTCGCCTGGATACGTGAGACTCGTGAGGGTGTGAAAGTTTTCTACTCATAACTTTAAAAGTCTAAAATTTTAGTGAGTCTAAATAACATAGAAAGATAACGAATCTAGGGAATTAGCCGGGGATCGACTCCGGGGTCGCATGCATATTACTGCATTACTCTTTCCTTGTTTTAGACCCTTCCCCGCCTGCGGGTAGAGTCCAGATAGTCTGACCTATGAGGACGAGGTGCCGGACCTGGGGAAGTCTAATCTTCTAAAAAATTATTTTATAAGCCTGTTTTTAAAATTTCAAGCATATTTGATTTGGAAGTTGTCGACCAGCATGCATTGCATTAGATACAAATTAAAAGAGTCAAAATTTTAATTGCATCAGTTTTAGCATTTTAGCACCCAACATAAGTCGAAGGGGCCAATTAGATAAATTTCTAGACGTTGGCCCCAATTCTCCAAAACCTTAAGTACAATGTCCCTACCACTCTTTCATAAAAGACCGGACTCATCTCTTTTAAATCAATTAGGTGGTTAGCTGGCTCCCCAATCCAGGCCGGGGTAAGTCCAGGTTCTACATTACATTAGTTAGGTTCGGACGACTGTGGTCCAGTGTCCAAAATAGATTTAAGATCCGGGGTAGATCTTTGATTATAAGACCCCAAATTTCAGGAATATAGTCCCAAATTTCTAATAAGATGTTCAATTTCAATTAAAAACTCCTTTTAATCCTAAAATGTAAAGCCCAACACTTAGATTAAGCTCGGACACTTCCGGATGGTTCTGGAATCTCAAGGTGTCCCCTACTTCTCTTCCTTCGATTCTGTTAATAAATGTTCAATCTTGATTCATTCCCTTTTGATTTTCCAAAAGATTCTATTCGATTTTTTTAATATCACTCCTAGAAAATCTAATAAAATTTCATTCTTATTTTAATCGAGAGTTTTCGTAGGGAACTTTGTCTCCCTACGATGTAATTAACTATGGGGGCTTGCGCTCGTAGGAGATTTGGAACCACACACACCTGATTTCAAAATTAATCTTTTTAAAATCTTCTTAGATTTCTTTGGGAAATGTTAAAGAATGATTGTCATTATCATATTAGAAGAATTATCATTGAAAGGTGTTATCTCCCTTTGGGGAGATACATCCTTCTTTGATAAGGCTTTGGATATGGATTCGACAATCATACTCCTTGAATACCATAACTGGATTATTTAGTTGAACTCTACCTTGTCCCCTCGGGGCCGTGTGGAGTTCTCTTTAGAATCTAGTCATGATATTCAAGATGAATTTCATGATTCTAACGTTATGGAATTTTATTTTCATCCTCCGGGGTGATATACTTTTCCGAACGAGTTGATTCCCAAAGAAAACTAATATTTTTCAAAACATGTTTTTACTAGTACACACAAATAATATAAATAAGACTTTTCCAATATGTGTTAAAATAAAAATAATAATTAATACAATAATATTTTGGTATCATAAAAAACTCACATGATATAAAAGTATATATTTGAAAACTAAGTCACAACAATTTGTTATACGTCAAGCCTAGTTGACCAAGTCAACTTTGGTTTACCAAATAAACCATAAAGTCTCCCTCATTAAATTCCAATGATTTAGACTAATTTAAGGCCTGTAAACTCCCTAGGATTGTGTATTATGTGTCTAAGGATCAACTGTAGATTAATTAGCCCTTGGGTCCACTTTGGCTAGCCATATGGCTTGGCCTAAGTGCCAAAGTGGGTTTATATTGAGTCAAATCAAATCCCAAGTAAAATTATACCTAATTATCACTTGTATTAGAAGCCTATAGGTCCAATGTATCAAACCCAGAAGGCCCAACCCATGGGCTAACTTGGGTTAGCCAATTTTAATAAACCAATGTTTCCAAATTAAGCTTTATTTGACTGATTTCCAATTCTAAATCAAATTAAGGCAAACAAACCTATGAATTTAACTTTAGAAGCTTTTAGCACCTAGCCCATTTAACTAAAGCTAGGTGGTGGCCAAAAAACTAAGAAATAGCCTTTAATTTCATTGGTCCATCCACTTTTCACTTAGTAACCACCCACATGGGCTAAAATTTCCTGGATGAGTTGATCGATGCTTATTAACTTGTCCCCAAGTGATTATCTAGCATGGTATGGTTGTATTGAGCAAAGTTATTGATGGGAGCATAAGCATTATACTATTTTATTGTGTGTATAAAATAAAATATACCTTGGGTCAATTTATGCTTAGGTTTTGCTTGATATCTATTGCATGCTAGATATCTATACATCTCGATCAAGTGATAAAGTGATTGAGAGGGTGTCAATCCCATTAGAAAGTGTTCTACTATATTACAATCAAATTAGTATTGTCTGACACAAATGCAAGGTTTATCGTACTAAATAAAAATTAAGGTTTTGAATTTTGCCACTTATAGGTAAAAAAGTAAGAAGGTAAATTAGATAGAAGATATTAAAAATATGGTTTATACTAATTTATGTAAGATAATAAAGTTTTCATAATTAGACTCTTAAATATTGATGTGAATTAGAACATATGCTCCCCAAGATCTTTTTCAAGCTTATAGGTGTTGAAAGGGAGATTTATTTCCTTCCTACAATTTTAATGTCTCCATAAAACGTAGATGTTTGAAGATCCAATGCCTAGGTATGCCAATATTCCATTCCACTATTCTTATTTATTCCAATACTCTTCCTTTGATGCAATATATTACATAGATATTAACTATACACGTGGCCATTATATGCATTAATTTAAGAATGAGAGACATTGAAACATTCTTGATTTAATTAAGGAAGTTGATTCTATGTTAGTACATGCATTGTGTTTACATCATTAGCCCAAAACTCATAAATCAACATGATATAGGTAACGTAGAAAGCTTCTAATTCTTCATTTCAATCTTAGAATAAAAGATACAAGAGAAATAATAAGAAAAAGTTTCAACGGGATAGTATGAATAATGTACTTCATACTTCCTAGGATTGCTTACACAAAATAGGCCAAAATCACTAAACACAAAATAGGCTAAAATCACTAAGGGGAACTAAATAAATACACTAAAGTTACCAAACTTTATTGAAAGTGATAGAACTTGTAAACAAAAGAACTGAAAAACTATTTATATTAAGTAAATAGTGGTCTTAGGTACCGCGATGCTTGAGAATATGGCTCCATAGAATCATATGATGAACTAGAACCTCGGCAATGCTAGACTTACTTAACTATGGTGCTAAACTAACTTGGCGCTTCTAATGTTCAAATGGTGCATCGCTTTGCTAATTCAGTGCTGCTCTATCATTCAATAATTGTTCCACCATGATGCAGAAAAATTTAAGTGTTGTGGTGCTTGTGCAATCTAGTTTGTGGAAATGTAATGCTCGATGCTCAAGTGCTCAAATTCCCAAGACTCAAGTGTTGTAGTGTGGATTGTGGATGCTACAACACTATCAAGTGTTGTGATGTTGACCTTAGCACCACTAGGGCGTTGCATTATTTCTCATTTTTCCTAAGGCTCATGCTGCGATTCACTGTTTCTGTGTCGAGGTTTTGTAAATGTTATGGCATTGAATGTTGTAACTCTATAGTACTAGTTCAATAGTTATGATTTTTTCTCCTTTTTTTGAGCATTTTCAACGTCAACTGAAACATTACATTTTTACATAATTTAAAGGTAATAAATAATAAAAAAATTATACTTAATAAATCCCCCCTTGTTTAAGCTCTTGCTTGTCTTCAAGAAATGGTGTAATCACCAATTAATTAGCTTAATAGACAAAATAAAAGTTTATAATTTTAAATTACTAAAATATAAGATAATATATCACAGCTTAGAAGTTATTTGGAATGATCAAAGTTGTAATTCTAATTTGAAAAATTCTAAATAATTTTCCTAAATAATTATCCTTATTATTACTTGAATTGAGATTTTTCACTATAAATGTATACGTATGTTTTGACTTTTGAATTTAAAAATGAATAATATATTATTTAGAGATTAGTTATGCTTGTAGTGAAATTAAAAGTTCAGTAGAGCACCATCATATGTTTGAGTTTATTGTGTCCTATTTGAATTAAGTATTAGGATGCTTTTTTGATTTGAATTTCAACCTATACACATTTTTTAATAAACATATCTTTTTTCCTTTCTCAAATTTTCTCTTCTGATTATCATGTTTTTCAATTTTTCAAACTTGGAATAAATATTAATGATTTTGAATATCAATTTTTTTCCTTTATGCCTCTAGTCATTCTAAATCTATTTTATGTAAGTATTCAATAAGAGTGATAATTCCATATTATGTTTACAATCATCATCATAATTTAAGCTACACTTTCTTTTTCCCTAAACTCAACTATTCATTCTTTAATTCAATAGTCAGTGCAAAAGTGCATAGTTTCTAAGTTCAAAACAAATCAATGACTTAAATTATCTTTCTTAGTTAATTATTAAGGTTTTCAAATTATGAATTACTATGCTTCGTTCATTCAACTTATTATCTAAGGTTTTATTATTATTCTTATTTTAGATAATTTTTAATTTTATTGGCTGAATAAATAATAAAAATGCAAGTGCAATTTAGAGGATAATTTTCAACAGTTAAGCATAAATAAGAACATAATCAAATGTAAATGATAGAATAAAAATATATAAATTTTAATAATTAAACATAGCTAAACATAAAAAGATAACTATCATTTTTATTGAATTGGTAAAAAGCTCATAAGCAATTGATAAAATCTACCGAAAGAAAAGATAATAAGATAATTAGTGCATGACACACTATCCTTCTAGCTTATCTCCACTAAAGATCTACAATTTCTACTCTCATATGTACAACATAATGGAACTTAGACATTTTAAAACATCACAATCACAAGATCTCCCCAAGCCTGATAAAAAATAAGTGAAAAATAAAGAAAATAAAAAAATTGAAGCCATCTATACCATCACAAAAAAAACTCCTCCAGCCTACTGACACAAGAAAAAATATAAACAACAGCCACCAAAATTTATTACGATTCTTCTTCTTCCTCTTCAACAACTTCACCACTACGCCACACAAATGATTGATATTCTAGGGTAGTAGGAAAATATAATTGATATGCATTTTTGACAAAGGGGCTCCTTCTGTACATCCCCATTAAAGCCTCATTAAATTTTACTATATAATGGCAATGCTTTTTTTGCATACTTGAGTAATGAGACTGCCATTCCCTAATCTCCTCACAAAAATTAGTCACACTCTACATTTGCTTCCTCAAATCAACCACTTGCTCACCAAGAGACTTTGGATTCCTAGAAGTCCTACCACTAGTACTACTGGGCCTATTAATCAAATAAGGCTCACTAGGGCCAACCTCCTCCTCTACACCTAATCTTTTAAATTTCTAAAAATTCTTTTGGTGAGGGATGAAATGGGAGAAAGCTATTCTTCATTAAGATCTCCCCTCACACCGGTATTAATACACAAATCATAAATAAGAGAAGGATATCCAAAGCCCACAGAAGTGGTTCCTCTTATGATGTAATTCAAAGAAGTGGAAATAATCTTTCTAAAACCAACCTGAATAAAATTTTTAAGCATAGTATGGTCTTCGGTCGCCTCACTAAGGTTTTTGCTTAGTAAGAAATGAACAGAAATAAAATAGTGCTAAGCTTTTGATAATTGGTTTAAGCAAGAAATAGGAACGTTAATAACTTTATGATCCATCTTCTTCCATACTACCCCACTATGAAGCTTAGATAAAACTCTTAACTACTCATCAGGACTAATGGGTGCTAAACTAAATGGAGTATATTCAAAAATTTCAAAATCTCTTAACTTATAAATATGATTAATGCCCATATAATCAAATAGTGCCATCTTACTTTCACATAGCACCTATTCTCCATAACATCCTTTCCATTAGCAAAAAACCTTTCTCACCATATTTATAACAGATGTATGTGGTTCCTCACACAAAAGCTCCCAACCGTGGTTTACTATCATATGTGTTACTTGTTGAGTCTAGTGAATAGGTTGTTAGTCCTAAGTTAATGTCCCAAGGCTACCAAGAGGGGGGGTGAATTGGTAGTTTTAAAACTTAACCCTATTTTAAATTTTAGTTGAACCAAAATTAAACTTTTAATGAAATTTTTTTTAGAAAAGTTTTTCAACCACAAATTTTTAAAACAAAAGAAAAATGCGGAAAATAAAAAGAAGTAAAGTAAATGACACAAGATTTATAGTGGTTCGGTCTAAACCAGACCTACATCCACTCCCTAGAGGCACCCTCTGAGTATTGCATTAATACCAATAGTGTCTCTCTTTTTGCACCCACAGCAAGGCGGAGAAGCCTTTACAAACACTCTTTTCACCACTACCCGGTGCGGCAGAGAACTGTCGTCCTTTTACACAATCCCCAGTGTTGGTAGAGACCCGTCCCTCCTTTCACACTGTCCTAGTGTGGGCAGAGAACCCTTCATCCTTTCACACTCTCCTAGTGTGGGCAGAGAACCCTTCGGCTGTTCACACTCTCCAAGTGTCGGCAGAGAACCGGATCTCCTTGACTGATCTCCTAACTAGAAATCTAGAAGGAAGAAAGAAAAAGAGTGAAGTAATCTCAAATCACAAGTTGGAAATCTTACCTTTGAACACCAATCAAAGCCTTCACGCTCCAGTGGTAGAATCCTTTTTGAATGCTCTCTCTCACTCTCTCCTTTACTCTTCTTCCAATAGGCACGAAGATCAATGAGCAAAAGATTGGGTGGCAGTCAAATTTTAACTATTTATACAAAAGACAAGAAAAACTACCAAAAAACTGCAACTTTTCAATTCTGTACGCAGTGGATTGTTTCATACGATCGTGGATCGTCTTGGACAATTTTACTTAAATTGGTTGAAACGAACCTTACGTATATTGGTACGAACTATGTTCGTACACACTAATCATCCAGTATAAACTAAGTTCGTCTGGTATGAAACGGTTATTTTATAGGTCGGTTTCTCAAAATTCTTCAGGACGTAACCAACTGACGTAAGTCGGTTCAGTTCATCCTGGGACAAACAGGTTTTGTCCTGGGATGATTCCATACAGAGACTTTCGTTCTGGGATGAAGGTTCATTTTGTCTGGACGAACAGAGCAAGCTTCAATACAGAGACATTCGTCCTGGGACGAACCTTATTTTTTGTCTGGACGAATAGAGCAAGCTTCAATACAGAGACGTTCATCCTGGAATGAACCTTATTTTTCGTCTGGATGAACAGAGCACAGTGAGAATACAGAGACGTTTGTCCTGGGATGAACCATGAATTTTGTCCGGACGAATAGTGGAAAGTGAGAATCCTGAGACATTCGTCTCGGGACGAATATTAAATTCATCCTGGACGATTAGGACTTAGAAAAATTTTATCCCCGCCTGTTCGATCCATTGCTCTTCTTAGGGGTAATTGACATGATCGTCCCGTACGATCAGTTCACAAAAATTGTTCCCCAAGTGTGTATTTTGTGATTTTTCACTCAATTACAATCACTCCCTCTCATTTCAAAACTTATGAATATTTGTTGAATTTGATTACAAGTCTTCATATCTTGGAATTGATTTTCCTGAAATGTTAGTACACACTAGAACAAGAAACAAATATTTTAAATAGTGTTAGGAGATATGTATAAAATAATAATATTTGAAATCATCAAAATAATACAAGTTGCAAGAATGTAAAACATGCAAAATAGCAACTCTCTTAACAATCTCCCCCTTTTTGATGATGGCAAAACAATTATTTTTTGTAGGAATTCCAATTCTAAATATCTCCTTAAACTCCCCCTGAATTGATGAATACATGAAATATAAGGAGGCATATATGTAAAAAAAAAAATTTAATTTTGAAGTTTACAATCAAAACACACCACTACAATAAGAACAAGCAAAAAATAAAAAAAAATCAAAAACAAATAAAATAATTTCTCCCCCTTTTTGACAACAGCAAAAAGTGGAGAAGAAAAGAATGATAGAAATGTAAGTAGAAGTATGAAATTTAGTTTATAATTTAATCTTGAAAGTGATTGAAATACGATATGCAAATAAAATTAAGACATTAGAGAAATCATAGAGATTCATATAATTGAAGAAGTGTTATAACATAGAGAATAAAAAGAATTTATCAAAGGCATGTGTCAATTTAGATATTAAGATAAAGAAAATCATTGCACGAGGGATGAATAAAAAATTTTATATTTTACATTTCAATGTCAAGTATAAATGAACATAAGATCAATTTGAATTAAGAGATTGAAAGAGTTTGGAAAGAAAGAACTACCACATGTGGCGCTTTGCGCATCTTTTTCAATTTTTTGGCACATTTTTGTGCATTTGTTTACTGTGGGCTTATTTTATGCCTCTTTTTGTCATTGCAAATTTTTTGCACAACTCTTTTGATTTTTGTACATTTGTAAACTTTTCAAGAGTAATTGAATTCTTTCCAAAGTCAATAATCTAAGATTTCAAATTTTTCTAAGTGCATAAATACTATTTGAAAAGAGAAATACAAAATAAGAAAACATCTAAAATGCAATAATAATATTAGTGCTAGAGTAGTCTAAATAAGAGACATGGAATTAAAAATTCTAATAATATCAAGTTATAAGCATTTCTTAATTGTAGAATAAATATTTTTCTAATGAGATTAATTTTAATTTATAATTTAAATAAGGCACTATTAAGATTAAAAGAAAATTGAAAGTCATAAAGTCTAACACACATTTCCAAAACATTAGACAAAAAAATATTGGAACATATATTGATATCGAATGAAACTGTTACGATTTGAAGTACACGATATCAATATCAACAACATTAAAACAAGGAAAATACAATAATCTAAAACACATCACAAACACATGAACTATAAAGAGACACTAAACAAACACTACAATCATTCTGAAGGACCCTGATCTGGAGGAGGAGGTGGTGCTGCACCAAAAAAGTTGAAATAACTACTCATCAAAAACATATTGGAATTAATGGAATTAATCTGTTCACGCATGAATCCCATATCTTGATTGTACTGAATGTCTTGCTGCTGTAGATGAGTTTCAATTTGATCAAACCTTTGATCAAAATGAGCCTCTAAGTTGTCAAATCTTTGAACCAAATCCTGATAATTTGGTTCTGCAGCATGTGAAGGTTTACCCTCTTCTTCTTTTCACTCAATACTACATGAGGTTTGCTGGGCTCGTCCTTATTGAAGATAGCCCTAAAGGAACCGTCGTTGTAGTAGAGTGGTTCTTCAAAGTCTTGATCTGGATGAGTTAAATCATACTTCTTTTCTAAAATGTAGGTAATCAGATGGCCTAAGGCTATGTTCTTCTTCCTTTTATGATCTACATGACCAATTTCAGAGAGACCATAAATTTAGTCAATTAGGAGTTGGGCCTCATCTATAGGTTGTTTGGTCATTATCAAGTAGGTAACTATAGAGAGAAGTGGAGTGATGTTGACTCTATCACCAGCTTTAGGTATAATTGAAGATCTTAGTACATGCTGGATGATTCGGGCATTAAGAACTAAAGTGGCTACTTTAGGCAAATGATCCTTAACTCTTATTCCTCTAAGAACATGGCTAACTTCAGTCTAATCAAAACTAGTGGTGGTAAAGGTGTGTGCTCTTATGCCTTCAATCCTTAAGTTTAAGAAGATACCAAGGTCAGCCTTGGTGATTTCAATTTTCTTTTTGAAAACAAAAGAACTGATAACAGAGTGGTCGGCATTGAATGACATGTTTGCCAGAAAATAGTGGAAGGTTTCTTTATTGTAGAAGTGAACTAAAGTGAGGATCAAACCAAATTGAGTATGGGCAAACAAGTGAATTACCTTGAAGGTTAATTGATCCTGTAGGAGAACTCTAGATTGAGTGATTTTTGCAGAGACAAACCTACTAAAGGATTCCTCATTGGCCCTAGAAAGGAAGTTATCAGAAGTATTCCTAGGTGGACCCTTAGCCAAGCACTTTTGACGCTTGCTTGAACTTGCCATTGAAAGATTTGAGAAGACGAAAGCTTTGAAAGAGATGTGTGAGAGTGTCTGTTCAGTAAAAATTGCCATCAATTTAAAGAAAAATGACTGTTCGTACCAGACAAAATTTCGTTCGTCCCGTACGAATTCGATTAGTCTCCGTATGAAAATATTTCGTATGGATGAACGAGTGAGTTAAAAATTAACGGCTTTTCGTAATCACATAATTTACGAAGCGTCCTTTCGTACAGACTTGTGACCAAACGATCGTACAGACGAACACGTGTTCGTACAGACGATCAAAAATTTAACTCGTTTTGATGGCAGTTGAAAATTGTCCCCCGCTATGAACCGACATCTGTTCGTCTAGACGAACCAAAGGTTCGTACGGATGAAGTTCATAATAAAAACTGTCTTATCTGTTCAACTGCTACATTCAATCGTCCCAACGTTTAAAAAAAAATATTTCATCCCGGACGATTGTGAAGATTGTACAGACGAACTACATTAAAAACTGCTCTTAAGACGGTTTGAAATCACGTAGATTTACATTTTACACACATCGTCCCGTACGAAAAATTTTTCGTCCCGGACGATTATCACAAAATTTCTGAATTTTTGTATTTTTATCAAAGAAAACCAAATAAACACACAAAACACAATAAACAACAACAAATGTACAGACTCTAAATAAAAATCACTCAAAAACAAAAAACACAAAAATAAAATCATAAAAATATAAACTACGAAAACAAAACATCAATGTTGCAAAAACATTTTTATTTAAGCATTTAAATCAATTACACCAAGCCTTGTTCTTAATGCACTGAAAGTATCAAAGGCTAAAGGTTTTGTAAAAATGTCTGCAAGTTTATTTTCATTTGAAACATGGGTAAGTTCAATTTCTCCCTTGGATACATGATCCCTTATGAAATGATGCCTTATGCCAATGTGTTTGGTTCTTGAATGTTGAATAGAATTTTTGGAAATGCAAATAGCACTAGTATTATCACAATAAATTGGAATAGTGCCTATAGTTAATCCTAAATCAATCAACTGTTGTTTTAACCAAAGTACTTGTGCCACACAACTTCCTAATGCAATGTATTCAGCTTTTGCAGTAGATAGGGATACTAAATTTTGTTTTCTACTAGACCATGAAACTAATGAATTTCTAATGAATTGACATGTTCCAGAAGTGCTTTTCCTATCCACTCTACAGCCTGCAAAGTCAGAATCTGAATAACCAATAATTTCAAATGAAGAGCTAAACTTAGGATACCAAATTCCTAAGTTCTGAGTTCCTAGTAAATATCTTAAAATCCTTTTCCTTGCTGTCAAATGTGATTATTTTGGATCTGATTGAAATCTAGCACATAAGCAAACACTGAACATAATATCTGGTCGGCTAGCAGTCAAGTAAAGTAAAGATCCAATAATCCCTCTAAATTTCTTTTGATCAATAGATTTTCCCTTAAGGTCCTTATCCAACTGAACTAAGAAACTTATTGGTGTACTAACAGGTTTAGCATTGTCCATTTCATATTTTTTGAGGATTTCCTTAACATATTTAGATTGACTAAGAAATGTACCTTCCTCAAGTTGCTTAATGCTAAAGCCTAGAAAGTAATTTAAGTCTCCTATTAGACTCATCTCAAATTCATTACTCATTGTTTTAGAAAAATCATCACAAAGATTTTTATTTGAAGATCCAAAAATGATATCATCCACATAAATTTGGACAATGAGTATTTCTTTTCCAAATTTCTTTAAAAAGAGAGTTGTATCCACACTTCCTTTTTCAAAAGATCTTTCAAGTAGGAAGGTACTCAACCTCTCATACCAAGCCCTAGGTGCCTGTTTCAATCCATATAATACCTTTTTTAACTTGAAAATATGATTTGGGTATTTAGAATTTTCAAAACCTGGAGGTTGTTCTACAAAAATATCTTCTTCAATTACCCCATTTAAAAAGGCACTTTTCACATCCATTTGAAATAATTTAAATCCTTTAAAACAGGCAAAGGCTAGTAAAACCCTAATTGCTTCAAGTCTAGCTATAGGGCAATAAGTCTCCTTAAAATCAATTCCTTCAATTTGATTATACCCCTTAGCAACTAATCTAGCCTTATTTCTAATGACTACTCCTGAGTCATTCATTTTATTTTTGAACACCCACTTAGTTCCAACAACACTTTGATCTTTTGGCCTTGAAGTTAATTCCCAAACTTTATTTCTTACAAATTGATTCAATTCTTCTTGCATGGCCAAAATCCAAAATTCATCAGATAGTGCTTGATCAATATTAGTGGGTTCTATAGTTGAAATAAAGGCTGAATGATTGACTTCCTTGTTTAATCCATGCCTAGTTCTAACACCCTCACTAGGTTCACCTATAATCAATTCCCTTGGATGGTTTTTAGAAAATCTCAAATCTCTAGGCAAAGGGTTTTCTATTTCCAAATTCTCTTCCATATTTTCTTCCAAATTTATTTTATCAATTTTTTGGAAGTTATCCTCAATCTCATCTTCAACAACATTTGGCTCTTCCAAATTTCCAGATTCATCAAATACAACATGTGTGGTTTCTTCAATGACCAAAGTTTTTTTATTGAATACCCTATAAGATTTTCCAACACTTGAATATCCAACAAAAATTCCTTCATCTGATTTTGGATCAAATTTTTCTAAGGCAGATTTTCCATTATTATGAATGAACACCTTGCAACCAAAAACATGCAAATGAGACAAATTAGGTGTTCTACCTTTTAGCAACTCATAGGGTGTTTTATTTAAATTCGATCTAACATTCACCCTATTCAGAACATAATATGCAGTGCTAACCGCCTCAGCCCAAAAATATCTAGGAAGTGAGTATTCTGCCAATATTGCTCGGGCAGTTTCTATTAATGTTCTATTTTTCCTTTCGACTACCCCATTTTGTTGATGGGTTCTAGGTGCAGAAAAATTGTGATCTATTCCTTTCTCTTTACAAAATTTTTCAAATCTTTCATTCTCAAATTCTCCTCCATGATCACTTTGTATAGAAATTATTTCACACCCAAATTTTCTTTGAATCCAAGTCGAAAAATTTCTAAATTCCTCAAATGATTCACTCTTATGAAATAGAAATCTAACCCAAGTGAATCTTGAGTAATCATCCACTATAACAAATCCGTATACCTTCCCTCCTAGACTTACAGTTCCTACTGGTCCAAAAAGATTCATGTGTAAAATTTTCAATGGTTTACTAGTCCTAAGATCCTTACTGGACTGAAAAGAGGACTTCACTTATTTTCCTAATTGACATGCATCACAAAGGTGGTCCTTAGTAAAGTCTAGTTTTGGTATACCTCTCACTAAGTTCTTTTGGGTAATTCTCCTAAGGTTTTCATACTAGAATGACAAAGTCTCCTATGCCAAAGTCATGATTCATCAGAACCAGTTTTTAAAAAAAAAGCGGTGGGAGATTGAATGCAATTTAAATCTAGCATATAAACATTATTTACCCTTTTTCCATTTAAAACATCTTTCCCATTTAGGCTTAATATGCAGCTAGTAGGAAAAATTTTACACTATAGCCCTTATCACATAGCTGACTTATACTTAACAAATTATGCTTTAAGCCTTCAACCAATAACACATTATCTATAAAAAAGTTCTTTAAATTTCCAATCATACCTGATCCAACCACCTTCTTTGTGGTATTATCTCCAAGTGTAACCTTGCCTCCACTCCTGCCTTCTAGCGTTATGAATTGAGCAGTATCTCCAGTCATATGCTTTGAACATCCGCTGTCCAGGTACCATATGCTCCCACGAGGTCTTGTGTGAGAGCAACCCAGCAAAAATATTAAATGTTAGACCTGGGAACCCAAACAAGTTTGGGTTCACCTTTTAGCAATTTATAATCAGATGCATGTATGATATGTCTAGGTTTATGCATCTTAGGTCTCCACACCGAATCAGATTTCATCTTCAAAGTACAGGTGTGTGCTATATGTCTAAATAATCCACAATTATTACATTTGACATTAGGAAAAGCGTTCCTAAGTCTTCTACCATTTGTTTGTCTTCTAAGGGATTCCATATATTTAGAATAAAATTTAGGATTTGTAAAATCTTCAAGTTTGGGGGGTATCCTATTATCCTCAAGAGCTCTTATTTTTAACTTATAAAATGAATTCATATCTTCCAAGATTCAATTTGTATAATTGATTCGATATGTTTTGCTCTCAGATTCATCCTTAAATATTTTAAATTCTTTTTCAAGATCAACATAGGATGATTTTAAAATCTCATGATTTTTATTCAGATCATCATATTCATCAAGTAATTTCATGTGGTTGTCATCTATTAAAGCATGATTTTTCCTAAGGATTTCATGTTCTTTCTTAAGTTCTTCCAATTCTAGACTTACACTAGCATGCATCTTTTTTATTATCCTATATGCATCATGCATGTGTTCAGAAACTTCAAATAATTCATCATAACTTAAGTCACATACCTCTTCTTGATCTGATTGATCTATGCTATCTGCCATCAAGCAAATATTGGTGACTTCTTCTTCCTTTTCAGTCTTTGATGAATCTGAAGCTGAGTCCGCCCAAAAAGCTCTTTGAAACTTCTTCTTGCCCTTCTTTACAATTGGTTTCTCCTCTACCTTCTCCTTGCTAGGCGTGGCTTTGAGTTTTGGGAAATCAGTCTTGATATGACCTGGTTTCCTGCATTCATAACAAATCACTTCATTAGAAACCTTTCCATTTATGTTAAACTTACCTCTATTCCATTGCTGGCATCTCTTCTGCTTCCTCTTCAGAAAGCTTTTGAATTGTCTAGTCATTAATACAATATCGTCTTCATCCTAAGGTTGTGAGTGTTCACTCTCGGACTCTTCCACTTTTAGTGCTATATTCTTCTCCTTTCGTGGTTCACCTACATCAATCTTTCTTTGACTAACCCCTTGCTCGTAAGTAATGAGTGAACCAAGAAGATTGTCAATAGAATAAATGTTTAGATCTTTAGACTCTATAATTGCAGTAATTTTAGAATCATAAGCAGAAGGTAAACAACGAAGAATCTTATTAACCATTTCAGCATTAGTTAATTCCCTACCAAGTGCATGCAAAGAAGTGACAATTTGTGTGAATCTTGTGTACATGTTAGAAATAGATTCATTTGGTTTCATTCGAAATAATTCATAATCATGTAACAAGATATTAAGTCTTGATTGCTTAACCTCATTAGTCCCCTCATAAGTTATACAAATTCTATCCCATATGTCCTTACCACTTTTGCAAGTGGAAACCCGCATGTAGTCTTCAGATTTTAAAGAACAAAAGAAGCTATTTAAACATTTGGCATTTAGTTGAGCTAAGTCACGTTCTTCTATAGTCCAATCTGCAAAAGGTGTTTCTACCCTAACTCCATTAACTAATCTAGTTGGTTTTGTATAACCTTCCTGGACTAGGATCCACATACGATAATCAAGTGACTGTAAGAAAGTAGACATGCGTGTTTTCCAAAAATCAAAAGGTATATTGTCAAACAGTGGAGGTCTAGTAATAGAGTAACCCTCAGGTGTATTTTGATTTCCAAATGTAGCCATCTACGTTAATCAAAAAGTAGTTTAAACTTATAATTTTGAAATGGGGCTCTGATACCACTTGTTGAGTCTAGTGAATAGGTTGTTAGTCCTAAGTTAATGTCCCAAGGCTACCAAGAGGGGGGGTGAATTGGTAGTTTTAAAACTTAACCCTCTTTTAAATTTTAGTTGAACCGAAATTAAACTTTTAATGAAATTTTTTATAGAAAAGTTTTTCAACCACAAATTTTTAAAATAAAAGAAAAATGCGGAAAATAAAAAGCAGTAAAGTAAACGACACAAGATTTATAGTGGTTCGGTCTAAACCAGACCTACATCCACTCCTCAGAGGCACCCTCTGAGTATTGCACTAATACCAATAGTGTCTCTCCTTTTGCACCCACAGCAAGGCGGAGAAGCTTTTACAAACACTCTTTTCACCACTACCCGGTGCGGCAGAGAACCGTCATCCTTTTACACAATCCCCAGTGTTGGCAGAGAACCGTCCCTCCTTTCACACTCTCCTAGTGTGGGCAGAGAACCCTTCATCCTTTCACACTCTCCTAGTGTGGGCAGAGAACCCTTCGGCTGTTCACACTCTCCAAGTGTCGGCAAAGAACCAGATCTCCTCACTAGAAATCTAGAAGGAAGAAAGAAAAAGAGTGAAGTAATCTCAAATCATAAGTTGGAAATCTTACCTTTGAACACCAATCAAAGCTTTCACGCTTCAGTGGTAGAAATCCTTTTTGAATGCTCTCTCTCACTCTCTCCTTTACTCTTCTTCCAATAGGCACGAAGATCAATGAGCAAAAAGATTAGGTGCTAGTCAAATTTGAACTATTTATACAAAAGACAAGAAAAACTACCCAAAAACTGCAAGTTTTCAATTTTGTACGCAGTGGATCGTCCCGTACGATCGTGGATCATCCTGGACAATTTTACTTAAATTGTTGGAAATGAACCTTACGTATATTGGTACGAACTATGTTCGTATACGCTAATCGTCCAGTACGAACTAAGTTCGTCCGGTACGAAACGGATATTTCATAGGCCGGTTTCCCAAAATTCTTCAAGACCTAACCAACTGATGTAAGTCGGTTCAGTTCGTCCTGGGATGAACATGTTTCGTCCTGGGACGACTCCATATAGAGACTTTCATTCTGGGACGAAGGTTCATTTTGAAAGTTCGTTAGGGATGTTAAGCCCTATGAACTTAGTTCCAAGCTAACCAAGAGGGGGGGGGGGGTGAATTGGTATTTAAAAAACTTCTTATCACAAAGAAATAAAATCACAAACCAAATCACACCACAAGGAATTAATGCGGAATTAAAAAAGTGCGGAAGCAAAAATAAGAACACAAGATTTATAGTGGTTCGGTCGACTCGACCTACGTCCACTCCTTGGAGGCACCCTCCAAGTATTGCACTACAAAACGTGACTCTCCTTTAGCCCCCACGGATAGGCGGAGAAGCCCTTAGAAGAACCTCCTTTTTGCCACCCCGGCAAGGCAGAGAACCTACCTCCTGAAGCTGGCAAAGAACCAAAACCAAAAGCAAACTCCTTACCTCTACCGACCCTTCCACGGACGAGAAACTCTAGACGAAGACGAAGCAGAGCGATCCTTGAAGCAACCCTTGTGAATCCCCTCACAAGCTCCCCCTCACAAGATCCTCTCTCTCTCCTCTCTCTCTTTTTTTCCTCAAGGTCTTCTCAGGTCAAGATAGCAGCCAAAGGTCTTTAAAAATGTTGAACAAGAGCTCTTAAATAGAAGAGCTTCAAAGGAGCTCATTAATTGCAAGTTGCCGACAATATCGTCCAGGCCGATATGGATATCGGCCTGGCCGATCAGTACAAATCAGAGAAGATCGGCCAGAGCATCGCCCTGGATGTAAAACTGGACGATTAAAAATTGGCTTGATCGTCCAGGCCGATCTAACTATCGTCCTGGCCGATCAGTTCAAATCAGAGGAAAATCATCCTGACAATAGCCTGAATATGAGCTGGCCGATATTGATCGTCCTGAAGTAACTTAAGGTTTTTGACTATATCATCCTGGCCGATCCTGCGATCGTCTCGGACGATATGATCATATCAATCATCCTTAATTACTCCCTTGATTTCCTGATCAATTAAGGCATAATTTGGTAATTTCATCCAGGTCGATACGTGGATCGTCCCGGCCGATAATTTAAAATTACAGTATATCTTAATTAACTATGGCGGCTACTTCTTTTCGTTTTGACCTTATATTCCTAGTCGATACACGTATCGTCCAGGCTGATATGTTAATGATGGCTGCCTTAATTAAGAATCCTTACTTAGACTTTCTATTTTAAGTTGATCGTCCTGGACGATATAAATATCGGCCGGGCCGATGTGGGCAAAAACAAAAATTTTAAGCCCCTAAAGTGTGTGTGTGAAGGGTTACCTAGCATCAGTCTCTTTGACCATTACAAGTAGACTCAAAAAGATGAAAATCAAAAGTACAGACTGACTCAACCCTAAACCTACGCAATCCTGAACTTGGCTCCTTCTTGATCGTCCGATCTTTGATTCCTGAAAAGTTAGAAACAACAAGTAGTCCAAGAGACATAGTGTTTGTCAATCATCAAAACATAAGTCATGAAAAAATAGATTTGCAACAATCTCCCCCTTTTTGATGATGGCAAAACACTACAAAAAACAGCAAAAAATTCAGGATTTGATGAAAAAAGAACCTCATAAACTTCTCTCCCTTTTGACATATCAAAAAGGAGGGTACAAGCAAAGCAAAAGAGATCCCTCATCTTTTTTTTTTAAACCAAGGCATGAACATGATATAATATTCCATGTGATTGATTTAAAAATTTGTGAGTTAATGTGTTAATAAGCTCATTAATCTATAGAATAGTAGAATATCCGATCATGGTTACCCTTAGCTCAGACGTTCTCTTAGGGTAGAATCGTCTTTTGAAATCAATGACCTAACTCAAGAAATTAATTGGATATGAGAAAAAGAAAACCACCCATTACTTAGCTTAAAAAAACATCTTTATAAAATAACGAAGTAAAGTAAATTTGTCACAATCGCAAAATAATTGAAGTCAAGCCTTTGAAAACCAACACTTCTAAGTTTTAAAAGATTTAAAAAGGGAGAATAGCTTGCTTTTGAGTGGGCTCATTTTATGCCTCTTGTCAATTTCATGGCGCTTTGCGCATCTTTTTCTAGATTTTTTTTTTTCAATTTTTGGCGTCTTTGCGCATCTTTTGTTAGCATCATTGGCCAAATTTTGTTGTTTTTGCAAGCTATATTCTCTTTTATAACCTTTTAAAAAACAAAGTTGTGAATATATCTTCTCAGATATTAGAGAATAAGAGCACTCTCTCTAACATAAGGAAGAGTTAGCACAAGCAGAATTAATAATCAAGGATAAGAGTAACGAGGAATCTTGATGTGACAAAAAGACTTTAAACATTATAAGTATAAGATAGATTTGTTTAAGCAAGCTTAAGAAAAGATTTCAATTCCATAACCAATCTTTAACTTGAGATAGATTTTTGATTAGAAAAGAAAACTATGCCACTAAAATAGGATAGAGAAAGAGACACAATCACAAAATATTTCTACCATCTAAGAGATTGAGTAGATAGAAACATATTGACTACAAATTTTCAAAGGCAAGGACAAGAAATATAGTATCATATTTGCGATGATTTTGAAAACTAAGTAAAGAGAGACAAAAGGGAAAAATAAAACACACAAAAAAGAAAAAAAACTAAAGCAACAAAAAGGAAACAAGAACAAAAGAAAAATAAAAAGCAAAAGAAAAACAAATGAAAAAAAAAGTTTCATGCATTAATGTCAATCACACCCAACCTGGTCCTTAAAGAGCTGAAAGTATCGAAGGCCAGTGGTTTAGTAAAGATGTTCGCCAGTTGATTTTCAGTTGTCACATGGTGTAACTCAATGTCTCCCTTAGTCACATGATCTCTAATGAAGTGATGCCTAATGTCAATGTGTTTAGTCCTTGAATGTTGGATTGGATTCTTAGAGATGCATATGGCACTAGTATTGTCACAAAGGATTGAGATGGTACTTACATGTAATCCTAAATCCAATACCTGTTGTTTCAACCAAAGGACTTGGGCCACACAACTTCCAAGAGCAGTGTATTCAGCTTCAGCAGTGGAAAGAGCAACAGAGTTTTGCTTCCTACTAGACCAAGAGACCAAAGATTGTCCAATGAATTGACAAGTTCCAGAAGTGCTCTTTCTATCCACCTTGCATCCTGCAAAATCAGAGTAAAAAAAACCAATAATCTCAAAAGAAGTGCTATGTCTAGGGTACCAAATCCCTAATCCTTGTGTCCCCAAAAGGTATCTAAAAATCCTCTTAACAGCAGTCATGTGGGATTCCTTAGGGTCAGCCTGAAACCTAGCACAAAGGCAAACACTAAACATGATGTCAGGTCGGCTCGCAGTCAAGTAAAGCAAAGATCCAATCATGCCTCTATACTTCTTTTGATCAACAGACTTACCACTTGGGTCCTTGTCTAATGGAGCACTAGAAGTCATGGGAGTGTTAATTGGCTTGACTTTGTCCATCTCATATTTCTTCAAAATGTCCTTTATGTATTTTGTTTGATTTAGAAAAGTTCCATCCTCCAATTGTTTTATGCTAAACCCCAAAAAGTAGGACAATTCTCCCATCAAACTCATCTCAAACTCTCTACTCATTGTTTTAGAAAAATCATCACACAAATTTTTATTAGAAGATCCAAAAAGTATATCATCCACATAAATCTGAACAATGAGTAAATCATCTCCAGCTCTCCTAAGAAAAAGGGTGGTGTCTACACTTCCCTTGACAAACTCCCTCTCTAGTAAGAATGTGCTAAGCCTCTCATATCAAGCTCTTGGTGCCTGTTTTAAACCATACAATGCCTTTTCAATTTAAACACATGATTTGGAAATTGGGAGCTCTCAAAACCTGGAGGTTGTTCTACAAACACATCTTCTTTTATCTCCCCATTTAAAAAGGCACTCTTGACATTCATTTGAAAAAGCTTAAATCCTTTATAACAGGCAAAGGCTAATAGCACTCTAATGGCTTCCAATCTAGCTACAGGGGCAAAAGTCTCCTCAAAGTCTATCCCTTCTATTTGATTGTACCCCTTAGCCACCAATCTTGCTTTATTCCTCACCACCACTCCTGAATCATTCACTTTGTTCTTAAAGACCCACTTTGTCCCAACTACACTTCGTCCCTTAGGTCTTTCCACAAGTTCCCAAACATCATTCCTAACAAATTGATTCAACTCTTCTTGCATTGCTAAAATCCTAAACTCATCAGAAAGGGCTTGGTTAATGGTGGTGGGTTCAGTCATAGAAATAAAGGCAGAGTGGTTCACCTCCTTTCTAAGTCCATGTCTAGTCTTAACTCCACTAGAAGGGTCTCCTAAGATCAAATCCTTGGGATGACTTGTAGAATATCTCCAATCTCTAGGCAAAGTGTGTGAAGTTTCTCCCCTTTCAATAAAGTTCTCTACTCCTTGGGTGACTCCTTCTACTCCTTCATTACTTAGGTGCTCACTCCCATTTCCCAAATTCTCTACTCCACTGGTAATCTCTCCAACATCATCATCTTCTACTCCATGTTTCTTAGGATCAGACTCATCAAAAACTACATGGGTTGTCTCTTCCACCATCAAAGTTCTCTTGTTAAACACCCTAAAAGACTTCCCAACACTAGAATATCCCAAGAATACTCCCTCATCAGATTTAAGATCAAATTTTCCCAAGTGAGACTTCCCATTGTTGTGAATGAAAACCTTACAACCAAAGACATGAAGGTGGGAAAGATTGGGTGTCCTACCCTTAAGGATCTCATAGGGTGTCTTCTCTAATTTGGCTCTAACATTCACCCTATTCAACACATAACAAGCTGTGTTAACCGCTTCAGCCCAAAAGTATTTTGGAAGTGAATACTCAGCAAGCATGGCTCTAGCGGCTTCCACCAAGGTCCGGTTCTTCCTTTCAGCTACCCCATTCTGCTGAGGGGTCCTAGGGGCTGAAAAATTGTGACTAATCCCTTTGTCTTCACAAAAATCTCCAAACCTTTCATTTTCAAACTCTCCCCCATGATCACTATGGATGGTCAAAATCTCACAACCTAGCTTCTTCTGAATCCAAGTAGAAAATGTTTTAAATTCCTCAAAAGACTCATTTTTATGTGAAAGAAATTTAGTCCAAGTGAACCTCGAGTAATCATCAACAATCACAAAACCATAGACTTTCCCTCCCAAACTAGCCGTGCTAATGGGTCCAAACAAATCCATGTGAAGAACTTCTAAAGGTCTAGAGGTGCTAATGTCCTTAATGGGGTGAAAAGTGGAGTGGACTTGCTTTTCTAGTTGACAGGCATCACAAAGGTGGTCTTTTGTAAACTTAAGTTTGGGGACACCTCTAACTAGGTCTTTTTGAGTCACTTTCCTAAGGGTTTTCATACTTGCATGACAAAGCCTCCTGTGCCACAACCAAGAATCATCAATCACAGTTTTTAAGCAAAAAGAAGCAGCACATTCAATGTTATTTAAATCAAGCATGTAGACGTTGTTGATCCTCTTTCCCTGCAAAATAGTGTTGTTACTCAAACTTATAATGCATGAATCCATAAAGAATTGCACGATGAAGCCTTTGTCACAGAATTGACTGATGCTGAGCAAGTTGTGCTTCAATCCATCTACAAGCAAAACATTTTCAATCATAAGGTTCTTGAAATTACCAATTATACCTGCTCCTACCACCTTCCTGGTGGTGTTGTCTCCAAGAGTAACCTTGCCTCCAGTCCTGGACTCTAGTACAACAAACTGGCTAGCATCACCAGTCATATGTCGAGAGCATCCACTGTCCAGGTACCACATACTCTCACGAGGTCTTTTGTGAGAGCCCTCCTGCAAAATTATCAAATGTTAGATTTAGGAACCCAAGCAGGTTTTGGTTCCTTCTTATGAAGAGAGGAATGCAATGCATGTGTGGTATGCTGTGGATCATGCACCTTAGGTCTCCACACCCAATGTGTACTATGGTGAATCGTGCAAGTGTGTGAGATGTGTCCTAGCATGCCACATGAAAAACATCTAACTCCAGGAAAGGGATTTCTTAGGTGATTTGAGTTATAATGCCTCTTCTTAGGTTTTGGCAATTGATCAAAAGTAGATGTCTTCCTAGTTTTCTTATATGCTTCTAAATCATTTTGAAACTTCAAATTTGTGCTTTCTAAAACTTCATTTTCAATCCTCAAAATTTTCTCTATCTCCTTAGACTTCTTAAAATCAGATTCAAGTGATGTGTATGATATTTTTAATGCATCAAGTTCTTCAACTAACTCACCATGATTTTTATTTAACTCATCAAATTCATCAAGTAAAGTCATGTGATTTAAATCAATTGTTTGATGGTCCTTAATCAAGATTTCATGCTCTTTTTGTAGATTTAAGAATTCTAATTTCAAGCTAACATGAGTTTTCTTTAATTTCCTATATGATGCATGAATTTTTTCTGAAACTTCAAGAAGTTGATCGTAGGAAAGTTCACATACCTCTTCTTGATCATTTTGATCTTTTCCCATGAGACACAAGTTTGTAGTTTCTTCTTCTGGTTCAGTCTTAGAGGAGTCAGTACCAGATTCTGCCCAAAAGCTCTTTTGGTTTTTCTTCTTGTCCTTCTTAGCTTTCTCCTCACCTTTTCCTTTACTTTATTGATCTCTAAGCATAAGGCAATCAGTTCTTACATGTCCAGGCTTCCTGCATTCAAAACAAACAACATCAGAAGATCCTTTAACATGTTTATGATCCTTACCTTTTCTCCAACTTTGATGATGCTTTTGTTTCTTCCTTAGAAAGCTTTTGAATTGCCTTGTGATGAAGGAAATTTCATTGCTTTCAGACCTGGAAGATTCAGAATCTGATTTTTTCATTACAGTGATTTTTGCATCATAAGACGAAGGCAAGCATCTTAAAATCTTGTTAACTTTTTCATAACTTGAAAGTTCTTTTCCTAGTGCATGCAATGAAGTAATAATCTGAGTAAACCTAGTGTACATGTCAGAAATCGATTCATGAGGTTTCATACGAAAAAGTTCATAGTCATGCAAGAGAATGTTTAAACGGGATTGTTTAACTTCATTGGTACCTTCATAGGTGATGCACAATTTATCCCAAATCTCTTTACCGGTTTTGCAAGTTGAGACACGCATGTAATCCTCAGATTTCAAAGCACAGAAAAAAAAGTTCAAACATTTTGCATTTAATTGAGCTAAATCATGTTCATCAAAAGTCCATTCAGTAAAAGCAACTTTAGTTTTAACACCATTAATTTCACGAGAAGGTGGAGAATAACCTTCTTGAATAAGCATCCACATGCGATAATTAGTAGATTGTAAAAACGTTGACATCCGAGTTTTCCAAAAATCAAAAGGTAGGTTATCGAACAGGGGAGGTCGGGTAATGAAATACCCTTCCGTAGTGTTACGATTCCAAATGTTAGGCATGGATCAAAAATTCAAAAGCTTTTAAAAACTTATTTTATGAAAACCGCTCTGATACCACTTGAAAGTTTGTTAGGTATGTTAAGCCCTATGAACTTAGTCCCAAGCTAACCAAGAGGGGGGGGGGGTGAATTGGTATTTAAAAAAACTTCTTATCACAAAGAAATAAAATCACAAACCAAATCACACCACAAGGAATTAATGCGGAATTAAAAAAGTGCGGAAGCAAAAATAAGAACACAAGATTTATAGTGGTTCGGTCGACTCGACCTACATCCACTCCTTGGAGGCACCCTCCAAGTATTGCACTACAAAACGTGACTCTCCTTTAGCCCCCACGGCTAGGTGGAGAAGCCCTTACAGGAACCTCCTTTTTGCCACCCCGTCAAGGCAGAGAACCTACCTCCTTTTGCTTCCTCATGAAGCTGGCAGAGAACCAAAACCAAAAGCAAACTCCTTACCTCTACCGAACCTTCCACGGACGAGAAACTCTAGACGAAGATGAAGCAGAGCGATCCTTGAAGCAACCCTTGTGAATCCCCTCATAAGCTCCCCCTCACAAGATCCTCTCTCTCTCCTCTCTCTCTTTTTCTCCTCAAGATCTTCTCAGGTCAAGACAGCAGCCAAAGGTCTTTAAAAATGTTGAACAAGAGCTCTTAAATAGAAGAGCTTCAAAGGAGCTCATTAATTGCAAGTTGCCGACAATATCGTCCAGGCCGATATAGATATTGGCCTGGCCGATCAGTACAAATCAGAGAAGATCGGCCAGAGCATTGCCCTGGATGCAAAACTGGACGATTGAAAATTGGCTTGATCATCCAGGCCGATCTAACTATTGTCCTGGCCGATCAGTTCAAATCAGAGGAAAATCGTCCTGACAATAGCCCTGAATACGAGCTGGCCGATATTGATCGTCCTGAAGTAACTTAAGGTTTTTGACTATATCGTCCTGGCCGATCCTGCGATCGTCCCGCACGATATGATCGTATCAATCATCGTTAATTACTCCCTTGATTTCCTGATCAATTAAGGCATAATTTGGTAATTTCGTCCAGGCCGATACGTGGATCGTCCCGGTCGATAATTTAAAATTACAGTATACCTTAATTGACTATGGCGGCTACTTCTTTCTATTTTGAGCTTATCGTCCTGGCCGATACACGTATCGTCCAGGCCGATATGTTAATGACGGCTGCCTTAATTAAGAATCCTTACTTAGACTTTCTGTTTTAAGCTGATCGTCCCGGATGATATAAATATCGGCCGGGCCGATGTGGGCAAAAACAGAAATTCTAAGCCCCTCAAGTGTGTGTGTGAAGGGTTACCTAGCATCGGTCTCTTTGACCATTACAAGTAGACTCAAAAAGATGAAAATCAATAGTACAGACTGACTCAACCCTAAACTTACACAATCCTGAACTTGGCTCCTTCTTGATCGTCCGATCTTTGATTCCTAAAAAGTTAGAAACAACAAGTAGTCCAAGAGACATAGTGTTTGTCAATCATCAAAACATAAGTCATAAAAAAATAGATTTGCAACACATTTCGTCTGGACGAACAGAGCAATCTTCAATACAGAGACATTCGTCCTGGGACGAACCTTATTTTTTGTCTGGACGAACAGAGCAAGCTTCAATACAGAGATGTTCATCCTGGAACGAACATTATTTTTCGTCTGGATGAATAGAGCACGGTGAGAATACAGAGACGTTCGTCCTGGGATGAACCATGAATTTCATCCAGACGAATAGTGGAAAGTGAGAATCCCGAGACGTTCGTCCCGGGATGAATATTAAATTCGTTCTGGACGATTAGGACTTAGAAAAATTTTCTCCCCGCCTGTTCGATCCATTGCTCTTCTTAGGGGTAATTGACATGATCGTCCTGTATGAACTATGTTCGTCCCATACGATCAGTTCACAAAAATTGTTCCCCAAGTGTGTATTTTGTGATTTTTCACTCAATTACAATCACTCCCTCTCATTTCAAAACTTATGAATATTTGTTGAATTTGATTACAAGTCTTCATATCTTGGAGTTGATTTTCCTGAAATGTTAGTACACACTAGAGCAAGAAAGAAATGTTCCAATTAGTGTTTGGAGATATGTATAAAATAATAATATTTAAAATTATCAAAATAATACAAGTTGCAAGAATGTAAAACATGCAAAATAGCAACTCTCTTAACATTACTTTCCCAAAAGCCTCTCTTAAGAGTTAATTGTTTAGTTCCCACATTCACCACATACCACTGCTCAGCTTTAGTAGATATGAATCTACTCTTCACAAAGGAGGATGAGGCATGCTTCTTCCTACCATTATAGTTGTGTAAGACACATGGCACTATGGCACAAGCTTTGGAAAATAAAATTCCTAATTTTTTACTAGTGAAATGTTGTGGTATTTATCATGTTCAAGCACAGTAGTGCTAAGAAAGCCTATCATCATGGCATTCCAACAAAATTAATTATAACTTTTACTTATCACTATAGCACTGATGATAATGTTACAACACTCAATAAAGCTTTATAATAAAAAGGTTATGAAAGTATAAATCATCAAGTGCAATGGAAGTAGTGCTATAGAAATACATGACCTAACATCACAGTGTATAAAGGGTTAGCACCAGGGTACTAAATAAGGCATCATACTTCATAGTGTTATTAGGTACTACACTGTGATATTATATTCAATTAATTTTTTGAAGACTCTAAAGCTGCAATGTCAAGTTTTAATGTTATAGTATTGATAAGCAGCTATCACAATGCTCAAAGATATAACTCTACAATGCTAATTTAATTTTAGCTCCTAAATTTTACTCCAAAAGAAGTTATAATTAGTCAAAATAAAAATTAATGACTTAAAAATGATAAATATAAAAATTTATAAATTTTAAAATATATAATATACATTTGAAACTCACAATCTAACAAATTAATAATTAAACACATACAAGATTGATTTTTCTCCTAAATAGTGCTAAATTTATAGTTTTCATCCATAATTGCCTAAATATGCCTTTTTTGTTGTAATCAATCGCCACCACTTCTTAAGTGGTCTCCACTATGCTCTTTTCCTTTATCCTTTGGATTAATTTTAATATTTTTGGCAATGTTTCATGTGGTATAAAACTAAAAGTGATTGCAGGCTATCCTAATTAATTTTTCATATTTTTTATTGAAGCAGCTTGTCTTTGCAATTAAGTTCTCAATTGAATCACTACCTCTTCCAATGGTTTATACCTATCTTTGATTGATTATTTTGATTAAATCCTTGGGGAAAAGAAGGTTTAGTACTTACTACATGTTATTGAAGATTATTCCAATATCCTCCATAATTAGATTGACATGCATTTCACTGATTGTTACCACCAATATTATTATTAGACCAACTAATATTAGGGTGGTTCATACAACATGGACTATATGTATTTTAATAAAGAAAATTTTGTCTTTCAATAACATTAACATTCTTAATTCCTTAAACATTTTTCTCTCCAACAAAATTTAAATCATGCTTTGCTAATTGCATAAGTGATCCTTATGCTTCACTATCTCCAATATCATCCAACTTTTTAGAGATTGCAGCTACCTAAGAAGTAAGAATAGATAGAGCATCTAGTTCATAAACTCCATCTACTATCTTAGGATTCACCTTATCAGAAGGCCATTAAAAATTATTTGTAGGCATTTAGGCATTTCCTCAATTAATTTATAGGCTTTCTTAAATGGCTTTTAAATTAAAGATCCCCCAATTACTACACCAAAAATTGACCTAAGAGATCCTACCAATCCATTATAAAAAGATTGAATAACCAACCAATTGGGTAAATCATGGTGAGGGAATTTTTTAAGCATTTCCTTAAATCTCTCTCAACTTTCATAAATTTACTCACCTTCAAACTGGGCAAAAGATGAAATATCATTCCTAAGATTAATATTTTTGGAAGGTGGAAAATACATAGTTAGAAATTTATGTGCCAAATCATTATAAGTGGTTATAGAGCTTGGGGCCAAAGAATTCAATTATTATCTTTATCCCTTAAAGAAAATGGAAATAAATGAAGCCTAATAATGTCATCGCCAACACTATTATATTTGGATGTTATAAAGATTTTGAAGAAGCTAGCTAAGTGTAGGTTGGGATCCTCAATAGGTGTTCCCTCATACTGGGAATTTTGTACCATCTAAATTATTGAGGGTTGTTGTTCAAAGTTATTGGCCTTGATAGTAGGTCTATTGATACTCTAGTGGATTCCATCTACTACAAGATTAATATACTCCTTAAGAGTTCTAGAATAGTCTTGATTTTGTACTAGTTAAGATAACTTGAAAGCTTAAATATTTTTAATTATTTGCATTTTTATAAGGGTCCTTTTAATTTTAGAATCAAACAACAAGGCCTCTTTACTATATCTACTGCACATAAATATTAATGCATTAGAAAGTAAAGAACAAAAACTAGAAAATAATAATTTTTTCTTTAAAATTTTTTTAACAAAATTTATTAAAATAAAAGCACATGATATAAGTAGATCTAAATATGCAACTAGTTCAACTGTATATTTTTAAATTTTAATATGCACTTTACTTCCCCAGCAATAAGGACAAAAATATGATTGGGGCATGGACATAAGAATAGCTGATTACATGTATGAAATATAAAAAAGCCTTGGGGTTAATTGATGCTTTGGTTTTCTTTGATATGGATTACCCACTATATACACAAGTATGCATGTCAATCAAGTAATAAAGTGATAGAGAGAGTGTCTATCCCATGAGCAAGTATTCTACTAGATTATAGTCAAACTAGTACTGTATACTACAGATGCAAGATTTATCCTACTAGATAAAAATTAGGGGTTTGAATTCTACCACTTATAGATAAAAAGCAAGATGGTAAAAGAGATACCAAATAATAAAAACATGATTTTGATTAATATATGTTAAATAATTAAGTTGTCTTAATGTGGCTCTTAAATATTAATGTGGATCATAGTATATGCCCCTAGATCTCTATTGATCTTGTAGGGGAGGAAAGGGAGGTTTATATAGTCTTCTATAATTTTAATTTCTCCATAAAACCTAGAATGTTTAGCATTCTGTGTCTAGGCATGCAATTATTCCATTCCTGTCCTCCTATTTTTTTGAATATTTCTCTATCAAGGAAATATATCACACTATATATTAACTACTTACATTATCATTATATGTATTAAATTAAGAATGATAGATATTGAAAATAACCTTGATTCATTTATCACATAAGAGTCTTTGTTACTACTTACATTATGTTTACATCATTAGCCCAAAACTAAAAACATAGATTGATATAGATGCATAGTAACCAACCACATATTTATTTTAATCATAAAAGAAAAGATACAAAGAAATAATGAGAAAACTTTTCACCATGATAGTACAAATGAACTCTACATGTCTTCCTTCTCCAATGGTAGGATTACTAACACAAAATAAGCTAAAATCTCTAATAAAGGTATCTTACATTTCATTAGCCACTCTTAGACTATACTTTAAGGGGGCACTAAAGAAATATAATAAAAATTATAGGTCTAAATTAAAAGTGACCAAACTCCTAAATAAAAGAACTGAAAAACTATTTATATTAAATGAAGGGATGACCTCAAGAATAGTAGAGCTTGAAATGGTGGCGTCATGGCATCATGAGATGAATTAGCACCTTTATGCTATTAGGCTTGCTCTGCTATGGCACTGAGTTGACTCAACACATCTAATGGCTAAACTGGCATCAATCAATTGATTTGGCGTAGCTCCATTTTTTCCTCAATTGCTCCACTATGGAGATAAAAAAGTTGAGCACTATGATTCTTGAATGTGTAGTATGTTGTAATAATGTTGTAATGCTATGTGCTATGGCACTCAAATTCCTAAGACTCGAGTGCTATGGCATGGATTTCTATCACATCAGTGATATGTAGTACTATAGTGCTGACCTTGGCTCCATCGAGGCACTGAATTATTTGTCACTTTTTAAGGCTCCAACTCAGTGATTCCCCGATCTAGTGCCGAGGCTTTGTAAATTTCATGGCATTGGTAGTTGGAGGGATGCGGTGCTAGTTGATCACTTATAAAGTTTTTCTCTTTTTTGAGTATTTCTTGTAGAACATCAACTAAAAGAACATATTTGTTTTAAATTTAAAGGTAAGAAATAGTATAAAATTTACACTAAAAAATTTTTGAACTCAAAGCCATTATAAAATGTCTATAAATACCCAACATTTTGAGGAAGATAGGTTATATATTTTGCATTCATTGCACTTGTTAAAGCATTATCACTTAATCGCTAAGATTGTGTAGCTCTCCATCCCTCTGTTCCATTGAGTTTAATCATCTTTGGAAAACTCCACTGGCCAAGTTCATGGATATAGATCCACTACTTCGCAACCCTTCTTCCCTAAATAAGAAACATTCATGAGGATCAATCAAGTTCAACTTAAAAAATTCTCTGCTCAATTCCCGACTAAACTGAGGTATTTTCCAAACTCAATTTTACATTCCATTAGGTTTGGTCAATTATGAAGTAGGCTTTCAATCCAATGTAAATTAGTGGTTGGACTATAAGGTTGGGTATAGATGATGCTATGGGATTAATTTGAGTAAGATCCACTATGTAGATATCTTAGATCATGCTAAAATCCTTCTATGACTAAGGAAATGTGTAGGAGGTTGAGTCTAAAATCCCTTCCATCAATTTAATTCAAATTAAATGGAGAGGTTTGATCTTATCCAATTAGAGTTTTTTATGTCCACATGTGGTTTTGAGCCAATACATCCCAATCATTTGATCTCAGATCGAATGGTTAAGGTTAATCTATGCTATCCTAAGGATACCACACCTACTATTTAGGTGGTTAATCAAGTCTGATCACAAGTAAAGCATGTGCATAGTCAATCAATCTAACCATCAAATTATTGAAATTAATCCATAAAAATCATCTAAACCGAATAATTTATTTATACCTCACACACTTGGCAAATTTAGGTGATCTTAAGCTCTATGGATTTACATGAAGAGTACTTTAAAAGAATAATTATTTTGAAGTTGAACTTTAAATAATTAAAATGTAATTTAAGAAATTCTCTATGGAGCACTTTTAAATTTATTCAGTAAATTTAATTCATCTTAAGCTCAAATTTGTATAGATGATTCTTGGATAAGATTAGCAAAAATCCAAAATGTTTTAGGACTATTTAAGGTCTAGGGGTGCTTCAATTGCAATTTCAAAATTCTAGGTAAAAAAATGACAAAGAAATTTAAAATTCAATAAATAAAATCCCATTAATCCATTAGGATTATTCTTGTTTGGATTGTTAGAATAGTGTATGAGGGTTAGTTAGCGCTTGATTTGACCCCATGATCTTTTCTAGGTAGCCTAAAATAAGCTTTCCAAAGTATAGAGGTATTTACTTTTAAAATTTATTAAAAATATTATGAAGGCTTTATTGGATCCCAACTCCTAGGGATTAACACTTTGGTAATTTTTGACATGAAGTTAAATTTCAGGTCATCTCGAATGTATTTAGTTTGTCAAATAGAAAACCCTAACTTCACTTACATAAATCCCCTAGGATTTTCTTTAATTAATTAAAAATTTAATTTAAATTTGAAAAATAAATTATAAATAACATTAGACTTTAAATAAATAAGAATTTAAAGTAAAAAATAAAAGCTCCATCTTAAATTACCAAAAAAAATTATTAAAAATTAAATAAAATTTATTATTTAATTAAATAATATAATTAAAAATACAAATTAAATAGAAAATAACTCCAAACTCTTCTTAAGCATAATATTAAATCTTTTGTGAGCTGTAATCATGACTTCAAGTATATTGGAGTGGATTTGGTTCAAAATTCAAAATACCCTAATTATATTAATTAAATAAATAAATTAATTAAATGGACTAATTTAATAAAAAATAAAACTAAATGAATAAAATCATAAAAATAGAAGCTAAATTGTATTCAACTCGAAATGAAATGAAGAAATTAATAAGAGTTATAAATCTTTAAAATTTAGAATAAAAATTAGAAGTCAAAATTTGGTCAAACCATATCATAAATGAATAAAATAAATAAATAAAGAAAAATAAAAGTAAATTTTAATTAAGTAAATAAAAATATCATAGAATATATTTAGTTAACATAAATAAATAAATAAGTTAAAAATAAATTACATTAATAAACATTAACAAATTTAAGAATTTAAGTAAAATGAATAAAGAAAATTTATTAAAAGTGAAATAAATTAAAAATAAGAGAATTTTAATAAATTAAATATTTAAATTAAAAATAAATCAAATAATGAAAATTTGAATTGTGTATTTACCATGGTTCTTTAAAATAAAGATTAATAAATCATTAAATAAAATGTTAATAAAAATGAAGGACTCAATTGCTCTATCTCATTTTTTTTAGAAGAAATGTAGCTTACATTATTAAAGTAAAAGAAATACAATCCTAATAACTGATAGCTATCATGTTGCAATCCATCCTCAACAATGGCCTTAATGTTGATGGAAGATTTTTATCTATTACATTTTCCCAAAAAATTTTACCTAAAACCACAAAAGTAACACAAAAATCGACCACCTTATTAAACTCCCTAGAGATAGAGTGAAAGATTACATTATTAAAATCTTTCAAGAAATGTAAATCTTGATTAACATTATTTTATTTCCAATTGAGGTTGTCCATAGATTTCTGAAGCACCATGTTACATTCACATTATCCCCTTTTATCATAATACCTTTCTTCTAATTTGTCCACATCCTTGAAGAACCTCCTGAAGTGCAATGATAGCTAGAAGCTCTACTTGAGCTGTATCCCAATGAACTATTTACTTTCCAAAAGCCAATAAAATTTATTTTAATGTTATATTACTATACCACTAATTCTTGCTCGATTTGACTTAAGAAGGGAGGCATCTACACTAATTTTGATCCTATCTAGAGGTGGGGGATGCTAAAATTTTTAATTCAGGTCATTGAGCTAGTTAGCATCCCAGTTCTCCAAGATCAGATTCAATTGAGCTTAAATGGAGGTAGCTAGAATATTAGCTGCAATAACTAAAGGAGAGGATACAAATCTCCCTTGTTTGATAATATTTCTTTCTCTCTAAGATTGAAAATAACACTGTAATATATCCTAAGCATTATAGAATTGCCATTTAATCTTATATCCATTTGTTCTAAGTATTCAAAATATGTTTGAAAAATAAGAATAGGAACTCCCCATTGGTTATAAGGTGTAATTACTTCTTGTAACTTTCTATATTTAATAATAACATAATAAATGTCTTCTATAAATTGGTAGCTTCTAGGATAACAATTATTTTTCTGAATCCTCTTGTATATACACCATTCATTAGTGGGAAATGCATTTCTTACTAATCTCCACCAAAATATTAATTTCCTAGGCATCAACTTTGAAAATCTCATCCACTTCATATTCACACTTCTAGACGTAGTTTGTACCACATTCTCGTAAGCCAAAGCTATTACAATTTTTTTAGAAATCCCTTGAATGAGCTTTGGATGACTATCAAGTAAATTACAATATGTTGGAATTTTTAGGATAATTTAAACCATATGATCCTCAAAGTGTCTCTGTAGTTCTGAAACATTCCTCCTTCCATCCTCCATCAACAATTGAGCCACTGACATCCTATATAGACTCTGATGATCATAATATGAATGCCACTTCAACAAACTTATATTCCAAATGCATACATCCCATATAGCCATAGCTTTTGTTCTATTTAATAATTTCTTTTAAATTAAAGGTCTGAGATACTGACCCTCTTCACTAAGAATGCACCAAATAGTAGATGCTCCTCAATTTACCTTCTGATTCAAAATATCCTTCCCAAATTTTGCAATAATGTTCCTGTTTAACATTGAATCTTGACTTTGAATGAAATTCCAAGCCAAATTGGCTCTCATAGGCCCATACATATTTATAGTAGAATAAAACCCAAGACCTCCCATTTTAGTAGGAAGGCAAAGCTCTTCACATGCCACATAATGCATACTCTATCTGCCCTGGTATTTATGCCATAAGAAGTTTCTACACAATTCAACTAAGTCATTCAGTACCCCCCTAAAAATAAAAGAATGAGAATTAAGAAAAGAAGGAAGAGATAGGAATGCATATTTGATCAGAGTAACTCTCCCAACAATTAAAAAAAAAATGACTTCCCTATGTATTAGTTTATCCAAAGAATATTTGTTTACCATTTGGAAATCAACTGCTTCCATCCTTCTTAGGGCATGTTTCACACCTATAAATACCAGCTCTTTAACCTGTTTGAACCCAAACAAGTTTTCCATCCTTTTCTTCCTCCAACCAACAATAGATTTCCCACATATCACCATTGAATTACTCATATTAATTTTTTTGTAGACCATAAATAATAATTTACTAGAATCCTATTTATTATCACTGCAAAATTAAGTGAAGCTTAAAAAAAACATCATTAGGATAAAGAAGGTGGGATTCTGTATTAGTATTTGATGCTATTTTGATTCCCAAGTATCTAATGGCATTATTCTATAATAAATGAATTACTAATTGCATTCCAAAGATATTCTTTCACAATCTCCCAATATTTTATAAAAAATGAAGCCATAATACTCTCAACTACTGGCAATTTATTATTCCACATTTACTTGGCAGCAATAAAAAGATCCACCGTATTGAAATAAGCCATCAATAATTTTTTCTTTTCCTAATCTTCATGCTGCTACATTGGTACATTAGGCCACCCCTCTAAGACATAATTTTTATCCCTCCATTTATTCTAAAAAAACATTAAAAAAATGATTTCTATGGCCACTAATTCATCCACCATATCCCTATTTAGCTGCTCCACTTTGTTAATCCTATTCACATTTTTCCTAGTCAAGCATAGGAATGGAAAAGAGCCCTCATGGGGTCAAGGAATCATGTTGGTATGATACCTTTATATTTATTGTATATAATATTAAAAAAAATTTGGAATTACATATTATATTTAATTTAATTTAATATTTAAAAAAATATTATTATTCTTCATGATGTCTCTTTTGCTTTGGCATCTGAGGCGATTTCTAAGAAATTCTAGGGCTCTGTCTCACGTGCCAGTTTTTGCCCTCCTGTCTTGTTTTCTTCACTTTTTCCATTTGATCTCTATTAATTTTCTCTTATTATCATCTTTCCTTCATTGATTTTGAAGTTTCATTGGTTTTTTGGTGCTGGGCAATAACGACTCCATCATCTCGATCCTGACATCTATTTCTCTTATTGAGGGGAAATCTCGATCCTTTAAAGATTTTTTGTCTAGTACTTCATCTTCTTCTCCTAAATTGAACAGTGTTCATTCATCCTTCAAGGGTTCTGGCCCTTCTGTTCGAGGACACTTTTTTTGATCTGTTGGCCGCTCCCTATGTATTGATGCTGGTGGGTAAATTTATTTTAAGGCAACCAAATCTTGGTGTTATACATAAATTTTTCTTAACCTAAAGCTTTCCAAATCATTTCACATTGGTTTACTTGATCAAAGACATATTGCTATCCAGCTTTCTAATGATCTTGATTATAGCCGCATATTTACTATGAGATCTTATTATGTTCAAGCGTGTCAAATGTGGTTGCTTAAATGGAATCAAGATTTTGACGTTGGGGAGGAATCTCCTATTACTCTGATTTGGATTTTTTTCCTAATTTGAGACTTCACTTTTTTAATCATCAAATTCTTTTTGGTTTGGCCTCTATCTTTGGGTGATAGTTACAAATTGACCAAGCCACTGCCTCTGTGTTGAGGCCGTCTGTTGCTCAGGTGTTGGTTGAATTGGATGTCTCTAAAAAACATCCTAGCAAAATATGGATTGGTTCAGAAGTCAAGGGGTATTTCCAAAAAAATTGAGTTTGAAAATTGACCTATATTTTGATCTTTTTACAAGATGCATGGTCATGGTATGAATGATTATTTTCAGAAGAATCCCCATCTTTGTAGAGAAAAGGACACATTGAAACAAAAGAATGGGGTGGTTGGTCAAAAAGTTTCTAATCCCATTCTGGTTCTTTTAGAGGGAAATGCCTCTAATCCGCCCCAATCTCTTGTGGAGCTGTTGGTGGTTACTATTCAAGATCCTCTTCCTATTATTGCCAATGTTGTTTCTTTGAATCATGATCAAGGAGTTATTATTGAAATGTTGGCTATTTCATCTATTGATTGTGAGAAGAATGTGGCACATACTTTGCCTACTATTGAAGTCCAAAATGATGTTAATGAATTTTTGATTAGAGCTGACATTGCTATTCAATTTTCTTTCAAGGAAGGTGAGAGGAATGACATCCCATTAGAGGAAGGTGAGTTTGTTTCTATGGAGCATAGCTCCCCTCTTTCTAAGCTTATTGTGAGGGCTAGTGATAATTTTTTTTTGAAGAAATACAGAAATTGCATTATAATGAAAGAGAAGATAACCTAATATAAACTAGAAAATAGAAGCAAATGATCCTTTTTTCAATAAGAAAAAGGGACCTTATTGAAACTAAGTTTGTTAATTTAAACTTATCATAAATGACATGAAATCCACTATCTTCTATTATGAAACTGTTGAGATGCAGGGGATACCAAAATATAAGACAACCCGAAGGTTGATTAGTATCCCAGAGTTCCCATCCAGTTGGAGAATAAAAGATAGTAAAGATCCCAAAATCATTTAGACAAAGTTTAAAATAACAAAAGAAAATAAAGTAAAGGAAACATAAGATAGAAAGAAAATTACAAATTAATAGTAAATTCCAAAAGTTTGGTATTGATTCTCCAAACTTTATAATCATATGTTCCATCTTCAAGCAAAATTCAGGATTGTTGTTGTCCAAGGAATAATCTTTACTCATTATCAATGAGATAAACGAGAAGAAGAACCTCCATTCTTCTCTTTGGAGGATGAATTTGGAGGCTAGTGATAATTTGGAGGGTTATGGAGGATGAATTTCCTCAACATACTATCCAAAGGAACCATCAAAATGATAGTAAGACCCCTTCAACCTCTAATTATAATAGTGATGCTTTTATTGATACTGAGGATATACATATTGCTGCTAAATGTTTTGCCAGGGATGATAACGATACTAGTTTTAGTAAAGTTCAAAGTAAAAGAGGGAGGCAGGCTAAGTATATTTCTTTGCAACCTCCTAGAAACACTCGCTTGCATACTTCTCATTAATTTTGTTTATTTATATTTAATTCTATTATCTATAATGTGAGGGGGACTGGTTGTCCTCCTTCTAGAATTCGTGTGATGAATTTATGTCATATTCATAATATTTTCTATTCTTGTTTTTCTTGAGCCTCTTATTTCTTCATCTATATTAATTAGCACCTCTCGCTTTTTGGATTTTAATTATGCCATTTCGAATGTGGCTAATAAGATTTGGGTCTTTTGAAAGGATCCGGTTAAGATTGATGTTATTGGTGATTTTACCCAAGTTATTCATTATCAAATTGAGGTTTTTAATTTAAATTTTTGTGCCTCTTTTGTATATGATGATTCTTCCTGTTACATTAGGAAAGTACTTTGGGACCAACTCGTTAATTTTCATGATATTTGTAATTTTCCATGGCTTGTTGGTGGTAATTTTAATGTTATTACTATTCCTGAAAGGATTGGAGGTTCCTCTCCATCTTATTGGTCTATGGAGGATTTTAGTAATATGATTTTGGATTCTAATCTCAATGATATTAGCATTTCTGGTAATCAATTCACTTGGAATAGGGGTCATTTATGGCAATGTTCAGATCATGTGCTTTTTAATGACTCTTGGCTTAATTCTTTTAGTTCTATTAATGTGCATCATCTTAGTAGAACTTTATCTAACCATTTCCCTCTACTTATTAGTCTTAATTTTAGATAATTACATGCTTCTTCTAAATTCTGATTTCAAAATATTTGGTTACTTCATGAATCTTTCTTTGAGGTTATGGAGAATAATTGGCAAGCTCCTCCTCATCCGGATAACACTTATTTTGGTATGAGGAGGCTTTGGTTTAAGTTGAAATGGCTTAAGCAGGTTTTAAATTGGTGGTATCGTAATGTTTTTAGAAATCTTTTTTCTAATATTTTAGAGGTTGAGTAACTTGTTGAGAATATTGAAGCCACTTATCAAGTTGATCCTTTTGATGCTAATTTTTCTTTTTTAAAAAAAGCTAAAGAGGGTCTGTTTACTTTCCAAGCTCAGGAAGAGATGTTTTGGAAACAAAAAGCTGCTTCTAAGCACTTGGTTGATGGTGACAATAATACTAAGTACTTTCATGCTTTGGTTAAGAAGAAAAGGGCTAAAAAATGGTATTAATAAAATCCAGCGTGATGATGGTTCTGTTTCTAAGAAAGTTGAGGAAATTGCTAATTTAGTTGTCCTTCACTTTCAAAATCATCTTAATAAGAATTTTAATCGGATTCTGATTGATGATCATTCCTTTATTACTAATGTTATTACTCTAGAAGATAATGTGAATCTTTCTAAACCTCCTTCTTTTGAGAAGGTTAAAGATACTTTGTTTGGTATGAATACTGATTCAGTGACTGGGCCTAATAGGTTTACTACTCAGTTTTTTAATAAATCTTGGCATACTATTAATAATGATATTTTTGCTGTTACTCTAGATATTTTTGCTGGTAAACCTATTCCTAAGTTTTTTTTATATCTACTTCCATTGTTATTATTCCTATGAACAACTCTGCTAACACTTATAATGATTTTAGACTTATCCGTCTCTGTACCTTTTTTAATAAGTTGATCACTAAAATTATCATGAATAGTCTCACTGTTCTTTTACCTAGAATTATCTCTACCTCTCATATGGGTTTTGTGAAAGGTAGGGTTATTACGGATAATATTTTGTTGGATCAAGAATTTTGCGATGATTTTGATGTTAGAGTGAGAGGGGGGAATTTGATTTTAAAGCTTGATATTACTAAGGCTTGTGACAATATTGATGGTCATTTATTTATCATGTTTTGGAGTGTTTTGGCTTTAATTATGTTTTTGTTAAGCTTATTAAAAACTATATTGAAGATGTCTTTTTCTCTATTATGGTGAATGGTGCTACTAATGGTTTCTTTAAATCCTCTCATGGTTTAAGGCAAGTTGATCCAGTATCTCCTGCTTTATTTATTATTGCTACTGACTTTTTATCTTGAGGCATTACCAATCTTGTTGAGAATAATCCTAGTCTTTATATTAGAACTTTAGGTGATTTTCCCATTTATCATCTTTGTTTTGCGAATGAATTTATTATTTTTACTAATGCTTCTACCAATAAGATTCAAAAACTTATGGATTTTTTTAATCAATTTGAGATGGTTAGTGGTTTATCTTTTAACAAGAATAAAATCTATTTTCTTGCTGCTAAGAACATCCCTAATAATCGTATATTGTCTCTTAAAGATTTAACTAGGTTTATCCATGGTCAATTACCCATTATATATCTTGGAGTTCCTCTCTTTAAAGGTAGAAGGAAAACCTTTCTGTTTGATGAGCTTATTGCCTCTATTCATAATAAACTGCTATCTTGGGATTCCAATTTTCTTAGCTTTGGTGGTAGGATTACTCTTATCAAAAGTGATTTGTGTTCTTTACTGGTTTATAGTTTTCAAATTATTCCTCCTTCTCAAGATGTATGTAATCGGGTGCATAAACTTATTAACATACTTTTTTTGGAAAGGTACTTCTAGCAGTTCCAAAACTACTTGGGCTGCTTGGGATAAATATTGTGGTGTTATGGCTGAAGGGGGTTTATGTTGTAAAAACATGAATGATTTGGCTCTGGCTTTCTTTTTTAAATTTTGGTATAATTTTCATGCTAAAGTGAGACTTTAGGCTAATTTTATGTCTTCCAAATATTGTGTTGGCTAGCAGCCATCTACTTATTATTTTAAGCAGGGTAAATCTAGAGTGTGGCACAGGCTATGCAAGATTAAATGGGAGGTTGAGCCCTACATCTCTTGGGTCCTAGGTGAAGGTAATACTTTCTTTTGGCAAGATTGTTGCTTTGGCAAACAATCTATTGATTCTATCTTGAATTCATCTTTTGTTGCTTCTATTAAGGTTAATTATTTATTTACAAATAATTGTTGGGATTATGAGAAACTTACTCATCTTGTTCTTGATTTTATTATTCATCCTATTCTTAACTTTCCTATCAACACTAATTCTAAGGACATTATCTTATGCGATTTATCTTGTGATGGTGGCTTGCACTTAAACAAGGCTTGGCATACCTTCATAACTAGTAGAAATAGTGATAATATATTCTCTTTAATTTGGCATAAGAACATTCCTACCACTGTTTATGTTTTTATTTGGAGAATTCTTCATAGACATAATCCTACTGATGATAATCTCATTAAAAATGGTTTTTGGTTACCTTCCAAGTGTCAATGTTATTATCATATTGAGAATATGCACCATGTTTTTATTTCTGGTCTAACTTCTATTAGAACTTGGATTTATTTTGATGATTTGTTTCACTTAAATTACTTTAATGTTAATTTATCTTTAAATCTATGCTTAAGGCTTGGTTTATCAATTCTAAAGGGCACATCCGTAATGTTATTCCTTGTCTTATTCTTTGGTTTTTATGGTTAGATCGAAATAATTCTCTCTTTAATGGTATTTGGAAGAACCATCAAAAGGTTATTCATAAGGTTAAAGATAAGGAGTTGTCTCTTTGTGCTATTAAGTTGCTCTCTTTGAAGAATTTTAAACATTATTATTTTGTTGGTACTGAGTTAGGCCCTAACTTGGTAGGCTATCCTATTGCTTTAAAGGAAAACATTTTTTACTAGCTTAAACCTCCTACTAACTTCTTTAAAAAAAATGTTGCGGGTGCTAGCAATGGCTCTTTAATGGTGTTGTGGTATAGCTATCAGAGATAGTAATGGTAATTTGATTTTGGCTTTCACTAGCCCTATTCCGAGTGGTAATTATGTTGTTGCTAGCACTTTGGCTATTATTTGTAGTCTTAATGTTTACATCTCTCTTAATCTTCCTAACATAATTATTGAGATGAATTCTAAATTTTATTTCAAAATTTTAAATTCTATGGATGATATGTGATGCTCTCCTAATCTTTTCTATCATGTTAGGGAAATTAAAAATCTCTTGGTTTTTATGAATTTCTCTTTTCACCATATTTGCAAGAAGGGTAATTCTTGTGCTTCCTGGCTTGCTAAGTTGGGTTGTAATCTTAAGGATTTTTATGATTATAATGAGGCTAACATTCTTGTTGCTCTTAAAGGCCTTTTTAGGTTGGATGGCCTTGGGATTCACTATGTTAAAATCAAATTGGTTTTTCTGAGGGTGGTTTTCTTGGCTGACCTGGGGTGCTTTGGTGCTTGTTTGGATCTTCTGTTGTTGGTTTCCTTTGTTGTTTGCTTCCCCTATTCTTTTTGTTGGTGTGAGTTGGTTCTCCAGCTTTGGTTGTTGGAGGCTCTCTTTTAGGCTTTTGATTTTTTGTAAGGTCATGGTGTTGGTTTTGCTCGATTGGCGTGGTTGGCTGCTTTTGCAGATTTGGAGTTTTGGGTTGTGTTTCTTCGATCTATTTTTTTTCTTTCCTGCTGCTCCTGGTCGTGGTTTTTATAGTTTCTAAAGGATTTCCAGCTTTGGGTTATAGATTTTCTAGAGTTTGTTTGGGTTCCTACTGCTATTTTTTGTTTTTCTACTAACATCTCTCTATATTTTCATTTTAGCTATTGTCTTGGTGGATTTAGACTTGAGCAGTGATTGCACTTATGAGGTTGTTGATTGGCTTTACCATTGGTGCTCTCCTACCTTCAGGTGGCTGTTTTGGCTAACTAGGGGTAATTGTGGAGTTTGGCTTCAGGCTGTGGTGTTAATGTTCTTGTTGTTTATAATCTTGGGGCTTTGGCTTGGCTTTTGTACCACTTTATGTGTTGGAGTGCCCTTGGGTTGGGTATTATTGATATGATGGAGGAGTTCTGTTGTTTTGCTGGTGGCTTTAAACTTTGCTGTTTGTGTTTTTTTTTTCCACTTCCTATTCTTCATTGCCTTCGGGCAGGGTTTTTGCGATCTTTTGAATGTGTTGATTTTGTGTACCACTAGCCTTAAGCTTTGTTGTTTGGGTCCCTTATGCTATTGGAATGGGTTTGCTCTTGAGGGTAGGATTGAGTGGCTTGTGGATTACCTTTATGAGGATTTTTCTACTAATTATATCCTAGGCCCTATTAGTCTTTATCCTCTTTTTTATTTTATGTGGTTTATCTATAAAATTTGGTATCAGATCCTTTTTCTCTGTAACTTTTTTGTTTTGCAGGTTAAGTTGATTATAGATGTCATCTACATTTTTTATTGAAAGATAGTTCTCCCTTTCTTTTTTTCATCTTTCTTTTTTAGATGCTTATCTGTAGCATTAGTAGCTTGTTATTAGGTTATATTGTATTTTTGAGTAGTGGAGACTCTTGGCTCCTAGGTTTTTCTTTATTTTATTTTGTATCTCATTGGAGCATTAGTGAGCTGATCATCTCCCTTAAGAACTTTGTAATATTTTCTTTATATTAACATGTAGGCCCCGTCGTGGGGTTTAACTAAAAAAAACAAATGGAAGAAATGAGAGTTAGAATCACCTTGCTCAAACACCTTACTTTAGATCTTTTCCTCCACCATGTGGCCAATCTTGCAAAAGTAACATTCCACTCCTGCCCCTTCACCCTCGCTCCACCAGGTAAACATGATCAAGGCCAGCCATAGAACAAGCTTATTCCTAATGTATTTATATTTTGCCTTGAAGAGATTCCTTTAATAATATCAACTCCTTTAACCGATGTTTGTTCTAATAATGCAATGCTCGAAGCGATCATTTAAGTTTCCTTGAAGGATATCACCAATATTAACAATATCAGTTTTTCTTTGTGATTTAAAATGATGCCCCAAATAGGAAGATAGGTGGCCCAAATATTCTCATACCAAAGGACTTTTCTTTTGTGACTAAAAGTATTTGATAAACTAAGTAATATAGGTCAATAATATGAAGCCAACCAAGAAAAATGCCTAACCATATCAAATGGAATACTATGGAGTGCTTCAAAATTATGCAAAAATATGTTCAAGTTTTCCCAAATATGAGCTAAGCCCTCATTATTACACCATGAATATTGAGGCCATATGAAACCCACTTCATGAAGATCATTCTTCACTATGAAATTCTTCCTTTCTTGAGACCCTTATGTCATTATAAACCTCTTTTCACCTTTCTACTCCTCATTAGATAAGACTTAATAGAAGTAGGTTAAGTTGATCAAACCACTATAAAATTTGGTGTGTTCTTTCTTATTGCATTTTCCATATTTAATTTCCACAATTTTTTGTGGTGATTGTTTTGATTGTGATTATGATTTTATTTGAGAAATTTTTAAAGCACCGATTCACCCCCTTCTTGGTTAGCGTCAGGCTAGTTTATAAGGGATTAATATACCTAATAAACTTTCAAGTGATATTAGAGCGGATTTCATAAAATCTAGTTTTTGAAAACTTTAGAATTTCGATTCATGGTTAACTTCGATAATCATAATACTGTGGAAGGATATTATATTACCCGACCACCTTTGTTTGACAATAAACCTTTTAATTTATGGAAAACTTGCATGTCCACAATTTTATAATAGATTGACTATCACATATGGATGTTTGCTAAAGAAGGTTATTCACCTCCATTATGTGAAATTAATGGCATTAAAATTGAATTTTCTTTTACTAATTGGAATTTTAATGATAAGGATTTAGCACAACTGAATGCAAAATATTTAAACTTTTTTTTTATGCTTTGAAATATGAAGGTTACATATGTGTCTCAACCTGTGCAACTGGTAAAGAAGTATGGGTTATATTATATATTACTTATGAGAGAACAAATTAGGTTAAGCAATCTAGGTTGAATATTTTATTGCATGACTACAAATTATTTCATATGAAATCTACTAAATCAATATCTTACATGTATATTAGGTTTACTCAAATTATCACATCACTGCATGCCTTAAGAATAGAACTCACTAACTATAAAAAAGTTAATAAAATTTGGAGATGCTTGCTTTCTTCCTTTGATGCTAAGATTATTGTAATAATTTAATCTGAGGATTTGAATACTTATTTTGTTGATAACTTACTTGGATCACTCATTGCTTATGAGCAAAGGGTGAACCAAAGACAACTTGATGCAGGTGAGAAAAAGAAGGAGAAAATTATGGCACTGAAGGCCAACGATATGGACACTGATTCTTCTTGGTCTGAAAGCAATGATGTTGCCTTAATTATGAGGAAATTTGAAAACTTTATAAGGAAGAAGCAAAAGAACCATCAGAAGTGGAATAAAGGTAAGGCTAACAAAAAATTTAAAAGTTCTATTGATATGATTTGTTTTGAATGCAGGAAATCGAGACATGTTAAAGCCGATTGTCCTATACTTAAGACTCATCCAAGCAAGGAGAAGGATGAGAAAAAACCTAAGTTCATGAAAAATAAAAAGCGATTCCAAAAAGCATTCTGGGTGAATTATGCATCTGACTCCTCTGAGACTAAAGCTGAAGAGGAGACTAAAAACTTGTGGTTGATGGTGGATAATCATTTGGTCAGTTTGACCATTGATAGTAATCACATGTCATTACTTTATAAGTTTGATACATTAAACAAAAATCATATTAAATAATATGATGCATATGATTCATTGAAGTCATCTCATATTGAGTTAGAAAAAAAGTTTAAGAAATTATAAAAACTCAATGCATTTGAAAATGATAAACTATCATTGCATGCATCATATAACTTTATGAAAAAGCATCACCACCCGAGTAGACTAGTAAACCTTTTTCCTAGTGTTAGATGTTTTTCATGTGGCATGTTAGGACACATTTCATACAATTATACTGTTCACCATAGTACACATTAGGAATGGAGACCCAAATTGTATGGTTCACAGCATAACACACATGCATTGTTTTCTTCATTCCATAAGAAGGGACCCAAACTTATTTGGGTTCCTAAATCTAACGTTTGGTAATTTTGTAGGTGTGCTTTCATAAAAGACCTTACGAGAGCATGTGGTACCTGGACAGTGGATGCTTACGACACATGATTGAAGATGCTAATCAATTCATTGCACTGGAGATCAAGGCTGGATGCAAGGTCACTCATGGAGACAACACCACCAGGAAAGTGGTGGGTGTAGGTATAATCGAAAACTCCAAGAACATTTTGATTGAAAATTTTTTGCTTATAGATAGACAGAAACATATATTTCTAAGCATCAGTGAGTTATGCGAAAAGGGCTTCATCATAAATTTTTTGATAAGTATATGCACTATTAGTTTGAATAACAACACTGTTTTGCAGGGAAAGCAGATTAACTATGTTTACATGCTTGATTTAATTAATATTGAATGTGCTACTTCATTTTGCTTTAAAACTAGTGCTGATGAGTCGTGATTGTGGCACATGAGGTTATGTCATGCCAATATGAAAACCCTTAGGAGAGTGACCCAAAAAGAACTTGTTAGAGGTGTCCCAAAGCTTAAGTTCATAAAAGACCACCTATGTGATGCCTGCCAACTAGGGAAGCAAGTCCATTCCTCTTTCCATTCCATTAAGTACATTAGCACCTCTAGACCTTTAAAAGTTTTTCACATGGATTTATTTGGACCCATTAGCACTGCCATCTTAGGGGGGAAAGTCTATGGTTTTGTGATTATTGATGACTACTCGAGGTTCACTTGGATTAAGTTTCTATCTCATAAGAGTGAGTCTTTTGATGAATTTAGATCCTTCTTTACTTGGATTCAAAAAAAGCTAGGTTATGATATCTTGACCAACCATAGTGACCATGGTGGAGAGTTTAAAAATGAGAGATTTAGATATTTTGTGAAGATAAAGGGATTAGCCATAACTTTTCATCTTCTAGGACCCCTCAGCAAAACAGTGTAGTTGAAAGGAAGAACATGACCTTAGTTGAGGCTGCTAAAGCCATGCTTGCTGAGTATTTACTTCCAAAATACTTTTGGTCTGAAGTGGTAAGCACAACTTATTATTTGTTGAATAGGGTGAATGTTAGAGCCAAACTAGATAAGACATCCTATGAGATCATTAAAGGTAGGACACCCAACCTTTCCTACCTCCATGTCTTTGGCTGTAAGGTTTTCATTTTTAATAATGGGAAGTAACCCTTAGGAAAATTTAACTCAAAATTTGTGGAGTGTTCTTAGGATTTTCATGTGTGGGAAAATCCTTTAGGGTGTTTAATAAGAGGACATTAGTTGTGGAGAAGACTACTCATATAGTGTTTGATGAATCTAATCCTAAGAAGCTTAGAGTTGAGGATGAAGATGAAGTTGTAGAAATTACCCAAGGAGTTAATAATTTGGAGAAGATGGTAGAGCCCCAAAACACTGAAAGAGTAGGTGAGATTACCCAAGGAATAGAAAATGCAAATCTAAAGGAAAAGGTAGAACCTTCAAACACTTTGCCTAAAGATTAGAGATATTCTTTGACTCATCCTAAAGAATTAATCTTAGGTGACCCTTCTGAGGGTGTTAGAACTAGGTGTGGACTTAGGAAGGAAGTAAACCACTCATCCTTTATCTCAATGACTGAACCGACCAACATCAATCAAGCCCTATCTGATGAGTTTTAGATCTTAGCCATGCAAGAGGAATTAAACCAATTTATTAGGAATAATATTTGTGAGCTTGTAGAAATACCAAAGGAACAAAGTGTAGTTGGAACCAAATGGGTCTTTAAGATTAAGATGAATAATTCTGGCTTGGTAGTTAGGAAAAAGGCGAGATTGGTAACTAAGGGGTACAACCAAATAGATGGGATTGATTTTGAGGAGACCTTTTCCCCTATAGCTAGATTAGAAGCCATTAGAGTGCTACTAGCCTTTACCTATTATAAGGGATTTAAGCTTTTCCAAATGAAAGTTAAGAGTGACTTTTTAAATGTGGTAATTAAAGAGGATGTATTTGTAGAGCAACCCCAAGTTTTGAGAGTTCCCAATTTCCAAATCATAATTATAAATTAAAAAAATCTTTATATGGATTAAAATAGACACCCAGAGCTTTGTATGAGAGGCTTAGCAAATTCTTACAAAAGAGGGAGTTTGTTAAGGTGAGCGTAGACACCACCCTTTTTTTGAGGAAAATAAGAGATGAGTTACTCATTGTTCAGATCTATGTTGATGATATACTCTTTCAATCTTTTGATAAAAAGCTATATGATGATTTTTTTGAAATAATGAGTAAGGAATTTGAGATGAGTATGATGGGAGAGTTGTCCTACTTTTTGGGGTTTAGCATAAGATAATTGGATGATGGAACCTTTATAAATCAATTAAAGTGCATAAAGGGAATCTTGAAGAAATATTAAATGGATAAAGCCAAGCCAATAAATACTCCCATTACCTCCAGTGTTCAGTTGGATAAGGACCTAATTGAAACATCTATTGATAAAAAAAAAAGTACAAAGGAATCATTGGATCTTTACTTTACCTGACTGCTAGCCAACCTGATATAGTGTTTAGTATTTTTCTATGTGCTAGATTTCAAGCTAATCCTAAAGAATCCCACCTGACTGTAGTTAAGAGAATCTTTAAATATATCTTAGGGACCCAAAAGTTAGGGATATGGTATCCGAGGCACATACTTACTTTGAGATTATTGGATATTCTGATTCTAATTTTGTAGGATGTAGTGTGGATAAAAAGAGCACTTTTGAGACTAGCCAATTCATAGGATAGTCTTTAGTCTCCTGGTCAAGTAGAAAACAAAACTCTATAACACTTTCCACTACTAAAGCTAAGTACACTGCCTTAGGGAGTTGTGTGGCCCAAGTCCTTTGGTTGAAGCAACAAATTCTAGATTTAGGATTACTTGTAGGCACAATTTCAATCCTTTTTTACAACACTAGTTCCATCTACATCTCTAAGAATCCTATCCAACATTCAAGGACCAAACATATTGATATAAGGCACCACTTTATTAGAAATCATGTAACTAAAGGTGACATAGAGTTACACCATATGGCAACTGAGAATCAACTTGCTGACATCTTTACTAAACCACTGGCCTTCGAAACAATCAGTATCTTAAGGATTAGATTAGGTGTAATTGACATAAATGCATGAACTTGATGCTTACTGAATTCTGAATTTTATTTTTCAATCTATTATTTGTTGGTTTATTTTCTTTCTGTAGACTTTAGTTTTTATTTGTTTATTTTTATTATTGTTTTCATGTTTTCATTTCTATTATTTTATTTTTTCTTCTTTTCTTCTATTTTTTCTTTTCTTTGTTCATTGTTGAAATGATATTTTGTACCCTTTTTTTTTGTTTTTGAAAATTTATGGTCAATGTTTGACATCCCTAAATCAATTAAAGGGAGAAATACTGTTGATTGTTTCCCTTTCTCTAACTTCTTTTAGCGGTGTAATTTTTTTTTAAATAAAAGTCTATATCAAATTAACAACTAGACTTTGTGATTAAGATATTTTCTATCTTGCTATAGTAATCTATCTTAAATAAATAATGTTCAAAGTCATTATATCACTTTCAAACTTTCATAATCTTGTCGTTGCATTTATCATACAGATTTAATTCTGCCTTTTGGTTTATTCTTCTTTATATTAGAGAGTGAGTTTTTCTTGTCTAATATTTGAAAGATGTTCTCACAACTAAGAGTATTTAAAAGTTTCAAAAGAGATCTAGCTTGCAAAAAAGACATAAAATGAGCCCAAAAAAGAAAACTAAAAAGATACGTAATGATCACCAAAAAAAAATTTGAAAGATACACAAAGTCTATCAAAAGATGCACAAAGTATGACAACCAATTGACAAGAGGAATAAAATAAGCCCACAAGAAAGCAAGCTTCCTCTTTTTCAAACCTTAAAATCTTAGAAGAATTCTTGAGTCACTTGATATTTTTAAAGGCTTGATTTTGAATTTCATGAGTTTAACTAATCACCTTTGTAAATTACTCTATAAGATATTTTTCTAGAACCAAGTTTTGAATGGATCTCTTTTTCTTATCCAATTGAATATTTTGAGTTAGACCTTTATTTTAAAAAGATGGTTTGCCTTGTGAGAAGTTCGAGCTAGCGCTAATAGGATTGATTCTTCTCCCATTTTTCAAATTTCAATGATGTTAACTCATTGATTCTTATAAATTTTTAATTCAATCACATGGAGAATTTATCATAATCATGCTTTAATCAAAAAAAAAAAAACCTTTGTCTTCATTTTTTTGTCATTTTTATCATCTTTTTCATTGTTTTATTTTTATTTTCTACTAGTTTTTCTTATTTCTAGGCCTTCTATGATCATCTCTATCCATCCCCATATCTTTAATTTTTTATCACATCATCCTAGACTATATATGCACAGCACCCTTCATCTTACATCTCATAGCTGATATGACTTTTCTGCTTAAGATCATCCTAGATGATCCATTATCATCCCGAATGATCTGATCATATTCAACTTTAACTATTTGTGATCGGCATGGAAGATCCTCTTTGTTCTAGATGATCTTCTAAAATTTTGTTCAATAATTGGTGATCATCCTAGATGATCCACCTATTCGTCCCGGACAATCCACATGGCAAAGTCATTACACATTTTAAATTCATATAGTATGATCCATTATTATCGATCATCCTAGATGATCTACCTAATCATCCAAGATGATATGCTTTTTTAACGGTCGTTTGATCTGACTCCTCAGAATGATCGCATGTGTCTAATTATCCCAGATGATGTCTGATTGTCCTGAATAATATAATAACCTTTTTGACCAATCCTCCAGGATGCAATAATTTTGCCTAATCATCCTGGGTGATTTTGTGATCGTCTTGCACGATCGGCCCATTTCTTGATAAATAATAGCTTTCAATGGTTTTTCTCACCTCAAATCTTTCATTTCTTCATCCTTTCCCTCAAGATTTCATAATCTTATTCATGGTGGGTGGCAAGCGATCCTGAATGCTATCTGGAAGCTCTTCGAGGGCCAATGTTGACCCTCATTTCACTGAGGGGGTTGACCAAGCCGCCTACCTATGCTACAAGATAGCCGGGATCACCTTATCCTGGACTATTAATTGATATATGCTTTCTTACCCTGTTCTTGACCTTTTTGTGCGCACCTCACTCACTTTCATCCTTACCCTTGCCATCCTTTTCAATTCTGAATTACTCTTTGAATTTTTTGCAAGACTTTTAATCAACTCTTCGTATACTGCACTTCAATCTTACATCAACAAATGCGCAGTTGAAATTACTTATCATGACTCTCATGAGCTCCTTAAATTTATCTACTATTGGAGACAAGCTTCACGTCTTATCTTAAGATCCTGATTATTACTACGCCCCAGCTAATCACTTTCTTAGAAATACTCTTGTTGAAAAGGATGGTAACGGTAAGCACATCATCCTGGATGATATTTGTATCAGCCGGGACGATATGCTCAAATTAGAAAGAATCAGCCACCAGATCTATTTATGTATTATTTATTATTGGACATCGTCATGGATGAGGCAATATAATTATGCCTAAATTAATCTGATAATTAAGGAAAGCAATTAAGGTTTGATTGATACGATTACATCGTCCTGGATGATTGCAGGATTGTCCAAGATGATCACTTCAAAAACCTTAGTTATTCCTGGACAATCACATATCAGACAGCTTCTATTTAGGGCATTATTCTGGATGATTTTCATGGATTTGAACTAATTGTCCGGGACGATCGTGAGATCGAACCAAACGATCAAGTTATTTTTTAATCATCCAGACATCCTTTCAATGCGATTATCTAGATGATATTCCATGATTTGTACTAATCATACAGGATGATATCATATCATCCTGGATGATATGAACAAATTTCTTCTGATTGTCCCAGATTGTCCCGGCTGATTGAGCTAAAATTATACTGATTATCCTGGATGATCTCCATATTATCCTGGACGATAATATCAATTTGTTGAAATTAAGAGCTATTTTGAAGCTCTTCTATATAAGCTCTCTTATATCACCATGAGGGCGTCTTTTGCTACTGTCTTGACTTGAGAGAGCCTAGAGGAGAGGGAGAGAGAGAGAGGATCTTGTGAGGGAGAGTTTGTGAGTGGGTTTCATAAAGGTTGCTCCAAGCATTAATCTACATCTTCTTCTTCCATCATAGTCCCTTATCCTTAGAGTGTTGAGAGAGGTTCACTTCAGCAATCGATCAAGGTTCTCTGCCTGCTTTAGGAGGAAGCAAAAGGAGTCTGGTTCACTGCCTCACCAGTGTCAGTGGAAATGAGTTTTGTAAAGGCTTCTCCGCCTAGCTGTGGGAGCAAAAGGAGAGTCACTGATTTTTAGTGCAATACTCGGAGGGAGCCTCTAGAGAGTGGACGTAGGTCAAGTTGACTGAACCACTATAAATCTTTGTGTTCTTTACTACTGTTTCTTCTGCATTTAATTTCCGCACTTTGATTATCATTGTGGTGAATTTTTTGTTTGAGTTTTATGTTTTAATTATTTGAAAGAATTTTAAAATACCAATTAACGCCCCCTCCCTCTTGGTTAGTCTCGGGCTAGTTCATAAGGGCTTAACATCCCTAATGAACTTTCAAGTGATATTAGAGTGGGATTCATAGAAACAAGTTTTTGAAAACTTTTGAATTTTGATCCATGGCTAGCTTCGGTAATCATAATGTTGCGGAAGAGTATTCTATTATCCGACCACCTTTGTTTGATAATATTTCTTTTGATTTTTGGAAAACTCGCATGTCTATATTTTTACAATCAATTGACTAGCGCATGCGGTTACTTGTTAAAGAAGGTTAATCACCACTTTCATGTGAATTCAATGGCATTAAAACTAAACTTCCTTTTACTGAATAGACTTTTGATGATAGGAATTTAGCACAACTTAATGCAAAATGTTTAAACTATTTTTTCTGTGCTTTAAAATCTGAAGACTATATGCGTGTCTCAACTTGTGCTACTGGTAAAGATATTTGGGATTGATTATGCATTACTTATGAAGGAACAAATAAAGTTAAGCAATCTCGATTAAATATTTTATTGCATGATTGTGAACTTTTTGATATGAAACCTTCTTAATCAATTTTTAAAATGTATACATGGTTTACTCAAATTGTTACCTTTTGTATGCCTTAGGAAGAGAACTCACTAATTATGAAAAAATGAATAAAATTTTAAGATGCTTGCCTTCCTCTTTTGATGCTAAGGTCACTGTAATTATTGAATCCAAAGATTTGAATACTTATTCGATTGATAACTTACTTGGATCACTCATTGCTTATGAGTAAGGGATGAATCAAAAAAATCTTAATGTAGGTGAGAAAAAGAAGGAGAGAACTATGGTAGTGAAGGCCAACAATATGGACACTGATTCTTTCAGGTCTGAAAGTGATGATGTTGCCTTAATCACAAGATAATTCAAAAGCTTTCTAAGGAAGAAACAAAAGAACCATCAAAAGTGGAATAAATGTAAGGGAAACAAAAATTTCAAGAATTCTAATGATATGATTTGTTTTGAATGCAGGAAGCCAGGACATGTTAAAGCTGATTGTCCTACACTTAAGGCTCACCCAAGCAAGGAGAAGGGTGAGGGAAAAACCCAAGATCAAAAAGGACAAGAAGAGGTTTCAAAAGGCATTCTAGGCGGACTCTACATCGGATTCCTCTGAGACTGAAGCTAAAGAGGAGAACAAACTTGTACTTGATGGCACATGATCATCTTGGTCAAAGTGACCAAGAAGTGGTATGTGAACTAACCTATGAGCAACTATTTGAAGTTTCTGAACAAATTCATGCATCATATAGGAAACTTAAAAAACACATGCTAGCTTGAAATAGGAGTTTTTAAATTTGCAAATAGAGCATGAAATTCTTCTAAGAGATCATTCTACATTTGATAACAATCATATGTCTTTACTTGATGAGTTTGATGCACTAAACAAAAAGCATACTGAATTATCTGATGCACATGATTCCTTGAAGTCATCCCATGCTGAGTTAGAAAAGGAGTTTAAAAAATTAGCAAATCTCAAAGCTTTTAAAAATAAACTGACATTGCAGGCAACATATAACTTTAAAAGAAAGCATCACCAACCGAGTAGATTAGTAAATTCTTTTCTTAGAGTTAGATGTTTTTCATGTGGCATGCTAGGACACATTGCACACACTTACACCATTCACCATAGTACACATTGGGTGTGGAGACCCAAATTGCATGATTCACAGCATAACACACATGCATTGCATTCTACTTTCCATAAAAAGGGACCCAAACATGTTCAGGTTCCTAAATCTGACATTTGCTGATTTTGCAAGCTTGCTCTCACAAAAGGCCTCATGAGAGCATGTGGTACCTAGACAGCGGATGCTCACGACACATGACTAGAGATTCTAATCAATTCGTTTTACTGGAGGCCATGGCTGGAGGCAAGGTTACTCTTGGAGACAACTTCACCAAAAAAGTGGTGGGTGCAGGTATAACTGGAAACTCTAAGAACCTTTTGATTGAAAATGTTTTTCTTGTAAATGGACTAAAACACAACTTGCTCAGCATCAGTGAGTAATGAGATAAAGGCTTTATCATAAAATTCTTGGCAAACACTAGCATCATAAGCCTAAATAATAACACTGCTTTATTGGGAAAGCGAATCAATAATGTTTATATGCTTGATTTAAATAATATTAAACGTGCTACTTCATTTTGCTTAAAAACTGCTGCTAATGATTCTTGGTTGTGGCACAGAAGATTATGTTATGCCAGTATGAAAACCCTTAGGAGAGTGGCCCAAAAAGACCTAATTAGAGGTGTGGCACAAGTCCTTTGGTTAAAGCAACAAATTCTGGATTTAGGATTACCTGTAGGCACAATCTCAATCCTTTGTGACAACACTAGTGCCATCTATATTTCTAAGAATCCTGTACAACATTCAAGGACTAAGCACATTGACATAAGGCATCACTTTATTAGAGACCATGTGACTAAGGGAGACATTGAGTTACACCATATGGCAACTAAGAATCAACTAGCTGACATCTTTATTAAACAACTGGCCTTCAACACTTTCAGCACTTTAAGGACCAGATTAGGTGTGATTGACATAAATACATGAACTTGATTCCTACTGATTTCTGATCTGTTATCTGTTGTTTATTTTTCACTTTTATTATTTTATTTTTATAGTTTTTTCTTTGTTTATATTTTATTATTATTATTATTTTGTTGCTTTATTTTTTGCATGTTTTAATTTTATTTAAATCATCATTGAATTAATATTTTATGACTTATTTTTGTTTTTGAAAATTTATAATCAATGTTTTATATCTCTTAATCTATTAAAGGGTGAAAACACCATTGATTGTGTCTCTTTCTCTAACATATTTTAGTGGTGTAATTTTTTTTTCTAAATTAAAATCTATCTCAAATTAACAACTGGACTTTGCAATTGAGATCTTTTCTATCTTGCAACAGTAATCTAGCTTATATTTATAATGATCAAAGTCTTTATGTTACTTCAAGATTTCTCATTATCCTGTCATTGCATTTCTCATATGATTTTTTGTTTATGTTTTGTGGTTTGTTCTTCCCTATATTAGAGAGTGAGTTTTTCTTCTCTAATATCTAGAAGATATACTCACAACTAAGAATATTTAAGAGTTTTTGAAAGAGAATCTAGCTTGCAAAAAAAAAAAAAAAGTGGCTAATAATGCCAAAAACAAAATATGCGCAATGATGCCAAATTGAAAAATATACACAAAGTATATCAAAAATCAAAAGATGCGCAAAGTGCGCCATTCAATGGATAAGAGGCAAAAAATGAGCCCATCAAAAGCATGCTCTCTTCTCTTTTTTAACTTTTAAATCTTAGAAGAATTTATGTATAACTTGGGATTTTCAAAGGCTTGATTTCAAATTTTGCGATTGTGATAAATTACTTTGATACATTATTCTATAAGATATTTTTTTGAAACCAAGTTTTAAACAGATCTCCTTTTCTTATCCAATTAGTTATTTTGAGTAGGTCTTTTGATTTCAAAAGACAATTTTGCCCTGAGAGAAGTCCGAGTTACATGATCGGATACTTTACCACTTTTTCAAATTTTTGACGTTGTTAACTCATTGACTTACAAGTCTCTAAAATCAATCACATGGAGACTATATCATATTTATTCCTTGATAAAAAAAAAACTTTATTTTTTGTTAATTTTTATGTCTTTTTTGTATCTTATTTTTATCATTTTTATTTTATTTTAATGTTTTTGGGCCTTGTCTGATCATCTCCATCCATCCTATATTTTAAACATTTTCTCACATCGTCCTAGATGATATTCCTATCATCCAGGACGATCGGTTCAATTCACCTCTAAAAATCTATCTGCTGGCTTTTCTGACCTTTCTGCTCTTTATCGTCCTGGATGATACATTATCATCCTAGACGATCTGACCGTCATATACTTCAATCATCTTTGATCGTCCTAAATGATCCTCTTTCATCCTGGATGATGCTCTTACTCTTTTCTCAATTATTGGTAATCGTTCCATACGATCCACCTGTTTATCCTGGATGATACACATGGAAATACATTTAAAAGCCTTAAATTTTGCCAATACGATCCATTATTGGTGATCATCCCGGACGATCCACGTGGAAGTGCGTTTAAACTTTTTAAATTTAGCCAGTATGATCCATTATTGTTCATTGTCCCAGATGATCCACATAATCATCCTGAACGATATTCTTTTTCAACAGTCATCTGATTGTTTCCTCTGGATGATAGCCTGTGTCTTATTATCCCGGATGATCTCTGATCGTCCTGGATGATATAATCACCTTTTTGAACAATCATCCCAAACTATATTATTGCACCAGATCATCCTGGATGATTATGCAATCATCAAGGATGATCCATCTAATTCTTTATAAATTGAGCCCCTCAAGTCGTTCTCTCACATCCTCTTCTTCTACTAGCTTTATCCTTCCTTTCGCATTGATATTCTTGATAATGACAGGAGGAAAGCGATCCCGCCACCCTTCTGGGAGTTCCTCAAGGGCGACTCTTGACCCTGTCTTCACTGAGGCAAACGGTCAAGCCGCCTACCAAAGATACAAAATGGCCAGAATCAATGTCTCTTAGTCTATCAATCCGAACATTCTCTCATATTCGATATTAGATTTGTTTTCTCACACCTCCTTATGTTTTCTCCTTACTCTGAACTTTTGTTCAACTTTTTTGCCAGCCTTAGCATTAATTCTTCTTTTTCTTCACTCGGGTCTATGTGAATCGACGCCCCGTCAAAATCACATACCAGGACTACGTCGGACTTTTACAACTTCCCACCATAGGGGATAAACTTCACACCTTATGTTCTAACCCTGACTATGACTGGGCTCCGGCCAACCACTTTCTTTGAAATTCCCATGCTCACTTTCACATTGTCGAGACTAGAAGCTTGCTCAAAGATGCTAGAACTGTCCAGCATGTCCTTCGCACATCCATAATTTCAAAAGTTGGTGATCGCATCCATATCACTCCTCTTCTCTCGATCACCACCTTTTACACCTTCGCCCATTGCGAATTCAATGCTACTGATTTAATTTTTCACTACATTAAACTTCTAACCCATATTTGTGACCTAGGCCATAGGAGAAAACCAAATCTAGCCCTAGGACATATCATTGCCTATGTCTTAGAATCTAAATATAACCTTCAATATCCTGCTCCTCCAAATTTTTAGCCTGCTTTCTACTCCAATAACTCCTTCCATGTTCTTCAGAGTACTCGTCTCCACCTGGGGCATGAGGAAGCCGAGGGAGCTGAGAAGGAGGAGGCTCCCCACCTGTTCCTACACCTGCTCCACGTCGCTAGGACTCTCAGCTAGATGAGCTAGTCGAGTGTTTCAACCAGTAGGAGGCATAATTTGAGACATTCATTACTGCACAAGAGCAGTAACATACTGGGGACTTAGCCCATTTTGAGCAATAACGTGCTTAGGGCTTAGCCCGCTTTGACACCTACGTTGCACACCAGCAGCAACAGCACAACCAGGATATGGCCTAGTTTGGAAGATAGTTCACCACTCTATCTAGCTACTTTCAGTAGCCACCACCACCACCTCCTCCATCGGATGATTAGAACCCGTCATTCCTTTAGTGTGTTTTTATGATATTATTTTCCTTATTTTTGTCCTTTTATATTTTACAGTTTTTGTTTTCCTCCTCCTTTTTGTGATGTCAAAAGGGGGAGTAGCTATACTAGTTTGTGTTGTTCTGGTTTATTTTTGTTGTTCTAGTTATTTATATTATGTTTATAATGATTAGTTGAACTATTTAAACTCTATTTATTTCCTTACTCATTTTCTTTAAAACTACTTTCAACTATTTCAATTAATTTTTGTATTTGCTATCATAAAAAATCGGGAGATTGTTATGTATCTATTTTCAAAAATAGAATTTTGATGATAACAAACACTTCTATTTGTCTACAACTGCCTTGCCTGCTAACATTTCTGGTCCACGTGATCAAGAATATAATTTCAACCAGCTCAAGATTAGATAGAATAGGTCTGAGTCAGTTTGTAAATCTTTTTCTTTCTTGAGTCTATTTGTAATAAATGTGGTTCCTGATGCTAATTAACCTTGCACACACATACTTGGAGGAATTTTTTGTCTGACTTAGAGTTCTCTATTTTGAGGATATCATCTAGGATGATCTGTAAAGAAAAATAGAAACCTTAATTAGAGCATCCTGGTTAAGGCAGCCGTCATTAAGCACATCATCCTTAACGATATAGTTGCGGATCTATTTTCATGGATTATGATTTTGATGATAGTAAACACTCTTGTTGCAAACACTCTTATTATGATTTTGATGATATGTTCTCTACGACTGCCTTATCTACTGACATTTCAGGTCCACACGATCAAACTGCAATTTGGAACCAGCTCAGGATTGGGTAGACTAGGACTGAGTCAGTTTGTACCCTTTTTCCTTTCTTGAGTCTATTGTATTTGGTGTGGCTCCTGATGCTTTGTAACTTGGAAGATTTTCTGACTATTCTCTAGAGTTTACTGTTTTTGGTAACATCGTCCGGGACGATATTCCTATCATCTTGGATGATCGGTTCAAAAGTAGAAACCCTAATTAGGGCATCCTTATTAAGGCAACCGTCATTAAGATCGGCCTGGATGATACTTGTATCAGCCAGGACGATAGGTTCAATTAAGAAAGAATCAGCCGCCATGATCAGTTTAGGTATTCTTTATTTTAGGAAATCGGCCAGGATAATATCCATATCGTCCTAGATGATCTAACTCAATTATGCCTAAATTTATATGGTATCTTTGGAAAGCATTAAAGGTTGATTGATTCGATCAAATCATCCTGGACGATCGAAGGATTGTCCTGGATGATGCGATGGACGATATGGGATGATATGCTGGACGATTGGATATCGGACAGCTCTTTTTCAGGGGCGATGTTCAGGATGATATTCTATGATTTATACTGATCGTCCAGGATGATATATATATCGTTCGGAATGATATGAATAAATTTCTTATGATTGTCTCAAATTATCTCAGCTGATTGGGCTTAAATTGTACTAATCATACATGATAATATTTATATCATCCTGGATTATAAAGTCAACAACTTTCATTAATGAGCTCATTTTGAGATCTTCTATTTAAGCTATGATATGACACTTGGTAAGTGTCTTTGGCAGCCATTGTAGCTTCATTCTTTTGGGGGGAACTTAAAGAGAGAGCTTGAAAGGGAGTGAGGAACAGGTGAAGTCTGAGAGGGAGAAGATCCTGTGAGGGGGGACTCAAGGGAGTGTAGAGGGGGATTCCACATGGCTGCTCCGGCAGGCTTCCACCTTAATACCGTCGGATTCAAGGCATTTCTTAAGGGAAGTTCACTAAAGAAGAAGATCTCTTTGGTGTCAAAGGACCCGGCGACTCCGCCGCACTGGGGAAGGTGGAAGTGATTTTATAAGGGCTTATCTGCCTAGCTGGGGGACTAAAGGAGAGACACTTTTGTAGCGCAATACTTGGAGGGTGCCTCCAAGGAGTGGACGTAGGTCAAGGTTTGACCAAACCACTATAAATCTGGTGTGTTCCTTCTTTTATTACTTTCGCGTTTAATTTCTGCATCATTGATTTCTTTATGATGATCTTGGTTTGTTGTCTTTGGTTTAAAGATTTTTTTAAAATACCAATTCACCACTCTCTTTTAATTAGCCTTGGGCTAGTTCATAGGACCTAACATCCCTAACAAACATTTAGATATTTATATCGGCCAGGATGATATGCTCAAATAAGAAAGAATCAGTCGCCATATCTATTTAAGTATTATTTATTTTTGGATATCGTCCTAGATGATGCAACACAATTATGCCTAAATTAATTTGATAATTAAGAAAAGCAATTAATTTTTTATTGATACAATCACAACATCCTGGATGATTGTAGGATCGCCCGGGACTATCAATTTAAAACCTTAGTTATTCTTGGACGATCAAATATCAGATAGCTTCTATTCAGGGTGATGTTCTAGACAATTTTTATGGATTTGAACTAATCATCCGGGATAATCGTGAGATCGACCCGGACGATTAAGCTATTTTTCAATCTTCTAGACATCCTTTCAATGCAATTATCTGGACGATATTCCATAATTTATACTAATCATATAAGATGATATTATATCATCTTGGACAATATGAACAAATTTCTTCTGATCGTCCCGACTGATTGAGCTAAAATTGTACTGATCATCCTGGACGATCTCCATATCATCTTGGACGATAATATTGGATTGTTGCAATTAAGAGCTATTTCGAAGCTCTTCTATATAAGCTATATTATATCACTCATAAGGGCATCTTTTATTGTTGTCTTGACTTGAGAGAGCCTAGAGGAGAGGGAGAGAGAGGGAGAGAAAGAGAGGATCTTGTGAGGGGGAGTTTATGAGGGGGTTTCACAAAGGTTGCTCTAAGCATTGATCTACATCTTCTTCTTCCATCATAGTCCCTTGTCCTTGGAGGGTTGAGAGAGGTTCACTTTAACAATCGATCAAAGTTCTCTGCCTGCTTTAGGAGGAAGCAAAAGGAGTTGGGTTCTCTACCTCATCGATGTCGGTGGAAAGGAGTTTTGTAAAGGCTTCTCCACCTTGCTGTGGGAGCAAAAGGAGAGTCACTGAGTTTTAGTGCAATACTCAGAGGGCACCTCCGGGGAGTGGATGTAGGTCGAGTTGACCAAACCACTATAAATCTTTGTATTCTTTACTACTGTTTCTTCTGCATTTAATTTCCGCACTTTGTTTATTGTTGTGGTGAATTTTTTGTTTTAATTGTTTGAAAGATTTTTAAAATATCAATTCACCCCCCCCCCCCCCCCCTCTTAGTTAGCCTTGGGCTAGTTCATAAGGGCTTAACATCCCTAACGAACTTTCAGAATATACCTCCAATCGATATGAAACTTAAACATTTAAACTTAGTGACATCTTAAACCCCCTCGAAATTTCTAAGAAATTTTAAGACCTATTAAACCACTGAATTAACAAGTCTTAATTTACCCTTGTAATCTATTTTTTTAATTAACGCATAGGCCCCTTTGTGGATTTTCTATAAAAAAAAAGAGTTAGAGGAAACAAGAGTCTACTATTGATATTTTTATTTTGAGAATTTTACATAGAATCATTCCTACTAATGATTACTTGATCAAAAGAGGTTTTATGTTGTCATCCAAGCACAAAAGTTGTTATCATGTGGAGAATTTGCATCATATTTTTGTCTCAGATCCTTTAGCTGTTAAAACCTAGAGTTATTTTGATGATCTTTTCAAATTTAATTATTTAATGCAAACTTTTTTATTAATTCTTTGCTTAATTCTTGGTTTGTTAATTCTCAAGGTCATATTAGAAACATTATTCCCTCTCTTATTTTGTGGTACTTATGGATAGAGAGGAAAAACTCCCTTTTTAATTGCATCTCCTCATCTTGGTTTAGTTTGGTTTTATTTGTTGTCATTGGAGGGGGGAGTTCTATTTGGGCTGCTGTGGTTGTCCTTGGGGCAGTGTGTGGTTACCTGATGAGGACCTTGGTTTCTCTTTTATGCAGTTTTGTTTTTCTATCAAGGATGGGCTCTATCTAGGTGTGGGTGGTTATCTCCACTATAGTCTTCTTTTGTTGCATTTTAGAGCTAATTGTTAGGGGGTGGTTAGTTTGGCTGGATGGTAGGATGGAGCGGTATTGGGCTTACCTGAGTGATGATTGTTGGTTCCATTCTATCCTGAGCTCATTCTGCCCATACCCTTATTTGGTTTTTAATGGTGGTTTGGGTTATTTTTTGCTAGTTGCCTACATGGCTTACTCTTGTTCTTTCTATTATTGTTTTTATATACTTTGTTTTGCTATTATTTCTTAGAACATTTCTATAGTGTTGTGTTACATGGGTGTTGACCTTTTGGTCAACATTGGGGGTCTGTTACTTGGGAGCTCTTTATGGGCATTATCCTTTATCATTATTCTACTTTTTAGTTAATTAATTTCCATTTATATTACTCTATCTTTTTGTACTTTAGTTTTCTATGTTGCAGCACTTTTGACCTTTAAGAGCTTACTTCCATGGTTATGATCAGGATTTTTTACAGAAAGATTGTGCTTCATATTTCTATCTGTATCTTTCTTTCTGGGTGCTTCTCTTTAGAATCATTAGCATGTTACTAGGTTTACTTATATTTTGGCTTAGTGGGTACTATCAACTTGTAGGTTTTCTTTTCTTCTTTTTATTGATCGGGTGAGCATTAGGGAGCTGAGGGTCTCCCTTAAGGACTATGTAATTTTTATGTTATATAATGCGTAGGCCCCTCTATGGGTTTTAACAAAAAAAAAAAAGAAAAAAAAAAGAGTTAGAGGAAATAAGAAATATCACTTGAAGAATTATCTCATCTTCCGTGTGCTCTCTACCGATTCCTTGGCATTTTAGGGTTTCGATTTGTGAGCTCTACTTTCGATCTTGTGGCATGTTTTTTTTATGGTTTTGTCATCATTTTTATTCATTGGTTCCTCCTCATGTCATTTGCATCTTTCTTTTGAGGTTTTTTGTATGGTTTTGGCTTTGGGAAATGTCGACTCCATCATCGTGTAACCTGTCTTCCTCTTCGTGTCCTGATAGCTGCTCTATGTCATTTAAGGAGGATTTAGCTAGATCTACTTCTTCTGTGCCTAACTTTCATTTTGTTTATACCTTGTTCAAGGTTTTTCGGCTTTTATGTTCAATGATGCTATTGTTTCTCAGTTGGCCACTCCTTTTGCCTTAACGTTGGTTAGAAAATTTCTGCTTCATCATCCAAATCTTGATGTCATTCAAATTTTTTTTATTAACTTGAAGATTTTGGGATATTTTCACATTGGTTTGCTATATAAGTGGCATATTGCAATTCAACTTATGAATGATCATGATTATAGCCATATTTTCTCAAGGAGATCTTACTATATTCAAGCTTGTCAGATGCGTCTCCTCAAATGGATGCAAAATTTTGATGTTAGGGAGGATTAATCTATTGCTCATGTATGGATCTCTTTTCTGAACTTGATACTTCATTTTTTTAATTCGCAAATTTTCTTTAGTGCATCTATTTTTTGTAGACCATTACAAACTGATCAAGTTATTGCTTCTATTTCTCATCTGTCGGTGGCCCATGTTATTGTTGAATTGGATATTTCTAAGAAACATCCTAATGAAATATAGATAGGGTCCAAGTTGAATGGTTATTTCCAAAAAAGTTGATTTTGAAAACATACCTATTTTCTACTCTCATTGAAAAATGCATGGCCATGATATTAACGAATGTTTCAGGTTGCATCCACATCTTCTTAAGGAAAACATTTCCTCCCAACAACCGTAAGGTTGAAAAAGTGGAAATTGCATTTAGAGAGAGAAGCTCCGATTTAGAGAGTGAAAGCATTCAAAAATTCAAATTTTTTTGTTCCCAATTTTGATTCCTTCTTTAAAGGAATTGGTGAGGGAGATGGTGGTGGAGGGCCGCCGGCCATCTTCGGCTGTGGCGGTGAATGATACTGCTGGTGAAGGCATAACAAATCAAATTTTGGAATCGTTTTGCTGCTGTTTCTAATCAGAAGAAAATGGATTTGGTGAATAGGAGTTTGAGAGGCCCTCTGGTGATCAAGGAGAATAATAGGGAGATTCCTAAGAAGTTTTTTCATGTGGAAGGTAAAGGTAAGTCCATTGATGAAGAGGTTGAAATTGTTACCCCACTGATAGATAAGAGATCATCGGAACTGGAATCAAACGATCCTTCAGCTTTGTCATCTGAGATGAAATTTTTTGTTAATAGATTTGGGAATTCAATTGCAAACTCTGGACACTATATGATAAATGTGAATTCTCATAACCCTGTTAACATAAATTTTCATATCAATGGTAGTTCGGATTTAGAGGAGAATGTTAATGTGCATAACGTTGATGTTATAATGCCAACTAGAAATGTGAATGAGGTGGATGGCAATCTATGGAAGAAGAAGCCATATATCAAATTGGATTTTAAAGGTGATTATTTGGTGTTTTTGGAAGATGGAAAAGCATTAAAGATGAGGGAAGACATAGAGAATTTGAACTTGAACAGACTGAGGAACTCCTTAGTAATCAATGTGTTTGGGAAGGAAATTCCATCGCATATTGTGGCATGGGAAGTGAGATGTCAATGGAATAAATTTGGGAATTTCCATTTTACAACTCTTGGTAAGGGTTGGTTTTTATTTTCCTTCGGTTCTATTGAGATGATGGAAGGTGCTCTATCAGGTGGACCATGGTTTGTGAACAGTCATATTATGGGAATGGATAGGTGGTCAGCAGTGCTTTCTACACTATCTATGAAGGTTCTAACCTCCCCTATTTGGATTAGAATGCCTCATTTACCCTTGCAATGTTAGGATGAGGTTAATGTGGAAAGAATTGCTTCTATGGTTGGCAAACCTCTAATGATGGATGGAAACATGTTCCAATGGGGGAAAAGGGAATTTGTAAGAGTTTGTGTGTGAGTTAAGCTTGATCAACATCTTCCCTTAGGAGTATGGGTGGAGAGTATCTGGGAGGTTTTTTCAAACAATTGTGCATAAAAAAATATCCACATTTTGTTATGAATGTGGTTTGATAGGACATGTGAATATTGATTGCAAATAGAGAAACTCTGTTGTAATGGAACAGAATGTAGATGCTGGAAGTTCAAGGCTTGAAAAGGAGGTGGGAAGGTATCAAGAGGTAGATACTGATTCTACATATGGCCCATGGATCATGGTTAACAGGAAGAAAAGTAGAAGACCTACTCAGTTGAAGAAGAATTTGAAGTTCGTACATAAACAAATGAAGATGAGTATGGAAGCTCATGGTGGTAGATCTGAAGTGAAACTTGCAATCCAAAACATTACTATTGATGAGGAGTTGGAATCAAATGCTGAGGTAAATCAGTTGGAGGAGGGTGAAATAGGTGTGAACCAGGAGATGCATGTTAGAGGAATGCAATCTGATGCAATAGAGGAAGTGGTTGTGCAGATCACTGATAATGCAGAGAAAGAAGCTGGCATATTGGGTATGATTTCTCCTCATGATAATTTTTTTTACCATTAAATATGAATAATTTTGATGTTTTGGATGTGGAGAGAGTGGAAAAGGAGGAGGCTGAGGTGAATAATATAAGTTTTTGTGGTAGTGGGAAAAAATGTGAAGATTTTTTGGCTGGTGGTGTTGGGTTTGGAAATTATGATAATGGTGGTGGAAAAAAAGGTAATGATGGAAGGATGTGTAATGTGGAAAAGGAGACTTGTTCTAATGGGGACTTGACTAAATGCAAGCTTCCAAAAGAACTCAGATCCTTAGGGCCTATTAAAAATATTCCCCGTGGTAGAATTTTTTAAGGTGGAAGTAAGAAAAGAGATGGGGGCTCTTCCCCTAAGAAGGTTTAATGGAATCTATTGCCATTTGGAATTGTAGAGGGGTCAAGAAGAAAGAACCATCTTTTTATATGAAGGAGTTTATAAAAGATTATAAGGTTTTTTTTTTTTTTTTTTTTGTGGGGTTGGTGGAGACTAAAATCAACTCTTTTGATAGAGTTACCTTCGAAAGGATGATGGGTCCTGATTGGGATTTTTTCCTTCGTCCTTCAGAAGGGTTATCTGGTGGTATTATGATCTTATGGAGATCAGGTTTGACATCCTTTTCTATGGTAAAGACATCAGATTAATGTGTTATAGGGGATCTTAATGTCTTCAATAAAGGTGTGTCGATGATTACTACTGTATATGGGGGCAAGGAGGTTCATAAAAGAAGATTGTTATGGGATTGTATTCATGAGTATTCACATAGGAAAGTCTCCTTCTGTTATTGGTGGGGACTTCAATTGCATTTTGTCCCAAGAAGACAAAAAGGGTGGGAGAAAGTTTGCATTCTCTCAAGGTTCCATGGAAATGTTAAAGTTTATGAATGATAATAATTATCATGAAGTTAGGGTTGTTGGACCAAGGTATACTTGGTGTAATAATAAAGTAGGAGGGGGATAGATCCTTGAACAATTGGATAGGTGTTTGCTTAATTCATTGGTTATTAGTAATATTCAAATCTTTGTTGTGAGGCACTTAGCCAGAGTGACTTCAGACCATAGTCCAATTGTATTGAAATTATTTGAATTGGTTATAAGAAAGAGGAGGTGCATTAAGTTTGAAGATGTTTGGTTATCTTTCAAAACATCGGCTCATATTATTTCAAATGGGTGAAAGAAGGCTTATGTGGGAGATGACATGGAAGTTCTAAATAAGAAATGTAAAAGGATCTTGAAAGATTTTTTCTATTGGAGTAAGTTCAATTTGAAGGAATTTTCAAAGGAGAAAGACAGATTGAAGGTAGAAATATTTCAACTTCAAGAGGAGGAAGCTAGAGATGATTGATTGGATGAAGACAAATTATGGTTGCTTAGATCAAAGGTCAAAGAGATGAATGTCAATCTTAATTATTTGAATACTTGGTGGAAGCAAAGAGCCAAAGTGAACTGGATTGAAGATGGTGACTCTAATACTAAATTTTTCATGCTTTTGCCAATGCGAGGAGAAATGTGAATTGGGTTACACAAGTTAGAAATTCAGATGGTCTTCTTACCGAGAATCTAAAGGAGGTGGATGAGGTGTTTTTCAAATTCTTTCAAAACAAATGGAAGGAAAGGGAGTGTTGTTTAGAGAATTGGCCAAGCCCGTGGATGGTATTGGAAGAAGAAGATAGAGTAACGTTGGAGAGGGAGCTTTCTGTTAGTGAGATAAAGGTGGTTGTTATGAGGTTGGGTAATAATAAGGCTCCGAGGTGTGATGGGATGACCTATTCTTTTTTCAAAGCTTATTTGAATATCATTGGAGAGGATGTTTGTAGAGCGGTAAAGCAATTTTTTATTTCGGGTAATATGAGTAAGGAGTGGAAAGATACTATGGTTGTGCTGATTCCCAAGTCCTCTAATCCGTTAACTCCATCTGCTTTTCATCCCATCAGCTAATGCAATAATATCTATAAAATTGTGGCTAAGGTGTTATTGAGTAGATTGATTGTGGTTATTCCTAAGATTATTTCTGAAGAGCATGTAGCTTTTGTGAAATGGTGATCTATCTCGTGAAAGTTTGTTAGGGGTGTTAAGCCCTATGAACTAAGTCTCAAAGCTAACCAAGAGGGGGGGGGGTATCTTAAAAAATTCTTTTCACAAAGAAATAAAATCACAAACCAAATCACACCACAAGAAAACTAAGTGCGAAAATTAAATGCAGAAGCTGTAAAAATAAGAACACAAAGGTTTATAGTGGTTCGGTCAACTCGACCTACGTCCACTCCCCGAGGTACCCTCCGAGTATTGCACTACCAACGTGACTCTCCTTTAGCACCCACATCTAGGCGGAGAAGCCCTTATAAAGACACCTCCTTTTTGCCACCCCGGCAAGGCAGAGAACCCAACTACTTTTTCTTTCTCCTGAAGCTGGCAGAGAACCACGATGGGTTACTGAATCCTTACCTCTACCGACCCTTCCACGGACTAGAAACTCTAGACGAAGAAGAAGTAGAGCGATCCTTGAAGCAACCCTTGTGAAACCCCTCACAAGCTCCCCCTCACAAGATCCTCTCTCTCTCTCTCTCTCTCTCTCTCTCTCTCTTTCTCTCCTCAAGGTCTTCTCAGGTCAAGGTAGCAGCCAAGGGTGTTCAAAAACGTTGACCAAGAGCTCTTAAATAGAAGAGCTTCAAAGGAGCTCATTAAGTGCAAGTTACCGACTATATCATCTAGGACGATATTGACATCGTCCTGGCCGATCAGTATAAATCTCATGAGATCAGCCAGGGCATCGCCCTGAATACAAACTGGACGATTGAAACTCCGCTTGATCATACTAGACGATATCACGATCGTCCAGGCCGATCAGTTCAAATCAGAGGAAAATTGTCTAGAGCATCGCCCTGAATTTGTGCTGACCGATATTAATCGTCCAGGAGTAACTATGGGTTTTTGAATAGATCATCCAGGATGATGTGATCGTATCAATCATCTTTAATTACTTCCTTGATTTGCCTGATTAATTAAGGCATAATTATGAATATCATCCAGGCCGATCCAAGATCGTGCTGGCCGATTTCCAAAAATACAGAATACCTTAATTGTTTATGGCGACAATTTCTTTCTGTTTTGATCCTATCGTCCTGGCCGATACACGTATTGTCTAGGCCTATTTGCTAATGACGGCTGCCTTAATTAAGAACCCCGGATTAGATTTTCTGTTTTTAAGCCAGATCGTCCAGGACGATGTAAATATTACCCTGGCCGATTTGAGTAAAAATAGAAATTCTAAGTATCTCAAGTGTGTGTGTGTGTGTAGGGTTACTTTGCATTAGTCACGCCAAAGATTACAATTGACTCATGAGGGAAAAAATAAAATTTCAGACTGACTCAACCCTAATCTACCCCATCTTGAGGTGATTCTAATTTTCGTCTGATCTTTGGGTACTGAAAAGTCAATAGAGAAAAAGGCAAGATTTGTTTGCTATCATCAAAATCATAATACAAAAATAAATTTGTAACAATCTCCCCCTTTTTGATGATGGCAAATACAAGTAGGAAAAACTCAGTAAAAACAGCAGTTCATTAAAATTTCAAAGTTACAAGCATCAATTTTTCCTGCCACATCCTACTCCCCCTTTTGTCATCACAAAAAGAGGGTCCTAGACACACATAAAGAAAAAGGAAAAAATACAATAGAAACTAAAACAAACTAAGCGACAAACTACAGAAAACAGAAAACAGAAAATAAAAACTAAAAAAATGAGGGATCATAATCATCAGATGGAGGTGGTGGAGGTGGCTGCTGAAAGTAGCTAGCTAGCATAGTAAACTGAGCATTGAACCAGGCGATGTCCTGGTCATGCTGCTACTGCTGGTGAGTAATGTAGCTATCAAAACGGGCTAAGTCCTTTGTGCGGTGTTGCTCGTAGCGGGCCATGTCCTCAGAATGTTGCAGCTCCTGTGCAGCAACGTAAGCATCGAAGCGGGTCTCCCATCGATCAAACCTCTCCACTAACTGGTTAAGATGTGAGTGCTGTCAAAGAGGAGTAGGATCAGGAACAAGAGCGGGAGCGGGAGCCTCCTCCTCCTCAGCCCCCCGAGGTTCCTCATCCCCTGGGTGGAGACGAGTACTGTGAAGGGTATTGAAGGAACTGTTTGAGTAGAAGAGAGTTGGGAGGTTGGGAGGAACAGGATATTGAAGTTGATATTTGATTTTAAGGACATAGGCTATGAGGTGTCCTAAAGCCAGATTGGGTTTCCTCTTATAACCTAGATCGCGGATTGTGGTTAAATGATCAATGTACCAAAAAATTAAGTCAGCAGTATTAAATTCTCTATGAGCCATGATGTAAAAAGTAGTCAGAGAAAGTAGAGGAGTGATGTGGATTCGGTCCCCAGCTTTTAGAATAATGGAGGTTCAAAGGACATGCTGAATTATCCTAGCATCTTTGACTAAAGAGCTAGTCTCTCCAACATGAAAACGTGCATTGTTCTGGCGAAGGAAATGATTTATCATGGACTAGTCAAAGTCAGGATCTGAGATGATTATATGCAGCTTATCCCCGGTGGTGGATAGTTGCAGTAGTTCAACACAGTCCTGATATATGATTTCGACCGGGCCTCGATTCACATTAGAGGTCAGGGCTGTGAAAGTAGGATTTATGCAAAGATTTGTGAAGAATTCACGAAGAAGCTCAGAATGAAAGGGGACAGCGAGAGAAAGAATGAAATAAAGAGAAGTGTGAGCAAAGAGATCCATTACCGGATACGAAAGGTGGACAGGATTGATGACTCTGGAGACAGTTATCCCACATTCTTTATATCGATGGTAAGCAGCTTCATCTTCTGCCTCCCTGAAATAAGGGTCAATCCTAGCCCTCAAAGAACTCCCAGAAGTTTATCGGACTCGCTTCCCACCAGCCATAGCAAGAAACCAGTAAGAAAACACAAGAGAAGAAGAAGGTTGAGGTGAAAACAATGGTTGGAATGGCCTAAATTTAAAGAAATGGCCATATCAACCAGGACGATCGTAGAATCGTCCAGGATGATTTGGATCAATTATTGCGTACAGGCCGATTGGTCAAAAAGGCGGTCCGATCGGCTGGGCCAATCAGATATCGGTCAGGCCGATTAGAGACAGGCAATCGTTCTGAGGAGTCAAGTCGGACGACCGTTGAAAAAGCAGATCATCCGGGCCGATTAGGTGTATCATCCAAGACGATGCACAATAATTGATCGTACCGACTGAAGTTAAAACATTTTAAATCTGTGCCACGTGTATCGTCCAGGTGTGAACAGTGGATCGGCTAGGACGATGGTCCAATAATGGATCGTCTGGGGCCGATTTTAAGGATTTAAACGTGCTGACACGTGGATCGTCCTGGATGATCTAGTGTATCGGCCAGGACAAAATATATTGTCGGCCAAGACTATCAATCATGATTGCAATAGAGTTCGATCAGATCATCTAGGATGATAAAGTATCATCTAGGATGAAGAGTTACAGTAAGTACAGAAAAGTTCATCAGATGGAATTTTGAAGAGAATTTGTCCTATCGTCCAGGATGATATAAGAATCGGCCTGGATGATGTGATAAGAAATTTGAATCCAAGGAAAAGATGTTGATGATCAAAGCCCTCAAAAATAAATGACTCACAATACAAAGCTAGAAAATACAATAAAAAGGCTAAAAAACTAGAAAGATGAAAGAAAGCAAAAATTTTCTTAGTATTTGTTTTTTTTTTTTTTAGTAAAGTATCCATATGACAAATTTCTCAAACAATTAAATTTTAGAGATTCAAAAGATCAAAGAGTTAACAAGTCAAAATCTGAAAAAGGTAGAATATCCGATCTTGTTAATCCCTAGCTCAGACTTCTTTCAGGGCAATAATCATCTTTTCAAAAACAAAAGGTCTAACTCAGAATAACTTTATTGGGTAAAAAGAAGATCCAATCAAAACTTGGTTACAAAGAAAATATCTTATAAATAATATAACAAAGTAATTTGTCACAATCATGGAATTTGAAATCAAGCCTTTGAAAGCATCAAATAACCAATGAGTTCTCTAAGTTTTAAGAGTTCAGAAAAGAGATAATAGCTTGTATTTAGTGGGCTCATTTTATGCCTCTTGTATCTTTGATTTGGCTCTTTGAGCATCTTGATTTTTTTTATACACATTTGTGTATATATATATATATATATATATTCATTTCAAATTTGCATCTTTTCCACTTTCCCTCTTAATTCTTTCAAGCTAAATTCTCTTTAACAAAAAACACCTAAAAAAAACCTTAGTTGTGAGTATATCCTCCAAATATTATAAAATAGGAGCTCTCTCTCTAACATAGGGAAGAACAAGCCACAAAATAAAATCATAATCATTTGATAAATGTAATGGCAAGATTTCAATTAACTTGAAAGATATATAAGAACTTTGGATATTATGCACAAAATAGATTATTGTAGCAAGATAAAAAAGAATCTTAGTTTCAAAAACCAGTTGTCAATATGAGATAAACTTTTGTCTAGAAAAGAAAATTATGTCACTAAAATAGGTTAGAGGGAGGGAAACCATCAACAGTATTTCTCCCTTAATCAATCGATTTAGATATGATAATCAATGGCTTTAAATCTCCAAAAATCTAAAAGCTTAAAAAATAATCATATAGAAAACCAATCATAAAAGCAAAGTGAAAACAAAACAATCTAAAACAACAAAAAGCTAGCACACAACAAAAAATAACACAAAACTAATTAAAAAATATTTCAAGAAATTATGAAGCAGCAAGTTTAAGCAATTATGAGCTGCAAGCCTCCATATGTACAATTATCCTATGCTCCCACGAGGTCTTTGGTGAGAGAACTCCTGCAAGAATCTACAGCTGTCAGACTTAGGAACCCAAATAGGTTTGGGTCCCTTCACATAAAAAGTAGAGTGTAATGTATGAGTCCTGTGCTGTGAATCATGCACCTTAGGTCTCCACACCCAATGTGTACTACAGTGAATAGTGCAAGTGTGTGAGATGTGTCCTAGCATGCCGCATGAAAAATATCTAACTCCAGGAAAAGGATTTCTTAAATGATTTGGGTTATTATGCCTCTTCCTAGGTCTTGGCTTTAGATTAAGAGTGGGTATCATCCAATTTTCCTTAAAAGAATCCAATTCATTTTTAAGCCTCAAGTTAGTGTTTTTCAAAATATTATTATCAAGCCTCAAGTTGCTCTCTATATCTTTAGAATTCTTAAGATTAGATTTAAGTGAAGTGTGTGAAACTTTTAATACATCATGCTCATTAATTAATTCCGAATACTTTTTGTTTAAATCATCAAATTCATCAAGTAGAGCCATGTGATTTGAATCAATCATAGAATGATCTTTGAGAATAATTTCATGCTCTTTTTGTATGTTCGAAAGTTCCAACTTTAAACTAGCATGAGTCTTTTTGAGTTTTTTGTATGATGCATGAATTTTCTCACCAATTTCAAACAATTTATCATAGGTTTGTTTACATACCTCTTCTTCATCACTTTGATTAAGATGATCTTCTCCCATTAAGCATAAATTTATTGTTTCTTCTTCTGGTTCCGTCTCCGATGAATCCGATGTAGAATCCGCCCAAAATGCCTTTTGGACTCTCATCTTGTCCTTCCTTAGCTTAGGTTTCTCCTCACCCTTTCCTTTGCTTGAGTGATCTTCAAGTGTAGGACAATCAGCTCCCACATGTCTGGGTTTCCTACATTCATAACAGACAACATCAGAAGATCCTTTTGAATATTTACTATCCTTACCTTTTCTCTAATGATGCTTTTGCTTCTTCCTTAGAAAGCTTTTGAATTGCCTTGTGATTAAGGCAAAGTCATCGCTTTCAGACCCGAAAGATTCAGAATCCGATTTGTGCGCCTTCAGTGCCACCGTTTTCTCCTACTTCTTCTCACCTGCATCAAGATTTATTTGATTCACCCCTTGCTCATAAGCAATGAGTGAGCCAAGTATGTTGTCAATCGAATAGGTGTTTAAATCCTTAGATTCAATTATAGCAGTGATTTTAGCATCAAATGATGAAGGCAAGCATATCAAAATCTTGTTCACTTTTTCATAGTTTGAAAGTTCTCTTCCTAATGCATGCAGTGAAGTAACTATCTGTGTAAACCTACTATACATGTCAGAAACAGATTCAAATGGTTTCATACGAAAAAGTTCGTAGTCATGCAAGAGAATATTCAAACGAGATTGTTTTACTTCATTGGTTCCTTCATAAGTGATACATAACCTATCCCAAATCTCTTTACCAGTTGAACAAGTAGAAACACGCATGTAATCCTCAGATTTCAAAGCATAGAAAAAACAGTTCAAATATTTTGCATTCAATTGAGCTAAATCTCTTTCATCAAAAGTCCATTCAGTAAAAGCAACTTCAGTTTTAACACCATTAATTTCACGAGAAGGTGGAGAATAACCTTCTTTGATAAGCATCCACATGCGATAATTAGTTGATTATAAAAATGTTGACATGCGGGTTTTCCAGAAATCAAAAGGTAAGTTGTCAAATAATGGAGGACGAGTAATCGAATAACCTTCAGTAGTGTTACGATTCCCAAAGTTTGCCATGGATCAAATTCAAAAGCTTTTAAAAACTTATTTTATGAAAGAGGCTCTGATACCACTTGAAAGTTTGTTAGGGATGTTAAGCCCTATGAACTTAGTCCCAAAGCTAACCAAGAGGGGGGGAGTGAATTGGTATCCTAAAAAATTCTTTTCACAAAGAAATAAAATCACAAACCAAATCACACCACAAGAAAACTAAGTGCGGAAATTACAATGCGGAAGCAGTTAAAATAAGAACACAAAGGTTTATAGTGGTTCAGTCAACTCGACCTACATCCACTCCCCAAAGGCACCCTCCGAGTATTGCACTACCAATGTGACTCTCCTTTAGCCCCCACAGTTAGGCGGAGATGCCCTTACAAAGACACCTCCTTTTTGCCACCCTGACAAGGCAGAGAACCCAACTCCTTTTTCTTCCTCCTGAAGATGGCATAGAACCACGATCAGTTGCTGAATCCTTACCTCCACCGACCCTTCCACGGATGAGAAACTCTAGACGAAGAAGAAGCAGAGCGATCCTTGAAGCAACCCTTGTGAAACCCCTCATAAGCTCCCCCTCACAAGATCCTCTCTCTCTCTCTCTCTCTCTCTCTCTCTCTCTCTCTCTCTCTCTCTCTCTCTCTCTCTCTCTCTCTCTCTCTCTCTCTCTCTCCTCAAGGTCTTCTCAGGTCAAGGAAGCAGCCAAGGATGTTAAAAAATGTTGAACAAGAGCTCTTAAATAGAAGAGCTTCAAAGGAGCTCATTAATTGAAAGTTGCCGACTATATCGTCTAGGACGATATTGACATCATCCTGGCCGATCAGTACAAATCCCATGAGATCGGCCAGAGCATTGCCCAGAATGCAAACTGGACGATTGAAAATTGGCTTGATCATCCCGGACGATATCACGATCATCCAGGCCGATCAATTCAAATAAGAGGAAAATCATCCAGAGCAACGCCCTGAATTTATGCTGGCCGATATTAATCATCCAGGAGTAACTATGGGTTTTTGAATAAATCGTCCTGGCCGATCTTGTGATCATCCAGGATGATGTGATCCTATCAATCATCCTTAATTACTTCCTTGATTTGTCTGATTAATTAAGGCATAATTGTGAATATCATCCAGGCCGATCCAAGATCATCCTGGCCGATACACGTATTATCCAGGCCGATTTGCTAATGACGGTTGCCTTAATTAAGAACCCCTGATTAGATTTTCTGTTTTAAGCCAGATCGTCCAGGACGATGTAAATATCGTCCTGGCCGATTTGAGTAAAAACAAAAATTCTAAGTCTCTCAAGTGTGTGTGTGTGGGGTTACTTTGCATTAGTCACACCAAAGATTACAATTGACTCAAGAGGGAAAAAATAAAATTACAGACTGACTCAACCCTAATCTACTCCATCTTGAGCTGATTCTGATTTTCATCTGATCTTTGGGTCCTGAAAAGTCAATAGAGAAAAAGGCAAGATTTGTTTGCTATCATCAAAATCATAATCCAAAAATAGATTTGTAACATCTCGGATCATCTGTTATTAGCTCTAGAGGTGTTCAACAAATTAAGGCATTCCAAAGCAAGCAATGGTTATTTAGCTATCATGTTGGACATGGAGCAAGCATACGACGTATGTGTTGGTTAACTCTCAAGAAGATGATGTTAGACTTGGGATTCCTAGTCAAATTTCTCAGCCTAGTAATGGATTGTGTCTCGGATCCTAGATTTTCTATCTTGATCAATGGTTTTAGATTCAAATGAATTGAGGGAAGGAGTGGTTTTCAGCAAGGCTGCCCACTCTCCCCATTCTTATTTATTTTATGCTCATAGCTGCTATCCAATGCTTTCTTTAGTAGAGAGGTGGATGTGGGTATTAAAATTTCTACAAAGGCTCAAAGAATTTCACATCTTCTTTATGCAGATGATCTATTGTTATTTTTAGATGCTAAAGTGAGATGTGTGAAGAAGGTAAAAAACATTGTCAAAGACTATTGCAATTGGACTGGTCAAAAAATCAATTATCAAAAATCTTCTTTGATTTGTGGCAAATTGATTTTGAGAAGGAGAAATATTCAAATTTCAAGGATATTGGGATTCAAACTTGTGGAAGAATTGGAGTACTTGGGAATTAAAATTGCTCTAAGGATATTAAGAAAGTTTGATTTCCAAATGTTATTGGATAAATCTATAAAAAAGCTGAATGCTTGGGAAAATAGATATATTTCCCTTGCCGGAAGCTTGGCTTTGGTGAAAACTATTTTTCTTTCTCTCCCTGTATTCCTCATTTTGCATTCTCTTGTTCCGTTGAGGACTTTAAAAGAGTTTGAAAAGCTTTGTAGAGATTTTATCTGGAATAAAATTGATGGAAGCCATGGGATACATTATGTGGCATGGGATTTGTTGTATAAATCGAAGCATTGTGGAGGATGGGGAATTTAGTATGCATTGTCAAGGATAGGGTCGCTAAGGGCAAAGTTTGAATGGAAGCTATTGGAAGACCCGTCTAGCTTATTGAACAGAAATTTACTTGCCAAGTATAGAGAAAGTTGGTGGAACAATGATGATTTTAAAGGTGGTTCTTCTTCTTGGAAGATCATTTCTAGTGGTTGGAAAGCTCTCAGAAATTTTTTAAGGTGGAAGGTGGGGGATGGATCTAACACTAATGTATTGAAGGATGTTTGGATTATGGACAAGAGTTTACTTAAATGGCCAACCTTTGTTGGAATCTTTGATAATGAAAATATAACTCTTCACTTCTTCATTCAAGATAGAAGGTTTGCAAAACTCAGCTTGTACTTTGGTGAAGAACTTGTGAAAGTGATAAGTGGAGTGCAAATTTTTTATACTTTTCTTGAGGATTGTATGGAATTAAAGCTTAAACTGACTGATAAATTTATCTCAGCTTTGTTAATGGAAGATGGCTTCAAGGAGGTGAAGGAAGTGGATCTGGTTTCATGGGTTCACAAATTAAAATTAAATGCTCAGGTGGTACTTTTTATTTGGGGTCTTTTCAAAGATGATATTCCAACATAAGAGTTTCTACATAGGAGAAGGCTATCTGAAAATTATTTGTGTCCAATGGGATGTGGTGTGATTGAAGATGTCAATCATATTACTACTAAATGTTCAATGCTTTGGAAGGTGATTGATGTACTGAGAAGATGGGGGTTCAGAATTTCAGAATTCAGAGATTGGAATGATTGTTTGCACGGTCTTAAGAGGTTAGTAAATTCAAATTTGCTGACTGTGAGGATCTATTTATCATTGTTGTGGTTTGTATGGAGCAACATAAATAAGGTGAAGCACGGTAAATCTGAAGACAACAATGTGATGATTGCAGTTTCAGTTCTCTGTTTTGTTAGCCCAACTAAACAGGGATTAATCCTCTCGGACCATTGGGATGGTAATCAGTCTGTTGGATTTTTTTTAGATAAATGGCATCCCCTCCACCCAAGTGGTTTAAAATTAACATTGATGCTTCACTTAAAGAGAATAAGGAGGTAGGTATTGGAGGTATTGTTAAGGATTGTAAAGGAAGGTTTGTTTTAGCATTTGGTTTTGGAAAATTGCATTGGGACATTGCACAAATGGAGCTTTCAGCTTTTAGATCATTGGAAGAGGTGTTGCAAGCATGGTTACAAGATGCAAAACGTATTATTATTGAAGGTGACAATAAAAATGTTCTTCAAGAATTGTATAGCAAACCGACGAATGTGAAGGGGAACTTGGAAGGTGAAGATCTCTTTTTTTTTAGTAATTACAATAATGTTTTCTTTCATTGTGTTGGGTGTAATTGTAATAAGTTAGCGGATTATTGTGCTAACTTAGCTTTATCTTATGATTTTATTTGGGATTTTCTTTGTGAGAGTAGTCTTCCTTCTTCCTTTGTTCATTTAGTAAAGGAAGAAAGTGATAGGTTGGTTTACTCTCATTAGCCTATATCTAGGTTTTTTTGGTTCTTTTTATTTTATGCTAGTTTGCATTCCTCAAAAAAAAAAAAAAAAAAAAAAAAAAAAAAAAAACCTTAAGGAAATACTATCATTTTGGTTGATCTTGAGAATGAGAATCTTACTTCTGCTGAGATTGAAGGTAATACTCCCAAATCGCATGATGAACCGATACAATCATCTAGTGTGCATACTAAACTGCCCACTGTTATTGTTGATGTTCCTCCTTCTGCTCAGGGAAATAATATTAGCAATACTGCCAGCTTAGTTAATGAGTGTGAAAATATGGATGAACAAATGCTAACCATCACTACTACTCAAAATAATATTATTTCAGAATCTATTAGTCCATGTGTCATCAACAAAAAATTGCCTGATATGGATTGTATGATTGTTACCAATAATTGCACTAATTCTATTTCTTTTCAATATGTTGTGAATGACAATCAAAAAGTGGTGGAACTTGTTACTAGTAGTGACATGAATAGTACAGGGAATGAGGGGATTGGAAATAACTTAAAGGAAGGTGAATTGGCTTTGGTTGGGGAAGAAAATGTGGATCTTGGCCCGAGTAGCAAAGAAAATGTAGAGGATGGAGTTTCTTTGGAGGAAGGTGAATTACTTCAAAAGATTAGGCAGGATGGGTTGCAAAATGATAGTAAGCTTCCCTCTAACTCTACTTATCATAGTGATGCTTTTACTGATATGGAGGATGTGTCCTTTCTGCTAAGTGTTTTTCCAGAGATGATAATGACACTAGCTATATTAAATTTACAAATAGGAGAGGTAGGAAAAACAAGAACTTTATTTTACAATCTTCTAGGAACAACTGTTCGCGAACTAGTTGTTAATTCTATTTTTTATGTTTAATTCTGTAATTTGGAATGTTAAGAATTGATGTGGTATTTTTTATGTTTATATTCTTGTTTTACTTGAAGCTCTTATTAATGCCTCTAAATTATTTAATACTACTAAATTTTTAGGTTTTAAGCATTCTATTTTGATCTATGCTAATAAAATTTGGGTGCTTTGGAAGAATCTTGTTCGGATTGATATTATTAGTGACTTTACTCAAGTTATGCATTGTAATATCGAAGTTTGAATATGAATTATTGTGCCTCTTTTATTTATGCTGCCTCTTCTCGTATTACTAGAAAAGTGCTTTAGGAGAAACTCAATAATTTTTAGAGTATCTATAATTTATCCTGGCTTGTGGGTGGTGATTTTAATACTATTGCTAATCCATCTGAGCATATTGGGGATTCCAATCCTATATATCATTCTATGAAGGATTTTAATAAAATGATTATGGATTATAATTTAATTGACATTGGCTTCTCTGGTAACAAATTCACTTATAACCATGGTCATTTATGGAAATGGCAGGATCATGTTTTATTTAATGATAGCTGGCTTAACACTTTTAATTTTATTTCTATTGAGCATCTTAGTAGAATTCTTTTTGATAATTCTCTTTTGTTAATTGGTCTTAAGACTAGACATGTGAATTCCTTGGTGTATTATATATTTCAAAATATGTGGTTACTTTATGAATCCTTTCTGAATGTGTTTCAAGAAAATTGGATTGCCCCCTTGCATCCTGATAACCCTGTCCTTTGTATGAAGAGTTTTTGGTTTAAATTGAAAATATTGAAACAAATCCTCAATTGGTGGAATCAAAATGTTTTTAAAAATATCTTTACAAATATCTTAAATGCAGAAGATAGAGTTAACACTGTTGAGGTTAATTGTCAAATGTCTCCTACTAATGATAAATTTGTTTTACTTAGAGAGACTATGGATTGCCTCTTTAAATTACAAACTCAAGAGGAAGTTTTTAAAACAAAAAGTGGTTGTGAGACATCTTGTTGAAGGTTATAACAACACAAAGTACTTTCATGCTTTGGTTAAGAAGATGCATGCCAAGAACTCCATTAACAAAATCAACCATGAGGATGGTTCTGTTACTAAGGATGTTGAGGAGATTACCATGTTGGCATTTTAGCACTTTAAAAAATGGCTCAATAACGATTTTACCCCTAAGCATATTGAGAATCTGTCTATCATCCCCAATCTCATTTCTTAAGAGGATAATGATTTTCTTTCTAAAGCCCCCTCTTTTAATGAATTAAAATATATTTTTCATGGTATGAATGGTGATTCTAATGCTGGGTCGGATGGGTTTACTTCTAAATTTTTTCAAAAAGCTTGGCATATTATTAGTGATGATCTTTACTCTACTGTTTTGGAGTTTTTTGCTAGGCATGCTATACCTAAATTTTTACCTCTACTTCTATTATTTTAATTCCCAAGAGTAATGATGTTATTAATTGGAATGCTTTTAGACCTATTAGTCTTTGCCATTTTTTTAGTAAGCTAATTTCTAAAAATTATTAAGAATCATTTCACATATATTTTTCTTGAAATTATCTCTCCCTATCAAATGGGATTTGTTAAAGGTCAGGCTATTGTTGATGATACCCTGTTAGCTCAAGAATTTTGCCATTATCTGGGTGTAAGGGTGAGAGGTGGCAATATTATCTTGAAGCATAATATTTTTAAGGCTTATGATAATATTAACTGGAATTTTCTCTACAATATTATGTATTTATTTGGTTTTAATTTGGTGTTTATCAATCATATTAGAAATTGTATTAAAGGTTCTTATTCTTCTATTATTATTGTTACGAATCTGATTTCAGGGAATTGAATTTTGATGATATCAAATATTTCTATATTTCTATGACTGCCTTACCTACTAACATTTTAGGTCCACAAGATCAAATTATAAATCGAACTAGCTCAAGATTGGGTGGATTAGGTTGAGTCAGTTTGTAATGTATGTCAAGTGTCTTTTACCCTCTCTTGAGTCAATTATAAACGATGTCGATCCTGATGCTAAGTAACCTTACACACATACACTTGGGTGAAAAAAATATGTCTGTTTGATAAGAGTTTTCTGTTCTCAATCACATTGTCCGGGATGATCCAAACATCGTCCTGGACGATCAGTTAAAAATAAAAACCCTAATTCGAGTATCTTGATTAAGATAGCCATAATTAAGTAGATCATCCTTAATGATATTAACATCGTCCGGGATGATAAGCTCAAATCAGAAAGAATCAGCCGCCATATCCATTTAGGCATCCTTTTTTGGACATCATTCTAGACGAAGCAGCATAATTATAACTAAATTAATCCAGTAATTAAGGATAGCAATTAAGATTTGATTACTCAATCATATCATCCTAAACAATTGCAGGATCGTCTAGGATGATAAGTTAAACAAAACTTAGTTCTTCCTACACGATCAAACATCAGCCTGGTTCCATTCAGGCAATATTCTGGATGACCTGTGTGTTGAGTCTAGTAATTAGGTTGTTAAGCCTAAGTGAATGTCCCAAGGCTACCAAGAGGGGGGTGAATTGGTAGTTTTAAAAAATTTTACTCCCCTTTTAAAATTATGTTGAACCGAAATAAAAATGTTTCTTTTAGATTTTTATAGAAAATATTTTTCAACCACAGAGTTTTTAAAACTGAAAATTAAAATGCGGAAACGTAAAAACAAAAAAGTAAATGACACCAGATTTATAGTGGTTCAGTCTAAAACCATACCTACATCCACTCCCAGAGGCACCCTCTGAGTATTGCACTAATACCAATAGTGACTCTCCTTTTGCACCCACAGCAAGGCGGAGAAGCCTTTACAACACACTCTTTTCACCACTCCCCAGTGCGGAAGAGAACCGTCGTCCTTTTACACTATCTCCAGTGTTGGCAGAGAACCGTCATCCTTTTACACTATCCCCAGTGTTGGCATAGAACCGTCGTCCTTTCACAATCTCCTAATGTGGGCAAAGAACCCTTCGGCTATTTACACTCTCCAAGTGTAGGCAGCGAACCCTTCGGCTATTCCACTCTCCAAGTGTAGGCAGCGAACCCTTCGGCTATTCACACTCTCCAAGTGTCGGCAGCGAACCGGATCTCCTTGACATATCTTCTCACAAGAAATCTAGAAGGAAGAAAGAAAAGAGTGAAGTAATCCCAATTCACAAGTAGAGATTCTTACCATTGAACTCCAAGTGAAGTCTTCACGCTCTTGTGGTAGAAATCCTCCCTTGAATGCACTCTCACACTCTTTCCTTAGCTATTCTCTCAAGAGGCACGAAGATCAAATGACAAAAAGATAGGGTGGCAGTCTAATTTGGACTATTTATACAAAAGACAAGAAAAACCTCCCAAATTCTGCGAGTATTCAATTCTGTACGCAGTGGATCGTCCCGTACGATCTTGGATCGTCCTGGACGATTTTACTTAAACGCTTTGAAACGACCCTATTTGTATATGTGTATGAAATATTTTCATACACGCTGATCATCCCGACGAACTAAGTTCGTCCAGTACGAACGGTTATTACTAGGTCGGTTCTAGAAACTGCTGAAAACCGTTCTAAGTCGGTTAATCGTCTGGACGAATATTTATTCGTCTGGACAAAATTTTTACAGAGGACCGATCATCCCGAACGATTATGAATTTTGTCTGGACGAAAATTTTCCAGAGGACCAATCGCCATGGACGATAATTTAATTTCGTCTGGACGAAAATTTTACAGAGAACCAATCGTCCTGGACGATTGTAAAATTTGTCCCGGACGAATAGGACTTAGAAAATTTTTCAAGCAAGTTCCTATTCGTTCCATGTGCTCAATAAGAGATAACTGTCTGATCGTCTCGTACGAACGGATATCGTCCAGTACGATCAGTATAAAATTTTTATGATCTCCTTATGTGTGTGTGTATATTTTTATTCACTCAATTACAATCACTCCCTTTCAATTTAATTTCAAAGAAGTAAAGTATCTCATTCTGAATTTGATTTGAAGTCTTCGTAGTCTGGAGTTCGTTTTTCTTGAAATGTTAGTACACACAAGAGCAAATGCAAATCTTCTAAAATTGTTAGGAGATAACTACACATTTGAACAATAATGTTTGGAATCATCAAAACTACATAAGTTGCAAAATGTAAATCATTAAAATAGTAACTATCTTAACAATCTCCCCCTTTTTGATGATGGCAAAACAATTATTATTTGTATGGTTTCAATTTAAACAAAACTCCTAAACTCCCCCTGAATTGATGAATACATGAAAATAAGGAGGCATTTTGAAGCAAAGAACAATATTTTTGTTTTTCAAAAAATTTTAACACAATCACAAGCCATAGACACAAGGTCATACACAAAGTCAAACACTAAATTAAAATGCAAACAAAATAAAATAAAACATACAAACACAGTAATTTCTCCCCCTTTTTGACAACAGCAAAAAATGAAGAATAAATATATAAGAAATGTAAGTAATTATATGAAATTCATTTGAAAATTTAATCTAAATGGTGATTGACATAATGTATGCAATCTTAAACTAATAACATTAGGTAAATTATAGAAATTCATATAATTTAAGAAGTGATATAACATTGTAAATAAAAAGAATTTATCAAAAAACATGATTCAATTTAGACATTTGAATATAGAAAATCATTACAAGAGAGATGAATAAAAATTTCTATATTTCAAAGTTCAATAGAATACAAATGAACATAAGATCAATTTGAATTAAGAGATTGAAAGAATTTGGAAAGAAGAGAATTACCACAAGTGGCGCTTTGCGCATCTTTTTCAAAATTTTTGGCACATTTTTGTGCATCTTTTGACATTGGGCTAATTTTGTGCCTCTTTTACATATTTGCGAACCTTTGCGCATTCCTTTTGATTTTTGTACTTTTTGTACAATTTTCAAGAGTAATTGAAACCAATTCTTTCCAAGATCAATAATCTAAAATTTCAAATTTTTCTAAGTGCATAAATATCACTTGAGCAAAGAAATACAAAATAAATAAACATCTAAATTGCAATAATAATGTTAACTTTTATGCAGTCTAAATGAATAGACATGAATTTAAAAATTCTAATTATAACAAGTTATAAACAAAGTTTAAATTTAGAAAGACTAGATTTTCTAATGTAATTAATCTCAAATCATAATCTAATTTAAGCACAATTAAGATTAAATAAGACTAATAAAATTCATAATAATTAAGCACATTCCAAAAACAAACCAAATTTAAATCAACTATGACATATTTTGATATTAATGAGAAAGATTACATGATCATTTCATAATATCAAAACAACAATAAAAACAACAAACATAAACAAATATAACTAAGACAAATACAAAAATAAACACTAACACAACTAAACATTTAGAACAAAACACAAGTACAACAAACACAAAGAAATTCATCTCTCATTCTCTATTCTTCTGGAGGAGGAGGAGGAGGAATGCCACCAAAAAGGTTGAAGTAGGAGGCCATCAACATAACATATGTATTGATTTCATGTACTTCATTTCTAATGCTACCAATGTCCTACTGTTGTTGCATAAGTTGAGCATCAAGTTGATCAAATCTTTGATCAACATGAGTCTCTAGTCTATCAAATTTTTCAATTAGATTCTGATAATCTGACTGAGGTGCAGAAGTTTTCTCTCCTTCTTCTTCTTCTTCTGAAGCACTGACATGTGCTTTTCCTTTTTCCTCCTTGAAAATTAATCTGAAGGAAGCATCATTATAGTATACTAGCTCTTCGTATTCATCATTAGGATGCACTAAGTTATATTTCTTTTCCAAAATGTATGTAACTAAGTGTCCTAATGAGATGTTCCTTTTTCTCTTCTGTTCTGCATGTCCTATTTCTGAAAGCCCATAGAGATGATCTATGATAAGTTGGGCTTCGTCGATAGGCTGACAGTCCATAATCAAAAAGGTTAGAACAGAAAGGAGAGAAGTAATATTGATCATATCACCAGCTTTAGGAATGATTGAAGATCGAAGGATATGCTGGATGATTCGGGCATTTTTGTTCATACCGGAGACTCTAGCAACATGATAAGTTAAGCCATTTTGTCTAATCACCCTATTGACATCATACCATTTAAAAGTGTCTTCACTCATTAGGGTGTGGGCGCTGTATCCTTCAGTTCTTAGGTTCAAAAAGGCACCAATGTCATGCTTGGTGATTTCAACTTTTTGCTTGAAAACATAAGAACTTATGGAGGAGTGGTCGGAATTAAAACTCATGTTAGCTAGGAAATAGTGAAAGGTTTGTTTGTTGTAAAAGTGGACGAGAGAAAGAATGAATTGAAACTGGGTGGAGGCAAAAAGGTGCATAACCTTAAAGTGTATCTCGCTTTGAATTAAAATGCGAGAGGGAGTTATTTTGGCAAATGCAAAACGAGGAAAGGATTCCTTATTCGCCTTAGACAGGAAGTTTTCAGATGGATTCTTGTGGGGTTTCTTCACCAACACCTTTTGTCTCTTGCTTGAGGAGGCCATTGACGATTTGAAGTAGAAAGGGATTGAAAGTGAAGTTTGGAAGTGTGATTGTTAAGTTAGAAAGCCTTCATATTTAAAGAAAACGATACGTTCGTCCTGGACGAAAACAGTTCGTCCCGGATGAAAATCATCGTTCGTCTGGACAAAAATATTTTGTACAAACTATCAAATTCGTCCAAAATGTAACGGCTTTTCGTAATCAACACAATTTATGATGCGTCCCTTCGTACAGACTTTTGACTTGACCGATCGTACAGACAAAAAAATTTCGTACAGACGATCAAAATTTAATTCGTTTTAATGTCATTTGAAAACCGTCCCCTACAATGAAACGACGTCTGTTCGTCTGGACGAACAAAAGTTTGTACGGACGAACTTCACATTTAAAACTGCCTTATCCACTCAACCGCTGCATTCTATCGTCCCGTCGTTTGAGAAAAAAAATTTCGTCCTAGACGATTATAAGATCGTACAGACGAACTATATTAAAACTGCTCTCATAACGTTTCATATTACGCAAACTGAATTTTTACACACATCGTCCAGTACGAAAAATTTCGTCCCGGACGATTTCAACACATTTTTTGGATTTTTGAATTTTTTATTGAAGAAAATCAAACAAAACTTTCAAAACACAGAAAACAAAGACAAAACCACAGACTCTAAAATAAACTCATTCAAAACACTCAACAATCACAAAATTTAAAACAAAAATCAAAGATAAATAACTAAGAAAACATAAATATCAATGTTGCAAAAACATTTTTATTTAAGCATTCAAATCAATAACACCTAGCCTTGTTCTTAATGTACTGAAGGTATCAAATGCTAAAGGTTTTGTAAAAATATCTGCAAGTTGATTTTCAGTTGAAACATGTGTGAGTTCAATTTCTCCCTTGGATACATGATCCCTTATGAAATGATGTCTTATGTCAATGTGTTTGGTTCTAGAATATTGAATAGGATTTTTGAAAATGCAAATAGCACTAGTATTGTCACAATAAATTGGAATAGTGCCTATAGTTAATTCTAAATCAATCAACTGTTGTTTTAACCAAAGTACTTGTGCCACACAACTTCCTAATGCAATGTATTCTGCTTCTACAGTAGATAGGGCTACTGACATTTGTTTTCTACTGGACCAAGAAACTAATGAATTTCCAATGAATTGACATGTTCCAGAAGTGCTTTTCCTATCCACTCTACAGCCTCCAAAGTCAGAATCTGAATAACCAACAATTTCAAATGAAGAACTAAACTTAGGATACCAAATTCATAAGTTTTGAGTTCCTAGCAAGTATCTTAAAATCCTTTTCACTGCTGTCAAATGTGATTCTTTTGGATCTGATTGAAATCTAGCACATAAGCAAACACTGAACATTATATCTGGTCGGCTAGCAGTCAAGTAAAGCAAAGATCCAATAATCCCTCTATATTTCTTTTGATCAACAGATTTTCCCTTAAGGTCCTTATCCAACTGAACTGAGGAACTCATTGGTGTACTAACAGGTTTAGCATTGTCCATTTCATATTTCTTGAGGATGTCCTTAATATATTTAGTTTGGCTAAGAATTGTTCCTTCCTCAAGTTGCTTAATGCGAAAACCTAGAAAGTAATTTAAATCTCCAATTAGACTCATTTCAAATTCACTACTTATTGTTTTAGAAAAATTATCACAAAGATTTTTATTTGAAGATCCAAAAATGATATCATCCACATAAATTTGAACAATGAGTATATCCTTTCCAAATTTCTTTAAAAAGAGAGTTGTATCCACACTTCCTTTTTCAAAAGATCTTTCAAGTAGGAAGTTGCTCAACCTTTCATACCAAGCCTTAGGTGCATGTTTCAATCCATATAATGCCTTTTTTAACTTGAAAACATGAATTGGGTATTTTGAATTTTCAAAGCCTGGAGGTTATTCTACAAAAACATCTTCTTCAATTACTCCATTTAAAAAGGCACTTTTGACATCCATTTGAAACAATTTAAAACCTTTAAAACAGGCAAAGGCTAGTAAAACCCTAATTGCTTCAAGTCTAGCTACAGGGGCAAAGGTCTCCTCAAAATCAATTCCTTCAATTTGATTATACTCCTTAGCAACTAATCTAGCCTTATTTCTAAGGACTACTCCTGAGTCATTCATTTTATTTTTGAACACCCACTTGGTTCCAACAACACTTTGATCTTTTGGCCTTGTAGTTAATTCTCAAACTTTATTTCTTACAAGCTGATTTAACTCTTCTTGCATGGCCAATATCCAAAATTCATCAGAAAGTGCTTGATCAATATTAGTGGGTTCAATTGTTAAAATAAAGGCTGAATGATTGACTTCCTTGTTTAATCCACGTCTAGTTCTAACACCCTCACTAGGTTCACCTATAATCAATTCTCTTGGGTGGTTTTTAGAAAATCTTAAATCTCTAGGCAAAGGGTTTTCTCTTTCTAAATTTTCTTCCACATTTTTTTCCAAATTTAATCTATCAATCTTTTGGGAGTTTTCCTCAATCTCTTCTTCAACAATATTTGGCTCTTCCAAATTTCCAGATTCATCAAATATAACATATGTGCTTTCTTCAATGACTAAAGTTCTTTTGTTGAATACCCTATAAGATTTTCCAACACTTGATTATCCAACAAAAATTCCTTCATCTGATTTTGGATCAAATTTTCCTAAGGCAGATTTTCCATTGTTATGAATGAACACCTTACAACAAAATACATGCAAATGAGACAAGTTAGGTGTTCTACCTTTTAACAACTCATAGGGTGTTTTATTTAAATTTGATCTCACATTCACCCTATTCAGAACATAGCATGCAGTGTTAACCGCCTCAGCCCAAAAATATCTAGGAAGTGAGTATTCTGCCAACATTGCTCGAGCAGCATCTATTAATGTTCTGTTTTTCCTTTCAACTACCTCATTTTGTTGAGGGGTTCTAGGTGTAGAAAAATTGTGATCAATCCCTTTTTCTTTACAAAAAATTTCAAATCTTTCATTTTCAAATTCTCCTCCATGATCACTTTATAAAGAAATTATTTCACATCCTAGTTTTCTTTGAATCCAAGTTGAAAAATTTCTGAATTCCTCAAATGATTCACTTTTATGAAAAAGAAATCTAACCCAAATGAATCTTGAGAAATCATCCACTATAACAAATCCGTATACCTTCTCTCCTAGACTTACAGTTCCTACTAGTCCAAAAAGATCCATGTGAAGAATTTTTAAAGGTTTACTAGTTCTAAGATCCTTATTAGACTTAAAAGAGGACTTCACTTGTTTTCCTAATTGACATGCATCACAAAGGTGGTCCTTGGTAAAGTCTAGTTTTGGTATACCTCTCACTAAGTTCTTTTGGGTAATTCTTCTAAGGTTTTTCATACTAGAATGACAAAGTCTCCTATGCCAAAGCCATGATTCATCAGAAACAGTTTTTAAACAAAAAGTAGTAGGAGATTGAATAGAATTCAAATCTAGCATGTAAACATTGTTTACCCTTTTTCCATTTAAGACTTCTTTTCCATTTAGGCTTAATATGCAGCTAATAGGTAAAAATTTCACATTATAGCTCTTATCACATAGCTGACTTATACTTAACAGATTATGTTTTAAGCCTTCAACCAATAACACATTATCTATGAAAAGTTTTTGAAATTTCCAATCATACCAGATCCAATCACTTTCTTTGTTGTATTATCTCTAAGTGTAACCTTGCCTCCACTCCTAGCTTCCAACGTTATGAATTGAGCAGTATCTCCAGTCATATGCTTTGAACATCCTCTGTTCAGGTACCATATGCTACCACGAGGTCTTGTGTGAGAGCACTCCTGTAAAACTCTCAAATGTTAGACCTGGGAACCCAAACAAGTTTGGGTTCACCTTTTAGCAATTTATAATCAGATGCATGTATGATATCTCTAGGTTTATGCATCTTAGGTCTCCACACCATATTAGATTTCATCTTCAAAGTACATGTGTGAGCTATATGTCTCAAAAATCCACAATTATTACATTTAACATTAGGAAAAATATTCCTAAGTTTTTTTCCATTAGATTGTCTCCTAAGGGATTTCATAAATTTAGGATAATATTTAGGATTTGTAAAATCTTCAAGTTTAGGGGGATTCCTATTATCCTCGAGAGCTCTTATTGTCAATTTATAGAATGAATTCATATCTTCTAAGATTCGATTTGTATAATTGATTCGATATGTTTTTCTCTCTGATTCATCCTTAAAATTTTTAAAATCTTTTTCAAGTTCAGCATAGGATGATTTTAAATTCTCAAAATTTTTATTCAAGTCATCATATTCATCAAGTAATTTCATATGGTTGTCATCTATTAAAGCATGATCTTTCCTAAGGATTTCGTGTTCTTTCTTAAGCTCTTCCAGTTCTAAATTTAAACTTGCATGCATCTTTTTCATTTTCCTATATGCATCATGCATGTGTTTAGAAACTTCAAACAATTCATCATAGGTTAAGTCACATACCTCTTCTTGATCTGATTGTTCAACATTATTTGCCATCAAGCAAAGGTTGGTGACTTCTTCTTCTTTTTCAGTCTCAGATGAGTCTGAAGCTGAGTCCGCCCAGAAAGCTCTTTGAAACTTCTTCTTGCCCTTCTTTACCATTGGTTTCTCCTCTACCTTCTCCTTGCTAGGAGTGGCTTTGAGTTTTGGGCATTCAGTCTTTATATGACCTGGTTTCCTGCATTCATAAAAAATCACTTCATTAGAAACATTGCCATTTCTGTTAAACTTACCTCTGTTCCATTGCTGGCGTCTCTTCTGCTTTCTCTTTAAAAAGCTTCTGAATTGTCTAGTCATCAGTGCAATATCATCTTCATCCTCAGGTTGTGAGTGTACACTCTCTAACTCTTCCACCTTTAATGCAATATTTTTCTCCTTTCGTGGTTCACCTGCATCAATCTTTCTTTGACTTACTCCTTGCTCATAAGCAATGAGTGAACCAAGAAGATTGTCAATAGAATATATGTTTAGATCTTTAGACTCTGTAATTGCAGTAATTTTAGCATCATAAGCAGTAGGTAAACATCGAAGAATTTTATTGACTATTTCAGCATTTGTTAATTCCCTACCAAGTGCATGCAAAGAAGTAACAATTTGTGTGAATCTTGTATACATGTCAGAAATAGATTCATTAGGTTTCATGCGAAACAATTCATAGTCATGTAACAAGATATTGAGTCTTGATTGCTTAACCTCATTTGTCCCTTCATAAGTTATACAAAGTCTATCCCATATGTCCTTTCCACTTTTGCAAGTGGAAACCCGCATGTAGTCTTCAGATTTTAAAGCACAAAAGAAACTATTTAAACATTTGGCATTTAATTGTGCTAAGTCACGTTCTTCTATAGTCCATTCTGCAAAAGGTGTTTCTGCTCTAACTCCATCAACTAATCTAGTTGGTTTTGTGTAACCTTCTTGGACTAGTATCCACATGCAATAATCAAGTGACTGTAAGAAAGTAGACATGCGTGTTTTCCAAAAATCAAAAGGAATATTGTCAAACAGTGGATGTCTAGTGATAGAGTAACTTTCAGGTGTATTTCAATTTCCAAATGTAGCCATCTATGTTAATCAAAAAGTAGTTCAAACTTATGATTTTGAAACGATGCTCTGATACCACTTGTTGAGTCTAGTAATTAGGTTGTTAAGCCTAAGTGAATGTCCCAAGGCTACCAAGAGGGGGGGGGTGAATTGGTAGTTTTAAACAATTTAACTCCCCTTTTAAAATTATGTTGAACCAAAATAAAAATGTTTCTTTTAGATTTTTATAGAAAATATTTTTCAACCATAGAGTTTTTAAAACTGAAAATTATTAAATGCGGAAACGTAAAAACAGAAAAGTAAATGATACCAGATTTATAGTGGTTCGGTCTAAAACCAGACCTACATCAACTCCCCAGAGGCACCCTCTGAGTATTGCACTAATATCAATAGTGAGTCTCCTTTTGCACCCACAGCAAGGCGGAGAAGCCTTTACAACACACTCTTTTCACCACTCCCCAGTGCGACAGAGAACCGTCATCCTTTTACACTATCCCCAGTGTTGGCAGAGAATCGTCGTCCTTTTACACTATCCCCAGTGTTAGCAGAGAACCGTCGTCCTTTTACAATCTCCTAGTGTGGGCAGAGAACCCTTCGGCTATTTACACTCTCCAAGTGTAGGCAGCGAACCCTTCGGCTATTCACACTCTCCAAGTGTAGGCAGCGAACCCTTCGGCTATTCACACTCTCCAAGTGTCGGCAGCGAACCGGATCTCCTTGATAGATCTTCTCACAAGAAATCTAGAAGGAAGAAAGAAAAGAGTGAAGTAATCTCAATTCACAAGCAGAGATTCTTACCTTTGAACTCCAAGTGAAGTCTTCACGCTCCAGTGGTAGAAATCCTCCCTTGAATGCACTCTCACACTCTTTCCTTAGCTATTCTCTCAAGAGGCACTAAGATCAAATGACAAAAAGATAGGGTGGCAGTCTAATTTGGACTATTTATACAAAAGACAAGAAAAACCGCCCAAATACTGCGAGTATTCAATTCTGTACGTAGTGGATCGTCCCGTACGATCTTGGATCGTCCTGGACGATTTTACTTAAACGCTTTGAAATGACCCTATTTGTATATGTGTACGAAATATTTTCATACACGCTGATCGTCCCGTATGAACTAAGTTCGTCCGGTACGAACGATTATTACTTGGTCGGTTCTAGAAACTGCTGAAAACCGTTCTAAGTCGGTTAATCGTCTGGACGAAAATTTATTCGTCTGGACGAAATTTTTACAGATGACCGATCATCCCGGATGATTATTAATTTCGTCTGGATGAAAATTTTCCAGAGGACCAATCGCCATGGACGATAATTTAATTTCGTCTAGATGAAAATTTTACAGAGAACCAATCGTCCTGGACGATTGTAAAATTCGTCCTGGACGAATAGGAATTAGAAAATTTTTCAAGCAAGTTCCTATTCGTTCCATGTGCTCAATAAGAGATAACTGTCTGATCGTCCCGTATTAATGGATATTGTCCAGTACGATCAGTATAAAATTTTTATGATCTCCTTATGTGTGTGTGTGTATATTTTTATTCACTCAATTACAATCACTCCCTTTCAATTTAATTTCAAAGAAGTGCAAACTTTAAATTTTACAAAGTATCTCATTCTGAATTTGATTTGAAGTCTTCGTGGTCTGGAGTTTATTTTTCCTGAAATGTTAGTACACACAAGAGCAAATACAAATCTTCTAAAATTGTTAGGAGATAACTACACATTTGAACAATAATATTTGGAATCATCAAAACTACATAAGTTGCAAAATGTAAATCATTAAAATAGTAACTATCTTAACACTGTGATATTTTGAACTAATCATCCTAGATGATTGTGAGATCGGCCCAGACAATGAGGTCAACTTTTCATCGTCCAGATATCCATTCAGGACAATGTTCTGGATAATCTGTACTGTTTTGAACTAATCATCCTGGATGATCAAGTTCCTTTTCATCATCCAAACTCCCATCCAGGGTGATGGTATGGATGATATTTGACGAATTGAACTAATTGTATAAGATGATATACTATCATCTTCAATGATATGAAATAATTAACCTTCTAGTCGTCCCAAATCATCCTGGTTGATTGAGAAGAATTTGTACTGATCGTACAGGATGATCTTCAGATTATCCTGGATGATAATATTAGTTTGTTGTAATTAAGAGCTAATTCGTAGCTCTTTTACATAAGAACTCCTATTTTACCCAAGAGTGTATCCTTTACTGTTGTCTTAGCCTGAGAGAGCTTAGAGGATAGGGAGAGAAAGGGAGAGAGAGAGAGGATCTTATGAGGGGGGCATTTGTGAGGGATTTCTCATAAAGGTTGCTCCAAGCAAGGATCCAAATCATCCTCTTTGATCTTTGTACCTAGTTCCTTGAAGGTTCGAGAGAGGTCTACTTTAGCAATTGATCAAGGTTCTCTGCCTGCTTCAGGAGGAAGCAAAAGGAGTCAGTTCTCTTATTGCTTCAGGAAGAAGAAAAAGCAGTTGGGTTCTCTGCCTCATCGGTGTCAGTGGAAAGGAGGTTTCTATGGGCTTCTTCGCCTTGCTATGGGAGTAAAAGGAGAGTCACTGAGTTTAGTGCAATACCCAGAGGAGAGACTCCATGGAGTGGATATAGGTTAAGTTTACCAAACCACTATAAATTTTTGTGTTCTTTATTACCATTTATTTCACATTTAATTTTCGCACTTTGATTTTCTTTATGGTGAATATTGGGTTGGTTTGAGTTTGTGTTTTTGATTGAGAAATTTTTAAAATACTAATTCACCCCCCTTTGATTAGCCTTAGGCTAGTTCATAAGGGCTTAACATCTCTAACAAACTTTCAAGTGGTATCAGAGCATCCTAGATAATCACATCATCTGGGATGATCCAAACATCATCTGGGATGATCCAAACATCATCCTAGAGGATTAGTTAAAAATAAAAATCCTAATTAGGGCATCCTGGTTAAGGCAGTTGCAATTAAGCGAATCGTCTTAGACAATAGTAAAATCGTCTGGGATGATAAGCTCAAATAAAAAAGAATCAACCACCATATCTATTTAGGCATCTTTTATTTTTGGACATCATTTAGGACATCATCCTAGACGATGTAGCATAATTATGCCTAAATTAATCTAGTAATTAAGGAAAGTAAATAAGGTTTGATTCCTTAATCATATCATCCTGGATGATCGTGGGATCATCTGGGACAATCAGTTAAACAAACCTTAGCTCTTCCTGGATGATCAAACTTCGGCCAGGTTTTATTCAGGGCAAAGTTCTGGATGATCTGTGATGCTTTGAACTAATCGTCTCGGACAATAAGGTCAATTTTTCATCATCCAGACATCCATTCAGGGCGATGTTCTGGATGATCTGTGATGTTTTCAACTAATTATTCGGGATGATCGCAAGATCATCCTGGATAATTAAGTTAATTTTTCATCATCCAGACACCCATCCAGGACGATGGTATGGATAAATTCAATGAATTGAACTAATCATACATGACGATATACTATCATCCTGGACGATATGAACAAATTAACCTTTGGATCGTCCCAAATTGTCTTAGCTGATTGAGCTAAATTTATACTGATTGTATAGGATGATCTTCAAATCATCCTAGGCGATAATGTTAATTTGTTGCAATTAAGAGCTAATCTGTAGCTCTTCTATATAAGACCACTAATTTTACCTAAGAGAGTATCATTTGCTACTGTCTTGACTTAAGAGACCTTAGAGGAGAGGGGGAGAGAAAGGGAGAAAGAGAGGATCTTGTGAGGGGGAGATTTGTGAGGGATTTTTCATAAAGATTGTTCCAAGCAAGGATCCGAGTCATCCTCTTCGATCGTTATCCCTAGTTCCTTGAAGGTTCGAGAGAGGTTTACTTCAGCAACTGATCAAGGTTCTCATCCTACTTCACGAGGAAGTGAAAGGAGTCGGGTTCTCTGCCTGCTTTAGGAGGAATCAAAAGGAGTTGGGTTCTCTGCCTCATTGGTGTCAATGGAATGGGGGTTTGTATAGGCTTCTCCTCTTCGTTGTGGGAGCGAAAGGAGATTCACTGAGTTTAGTGCAATACCTCGAGTAGAGGATCTGGGGAGTGGACATAGGTCAAGTTGACCGAACCATTATAAATTTTTGTGTTCTTTATTACAAATTTTTTCACATTTAATTTTTGCACTTTGATTTTCTTTGTGGTGAATTTTAGGTTGGTTTGAGTTTGTGTTTTTGATTGAGAAATTTTTTAAAATACCAATTCACCCACCTCTTGGTTAGCCTTAGGCTAGTTCATAAGGGCTTAACATCCCTAACAAACTTTCAATTATTAGTGGAGAAAACTCTGAATTTTTTAGATCCTCTCATAGATTGAGATAGGGGGATTATTTGTCTCCTATCCTTTTCGTTATTGCGGCCGACTATCTTTCAAGAGTCCTTGCCAACCTCTTTGAGAACCACCCTAGTCTTTATTTTAGAACCTTGGGAGGTTTTTCGATTTCTTATTTATGTTTTCTTGATGATTTTATCATTTTTATGAATGCTTCTCTTAACAGGATTAATAGACTTTTGGACTTCTTTCACAACTTTGAAAATGTTAGTGGGCTTTCTTTGAACACTTAGAAATGTTGTTTCATTGCTTCCAATAAGGAGCCTAATGCTAGTATTATGGTTATTAATGCCATCATCGGTTTTGTGCAAGGCCATTTACATGTTAAGTATCTTAGGATCCCTCTTTTTAAAGGTAGAAAGACATCTTTTATTTTTGATGATTTGATTACCTCGATGCAGAATAAGCATTTATTTTGGGATTCTAATTTTTTGAGTTTTCGGGATTGGCATACTCTCATTAGAATTGATAAAATTATCAATAATTTTTTTGAAAAGTGGCTACTAGAAATTCTAAAATTATTTGGACCTCTTGGGACAAGTGTTGTGGTGTGTTGAATGAGGGCATCCTTGGGTGTAAGTGTATGTTCGATTTGGCCTATGCTTTTCCTTTCAATTTATGGTATACCTTTCACGCTAAAGTGAGCCTTTGGCTAAGTTTATGTTTTCCAAGTATTGTGTGGGTAAGCATCCTACTACTTGCTCCTTTAATATTGGTGATTCTAAAGTTTGACAAAGGCTTTGCAAGATTAAACTGTTTGTTGAGCCTCACCTCCCTTGGGGGCTTGGTGGTGGGAACATCTTCTTATGGCCAAATCATTGGTTGGGTAATCAATCCATTGATTCCATCACAAATACTTCTTCCACTATTGTAGTTAAGGTTAATTTTTTCATTGCTGATAACTATTACGATTATGATAAACTTTTTAATGTGATTCCTGATTCAATTATTCAACAAACTCTAAACCTTCCTCTGAACTTGGATTTGGAGGATCTTTTACTATTTAATTTTTCTAAAGATGGGGCTTTTAGATTAAAGGACGCTTGACATGTATTTAGAACCAAGAATGTGGTTTCTAATATTTTTTCTATGATTTGATATAAAAGTATTCTGTCTACTTTTGCTATCTTTATATGGAGAATTTTACATAGATTCATTCCTACTGATGATAATTTGATTAAAAGAGGTTTTATCTAACCGTCCAAATTTTAATGTTGTTATTATATTGAGAATATGCATCATATTTTTCTCTCGGGTCCTTTAGTTGTTAAAACCTGGATATATTTTGATGATATTTTCAAATTAAACTTTTTAATGCTAATATATTTATTAATGCTTTGCTTAATTCTTGTTTGTCAATTCTAAAGGGCACATTAGAAATGTCATTCCTTCTCTTATTTTGTGGTACTTATGGATGGATATGAATAACTCCCTTTTTAATGGTGTTAGGATGAACTATCATAGGATTATCAAAAATGCCAAAGATAATTTTGAACCTTTTTTCTGTTAATTTTCTTTATATCAAAAGCTTTAATAAATATTACTTTATTGCTGGTGATTTAGGCCTCACGTTGGATGAAGCTCACTATCTCTCTGAACCAATGTATGTTTATTAGGTTAAACCATCTATGAACTATTATAAATTGAATGTTAGTGGGATTGCTAAAGGTTCCATTTTGGGGTGTGGTAAGATTATTAGAGATAGTCAAGGATATATTATGATGGCTTTTACAGGTCCTCTATAGAACTATATTGTGCACTTTGCTGATCTACTGCTATTCTTTATGGGTTGAGTTATATATGTCTCTTGATATTCCTAACATTGAGATTGTGGTTGACTCTATTTATAGCATTTAACACATTAATAATGTTGAGGAATCAGTCTAAAATTCTATGGTATTTTATGTTGTTAGGGATGTTAAACATTTGATGGTCTTTGTAAATGTTTCCTTTTTCTCATATTTATAGGGAGGGTAATACATGTGCTAATAGGCTTGGCAACTTTGGGAGTGAGTTGAATTATTTCACTGATTTTATGGTTACTAATTTAAATGAGGTTTTTGTGGATATGGGCTAATACAGTAATTACACCATATCAAATATTGATGGGTTTCCTAGTTGTTGCTCTCCTACCTCCAGGTTCTATTCTAGGGCCTAGTTTTGGCTATATTTTATGGTTGTGGGTATCCTTGGGAGTAATGTTGGGGTTTAGGGCAATAACATTTCTATTTTGGGGTTCCTTTGTTGTGAGGTTTTTAGGTGCCTTGTGATTATTTGGTGGGGTGTATGGGGCTTTCTTTGGTTTATATGTATCTTGCATTTGGTTGTTATCTTTTAGGTCATTTTTTGTTACCTTTTGGTCTAGGTTTGGGCCCTTTTGCAGTTTGTGTTGGTGGCTGTTATGCACCTTGATTTTTCTTTTATGATATTTTGTCTCTCTATCCAGGTTCTCTTTGAGTCAGTCCTGCTATTTTTGGGATATGCTAGCCAAGGTGTGGTGACTTGTGCTTGGTGGTAAGATGGAGTGGCATTTGGATTTTCCAAGTGAAGTTTGTTAGTTTCATTTTGTCGAGAGCTCTATCAGCCTTTACCCTTTTTTCGGTTGTAAGTGGTGGTTTGGGTTGGAGTTCTTTATAAGATAGCATGGTTTGTTCTACTTCTATTTCCTCATGGCTTAGTTTGTTGCAAATCTATTTTTTCATGACTTATGTTTTGATGATTGACAAACACTATGTCTCTTGGACTACTTGTTGTTTCTAACTTTTCAGGAATCAAAGATCGGACGATCAAGAAGGAGCCAAGTTCAGGATTGCGTAGGTTTAGGGTTGAGTCAGTCTGTACTTTTGATTTTCATCTTTTTGAGTCTACTTGTAATGGTCAAAGAGACTGATGCTAGGTAACCCTTCACACACACACTTGAGGGGCTTAGAATTTCTGTTTTTGCCCACACCGGCCCGGCCGATATTTATATCGTCCGGGACGATCAGCTTAAAATAGAAAGTCTAAGTAAGGATTCTTAATTAAGGCAGCCGTCATTAACATATCGGCCTGGACGATACGTGTATCGGCCAGGACGACAAGCTCAAAACAGAAAGAAGTAGCCGCCATAGTCAATTAAGGTATACTATAATTTTAAATTATCGGCCGGGATGATCCACGTATCAGCCTGGACGAAATTACCAAATTATACCTTAATTGATCAGGAAATCAAGGGAGTAATTAAGGATGATTGATACGATCATATCGTCCGGGACGATCGCAGGATCGGCCAGGACGATATAGTCAAAAACCTTAAGTTACTTCAGGACGATCAATATCGGCCAGCTCGTATTCAGGGCTATTGTCAGGACGATTTTCCTCTGATTTGAACTGATCGGCCAGGACGATAGTTAGATCGGCCTGGACGATCAAGCCAATTTTCAATCGTCCAGTTTTGCATCCAGGGCGATGCTCTGGCCGATCTTCTCTGATTTGTACTGATCGGCTAGGCCGATATCCATATCGGCCTGGACGATATTGTCGGCAACTTGCAATTAATGAGCTCCTTTGAAGCTCTTCTATTTAAGAGCTCTTGTTCAACATTTTTAAAGACCTTTGGCTGCTGTCTTGACCTGAGAAGACCTTGAGGAGAGAAAGAGAGAGAGGAGAGAGAGGATCTTGTGAGGGGGAGCTTGTGAGGGGATTCACAAGGGTTGCTTCAAGGATCGCTCTGCTTCATCTTCGTCTAGAGTTTCTCGTCCGTGGAAGGGTCGGTAGAGGTAAGGAGTTTGCTTTTGGTTTTGGTTCTCTGCCAGCTTCAGGAGGAAGCAAAAGGAGGTAGGTTCTCTGCCTTGCCGGGGTGGCAAAAAGGAGGTTCTTGTAAGGGCTTCTCTGCCTAGCCGTGGGGGCTAAAGGAGAGTCACGTTTTGTAGTGCAATACTTAGAGGGTGCCTCCAAGGAGTGGACGTAGGTCGAGTCGACCGAACCACTATAAATCTTGTGTTCTTATTTTTGCTTCCGCACTTTTTTAATTCCGCATTAGTTCCTTGTGGTGTGATTTGGTTTGTGATTTTATTTCTTTGTGATAAGAAGTTTTTTTAAATACCAATTCACCCCCCCCCCCCCCCCCCCCCCCCTCTTGGTTAGCTTGGGACTAAGTTCATAGGGCTTAATATCCCTAACGAACTTTCAAGTGGTATCAGAGCAGTTTTCATAAAATAAGTTTTTAAAAGGTTTTGAATTTTTGATCCATGGCTAACATTGGGAATCGTAACACTACGGAAGGGTATTCCATTACCCGACCTCCCCTGTTCGATAACCTACCTTTTGATTTTTGAAAAACTCGGATGTCAACGTTTTTACAATCTACTGATTATTGCATGTGGATGCTTATTCAAGAAGGTTATTCTCCACCTTCTCGTGAAATTAATGGTGTTAAAACTGAAGTTGCTTTTACTGAATGGACTTTTGATGAACGTGATTTAGCTCAATTAAATGCGAAATGTTTTAACTGTTTTTTCTGTGCTTTGAAATCTGAGGATTACATGGGTGTCTCAACTTACAAAACCGGTAAAGAGATTTGAGATAAATTGTGCATCACCTATTGTTGACCTCATTATTCGAGGTTAATTTCCCTAGAATTCAACTCTAGCGCCTAGGTCTTCGTAACCTAGCATAGACGTCGCCCATAGGTTATCCCTTAGGTGGATGCCCACTGACATAACATCGACTCAGACCTATCATTCAACTCGAATCAAAATCAATTCAATCCAATTTTAATTCAACTCCAAACGAACACAAATCAAGCTCGATTTATGATTCGTTGATGTCGATCGACTCAATCTAATTTATTTTCGATCAAATTGATACATTATTGGGCTCAAATCAACTCACCATTCAAACCCAAATTTCTTTCTAATAAAGTCGGATTTAATTTTTCGATCAAATCGAATCAACCTTTAAATCTTTCTTTAATCCTAGCCCTCTATTTGAATTGAGAGATAGATAGTTTCATTTAGACCAATTAAGACTGAAATTGATTCAAAGAAATGATTAACATTATTAAAACCAAAACGAAATAAGAGTTAGGGCTAGTCTAACCGAACCCAACGACACCAAGATCAACCCAATCCGAGCCCAAATGAGACCGAATCAAGGGCTCAAAGCACAGTTGGAAGGTTCAAACCGAAATTTGAGTTACTAAACGGTCTCCGATTTGGACGAGCTTATACTCGAATCGAACGGCTCGACGAGACGAATCCAATGAGCCCAAGATCACCGAATTCCGAAATCATTAAGGCCTTCAAATGTTCAACGAACGGTCCACAGTCAAAGGGTTCAGCAACAACCCATAACCACCCACTCTCCCTCTCCCTCAACCCAAAAACCGTCCAAGCCTCCCTCCTCTCATACATGACACGTCCAAGCCTCCTCCTCTCATACATGATACGTCCAAGCCCCTCCTCTCATCCAATCTCCAGCCCTAGGAACCCCAAATAAACTCCCTCTCCCTCATTCTAATTTGCGAAATCCCCCAGCCCGTCTCCTCTCTTTCGCAGGAAATCCAAAGTCAAGTTCCTCTCTTTCTTCCGCCTACTTTCAGTTTGTGAGAAGCTCCAGCAAAAGAAGCATATCATCCTTCTTCCATTCGGAATGAACCTCTTACTATTCTCCACCTCTCTTGCTTGTGTGGACAGCGAACTCAGGTCATCTCTTTCATAAATAATTTCTTCTTCTTCTTTCTTTTAAATTTTATTTCAGTTAATTTTACATTGTCTTCTCGTTGAGAAATTCTTTTCTATAGATGAGATCTAAGGAGTTTTCTTTTTGAAAGTGGGTTACTGTATGCAGAGATTTGATCTCCTGAATAATATTCTGGATTCAAATAGGTTGAAATTTTTGTTCATATTAGACAAGAAAAGGATACTTATATAGTTTTATATTATTACTCTTGATAATTTTGTTTAGATTATAAATAGATATGGGTTTCTTTATCATGCTATAATACTCTACCTTTTATTTGAAATATGGGAGAAAATACTTCAATGATGACTATATATAGTTCACAAAATTTCAATTGATTTTGATCGATTTTATTTTCCTAAAAAAAAAAAAAAAAGCTTGATTGGCTTAATGTTTAGTTCTCCTCCAATGCGTCTTCCCATTATTTTTTTTTAAGTTTAGTGGATTAGTGCAAGATATAAATAACTCAGTTAAACGTGCTTATGAAAATATGTAGATACATTGCTTATTCATTTGGTTTCTTGTAATATTTTCTATTGCTTTGTGTTTGAAGAGTTGGCAGTTTGAATTATCTTAACGTGCAATGTTCTTTATAGAGTTATAAGTGTGAGAGTTAAAGTGTATGTATGATTTGAAAAGTAAATTTTGAGATTTTTTTTTTAGAATAAAAAATTGTATGTGTTTTAGAAAGGTGGAATTATGCATGAGAAGTAAAGAATATGTGTATATCTTTCAAAAAAAAAAAAAGTGAGATAAATGTATTTTGAAAAGTACTTGAATTTTAGAAAATCAATATGAAATGTATGTTGGAAGGGTAAAGTGTTTGTTTTAAGAATCAAATTGTATGATCTTTGAAAAGTAAAAGTGTAAGTTGGAAAAGTGACTTTGCTTTATTGTGCTCAAATGAAGTGTATTATTTTGAAAGGAAAGATGTTTTTGAAAAGAATGTATACTAAGTAGTGAAATATATGAACTTTGAATAAACAAAATTGTATGTGTTTTGAAATGATGGAATTGTGTATATGAAAAATAAAATGTGTATGTTTTGAAAAGTGTTATTTATGTGTAATTTAAGAAATGATTTGTGTATGTTTTTTTGGAAATTGTATGTGTTGAAATTTGAAATGTATAGAAATGTGCTTTGAATGTTGAAGTGTATAAAAATATTTTGATAAAGAAAAATGTAGAGTATGATTTTGGGATGGGAGAAGTGTACAAGTGTGAGAGATAAAGAGTTTGTTTTATGAAAATTGTGTAAGTTTAAAAGATTGGAAGTGAACATTAAAAAAATATATATATAAAGTGACCTGTCGAAAGTAAAAGGTTTCAAAAGCCAAGTCAACACAACTAGTGTTCAAGCCCGAAGAAAGGTACGTCTTTATTTTAGTAAATTTCAATTATTTTATTATTAATTATTAAACGTGCTTTCTAATCCCTGTTTTCTTTTCTTTATTGGCATAAACTGCGAGGAATGGTACCGGTCGAGGGAACAAAAGGACAAGGAGCTAATGACGCCAGTCGCCTCTATCCAACCGGGTAGAGGTGCTTCGGGCGGAACCACCGGGTCATAGCCCCCGGTGACTGTGAGTATTCTAAACTTAGAAAACTTCTAGAGGCCCCTTGATGTGGTGTGCGTTAACCTTTCCCTTTTAGGTCCTTGTAGTAACTTCAATTTATTAGATTTAATTTTATTTTATCGTAGATCCCTAAATCCTATTTCTACGTACGAAAAGTCCTAAGGGTTAGTAATAACAAAGATTTTCATCTATATAATAGTAGTGACACTTAAGGATAAAAATTAAGGACCGGGTTTTAGAAAACTTAGACTTAAGATGCATGTACACTTTAGGGTAGAGACATATAACATAGAAAACTTAGTGACATTCATTATTATTATTATTATTATTATTATTATTTTATTTTTACTTATTTATTTAACCAATTAAATTTAATTAACTAAAAATTTTCTTTTAAACAATAATTGATCTAGGATATATCAAAACCACACTTTCTAATACACACACTTAGAATTGTTTGCTAGGACAATCGACTCTAGCTTTAGGTTAGGCCGGTGTTTATTTCCTTATTGCACTGTGACGGACTTTTTCTCGAGTTTTATTGCATGCTGGTTGTAAATTGTTGGTATGTTTGTTTACTTACTTTTACCGCACTCTGTGATATGATTTGATTGACGATTAGATTACCCATAGGTTAGGAGCGATCTGGTTGTTAACAAAATTTTCTGCAGGTGGCCACACTCGTGCAGGGCAGAAAAAGGGGGCTAATTATTCAATAATTTTATAAAATGCTACAGGTGTTTCAGTTGCTTAGCCCCCAAATAAAAAAGAGTGTGGCCAAGTGTGGCTAATTGATTTAATTTAAAATGCAAATATGTAACTGCTTGGGATGAATTTTATTATAAACTGCTTAGGATAACCCTGCAGGTGGTCTAGATTTTTTTTTACCTTTCGGTGAAATGTAATGTAATGTAAATGTATTTGAAAAGTCAAAAAAAAATTGTGAAAGTGATTTTGAAAGTGGGATATCACATCCAATTTGGAATCCAAAGAAAGGAGAATATACCTTAAAAGGATTATTCTCTTTTATTTGGAAAGCCAAATAAGGATGATTCAATATCCAAATAGAAAAGAAAATACCCCTTTTAGGGATGAGTTTCTTTTCATTTGGATATCCAGAACCCGACGGATTCAAGAAGTTCGTAGAAGAAGAAAAGACAGAACGAGAAGATTGAAGAAAGAAGATGAAGAAATAAAAATTCAAGGAACAGTATATCCCATTTCAAAAATCACTTGCATCATTTTTAGGATTAGAATCTGGGTTTGTTGTCAGTGGTGCCCGGCCACTTTACTTTTCTATAAATTCTGGGTGTAATATGGACATTGGACATTATATTTGGATTATTAAAATTGATTGTTTATATTGTTTGTGCAGTAGAATTTTTTAGGACTCTTGCATGCCGTGTTTTGTTTTAGTCTGGATACGAATCAGAGTGCTTTTTTTCGTAAGGGTACGCTTAAAATTCTTCTACTTGTAATTTTAAATAAAAATTTTTAGGCTCACATAGTAACTCTAACGATCTAAGAAGTAAGCTCGGGATCGCCGAGAGTCAGCATAAGCATATTATTACTTTCTCTTCCTTGTTAGGCACCTCCCCGCCTGCGGGTTCTGGCAGACCACTTGACCTATGAGGGTGCAGTTCTGTCAAGGGGAAGTTGTGTAATCTCTAGGGAAAAACCTATTTTCTAAGCCTAATTTTAAAACTGCTTCATATTCATTTTATGCATTCGAGTCAATTAGCATGCATTGCATTAGATACAAACTAAAAAGAGTCTAAAATATTAATTGCATTTCTAGACATTTATCACCCTACATAAGTTGAGGGGCTAATTAGGAATTGTCTTAGATGTCTGCCCCCAATTCCTTAAAACTTAAACAACGTCCCTACCCATCTTTCATAAGAGACTGGACACATGGTTTTAAAGCGCCTAGGTGGTTAGCTGGCCCCCCAATCCAGGCCGGGGTAAGTTCAGATTTGCACTTCATTAGTTAGGTTCGGGTCACTATTTTATAGTACCCAAATTAGATTTAGGTTCTGAGGCAGATTCTTTTTAGATCTTAAGTCCTCACCCTCCGGGAATATAAATCCCAAATTTCTAATAAAATGTCAACTTAAACATAAAATTTTCTTCTAAAATGTAAAGCCCAACATAGGATAGACTGAGGTTTCCTCTGAGCTTCTCAGAATCCGGCTCCTCTTACTTTTTCTCCTTTGACTCGCTAATAAATGTTCAACATTAAGCTTTCACCTTGGAAAATTCCTACTACTGTTTCTTGTCTTTTACTTTGTAGTCAAAGGGTATGAAATCACTGCTTTAATCGAGAGTTTTCTTAGGAGCATTCCTCCTAAGATATAATTAACTATAGGAACTAGCTTCTATAGGGATTTGAGAACCCCAGACTAAAATAAACTTTGTTTTATTCGTATAAAACAAGGGAAGAATCTTTGGGAACGTAGATATTTTTAAAACCTCATTTCTAATTTTTGAACAGACTTGTAGAATGTTATTATTATCTTTTCAGATAATATAATATTATACTTGTTAGATTCAATTTTAGAAATGTTGAATTTTATAAAACTCATTCTTGCTTTTGGATATCTCTAAGAATGTTATGTTCGTCTTTTAAGATGATATAATATTCTTCTTGACATATCTAAATAAAAGAATGAATAGACTTTTTTAAAAAAACGTATTTCTATTTTTAAACATATTCTATAGAATTTTATATTCATCTTTTGAGATGATATGTTATTCCTTGAACTATGTTTGATTATAGAAATATCAATTTTCAAAACCCTATTTTGATATTGAATCCATTGTAAAATATTGTGTCGGCTTCTCGAGACCGTACTTTATTCTCAATGCAGTATTCGATTACAAAATAGGAGAAATCAAAATCTGCGTGGTGATACATAATTTTTCCCACCACCTATGAAGATACCAATGAAGTTAAACAATCTCGTTTAAACATTCTCTTGCATGACTACGAACTTTTTCGTATGAAACCTCATGAATCGATTTCTGACATCTACACTAGGTTTACTCAGATTATTACTTCATTGCATGCACTAGGAAAAGAACTTTCAAATTATGAAAAAGTTAACAAGATTTTAAGATGCTTGCCTTCGTCTTATGATGCAAAAATTACTGCAATCACTGAATCTAAAGATTTGAACATCTATTCCATTGATAACTTACTTGGCTCACTCATTGCTTACGAGCAAGGGGTGAATCAAAGAAATTTTGATGCAGGTGAGAAGAAAAAGAAGAAAACAATCGCACTGAAGGCGCACAAATCGGATTCTGAATCTTCCGGGTCTGAAAGCGATGAAATTGCCTTCATCACAAGGCAATTCAAAAGCTTTCTAAGGAAGAAACAAAAGCATCATCAAAGTTGGAGAAAAGGTAAGGATCATAAACATGTTAAAGGATCTTCTGATGCTGTTTGTTTTGAATGCAGGAAGCCTGGACATGTAAGAATTGATTTCCCTACGCTTAGAGATCAATCAAGCAAAGGAAAAGGTGAGGAGAATGCTAAGAAGGACAAGAAGAAAAACCAAAAGAGTTTTTGGGCAGAATCTGGTACTGACTCCTCTGAGACTAAACCAGAGGAAGAAACTACAAACTTGTGTCACATGGGAAAAGATCAAAATGATCAAGAAGAGGTATGTGAACTTTCTTACAATCAACTTCTTGAAGTTTCAGAAAAAATTCATGCATCATATAGGAAATTAAAGAAAACTCATGCTAGCTTGAAATTAGAATTCTTAAATCTACAAAAAGAGCATGAAATCTTGATTAAGGACCATCAAACAATTGATTTAAATCACATGATTTTACTTGATGAATTTGATGAGTTAAATAAAAATCATGGTGAGTTAGTTGAAGAACTTGATGCATTAAAAATATCATACACATCACTTAAATCTGATTTTAAGAAGTCTAAGGAGATAGAGAAAATTTTGAGGATTAAAAATGAAGTTTTAGAAAGCACAAATTTGAAGTTTCAAAATGATTTAGAAGCATATAAGAAAACTAGGAAGACATCTACTTTTGATCAATTACAAAAACCTAGGAAGAGGCATTATAACTCAAATCACCTAAGAAATCCCATTCCTGGAGTTAGATGTTTTTCATGTGGCATGCTAGGACACATCTCACACACTTGCACGATTCACCATAGTACACATTCAGTGTGGAGACCTAAGGTGCATGATCCACAGCATACCACACATGCATTGCATTCCTCTCTTCATAAGAAGGAACCTAAACCTGCTTGGGTTCCTAAATCTAACATTTGATGATTTTGTAGGAGGGCTCTCACAAAACACCTCGTGAGAGTATGTAATACCTGGACAGTGGATGCTCTCGACATATGACTGGTGATGCTAGCCAATTTGTTGTACTAGAGTCCAGGACTGGAGGCAAGGTTACTCTTGGAGACTACACCACCAGGAAGGTGGTAGGAGCAGGTATAATTGGTAATTCCAAGAACCTTATGACTGAAAATGTTTTGCTTGTAGATGGATTGAAGCACAACTTGCTCAGCATCAGTCAATTCTGTGACAAAGGCTTCATCGTGCAATTCTTTGCGGATTCATGCATTGTAAGTTTGAGTAACAACACTATTTTGCAGGGAAAGAGGATCAACAACGTCTACATGCTTGATTTAAATCACATTGAATGTGCTGCTTCTTTTTGCTTAAAAACTGTGATTGATGATTCTAGGTTGTGGCACAGGAGGCTTTGTCATGCAAGTATGAAAACTCTTAGGAAAGTGACCCAAAAAGACCTAGTTAGAGGTGTCCCCAAACTTAAGTTTACAAAAGACCACCTTTGTGATGCCTGTCAACTAGGAAAGCAAGTCCAATCCACTTTTCACCCCATTAGGGACATTAGCACCTCTAGATCTTTAGAAGTTCTTCACATGGATTTGTTTGGACCCATTAGCACGGCTAGTTTGGGAGGGAAAGTCTATAGTTTTGTGATTATTGATGATTACTCGAGGTTCACTTGGACTAAATTTCTTTCACATAAAAATGAGTCTTTTGAGGAATTTAAAACATTTTCTACTTGGATTCAGAAGAAGCTAGGTTGTGAGATTTTGACCATCCATAGTGATCATGGGGGAGAGTTTGAAAATGAAAGGTTTGGAGATTTTTGTGACGACAAAGGGATTAGTCACAAATTTCCAGCCCCTAGGACCCCTCAGCAGAATGGGGTAGCTGAAAGGAAGAACCGGACCTTGGTGGAAGCCGCTAGAGCCATGCTTGCTGAGTATTCACTTCCAAAATACTTTTGGGCTGAAGCGGTTAACACAGCTTGTTATGTGTTGAATAGGGTGAATGTTAGAGCCAAATTAGAGAAGACACCCTATGAGATCCTTAAGGGTAGGACACCCAATCTTTCCCACCTTCATGTCTTTGGTTGTAAGGTTTTCATTCACAATAATGGGAAGTCTCACTTGGAAAAATTTGATCCTAAATCTGATGAGGGAGTATTCTTGGGATATTCTAGTGTTGGGAAGTCTTTTAGGGTGTTTAACAAGAGAACTTTGATGGTGGAAGAGACAACCCATGTAGTTTTTGATGAGTCTGATCCTAAGAAACATGGAGTAGAAGATGATGATGTTGGAGAGATTACCAGTGGAGTAGAGAATTTGGAAAAGGGGAGTGAACACCTAAGTAATGAAGGAGTAGAAGGAGTCACCCAAGGAGTAAAGAACTTTGTTGAAAGGGGAGAAACTTCACACACTTTGCCTAGAGATTGGAGATATTCTACAAGTCATCCCAAGGATTTGATCTTAGGAGACCCTTCTAGTGGAGTTAAGACTAGACATGGACTTAGGAAGGAGGTGAACCACTCTGCCTTTATTTCTATGACTGAACCCACCACTATTAACCAAGCCCTTTCTGATGAGTTTTGGATTTTAGCAATGCAAGAAAAGTTGAATCAATTTGTTAGGAATGATGTTTGGAAACTTGTGGAAAGACCTAAGGGACAAAGTGTAGTTGGGACAAAGTGGGTCTTTAAGAACAAAGTGAATGATTCAGGAGTGGTGGTGAGGAATAAAGCAAGATTGGTGGCTAAGGGGTACAATCAAATAGAAGGGATAGACTTTGAGGAGACTTTTGCCCCTGTAGCTAGATTGGAAGCCATTAGAGTGCTATTAGCTTTGGCTGTTATAAAGGATTTAAGCTTTTTCAAATGGATGTCAAGAGTGTCTTTTTAAATGGGGAGATAAAAGAAGTTGTGTTTGTAGAACAACCTCCAGGTTTTGAGAGCTCCCAATTTCCAAATAATGTGTTTAAATTGAAAAAGGCATTGTATGGTTTAAAACAGGCACCAAGAGCTTGGTATGAGAGGCTTAGCACATTCTTACTAGAGAGGGAGTTTGTCAAGGGAAGTGTAGACATCACCCTTTTTCTTAGGAGAGCTGGAGATGATTTACTCATTGTTCAGATTTATGTGGATGATATACTTTTTAGATCTTCTAATAAAAATTTGTGTGATGATTTTTTTAAAACAATGAGTAGAGAGTTTGAGATGAGTTTGATGGGAGAATTATCCTACTTTTTGGGGTTTAGCATAAAATAATTGGAGGATGGAACTTTTCTAAATCAAACAAAATACATAAAGGACATTTTGAAGAAATATGAGATGGACAAAGCCAAGCCAATTAACACTCCCATGACTTCTAGTGCTCCATTGGACAAGGACCCAAGTGGTAAGTCTGGTTATCAAAAGAAGTATAGAGGCGTGATTGGATCTTTGCTTTACTTGACTGCGAGCCGACCTGACATCATGTTTAGTGTTTGCCTTTGTGCTAGGTTTCAGGCTGACCCAAAGGAATCCCACATGACTGCTGTTAAGAGGATTTTTAGATACCTTTTGGGGACACAATGATTAGGGATTTGGTACCCTAGATATAGCACTTCTTTTGAGATTATTGGTTTTTCTGACTCTGATTTTGCAGGATGCAAGGTGGATAGAAAGAGCACTTCTGGAACTTGTCAATTCATTGGACAATCTTTGGTCTCTTGGTCTAGTAGGAAGCAAAACTCTGTTGCTCTTTCCACTGCTGAAGCTGAATACATTGCTCTTGGAAGTTGTGTGGCCCAAGTCCTTTGGTTGAAACAACAGGTATTGGATTTAAGATTACATGTAAGTACCATCTCAATCCTTTGTGATAATACTAGTGCCATATGCATCTCTAAGAATCCTATCCAACATTCAAGGACTAAACACATTGACATTAGGCATCACTTCATTAGAGATCATGTGACTAAGGGAGACATTGAGTTACACCATGTGACAACTGAAAATCAACTGGCGGACATCTTTACTAAACCACTGGCCTTCGATACTTTCAGCTCTTTAAGGACCAGGTTGGGTGTGATTGACATTAATGAATGAAACTTTTTTTTTCATTTGTTTTTCTTTTGCTTTTTATTTTTCTTTTGTTCTTGTTTCCTTTTTGTTGCTTTAGTTTTTTTCTTTCTTTTTTGTGTGTTTTATTTTACCCTTTTGTCTCTCTTTACTTAGTTTTCAAAATCAGCGCAAATATGATACTATATTCCTTGTCCTTGCCTTTGGAAATTTGTAGTCAATATGTTTCTATCTACTCAATCTCTTAGATGGTAGAAATATTTTGTGATTGTGTATCTTTCTCTATCCTATTTTAGTGGCATAGTTTTCTTTTCTAATCAAAAATCTATCTCAAGTTAAATATTGGTTATGGAATTGAAATCTTTTCTTAAGCTTGCTTAAACAAATCTATCTTATACTTATAATGTTTAAAGTATTTTTGTCACATCAAGATTTCTCGTTACTCTTATCCTTGATTATTAATTCTGCTTGTGGTAACTCTTCCTTATGTTAGAGAGAGTGCTCCTATTCTCTAATATCTGAGAAGATATATTCACAACTTTGTTTTTTAAAAGGTTATAAAAGAGAATATAGCTTGCAAAAACAACAAAATTTGGCCAATGATGCCAACAAAAGATGCGCAAAGACGCAAAAAATTGAAAAAAAAAATCTAGAAAAAGATGCGCAAAGCGCCATGAAATTGACAAGAGGCATAAAATGAGCCCACTCAAAAGCAAGCTATTCTCCCTTTTTAAATCTTTTAAAACTTAGAAGTGTTGGTTTTCAAAGGCTTGACTTCGATTATTTTGCGATTGTGACAAATTTACTTTACTTCGTTATTTTATAAAGATGTTTTTTTAAGCCAAGTAATGGGTGGTTTTCTTTTTCTCATATCCAATTAATTTCTTGAGTTAGGTCATTGATTTCAAAAGATGATTCTACCCTAAGAGAACGTCTGAGCTAAGGGTAACCATGATCGGATATTCTACTATTCTATAGATTGATGAGCTTATTAACACATTAACTCACAAATTTTTAAATCAATCACATGGAATATTATATCATATTCATGCCTTGGTTTAAAAAAAAAAAAAAAGATGAGGGATCTCTTTTGCTTTGCTTGTACCCTCCTTTTTGATATGTCAAAAGGGGGAGAAGTTTATGAGGTTCTTTTTTCATCAAATCCTGAATTTTTTTCTGTTTTTTGTAGTGTTTTGCCATCATCAAAAAGGGGGAGATTGTTGCAAATCTATTTTTTCATGACTTATGTTTTGATGATTGACAAACACTATGTCTCTTGGACTACTTATTGTTTCTAACTTTTAAGAAATCAAAGATCGGACGATCAAGAAGGAGCCAAGTTCAAGATTGCGTAGGTTTAGGGTTGAGTCAGTTTGTACTTTTGATTTTCATCTTTTTGAGTCTACTTGTAATGGTCAAAGAGACTGATGCTAGGTAACCCTTCATACACACACTTGAGGGGCTTAGAATTTCTATTTTTGCCCACATTGGCCCGGCCGATATTTATATAGTCCGAGACGATCAGCTTAAAACAGAAAGTCTAAGTAAGGATTCTTAATTAAGACAGCCGTCATTAACATATTAGCCTGGACGATACGTGTATCGGCCAGGACGATAAGCTCAAAACGGAAAGAAGTAGCCGCCATAGTCAATTAAGGTATACTATAATTTTAAATTATCGGCCGGGACGATCCACGTATCGGCCTGGATGAAATTACAAAATTATGCCTTAATTGATCAGGAAATCAAGGGAGTAATTAAGGATGATTGATACGATCATATCGTCCGGGACGATCGCAGGATCGGCCAGGACGATATAGTCAAAAACCTTAAGTTACTTCAGGATGATCAATATCGGCCAGCTCATATTCAGGGCTATTATCAGGACGATTTTCCTCTGATTTGAGCTGATCGGCCAGGACAATAGTTAGATCGGCCTGGACAATCAAGCCAATTTTTAATCGTCCAGTTTTGCATCCAGGGCGATGCTCTGGCCGATCTTCTCTGATTTGTACTGATCGGCCAGGCCGATATCCATATCGGCCTGGACGATATTGTCGGCAACTTGTAATTAATGAGCTCCTTTGAAGCTCTTCTATTTAAGAGCTCTTGTTCAACATTTTTAAAGACCTTTGGCTGCTGTCTTGACCTAAGAAGACCTTGAGGAGAGAAAGAGAGAGAGGAGAGAGAGAGGATCTTGTGAGGGGATTCACAAGGGTTGCTTCAAGGATCGCTCTGCTTCATCTTCATCTAGAGTTTCTCGTCCGTGGAAGGGTCGGTAGAGGTAAGGAGTTTGCTTTTGGTTTTGGTTCTCTGCCAGCTTCAGGAAGAAGCAAAAGGAGGTAGGTTCTCTGCCTTACCGGGGTGGCAAAAAGGAGGTTCTTGTAAGGGCTTCTCCGCCTAGCCGTGGGGGCTAAAGGAGAGTCACGTTTTATAGTGCAATACTTGGAGGGTGCCTCTAAGGAGTGGACGTAGGTCGAGTCGACCGAAACACTATAAATCTTGTGTTCTTATTTTTGCTTCCGCACTTTTTTAATTCCGCATTAATTCCTTGTGGTGTGATTTGGTTTGTGATTTTATTTCTTTGTGATAAGAAGTTTTTTTAAATACCAATTCACCCCCCCCCCCCCCCCCCCCCCTCTTGGTTAGCTTGGGACTAAGTTCATAGGGCTTAACATCCCTAACGAACTTTCATAGTTTTTATGTATTACTGTAAGTATATCCTAGCTTTATGCTCTAATGTTTTAACATGGCTTTTATTATTTGGTGGGAGAAATTCTTATTCTACTATGGGAGTTTTTTTTTGCTCGGAGGATGTATATGGGTAATATCATCTCTTGTTACTTTGCTCTTAATTTAGTCAATTTTCTATTATATTTCTATATTATTTTGTGATTTAGTTTTTTGTTTTGCAGCCTTATTGATTTTCATGTGGATTTGCTTATGGTTGTGTCAAGTTGTTTTTCAGAAAGATTATACTTCTTGTTCTTAACTGTATCTTTCTTTTTTTTATGCTTGTTTATAACATCATTACATGTTGCTAGGTTATCTTATTTTTTGGATTAGTGGGGACTATTAGCTTGTAGTTTTTCTTTTGCTTTATTTTATAGCTCTTTTGAGCATTATGGAGCTGAGGCTCCCCTTAAGGACCTTGTAATTGCTTTTTAAATTAACTTGTAGGCCCCTCTATGGGTTTTAACAAAAAAAAGAGTTAGAGGAAACATATGATGCACCATTTGAGGGCGATGCGACACAAAAGGACGATGGGGGCTAGGGCAACCATAAGGCTTGTATTTGAGAATTGAATCAACTTTAAGCTTTTCAAATGGACGATGCGACACAACTGCTTCATGAAGCTTTTCAAATGGACCTCACATTTTGACATTAAAGTGGAATCTCTCATTGTCCATATTTGGGTTTCTTTTCCCTATCTGCATCCTTATCTTTTCTCCCCCCGATTCTACATGGTTTAAGGTCGCTGTTTGGTAAACCTTTGCGAATGGATAATGCAATTGTTAATGGATAGAGACCCTCTGTGGCACGTATATTAGTGGAATTAAATGTTATGAAATATTATGCTTCTCAAGTTTTCCTTAGGTCAGAGACTTGTGGTTATGCTTAATTGGTTAAAATGGATGAATTTCCTTTGTATTGCTTTCATTATAAATCTTTGGGTCATTCTAATTATTGTTCCCCTACCCTATATCCAAATTTGGGTGTTGCTCCTTCTGTTATAGAAGCAATCACTACTGAAGTTGTTAATCCTATTTTAGCTAATATTCCTGTGCCTAATGTGGTTTGTTTTGATTTGGATGGGGGGATAAAAAAATGTTGCCATTGCGGTCCCTATTGCTTCAAATGAGAACCCCTTAGTTGATGTTGTTTTCCCTGCGAAGGCCTTACCCCTTCAGTTGGGAGAGGTTATTCCTTCTATCGCTCATGTTGATATTGGCATTGAGTCCTCTTTAGTTAGAAATGAAATGTTAGTCCCCAACATGATCAGGGTAGTGGCTGTTGAGTCTTCTTCTCATAAATGTAATGTATTTCATAGTGTTGTGATTGTTTACCCTTCTTCAATTCAATTTAATGTGGCTCAAGGTGTTTTTGGTAGTAAATTGATGAATGTGGGTGAATATAAACTTTTTGATGTTAATAAGGGGGTGAAGAACATTGATTCTAGTGAGTTGGATCCTTCTATTGCTTCTCCTATGACGCCTGCTGATCTGGTTGTGTTTGTCTCCTCTGTGGGATTGAGAGTGAATGAACAGCTTGTTGATATTCCAGTTGCTTTACTTTTTGTAACACCTTGTATGCCCATGTGAGAGTTAGATTAGGGGAAAATATTAAGGAGCAAATTGATTGGCTTGAAGGTTCTTCATCTTCTCCTTTTCAAGATGATGAAGAGGAAGTATTTAAATAGGATGGTGGTATGCGAGGTAGTATTGTTTGGGTAGGTAAATGAAGAAAGAGGAAATCCAAAAAATAGCTTTTTTGTGTTTGGTTTGGTGGCTGCTACTTTGAAAAATTCTTTTATATGGTTAGTGGGGTTTTCATCTCTCCTTTTGGTGTAGTTTCTTTCATTTTGTTTTGTGCGGGTTGGTCTTCGGATTTGGATGGCACTTTTGCTCTGGATGTGATGGTTGACTGCTAGGCTACTAGTTTTGTTGCAAATTTGATTTCAAGAAATTTCATTTTGATGATAGCAAACATTTTTGATACTTCTACTTCTCTACGACTGTCTTGCCTACTAATATTTCAGGTCCACAAGATCGAGTGCAACTCAAGCCAGCTAGAATTTGGGTAGACTAGGCTTGAGTCGGTTTGTAATGTTTTACCTTTTCTTGAGTCAATTGTATCAATATGGGTCCTGGTCCAAAGTAACCTTACACACACACACACACTTGAGGGAAAATGTTGATTGTTTTAGAGTTCTCTATTTTTTATCACATCATCCTGGATGATCCAAACATTATCGTGGACGATCAGTTAAAAACAAAAACCCTAATTAGGGCATCCTAATTAAGGCACCCATCATTAAGCACATCATCTCGGATGATGTTATCATCTTCTTGGATGATAGGCTCAAATCAGAAAGAATCAGCCACCAGATCCGTTAAGGCATGTTTATTTAAGGACATCATCCAGGATGATGTCCTTGACGATGCAGCACAATTATGCCTAAATTAATATGGTAAGTAAGGAAAGAAATTAAGGTTTGATTGAATGATTACATCGTCTTGAAAGATCGCAGGATCGTCCGGGATGATCAGTTAACAAACCTAAATTCTTCCCGGATGATCAATCATAGGCCTGCGTCTATTCAAGGTGATGCTCAGGACGATCTGTGGTATTTTAAACTAATAATCCTGGACGATCGTGATATAGTCCCAAACAATCATGTCAATATTTAATCATACAGACATCCATTCAGGGAGATATTTTGGACGATCTGTAATATTTTGAACTAATCGTCTCGGACGATCGCGAGATCATCCTAAACAATCAAGTTACTTTTTCATCATCCAGACTCCCATCCTGGGTGATGGTCTAGATGATATTTGTTGATTTGTACTAATTGTACAGGATGATATACTATCATCCTAGATGATATGAACAAATTTCCGTCTGATCGGACCAAATTGTCATGGTAAATTGAGCTGATTTTGTATTGATCGTACAAGACAATCCACCGACGATAAAGTTGGTTTATTGCAATTAAGAGCTATTCCGAAGCTCTTCTATTTAAGACCACTTGTTTACTTAAGAAGAGAATCTTTTTCTACTGTCATGACTTGAGAGAGCCTAGAGGAGAGGGAGAGAAATGGAGAGAGAGAGGATCTTATGAGGGGAGTTTGTGAGAGGTTTTATAAAAGTTGCTCCATGCAAGGATCTAAGTCAACTTCTCTAATCATTATCCCTTGTCCTTGGAGGTTCGAGAGAGGTACACTTCAGTAATCGGTCAAGGTTCTCTTCCTTCTTCAGGAGGAAGTAAAAGGAGTCGGGTTCTCTGCCTCAACGGTGTCGGTGGAAATGAGGTTTGTAAAGACTTCTCCGCCTCGCTGTGGGAGAGAAAGGAGAGTCAGTGAGTTTAGTACAATACTCGAAGGGCGCCTCCGGGGAGTGGATGTAGGTCGAGTTGACTGAATCACTAAAAATTTTAGTGTTACTTATTACTGCTTTTTTTGTATTTAATTTTCACACTTTAAATTTCTTTGTGGTGAATTTTGGTTTGGTTGAGTTTGTGTTTTTGATCGAAAGATTTTTTAAAAATACCAATTCACTGCCCCCCTCCCCCCCCCCCCCCCCCCCCCCCCCCCTCTTGGTTAGCCTTGGGCTAAATCATAAGGGCTTAACATCCCTAACGAACTTTCAAGTGGTATCAGTGCGGGATTCATAAAATCAAGTTTTTGAAAACTTTTGAATTTTGATCCATGGCTAACTCTGGTAATCGTAATACTACAGAAGGATATTTTATTACCCGACCACCTTTGTTTGAAAATATTCTATTTGATTTTTGAAAAACTTGAATGTCTACATTTTTACAATCAATTGATTATCATATGTGGATGCTTGCTAAAGAAGGTTATTCTGACTGGTAAAATTAATGGCTTTACTACTCTTCCTTTCACTGAATGGACTCCTGATGATAAGGATTTAGTGCAAATTAAGGCAAAATATTCGAACTATTTTTTCTGTGCTTTAAAATCTGAAGATTACATGTGTGTTTCAACTTGTACTACTAGTAAAGAAATATATAATTAATTATGTATCACTTATGAAGGAACCAATGAAGTTAAGCAATCTCGATTGAATATTCTATTGCATGACAATTAAGTTTTTTGTATGAAATCTTTTGAATCAATTTCTAAAATATATACAATGTTTACTCAAATTATTACATGTTTGCATGTTTTGGAAAGAGAACTCATGAGCTATGAAAAAGTTAATAAAATTTTGAGATGCTTGCCCTTTTCTTTTGATGTTAAGATTACTGTAATCATTGAATCTAAAGATTTCAATACTTATTCAAATGATAACTTACTTGGATCACTCCTTTCTTACGAGCAATGGGTGAATCAAAGAAATCTTAATGTATGTGAGAAAAGGAAAGAGAAAACTATGGTGCTGAAGGCCAATGACACGGACACTTATTCTTCCTGGTCTAAAAGCGATAATGTTGCCTTAATCATGAGGCAATTCAAAAGCTTTCTAAGGAAGAAGTATAAGAATCATCAAAAATAGAATAAAGGTAAGGGTGGCAAAAATTTTAAGAGTTCTAATGATACTAGCTATTTTGAATACAGGAAGTCAGGACACGTTAAAGCTGATTGTCCTATACTTAAGACTCATCCTAGCAAAGAGAAGGGAGAGGAGAAACCCAAGTTCAAAAAGGATAAGAAGACGTTCTAAAAGGCATTCTTGGCAGATTCTGCAATGGACTCTACTGAGACTGAAGCTAAAGAGGAGATGATGGCAGGCGATCAACTTGGTCAAAGTGACCAAGAAGAGGTATGTGAACTAACCTACGAACAACTACTTGAAGTTTTTTAAAAAAACTCATGCATTATATAGGAAACTTAAGAAATCTCATGCTAGTTTGAAATTGGAGTTATTAAATTTGCAAAAAGAGCATGAAATTTTACTCAAAGATCATTCTACAATCGATAGCAATCACATGTCATTACTTGATGAGTTTGATGCATTAAATAAAAAGCATATTAAATTATCTTTACACATGATTCCTTGAAGTCATCCCATGCTGACTAAGAAACAGAGTTTAAGAAATTAAAAAATCTCAAAGCTTTTGAAGATAACAAACCCACATTGCATGCAACACAACTTTAAAAGAAAGCATCACCATCCAAGTAGATTAGTAAATCTGTTTCCTAGTGTTAAATGTCTTTCATATGGCATGTTAAGACACATTGCATACACTTGCACTATTCACCATAGTACACATTAGGTGTGGAGACCCAAATTTTATGGTTCACAACATAATACACATGTATTGCCTTCTTCTTTTCATAAGAAGGGACCCAAACCTGTTTGGGTTCCTAAATCTGATGTTTGATTATTTTGTAGGCTTGCTCTCACAAAAGGCATCGTGAGAGCATGTGGTACTTGGACAACGGAGGCTCACGACCCTTAATTGCGTAATCCTGCTACCTAATAAATTCTAATTTGCATGTGTTCTGAACTATTGCTTGTTGTTATTTTCCTTTCTTTCCTTTCAGTTTGTTATTTTTTATTTTTTTACTCTTTTGTTTACTTCACTTTCTACTTGCTTTTGTTCTTCGTATTTTATTTTTTCTTTTTTTTTCTTTTAATCTCGGCGAAGTTGATATCTTATGCTTATTTTTATTTTTAAAAATTTGTAGTAAATATTTAACATATCTAAATCAGCTAAAGGGGAAAATACTGTTAATTGTTTCCTTTCCTCTAACATCTTTTAGTGGTGTAATTTTCTTTCCTAAATAAAATTTTATCTCAAATTAACAATTGAACTTTACAATTGAAATCTTTTCAATCTTGCTATAGTAATCTTTCTTATATATATAATGCTCAAAGTCTTTACATTACCTTCAAATTTTTTGTAATCTTGTCGTTGGATTTATCATATAACTTTTTAATTTTGTTTAGTGATCCACTCTTCCTTATATTAGAGAGTGAGTTTTTCTTCTCAGGTATCTGGAAAATATAATCATAACTGAGAATATTTAAAAGTTTTGAAAAAATGATCTAGCTTGCAAAAAATAAATAAAAATAATGGTCAATGATGCCAAATCAAAAGATGCATATGACGCCAAATTAAAAAAATATATATACAAAGTGTATCAAAAATCAAAAGATGCGCAAAGAGCGCCAATCAATTGATAAGAGGCATAAAATGAGTCAACCAAAAGCAAGCCTTCTTCTCTTTCAAAATTTTTAAATCTTAGAAGAATTCATGTGTCACTTGATATTTTTTAAATGCTTGATTTTAGAATTCATGATCGTGACTAATTACTTTGATATATTATTATATAAAAAATATTTCTGAAACCAAGTTTTTAATTGATCTCTTTTTCTTATCTAATTAATTTTTCTGACTTAGATCTTTTGTTTTCAAAAGACAGCTTGCTCTGGAAGAAGTTTGAGCTAAGGTTAGCAGGATCAGTTGTTCTACCGTTCTTTAGATTTCAATGATTTTAAATCATTGATTCTTACAAACTTTCTAATTCAATCACATGGATAATTTATTACATTCAAGCTTTAATTAAAAAAAACTTTTTGTTTATCGTTGTTTTATTGTTTTGTGTCTTTTTTTGTATTTTTTTTTATCTTTTTTAGTTGATTTTTATATTTTTGGGCCTTCTCTAATATTCTGCATCCATCATTTAATTTTAAACTTTTTGTCACATCTTCCCAAATGATATTCGTATCATCCTAGATGATCGGTTCAATTCACTCTTGAAATTTCATCTAACGGTTGATATGACTCTTCTGCTTCTGATCGTCCTGGAAGATGCATTATTGTCCTGGACGATCTGATCATCTTCTACTTCAATCATTTGTGATCATCATGGACGATCCTCTTCATCCTGGATGATGTTCTTACTCTTTGCTCAATTATTAATAATCATCCTGTACGATCCAACTGTTTGTCTTGGACGATACATATGGCAATGCATTTAAACCCTTTAAATTCGACTGATACAATCAATTATTGATGATCGTCCTGGATGATCTACCTATTCATCCTGGATGATACACGTGGCAATGCTTTAAATATTTCAAATTTGATCGATATCATCCATTATTGTGCATCATCCTAGATGATTGACTTAATCATCCCGGATGATCTGCTTTTTCAAAGGTCATCCGGAATGTCTCCTTAGGACGATCGTGAAAGTTCGTTCGGGATGTTAAGCCCTATGAACTTAGTCCCAAGCTAACCAAGAGGGTGGTGAATTGGTATTTTAAAATCTTTTCAACACAAGACAACAATATAAAACCAAATCTCACCACAAGAAAATAAATGCGAAAATAAAAAGTGCGGAAGCAAAAACAAGAACCCAGAGATTTATAGTGGTTCGGTCAACTCGACCTTCGTCCACTCCCCGGAGGCGCCCTCCGAGTATTGCACTAAACTCGTGACTCTCCTTTAGCCCCCACAGCTATGTGGAGAAGCCCTCACAAAGAACTCCTTTTTGCTACCCCGGCAAGGCAGAGAACCTATCTCCTTTTGCTTCCTCCTGAAGTTGGCAGAGAACCACGATCCGTTGCTGAAGAACCTTACCTCTACCGACCCTTCCACGGACGAAAAACTCCAGACGAAGAAGAAGCAGAGCAATCCTTGAGTAACCCTTGTGAATCCCCTCACAAGCTCCCCCTCACAAGATCCTCTCTCTCTCTCTCTCTTTCTCTCCTCAAGGTCTTCTCAGGTCAAGGTAGCAGCACATGATGTTCAAAAACATTGAACAAGAGCTGTTAAATAGAAGAGCTTCAAAGGAGCTCATTAATTGCAAGTTGCTGACAATATCGTCCACGCCAATATTGACATCGTCCTGGCCGATCAATACAAAACTCAGAAGATCGGCCTGGGTATCGCCCTATTTTGGGTGCTGGATGATTAAAAATTAACCTGATCGTCCCGGCCGATCTCACGATCGTCTAGGCCGATTAGTTCAAACCAGAGGAAAATTGTCCTGAGCATCGCCCAATTTTCAAGCTGGCCGATCCCGATCGTCTAGGAGTAACTAAGGATTTTGACTATATCATCCTGGCCGATCCTGCAATCATCCAGGCCGATGTGATCGTATCAATCATCCTTAATTACTTCCCTAATTTGTCCTGATTAATTAAGGCATAATATTGAATATCATCCAGGCCGATCAATGATCGTCCTGGCCGATAATTTAAAAATACCATATACCTTAATTGTCTATGGTGACAACTTCTTTCTGTTTTGAGCCTATCGTCCTGGCCGATACACGTATCGTCCAGTCCAATATGTTAATGATGGCTGCCCTAATTAAGAATCCTGATTAGAGTCTCTATTTTGAACTCGATCGTCCAGGATGATCCAAGGATCGGCCCGGCCGATGTGAGCAAAAATAGAGATTCTAAGTCTCTCAAGTGTGTGTAGGGTTACTTAGTATCAGTCTCTTAGACATTACAAACTGACTCAAGAAGAAAAAAAAATAAAGTACAGACTAACACAACCCTAGACCTACACAATCTTGAACTAGCTTCTTATGTTTGTCCGATCTTCAATTCCTAAAAAGTTAGAAGTAACAGGCAGTCTAAGAGAGTCAATAGTGTTTGTCAATCATCAAAACATAAGTCATGAAAATAGATTTGCAACAATCTCCCCCTTTTTTATGATGGCAAACACAAGTAGGAAAAACTATCAATTCATTAAAATTTTTAAAGTTACAAGCTAAGCACTTTTCCTACCACATCCTCCTACTCCCCCTTTTGTCATCATAAAAAGAGGGTCCTAGGTTCACAAAGGAAAAAGAAAAACAATATAACAGAAAACTAAAACAAACTAAAAGACAAGCTACAGAAAATAGAAAACAAACAACAGAAAAACACATACTAGAAAAATGAGGGACCCTAATCATCGGATGGAGGTGGTGGAGGTGGCTACTGAAAGAAATGGTTTGTCATGGACCAATCAAAATCGGAATCAGTAACGATTATGTGCAGCTTATCCCCGGTGGTGGATAGCTGTAAAAGCTCCGCACAGTCCTGATATGTGATCTCGACCGGGCGTCGATTCACAAAGGAGGTCAGGGCTGTGAAAGTAGAATTTATGCGAAGATTTGCATAAAATTCTAGCAGGAGTTCAGAAGAAAAAGGGACAGCAAGGGTGAGTATGAAACAAAGGGAGGTGTGAGCGAAAAGATCCATTACCGGGTACAAAAGGTATGCAGGATTGATTATTCGGGAAAGGTATGCAGCCTGATCCTCTGCCTCCCTGAATTGAGGGTCCAGCATGGCCCTTAAGGAACTTCCAGAAGCCTGTCGAACTCGTTTCCCACTGGCCATAGCAAGGAATTAGCAAGGAGACATAAGAGGAGAAGGGATGAGAAGTGAAAAACATGGCTGGAACGGCCAGAATTTAAAGAAACGGCCATATCGTCCAGGCCGATCGCAGAATCGTCCAGAACGATATGGCTCAATAATTACGTACAGGCCGATTGGTCAAAAAGGCGGTCCGATCGTCTGGGCCGATCAGATATCGGCCAGGCCGATTAGAGACAGGCGATCATCCCGAGGAGTCAGGCCAGACGACTGTTGAAAAAACAGATCGTCCTGGCCGATTAGGTGGTTCGTCCAGGACGATGAACAATAATTGATCGTACCAGCCGAAGTTAAGATGTTTTAAATCTCTGCCACGTGTATTGTCCAGGACGAACAGTGGATCGGCCAGGACGATTGTCCAATAATGGATCGTCCGGGGCCGAATTTAATGATTTTAAACGAGCGACATGTAGATCGTCCAGGACGATCAAGTGTCTCGGCCAGGACGATGTGCATAAAATTCATCAGCCAAGATGAAAAAGTTATCGACCAGGACAATCAATATGATTGCAACAGAGTTCGATCAGATCGTCTAGGACGATAAAGGATCGTCCAGGACAATGAGTTATAGTAAGCACAGAAAAGATCAGCAGATGGAATCTGAAGAGATTTTTCCCTATCGTCCAGGACGATAAAAGTATCGGCCAGGACGGTATGACTAGAATTTGAAACCAAGGAAAAGATGGTGATGATCAAGGCCCTCAAAAATAAAACAAAATAAAAGTAGACAAAAACACAGTAATAGAAAGCTAAAAAATAACGGGAAAAAGCAAATAAATAAAAAGAATACTTTTGAATTTTAATTTTTTTTTTTTTTATCAAGGCTTTATATGAGAAGTTTTCAACTAATTAGACTTTAGAGTTCCCCAAGATCAAGGAGTTTAGCAAATCCTAATCAGACAACGGTAGAATATCTGAATCTGTTAACCCTAGATCAGACGTTCTTTATGGTACACATTTTCTTTTGAAAAACAAAAATGCTTAACTCAGAATAAACCTAATTGGGCAAAAAGAAGATCCAATCAAAACTTGTTTACAAAAAAAATCTCATAAATAATAAAACAAAGTAATTTGTCTTAATCATGGAATTCGAAATCAAGCCTTTGAAAATCTCACATAACCCATAAGTTCTTCTAAGTTTTAAAAGTTTTCAAAAGAAAGGATAGCTTGCTTTTTAGTGGGCTCATTTTATGCCTCTTGTCACTTTGATTGTCTCTTTGAGCATCTTTTGATTCTTTTGATACACTTTTGTGTATACCGTATTCTTTTCAAATTGGCGTCATTGGCCTCTTTCTTTTTTTGTTTTGGCAAGCTAAAAATTCTTTAACAAACCCTTAAAAAAATTAGTTGTGAATATATCCTCCAAATATTAGAGAATATGAGCTCTCTCTCTTAACATAGGAAAGAACAATCCACAAAACAAAACAAAAGAAAATCATATGATTAGTGCAAAGGCAAGGTCTCAAATAACTTGAGAGATATATAAGAACTTTGGCTATTATGCATAAGATAGATTTTTTGTAGCAAGAAAAAGAATCTTAGTTTCAAAAACCATTGGCTAATATGAGTTAGACTTTTGTTTAGAGAAAAAAAATTATACCACTAAACAAGGTCAGAAGGAGGGAAACCATCAACGGTATTTCTCCCTTTAACCAATTTAGAAAAGCTAAACACTATCTCCAAAACTCCAAAATCTAAAAGCTTGAAAAGATTCACCATACGTAACACCAAACATAAAAAAAAAACAAAATGAAAACAAAGTAAACTAGAACAACACAAAGCAAGCACAAAACTAGCACAAAAAAATAACACAAAAACTAAAAATTTCAAGCAAGTTATATATTAGCGAGACTAAGCAATTTTGAGCTGCGAGCCTCCTTATGTCCAGTTATTCTATGCTCCCACGAAGTCTTTGGTGAGAGCACACCTGCAAAACTCAACAACAGTCAGATTTAGGAACCCAAACCGGTTTGGGTCCCATCTTATGAAAAGTAGAAGGTGATGCTTGAGTGGTATGCTGTGAATCTTGTACCTTAGGTCTCCACACCCAATGTGTATTATGGTAAACTGTGCAAGTGTGTGAGATGTGTCCTAGCATGCCACAAGAAAAACATTTAATTTCAGGAAAAGGTTTTCTTAAATGGTTTGAGTAAAAATGCCTCTTCCTAGGTTCTGGCTTTTGATTGGGAGTTGGTGTCATCCTAGCTTTCTTACATGTATCCAAATCATTTTGAATTCTCAAGTTAGTTCTTTTCAAGATATCATTATCAATCCTCAAATTTTTCTCAATCTCTTTAGATTTCTTAAGATCAGAATTAAGTGAGGTGTGTGAAACTTTCAATGCCTTATGTTCATCAATTAATTCTGAATGCTTTTTGTTCAACTCATCAAATTCATCAAGAAGAGCCATGTGATTAGAATCAATCGTTGAATGATCTTTAAGAATGACTTCATACTCTTTCTGCAAATTTACAAGTTCCACTTTTAAGCTAGCATGTGTCTTCTTAAGTTTTTTCTATGATGCTTGAATTTTTTCACAAATTTCAAACAATTCATCATAGGTTGGTTTACATACCTCTTCCTCATCAGTTTGCTAAAGATGATCTTCCCCTATTAAGCAGAGGTTCGTTGTCACTTCCTCTGGTTCAGTCTCAGAGGAATCAGTACCAGATTCTGCCCAGAATGACTTTTGAACTTTCTTCTTGTCCTTCCTAAACTTAGGTTTTTCCTCACCCTTTTCTTTTTCTTTGCTCGAGTGATCTTGAAGTGTAGGGCAATCAGTTCTCACGTGTCCTGGTTTCCTGCATTCATAACAAACAACATCAGAAGGTCCTTTGGAACACTTATGATCCTTACCTTTTCTCCAATTTTGATGATGCTTTTGTTTCTTCCTTAGAAAGCTTTTGAATTGCCTTGTGATTAAGGCAAATTCATCGCTTTCAGACCCGGAAGATTCAGAATCCGATTTGTGCGCCTTTAGAGCAACAGTTTTCTCCTTTTTCTTCTCACTTGCATCAAGATTTCTTTGATTCACCCCTTGCTCGTAAGCAATGAGTGAGCCAAGTAAGTTGTCAATCGAATAGGTGTTTAAATCCTTAGACTCAGTTATGGAAGTGATTTTAGCATCATATGGCGAAGGCAAGCATCTCAAAATTTTGTTCACTTTTTCATAGTTCGAAAGCTCTTTTCCTAATGCATGCAGTGAAGTAACAATCTGAGTAAATCTAGTGTACATGTCCGAAATAGATTCATGAGGTTTCATACGAAAAAGTTCGTAGTCATGCAAGAGAATATTCAATCTAGATTGTTTTACTTTATTGGTTCCTTCATAAGTTATACATAGTCTATCCCAAATCTCCTTACCTGTTGAACAAGTAGAAACACGCATGTAGTCCTCAGATTTCAAAGCACAGAAAAAATAGTTCAAACATTTTGCATTTAATTGAGCTAAATCTCGTTCATCGAAAGTCCATTCAGTAAAAGCAACTTCAGTTTTAATGCCATTAATTTCACGAGAAGGTGGAGAATAACCTTCTTTGATAAGCATCCACATGCGATAATCAGTAGATTGCAAAAAAGTAGACATGTGGGTTTTCCAGAAATCAAAAGGCAAGTTGTAAAATAGTGGAGGTCGTGTAATTGAATAACCTTCAGTAGTGTTACTATTCCCAAAGTTAGCCATGAATCTAATTCAAAAAGTTTTCAAACTTAAATTTTTGAATCCCACTCTGATACCACTTGAAAGTTCGTTCGGGATGTTAAGCTCTATGAACTTAGTCCCAAGCTAACCAAGAGGGGGTGAATTGGTATTTTAAAATCTTTTCAACACAAAACAACAATATAAAACCAAATCTCACCGCAAGAAAATAAATGCGGAAATAAAAAGTGCGGAAGCAAAAACAAGAACCCTATAGTGGTTCGGTCAACTCGACCTACGTCCACTCCCCGGAGGCGCCCTCCGAGTATTGCACTAAACTCGTGACTCTCCTTTAGCCCCCACAGCTATGCGGAGAAGCCCTCACAAAGAACTCCTTTTTGCTACCCCGGCAAGGCAGAGAACCTATCTCCTTTTGCTTCCTCCTGAAGCTAGCAGAGAACCACTATCCGTTGCTGAAGAACCTTACCTCTACCGACCCTTCCACGGACGAGAAACTCCAGACGAAGAAGAAGCAGAGCAATCCTTGAGTAACCCTTGTGAATCCCCTCACAAGCTCCCCCTCACAAGATCCTCTCTCTCTCTCTCTCTCTCTCTTTCTCTCCTCAAGGTCTTCTCAGGTCAAGGCAGCAGCACATGATGTTCAAAAATGTTGAACAAGAGCTCTTAAATAGAAGAGCTTCAAAGGAGCTCATTAATTGCAAGTTGCCGACAATATCGTCCAGGCCGATATTGACATCGTCCTGGCCGATCAGTACAAAACTCAGAAGATCGGCCTAGGTATCGTCCTATTTTGGGTGCTGGACGATTGAAAATTAACCTGATCATCCCGGCCGATCTCACGATCGTCCAGGCCGATTAGTTCAAATCAAAGGAAAATCATCCTGAGCATCGCCCTGTTTTCAAGCTGGCCGATCCCGATCATCTAGGAGTAACTAAGGATTTTGACTATATCATCCTGGCCGATCCTGCGATCGTCCAGGCCAACGTGATTGTATCAATCATCCTTAATTACTTCCCTGATTTGTCCTGATTAATTAAGGCATAATTGTGAATATCGTCCAGGCCGATCAATGATCGTCCTGGCCGATAATTTAAAAATATCGTATACCTTAATTGTCTATGGTGACAACGTCTTTCTGTTTTGAGCCTATCGTCCTGGATGATACACGTATCGTCCAGGCCAATATGTTAATGATGGCTGCCCTAATTAAGAATCCTGATTAGAGTCTCTGTTTTGAATTCGATCGTCCAGGACGATACAAGGATCGGCCCGGCCAATGTGAGCAAAAATAGAGATTCTAAGTCTCTCAAGTGTGTGTGTAGGGTTACTTAGTATCAGTCTCTTTGACATTACAAATTGACTCAAGAAGAAAAAAAAATAAAGTACAGACTAACACAACCTTAGACCTACACAATTTTGAACTGGCTTTGTTTGTTTGTCCAATCTTCGATTCCTGAAAAGTTAGAAGTAACAGGCAGTCCAAGAGAGTCAATATTGTTTGTCAATCATCAAAACATAAGTCATGAAAATAGATTTGCAACAGATCGCCTGTGTTTTATCATCCTAGATGATATCTAATCATCCTGGATAATGTTACCGCCTTTTTAAAAAATCGTCATGAACGCAATTATTGCACCCGATCGTCCTGGATGATTCTGCGATTGTCCTGGATGATCAGTCCAATTCTTTTTAAATTGAGGCTCTTAAATAAAATTTCTCACACAACCCTTCTTAAACCCTCTTGTGCTCTTACCCACTCTTTATATTCTTTATTAAGGCTGGCAAAAAGAGGTCTTGCATGCTGTCTAGAAGCTCGTCGGGGGTAAATTTGGATCTTCGTTTCATAGAGGCGACCGATCAAGCCACCTATCAGAGGTATAAGATAACTGGGATCATTATATCCTAAACTGTCAACCCCCATATTCTTTTCTATCCTGTCCTTTATCTGTTTGCTCATAATACCCTCACTTTTCTCCTTACTCTCACTATCCCATTCAGTTCAGAGCTACTTTTTGAATTTTTTGCTAGCCTTTGCATCAATTCCTCTTTTACTACCCTCCAGTCCTATGTGAATAGACGACCTATCAAAATCACTTATCAGGACTGTCAAGAGCTCCTGCAATAATCTACCATAGGAGACAAACTCCACACCATGTATTCAAATTCTAACTACGACTGGGCTCCAACTAATTACTTTTTAAGGAACACCAATACTCCCTTTCATATTGGAGAGTCAAGAACCTTACTCAAAGATGCTAGGACAATCCAACATGTCCTTCGCACCTTAATTCTTCCAAAAGTTGGTGATCGCATTCATATCACTCCTCTTCTTTCAATCACCACTTTTTACATTATGGCCCATCGTGAGTTTAATGCCTCTGATCTGATCTTTTGATATATTGAGCATTTAACTAGTATTCAAGACCCAGGACATAGGAGGAAGCCCAATCTTGCCCTAGAACATATCATTGCCTATGTCATAGAATCCAAATATAATCTTCAATATCCTACCCCTCCAAACTTCCAGCCTACCTTCTACTTAAACAACTCCTTCCATGTTCTTCACAGTACTCATCTCCACCCAGGGCATGAGGAAGTTGAGAGATCTTAGGAAGAGGAGGCTCTAGCACCTGTTCTTACACCTGCTCTGCTTAGCCAGCACTCTCAGCTGGATCAGCTAGTGGAGTGATTCGACCAGTGGGAGGCATGATTCGAGTCTTACATTGCTACACAGGAGCAGTAGCATGTAGAAGACATTGCTCGGTTTGATTCTTACATGGCTCACCAGCTGCAAAAACATAACCAGGATATGGACAGGTTTGGAGAGTAGTTTGCCACACTTTCCGGTTACTTTCACCCGCCACCACCACCACCACCACCACAACCTCCTTCGGATGATCAGGGGCCGTCTTTCTTTTAGTTTATTTTTTGTGATGTTTTTTATTTCCTTGGTATAGTTTACTTCTGTTTCATAGTTTCTATTGTGTTTCTTTTCTCTTTCTCTCTTATTTTTTGAGATGTTAAAAGGGGGAGTAGTTATAATATTTTGATGTATTATGTATTGTGTTTATTTGATAGTAAAATTTGAACTTACTGTTTTACTAATTCTATTTTTTAATTGAATCTTTGTTTTTTTTTTGTTTGCCATCATCAAAAAGGGGGAGATTGTTATGAATCTGATATCAGAAAATTTAATTTTGATGATAGTAAATATTTATGATATTTCTTCTTCTCTACGACTGTCTTGCCTACTAACATTTCAGGTCCACAAGATCGAGTACAACTCAAGCTAGCTAAAGTTTGGGTAGACTTTATTTGAGTCAATTTGCATTCTTTTACCTTTTCTTGAGTCAATTGTATCAATATGGGTTCTGGTGCAAAGTAACCTTGCACACACAAACTTGAGGGAAAAATTCTAATTATTTTTTAGTTCTCTATTTTTTATCACATCATCCTGGATGATCCAAACATCATCTTGGATGATGAATTATAAATATAAGCCCTAATTAGGATATCCTAGTTAAGGTAGTCGTCATTAAGCACATCATCTCGGATGATGTTATCAACATACTCGACGATAGGCTCAAATTAGAAAAAATTAGCCGCCAGATCAGTTAAGGCATGTTTTTATTTTGGACATCAACCAGGATGATGTCCTAGATAATACAGGACAATTTTGCCTAAATTAATCTGGTAATTAAGGTTTGATTGCACGGTCACAACTTGCTGGATGATTGCAGGATCGTCTGGAATAATCAGTTAATAAACCTTAATTCTTTCTGGATGATCAAACATCGCAGGATCATTCAAGATGATTAGTAAATAATAGTCCCGGATAATCGTGATATCATATCGGATGATCAAATCAATATTCTATCGTCCAAACATCTATTCAGGGTGATAATCATCCCGAATGAATGCGAGATCATCTTGGATGATCAAGTTACTTTTTCATCGTCTAGACTCCCATCAAGGGCGATAGTCTGGATGATATTTGTTAATTTGTACTAATCGTACAGGACAATATACTATCATCCTGAACAATATGAACAAATTTTCTTCTGATCATCCCAAATCGTCAGGATGATCTGCTAATCATCCTGGATGATAAAGTCAATTTGTTGAAATTAAGAGCTATTCCAAAGCACTTCTATTTAAGACCACTTGTTTACTCAAGAAGAGAATATTTTGCTATTGTCTTGACTTGAGAGAGCCTATAGGAGAGGGAGAGTAAGAGAGGATCTTGTGAAGGGGAGTTTGTGAGTCGTTTCAGAAAGGTTGCTCCAAGCAAGGATCCAAGTCATCGTCTCCGATCGTCATCCCTTGTCCTCGGAGGTTCAAGAGAGGTACACTTCAGTAATCGATCAAGAATCTCTACCTGCTTTAGGAGGAAGCAAAAGGAGTCAAGTTCTCTACCTCACCGGTGTTGGTGGAAAGGAGGTTTGTAAAGGCTTCTTTGCCTTACTGTGGGAGTAAAAGGAGAGTCACTGAGTTTAGTGCAATACTCGGAGGGCACCTCCGGGGAGTGGACGTAGGTTGAGTTGACCGAACCACTATAAATTCTTTTTTTCTTTATTACTTCTTTTTCCTCATTTAACTTCCACACTTTTAAATTTTTTTATGGTGAATTTTGGTTTTCTTGAGTTTGTGTTTTTGATTGAAAGATTTTTTAATAAAACCAATTCACCCCCCCCCCCCCCCCCCCCCCCCCCCCCCCCCTCATGGTTAGCCTTGGGCTAGTTCATAAGGGCTTAACATCCCTAATAAACTTTCAGGTGTTTTCTTATGTCTCCTTCATTGTTGGGTTCTGTTTGAGCTTGTTTTCATTCTTCTTTTTCTTAATTTTGAATTTAGATGGATCCTGCCTCTCTTAGGTTCTATTTCAATTTTTGTATTTTTGTGAGCTTTGGAGTCTTTAAGGATGCATATTTTTTATCTATTTTAATGCGTAGACCCTTTCGTGTGGTTTTTTCAAAAAAAAAAACCTTTGAGGAAACAAACAACCCTCAATGTCTCTTTTCTCGTTGAGCTCTGGCGATTTAGGGTATCTTCTTTGTGCTGCTGGGTTTACCCTCGTGGCATGGTTTTCTTATATTTTTTCTCTAGCTCTCTTTTTTGTTTCTCCTTATGGTTCTCTTTGTGCATTGGTTTGAGGGTTTTTTTGCAATTTTTTGGCTTTGGGAGATGATGACTTTGTCATCATCCATCCTCTTGACTTCCTCTTTTCTTGAGGATAATCCTGGTCTTTTAATAATTTCTTGGCTGGTTCCTCTTCTTCTACATCTAAGCTTTACATTGTTCATTCTTCATTTATGGGTTGTCCAGCTTTGATGTTTGATGACTCCATCGTTTCTCTGAGTACTGCTCTATTTTCGTTAACGCTAGTTAGAAAATTCCTCCTTAGGAAACCTAACCTTGATGTTATTCAAAAATTTTTTGTTACCCAAAAGCTGTCGAGTTACTTCTATATTGACTTACTTGATCAGAGGCACATTACAATCCAACTTACCAACAAACTTGTTTATAGCCAAATTTTTGCTTGGAGATCCTATTATATTCAAGCTTATCAAATCCATTTACTCAAATAGACATTAGATTTTGATGTTCGGGCCCCAATTGCGTGTGGATTTCCTTTCCAAATTTGAGACTTCACTTCTTTAACTCCCAAATTTTATTTGGTTTGTCTTTGATTTTTGAAAGGCTATTACAAATAGACCAAGCTATTGCTTCTATTTCATGGCCATCCGTGGCTCGTGTTTTGGTGGAGTTGGATATCTCTAAGAATCATCTGAATTAAATATGGATTGGGTCAGAGTTGAATGGTTAATTTCAAAAAGTGAAATTTGAAAAATTTCCCTAACTGCAAAATGCATGGTCATGCTCTAAATGAATGTTATAGGTTACATCCTCACCTTCGTAAGGAGAAGGATTATTCCAACTATAAGATAATGTTGTGAATTCTGTTGCTCATGATAAAGTTAATACTAATCTTGAAGAGCTTAAGAGAAATACCCCTAAACTAGTTGAGAACATGGAGGATCCATTATAATTAGTGTGTGCTAATACTTAATTGGTTGTTACTAATGTTCATTTTCCTAATCATGTTAAGGGAGAAATTGTTAACTCTACCCTAATTGTATCTTTTAGTTATGAAATATGGATGAGCAAATGTTGGCTATTATCACAAACAAAAATATTACTATTTTATGCATTATTAACAAAAACCTATATGACATGGATTTTATGTTCGTTTCTACTATTTCTACTAATAACTTGGATTTGAATAATCAGGAGACAATGGTGGAAGTTAATGCGGGTTTTGATTTATGTAGTAAAGATATTATAGGGAATGGCCTCACCTTGGAGGATGGTCAATTGGCTAGGGTGGAGGATAGCCTTTCATTTGGGGAAGGCAATGCAGAGCTTTTCATGAAGAATAAAGGAAGTGTAGAGAATGATGCTATGTTTGAGGAGGCTGAATGTCCTCAACACGTAAGGCAGGTGGGCAAACACAAGAATAGTAAGTTTCTTTCAATCTCTTAGGATTATAATGATACTTTTACTAATAAGGAGGGCATGGATATTATTGTTAAATGTTTTGCCAATGATGATAATGATACTAGCTTTACTAAGTTTCAAAATAGGACAGGAAAGAAAAACAAAAACATCATTTTATAGTCTCCTGCGCCCGCCCATCATTAGAAAAATAGTCATTAACATTTTTTTCTTATATTTAAAATGAATATTTAGAATGTTTGGAGTATTACCCCTCGTCTAGGTTGAGAGTTGAGAACTTATGTCATATTTACAATGTATCTATTCTTATTTTGCTTGAACCGCTAATTAATGCTTTTAAAATACCAAGTACTGTTAAAGTTTTGGGATTTAAGCATTATGTTTCCAATTCTGTTAATAAGATTTCAGTTTTTTGGGAAGGATCCAGTTCGGATTGATGTTTTTGGAGACTTTACTCAAGTTATGCATTATAGTATTGAATTTTTAAATTTTAACTATTATGCCTCTTTTATCTATGCTGCTTGTACTTGTATTACTAGAAAAATGTTATGGGAACAGCTTAATAATTTTTATAGTATTTGCAACTTACCCTAGCTTGCGGGTGGTGATTTTAACATGATTTCTAATCCTTTTGAGTGTATTGGGGGTTTTACTCCTAACTATCACTCTATGGTGGATTTTAATAATATGATTATGGATTGTAATTTAATTGGAATTGGTTTCTATGGTAATAAATTTTCTTGGAACTATGGTCATTTATGAAAACATCTAGATCGAGTTTTGTTTAAAGATAATTGGCTCAACTCTTTTAACGTTATTTCTACTGAGCACCTTAGTAGGACTCTTTCTAATCATTCTCCTATACTGATTACTCTTAAGTCTAGACAGATGAACTCTCTAACTCAATTTTGATTTCAAAATATGTTGTTACTTCATGAGTCTTTCCTAGATGTGGTTCAGGAAAATTGGCATGCACCATTGCATCCTGATAATTCTGTTCATGGTATGAAGAGATTTCGGTTTAAATTGAAAAGACTGAAACAAATTATTAACTGGTGGAATCACAATGTTTTTAAAAATATTTTCACTAATATTTTGATTGTTGAAGTCAAAGTTAACTCTATTGAGGTTAACCATCAATTGTTCCCTTTTGAAGCTAATTTCACCTTACTCATAGAGGCTAAAAGGTTGTCTGTTTAAATTATAAGCTCATGAGGAAGCTTTTTGGAGGAAAAACGCTGCTGTGAAATACCTTGTTGAAGGTGATAATAATACTAAATATTTTCATGCTTTGGTTAAGAGAAAAGAACTAAAGACTCCATCGATAAAATCAAGTGTGATGACGGTTGTATTATTGAGGATGGTGAGGAAATTGTTAATTTGGCTATTCAACATTTTAATAAATCACCTCAATACAGTTTTTACTCCTGCTAATATTGATAACCCTGCTATTATTCCTAATATTATATCTCAGGAGGATAATGACTTACTTTATAAACCCCCTTCTTTAGAGGAATTAAAATAGATTGTTTTTGGCTTGAATGGTGATTCTGTGGCTGGCCTAGATGGTTTTACAACTATGTTTTTTTAGAAAGTTTGGAATATTATTAGTTTTGACCTTCTTTATGTTATTTTGGATTTTTTTTCTAGGCACAATATCCCTAAATTTTGTACTTCTACTTCTATTGTGCTTATCCCCAAGACCAACTTGATTTGTTGTTGGAATGATTTTAGACCTATTAGTCTTCGTACCTTTTTTAGTAAGTTGCTTTCTAAATTTTTTATGAGTCGTTTAACTTCTATTCTTCCTAAAATTATATCTTCCTATCAAATAGGTTTTTTTAAGGGTCGGGCAATTGTTGATAATATTCTTTTGGCTCAAGAATTTTTTTATGACTTTGATGTTAGGGTGAGAGGTAGCAATATTATCTTGAAGCTTGATATTTCTAAGGCTTATGACAACATTGATTGAAATTTTCTTTACAAGATTTTATAATTATTTGGCTTTAATTTGCTTTTTATCAGTCTTATCAGAAATTGCATTGAAGGATCCTATTTTTCCATAATTGTTAATGGAAAAAGCATAGGTTTTTTTAAATCCTCTCATGGTTTAAGATAGGGAGATCCTATCTCTCCTACCCTTTTTGTTATTATAATGGAATACTTATCTAGAGGCCTTGCAAACCTCTTTGATAATCACCCTAGCCTCTATTTTAGAACCTTGGGTGGCTTTCCTATCTCTTATTTATGTTTTGTTGATGTTTTTATTATTTTTATGAATACTTCTTTAAATCGAAATACTAAACTCTTAGATTTTTTTCATAATTTTGAAATTTTTTTGTGGGCTTTCTATAAACAAAAATAAATGTTCCTTTATTGCGCCTAACAAACTGCCTAAAGATCGATTGTTACTATACAAGCCCTGACTGGTTTTGTGCAAGCTCAAATGCCTATTAAGTATCTTGGGGTTCCTCTTTTAAATGGTAGTAATAAATATTTTCTTTTTGATGATTTGATTACTTCGGTGTAGAACAAGTTTTTGTCTTGGGATTCTAATTTCCTTATGAAAGTGCTCAGATGGCACTAGAAAGTTTGTTAGGGATGTTAAGCCCTATAGAACTGGCCCAAGGCTAAATACAGAGAGTGGTGAATTGGAAAAGAAGAAACTTTAAGCAAAATACAAACCAAAATCACCACAAATAAAATAAATGCGAAAGCAAATAATAAAAAAGAACACACAGAATTTATAGTGGTTCGGTCAAACCTTGACCTACGTCCACTCCTTGGAGGCACCCTCCAAGTATTGCACTAAACTAAGTGTCTCTCCTTTAGCCCCCACAGCTAGGCGGAGAAGCCCTTACAAAATCACTTTCACCTTCCCCGGTGCGGCGGAGTCGCCAGGTCCTTTGACACCAAAGAGATCTTCTTCTTTGGTGAACTTCCCTCGAGACAAGCCTTGAATCCGACGGTATTAAGAAGCAAGCCTGCTGGAGCAACCGTGTGGAATCCCCTCCACACTCACTTGAGTCCCCGCTCACAGGATCTTCTCCCTCTTAGACTTCATCCGTTCCTCACTCCCTTTCAAGTTTTCTCTTCAAGTCTCCCCCACAAGAACGAAGCTACAATGGCCGCCAAAGACACTTACAAAGTGTCATGCCAAGCTTAAATAGAAAAGCTCAAAATGAGCTCATTAAAGCAAGATGCCGACATTATCGTCCAAGACGATAGGTATATCATCCTGGCCGATCAGTACAAATTCAGCTCATCAGCCAGGGATGATTTGGGAAGATCAGAAGAAAATTGGTTACATCGTCCTAGCCGATATCACGATCATCCATGCCGATTAGTTTAAAACTGATTTCAATCGTCATGATCATTATCCTGAATTCGAGCTGTCCGATGTAGATCATCCAGGACATTGTCCCGGCCGATCCGGTGATCATCCCGGACGATGTGATCATATTAATCAACCATTAATGCTTTCCAAAGATACCAGATCAATTTAGGCATAATTGAGTTAGATCGGCCTGGACGATATGAATATCGTCCTGGCCAATTTCCTAAAACAAAGAATTCCTAAACTGATTATGGCGGCTGATTCTTTCTGAATTGAGACTATCGTCCTGGCCGATACAGGTATCGTCCAGGCCGATCCGCTAATGACAACTGCCTTAATGAGGATGCCCTAATTAGGGTTTCTGCTTTTGAACAGATCATTCCGACCGATATAAATATCATCTTGGATGATGTTACCAAAAAAAAAATCCAACAGAGAATCTTCCAAGTTACAAATCATCCGGTGCCTCACCAAATACAACAGACTCAAGAAAGGAAAAAGAGTACAAACTGACTCAGACCTAGTCTACCCAATCTTGAGCTAATTCCAAATTGTAGTCCGATCGTATAAACTTGAAATGTCAGTATATAAGGCAGTCGTAGAGAAATAAGAATGTTTGATATCATCAAAATCATAAATCATTGAACCGCAACAATCTCCCCCTTTATGATGATGGCAAAAAAATTGAATTTTCAAAAAAAGCAATTTCTCCTAATCTCCCCCTCACTAGAATAAACCTTTTAAAAAATAGGGGAGATAAAAAATATTTTTGTTGTTATTCATTTTTTTAAAAAGATAAAAGGATACAAATTCAACATTACGTTCTCCCCCTTTGACATTATCAAAAAGAGAGGATGCACAAAAAAACAAAATGAACAAAAGAGAAAAAAAATGTTTCCTGATCTAATGAAAAAGCAAATATTCTTAAAATGAGAAAGTTACCTCTTAGTTTTAATAAAAAAACTTAGTAGAATTGAATTGACAAAGCATAGCCTAGAAAAGGTTAGAAATTGAGAATTTGATAATCCAAACTCAAGTTCTTTAAAAAGGCTCAAAAACTTTTTAATTCAATATCTAAATCAAGGAATAAATTAGAGAAAGAAATAATCATTTTTCAAAAAACTCCTTCCTTAAAATATATCTAATAGAAGATCAATGCACGAATTATTGAATCAAGAATCAAGATTTTCAAATTCAAGTATCTAAAGTATCAAGGGTTTTCTTAAGCTTTTAAAAAGTACAAGAATGGTAAGCATTAAATTAATGGGCTCATTTTATGCCTCTTGACAATTGGTTGGCGCACTGCGCATCTTTTGATACACTTTGTGTATTCTATATTTTTCAATTTGGTGCGTTGCGCATTTTTTATTTTTGGCATCATTGGCCAATTTTTTTTTTTTTAACTATGCCACCTTTCTGAAATCTTAAATATCAAAAGTAAACCCATACTATTGATGAAGCGAATTTCTTGATTAAGAAAATTTTGAATTAGATTCAACAATTTGCAAAAAGATTCCTATACGATAAATAAAATGTAGTGAGATAAAAAAAATTGTTTCAAAAACCAATTTAAAAGATGAAAAAAATTTTAAATCAAAAGTAGAATAACCTCTTTTAGGAAATAGAGATTAAGAGTCAAACACATGAGTTTCCTTCCTTTGACTGTTTTTAGAGAAGTTAATCGCAACTTACCAAAGAGTTCAAGAAAAAACAGGAAGTAGATTTTTCATTTTTAGAAAAGTGAATGTGTGTGTTGATCAGAATAACAAATTTCACGAAATAAGAAAAGAAAAAAAGAAAAAAAACAAAGCATAATAAAAAAAACTTTTTAAATATTATCTCTCTCCTGGTCTGATGCTTCAGAAACCAGGTCTGCCCATGAGATTTTTGCTTTTCATTATTTCTCCAATTTAAATTTAGCTTTGCCTTACCCTCTTCTTTCGTAGGAAGAATTCTTAAATCAGGGCATTGATTTTTCATATGTCCAGGCTTCCTATAACGAAAGCAAGTAACATCAGAAGAAATATGAATTTCCTTACCTTTTTTACCTTTTTTCCACTTTTGCTTATGCTTTGGTGAGGTTTGTGGTTTGCTTGACAAGTCATCACAAACTAAGTTATCTTCTTCTCTATCTTTCGTTTTTAAAACAATCGTTTCACCTGCATCCAAAAGTCTTTGACCCAACCCTTGCTCATAGGCAATGAGTGAGCCAATCAAATTATTAATAGAATATACATTCAAATCTTTAGATTCATAAATAGCAATAACTTTAGTATCAAATTTATCTAATAGACAAAGAAGAATTTTGTTAACTTTTTCAAAATTTGAAAAATATTTTCCTAAGGCATGCAATGATGTTACAATTTGAATGAACCTAGTGTGCATGTCTAAGATTGTCTCATAAAGTTTCATGGAAAACAGTTCAAAATCATGCATTAACAAATTCAACTTGGATTGCTTGATTTCACTAGTGCCTTTGTATATGGTGTGTAGTTTATCTCAAACTTTCTTACTAGTAGTGCATGTGGATACTAACATAAAATCTTCATAATTTAAAGCACAGAAAAAGTAATTTAAAGATTTTGCATTCAATTGAGCATTGAGTTGTTCTTCCATGTTCCATTGATTAAAAGGAATATCAATTTTAACTCCATTAATAATACGTGACGGTGATGAATAACAAGTTAAAATCATATGCCACATGCAAAAATCAATCGATTACAAGAAAGTAGTCATGCGAATTTTCCAAAAATCAAAAGTAATGTTTTCAAATAAAGGTGGTCTGCTGATTGAATAACCTTCCGCAAAATTATGATTTGAAAAATAAGCCATGGATCGAAATTCAAAAGCTTTTAAAAACTTATTTTTGAAATCGGCTCTGATACCACTTGAAAGTGCTCAGATGGCACTAGAAAGTTTGTTAGGGATGTTAAGCCCTATAAAACTATTCCAAGGCTAAATACAGAGAGTGGTGAATTGGAAAAGAAGAAACTTTAAGAAAAGTACAAACCAAAATCACCACAAATAAAACAAATGCAGAAATTAAATGCGTAAGCAAATAATAAGAAAGAACACACTAAATTTATAGTGGTTCGATCAAACTTTGACCTACGTCCACTCCTTGGAGGCACCCTCCAAGTATTGCACAAAACTAAGTGTCTCTCCTTTAGCCCCCACAGCTAGGCTGAGATCTTCTTCTTTGGTGAACTTCCCTCGAGACAAGCCTTGAATCCGATGGTATTAAGATGCAAGCCTGCTGGAGCAACCGTGTGGAATCCCCTCCACACTCCCTTGAGTCCCCCCTCACAGGATCTTCTCCCTCTCAGACTTCACCCATTCCTCACTCCCTTTCAAGCTTTCTCTTCAAGTCTCCCTCACAAGAAGGAAGCTACAATGGCTGCCAAAGACACTTATAAAGTGTCATGCCAAGCTTAAATAGAAAAGCTTAAAAAGAGCTCATTAATGCAAGATGCCGACATTATCGTCCAGGACGATAGGTATATCGTCCTGGCCGATCAGTACAAATTCAGCTCATCAGCCCAGGACGATTTGGGACGATCAGAAGAAAATTGATTACATCATCTTGGCCGATATCACGATCGTCCAGGCCGATTAGTTTAAAATTGATTTCAATCGTCCTAATCATCGCCCTGAATTCGAGCTGTCTGATGTAGATCGTCCAGGACATCATCCTAGCCGATCCGGTGATCGTCCCAGATGATGTGATCGTATCAATCAACCATTAATGCTTTTCAAAGATACCAGATCAATTTAGGCATAATTGAGTTAGATCGGCCTGGACGATATGAATATCGTCCTGGCCAATTTCATAAAATAAAGAATTCCTAAACTAATTATGGCGGCTGATTCTTTCTGATTTGAGATTATAATCCTGGCGTATACAGGTATCGTCCAGGACGATTCGTTAATGACGGCTGCCTTAATGAGGATGCCCTAATTAGGGTTTCTGCTTTTGAACAGATCATCCCGGCCGATATAAATATCATCCAAGATGATGTTACCAAAAATAGAAATCCAACAGAGAATCTTCCAGGTTACAAATCATCTAGTGCCTCACCAAATACAACAGACTCAAGAAAGAAAAAAGAGTACAAACTGACTCAGACCTAGTCTACCCAATCTTGAGCTGATTCCAAATTGTAGTCCAATCGTGTGAACCTGAAATGTCAGTATATAAGGTAGTCGTAGAGAAATAAGAATGTTTGTTATCATCAAAATCATAAACCAATTATCTGCAACACCTTAGCTTTGGTGATAGGCTTATTCTCATTAGAAGTGTTCTTTGCTCTCTTCATGTTTATACTTTTCAAACTCTTCAACCCACTCAAACTATTTGCAATAGGATTTAGAAAATTATTAGTAAGTTTTTTTTGCAAAGGAGCTATTATTAATTTTAAAATTATTTGGTCCTCCTGGGACAAGTGTTATGGTGTGTTAAATGATGGTTCTTTGGGCTGTAAGAGCATGTTTGATTATGTGTTTTGTTTCAAGCTGTGCTAAACGTTTCATGCTAAAAGGATCCTTTAGGTTAAATTTATGTTTGATAAATATTGTGTGGGTAAACATCCCACTATTTTCTCTTTTAACCAAGGTGATTCTAAAGTCTAGAAGAGACTTTGTAAGGTTTAATGGATTATTGAGCCTCATTATTTCTAGGGACTTGGTGGTGGGAATATTTTATTTTGGCAAGATTGTTGGTTAGGTCCTCACTCTATTTATTCTATTACTAATACATCTTCCACTGTTGTGGTTAAGGTGAAGTTTTTCATTACGAATAACTCTTGGGACTATGATAAACTTATGAATGTGATTCCTTATTCTATTATTCAACAAAATTTTAACCATCCACTGAACATTAAATTAAAGGATTTGCTTTTATGTAATTTGTCTAAATATGGTGTTTTTAGATTAAAAGATGACTAGCTTCCTTTTAGAACCAAGAATGATGCTTCTATTATTTTTTATATGATTTGGCATAAAACCATTCCTTCCACTATTTCTATTTTCATATGGAGGATTTTGCATAAGTTCATTCCCATTGATAATAATTTAATTAATAGAGGTTTTATTCTGTCTTACAAATGTCAATGTTGCTATCATGTGGAGAATATGCATTATATTTTTCTCTCTGGTCCTTTTGAACTTCGACTTACTTTGATGATATTTTCAAATTAATTTGCTTTAATGTTAAGATGTTTATTAGTGCTATTCTTAAGTTTTGGTTTGTTAAGTCTAAGGGCCACATTAGAAATGTTATTCCTTCTCTCATTTTATGGTATTTATGGTTGGAGAGGAATAATTCTCTTTTTAATGGTGTCATCATGAACCATCATAGGATTATCAATAATGTGAAAGACAAAGTTATGAGACTCTTCTAAGTTAATCTCCTTTCTTACAAGAATTTTAAGAATTATTACTTTGTGGCTTCTGATTTAGATATTAAGTTGGATTGTGATCATCATCCTCCTTCTGGTTTTAAAATTGTTTATTGGAGAAACCCCCTACTAACATTCATAAACTGGATGTGAAGGATATTATTAATCGTTAATTTACTTGGTGTTGGGATTATCAAGGACAGTTATAGTAACATTATTATATATTTTATGGGTCCCTTAAAGTTTTGTGAGGTGAAATTTGCTGAGCTCTCAACTAATTCTCCATGGGGTTAGATTATGTATTTCTTTAGATATCTCTAACATTAGTATTGAAGTCGATTCTAGTTACTCTATTCAATGCTTAAATGATCTGGATGATTTCGTTTGCAATTCTAACCTTTTTTACTTAGTGAGGGATATTAAAAAGCTACTGATCTTTTATTAATGCATCCTTGTCTCCTGTGTATAGGGAGGGAATGCATATACTAAATGGCTCGCTAATTGGAGTTGTGATTTGGATTATTTCACTGATTTTGTTGCTAAAAACTTACCTATACCTTTAAAAGGGCTTATATTTTTGGATAAAATTGGTATCCCTTATATTAGAATTTAATGTGTTTGGGTTATTAGACCTTATGCTTTGTCTTGTAGTTGGCTCTATTTTGGCTTGCTATCCATTTTTGCTGGGATGTTTTCGTTGGAGCCATTTTTTTCCTATTGGTTTTACTGGCTCTTGGGTCTATTATATTGGCTTCCAAGTGAGTGGGAGGCTAGTTATTCATATGGTTCTTTATTTAGCCTTTTGGATGTGTTTTCTTATTTTTTTTATCGGGGGTTCCCTGGTTTCTTGGGTGTATTACTATTTTGGCATTTCTCCTTTGTGCTGCTTGGTGATCATTTTAAAGGCATGCTCAGTTGGCCTGGATGTGAGTTTGGGAGATTTTCTCTTGACCTCTATTTTTTTGGGCTTTGCTTAGTAGTGTGGCTATTATTATTATATACTATTCTCTGTGTGGTTAGGGAGCTTTTTTTATTTCTCTTATTGGCTCTATTTTCATGTCAGTACTAGTCTTCATATTTGTTATTGTCCTAGTTTTCTAGGTGTCATTTTGGAGGTTTGTTAAACATGCTATGTGATTGCCTATTTCTTCTGGCTAAGTTTTTTTGGGGGTATGCTTATGGTTTCTCTGTGTATTTTCTCGTCTGGGTGGTGTTTTAAGGGCAAGGTTGGTTATGGCTTAGCTTTTTGTTTCTTATGGCTGGGCTTGGTCTTGTTATTGCTGGTGGGTTTTGACATCTAAGGGGATGGGGGTCATGATTTTTCCATAGTATTTTACTATGTTTTGTACCTCATTTCTCGGGTGGCTTTGGTCTGTAGTATCATTGTTGTTGGTTTGGACTTATTATGGTTTGGCACATATTCTTGTGCTTAGAGGCTATGGAATATCTGCTGCTTGGCGGATAGTGATTTGGTGATTGGTAATATCTGTTTTAGCTCTATTAGAACCTATTTTGTTGATAAATACAGGGATTGGTTTACTATATTCTTCTTTAATTATTTGTTATATCTATCCTGGAATTCAGATTTTTTTGCAAAATTTTATTTATATAGGTACTATTAGAGAGCTCGCTCTGGATGGGAAGATGGACTTGGTTGCTACTTTTTGGTTCTCTCCTTATTTTTAGGTGCTCCTTATGCATCGTACATTGTACCTAAGGTTTTTTGTAATTTTGCTTAGCAGGGATATTTAGCTCTTAGTTTTTTTTTTCTTTCTTTCTTTTTGTAGCTCAGTCGAGCAGTAGTGAGCTTGAGGTCTCTTTAAGGACCATAAAATTTTTTTCCTGAATAAATGCATAGGCCCCTTTGTGGATTTTCCAAAAAAAAAAAAAGATAAATTCATAAAATTGTAATAAATTGAAATTAAATCTTAAAAATACCCATAAGATATTAATCACTTCAGAATTGAATCATTAATCTCAAAAAATTAGAAGCCCCTTAATTGGATATCAATTTGAATATTTATTTAATTTTGATTAAAAATTACTCTTTTAATTAAATTAAATAATTAAAAATTATTCAAAATTTTAAATTTTTTCCAAATACTTGGGAACTCTTCCTTAGGTCATTCCTAATCTTTGGCGGTGATTCTAAGATGTTTGGAGTTATTTTGGATTAAAATCCCTAAAATGCCCTTAAATAAATAATTTTAATAATTCTTTAAATACATAAACTTTGAAAAATCATAACTAATTCTAAAAAAATTCAAATTTGATAAACTAAATGGCATTCAACTCTAATAAAAATCTAGTATTTATTAAAAATATGAGCTTTCAAGAAATCAACATAAATTAAAAAGTCAACTCTTTGGTCAATGGTATTACGATAACTAGGTCTAAAATTTCTAAAATTCATAACTTTACATAAAAAACTCTAAATCTAACAAACTTAAAGTCTGATTACTCCTTATAAGGTCTAATATTTAATAAAAATAATGGAACCCCTGAACCTATCATGTTTCTAAAAGTCAACTTTTGGACCCCTTTAATATAGTAGGTAGGATGACCACGAACATCCTAAAATCCGCTAATCCAACTTAACTCTAGAGAACACTATCCTAAGAAAGTAAATAGTCTAACAACTAAATTAATTAAAATTGACCCTATGAAATTAATACTTAAACTTTAATGAAAGTTTCCCCTTTTGACCTTAAACAAATCGGGTCACAAACAACTTGAATTAATTTCCTAATATAAGACATGTTCAAAACCACATAGCCTACTACACACACATAATTATTTGCTAGGGAACTACTCCTAGCTCTAGGTTAGGCTGGTGCTTTCCTTTTTTATTTCTGTGATGTGATGCTCTACATATAGCACATGAGCTAGTTGATTTAATTTATTGTGATGATTATAATGATTTTTTTATTTTAGTTTCTTTATGATGTGTTGTGCGATATATTACCCATAGGTTAGGGGCGGTCTTAATATTGAAAATTTTTTTGTAGGTGATCATGCTCATGTAGTGCTAATAAAGGGGGCTAAAAATCATAAATAAATCATATATATGAAATTACTAGATGGACAAGAGGGGGGTGAATTGTGAAAATTTTATAGCAATAAATAAAACCTAAACAGGAGTTCTAATATTTTTGATATTTTTTAAGGTTTTAACATAAAAATAAAGTGCAATAATGGAATCATGTTCAATCACAATATTTCACCAAGCAAATATATTGAAAATGAAAAATGCACGTAAGAATAAAAATGATAAGGAAAAAGCACACCGAATTTTTAAAGTGGTTCGGTCAAACCATGACCTACGTCCACTCCCCGGAGTCCTCCGCTCCGAGAATTTCACTACAAGCAATAGCTCTCCTTTTGCCCCCCTTGGCAAGGTGGAGAAGCCCTTACAATACTCCCTTTCACCAACCCGGCGTGGCGGAGTGCCAAACTCTTTTTTCACCCTCCTGGTGACGGCAGAAAACATTCTCGTTTTTCTCTCTTCTGGAGAAGGTAGAGCACCTCGAGGTCACGGATGTAGAAGAGCCTTCCCCTTGGAGATCCTCTCACAAATTCTTCTAGGGCCACAAGAGGATCAAGATGCAGCAAGTTCGGAGCAATCGTGTGATCTCCCTCACACCTTTTCTCCCTCACAATGCTCACCTTCTCATTCCTCTCTCAAACCCTAAAGAACTTCTCAAGAGCTCTCTCCCTTGGAATCCCTCTCTAACCACGTTCTCCTCTCTGATTCACACCCTCAAAACATAACTATTTTGACACCTTAAAACAGGCTCCAAAATCTCTAAAATTTCAAAGTAGCCGTTACTATCGTACAGTACGGATTCTAATCGTATAGTATGATATGTATACCAAGCGTCATCCTGGTATGAAGATGTACGAACAGTTCAAAATATACGTACAGCACAATAATGAATCGTACAGTACGATAATCAACATTACTGATCGTACAGGATGATAGCCAGGACGATCAAATGTTGTCTCTGTTCATCGTATTGTACGATATCTATCATACAATACGAATGGTCAAAATTCAAAGCATCATCCACGATGAATTTCGGGACGATCAAGATTCATCTCTGTTCATCATATAGTACGATCTACATCGTACTGTACGACGAGGAAAAACTAATGGATTGTCCAGGACGATCTCCGGGACGATCAGAATTCATCTATGTTCATCGTATTGTACGAACTGGGTCGTATAGTACGATATTCAATTATGCATTTTGTGGCTAGACTCAATAAAATAAAAATGAAATAAATAAAAACACATTGTCAGACTCATACTCCTAATCTACCCATTCTTGAGTCTTCCTGTCATCCTGAGTAGCTTGTGATCTTCCTGAAATGTTAGTACTCACGGACAATAGCAAACCAAATAATATTCAATGAATAGATAATTCAGACGACATTATTTGTCATCATCAAAATCTCAAACTCGGGGTCATGGGTTGCAACAATATATACTTGATATAGGTGCTTCAGCCGCTTAGCCCTAAAATAAATAAGAGCATGGCCAAGTGTGGCTGGCATGAGTAATTTACTTTCCATATATAACAACTTGGGAAGTTTTATATTAACTTCATAGGATAACTATGTAGGAGAGTCTAGATGTTTCTTTCATAACATAATTTTAATTTAATGTATCGAGTTATGCAAGTTCTTAAAAATAAGGCATTTCAAATATCAGGGATCCAAAGGGAAAAAGAATGTCCCTTTACTGGGAATTTCTTTTTCATTTGGGTACCCTTCTAAAGGATGAACCCTACAAAGACTGAGGAGGATGATCAATAGAAGGACAAGAAGATGAGGAAGAAGATGAAATGCCTTATTTGTTAAGACTTGCATCATTCAGTAGGATTAGAATCCATGTTATTATCGGTGGGGCTTAGCCACCATTATTTTTTTGCAAACCTTAGATTATACTTTATATGGAACTTGCCATGAACATTCTTTTTACTATGGTGGTTTTATTTGGATTGATGAGCTTAAAATTGTTTGCTTTTTCTAAGTTTCTTTCATGCATGTGTGTGCGCCTGATTATGCTAGGCTCTTTAAGGAAAAAATCTTTTCTACTCATAATTAAAATTTTATGTTTGAGAAATAAAATGGTATAGAAACTTAATAATCTAGGGAATAGCCACAATCAATTAGGGTCGTATGCATATTGATACATCTTCTCTCTCCTTATTTTAATACACTTACCCACCCACGAGTAAAGTCTAGATAATCCAACCAATAAAGATGATGTGTTAGATTTGGGGAAGTCTAGTCTTTTTAAAAAATTATTTTATAAGCCGTTTAAATTTGATGCATTCCTAATTTGGAGACTTTAATTACCATGCATTATATTAGAAACTAATTAAATCAAAATTTAATTGCATTTGTTCTAGAAACATTTTACCCTACATAAGTATAAGGCTACTTAGGAACTTCTCTAGATGTCAGCCTTAACTTCTAAAAACTCAGCCACACACCCATCTTTCATAAAGATCAGACAGCGTGGATTTTATATAATTAGTTGGTAAGTTGGCATTCCTTTTTAGGTAGGATATAAGTCTAGAATGCATTATCTAGGATATGGGTGTTATTATTTTGTGTAGAATACTAAACCCACTCTAGATTTAGGATTCAAGGCTACTACTATCGGTGTCTCATAGTATGCCTCATCGATGGGTAACTTCTCTATCCTTTAGAGGACATAAATCCTGCCTATCCACTCCATATGGATGACGCCACCTCCATTATTCTCTCTTGTATGCTCCATGTGTATAATTTCCTTTTTCTCCTATTTCTTCTCATTACCTTAGTCCCTTCAGATATTGATGTGAGCTATGTATATTGACTAAGCTGAGTTGTCCCCTTCCTTCTCTTTGAGTAGGAACTTCCTAGTCTCCTTCCTATATGCCAATCCTATGTGAGAGGATAATGTAGGATCCTTAATCGAGTCTTCTTAGGCCCTGACTTAAGATGTAATTAACCAGAAGTTATTGTGCTCATGGAAAACTGAATCCCATATTAAATAAACCCCACTCGAGTTGATGTATCGGGTGGGGGAAAACCTTATTACTCTAATCAGGTCATGCATATTATTACACATTGAGGTACATGAGTTAAAGCCACTATCATCAATGGTTAATCATATGTATGCTCTAATTTACCCATCCATTAACCCGCTTACAAAGAGCAAAAAGGCATGTGATCATTTTTTCCTTTGGGATTTTGCGGTCGTACCCTTCTATGCTCTGTCCCACGTACATCAGTGTTCATTTCAGAGGTCCACAACTGCCCTCTTTTGTGGTATCAGAGTGGGATCTCAAAAATAGTGTTTTAGAAAACTTTGAGATAAATGATCAATGGAAATTTTGGTAATCGTAACACTGTGGAGGGTTATTCAATAACTCATCAACCTTTATTTGAAAACAACCCATTTGATTTCTAAAACAATTCGTATTTCAATATTTATGTAATCAATTAATTATAGAATTTGGCATATGATGCAAACCAGTTACTCATCTCCATCGTATATTATTAATGGTATCAAAATTGATATTCCCTTTAATGAATGGAGCAATGAGAATAGGGAACTCGCATAATTAAATGTTAGGTTTTTGAATTATTTCTTTTGTACTTTAAAATTTGAAGACTATATACAAGTTTCTACATGCACTACTAGGAAAGAGATTTGGGATAGGTTGTGTATTACCTATGAGGGAACTAGTGAAGTTAAATAGACTAAGCTAAATATTCTTTTGCATGACTACAAACTTTTTTGCATGAAACCTAGCGAGACTGTGTCTGAAATGTACACTAGGTTCACCAAGTTAGTAACATCCATGCATTCACTAGGTAGAGAACTATCAAATTCTGAAAAAAAATGTTAACAAAATGTTACATTGTTTACCTAGCTCTTATGATGAAAAAATAATTGCAATTATTGAATCAAAAAAATTAAATGTTTAATCTATTGATAATTTTCTTTGATCACTTATTACCTACAAGCATGGAGTAAGTCAAAGGCAAAATGATATAGGAAAAAATAAGAATGAGAGAATTGTAACACTAATAGCAAATATTTATGACAATGATAACACTTAAGCAGATGAGGATGACAAAATAGACTTGATGACACGCCAATTCAAAACCTTTCTGAAAAGAAAATTGAGGCATCATCAAAATAACTAGAGTAATGGTAAAGGCCACAAATCTATTAAAGTTTTATTTGAAACATATTGCTTTAAGTGCAGGAAACCTGGTCATCTTCAAGCTGAGTGCCCCAACCTGAAGACTAGCCCAAATAAGGAGAAGGGTGAAGAGAAGCCAAAGTATAAAAGGGGTAAGCAAAACATACAAAAATTGTTTAGGCCGACTCTTCCTCAGAATTATCAAAACAAGAAGCATAGGATGAGATAATAAACTTGTGTCTAACGGCTAATGATAATCTTAATCAATCTGATCAAGTTGAGGTATGTGAAGTCTCTTATAACGAATTGCTTAATTGTTTTGAAAATATTCTTGATTTGTATAAGAAGCTTAAGAAAATCCATGCTAGTCTTAATATTGAATTTTCTACTTTACAAAAAGAGAATGCTAATTTAATTATCAAGCACTCTACTTTAGATAGTGATCATATGACTATATTAGATGAGTTTAATGTGTTAAATAAGAAGCATATTGATCTATTCGATGCACATAATTCCTTGAAAACATCACATATTGAGCTAGAAAAAGCATTTAAGGATTTAGAAGAACTTGCATGTTAATTAGATAGCAATGAGCATGCACAAAAATTGGAAGTGGTAAGCTATGAATATGTAAATTAATATTTACAAGAAAAAATAACTACACTTGAGAGTAATAAACCACCATTTTTACTAGCTTAATGGTATAACCCCTCAACACAACATGAGTTACATGAACCTAGGAAAAGGTACCATCACCCATATAGGTTAGTAAACCCATTATCTTGTGTTTGGTGTTACTCTTATGGCATGTTAGGACACATAGTCTGCACTTACACTATCCACCATAGGAAACATTTAGTGTCGAGACCTAAATTGTATTCATCTGAGAATAACATTCATACATCTCATTCATTCAACTATAAGGTGGAACCCAACCTATATTAGGTTCCCAAATCTAACCTTTGAATAACATTGCAGGGATGTTCTCACAAAAGTCCTAGCGAGAGAATGTAAAACCTAAATTGTGGCTGCTTGAAGCATATGAATGGTGATATGAAGCAGTTCATCTCACTAGAGGCCATTCAAGAGGTAAATTGACATTAGGAGACAACAGCACTAAGAAAGTAATAGGATCAGGTATAATTTGAAACTCTAAACACTTTATAATTAAAAATATTTTGTTAGATGATGATTTAAAGCATAACTTGTTAAGTATTAATCCTATGTGACAATGGATTTGATGTAAAATTACTTTCTAGCAAATGCATGATTAGCTTAAATGAAAAACTTGTGTTAGAAGGAAAACAGATAAACAATGTTTACATGTTAGACTTGAATTGTAATAAATATTAAAATTCCTTGTATTTAAAAATAATAATTGATGAATTTTAGCTATGACATAAGAGACTATGCAATGCTAACATGAAAACACTTAGGAATATCACTTATAAAAACCTAGTTAGAGACATACTTAAGCTAGACTTCATTAAGGATCACCCATGTGATGCCTGCCAACTAGGAAAATAACTAAAATCGTTATTTCATTTAATTAAGGATATCAACACCCCTAGGCTTCTCCTTCACATGGACCTATTTAGACCAGTTAGTATAGCCAGCCTAGGAGGAAAGACTTATGGATTTGTGATAGTAAATGACTACTGTAGATTCAATTGGTTAAGATTTCTAAAACATTAGAGTGATTCATTTGAGGAATTTATAACCTTCTCCAGTTGGATTCAAAGGAAATTAAGATGTGAAACTTTAACTATTTATAGTGTTCATAATGGAGAGTTTGAAAATGACAGGTTTGAATCATTCTGTCAAGAGATAAGAATATAACATAATTTCTCTGCCCTAAGGACTCCCTAATAGAATAGAATAGCTAAAAGGAAAAATAGAACCCTGGTGGAAGCTACTAGTGCAATACTAGCTAAGTATTCACTCCCTAGGTATTTTTGGGTAGAAGTAATGAACACTACTTCACAACAGGAAAAACTCCAAAAATCGACGGTTTTTTCCGGCGGTTATCATGTCTAAACCGGTAATTTTTTTTATCACCGGCGGTTTCTCGGCGGCATTAAGGCCGCCGGTAAAAATGGCGTAGGAAACCCTTACCGGCGGTCTTTTACCGGCGGTTTTTTTTAGCCAGCGGTTTTCCAGCGGTATACACCGCCGGTGATGATCGGATTTGTAACCGGCGGCGTTCCGGGCGTTAAGCCGCTGGTGTTTTTACCGACAGATAACTGGCGATCACCTTACCGATGGTACATCGGCGGTTAAAGTGGGCGTCGTCTGTTTGCTAAACTGCCGGCAAGCGCCGGTACACCGCCGTTACCATTACCGTCGAGAACCGGCGGTCTAAGCTGATGGTATTACCGGCGGTGTACACCATCAGACTTCCACCGTAACACCGCCGGTGGCCATCGGAAACTGCCGGTATAATACCGGCGATGTAATAACGTTACCGGTGGCTTTGCTTTGCCGTCCGGTATCGTCGTTTCCGGCGGCCAAACCGCCGGTTGGCTACCGGAAACCTGTAGCACCTGAAAAAAAAATTGACAGCATTCCCTCTATTTGAGGGAGGTTCACCCTAAAGTCTAAACCTGCAGAAAGAACAATACATAATAAGATATTTTGGGCAACATGCCGCTATATTCATCAGAACTATAAACATAACCACAAATCAAATAAACAAGTTTACAATCAAACATTAAGAAGTTCCAAATAAGTTCATCAAACATAAAACTAGTTCACCAAGTTCTAAATTCAATAAGGTTACAATCACAAGTTCACAAGTTCTAAATACAATCATCAAACATAAAAAAGATCTAATCCTCAGCTGTATCCTCACTGTCTGCAGATGGCTGCTCCTCTTGCTCCTTCTTCCTTTGATTTTCAGCTCTGTAGGATTGCAGCTCTGCTTGCATTTCATTTTGAACTTTTCTCATTTCTTCAATCTCTCTAGATTGAACTTTTCTCATCTCTTCAATCTCTCTAGATGCAACCCTCTCGCTTACAGATTCTTCAGCTCCACCTGGATCATGAAATGCAGAGGTGTATGAACTGCCCTCAATAGCATAAGCCTGTGAACCGATGCAATATACCCTCTCCCTCTATCTTCCACCAACAACTTCTGACCATGTTTGATACTCAGAAATGTGGGCTGATCTAGAAGATGATCCCTCGCCAGTGGACTGCCGACTTTCTCTAGCTCGTACAAAATCATCCTGCGAGTTACAATTAGTTTTATTAAAATAAATTTTTATTCTAAAACTCCAAAAAAATTTACTCACATGAGCCTTCTTAGACTTCTCATCAACCCACTGATGGTCAGCTTGATGTTGATGAGTTCTTGTATGCAACTCAAATGGTGTTGGCTCCCGACCAAGGTACTCTTTCTTTTCCATATCTCTCCTTTTTCACTCACTCTCTCTCTCTCTACCCCTCCCTCTCTCTTTCGCTCTCTCACTCTCCCTCTTTCTAGTCGCTCTTGCTTTCTATCTATCTATCACTCTCTCTCTCTCTTGTTCTCTCTCTCTCTCTCCCTCTCACTCTCTTTTCACTCTCCCTCCCTTTTCTCTCTCCCTCTCCCTCTCTTTTCTCTCTCTCTCTCCCTCTCGATCTCTCGCTCTCTCTAACACTTGCTATCTATCTATCTCTCTAGTTCTCTCTCTCTCCCTCTCCCTCTCCCTCATTTCAATGCTAGCTCTCCCTCCCTCTCTCTCTCCCTCTCTTTTCTCTCCCTCAATCTCTCTCTTCCTATCTTGCTCTAACCCAAAGTCACAATCAACAAATTAGATCTACCCTAAACTAAAGTAACACATAATAAAAAAAATTTAGATCTACCCAAATGATTACAACATTACCTCTTGCATATGTCTAAATTACTACCTAAATCATCCAAAATATTAAAAACTCTTGCAAATGTCTAGTGATAACAAATAATCAAAGAAAAATGATAAAAAGTATCTTAAAATACTGATTTTTGTTCAACTCACATGAAATCTAGGGTTTCCGGCAGCGTGAGATCCGGAGTGAGATCGACGGCGGTCGGAGTTCAGAGATACGGCGTCGACGGTCAGAGATGCTACGTCGGCGGTGACAAATGGAAGTCGACGTGAGCGAAGGCGACGGGCAGCGACCGAAATGAGAGAGAGAAGGAAAGAATAGAAATGAAATGCGAGGTGCGGGCCTGTTCGTATTAGGGCATTCACCGGCAGTTTTCCGGCGGTCCGGACCGCCGGTAAAAAAATGACTTATCAACGGCGGTCCAGGCCGCCGGTTGATATTGACGTCCAGCGGTTCGCCGGCGGTGTATGGACCGTTGCTAGAACCGGCGGCTTAACGTAATAAACCCATCGGTTAGGCCGCCGTTAAAATCCGACGGTCAAACCACCGGCAAAATCGCCGGTAACACCGGCGGTCCATACATCGCCGGTTATAACCGCCGGTAATAGAAATTTTTCCTGTAGTACTTGCTGTATTTGAAGAATCATATAAGACATCTAAATCTAAACCTGAAGAAGAAGTAGTAGAGGTCATTCAAGGGGTAAAAACCATTGCCATAGGAGATGGAGTAGAACCTCAAAAACACTTGCCTAAAGATTGGAGATATTCTTCTGATCATTATGAAGAATTAAACTTAGGAGACCCGCCTGATGGTGTATGAACTAGGCATGGACTGAGAAAGGAGGTTAGTCATTCTACATTTATCTCCATGATAAAACCCATCAATATTGATTAAGCCTTAAAAGATGAATTCTGGATCCTAGAAATGTAAGAAGAGCTAAACAAATTTGTTAGGAATGATGTGTGGGAATTAGTCAAGAGCCTAAGGAGAAAAGTGTGGTTGGAACAAAGTGGTTCTTCAAAAATATGATGAATTACTTTGGAATAGTAGTATGAAATAAGACCATATTAGTAGCTAAGGGGTATAACCAAATTAAGGGAATAGACTTTGAGGAAACCTTTTCCCTAGTAGCTAGACAAGAAGACATGTGGGTACTCTTAACCTTTTCTTGCTTCAAGGGGTTTAAATTATAGAAAATGGATGTTAAGAGTGTCTTCCTAAACAGGGTAATCAAAGAGGATGTTTATATTGAGTAACCCCCTGAATTTAAGAAATCATAATTTCCAAATAATATGTTTAAATTGAAAACGGCATTGTATAGGTTAAATCATGCACCTAGAGCCTAGTATGAAAGGTTGAGTTCATTCCTTTTAAATAGAGGCTTTATTAAGGGTAGTGTAGACACCACCCTCTTCCTAAAGAAAGAAGGAAAAGAGTTTCTCATTTGTTAAATCTATGTTGATGACATTTTGTTTGGATCATCAAATAAAAACCTTTGGGATGAATTTTCAGAAACATGAGCAAAGACTTTGAAATAAATAAGATGGGAGAACTTAATTATTTCCTTGGATTTAGTGTAAGATATATAGATAAGGAAACCTTCCTTAGCCCAAATAAATTCATCAAGGAAATTCTTAAAAAAAAATGAAATTGATAATGCTAAGGCCATGAACACTTCCATGAGCTCCACTATTTAATTAGACAAAGACCTAAATGAAAATCAGCTGATTAACAAATTATAGGGGAATTATTAAAACACTTATGTACTTACCTGCTAGTAGGTTATATATAATGTTTAGCATTTACCTTTGTGCTAGATTTCAAGTAGATCCAAAAGAATCACACATGGCTATTGTTAAAAGAATCCTTAGATATTTGTTAGGCACCCCAAATCTTGGAATTTGGTATCCTAGACATAGCACCTCTTTTGAAATTGTAGGATATTTAGATTTTTGATTTTATACGTTGTAAGGTGGATATGAAAAGCACTTCTGGAACTTGTTAATTTATAGGAAATCCTTAGTTTCCTATTCTAGTAGAAAAGAAAATTAAGTAGCCCTCTCCATAACAGAGGTAGAATATATAGCAGTAGGGAGTTGTGTTGCTCTAAATCTATGGCCAAAGTGCAACTCTTAAATCTTTGATTACCTATAGGAACCATTCCAATTATGTATAACAACACAAGTGTAATTTGAATATCCAAAAATCCAATTCAGTGCTCCACTTCATAAGAGATCATGTAGCCAAGGGAGATATAAAATTGCACCATATAGCTACAGGTGATTAATTGGCATACATTCACAAAACCCCTAGCCTATGACACCTTTAGCACCTTGCGGACGAAAATAGGTGTTATAAACATTCATGATTAATCCAAGAGAAATTAAAAAAAAAAATCATTTAAAAGCTGTCGCTTATATGTGTTTAAATTATATGTGTTTATTCATATATCTATTTGTATTTTTTTGTTATTGTTTGTTAAAAAAAAAACAAAAAAATTGGGCTAAGATATTTCTTGATTATCATACACACACTTCAATAAGTCACAACAATATTTAATTTTTTTTACTGATCATGCTATATGATTAAAATTCATATTGGATGATATGCACAGATCACAGTCCTTTATTGCATCAATGATCTAGATTAAATCACTTATATACGCATTATATTGCATGACCCTCTATTTATATTATATGATCCACGTGTCACTAGCTGTTGAGGAACTCAATCTATTTGGTATGAAATTATTACCATTCGTACTATACGATACCTCCCTTCGTAGGGTATGATACGCATGACAAACTGGATAAGGATGAATTCAATTTATTTGATACAAAATCATTGCACATCGTACTATACAAACAACAATTTATATTATATGATCAAACAAGTCAAAGGTTGTACTAGCAACTCCTCAGATCGAACAAATTTTTTTAATATCATCCAGTACGATCCTTATTATACTGTACAATTTGATCGCCTTTTTTTATAGGTCATCCACTTGATTTAACTTCACCTAATCAAACTGTATGATCCATAATCATGTTGTATGATATACTTAAATCAACAAATTAAGTATTTTATATGATTTCAATCCATCTATCTCCCCTCCAAACTCTAAACTCATATCCTTTGCACTTTCTAAATGGTTGGGGAAGCAAGAAAAGTCATCTTACTTCAAGAAGTTCTTACTCTCGTCGCTTAGGCAATGATCGATGCCTAACTGTTGCTGATGAAGCAGCATATCTCCAACACAAGGAAGCTCAAATCACTTAATCACACATCATAAATTAGTACGTCTCAAATTTTTTGGTTATGAGTCTTTTTGACACAACTACCTTCCAATTCCTCCTTACTCTAGCCTTTTCCTTCTACTTTGAAATTCTTTATGATTTCTTAGTGAATCTTAGGATCAATGGAAACACCTCTATAATGACATCCTATGTTTGTCATTGCCATGTCAAAATCATAAAAGGAGACTTAGGAGAACTCTTCTACCTTAAATTTGAGGGAATTTGACCCCATTCTAGGGCTTCCATTTCAGATAATGATTGGAGTAGAAACAATTTAACCATTAGGAATTCAATATTGAATCAACACAACCCCTAAGTTTAATCCTTAAATCACAATGCAAAGGTTATGCAGCATGTCCTTTGTACTATAATTATTCTAAAATCTAGAGATCATGTGAAGATCACCCCTCTACTTTCCTTAGTCACCTAATTTATTATAATCTATACTCACATAGATGAATCTAAATTTCTAATTCATTACATTCAAAATTTAACTCCAATAAGACTCTGTTCTACCAAAAGTAAGTAAAATGTGGCTTTAGGATATGCCATATCTTATATCTTAAAAAAAATTATAAAATTACTTATCCTGCACCTACCGATAATAATCTTATCTTCCAAATGAAAGTTTCCTTCCGTATTCGTTTTCATCAGGGCCAGGACCCAGAAGAGCCAAATTTTGATGAGATGGGGGAAGATGCCCCTACACCAGCACCAACTCTAGTGGCTCAAGAACCAACATGAACCCCTCACCACTACCCGTATGAAGAACTGATACATCATTTTGACCATCTTGAGTCCCACCTAGACCAACAACAAATTCAATATGATGAAGACATTGGATGGTTTAGGGCATAGTTTGAATCAATTTAGACTAAAATTTCTTCCATTCACATCTACTTCCAATAATATACAACACCACCACCACCTGATCAGGGATCATCTTACTTTTAGTTCTGTATTGTGTTTATGTTTTGTATTGTTCTGCTCATTTTCTACTTATGTTGTCCTTTTTTGGTGATGTCAAAAGGGGAAGAAAATATTTGGTTATTTAGTTTTTTTTATATGTTTGTTCTGTTACATGTGTACCTATTTTTATTTAGAAAAAATTCTTGTTTTATTTATTTTATATTTTTTTGTTCTGTCTTTTTTTTTAAAAAAAAACAGAGAGAGCAGACCCCTAATTTTTTAACATCTTTTACTTAGTAAGGGGGACCTTAGGATGAAAATTCTTTCAAGCTACACTTTAACCAAATTTATTTACCATCATCAAAAAGGGGGAGATTGTTACAAATCTAGGATCCCTAGTCTGTGATTTTGATGATAATAAAAATTTTTGATTAAATTGTACATTCTCAGGAAATTTGTTAGATATTGTATTATGCACTAATGATTACAGGTACAACACTCAGGGAGACTAAAGACTCAAGACTAGGTAAGTTAGGATATTAAGTGAAACGAGTATGTATTGTATTTTCTTTATTTATCAATTTTCTTGAGTTAGGTCACATTAGATTGTATGTAATTGGATGACCGTACATACACACATAGGGGGACAGAGAAAATTTTATAAAAATTAAAATTTTTTGAACTAATCATCCTGTACGATTGAAAATCATATTATACGATCAGTTATGTTAAAGAATGGTTTAACGGTTAATTAAAATATCATGTTTTATAAACTAATCATACTATATGATTCATATTATGATCAAAACCCTATCTGCCAAATTAATTTAAGTAAGATATTGAAATTGATAATTTGAACAAATCATATTCTACGCTATAAATTGTACTACATAAAAATTTGAAATCTTTTTAAAATTAACCCTTATAAGTAGTCAATTAAATCATGACTTAATTAATGATAGTCAATCGATGTCGATCATACTAGATGATTGACAGAGATAAAATATGGACGTCCCGGAGATTATACCAAATAAAAACATGATTTTTGAACTAATTGTATTATACGATAGTCATATTGTACATGACAATTTACCTAAAAATAATTAATTGTATTGTATGATGAGAATAGTATTAGATGAGTGATAGAGACAAACTTCCTTCAACCTAGGAATTATCCCGTACAAATAGATTAAATTAAATAAATCATACTTGATGATCTCTAAAACATATTATATGATGTGTTCATAAAAATTTAATAGTTCGTTTGAATGACTGTTTACATCGTACTAGAGGGGACTAATTTTGAACTGTTTGTACTATTCAAGCTTGTATCATATTATATGAGCTTGGATCATACTGTATGAATAGTAACGAACAAATAGAATTTTTAAGGTTTTTTTAAGCCTATTATAAAAGTAATTATTTTAACCTTTTCTAATGATATGTGAAGAAAGGAACGTAACTAAAGGAGGAACTATTAGTGGGAGCTTTTGAGGAAAATTAGGGTTTTTGAGAGGAAGGGGAAGGTAAGCTTGAGTGTGAGGGATAAATAGTTTGAGGGGGATCACACGGTTACTCTAGGCTAGCTGCACACTTGCTACTTTGGCCTTGGTGAGTCTTGTGGGAGCTCTCTAGGGAGAGAGGCTTCTTAGTCCAGTCCACTAGGTTCTCTATCTTCTCCAGGAGGGAGAAAGAGGAGTACAAGTTCTCTGCCTTCTCTAAGAGGGAGAAAAAGAAGTCAAGGTTTTTTCCCTATAAAAGGAGTTTTCAATCCTTTATCACTTCAATTTGGTGGAAGAGATATTATAAAGGCTTCTCTTCCTTATTGTGGGAGAAAAAGGAGAGTCACTTTGTGTTAGTGCAATACTCATAGTAGAGGACTCCGGGGAATGGACGTTGGTCATGTTTTTTCTGAACCACTATAAAATTTGTTGTGTTCTTTCTGATTTTATTTTTTGTATTATACTTTTTGCACTTGATTTTTGTTATAACTATTTGGTGAGTTTCTGAAATTAATGTTATTTTGTGCAATTTAGAATTTCATCAGCATCATTAAAATTATTATTAATTTTATTGGCTTCTACATTATGAAACTAAATTTTCTATTTAAAAAGATTGAAAATTCTATAAAAGAATAGTACTCCTGTTTAGGATTATTTTTAAAAGCACAAATTCACCCCTCTCTTCACGTATCTCAAACTTTTAGCACAAGCATTTTACATTTAATTAAGCTAAGTCTCGATCCTCATTTCTCCATTCATTAAAAGGGTAACGCAATTTTAATGCCTTTAATAAAACGAGATAGTGCATAATAACTCTCTTGTTCTAAAAACCACATATGAAAATTGATAGATTACAAGTAAGAAGACATACGAATTTTCTAGAAATCAAACGGTATGGTGTCAAACAAAAGTGGATGAGTAATAGAGTAATCTTCTATGGTGTTCCCATTTCTAAAATGTTCCTTGGATTATTTTCCTCTAGGTTTTTTAAAAAATTATTTTTGAGTGCCGCTTTGATACCAATTAAAAGTTCAATAAGGTCGTTAAGCCTAAGTGAACTTATCCCTAGGCACATCAAAAGGGAAATGAATTGGTGAATTTAAAAACTAATTGCTTACTTAAAAAGATAAAAAAGATATTTTTGGATTTTTTAGTATTTGAAAAATTAGTAACATATATCACATAATACATATGCAAAAATAATTTACCAAAACATCAAAATAATGATGATAATATTATAATCAGTTGAATAAAGCATTAATCACAATCTTCACAAAGCAATTATCATGGAATTAAAATGCAATAAGTAAACATGTAAGAATAAAAAATTAGAGCAAACACACTAGAGATTTGTAGTGGTTTGACCAAACAATAAGCTACGTCCACTTCCCGAAGCACTCAACTATGAGTATTGCACTTTCACTATAGTGCCTCTCCTTTTTCCCCCACAACAAGGAAGAAAAGCCCCTACACAAATCACTTCAACTAAACTCAGTGCGGTAGAGAGCTAGAAGCTTTGTCACCCTCCAGCTAACGGTATCAGAACTTCAATATTTTTCTCCCTTCTGGAGAAGGTGGAGAACCTTTAACTAATTTCTCACCCTCTTGTTGATGATAGATAACCACATGCTTGGGCTGAAGAATTTCTTCCCAGAGCCTCCCAAGAAATATAGACGAACACGAGGAGGAACAAGGTAAAACACTAGGTTGGAGCAACCATTTGAACCACTCACACTACTTCTCCTTCACCAAAAAGCACTCACACTTCTTCCCAAAGCTCTCCTAGATCTTCTTCTCAAAGCTCCCTCTCAAGAATACTTAATAGCCAAAGACTTTGGACATGTTAATGAGAGAGATTAAATATAATACCTCATGTTAACCCCTAAAATTCAATTATGTAACTCTGATCTTATATTATGATCATAGATTATCTAGTATAATTAGTTTAACGCACTCTTGTTTGTATTGTACAAAAGGCTAGATGTTGTGAGATAAGTTTAAAGAATTGAGATGATCATCCAGGATGATTTAGATTATCATCCATTATGATTAGTTCAAATGCCTTGGATTATTATCCCGTATAATTGGCGATGATAAATTATCATCCTAAGCAAGAATCATGTCGTATAATATGATTGATCTAATTATCTTATATAATTTATTAGGATCAATTAATACATAATTATCCCTTAATTATAGGATTCACTTAAGCCTGATTTAAATATATCATATTATATGATATCTATCATTCAATATGAATAGTACTAAATTTGAATTTCAAAATATTTCGTAAATTATAATTGGTAGCTAGGATCCTGATTTTAGTTGTTCTTCATATAAAATCACGATCGTATAATATGATTAGTTCATCTTACATTATTTATCATAATTTGCAATTTTAATCATTTTTTAATTAGTTGATCATATAGTATAATATGGGTTATATAGTATGATTAATTCAAAAAATTTAACTTTTTATATTGCCACTAACTATTCATCTTATATGATCATACAATATTAATAAAAATTATCTTTTCATCCAAAGAAAGAGAGAAAAGTACTCCCTAGCAGAGTCGCCAGAGATCCATTGGTTCAAGAAAAATGGCACGAATGCATGAATCCCACTATGCAACCTTAGGATTTCATTCCCCTTAAGTCAGATTATAATTAACCAACTTTCCCCTGACTGACATGTCAGGGTTTATATATGGGGTCCTTACTTCCTATGCACTTATAGTTATGTACCCCTCTTAACACTTAAGAGAGAACTCTCAATTAAGGATGAATAAATTTTAGATATTTTTAGTCTCAATTATAGGGAAAATGCAGGTAAACTTGATCATGATCCCATGGCTCCGTCAACCCAGGTATACCATAGGTTTCAGTCTACCAATACTAACAATCATTAATCAAAGTGTCTAGTGAATCTGATTAGCATCTATGGGTTACCTCCTCTCAGGGATCCCAAGTAGACTGAAGTGGTTAGTGTGGATTTTAATTTTAATTTTATTTGGGCTTTGGAGTTTACATCTATTAAAATACCCAAAAGTTTATTTGGTTGATAGGTCTTATGAATTCCTTAGAAGTTACATATAGGTTTAATTTGGAGGGAGACTTAGAGCTCTATTTATGAGTTTTCCAAAGATTGGTCTTACAACCTAACTCTACAACAAGGCTTACTGAAAGTTTTAATTGCTTAAGTGAGTCTTATGAATTCCCTTAGGAAGTAGCCTAAAAAGCTAGTCTTAAAACTTAATCCTTTTAGACTAAGATGTCCAAATTATTTAAATTGGATTATTTGAGGTTTAGGATCATTGCACTTTATTTAACAATTTTCATAAAATATGGGTCTTACGACTTTATTAAGAAGTCGCCCATTAGTGACTCTTACAACCTAATCCAATATACTAGGATGCCCATTGGTTTAAATAACAGTTAGTGCTTTTGTGTGTTTTATAGAGGATCTTATGATAAAAATTTCACATGCTTTCAACATGGGATTAGTATCATAATTATGGTATTAAAGATGAGATTCTATCTAGAGGCTTTTGCCTTAATTTTTTAATAAGAGATGTCTACATATCTATGTTTGTGAGTTTTAATATTTTATTAAGAAATTTATGATATAATAGGTATCACGATTCCTATGAGAGGTTACCTAATTATTAGGGATTGATGGGTCTTATTGCTTCTATTAAAAGTAGTCTGAAGATTTTAATTGGGGGTTAGGACACATCATTTTTACGTAAAGATTTCCTTTAAGTAAATTTGATGACATGAGGTCTTAAAATAGGTGTACCTATTGCTTTATAATTGATAAAATTTATTATACAAGATTTATTAAAAAATAATTTTTCTTGAATTTATTAGATGATAATTGAAATCATTGTCAGAGCCTAACAACTTACAATGATCTTTTAAGTAAAAAATGAATGGATTTTTGAATATATGTATGTATAGGAGATATAGGGCCGCTTTCTTGAGCAGGTCTAATGCAAGTGCGGGTTCGCTTCCTTAGATAGGGGTGAAAATATGAGAAGGCAGAGGAGTTGTAAGGGCTTTTGTCTAGACAGGTGCAAGAGATATCAAAAGTGGACATCGATGGACTACGGGCATGGCAAGTTTTCCTAGTTCATATAAATTGGGTTCTAGAGTCGGAAGCATAGTGCATTGGAGTCAGAGGGTTTGACTAGCAAACTCCATGTGAAAGGTGTTGCGGGTCTATGGTTTATGATTTTGATGATAGCAAACATTCTTTGTTCTCTACAACTGCCTTATATACTGACATTTCAGGTTCACACGATCGGACTGCAATTTGGAATCAGCTCAAAATTGGGTAGACTAGATCTGAGTCAGTTTGTAATCTTTTTCCTTTCTTGAGTCTGTTGTATTTGGTGTGGCATGTGATGATTTGTAGCCTGGAAGATTTTCTGTTGTGCCCTAAAAGATTTTTATTTTTGGTAACATCGTCCGGGATGATATTTATATCGTCCTGGACGATCTGACAAAAATAGAAACCCTAATTAGGGCATCCTCATTAAAGCAGCCGTCTTTTTGCAAAACACATCGTCTTGGACGATTTTGTATCAGCCAGGACGATCAGCTCAATTCAGTAAGAATCTGCCGCCATATCTACTTAGGAAAATCTTATTTTTGGATATCATCCTGGTATATCGGCCTGGATTATAAAATATCGTCCTGGCCGATCCAGGTCAATTTTTCCAAACTTTCTCAGGCAGTTTTGGAATGCAATTAATGGGGATTTCGTCCAGGCCGATCGCAAGATCGCCCGGGACGATTAGACATCGTCCAGCTTCATTTCAGGGCAATATTCAGGACTAATTTCCTCATATTTGTGCTAATCGGCCAGGACGATATGCCTATCGTCCTGGACGATAATGTCGGCAACTTGCATTACTGAGCTTGTTTTAAGAGCTTCTCTTTAAGCTATGGCATGGCAACTTTTGTAAGCGTCTTTGGCAGCCATTGTAGCTTCGTTCTTGTGGGGGAAACTTGAAGAGAGAGCTTGAAAGCGAGAGAGGAAAGGGTGGAGTTTGAGAGGGAGAAGATCTTGTGATGGGGAGGAACTCAAGGGAGTGTGGTGGGGGATCCACACGGTTTCTCCGGCGAACTCGCACCTTAGTACCATCGAATTCAAGGCTTGTCTCGAGGTAAGTTCACCAAAGAAGATCCCTTTGGTGTCAAAGGACCCGGCGACTCCGCCGCACCGGGGAAGGTGGAAGTGATTTTGTAAGAGCTTCTCCGCCTAGCTGTGGGGGCTAAAGGAGAGACACTCGTGTTAGTGCAATACTTGGGGGGAGCCTCCAAGGAGTGGACGTAGGTCAAGGTTTGACCGAACGACTATAAATCCGGTGTGTTCTTTTCTTATTATTCGCTTCCGCATTTATTTTTTCCGCACTTTGTTTGTGGTGATTTTAGTTGGAGTTTTATCTTTGATTTTAAGGTTTTCCAATTCACCACTCTCTTGATTATCATGGGACTAAGTTCAAGAGGACCTAACATCCCTAACGAACTTTCAAGTGGTATCAGAGCGATTTTCATAAAATAAGTTTTTAAAAGCTTTTGAATTTCGATCCATGGCTAATTTTTCAAATCGTAATATTGTGGAAGGATATTCAATCACCAGACCTCCTTTATTTGAAAATATATCATTTGATTTTTGGAAAACTCGCATGTTTATTTTCTTGCAATCGATAGATTTTCATATGTGGCATATGATTTTAAATGGTTATTCTTCACCGTCACGAGTTTTAGATGGAATTAAAATTGATATTCCTTTTAATCAATGGAATAGGAAAGAACAAGTAAATGCTCAATTGAATGCAAAATCTTTAAATTGCTTTTTCTGTGCTTTAAATTCTGAAGATTTTATGTTAGTATCCACGTGCACTACTGGTAAGGAAGTTTGGGATAAATTGCACACCATATACGAAGGCACTAGTGAAATCAAGCAAACCAAGTTAAATTTGTTAATGCATGATTTTGAATTATTTTTCATGAAACCTTTTGAAACGATCTTAGACATGTATATCAGATTCATTCAAATTGTAAACTCATTACATGCTTTAGGAAAGAATTTTTCAAATTTTGAAAAAGTCAATAAAATTCTTCGTTGTTTACTTGAAAAATTTGATGCCAAAATTGTTGCTATTTGTGAATCAAAAGATTTGAATGATTATTCTATTGATAATTTGATTGGCTCACTCATTGCCTACGAGCAAAGTTTGGGTCAAAGACTTTTGGATGCAGGTGAAACTATTGTTCTAAAAGATGGAGATACAGAGAAAGATAGCCTAGTTGGTGACAAAGGCAATGAAGTGTCAAGCAAATCACAAAGCTCACCAAATCATAAGCAAAAGTGGAAAAAAGGTAAAAGTGGTAAGGATGTCCATATTTCTTCTAACGTTATTTGCTTTCGATGCAGGAAGCCTGGACATATGAAAAATTAGTGCCCTAATTTAAGAATTTTTCCTACTAAAGAAAAGGGCAAAGCGAAGCAAAATTTAAACTGTGAAAATAATGAAAGGCAAAAAATCTCATGTGCAGATCTGGTCTCTAAAGCATCGGACCAGGAGAGAGATAATGGTTAAGAGCCTTTCGTGTTTTTTTTTTTCTGTTGTGTTTTTGTGTTTTTCTTTTGTTTATTTTTATTTTTTAGTTTTATTTTTTCTTTGATTTTTTTTTCGTGAAAGTTTTTCTCTGATCAACACACACATTCACTTTTCTAAAAATGAAAAATCAACTTCCTGTTTTTCTTGAAATCTTTGGTAAGTTGTTTTTGACTTCTCTAAAACAGTCAAAGGAAGGAAACTCGTATTTTTGTTTCTCTTTCTCTCTTCTTAAAGAGGTTATTTTACTTTTGTTTCAAAATCTTCATCATATTTTAAATTGGATTTCGAAACTATTTTTTTTCATCTCCCTACATTTTTTCTATCGCATAGAAATCTTTTGCAAGATTGTTGAATCCACCTTAAAATTTTCTTAATCAAGTTGTTCGTGTTGTCAATAATTTGGGTTTACTTTTGTTTTGAAAATATAAGAAAGAAAGCATATTTTTTGCAAATAAAAAAAAAAGTGGCCAATGATGCCAAACCAAAAGATGCACAATGACGCCAAATTGAAAAAATAATACACAAAGTGTATTGAAAATCAAAAGATGCTCAAAGAGCCATTCAAGTGATAAAGGGCATAAAATGAGCCCACCAAAAATAAATATGCTTATTTTTCTTATACTACTAAAAGCTTAAGAAAATCATTGATATGTTCGAAACTTGTGCTTGAAAATCTTGGTTCCTGATTCAGCAATTCGTGCATTAATCTTCTATTAGATATGTTTTATGAAAGGAGTTTCGAAAAATTAATGTTTCTTTTTCCCATTTATTCCTTGATTTGGAAATTGGATTAAAAAGTTTTTGAGCCTTTAAAAGAACTTGAGTTGGGATTATCAAATTCTAAATTTATAACCTTTTCTGGGCTATGCGTTGTCAAATCCAATTCTACTAAATTTTTGATTAAAACCAAGAGGTAACTTTTTCATTTTAAGAATATTTATTTTTCACTAGATCAGGGAACATTTTTTTTCTTTTGTTCGTTTTGTTTTTTTGTTCCTCCTCTCTTTTTGATAATGTCAAAGGGGGAGAACGTATTATTGAATTTGTATGTTTTTTGTATTTTTTTTTCTTTCAAAAAAAAAAATTATCATCTCCCCTATTTTTAAAGGATTTATTCTAGTGAGGGGGAGATTATGAGGATTTACTGAATTGTTTGCCATCATAAAAAAGGGGGAGATTGTTACGGATCTATGGCTTATGTTTTTGATGATAGCAAACATTCTTTGTTCTCTACAACTGCCTTATGTACTGACATTTCAGGTTCACACGATCGGACTGCAATTTGGAATCAGCTCAAGATTGGGTAGACTAGGTCTGAGTCAGTTTGTAATCTTTTTCCTTTCTTGAGTCTGTTGTATTTGGTGTGGCATGTGATGATTTGTAGCCTGGAAGATTTTCTGTTGTACCCTAAAAGATTTCTATTTTTGGTAACATCGTCCGGGACGATATTTATATCGTCCTGGACGATCTGACAAAAGTAGAAACCCTAATTAGGGCATCCTCATTAAAGCAGCCGTCTTTTTGCAAAACACACCGTCCTGGACGATTTTGTATCGGCCAGGACGATCAGCTCAATTCAGCAAGAATCTGCCGCCATATCTACTTAGGAAAATCTTATTTTTGGATATCGTCCTGGTATATCGGCCTGGACTATAAAATATCATCCTGGCCGATCCAGGTCAATTTTTCCAAACTTTCTCAGGCAGATTTGGAAAGAAATTAATGGGGATTTCGTCCAGGCCGATCGCAAGATCGTCTGGGACGATTAGACATTGTCCAGCTTCATTTCAAAGCGATATCCAGGACGATTTTCGTCATATTTATGCTAATCGGCCAGGACGATATGCCTATCGTCCTGGATGATAATGTCGGCAACTTGCATTAATGAGCTCGTTTTGAGAGCTTCTATTTAAGCTATGGCATGGCAACTTTTGTAAGCGTCTTTGGCAGCCATTGTAGCTTCGTTATTATGGGGGAAACTTGAAGAGAGAGCTTGAAAGGGAGAGAGGAAAGGGTGGAGTTTGAGAGGGAGAAGATCTTGTGAGGGGGAGGAACTCAAGGGAGTGTGGTGGGGGATCCACACGGTTTCTCCGGCGAACTCGCACCTTAGTACCATCGGATTCAAGGCTTGTCTCTGTTGATGGAATTTTGAAAACATGTTTCGAAAAGATTAGTTTTCTTTGGGAGCTTTAAAATTGAGATTTAATTCTAATTCTAAAATCGAATCATCACGTTAGAAAAATTATACCACCCCGAAGGACGAACATAAAATTTCATAACGGCGTTCAGATTTAGAATTATGAAATTCATCTTGAATATTATGACCGGATGCTAAAGAGAACTTCTTATGGCCACGAAGGGTCAAAATGAGGTTCAACTGAATATCCAGCTACAATATTCAAGAAGTGTGATCGTTAGGTTCACATCCAAAGCCTTATCAAAGAAAGATGTATCTCCCCGAAGGGAGAAAATATCATTCGATGATAATTCTTTGAATATGATAATAATGATCACTAATATTTTAAATTTTCCCAAAGAAATCCAATTGAGTTTTGAAAAATCAATTTTTAAAATCAGGTGCGTGTGTGGTTCTAAATCTCCTACGAGCGCAAGCCCTCGTAGTTAATTACATCGTAGGAAAACGAGGTCTCCTACGAAAACTCTCGATTAAAATAATGGCAAAATTTTGTTAGAATTTCTAGGAGTGATATCAAAGTATGAATGGAATTATTGGAAAATCAAAAGGGAATGGATCAAAATTGATCAGTTATTAACGGAGTCAAAGGATGAGAGGTAGGGGACACTTTGAGATTCCAGAACCATCCGGAAGTGTCCCAACTTAATCTAAGTGTTAGGCTTTATGTTTTAGGATTGAAACGATATTTAATTAGAGTTGAGCATTTTATTAGAAATTTGGGACTATATTCCCGACATTTGGGGTCTTATAATCAAAGATCTGCCCCGGATCCTAAATCTATTTTGGACACTGGACCACAGTCGTCCGATCCTAACTAATGCAGTGCAAGGTCTGGACTTACCCCGGCCTGGATTGGGGAGCCAACTAACCACCTAATCGATTTAAAATACATGAATCCGGTCTTTTTATGAAAGAATGGTAGGGACGTTGTAATTAAAGTTTTGGAGAGTTGGGGCCGACATCTAGAGACTCTCCTAATTGGCCCCTTTGACTTATGTCGGGTGCTAAAATGCTAAGGACTATGCAATTAAAATTTTGACTCTTTAAGTGTGTCTCTAATGCAATGCATGCTAGTTAACAATCTCAAATTAAGTATGCTTGAAATTTTTTTTAAAAACAGGCTTAGAAAATAATTTTTTTAGAAGACTGGACTTCCCCAGGTCCGGCACCTCGTCCTCATAGGTCAGACTATCCGGACTCTACCCGCAGGCGGGGAAGGGTCTAAAGCAAGGAAAGAGTAATGCAGAAATATGCATGCGACCCCGGGGTCGATCCCCGGCTAATTCCCTAGATTCGCCATCTTTCTATGTTATTTAGACTCACTAAAATTTTAGACTTTAAGGTTATGAATATAAAAAAAAACTTTCACACCCTCACGAGCCTCACGTATCCAGGCGAAAACAAAGAGCGGCATGCAATCGCCAAAAAAACTAGTAAAAACAAGTAATCCTAGAGGCAATCAAATCATCACATCAAATATAAATTAATTAATAAATGTCCATAGGCAAAGTTGCCTTGCTTATTACAAACCAGAATATTACAGAAAGTAAAGTGGCCGGGCACCACTGACAACAACCCGGATTCTAAACCTAGTAACGACGCAAGTTATTTTGAGTGGGATACTCTCAATCTTCAAATCTTCAAATCTTCAATTTCATTCTTCTTTGGACTCCTTTTCTTCAATCTTCTTGGAATCTTCGTAGTGGATTACCCAAATGGACAAGAGGGCACTTCCCTCTAAGGGGGAAGGCCACTCTTTCCTCTTTGGGTAAGGAAGAGGTATGATCCAAATTTGGATTTCCAAATGGAAAAGGAGTGTTCCCTAAAGGGGTATCCTTTCCTCTTTGGAATCCAAGCTTTGGATCTATGTATCCCAATTCAAAATAAACTTTCACAACACTTGACACTTGCACAAATTACATTTATATCAAAATAATAGATCTAGACTCACCTGCAGGGTTATCCTAAGCAATTAATATATATAAAGCAGTTATTCCCAAGCAGTTGTATATGAGCAAAAAAAAGTAAACACACTGGCCACGCTCTTTTTATGATTTGGGGGCTTTAGCAGCTGAAGCACCTGTGCAAAGAGTTTATAATATTTATACATTTTTTTAATTTGCCCCCTTTTTTTTATTGCCCTGCATGAGCGCGGCCACCTGCAGAAAACTATGTCAACATCCAGATCGTACCTAACCTAAGGGTAATCTAGTCGCCAAACACATCAATCCATCCACAGAGTACAAAAAAAAGTAAGCAAACACAGCAAAGCAATTTCATCCACAACATGCAGTGAAAACTACGAAAAATCCGACACACAGCAGTAAAGTAAACACCGGCCTAACCTAGATCTAGAGTTGGTTGTCCTAGCACATCATCTAAAGTGTGTGTAAAAGGTCGTGTGGCTGGGGTAGGTCCTAAAGTGGGTTGTCAGTTAGAGTTGTCTAGAAAAGTTATGAATTTGTTAAGGCCTAAAAGGGGATTTAGATTAAAATTTAAGTATTAGTAGATTAAGAATTTTAATTGAATAGATTTTAGAAGTTAATTGATTACTACCTTTGTTTCACACCGAGGCCGTGAAGTTTATTTCACCTTCCTTAGGGCTAAGCTAATAGCCTCGTAGGCCTGGGTTACCCAGTAGCAATCGGGGTTGATTAAGTTACTTTAAGTTCGTTGTAATTAAGAGACATGAATTAATATTAGGAAGGGTTTCTTGCTGATTTTTAATGGGTTGGTTAAGAATTTTATTATCCTATTAAGAGAATTCTGAAATTTGGGAGAGTTAATGGATTATGGAAGTTATCCGGATATGCTAACTAAGGGGTCAAAATTTGACTTTAAAACAAATAGAGTTAATCTTTAGGATTTCAGATTTTTAATAAATACTAGACCCTATTATGAGTTGTTAGACAGGTGGCACACTCAATTTGGAGTTTTCTATCAAAAGTTATGATTTTTAGAAGTTTTAACCCGATTTTGACTTAGAGTTGACCAAAATGTTGACTTTTTGACTTTGACCAGATTTTGAGGGTTTAAAATTTTGGAAAATACTAGATTTTAATTAGAGTCATTAGCCACTGAGTTTGATTGATTTAGAATTTTCTACAATTATTTATGAATTTCGGAAGTTTGGGTATTTATTGGAATTATTAAATTATTTCAATTAAGGGCCCTTTTAATGATTTGAACCCAAATGAGTCTTAAACTTCTTGAAATCAACTCCAAAGATTCGAAATGATCTAAGGAGAGATCAGCAAGTGTTTAAAGATTTTTTGGGATTTTTAATAATTTTTAATTAATTAAAATGGATTAAACATTGATTTTGATTAAAATTAAATTAAAATGGATTTTAACGTCAAATTAAAGTAATTTCAATTTTCAATGATTAAGAGTTGAAATATGGTTGATTAGAGGTGTTATAGGTATATTTTGGAATTAATATAAATTTATGATGATTTATTGAATTTTCTAAGTCCTTAAAGGGGCTGAAATTTGACATGCTTAATTTTCTAACATAATGACCTCCAAATTGACTCAAATTTAAACCTAAGGTATATGATGTCACTAAGTTTACTATGTTCAAGTTTCACCCCTATTGGGTTTGTGTACAATCCCCTATGAATTTTCTAAGTTTTCTAGACATTTCTTTAATTATTTTTCCTAGGTGTCTCTACTATTTAAATAGGCATGAAACTTGGTGTGTCTAACCCTGACATACAAACAATCATACCACAGAAATATCACAGCAAAATATTAAAACCCTAAGGAGTTATGAATTTTCAAAGTTTAGGGTTCAAAATAGACCCTTTACCTTAAAAATTCATATCACAGAAATCTATTGAGCATCTGAACCTAGAAATATTATGAAACATGTCTAAGATACTCAATAATTATCCACCAAAATTTGGGATTCATTTGATCACTGGATTGTGAGAAAATTGCGATACATGAAATTCACATAAACTCAAATATCTCACAATACAGAAATCAAAACAATATAATTTTAATTTTAATAAATACTACATTTGATTATCTTTCCAACGAGCCCAAGAACTCCCAATTTGGTGGAAAAATCGATTTTCTGTGAATTTTGAAAGATTTGGAGCATTTAAAGTATTTTTTATTCAGATTTGGGTCAAATCAGATGGCGATGACGTGGCGGCGTGGCATGATGCCACGTGTCAGATCCCGGATGGACCCGTGTTTCACCCAGAGGAGGGCCGCGCGGTTTGGGGCGATGTGGCCAATTCTGGGCCGTCCGATCGCGTTACGGCTCGATCGGACGGCTCTGGTTAAACCAGAGTTAAAAAATTTCAAATGCCTATATCTTTCAAAATACTCGACGAAATTACACGAAATTTGAACTGTAGCTAGAGGGCAATATGATCTTACAATGCCTGGAGTTTGGAGGCTCCATTCATTGTAAAATTGCTACAGTTTCAAATTAAAATTTAAACTTAAAATGAGTATAACTTACAATCCAACCGTCGGATTTTTGTGATTTTTGGCTTGTTGGAAAGCTGCAGCAATTCTCTACAACGTTGCGGAAGACTCCAAAAGCCGGATCTTTTTGGATCGAAAGTTATATTTGAAAGTCCTCTTTCTCTCTCTAGAATGCTCTCTCCTCACTAAAATAGTGATTTGAGGCTTGGAAATGGTTGGGAAAAGCTTGGGAAGGACTTGAAATGTGCTGGAGTGTGTAGGAGGAGCTCTTAGAAGGTTGGGGGCTGCTGGAGTTTGAAGCTTTTGATCATATCAAAGGGAATGATGAAGATGCCCCCTTTAGGTCAAGTTTTCCCCCACTTTAACTTTGGCTTTTGGATTGGATGGTTGAGATTTGATTTGGAGTAGTTTTGGATGAGTGCCAAGTGTCCCCTATGCTGCCCAAAGCTATGGAATAGGGTTGGTGGTTGAGAGTGACATCTCTTGGTCCATGTGGAGAGGGACCACACCTTTTTCCCCATTTGGATGAACCAATGCTTGGCTTAGTTAATAGAGCTTGTTTAATGATCAATTAGGGAGGAAAAAAGCATATTCCCATCAGTCAAAAAGGAGATTTTGGCTTGGAGAAAGGGTTTGCTTTATGGGATGATGAGGTGGCCAAGCTATGGTCTCATTTCAAGGGTTGTTTTTGACCCATTGACTTGTTGACTAGTCAATGGTGACTAGGATGTGCATGAGGAGGTCAAGAGTGCTACAAGACATCATGCCAAGGAATTTGAAGTCAAGGGTGTATAATTGACCAATTTTGATGGGTTGAATTGATTCAAAATCACTAGAATGGTTAAAATTGACAAGTGTTGGGTTAAAGGGTTGATTTAGTCAACCATGGTTGACTTGGTCAAACCAAAGAGTAAGTTTGGGTTCAATGTGTTCCTAAAGTTATTTAGGATCTATTGGAATGACATTTGAAGAAGATATCAAAGGTTCATAAGTCAAATCAAGTTGAGTTTAGGCCAAAAGTCCAAAAATCCCCATTTAAGGGCATTTTGGTCATTTTGGTCTCAAGTCAATTCTGGGTCAAATTAAATCTAAAAAGATGTAGATCATTTCTTAACAAGTCAATATCAAGGTATTAGGGGGGATCAAAAGATTTGGAGGGGGATCCAAAGTCAAATTCCACTAGGTGAAAGGCCTAGTGGCATGAATTATAAATATTCGAATGTTTTGCAACATTTGGAGTTTGATTAAGTTTATGGGGTTAGAGTACTCCAAATGGGTTCAAATTTGAAGGGTAACCTCCAGAGACATGTCTTATCACTTTGCAAGTGATAGACTCTGAATCAGAGGTCATTTGACTGGGTTTTGAAGTGTTCAAAAAATCCTTGAAAAAGGTCTTCAGGACAGGGTCTTAAGACTTTGGATTTGAGTCTAGATTTTTGGATTTGGAATGGATTTCAAGTTTGAATGATTAATATTAAAGTATCCAAATCATTTACAATCATGTGGTGGTTGTTAATGAATGGATAGGGTCAAAGCTAGATTGAAGTTTGGATCAAAGTCTAAGTTGAAATTTGGATTGTCAAATTGATTGGATCAAAGTTTGGATATATTTAAAACTTGAATTAATTTGGATTTGAATTGAATGAAGTTTGAGATTTGAATTGATCAAGGGTAGGGATTAACTTAAAGTTGGAGTTGGTCAAAGGTAGGGATTGATTTGAGGTTGGAGTTGATCAAAGGTGGGGATTGATTTGAGTCTGGATTGAACCTAAGATCTAGAGGGGTTCTAGGATCTAGGATCTAGGATCTAGAGGGGTTCTAGAATTTGAGATATAAGAGAATCCTAAGCTCTGGAGTAGGCCCTAAGGTCTAGCTCTAGGAAAGGATCTTAAGGTCTAGAGTGGATCCTAAGGTCTGGCTCTAGGAAAGGATCTTAAGGTCTAGAGTGGATCCTAGGATCTAGAATTAATCTAGAGTTTGGAAGGGCCTTAGTGACCTCATACAAAAATGAGGTCAACAAATGGACCCCCAATGTGTGTGGTTGAAGGAACTTCTGCTGCACACATTGGCGTTGACCGAATAGAAGTGGAATCTTAAAAGTGTAAGGGAGGGCATCTCCCAACCTTAGGCCTATAGGATGCTATTAAAAGGCTTACACCTACTAGACAGGAGAACTGGAGAAACCAAGGTAGGGAATACCTAGCCTTGGGTCTAAGGAAGGGCATCACCCAACCTTAGGCCTATAGGATGCTGATAGAAGACTTACTCCAAATAAGCAGATTAACTGGAAACCAAAATAGGGAATACCTAGCTTTGGGTCTAAGGAAGGGCATCACCCAACCTTAAGTCTACAGGATGCTAATAGAAGACTTACTCCAAATAGGCAGATTAACTGGAAACCAAAGTAGGGAATACCTAGCTTTGGGTCTAAGGAAGGGCATCACCCAACCTTAGGTCTACAGGATGCTGATAGAAGACTTACTCCTAGTAGACGGATCAACTGAAAACCAAGGTAGGGAATACCTAACCTTGGGTCTAAGGAAGGGCATCACCCAACCTTAGGCCTATAGGATGCTGATAGAAGACTTACTCCTAATAGGCAAAATTAACTGGAAACCAAAGTAGGGAATACCTAGCTTTGGGTCTAAGGAAGGGCATCACCCAACCTTAGGTCTACAGGATGCTGATAGAAGACTTACTCCTAGTAGACAGATCAACTGGAAACCAAGGTAGGGAATACCTAGCCTTGGGTCTAAGGAAGGGCATCACCCAACCTTAGGCCTATAGGATGCTGATAGAAGACTTACTCCTAATAGGCAAAATTAACTGGAAACCAAAGTAGGGAATACCTAGCTTTGGGTCTAAGGAAGGGCATCACCCAACCTTAGGTCTACAGGATGCTGATAGAAGACTTACTCCTAGTAGACGGATCAACTGGAAACCAAGGTAGGGAATACCTAACCTTGGGTCTAAGGAAGGGCATCACCCAACCTTAGGCCTATAGGATGCTGATAGAAGACTTACTCCTAATAGGCAAAATTAACTGGAAACCAAAGTAGGGAATACCTAGCTTTGGGTCTAAGGAAGGGCATCACCCAACCTTAGGTCTACAGGATGCTGATAGAAGACTTACTCCTAGTAGACAAATCAACTGGAAACCAAGGTAGGGAATACCTAGCCTTGGGTCTAAGGAAGGGCATCACCCAACCTTAGGCCTATAGGATGCTGATAGAAGACTTACTCCTAATAGGCAAAATTAACTGGAAACCAAAGTAGGGAATACCTAGCTTTGGGTCTAAGGAAGGGCATCACCCAACCTTAGGTCTACAGGATGCTGATAGAAGACTTACTCCTAGTAGACGGATCAACTGGAAACCAAGGTAGGGAATACCTAACCATGGGTCTAAGGAAGGGCATCACCCAACCTTAGGCCTATAGGATGCTGATAGAAGACTTACTCCTAATAGGCAAAATTAACTGGAAACCAAAGTAGGGAATACCTAGCTTTGGGTCTAAGGAAGGGCATCACCCAACCTTAGGTCTACAGGATGCTGATAGAAGACTTACTCCTAGTAGACAGATCAACTGGAAACCAAGGTAGGGAATACCTAGCCTTGGGTCTAAGGAAGGGCATCACCCAACCTTAGGCCTATAGGATGCTGATAGAAGACTTACTCCTAATAGGCAAAATTAACTGGAAACCAAAGTAGGGAATACCTAGCTTTGGGTCTAAGGAAGGGCATCACCCAACCTTAGGTCTACAGGATGCTGATAGAAGACTTACTCCTAGTAGACAGATCAACTGGAAACCAAGGTAGGGAATACCTAGCCTTGGGTCTAAGGAAGGGCATCACCCAACCTTAGGCCTATAGGATGCTGATAGAAGACTTACTCCTAATAGGCAAAATTAACTGGAAACCAAAGTAGGGAATACCTAGCTTTGGGTCTAAGGAAGGGCATCACCCAACCTTAGGTCTACAGGATGCTGATAGAAGACTTACTCCTAGTAGACGGATCAACTGGAAACCAAGGTAGGGAATACCTAGCCTTGGGTCTAAGGAAGGGCATCACCCAACCTTAGGCCTATAGGATGCTGATAGAAGACTTACTCCTAATAGGCAAAATTAACTGGAAACCAAAGTAGGGAATACCTAGCTTTGGGTCTAAGGAAGGGCATCACCCAACCTTAGGTCTACAGGATGCTGATAGAAGACTTACTCCTAGTAGACAGATCAACTGGAAACCAAGGTAGGGAATACCTAGCCTTGGGTCTAAGGAAGGGCATCACCCAACCTTAGGCCTATAGGATGCTGATAGAAGACTTACTCCAAATAGGCAGATTAACTGGAAACCAAAGTAGGGAATACCTAGCTTTGGGTCTAAGGAAGGGCATCACCCAACCTTAGGTCTACAGGATGCTGATAGAAGACTTACTCCTAGTAGACGGATCAACTGGAAACCAAGGTAGGGAATACCTAGCCTTGGGTCTAAGGAAGGGCATCACCCAACCTTAGGCCTATAGGATGCTGATAGAAGACTTACTCCTAATAGGCAAAATTAACTGGCAAACTAGGGTGGTGCCACGAAGGGCGTACTCCACCACTAGCGAATGGTCATGTGGGGAGGAAACTTGCTCCACACAGAGGACCGAAGCTGGCAAACTAGGATGGTGCCATAAAGGGCGTACTCCACCACTAGCGAGTATGAATTAGGATGGTGCCACGAAGGGCGTACTCCACCACTAATCCCCAAGTCAAATGCCAGGGTGGTGCCACGGAGGGCGTACTCCACCACTAGCATGTGAGAATCAGGATGTTTCCATGAAGGGCGTACTCCACCACTGATCCACAGGTAAAAGCCAGGATGGTGCCATAGAGGGCGTACTCCACCACTAGCGGGTCTAATCCTAAGGAAAGGAGAGACCTAACCTTAAGGAAAAGAGAATTGGAAATAATGATTGATGATTTTGAATTTGATTTGATTTCTTTGAATTTGAAGGGGTGAATTTGATATTTAATTTGATTCTCATTAGGCATGACACTTCTTAAAGAACCGCCCAAATGAAAGGAAACATCTGGTGGTATCTTCAAAATTAATCGATTGCCATGAACCTCCCTTATAGATTATCTTTAAGGTGGTCGATCCAGTCAATGTTGATTCAAACCTTCCATTAATCTTATGGTGGACTAAAATTGGTCTCCAAAGGACTATAGCCAAATCTTCTATTTGGAAAGTCCTAAGGTAACACAATTTTATCACGAGCTTGAATCATACGTGACTTGTATAATTTCAAATTTTGTTGAGTTCAAAATAACTTTCTTCAAGGCCTTCGAAATCCTCCAATTGGAGTCAGGCACTCTACTTAGTTGTGACTCAATTTTGAAAGTCAATTTATAGCCATGTAAAACACACCTCTATATAAGAACAAGCTTGGACCCAACATAGAATGTTATTTCACAGAGTAGATCTTAAAAGAAACGATGCTTATGTTTAAGGATTCACATGTATCTCTCAAGAATGGGAGTTGAATTCTTATCGAGAATAGAAGATTCATTCTTTTTATTGAAAATTTCCTCTTAATCATTTGGACCCTGTCAAAACGACAAGTGGGAACAAATTCAAAAGTATAGTGAGAGGTAGAGTGACCCTAATTGACCCGAAAAGAGCCAAGGGTTTTGTTGACCCAGATCAAATTTCATTGAAATTGAACTAGGTTCTCCCTTGTAGAAATTTTGAATTAAAATTAATTTCAAAAGGATTTAAGTTGGATCGAGAAATTAAATCTTTTCAATTCTCTTGCATAGAATTTTCTATCTAATAAACTGTCCATGCATGACAATAAATCTAGATTCAAGATTTTTCAAAGTCAAGCTATTAAGGGTGATCGGGACCTTTGAGATTTAAGGATTTAAAAAGAAGGAAGCCTCTTTCACTTTTTTTGTGACGTGCTTTGCACATCTTTTTATTTCTTTGGCGCACTTTGCGCCTTTCTTCTTTTTTGAATTTTTTTTAATGCACTTTGTGCATCCTTCGAATTTTATTTTAACAAGAGGCTTCACTTTCTTTAAAACCTTAACATGATTGTTCTTTTATTTTAATCCAGGATAATATCGCAAGTATAAGAGAAGGAAATTCATTCTCTTATCCAAGGAAAAATAATCCCCAAATTGGACCCAATTCTTTTGATAAGAAAATATCAGCTTAACTTAGAAAATCGTTGAATAGATTTAGAACATGCAAGAGAAGCCTATAAGATAGAAAACCGCGAGAAGACTGAGAAGATTTTCATTTCAAAAACCAACTTAAGTTTGATACAAATTTCAATTCAAAAATCAAATTAACCCGCAGAAGCGGTGGGAGGGAGGGGCCTTTAAGGATCTAGTGGGGTCAACTATAACTCTCTCATATTTTTGACTTAAAATAGAGGTCAATTCTCATATTTTTGACTTAAAAAGATGGATCAACTATCCTAAAATTCTGATCCGGTACACTTTGAGAATTAATATGATTTCCTTTAAAATAGCAAGTCTAGGTGGCAAGACCCTATCAATATAAATTATATTTCCATAATCTCTTAAGAGAAAGAGATTGTTATGGGGTCTGCACTACCCCTAACTAGTGCTGCATCATTTCAATCTAAGGATCTATCGTAATAGGACCCCTTTTAGAAGTTAAATTCAAATGGTGTCACTATCTGACAAGATCTCAGATCCATCATTATTCCCCTCCCTAATTGCTAGTAATCTAGCAATTATGAGAGTGGCACCCCGAGCGATTTCTGCACCTCCTCCTCTATAGACGATATAGTAGGGCACATATAATAATGTGACCTAACATCATCCAGTAGAGTGGATGGGTCATAACCCTCAATTGGGGGCCTATAGTCTATTATTGTTGATTGCTCAATTTAGATTTTTGTAGATCTTTTATGTGCAATAGTCAAAAGGGCAAAGTGGATATCACGCTATCATTCTCACAACCTCCCTTCCTTGAGTAAGAGGAAGTGGGTGGAAGTGGCTTCCACCAAAGAGGGGGTATGTGAGAGCAGCAATGAACCCTCCATTAGCCTCAAATTTGACTTACTCTTAAGGCTTCTGATTCAGCAATCTTTCTAGCCTTTTGAGTATATTTAATTTCCTTGAATTAAGGAAAGGTGATTTAAATCAATTGATTTTGAAATGGAATTGGAATCTTGAAATCAATTGATTTTCTTCAAATTTTGGAACTCAAAATATTGAGTTTTCACTCAGCGTCAAGGTTCAATAAATTGATAAGAAAATCTCAAGAGTTATGCTTGACTCTCTCATTCCACCAACTAACTAGGAATGAAATGTCAATGGTTAGATTTGGTTGAGAAAATTTGAACTTGATGTTGAAGTTAAAATGGATCTTCTTCAAATTTCGAAACTCAACATGTAAGATTTTTTTGAACATGCAAATCTGCGAAATTGATATGAAGAATCCCTAGGATTAGGCTTGACTCTTTCATTCCACCAATCGACTTGGGGTGAAATGTCAAAGCCTACATTTGATTGAGAAGATTTGAATTTTAGAATTGAAAATAACAGATCTTCTTCAAATTATGAAACTCAACATATTGAATTTCATTTGAATATGCAGGTTTACAAAATTGACATGAAGATCTTAAGGTATGGCTTGACCCTTTCGCTCCACCAATTAACTTAGGGGCAAAAATGTCAAAGCCTGGAGTTGTTAGAGGGAGAGTTGAATTTTGATTTTGAAACTGAAGGGTCCTCCATAGAATGCGAAACTTAGCATACTCGAGATTTAATCGGATATGCAAGCTTGCAACATTTATGAAGATCTTAAAGAATTTGACTTGACCCTTTTGCTCTACCAATTAACTTGGAGGCAAAATGTCAAAGTCTGACTTGGATAAAAGTTTCCTCGCTAACCTCTCTATTTGATAGGTCTTTTCTTTTAGATGTTGGCCACACTCACCCAAGGAAGAAATGGGTAGAGGTACCAACGGAAGAAAGGTAGTTAAGACTACCGATGAGACAAAATTTTGCCAATATTAAAGATGGAGAGAGAGATTTAGTCCCACCGGGCGTGCCATTTTTTGTTGATGGAATTTTGAAAACATGTTTCGAAAAGATTAGTTTTCTTTGGGAGCTTTAAAATTGAGATTTAATTCTAATTCTAAAATCGAATCATCACGTTAGAAAAATTATACCACCCCGAAGGACGAACATAAAATTTCATAACGGCGTTCAGATTTAGAATTATGAAATTCATCTTGAATATTATGACTGGATGCTAAAGAGAACTTCTTATGGCCACGAAGGGTCAAAATGAGGTTCAACTGAATATCCAGCTACAATATTCAAGAAGTGTGATCGTTAGGTTCACATCCAAAGCCTTATCAAAGAAAGATGTATCTCCCCGAAGGGAGAAAATATCATTCGATGATAATTCTTTGAATATGATAATAATGATCACTAATATTTTAAATTTTCCCAAAGAAATCCAATTGAGTTTTGAAAAATCAATTTTTAAAATCAGGTGCGTGTGTGGTTCTAAATCTCCTACGAGCGCAAGCCCTCGTAGTTAATTACATCGTAGGAAAACGAGGTCTCCTACGAAAACTCTCGATTAAAATAATGGCAAAATTTTGTTAGAATTTCTAGGAGTGATATCAAAGTATGAATGGAATTATTGGAAAATCAAAAGGGAATGGATCAAAATTGAGCAGTTATTAACGGAGTCAAAGGATGAGAGGTAGGGGACACTTTGAGATTCCAGAACCATCCGGAAGTGTCCCAACTTAATCTAAGTGTTAGGCTTTATGTTTTAGGATTGAAACGATATTTAATTAGAGTTGAGCATTTTATTAGAAATTTGGGACTATATTCCCGACATTTGGGGTCTTATAATCAAAGATCTGCCCCGGATCCTAAATCTATTTTGGACACTGGACCACAGTCGTCCGATCCTAACTAATGCAGTGCAAGGTCTGGACTTACCCCGGCCTGGATTGGGGAGCCAACTAACCACCTAATCGATTTAAAATACATGAATCCGGTCTTTTTATGAAAGAATGGTAGGGACGTTGTAATTAAAGTTTTGGAGAGTTGGGGCCGACATCTAGAGACTCTCCTAATTGGCCCCTTTGACTTATGTCGGGTGCTAAAATGCTAAGGACTATGCAATTAAAATTTTGACTCTTTAAGTGTGTCTCTAATGCAATGCATGCTAGTTAACAATCTCAAATCAAGTATGCTTGAAATTTTTTTTAAAAACAGGCTTAGAAAATAATTTTTTTAGAAGACTGGACTTCCCCAGGTCCGGCACCTCGTCCTCATAGGTCAGACTATCCGGACTCTACCCGCAGGCGGGGAAGGGTCTAAAGCAAGGAAAGAGTAATGCAGAAATATGCATGCGACCCCGGGGTCGATCCCCGGCTAATTCCCTAGATTCGCCATCTTTCTATGTTATTTAGACTCACTAAAATTTTAGACTTTAAGGTTATGAATATAAAAAAAAACTTTCACACCCTCACGAGCCTCACGTATCCAGGCGAAAACAAAGAGCGGCATGCAATCGCCAAAAAAACTAGTAAAAACAAGTAATCCTAGAGGCAATCAAATCATCACATCAAATATAAATTAATTAATAAATGTCCATAGGCAAAGTTGCCTTGCTTATTACAAACCAGAATATTACAGAAAGTAAAGTGGCCGGGCACCACTGACAACAACCCGGATTCTAAACCTAGTAACGACGCAAGTTATTTTGAGTGGGATACTCTCAATCTTCAAATCTTCAAATCTTCAATTTCATTCTTCTTTGGACTCCTTTTCTTCAATCTTCTTGGAATCTTCGTAGTGGATTACCCAAATGGACAAGAGGGCACTTCCCTCTAAGGGGGAAGGCCACTCTTTCCTCTTTGGGTAAGGAAGAGGTATGATCCAAATTTGGATTTCCAAATGGAAAAGGAGTGTTCCCTAAAGGGGTATCCTTTCCTCTTTGGAATCCAAGCTTTGGATCTATGTATCCCAATTCAAAATAAACTTTCACAACACTTGACACTTGCACAAATTACATTTATATCAAAATAATAGATCTAGACTCACCTGCAGGGTTATCCTAAGCAATTAATATATATAAAGCAGTTATTCCCAAGCAGTTGTATATGAGCAAAAAAAAGTAAACACACTGGCCACGCTCTTTTTATGATTTGGGGGCTTTAGCAGCTGAAGCACCTGTGCAAAGAGTTTATAATATTTATACATTTTTTTAATTTGCCCCCTTTTTTTTATTGCCCTGCATGAGCGCGGCCACCTGCAGAAAACTATGTCAACATCCAGATCGTACCTAACCTAAGGGTAATCTAGTCGCCAAACACATCAATCCATCCACAGAGTACAAAAAAAAGTAAGCAAACACAGCAAAGCAATTTCATCCACAACATGCAGTGAAAACTACGAAAAATCCGACACACAGCAGTAAAGTAAACACCGGCCTAACCTAGATCTAGAGTTGGTTGTCCTAGCACATCATCTAAAGTGTGTGTAAAAGGTCGTGTGGCTGGGGTAGGTCCTAAAGTGGGTTGTCAGTTAGAGTTGTCTAGAAAAGTTATGAATTTGTTAAGGCCTAAAAGGGGATTTAGATTAAAATTTAAGTATTAGTAGATTAAGAATTTTAATTGAATAGATTTTAGAAGTTAATTGATTACTACCTTTGTTTCACACCGAGGCCGTGAAGTTTATTTCACCTTCCTTAGGGCTAAGCTAATAGCCTCGTAGGCCTGGGTTACCCAGTAGCAATCGGGGTTGATTAAGTTACTTTAAGTTCGTTGTAATTAAGAGACATGAATTAATATTAGGAAGGGTTTCTTGCTGATTTTTAATGGGTTGGTTAAGAATTTTATTATCCTATTAAGAGAATTCTGAAATTTGGGAGAGTTAATGGATTATGGAAGTTATCCGGATATGCTAACTAAGGGGTCAAAATTTGACTTTAAAACAAATAGAGTTAATCTTTAGGATTTCAGATTTTTAATAAATACTAGACCCTATTATGAGTTGTTAGACAGGTGGCACACTCAATTTGGAGTTTTCTATCAAAAGTTATGATTTTTAGAAGTTTTAACCCGATTTTGACTTAGAGTTGACCAAAATGTTGACTTTTTGACTTTGACCAGATTTTGAGGGTTTAAAATTTTGGAAAATACTAGATTTTAATTAGAGTCATTAGCCACTGAGTTTGATTGATTTAGAATTTTCTACAATTATTTATGAATTTCGGAAGTTTGGGTATTTATTGGAATTATTAAATTATTTCAATTAAGGGCCCTTTTAATGATTTGAACCCAAATGAGTCTTAAACTTCTTGAAATCAACTCCAAAGATTCGAAATGATCTAAGGAGAGATCAGCAAGTGTTTAAAGATTTTTTGGGATTTTTAATAATTTTTAATTAATTAAAATGGATTAAACATTGATTTTGATTAAAATTAAATTAAAATGGATTTTAACGTCAAATTAAAGTAATTTCAATTTTCAATGATTAAGAGTTGAAATATGGTTGATTAGAGGTGTTATAGGTATATTTTGGAATTAATATAAATTTATGATGATTTATTGAATTTTCTAAGTCCTTAAAGGGGCTGAAATTTGACATGCTTAATTTTCTAACATAATGACCTCCAAATTGACTCAAATTTAAACCTAAGGTATATGATGTCACTAAGTTTACTATGTTCAAGTTTCACCCCTATTGGGTTTGTGTACAATCCCCTATGAATTTTCTAAGTTTTCTAGACATTTCTTTAATTATTTTTCCTAGGTGTCTCTACTATTTAAATAGGCATGAAACTTGGTGTGTCTAACCCTGACATACAAACAATCATACCACAGAAATATCACAGCAAAATATTAAAACCCTAAGGAGTTATGAATTTTCAAAGTTTAGGGTTCAAAATAGACCCTTTACCTTAAAAATTCATATCACAGAAATCTATTGAGCATCTGAACCTAGAAATATTATGAAACATGTCTAAGATACTCAATAATTATCCACCAAAATTTGGGATTCATTTGATCACTGGATTGTGAGAAAATTGCGATACATGAAATTCACATAAACTCAAATATCTCACAATACAGAAATCAAAACAATATAATTTTAATTTTAATAAATACTACATTTGATTATCTTTCCAACGAGCCCAAGAACTCCCAATTTGGTGGAAAAATCGATTTTCTGTGAATTTTGAAAGATTTGGAGCATTTAAAGTATTTTTTATTCAGATTTGGGTCAAATCAGATGGCGATGACGTGGCGGCGTGGCATGATGCCACGTGTCAGATCCCGGATGGACCCGTGTTTCACCCAGAGGAGGGCCGCGCGGTTTGGGGCGATGTGGCCAATTCTGGGCCGTCCGATCGCGTTACGGCTCGATCGGACGGCTCTGGTTAAACCAGAGTTAAAAAATTTCAAATGCCTATATCTTTCAAAATACTCGACGAAATTACACGAAATTTGAACTGTAGCTAGAGGGCAATATGATCTTACAATGCCTGGAGTTTGGAGGCTCCATTCATTGTAAAATTGCTACAGTTTCAAATTAAAATTTAAACTTAAAATGAGTATAACTTACAATCCAACCGTCGGATTTTTGTGATTTTTGGCTTGTTGGAAAGCTGCAGCAATTCTCTACAACGTTGCGGAAGACTCCAAAAGCCGGATCTTTTTGGATCGAAAGTTATATTTGAAAGTCCTCTTTCTCTCTCTAGAATGCTCTCTCCTCACTAAAATAGTGATTTGAGGCTTGGAAATGGTTGGGAAAAGCTTGGGAAGGACTTGAAATGTGCTGGAGTGTGTAGGAGGAGCTCTTAGAAGGTTGGGGGCTGCTGGAGTTTGAAGCTTTTGATCATATCAAAGGGAATGATGAAGATGCCCCCTTTAGGTCAAGTTTTCCCCCACTTTAACTTTGGCTTTTGGATTGGATGGTTGAGATTTGATTTGGAGTAGTTTTGGATGAGTGCCAAGTGTCCCCTATGCTGCCCAAAGCTATGGAATAGGGTTGGTGGTTGAGAGTGACATCTCTTGGTCCATGTGGAGAGGGACCACACCTTTTTCCCCATTTGGATGAACCAATGCTTGGCTTAGTTAATAGAGCTTGTTTAATGATCAATTAGGGAGGAAAAAAGCATATTCCCATCAGTCAAAAAGGAGATTTTGGCTTGGAGAAAGGGTTTGCTTTATGGGATGATGAGGTGGCCAAGCTATGGTCTCATTTCAAGGGTTGTTTTTGACCCATTGACTTGTTGACTAGTCAATGGTGACTAGGATGTGCATGAGGAGGTCAAGAGTGCTACAAGACATCATGCCAAGGAATTTGAAGTCAAGGGTGTATAATTGACCAATTTTGATGGGTTGAATTGATTCAAAATCACTAGAATGGTTAAAATTGACAAGTGTTGGGTTAAAGGGTTGATTTAGTCAACCATGGTTGACTTGGTCAAACCAAAGAGTAAGTTTGGGTTCAATGTGTTCCTAAAGTTATTTAGGATCTATTGGAATGACATTTGAAGAAGATATCAAAGGTTCATAAGTCAAATCAAGTTGAGTTTAGGCCAAAAGTCCAAAAATCCCCATTTAAGGGCATTTTGGTCATTTTGGTCTCAAGTCAATTCTGGGTCAAATTAAATCTAAAAAGATGTAGATCATTTCTTAACAAGTCAATATCAAGGTATTAGGGGGGATCAAAAGATTTGGAGGGGGATCCAAAGTCAAATTCCACTAGGTGAAAGGCCTAGTGGCATGAATTATAAATATTCGAATGTTTTGCAACATTTGGAGTTTGATTAAGTTTATGGGGTTAGAGTACTCCAAATGGGTTCAAATTTGAAGGGTAACCTCCAGAGACATGTCTTATCACTTTGCAAGTGATAGACTCTGAATCAGAGGTCATTTGACTGGGTTTTGAAGTGTTCAAAAAATCCTTGAAAAAGGTCTTCAGGACAGGGTCTTAAGACTTTGGATTTGAGTCTAGATTTTTGGATTTGGAATGGATTTCAAGTTTGAATGATTAATATTAAAGTATCCAAATCATTTACAATCATGTGGTGGTTGTTAATGAATGGATAGGGTCAAAGCTAGATTGAAGTTTGGATCAAAGTCTAAGTTGAAATTTGGATTGTCAAATTGATTGGATCAAAGTTTGGATATATTTAAAACTTGAATTAATTTGGATTTGAATTGAATGAAGTTTGAGATTTGAATTGATCAAGGGTAGGGATTAACTTAAAGTTGGAGTTGGTCAAAGGTAGGGATTGATTTGAGGTTGGAGTTGATCAAAGGTGGGGATTGATTTGAGTCTGGATTGGTCCTAAGATCTAGAGGGGTTCTAGGATCTAGGATCTAGGATCTAGAGGGGTTCTAGAATTTGAGATATAAGAGAATCCTAAGCTCTGGAGTAGGCCCTAAGGTCTAGCTCTAGGAAAGGATCTTAAGGTCTAGAGTGGATCCTAAGGTCTGGCTCTAGGAAAGGATCTTAAGGTCTAGAGTGGATCCTAGGATCTAGAATTAATCTAGAGTTTGGAAGGGCCTTAGTGACCTCATACAAAAATGAGGTCAACAGTCTCGAGGTAAGTTCACCAAAGAAGAAGATCCCTTTGGTGTCAAAGGACCCGGCGACTCCGCCGCACCGGGGAAGGTGGAAGTGATTTTGTAAGGGCTTCTCCGCCTAGCTGTGGGGGCTAAAGGAGAGACACTTGTGTTAGTACAATACTTGGGGGGTGCCTCCAAGGAGTGGACGTAGGTCAAGGTTTGACCGAACCACTATAAATCCGGTGTGTTCTTTTCTTATTATCGCTTCCGCATTTTATTTTTCTTCCGCACTTTGTTTGTGGTGATTTTGGTTGAAGTTTTATCTTTGATTTTAAGGTTTTCCAATTCACCACTCTTCTTAATTAGCTTTGGGACAAAGTTCAAGAGGGCCTAACATCCCTAACGAACTTTCAAAAGGGGCAGAGGGAGTATCAGACATGAGTTACGGCAAGGTTTTTAGGGTCAGTCATGTATGGAGGTGTCATCTAGGGCATCAGGCAAGGGTTTGGTAGATAGCGTAAGTCTTTTGCAAACTAAATGTATGTTTTATTCTATTTCATTATCTTTTTATAGGCCAGAACAAAAATTAAAAATGAAGATTAGCATCATTTTGTACTCAACTACTAGTAGTGGGGCTGACTTGAGATCATGAAGAGATACCTCTCTTCTATTTTGATTTTTATTATTTCAATGATTATCATTTTATTAGTCAACAAATTACCTCCCAATAAATTTGTTTTATGACTTTGTCACAATGGATTCATTACAACACAACAAATTCATTGTAATATCTCTGAACATATTTAGCTTTTATGTTCATCATTATCCTTTTATCCTTCTTTCAATCATTTTGATTAATTGAAATAACTCAATCTTTAGATTTGTGAGTATATAAAGTTTATGAAGCTTAGTGTTTAGATTTTTTGAACTTATATTTATTCTTCATCCTGTTAGATAGGTTGATGAATATAGCTCGACCCTTAGGTTTATGAGCATAAAAAAATAAAAAAATTTAGCCCTTAGGCTAGTTAAACTTATGTCATTGCAACCAATTAGGTTGATGAAAATAGCTTGACCTTTCGGTTTGTGAGCATGAAGGATTTTTAAGGTTCGACCCGTAGGCTTATTGAACCAATGAATTTTAGCTCAATGTCTAGGTTTGTGAGCATAGCTTTTAAAGGTTTAGTCCTTATACTTATTGAACCTTTAGATTTTGGCTGAACCTTAGGTTTATGTGCATAAAAGATTTAGAAAGGTTTGGCCCTTAGGTTTGTTGAACTTGTTTAAAATTAGCTTGACCCTTATGTGAGCATAGTTTTTAAAGGTTTGATCCTTTAAACATATTAAACATGTATGAAATTAGCTCAACCCTTAGGAGCACAAAATTTTTAAAAGTTCAGTCCTTAGACTTCTTAAAATTGTAGATTTTAGCTCAACCCTTAGATTTATGAGCATAAAAGATTTAAAAAGGTAAAGTCCTTAGGCTTGTTGAACTTGTATTGTATTTTAATTATTTATGATGATGAAAATAGCTCGACCCTTAGGTTTGTTAGCATAAAGGATATTTTAGAGGTTCTATCGTTAGACTTGTTGAACCTATATTTCATTTCAACCATTTAGGTTGATAAAAATAGCTTGACCCTTAGGTTTATGAGTATAAAACAATTTTTAGAGGTTCGGACCTTAGACATTTTGAACCTATATAATTAGCTCGATCCTTAGGTTTGTGAGCATAAAAGATTTAGAGGTTAGACCCTTAGCCTTTTTTAACCTATGGATTTAAGCTCAACCTTTAAGTTTATGAGCGATGCAATTTTTGTAGTTGATTAAATAATGGATCATTTAGTTCATTTGCATCTTTAAAACTCTCTTATTTTATTTAGCAAAGGGATATTTTATAAAAATTGCCTCCTAACTTTACATGAGGAAATTTAAAAACAAATTTTTTTCTTACCTAGCAGTTGATTATATAATAAAAATAAGCTTCTTTATAGGAGATATAAAATTGCCTCTTATCTTTTAAGAGAGGATTGATTTTTATTTCCTCCCTTGCAGGGGAATATAAAAATTGCCTCATGTCTTTCAAGAAGGGACTAAATTTATCTCGTCTTGCAGGTAAATTTGCATACATAATATCATTTTGGTTGTGTATGATATTTTTTTAGATATTGACTATTTATTGGTTCATGGGCCTTTGACTTTTTAAGTTAATGGGTTAATAGGCTCCTACTTCATACATTATTTCGATGTTGAAAGGACTTCCCAAATTGGGTCAAATTTATCACCAAGGAAATGGCGAGGGATTATAAGTCTTTGGAGAACTATAATAAGTTCACCCTCTTTGAAGCTCCTAGGATGAACCATTCACACATGAGCTCTAGTCATTCTTTCTTTATAATATTCTAAACTTTGCTGAGCTTAAAGTCAAACATCATCATAAGCTATAATTTCTTCAAGTAATAGAAGATCATTTTCTTCTTTGGCTAATTAATATTAAGCAACAATATATAGAGATGGAAACTCAACCTCAAAAGGTAATATTTTCTTAGTTCCAAAAAACTAATGAATATGGGGTGGCCTGCATTGCAATTTTATAAGTGATACGATATGCCCAGAGAACTTGTATCAACTTATCATGCCATTCTCTTTTAATTTTAAAGAGAATTTTCTTGAGCAATTTTACCAAGGTTTTGTTAAAAGCATCAGCTAAACCATTGGCTCTTGAATTATATATCAAAGAATAGCACTAATTTATTTAATGCCATTTGATAAATTTATAGATTTTAACACTTTTAAAATATGTGCCATTATCAGATATAACACGACATGGTACTCCAAATTGATAGATAATATTATCCTGAAAGAATTTCATCACATTATCTTCTTTAACTTCTCTAAGGGGAATTGCTTCAGCATATTTTGGGAAGTAGTCATTACAGAAAGAATGAACCGATGTCTAAAAGAAGATGGTGGTTCTATAAGACTAATTATATTGGTACCCCAACTTTCAAATGGCCACAATGCTTCTGTAGGATGTTGCTGATTGGGGGGTCGATGCATGATATCTTCATGTACTTGACATTGATAGCATTTCTTAGCATGAATGATGCATTCATAAACCATACTTGGCCAATAATATCTCATACATTTGATTTTTATTTTTATTTTTGGTCCGGATTGGTATGCACCACACAATCCTTTGTGAACTTCACTTAAGACTTTTTTGGGGTTCATCAAGACCCAAACATCATAGCCACATTTGATCAAATGATCTACGATATAATGTATCATTCACGAAAACTTATCTTAATGTTTATTGTGATATTTGTGAAGCTATAGATTTATTTTTGGGCAATCTCCCTTCTTTGAAGTATCTTATGAATAGATATCTCCAATCATTTTCATCAGATATAATGAGGCTCTCTTGCATTTCTTTCCCTTCATCATCTTGTATGATAGGAGGAGTTAATGCATGCCAATTTTAAATAGTTATGAGAATTAAATCATGCTGCAGAATTGCTATTGTTGAGATAGTTGCTATTTAATTTTTGTTTGTTCATATTCTTGCAACTTGTATATTTTTTATGATTCCAAATATTATTGATTTGATTATTATTTCACCTAACATATTTTGATAGAATTGTATTTCTCTTGTGTGTACTAACATTTTAGAAAAATCATACTTTAGATTATTGAAGACATCAAATCAAAACATGTTTAGAAGTTTATTGTAATTGAAGTCTGCATTTTTCATTTTTCTTGAGTTTGAGAGAGTGTGATTGAAATTGAGTAACTGAGCACACACACACCAGGGGAGAGTTTAAAATTCACAATTTTTAAACTAATCGTAATATACAAATGAACTTTGTATGGGATGATTTATTTAGTTATTTTCCCGACGACCAGTCAAACGAATAGAAATGAAAATTTTTTAAGTATGGATCATACTGTACAAACCCAATTCATACATGCCTTATAGAGTATGAAATGGATTGGTCCGTTTTCATTCCAATTTTTTTTTTCTAAGTACAGATCATATTATACGATCATTATTCATACATGCCTTATATAGTATGAAATGGATGGGTCCATTTTTTTTTCAAATTTTTTTTCTATGTATAGATCATTCTGTATGATTACAATTCGTACATGCCTTACAAGGCACGAAATAGACGGGTCACTTTTTGTTCCAATTTTTTTTAAGTTAGGATCGTACTGTAAAATCAAGCATTTGTACATGGCTTACAGAGTACAAAATTGTGAAGCACTTCTTCGTCCTAACTTCTCATCTCGACGAACTTGAAAATTTTCTAACAGTTCGTCCTAGACCAACTTTGTTCATACCAAATGATGATCATGAACGAAATCATTTCATACTAATTCATAATAAGTTCATATACAATAGTTTTTGAAATGTTTATATGTACGAACATACGATCGGACAGTACGATTATGTACACTCAAAATTGAAATTTTCAGTTTTCTAGATGGTTTTCGTGTCTTTGGTATAAAAGGTTCACTAAAACAATTGATGAAAAAAATCTGGTCTTCTTGATTTTTCAAGGGCAATTGAAAAAGAGAGTGTTTGAGAGAGAATTCTTGTAAGTGGAGTGTGAATGGTTCACAAGGTTACTCAAAGGTAAGGATCTCTTTGTGATTTTAGTTGTCACTCTTCCTCTTATCTTCTTAGTTGCTCTGGAGAAGATCTTTGGAGAAGATTTGGTACTCTGCCAACACTTTGAGAGTGTGAACAGATGACGGTTCTCTGCTGACACTTGGAGAGTATGAATAGATGAAAGTTCTCTGTAGACACTTGGAGAGTGTGAAAGGATGACAGTTCTCTGCCAACACTTGGAGAGTGTAAAAGGATGATAGTTCTCTTCTGTATCGAGTATTGGTTTAAGAGATGATTTATAAATGCTTCTTCACCTTGTTGTTGGGGTAAAAGGAGAGACACTCTGGTAATAGTACAATACTTATAGCGGGAGCCTTCAGAGAGTGGAAATAGGTCATGTTTGACCGAACTACTATAAATCTTTGTGTCTTTTTAATTTTTGCATTTTATTTTCTATAAGTTATCTGTTGTGGTTGAAAAGTTTTATTAAAAACTTTAATTAACTTGCTACAAAATTTCAAATAAGTTTTTATCTAAAAATCCAAGAAATTTTCTAAAGTACAAATTCACCCCCCCTTCCCCCCTCTTAAGTAGCCTTGAGATAATAACTTAGGTTTAACAACCTATACAGTTTCAACAAGTGGTATCAGAACTTTGTTTCAAAACCATAAGTTTAGACTACTTTTTGTTAGCGACTATGGCTACCTTTGGAAACCAAAACACACTCGAAGGATATTTGATCACTAAACCTCCATTATTCGATAATATTCCTTTTAATTTTTGGAAAACATGCATGTCTATATTTTTACAATCTCCAGATTATCGCATGTGGATCCTTCTTCAAGAAGGGTATACTAGGCCAACTAGATTAGTTGATGGCATTAGAGTTGAAATACCCTTTGCTGACTGGACTATAGAAGAACGTGACTTAGCACAACTAAATGCAAAATATTTAAATAGTTTCTTTTATGCACTTAAGTCAAAAGATTACATGCGGGTTTCCACTTGCAAAAGTCGAAAGGACATATGAGATAGACTTTGTGTTACTTATGAATAGACTAATGAAGTAAAGCAATCTAGGTTAAACATCTTATTACATGACTATGAATTATTTTATATGAAACCAAATGAATCTATTTCTGACATGTACAGAAGATTCACTCAGATAGTCACTTCTTTGCACGCATTAGGTAGGGAACTAACAAACACTAAAATGGTTAATAAATTTCTTTATTGTTTGCCTACTGCTTATGATGCAAAAATAACTGTTATTATAGAGTCTAAACATTTAAATGTTTACTCCATTGATAATCTTCTTTGTTTACTAATTGCTTACGAGCAAGGAGTGAGTCAAAGGAAGATTGATGCAAGTGAACATCAAAAGGAGAAAAACATTGCACTGAAAGTGGAGGAGTCGAAGAGTGATCAATCACAACCTGAAGAAGAGGACGACATTGCCTTAAGCCTCTGCTAAAATCACTCCTTCTAGGATGTTAATCCAAGATGAAATCCATTTTCAAGTTATGCCACTTTTCGCTTCAACTCAATTCACTTTTATTCTAACCTTAATCCATGCCTATCATAAGGAAACATTTCACAGTTTTTGGCGAACATGAGTTTTAGTGAGAATTGGAAGAGGATAATATCTTTTGTTCAAAAGAAATGGGTTGAGATCACTAAGAAAGATCTAGAAACCTTTAATTAAGGACTTAAGGGATTAGGGCTCACACTTTGACCTCCAAATCTTACTTTGATTGGTCTGAAATCAACATAGTTCTTAGAGGTGTTGCTCAAGTTGGTCACTTGCCTAGGGTTTATACTCTAAATCAAAATGCCAGAATTATTCAACATGTCCTTAGAACTTCAATCATTCATAAGGCTGGTGATCGCATAAACATTACTCCTCTTCTATCCGCTGTTACCTATCTTATCATGACTGGACAGCCAATAGATGAAGCCCAACTCATTCTTGATTATTTTCATAACCATTTTGAAATTAGGCATGCATCTCATAAGAGGAAGAAAAATATTGCTTTAGGACATCTAGTGACCTATGTCTTAGAGAAGAAGTACAATATTATTCACCTTGAAATTCTACTTGAAATACCAATCTACTTCACTAATGCTTTGTTTCGAGCACTTTTTGGGAAGAATGATGATTCAAATGAGGATAATGAGGGAGAAGGGGGGGGCACCAACACCTGTACCTACACATGCTTAGGGATCTGACTTTCAGGAGATGATCTAATGCTTTGACCATGTATAGAGTCATTTTGATCAAATTCTGACTCACCTTAACCAGCAGAATGTATAGTACCCACTCAACATGGGTTGTATTCGAGGATAGTTCAAATCTGTGAACACTAATATAGCTATGATGAATAGTTATTTCTCTATCTTCAACTAGCCTCCTCCTCCAGACCAGCCTCTTTTTTTTTTTTTGAAAAGTGCATAAAGCAATAGCATTAAAAGGAAAAACACCTAATACAAACTAATAACATCACATTCCTTCTTCAATAATAGAAATAAAGAAAGAGGAATATGTTCCAAACTAATATCATCCCAAGAAAAATCCCCATTAAGAACATAGTTAGCACACATGTTCGCTAACTTATTGTAATCCCTACTTACATAAATGAAATAACATAATTAAATTCTTTGACAAAAGAAAAAAACTGCACATCAACCTCCAGTTTATGCAACCCCATCTTCTTGATATTATTTTGAATGCTTTTGATAACATTTGCATTGTCTCCTTTAGTGATAATACCTTTGTATTGAATGATCCAATTCTTGATAATACCTTTTAAAGAGAAAATAGCATCCAATTCCAACATTATAAGAAGATAAAAAAGAAGCATCAACGTTGATTTTGATCCAGTCGGGTGGTGGAGGATGCCAACACTTATTAAACAACCGAGAAGGTTGATTAACATCCCATAAGCCTAATTTATTTCTATTGGAAATAGAAATAGAAGTCATACCAAGAGCATTGGAAGCAACATTTAAATTGCTATCCTCCTTTCCTTCATGAATAAATCTATTTCTAGACTTCCAACAAAGAAACACCGAAGTATAATAAACATTAGCAAGAAATGTCTTTTGGTAGAATTATACTCCAACCAACAAATTGATTCAGCATAGCTATGAAAAAGAGGAATTTGAAAGCCCCATTGATTCAAAATTTTTATAATTTGAATCAATTTATCACAACTCACAGCCACATGTACAATTTCTTCAATTTTCATACATTCTCTAGGACATAAGCTTTCCTCCTTTAGTCTTCTATATTCCAAGAAATGAAAAGTTGGAATAGCTTTATGATATAATCTCCACCAAAAAACTTCAATCCTTGGATTAAGATTGATTTTCCTAATCCATGTCCAATATTTTTCCATATTTGAATCGTTGATCATAGCTTCAAATGATAATACTGCCAATGATTTTCCAGAATTTTGAAAAATCAACTCCATTTGATCTTTGTTGGACTCCGGATCAATTTGAATTTTACAATAATCTGTAGAAGCTCCTCCCCAAACACATGCTGCAGTTTTCCCATGTCCCAACCGTCATTTCTAATAAAATAATCTATAGTTAAGTCATTGATTTGTAGATTAGCAAGGAAAGTAGGCCACTTGCATAAAGCTTTGTCTAATATCCAAACATCCTCCATGATATTCACACTTTCTCCATTGAATATTTTCCATCTTATAATTGGTTTAAGAGACTTTGCACTTCTCAGTATAATTTTCCATACAATTGACATATTTTGTTTCCAATCAGGAAACCAACATGAAGTACCGTACTTCGGCTTTAAGCATTTATGCAAAAAAGAGTCTTCGTCATTCATATATTTTCATGCAATTTTTTCTCTTAAAGTATACACCTTTATTACACAAGAATGAAGACCACGTCCCCCTAAATGATATGGTTTACACAAATTCTCCCAACTAACAAAATGTAAGCCATTTTCATTCTCCTTCTTGTGCCAAATAAAATCTCTACAAGCTTTGTCTATTTTAGCCAAGACTCCAACCTGTACTAAAAAGTGAGTGCAATGGAAAATAGGAATTGATAAAATAATTGATCTAGCAGAGTAAATCTCCCTGAGAGAGAAATAAATTTTCTCTCCAAGTATCTAACTTCCCAATAACTTTTTCTAACAAAAAATTGAAATCTGATGCCACAATTCTTCTCAAAGCAATTTTAACTCCTAAGTAGAAGAATTCATTAATAGATTTGAATCCCATTACCAGAGCAATCTTCTTCTTCCTTCTTCTACTCACGTCTTTTCGAAAGAAAATAGTAGATTTATTATAATTAATTTTTTGTCCAGACCAATTACAATAATCCAATAAAATAATCCTAATCCTCTTGGCCACCTTCAAATTAGCTTCAGAAAAATCAAGATATCGTCTGTATAAAGCAGATGAGATATCCTAGGAGCATTATGATAAATCTTAACCCTATCTCCTTCTCTTCTTGAATTAAAGCACTAGAAAGGAGTTGAGAACATAAAATAAAGAGAAAAAGAGATATTGGACAACCTTGATGAAATCAACTATGAGCACCGATCCAACAAGAGGATTTATCATTAATCAAAATAGAGAACCTTGGATTAAGTACACATTCCAAAATAAGCTTTGAAAAGTGTAAAGGAAAGCCAAAATAACTCAAAATCTACTCCAAATTTTCCCAAGAAATGCTATCGTAAGCTTGCTCTATGTCTATTTTGAATGAAACCAATCCTTTTAAGGATTTGGAAAACCTGAATTTTAAGTTGTTAGATCGACTTAAACTACAAATGCACACCAAGAGGGGGGAGGGTGAATTGATATTTAAGAATTCCCTTTAAAAATTTATCATTTTGAAAATAATTTGAATTAATAATAATGTGATATGACTAATGTTGAGAGAGTTGCTACTTAGCTTTGCGTGTTTTACATTCTTGTAACTTGTATGTTTTTTATGATTTCAAATATTATTATTATTTTCTCCTAATATTTTTTGGAAGATTTATTTTTGCTCTTGTGTGTACTAACATTTCAGGAAAATCATACTCTAGATTGTTGAAGACTTCAAATAAGGATCAGCTTAGAATGATTTATAAAATTGGAGTATGTATTTTTCATTTTATTTGAGTCTGAGAGAATGTGATTGTAATTGAGTAACTAAGCACACACACACTTGGGGAAGAGTTTTAAAATTGATTATATAGTACGAACCATGTTCGTACGGGATGATCTGGTTAGTTATACTTTCAAACGAGCAATGGTACGAATAGAGAAGGCAAAAATATTTCTAAGTATAGATCGTCCAGATGATTTTACCCATTCATCCCAGGATGATCTCTGCTAGATTTTTAAATTACTCTGTTCATCCAGACGATTTTACCCATTCATCCCAGGACGATCTCCTCTGGATTTGTCAATTACTCTTTTCATCCAGACGATTTTACCCATTCATCCTAGAATGATCTCCTCTGGATTGGTCAATTACTCTATTCATCCAGATGATTTTACCCATTCGTCCTAGGATGATCTCCTCTAGATTTTTCAATTACTCTGTTTATCTAGACAATTTTACCCATTCATCCCAAGACAATCTCCTCTAGATTTGATAATTATTCTATTCGTCCAGACGATTTTATCTATTCGTCCCAGGACGATCTTCTCTGTTCTGTAAACTTGTAGTTCATCCTGCATTTTTCCTACCAACGAACTTTGGGAATAAATGTTCGTACTGGACGAACCCTGTTCATACAGGACGATGATCGGGTATGAAGGCAATTCGTACCAATTTACATTGAGTTCATACGTAACAGTTTTTATATTGTTCGTATGTATAAAATTCAAACGTACAGGACGATCGTGAAAGTTCAAAAATTGAAATTTGCAGTTTTTGGACGGTTTTTTGTGTCTTTTCTATAAAAGGTCCACTTAAGACTGTCATGCAATCTTTTTATCGCTTGTTCTTTGTGAATACTAAATGGAATTTGAAGGAGAAAGTGAGAGAGACTGTTTGAAGGAGATTTCTTACTAGTGGAGCATGAAGGGTTCACTTGGTTACTCAAAGGTGAGGATCTTTGAGTATTATTTGTAATTTCTTCACTCTTTTCTCTTGTCATTCTATATTTTTTATGAGAAAATCTTTTAAGGAGATCTAGTTCTCTACCGACACTCGAGGAGTGTGAACAGCTGAAGGTTCTCTGCCTACACTTGGAGAGTGTGAATAATGGAAGGTTCTTTGCCTACACTTGGAGAGTGTGAATAGTGGAAGGTTCTCTACCTACACTTTGAGAGTCTGAATAGCGAAAGGTTCTCTATCAACGCTTGGAAGGTGCAAAAGGACAACGGTTCTCTGCCGCACAGGGTAGTGGTGGAAGAGAGTTTTTGTGAAGGCTTCTCCGCCTTACTGTGGGAGCAAAAGGAGAGACACTAATGATAATAGTGCAATACCTGAAGTGGGAGACTTCAAGGAGTGGATGTAGGTCGTGTTTGACCGAACCACTATAAATCTTATGTCTTTTATTTTCCGCTGCTTTTTATTTTTTTATGTCTTGTTATTATATGTGGTTGAAAAATATTTTTTTAAAAAAAAATTACTGTAAAGATTTCATCGGTTTTAAACTTTTAAATTTCAATTAAGAGGATAGTTTTTAAATTACTAATTCCCCCCCCCCCCCTTCTTGGTTAACCGCTGGGACATAAGCTTAGGTCGAGCAACCTAACTCGTATTTAACAAGTTTCAACAACTAATATAAAAAAAATTTTGTTTTTTAATTTAAATAACAATTGCATGGAAGATTTTTTTTTTCAATTTTGATTTCTGAATATTTGTTTCCTTTTTTACACAAAGATAAGATATTCTATTTATAAAAAATGAAGTACTCACAGGTCACTGATTTGCAATAAGTAAAATGTTAGAAAACATAAATATTGGAAAGTAAAGGTAAATCACAAGAACAAACACATCAAAATTTTGTAATGGTTCGGTCAACCTTGACTTATGTTCACTTCCTAAAGTCCTCCACTATGAGTATTACACTAATACTAGTAACTCTCATTTTGCCCCCATAACAAGATGGAGAAGCCCTTACAAATCACTTTCACCTCCTCGATGCAACAGAGTAGCCAAATCCCTTTTACCTTCCCGATGCAACATAGTAGCCAAATTCTTTTCACCTTTCTTGTGCGGTGATGCAGCCAAATCCTTCCTAGGAAGAGACACTTCCAAAAGTTTCCCTCAAGCAAAGACATTAGCCTTGGAGGAAGAAGGTGCAAGATCATCTTGTAATAGTGTGTAGAAATCCCTCTCACACACTATCTTATCCCAAAAGAATATTCTCTCTCAAGACCACACCTCTCTCTCTCTCTCTCTCTCTCTCTCTCTCTCTCTCTCTCTCTCTCTCTCTCTTTAAACCCTTCTTATAGAAACTCTCCCTCAGAAAAAATGGAAAATGAACCACTTAATCATGTTAAGAGATGTTTAAATACAAAGGATTCCAAAAACCCTAATTTTTTAAGTTAGACGGCTCAATTGGTACAATACAATCATGGAACATATACCATGATCTATTCAAAATTTTACATAGTGATCGTACAACATGATACTTGGATCGTACGATATTATTAGTGCATTCTTCTCAAGATCGTACAGGATGATCAAACATCATCTTTGCCAATCATACAGTACGATTATAATCGTGTGGTATGATTAGTTCAATCAATCAAGGTTTATCCAGGACGATCAAATTTCATCTCTCCTAATTGTCCAATACAATCTACATCCTATGGTATGACTTTCATTTAATTAACTAATCATAAACATTAGTTTAAGTAATATTTTAAATATTGTACAATATGAAATGGTTTGACCAATATGACTAGTTTGAAATTTAAAAATTAATATATTTACCTAAATCTAATTGGTGGCTAATAATTATATTTTAAATATATCACCGTATATAGTCTAATTTGTACAACATGATCAATTCAAAAATATCAATTACTAAATTAGCCATTTTAATTGATTTTCTAAATAACTTATTGTACAAAACGATGAGGATTGTATAAAATCAAAATTTATTTTCTCAATACCCATTTGTGTGTGTACATGGTCGCCAAGTTAGCATACACCCTTAAATGACTTTGAATCAAGAAATATAAAAACAAATAAATAAAAATTACAGACATGTAAATATCATTCTATTCTACCAAGTCTTGAGCCCTTAAACTTCATTACACGACATGTGATGTATCTGAAATATTAGTACATATACAATATAATTACTAGGAGAAATAAAGAGACAACAATTATATTTGTTATCATCAAAATTATAAGTTTAGGATCCCGGATTATGCCAATTTCCCTTTTTTATGATGACAACTATTAATGATTAAATTTTTAAGTTAGATGCATTATCTCTTAATCTCCCCCCTCACTAAATGAATCATTTTAAAATTAAGGGATTTTTTTTTCTTTTTTTAATTAAAAATTTAAATGATCTACAATATGATAAAAAAATCAAAATTAAACAGATTCAATTAATTAATCATTGTATTAAATTAGGCAATATTTTAAACATTGTATAGCATGATTCGATTTGTACATTATAAATAGAACAAAATTTAAATTTAATTTTTTGGCTAATTTAATTAATGGCGGGATTTTTTATTACACTTGATCGTCCAGTACAATGTGGTGTCGTACTATACAATTAGTTATACTTTAAATTATTTTTTTCAATTAAATAAATTATTTTAATTAATTTTTGTAGCAAGAGATCATACAACACGATCAAATTTGTATTGTACGATTTATAAAAAAAATTAAAATATTTATAATTTTTATTTTCATTCACCCTCTATGTGTGTGCATGTTGCTAAACTAATATATAACAACATAAGCTAAAAAGAAAGGCCCAAACAAGTATTGATGCTACACAAATAAAAAAAAACTATAAAACCAATAACATCCTAAATAAATGATACAATCAATAACATCTTACTCGTCCTTTTGACATCACTACAAAGAAGAATTATAAACTAACAACAATAAAAATAATAACACTACAAGGAACCTAGGTGAGAATGAAGGGAAAGAATGGAATTTGAGAATGGAAGAGAATTTAAAAAGTGCTTTGAGAATTAGAGTTTCTGAACTGGCAGATTTTCTACTATTAGAAGAAGAAAAATGTCATTCCCTAACCGTTCCTCTTGAACCCTTATTTATAGGGTCATGGGAGCTCCAGAAAAGACCACATAAAGAAAAAGTAAAACATATATAACGCTACACAATCTTGGTATACAACGCCACATAATGCTCTGGATACATATCACTAGCGATCTGCAATGAGCCTTGAATTAACACGAGAGAATGGGGTGAGCAAAGTGAGATAGCTAAGTGATTGAGTTATGGTAATCGCTGCTAGGGTGAGTATGGAGCCCTAGGTAGGCATTTTCCTTTAGTTGAGATTGGATGGATGGTGGCTACTATAAGAGAGAGTGAGTGGTTAATAGTGGAATCAGGGCATCTAGTTGACATCGAGCTGCTGATTTGATGGGGAGCTTTTGAGTTGGCTTGTACGAGGTGAGTTTTCCTGTAGACTTATGTGAGGGATGTCAGTTGACTTGGTTGGTGAATCCTGCTGTGAGCTCCAGGTGAATGTCACTCCTAGCCTGCTTAGGCAAGTTTCTCCTATAATTCCCCTTTCAAGGGAAAGTTCCCCTATCATGACCTACCAGATATATGTTAAATACCTATGAAGGTATATTCAATTATGTAATAGGAGGAAAATTATGTAAAGTAATGTAGTGTTTGAAAATATTTTTTGTGATATTTAGTTGAATATAATAAAAAATAGAAAAGATTAATTTTTTGTGTTTGATTTGAAATAAAATTAATTCAGAGTACAATATGATTGTGATATCAACGGGGAGGCCATTCACCCACGATGGCGATAGGACATGGCTAATGGCACAAGAAGTGAGCGGATAATCGTAGTAGAAAGTGATGCAGGGGTGGCCAATAGACGATGGTGAATGACAGTTGCTAGAGAGCAATAATAGCGATATATTTAGAATTAACCTATAGAGGATGACATCCAATAAATTGAGATTCAATTGAAAAAAAATTAAAATATACAATTATTTTACTGAAATTTACTTTTCTTTCAGTCATATATAAAAAATTTAAAAACTCTTGTGCATTTAATTTACTTAGAACCTTAAGAGTAAGTTGTTTAACATTTTCTTTTAAAAAAAGACATTTACATGAGCTTGAAAATATAAAAACAAGGGTTTTAGCAGCAAGCCCGGTGAGAGCGCAGTGACGCGTCCGTTGTCCAGTTATGAGTGAACCCGTGAGGCTACGCGTGGTGTTCGAGGACGCCGGTCTCCTGCGTAGATCGCAGAGGCGGCGAGGGCTTCAGAGGTGCTGGCTCCAACTCCGACCTGGTATTGACACCATTGCGGACCTTGCTGCACACCTCCATGTGACCTTCGGTCTCCAAAACTCCTGCCCTCACGGGCTCATTATCTCTGTAAGCAAGCGATCTCCCGCTTGTTTCTCTGTTTTGAGTTTCTTTCGTTCTTTGTTCTAATATTGTTCATATATTGCTGAGGGAAATACGAGGTGACACAATGTGATTTGACGTTTGATTTTAGTTGATCTCATTCAGCGAGATTGAGGCCATATTCTCACATGTCTAGTTGACGTTGTTATGCATTTGTACACGTTAGCAGAAAAAAAATTGCTGAATATTGAACTTGAACTCAAGAGCTGTTTCTAATTCTAAGTATATATTTAAGTAATGGAATGTTAACTAAGTTCTATAACTAGCTCAAGATTTATTCTGATTTCTAGCATATTTTTCCTCGTGAAGTGTGTTCAGCATGATGGGTCTGAGGAATAAAAAAGAGATAGATGGTGCTACTGCTCTAAAACTAATCACAGGTGATGCTTTCTGGATTTCCCGAGCCTAATAAAAATGTTACTCTGAATGAATGGCACACAGAAGAAGAAATAAGAGTAATCTGATCCATTTTCTCATCGTCAATGATGATGTTGTTTATGTTCCTTGACATGCTCGCACTGTGCAAATTCATACCGAGCATGGCTAGCGAAATGAAAGAGACTTGACATGGACACGTGTCTAATTGATCAGTGATGTCTAAATTCAATTTGCATTTCAGAAATTAAGTTTGTGGGCTCTTATCAGTAGTTCTCCTATCTATTTACACCGAAAAAGCAATCTAAAATACAGATAAAAAGGATTCAGCAACTTGCAATGACTTTGATGATCTTTTGTAAATGTATTTTCTGATTTTTTCACCAATTGAGTTTGAGACATAATTATCTACAAAGTTAGAGATTGGTTGCTAGCAATAGTGTATGTGACTGATCAGCTATGTTGCACCTATACTGTCACGACCCGGCCCGGATGCTCGATCTAACGAGGCGGGTACGAAAAGTCGGATGATAGTACATTTCCATCAATATAATAATAACTCATCATCAATAACTTTTCTATAAACTGAAGAGCCACTATACACAAAATTTTAATTTACCTGTTAACATTTGCACGGCGTCTTCTGTAAACATGTTCTTCTCTTTCTGTCATTTCTTTTCTTAGGAATTACCTGAAACATTTAAACTTGTGGTTTGAGTTTACTAAGTAAACTCAGTGGGTAACTATATAAATTGATCATTATAATTATAGATTAAGATATCTTCTATTCTTTCTTAACCGTACTTCTTTATTTCCTTAACTTATACTTCTATGGATATTTTTCATTTATATCAATTTTGAAACAATTGTCATCTTTAATATTTTATTTATATTTCCTTTTCCCATATGATTTGCACAGGAGCACCGTCTCAAAGTACCCAAAGGTACCACCTTTTCCATATGATTTCCTTTTCCCATTTCCATAGAAATTTCCTTTTCCTTTTTTCGTGCAAGAGTACGACGTCCCCAGCCAGTACCATAAGGGGGTGACTCCTGTCATTTTCAATACCCTTTTCCTTTATTCTCTTTTTCTTTTCTTTTCTTTTCTCATTTTTCATCCTTATAGTTACCGTTGCATATAACATATATTACATGTATCCTTATAATTATTTCCTTTTTTTTTCTTTTCTCATCAGTTTATCATAGATGGATTCTTTCTTAAGACTATAAAATCATAAGGATTTGTCTTCAACATTTTATAATACAAGATTTTAATCAATTATTTAGAAAATTGAAATCATGAATAAAACATAAAATAATATAATTTACCCACTTTGAACTTTGGCTTCAATATGTTCCAATTTCAATTCTTGCATCGATCTTACTTATCACAATCAAATCTCCCAGAAATTCTCTTATTAACTTTAATCTTTCACCTTGCAAACAAGATTAGTTAATTCTTTATAATCCAATTAATATTAACATTAAATTATCCAACATAGATAACAAGAGATGTATGAAAGAAATCACTTACAAAAAGAGAATTATTCTGACCTAAAATCCTTCTTTGTTCTTTCCCAAATTTCTTTCTCTCCGCTTTCAAATATCTTCCTTTGCCTTTAATGAAACACTCTTGCTATTTAAAGGAAGAATTAGGAAATGATTAATACAGAAACGGAGAGAAAAGAAACAAACCTTCTCTCTTTCTTCTTCTCAGCCGTCCCCTTTCAACATGAATTTTCCCTCTTGAGATTTCTTCCACCGGAGAGAGCGAACTAACAAAATCTCGTGAAAGGAGTCATTACTTTTCATCGTTATTCACGAAAATCCAACCGACATAAAATTTTAAGCCGTTCGGGAGGGGATTTGCACGCGGGTGGCACTCGTGCGGTTCGCCTGGGCCGCGATCTCCCTCCCGCGAGCCTCTGTTTAACGGGAGGGGCCGGTTCAGTTGAACTGGTCTTTACAATCTCCCCTTCTTTAAAAAATTTCGTCCTCGAAATTGACATTAAGCAAAAGGAAACGTACCTTAATTAAATAGATGAGGATATTGATTTCTCATTTCAGCTTTTCGCTCCCAGGTAGCATCCCTTTCTGATCCATGTTTCCATAAAACTTTTACAAAAGGTATTGCTTTATGTCTCAGCTGTTTTACATCATGATCCAGTATTCTTTCAGGCTCCTCAACATATCTCAAATCAGGTTGTAAGTCAATGGATTTAGACTGTATTCTTTTGGAATCATCTGAGACATACTTCCGAAGCACTGATATGTGAAACACATTATGAATTCCTTGCATGTGCACTGGTAGATCCAATCTATATGCCATATTCCCAATCTTTTCAATGATTTCATAGGGACCTATGAATCTTGGGCTCAATTTCTCTGTCTTTCCAAACCTTTGAACACCTTTCATTGGGCTAACTTTTAAGAAAACAAACTCTCCAACTTCAAATTCCACTGGTCGGTGCTTTGCATCATAATATTTCCGTTGCCTGTCTTGAACTGCTTTTAATCTGTCTCTGATCAATCTGATTTTGCTAGTAGCCTCATCCACTAGTTCAGTTCCAATTATCTTTCTTTCACCAGTTTCTACCAAACACAAGGGTGTTCTACACTTTCTTCCATAAAGGGCCTCATATGGTGCCATTCCAATGCTAGCTTGGAAACTGTTGTTGTAAGCAAATTCAATCAATGGTACGTGAGTCTCCCAATTTCCACCAAAATCTAGAACACATAATCGCATTAAATCCTCCAAAGTCTGAATTGTTCTTTCTGATTGCCCATCTGTCTGTGGATGAATGCTGTACTGAAAGTCAATCGTGTACCCAAAGCTTCCTGAATTTTCTTCCATAGTTTAGAAGTGAAACGGGCATCTCTATCTGAAACAATAGATTTTGGAATCCCATGCAATCTCACAATTTCATCAACATATAATTTTGCCAACTTTTCCACTGAATTTGTCTGCTTGATTGGTAAGAAATGAGCTGATTTGGTTAATCTGTCAATAATAACCCATATTGCATCTCGACTCTGCCTTGACCTGGGTAAACCAATTACAAAATCCATTGCAATGTCTTCCCATTTCCACTCAGGTATGGGTAAGGGTTGCAGTTGACCACTTGGCTTTTGATGTTCGGCTTTAATCATCTGACAGGGAATACATTTTGCTATAAATTCTGCAACACTTCTCTTTAATCCTGACCACCAAAACAAATCTCTGAGTTCCTGATACATCTTTGTACTGCCCAGGTGAATTTCATATGCCGAGAGGTGAGCTTCCTGTAGTATCTCTTCTCTTAAGTTTTCAGCATTTGGAATACAGATTCTATATTTATATTTTAACAACCCCTCTCCATCAATAACAAAGTTCTCTAATTGCCCTTTTTGCACCTTCTTTATGATGGTTTGAAAATTCTCATCCTGAGACAATGCATTAAGAACTTTATCTTTCAAAGTAGATTGGATCATTTGCTGATTCAACATCATATCTTTTGTCTCTTTTTGATTGACCACTGAAATCTTTAATTTTTCCATATCTCTGATGATCTGCTCCTGTTGGGTGATTAGCTAAGTTGCATTTCCAAGTGCTTTTCTGCTAAGTGCATCTGCAACCACATTTGCCTTTCCAGGATGGTACTGTATGTCAAAGTCATAATCTTTAATGAGCTCTAACCACCTTTTCTGTCTCAAATTTAGCTCTTTTTGATTGAAAATGTATTTGAGACTCTTATGATCTGTAAACACTTCGCATCTGACCCCATACAAATAATGTCTCCATATTTTGAGTGCAAAAACTACAGCTGTCAATTCTAAATCATGAGTGGGATAGTTCCTTTCATGAATTTTCAGTTGCCTTGAAGCATAGGCTACCACTCTACCATGTTGCATCAATACACTTCCAAGTCCCCTTAATGAAACTTCACAGAAAATTTGAAATCCTTCTGAACCTGATGGAATTATCAAAATCGGGGCGGTCATTAGGCAATTCTTTAACTTCTGAAAAGCTCCTTCACACTGATCATTCCATTCAAATTTTACTGCTTTCTGTGTTAATCTGGATAATGGCATTGCTATCTGAGAGAACCCCTCTACAAATCTCCTGTAGTAACCAGCAAGTCCAAGAAAACTCCTCACCTCTGAAACTGTCGTTGGCCGTGGCCAATCTGATATAGCTTGAATTTTATTCTAATCAACTGAAATCACTTCACCACTAATCACATGCCCTAGAAAATTAACACTGCTCAGCCAAAATTCACACTTTGAAAATTTGGCATACAACTTGTTCTCCTTTAATGTTTGCAACACTGCTTGAAGATGACTGGAGTGGCTTTCTTTATCACTTGAATAAATCAGAATGTCATCAATAAACACAATCACAAAAATGGTCAGAAATGGCTTAAGAATTCTGTTCATCAAATCCATAAATATAGCTGGTGCATTTGTCACCCCAAATGACATTACCACAAATTCATAATGACCATATCTGGTTTTGAAAGCTGTCTTTGCTATAGCTTCCTCCTTAATCCGTAGCTGATGATATCCAGATCTCAAATCAATTTTAGAGAAAACGGTAGCTCCTTCCAGTTGATCAAAGAGATCATCAATTCTGGGCAATGGATATTTATTTTTAACAGTAAGCTTATTCAATTCTATGTAATTTATGCACATTCTGAAGCTCCCATCTTTCTTCTTTACAAACAGTACTGGAGCTCCCCATGGTGAGGAACTTGGCCTGATGAACCCCTTATCGAGCAATTCCTGTAACTGATCTTTCAGCTCCTGTAACTCTTTGACTGCCATTCTGTAAGGTGCTCTTGCCACTAGTTCTGAACCCGGTATCAATTCAATAGTGAAATCTATCTCTCTTTCTGGTGGTAATCCTGACAAATCATCTAAAAACACCTCTGGATACTCTCTGATTACAGGTATATCTTTCAACTCTTTAACTTCCTTATTTGTATCCTTTACTTGAGCAAGAAAACACTGACATCCCTTGGATACAAATTTGTATGCTTTCAAATAAGTGATTATCATTGAAGAAACTCCTCTTTCTCCATAAAATTTCAACTCTTTTTCTTCAGGAAAATTAAACTTTACAATTTTCTTGTTGCAGTCAATAATCACAAAATGCTTTGATAACCAATCTATTCCCAATATCATATCAAACTCTTGCAATGGTAAAACATTCAGTATGGCTTCAAACTCTCTTTCATTTATTTTGAAAGTCACTTTACATACACCATTTACATTCATAAATGATCCATCTGCATTAAAACTTTCAAAATTACATTGGTCTCACAAACATTCAATCCAACTATTTTAACAAATTCTTTTGAAATGAAAGAGTGTGAAGCTCCTGTATCAAAAAGAATCCGTACAGGCTTTCCTTGCATCACAATTATACCTATAAAATTACATAAGAAAGTCATAAACATACATCATTCTTTTAATAGTACTTTCATAATACATATTCATTTACTTTTAATTTTTATCACCTGTAATCACTTCAGGTGAATCCTTAGCATCCTTTTGAGTCAATGCATATACTCTAGGCAGAGTATTCTGTCGGTTTTGACTTGATCCTGGAGTAGATGCAGCTGATTCCACTGTTCTTGGTCTTCCAACATTCCTCTGAGATCCAGTATTCATCTTTGACTCTCCTGCTGGTCTTTGCCCCAAAGTAGGATAATTTTTGGCTATATGACCTGGTTGATGGCACCAGAAGCAATTATTTGTACCTGATAAGCATTCTCCTTTATGTTGTTTTCCACACTTGCTGCAACTATTCACACTTGAACTATCACTGCTGCTAGACTTTGTCTTTTTCCAATTAAATTTTCCACCTTGTGAAAAAGACTTGTTATGTGAATCCTGAGGGACTCCCATAACCTCACCACCTTTCCTCTTCTGAAAATCACGTCTCCTTTGAGTATTTTGCATGTCTGCTTCTATCTTTCTAGCTTTTTCCACTAGCACTACATAATCTTCAATTTCAAAAGGAACCAGGGGTTGCCTAATTACATCCTTCAGTCCAGATAAAAACTTGTGACATTTTTCCTCTGCCATTTGTATTAATTGGGGAGCATATCTGGACAGAGTGGTAAATTCAGCCTCATACTGCATCACTGATCTTTCTCCTTGTACTATTCTCATAAATTTAACTTGCATCTGTCTTCTCACTGTAAGAGGCACGAACCAATCTCTGAATATCTGAGTGAACTCATCCCACTTGATTTTTATATTTTGGATTCCTCCAAATTTGTCTTGATACAGTCCTCTCCACCACCTTTCAGCTTCTCCTTCGAGTGCAAAGGTTGCCAAGGCAACTTTTCTCTCTTCTGGACAGTTCATACCTTCTAATATCTTTTCAATTCTCAGCAACCAGTTTTCAGCCTCTATTGATCCCTCTATTTCTTTGAATAATGGTGGTCTCATATCTTGAAATAATTTCAGATATTTATCCATAACCGTCCCACCACCAGTACTACTCCCCGATGGTTGATTTCTTGAATCTTGAATTAGCTGAGTCACAGCTGTCATCATTTGAGCCAATGCATCGGGATTAACAGGAACATTTGGTGTTGTTCTTTCCACTTCTTCTTCTTCATATTCATTTTGGTTCCTGTTGACCATAACATAAACATTTAACCTTATAATCATTTGTAATCATCCTAATGGCTCTTCCAGTATGATTCAGATCTTAATTGGGCTCTGATACCACTTTTGTCACGACCCGGCCCGGATGCTTGATCTAACGAGGCGGGTACGAAAAGTCGGACGATAGTACATTTCCATCAATATAATAATAACTCATCATCAATAACTTTTCTATAAACTGAAGAGCCACTATACACAAAATTTTAATTTACCTGTTATCATTTGCACGGCGTCTTCTGTAAACATGTTCTTCTCTTTCTGTCATTTCTTTTCTTAGGAATTACCTGAAACATTTAAACTTGTGGTTTGAGTTTACTAAGTAAACTCAGTGGGTAACTATATAAATTGATCATTATAATTATAGATTAAGATATCTTCTATTCTTTCTTAACCGTACTTCTTTATTTCCTTAACTTATACTTCTCTGGATATTTTTCATTTATATCAATTTGAAACAATTGTCATCTTTAATATTTTATTTATATTTCCTTTTCCCATATGATTTGCACAGGAGCACCGTCTCAATGTACCCAAAGGTACCACCTTTTCTATATGATTTCCTTTTCCCATTTCCATAGAAAATTCATTTTCCTTTTTTCGTGCACGTGTACGGCGTCCCCAGCCAGTACCATAAGGGGGTGACTCCTGTCATTTTCAATACCCTTTTCCTTTATTCTCTTTTTCTTTTCTTTTCTTTTCTTTTCTTTTCTCATTTTTCATCCTTATAGTTACCGTTGCATATAACATATATTACATGTATCCTTATAATTATTTCCTTTTTTTTTTCTTTTCTCATCAGTTTATCATAGATGGATTCTTTCTTAAGACTATAAAATCATAAGGATTTGTCTTCAACATTTTATAATACAAGATTTTAATCAATTATTTAGAAAATTGAAATCATGAATAAAATATATAATAATATAATTTACCCACTTTGAACTTTGGCTTCAATATGTTCCAATTTCAATTCTTGCAACGATCTTACTTGTCACAATCAAATCTCCCAGAAATTCTCTTATTAACTTTGATCTTTCACCTTGCAAACAAGATTAGTTAATTCTTTCTAATCCAATTAATATTAACATTAAATTATCCAACATAGATAACAAGAGATGTATGAAAGAAATCACTTACAAAAAGAGAATTATTCTGACCTAAAATCCTTCTTCGTTCTTTCCCAAATTTCTTTCTCTCCGCTTTCAAATATCTTCCTTTGCCTTTAATGAAACACTCTTGCTATTTAAAGGAAGAATTAGGAAAGGATTAATACAGAAACGGAGAGAAAAGAAACAAACCTTATCTCTTTCTTCTTCTCAGCCGTCCCCTTTCAACAGGAATTTTCCCTCTTGAGATTTCTTCTACCGGAGAGAGCGAACTAACAAAATATCGTGAAAGGAGTCGTTACTTTTCATCCTTATTCACGAAAATCCAACCAACATAAAATTTTAAGCCGTTCGGGAGGGGATTTGCACGCGGGCGGCACTCGTGCAGTTCGCATGGGCCGCGATCTCCCTCCTGCGAGCCTCTGTTTAACGGGAGGGGCCGGTTCAGTTGAACCGGTCTTTACATATACGGATACGGAGACATATATGACACGATACGGATACGGGGCACGTCAATTCTTAAAAATATAGGATACGGATACGGCGCGGATACGACATTATAATATATAAATTATACATAAAAATTAAGAAATTATTCAAAGTGTAATATTTGAAATGACAAAAAAATTAAAAGCAACATCATTTGTAGCATTGTATCTTATATTATGAAAATAAAAGTAAGCATTAAATATTTAAATGTTTAGTACAAAAACAAAAACCAAAATATGAATTATCAGCATATGAAGTTTCAACTATTCAATAGAAGGAATGACAAGATTATCTTCTTCAGTGGTTTGTCTTTGAATTTTTATATCATCTTAAATATAATTTCCAATTCAGGCTCATGAACTCATCAAGTGAAAGATTAGCAATTTCTAATATTTCCATATCCTCAAGAGATTCAAATCCATCTCCAGCAACATCCCACATCATGTTGTCTCCTTCCATATACGTTGGAGTTTTCCTTGAGAGAAGCCAAAGGTTTGTATGCACATAAACTAAATCTTCAGTCTGTTGTGGAGTAATTTTATTTCTCTTTATTGATTGGATGAATAAGTATGTGCTCTAATTTTTTTCACAACAAGATGAGGATGAAACTTGGCCAAGCAATTTTATGGCTATTGTTTCAAATAGAGGTGCTGAAGCTCCATATATAATCCACCACATTTTCGGATCAATTCTTCACCAATCACGCAATGACTCTTGGTCACCAAAGTCTTCTAAATAATAAAAAAAATTAGCAAGCTCAATATTGACACTTCTTCTCACCTTCTCATTTGGAAAATAACGCTTCAAACATGTCTTCCTCATATTTGAAATTTATAAATCTTTTTGTGGAGAAATTCTTTGAGGATCCTCTTGAAGCCATTCTTTAGTTGAATATTTTCAAATAACATTAAAAACAAATAATGAAAAAAAAGTTGAAATTACTAAACAATAAATTATGAATTAATAATGAAAATATATTGAAATTTACTTAGGATTTAGTGAGTGAGCCAAGCAATATAAAAGTATATTACTTTTGCTTCACCTATCTTCTAGAATATTATAAATAACATCCCAAAAGTTGAGTCTTCATGAAGTGTCTTCCTCTCATGTCTATATATAATTTCTTTTATTTTGGCTAGCATTGAATCCCACATCTCATAAATGAGATGTAAATAAGACTTTTTCGTATCATTTACTTTCAACATATCTTAAATTGGATTTGTGAAATTTAAGATGTATTCAATCTCATCCCACCATAAATCATCTAAAAGCTTCTCCTTTATATACGTAGTCTTTCCAACATCATCTTTTCTATAACAAAATCATTTGTCACTGATCACCATAGCTTGTAGAGCTTTTTTTTTTTATTTTTTTGAATCTTACTATAACTGAGATAAATCGAGTTTTAGTAACTATAATCATCAAATTAGAGAAATCATTGAACATAGAGTCTCATGGAGTGATTCATAATAAAATTCTTATACAACTGCATCTCCAGCAATTATTGTTATCCAATAACATTCATTGTAAGTGATTTTGTTTGCCTCGGTATTCTTAGCTTCACAAATGTTCTTTAAGGCAAGATTAAGCGTATGTACAACACATGGTATCAAAAAAAAAATGAGGATAGACTTGCTCTACAAGTACACATGCAGGTCTCCAAATAAGTGCATTATCAGTAATGACTTGGATGATGTTTGAAGGTCCCACCATCATGATAATTTCTTTGATTAAATTAAAAATTAAGAACTTATTCTTGTACTATCCTTCACAGTTTATAACTTCGATAAATATCGGATAGCTCTCTGTTACAATCATGAAGTTGACAAGTGGTCTTCTTTGTGGATCTGTCCACCCATCACAAATCAAAGTAACTCATTTTTCTTTCCAAACTTCTCTAGTAGGCTCGAGCAACTTCTCAATATTATCACTCTCTCTTTGTAACAACTTCGTTCTAATGACATTATATACTGGTGGCACGTATCCCGCAAGATTATTATTGCATGCATAGGTAAAGACATTTTTGTAATGTGGATTCCATGCTAGGTTAAAAGGAAGTCCAGCTGAGTAAAACATTCTAGCTATTTCCTCATCTAATTATTCTCTCATTTGTAAATTAAATATTTTCTTCAAAGCACTATCTACATATTTTTTCTTTTTGGTTCATATCCCTCCATCCGGAAAGGCCATTTGTTTACAGTACTTTCATCACTTCTAATTGAAGAAGATGATGAAGGATATGAAACATGGGTGCTTGGAAGTGGAATATGTTTTGGAAGTTCTTTTTTTACTTCTTTGCTTAGATTCACTGATTTTCCTTTGTAATTCAGCCATTTGTGATGAGCTTATCTTCGGGCATATTTTAATTTTATTACCATTAATTTTCAACAAATGAGCTCTCTCTATAATATGATCATTTGTATGTGGTATTATAATAATTGCATTTGAATGTAATATTGCCACCTCCTTCTGATGTTTTACCTATTTTTGTCACATAACCCCACAGAAGTTTGTTATCTTCAATATTGGTTTTTGATGGACCATCATTAGAATAAATTTCTATGCCATTAGAGCTCATTATCCTATGAACGATCGACACAAATTAAACCACTTGAACTTAAACCATGAAAACATTTAAGTAAAAGTATAGATATGTCGCAGATATGCCGGGGTCCAAAGGGGCGCTGCCCCCTGGCAGGGTTCGACCTGCCCGATCAGGTCGCGAGGTCAAGGGTTGTTTTAAAGCTTTCTCTAGCTTCTTGGTGCTGCTTGGTACCATTCGGTACCCCTCGTTATCGAGCGGTATCGAGCATTGATACTGAGCATGGTACCGAGCGTTGCGGAGAAGTACTAAGTGGTATCAAGTTCCGGTACCGAGCGGTACCAAGTTCCGGTACCGAGCGGTACCAAGTTCCGGTACCGAGCGGTACCAAGTTCCGGTACCGAGCGGTACCAAGTTCCGGTACCGAGCGGTACCAAGTTCCGGTACCGAGCGGTACCGAGTTCCAGTATCGAGCCTACGATGAAGAAAACGAAGAAAAGGACCCTTCACTGCTCGCATCGCCTTCACTGTTCGCGTCGTCGACGAAAGATGATCCTATCGGATTTAATGCTCGTGTCGTCGAGCCTCTTTGTCGATGAAAGATGATATTGTCCGCTTCTATGCTCGCGTCATCGAGTCGCTCCTTCGACTATAATGAAGAAGACGAACGCCTGTGCAGAAACGAAAAACGTAGCTCGCCGAAATGTTAAGCCTCATAAATGAATAGGGATATTGAGCGGATAGCCGAAATGAATAGGGCAAACTGCGGCTCCGTTTTTTTTTTGTTTATTTAATAGGACACCCGTATCCGATACGTGTGTCTGGTCAAATTTAAATAATATTTTAATTGGACATGATAAAGCCGTATCCGACACGTATCCGTGCTGTATCAGAGGCGTATCCATATCCGACACATGTCCGATACAACATGCCTCTTAAATAGGAGCATTCGTGCTACATGGCTGATCAGCTTATATTTTATAGTTCCATATAATGCTTGATGGACTTCATGGTGTGTACGGACTAAAGCACATTCTACATATTTTCTAGGCTTTATAGACCATGGACTAAAAAACATTCTACATATTTTCTGGGCTTTATACACCATAACATTTTAGCCCTTTCCATGCTTGCATTTCCTACAGGCTCATGGAGTGAGATATCCAATGCATGAAAAAGGGAAAATTTATATTAAAAGAGAGTTTTGATATAGCTTCCACTGAGAAGGGAGGGAGGGATTTTGAGGGAGTGTGGGGGTAGTTGATAAAGAAGTGCATTCTTCGTTCTCAATATAAAACTTAGGCTGCACTGGTTTCTTGACATGGCATTATGCTGCATAGATTAATAGACTTCAACCTTAATTTCTGGCAACCCGTGTATTTCCTTCCATTTTAAGGACAAAAAAATGGTTTTTTAGTTTTTCCTTTAAAAAAATTTACATACAAACATAAACAAACTAGTTAGAGATTCTCATTTCCTTTTATTTGAATTTACATCCTAATCAGAGTTGATACAATTTTCCAAAAATATTTGATTTTGAAAGTTTGTCTTTAGAGATCCCTTGTCTTAAAATGGAAGTGCTTTTTCTCATTGTTTTTGGTAGTTTATAATAGAAAATTTATAGTCCTAGCTATTTATGTTTGATTATAGTTCAGAGAAGGTGCCTCTCAAACTTGAGGGAAAATTTTATAAGATGGTGGTGAGATCACTAATGCTTTATGGCATAGAATGTTAACCAATAAAAGAGAAGCATAAAAAATAAGTTAAGTGTTGTAGAGATGAGGATGCTCAGGTGGATAAGTGGCTTTACTCTTAGAATGCAAAATGAGTATATACATGAAAATGTTAGAGTAGCTTGTTAGACCGGTCCAGCCGGTTCGCACGGGATCGGCAATTCGCGAACAGGCGGAATCTCCGCCTCCTGCGGAGATCGGGCGGGCCGACCGCTCAAATAGAGCATTTTATGAAGGATTTTTGGGGGGTTTAAGAGAGAAATTTGAATGTAGGGACTGTTTAGGGAATTCCTTTTGATTTATATGCATTAAATTGTTGGTTTTCCGAGGGTTTGTGCATCTTGAATTTGGCTGGAATTTGAGATCTCCTAGATTTATGTTTTTCTTTGGGCTCTTGGCATTGCCAGAGATTTGGGAGAGATCGATCCTCCTCTCGAATTGAGGATCAATTGTATCTTGCTATTTTATTCATCGTCTAGTGGAATACAAATCTTGCTTTGAGGTTTCTTTCAAATTTCCTCTGAAATACTACTGTTAAACTGCTGTAAACAGCAGTTTTGCTGTGTTTTCCTACTGTGGACAGCAGTCCAGTCACTGTTCTCGCTGTTTCTCAGAAGTTTCTCAGAAGATCTACAAGTGTTTCCTATCATAGCTCCAGTGGCAGTTAATATTTTAGAGAGTCGTCTTAGATGGTTTGGTCACATAAAACGTTGGCCTTCCGATGACCCGGTTAGGAGAGTATATGTATTAGATTTGACTCATGTTAGGAAAGGTAGAGTAGACCTAAAAAACTTGGTTATAAAATATTAGAATTGACCTTTTTTTATTAGTTGTGAGAATTTGACTCTTAACGGGACACATTGGTGAAAAAAGATTCATGTAGCTGCCACATAGTGAGATAAAGGCTTGATGTTGTTGCATTGTGTAGTTCAAAGAAAAACATTGGCTCTAGGGCTAGTTAATTTGTTTTCAAAACCAAAAATACCGAATTTGAAACCTGTAGGGTATAATTCCTCAAAATAACACTATACTTGAGCTTGCATCGCAAGTCCATTATTATGTAAATACATCTGGGTAATAAACCTTTGGTTGTCATTCCATGCAAATAATGCATTTGTAAAGGGTTAGATGCTAAATGACATGTTATTCCTTTTTAGGAAAAACAATTCCGAGTATTTTGTGTTTATGAGAAGAAATAAATTGAGAGGACCGTTATAATATTTTCTGCTTAGTTTTTCAATTTTCAACTTCACATATTTAAACCTATGTCACGTCTGTCTTCCCAGATTAGATTAATCTCTTAACAGAAAAGCATGCATAACTTGAATCAATACTTCACTGTAAATAATAAAAATTTGCTCTTTATGTTTCATTCACTGATTCACTTTACTGCTCAGTTTGACAAAGAGCTGTTAAATTGAGTTTTATGTGTTTGCTAATGTTAAGATGGTGTTGTTGCTACGTGGTCTTTTCACAAAAAGCCATATGCTGCTTACCAAATGACATCTCTGTGTTTAATACTTGTTACTTGGTCTTTTTCACAAATTATGCAAACAAAAAATCTAGTTAGATTCTATGATTGCTTATGATACCTTTTACATTTTGCTAATGTTAAGATGGCTCTGATTTGCAATGTTTTCATTTTTTATCACGATCTTTGCAATTTGTGTCTTGAATTACATGGGCTATTTTCTTTTTGTTGATAACTAGAGTATTGCTATTGGTAATCTTCATGGCTTTGTAAATTACAATTTATTGGTGAGATTTGAAAACCCTATACGAGTAAATAGGTATTATAGTCTTAAAACATGGTTTATTTGTTGGAGTTTTTTTTTTTGAACAATTCACTTTAGTTACACAACGAGCTTGGAATTTGTATTCAATCTATTGAAGCAGCTTTTCAACCTTTTCCTTGCAGATGGATGGTTTTGTTTTGCCATTGTTCGAATCAACATGCATTCTTAAGGATGAGGACATAATCATGTCAGCTTTGCTCTTACCTTTCTCCTTTATGGAAGTGCCATAACAGTTTTATATACATGCATTAGAACCATTAGCATACTTTTATATGTAGGAATCGTGATTTCATATAAAAATGCTGTACGTTTTCTGTGTTAATCAAATTTTGTTTGTAGGAATAGCTTGTGATTTTATATTTTTATTTATATTAGAAGATAATTAAATTTCTTGAATCTTAAATTTGCTAATGTTTTTTAGGATAACTACCACACATGCCTTTACATTTGGATTGCGCTTCATGTAGGTCTACACTTTTGAAAACCTTCAACTTTTACCCCAAATACCTTTTGAGATTTCATGATGATCTTCCTGCTTGAGGTCTTCACATAGGTCTATTTCTACTAATGATGATAAATATTTGTTAATTTAGTTGATGCCACATTTTTTTATAAAAGCTGAATGAAATTTATGTCTCATGGCCAAAGTGTCCTTCATCTATGTTTCACCAATACGGATACGGCGACACGGATACGACATGATATGGATATGAGACACGTCAATTCGTAAAAATATAGGATATGGGTATAGTGTAGACACGACATTATAATTTATAAATCATACATTAAAATTATGAAAGCAATCAAAGCATAATACTTGAAATGACAAAAAAAGAAGAAGAAAGCAACATCATTTGTAGCCTTGTAGCTTATAATATCAAAATTAAAGTAAGCTTTAAATGTTTAGTATAACAACAAAAAGAAAAACATAAATTATCTAACACATGATGTTTTAACTATTCAATAAAAGGAATGATAGTATCTTCAGTGGTTTGTCTTTGAACTTCTATATCATCTTCAATAAATATCATAGCTTCCAATTCAGGCTCATCAATTGAAAGATTAGCAATTTCTAATATTCCCATTTTATCAAGAGATTCAAATTCATCTCAAGCAACATCCTACATTCTATTATCTCCTTCCATATAAGTTGGAGTTTTCCTTGATTGAATCCATATATGCTGGTATTTGGGGCAAAAATTATGTAACATGGTTACAAGCATCTACCTTTGCATGATGTCAAGTATATTTTTAACACTAAAGTCCAACGTAGACAAATCTATTACCATTGGTCATGGTTCTTTTCAAGTGAAGAAAGAAATAGACTAAAAAAAAAGACTTACATACATTGCATCTTTTTTAAAACACTACAAATCTTTGACAATGAATAACGCATTGAGTACATAATTTGTTGGAATATAAGAGAGCTATTACTTCACCTTTCAAAAAAATAGTAATAAAAAAAGACCATGTGACAATACTTTAATCCCTTAAACCCACTAAGAAGCTAGCATTTCTATCAAAATTGTAACCTCATATTGTTAGTTAATTTTTTCATTAAGGAGACCAAGAGCATGGGTATAGTTCAACACCTTTCGCATTAAATACCTTCATGAAAAAAAAGAGGGGAAATTCTTATTTCTCTTGACCTCAAAAGTAATTGAATGGCATGAAGTTACTGATTTTTTTTGTAATTTTGTACAATGTTTAAAATTGCGTAATCGGGTATTGAGGCATTTTTTGTTCATGAGGCGAGGCGTAAGCATCAAGGCGTTTTGAGGCATAAGCCTCAAAATAAAAAAATTGCGTAAAGTGATAATAAATATCAAAAGCAATTTTTTATATAATTCCTAAATAATATGTTAAATGATGACATATTAACTTCTTATTGAATTATGAATTAACAATTTGACATACATATGAATCAAAAAATTATACAAGATCTAAAGTGACAAGTAATAAATTGAATGAAATATAATTAAAAATCCAAATATTATAAAAGCAAAACAATATTAAATATAGAAATTGCAAAAGTATCATATAACATCATGTTCAAGTCCAAATTTTCTTTTTTATCGATTCTCTACTCATTAACTTTTAATTCTTAATGAAAGCTTAAATAGTTGGCAACAACTTAGACATTATCTGCATTGTCATCACTGAGGTGATCTTTATATGAGTTGTTGCATAACAAATTGGTCCATCTCTGCCTCACTTGGTAGAGTCGAATGCCTCCAAATATGCTTCTTTTAAATTTATTTCAATCATATTCATCTTTTAGAAATAATTTTATCAACATAAATATGAGTTAATGCTCCAAAATTTTTAGGGTGGTTGTGTGCAGCTTTCAAGTGATTGTCGGTGACGACTATGACGGTGTTGGCTACGGCGAAGGTCGCAGGATTGATGTAGACAAAGGGGGGGTCAACACTAGTCCAAAATAAATCATATTTTGGTTTCCCTTGAGTCTAGTAGTTTATCATATTTGAGCTGAATTTTTAGTTCTTTTATGAGCTGGACTTTAGTTCATTTATTGAGCTAAGGATTAGCTCATTATGAGCTAACATTTTAGTTCATTTATTATCTTTTAATTAATGTCTTTTATGCTTTTTATGTTAGTATTTATGTTTGTCTCTTGGAATTCCAAAGGCCTAGAATTCCAAGATTTTCTTTTCCCATGAGGTGTCCCTTTGGCTTCCTCGGCTTTTCGTATTTTGCATTTTGCCTCTTGGAATTCCGGCCGGCCGCTGGTTTTCCGTGCATGGGCTCTTTTCCCGAGGCCGTGCCCCTTGGCTCCCGCGCGGCCTCCTTGGCTTCCGCGGCTGCTCTTCGGTTCCTGGTTTGGGGCTGATTTCCGTGAGGAAGGGGGGGGGGGAGGATTTATATGTTTTAATGCTTAGATTAATGTGTTTGAATTAATGTAATGTGTCTTTTCATATTCCCTTTCATACCTATAAATATGGGGGAATTGTAATGTTTGTTATGTTGTTGAATGATATTTGATTTTTGGAAAAAAATCTGTTAACCTGCAGGTTGCTTGGAAATCCTGCGGGCTCTTTCCAACCTTTCTTCTCGGGCTTCTAATCTCTTCGTCTCTTCGCAAGTGCCATTCCACCTGTATCTTTCTTCCAAGTGCAGCAACTTTAGGGAGTCGTCATTCTGTTTGCAAGAGTCGTTTGTATTGTTGTAAGTTTTCTTTTGTTTAGTTTAAATTGAAATGTAAGAGTTTGTTCGTCTATTTTCTCGACTTTAGTCATTTTCGTCGGTAGAAGTCCGTCGTGTCTTTTGTAATCAAGAGATATAGGCTCCCTATATCTTTTGCTCGCACCAAATTGGTATCAGAGCAAGTTAGGAAATCCTAGGTTTGTGAGTCAGTTTGTCAAATTTTATTGTCAAATTTTATTGTTCGGTTTTAGTCCGTTAAGTTTTGTCAAGTCAAGTTGTGAGTCTTGTGAGTCTTGTCTTAAGTTTTAAGGGTGAGTTTTTTGAGTCTGTCAAAAAATGGAAAATATAAAAAATATGGCTATATTTCAGGAAGAAAGCGATCAACATAATCCTGATGTCCCTCCTCCATTGGACAGATGGTTACCTACAGAAGGAGATTCTACTGACCTACTTCAAGATCGACTATACAAGCTTCAGTATCACATGTTCCTATGTGATCAAAAATTCGAGAAGTACAAAAGATATCTACAACAACAATTCGAGAAGGAGCAAGAAGAAATTCTGAAAAGGTTTGGTGAAAAACTCAAGGAGCTTGATGATCAGTATGCACCACCTCAAGAAATTCAACAACAACCAATTCATCAGGAGCTGAATTTTTTAAGAAGGGGAGAATCTGATGTAGACAAAAGGGGGGGGGGGTCAACACTAGTCCAAAATAAATCATATTTTGGCTTCCCTTGAGTCTAGTAGTTTATCATATTTGAGCTGAATTTTTAGTTCATTTATGAGCTGGACTTTAGTTCATTTATTGAACTAAGTATTAGCTCATTATGAGCTAACATTTTAGTTCATTTATTATCTTTTAATTTATGTCTTTTATGCTTTTTATGTTATTATTTATGTTTGTCTCTTGGAATTCCAAACCGGCCTTTGGAATTCCAAGATTTTCTTTTCCCATGAGGTGTCCCTTTGGCTTCCTCCTTGGCTTTTCGTATTTTGCATTTTGCCTCTTGGAATTCCGGCCTGCCGCTGGTTTTCCCGTGCCTGGGCTCTTTTCCTGAGGCCGTGCCCCTTGGCTCCCGCGCGGCCTCCTTGGCTCCCGCGGCTGCTCTTCGGTTTCTGGTTTGGGGCTGATTTCCGTGAGCAAGGGGGGGGGGGGGATTTATATGTTTTAATGCTTAGATTAATGTGTTTGAATTAATTTAATGTGTCTTTTCATATTCCCTTTCATACCTATAAATATGGGGGAATTATAATGTTTGTTATGTTGTTGAATGATATTTGATTTTTGGAAAAAAATTTGTTAACCTGCGGGTTGCTTGGAAATCCTGCGGGCTCTTTCCACCTTTCTTTCTCATCCCCTTCGGAAATCCTACGGGCTCTTTCCATCCTTTCTTCTCGGGCTTCTAATCTCTTCGTCTCTCCGCAAGTGCCATTCCACCTGTATCTTTCTTCCAAGTGCAGCAACTTTAGGGAGTCGTCATTTTGTTTGCAAGAGTCGTTTGTATTGTTGTAAGTTTTCTTTTGTTTAGTTTAAATTGAAATGTAAGAGTTTGTTCGTCTCTTTTCTCGTCTTTAGTCATTTTCGTCGGTAGAAGTCCGTCGTGTCTTTTGTGATCAAGAGATATAGGCTCCCTATATCTCTTGCTCGCACCAAGGATGGTGGTAAAGGCAATCGAGAAGAAGTTGTTGCGCTCAAATGTACATGAATGTGTGATTTATGTTAGTTTTAACAAAAAAAATATACAAATAGGGTGAGGCGTAAGCCTCACACTAGCGAGGCGAGGCGTGACTCAAGGCGGGCCTCAGCCAAGCTGAGACGCAAGCCTCATAAAAAAGCTAGAGGCGTAAGCCTCGAGGCGTTTTTCACTAGGATTGCGTTGAGGCGGGCCTTAAGGCGAGCCTCGTATTGCGCAATTTTAAATAATGATTTTGTAAAGCAAAGCAAAGCACGATGGAGAAATAAGAAGAAAGGAAGAGAAGAAAAAGAAGAAGAAATGGAGGATAAGACAAGAAGAAGAAGAAGAAGAAGAAGAAGAAAGAGAAAGATGGAGGAGGAGACAAGGAAGAAGAAGAGGAAGAAGTGAGGGAAGAAGATGAAGAAGAAAGAAATTTCACTTTAAGAGCAAGGAAGGGCGAGGGCTTGGCTTCAGCTGCCGTCCATGCGATTGCCTTTACTCCCATCATTGCACATGCACAAGTTCATGGTGATCACATATCCATAAAAATATTTGCTAATGTAAATTTGAACGTATGTAAATATTAAATTAATATAATGTGCAAGGATAAGAGTATATATGCTAGTTTATGATCGCCTTATGCCCTATGATGCACGGACACGACACGAACACGGGACACGGCTTTTTTTGAAAATATAGGACACGGGTACGGTGCGGACACGGCAATATATTTTTTTATATAGTATATATAGTATATATATATATATATATTAATGTAATATCATATTAAAAATGACAAACAATAATAAATGAATGACATGATAACTTGTCTAGCTTATAATATAAAATATTTAGTACAAAATATCTAGTACAACCACAAAAATATATGCAAATAATCACTTACTACAACATCAAGCATTCAAGCTTCAACTACTATGATTAGCTTTAGAGGTTTGTTTTTGGCCTTCAATATCATCATCATTGAATATCACTGCTTTTAACTCTGGTTCAACAAGAGAAAGATTTGTAATTTTGCAAAAAGAGATGAGATGAAAATACCTTCACTGCCAAAGAGAAATGAAAATGAGAATATTCGATGAATGGGTGTTAAATGCAGACGTTGATTTGATGTTGTGGATAGGAAATAAGAAATTTAGTTTAAATCTCGCCAAATATAAGAAATTATATTTTAAAAAAATTATAAAATATTTAAGATATGTGTGTCGGACACGCGTGTCCAATTTGTTTTTAATATTTTTTTAATCGGACACGTTTTCGGCGTGTCCGACACGTGTCGGAGGAGTGTCGGACGAGTGTCATGTCGGACACGGTGTCGGACACTGCACGCCTCTTTGAGAAGAAGTGTCGGTGCATCATAGCTTATGCCTTATTTACCTAGTTTTAATCTGAATGGTTTTCTAATTTATTTTGTATGCAGTCTGAATGTTCAGTAAGGCTTCGTTTGGGATGACTTTTTTATTGCTTTCTAAAACAGAGTTTTAGTACAAAAATAAAAAATTTTGTATTAAAACTCCGTTTTAGAAAGCAGTAAAAAAGTCGTCCCAAACGAAGCCTAAGTCTTTATTCCTTTGATTAGAGTTTACATTGCTAACTGAATAATGGTATTTAAAGCCATGGTAGAAATATTAGAAGAAGAAAAACATTGAAAGAAAGAGATAACTTTGCAGATGGGCTTGAAGAAGAAACATAAATCAGCACAATAATGATGTCTATGATCACATTGATTTATCAAAACAATGAAGGTTGCATGAAGATAGAAACCTAAAAGTAACCTAGAGTTCTCATATCATGATGAGAAAAAAAAGGCTTATAATAATCATTTCTCATTGAATCAGAATAATTGATATATTATAGAAAAAGTTCAAAATAGTTCTTCAACTATTAGTAAATGTCCAATTTAATCTTAAACTTTCATGATTATCCAAATTAGTTTTCTGACTAATGAAAAATGTCTCAATTTGATCCCAAGGGCAAAAGAAATAGTTAAAAGCCCAATAGCTAAATGTGAGGATATTTTGAGTATTATGGTCTATATAAGATTATATTATTTTTTCTATATTTTTTGTTATTTATCATATTAAAATAAATAAAAATATCATAATAGAAGTTAACCAACAAACTAACAAGAGTGGAGAATTAATAAACGTGGTTAACTTTCATAATAATTTTTTATATAATTTTATATGATAAATAATGAAATATATAAAAATAATAATAAAATCTCACATACACCATAATACCTAAAATACTCTCATATTTAAGTGTTACTTTTTTCCTTGGGATCAAATTGAGATATTTTTTAATAGTCGAGGGACTAAATTGTTGGGGCATTATGAAAGTCTGAGACTAAATTGAGTATTCTCAATTAGTGTTAACCAAATAAAAAAAACCTAACAATATAAATCCCATTACTAAAGTAATAAAAATAACTTTCCTAACTAACTTTATATATATATATATATATACACTGATTTGCTTCCTAATAATTCGACTATTACAAACATATCATTCAGTATTTACTATTTATTATAGTGGGACAAATGCTTGATGTTATTGTTGTTGTACAGTGTAGGGTTTCAAAAGAATAAAATATGAAACATGAATTCAAATTTATAATCATATATATATATATATATATATATATATATATATATATATATATATATATATATATATATATAAGAAAATTGAAATCTTCATGCCTTTTTTCTATCATGTTAAGGAGAAAATAATCATAGGATAAGTCTTATATTTGATTCAAATTAGAGTCCACATGTTCATCCTGAGTCATAACACATAGATTGCTCGTGCTTTCTTATGGTTCACTAGCTGAGTCAAAATCCAAACAAATAATGTTAGTATTAGCCTTATTTATTATTTTAGCTTTATCTCAGCCCCCCTATTAGTGAATTTTTGCTTTTTATAGTTGATAAATGAGTGGCTAGTGATATTAAGAATATTGTAAAAGATGTGCTTGGAGTATCAAATGGAAAAAAATCCTAATAGTAAGAATGGTTGGTAGTGGAATTCAAATGTTCAAGAAAAGATAAAAAATAAGAAAATTTGTTATAAAAATTGGTTTAGATGTTAAAATTCTGATAATTAGGAAAGATATAAAGAGGCACGCATGAAATCTAAAAAAACAATATGCGATACAAAAATCTTAGCATTTAATGATTTGTATTAGATACTAAGGAGGGAGGAAGATATATGTATAAGTTAGCAAAACAAATAGATATGAGTAGTAAGGATTTAGTTCAAATGAAGTGTATTAATGATGAAGATCAAAAAATACTTTTCTTATAAGATGATATTCAACAAAGGTGGATGAGATATTTTGCTAAACTATTTAATGAAGAATGTAAAAATACGATTAAATTTAGTGACCTTTGCACCCTAAATGAGAAGAAAGATTTTTTTTTATCAGCGTGTTAGTTAAACCGAAGTTAGAGAGGCTTTAAAGAAAATGAAGTGTGGAAAAGCTGTTGGATCTGATGATATTCCAATAATGGTGTGGAAATGCTTAGGAGATGAAGAAATTTCTTGGCTTATTAAACTTTTTAATACTGTTTTGAAGTATAAAAAGATGCCAGATGAGTGGAGAATGAGTGTGTTAATTTCTATTTTTAAGAATGAAGGTGATGCACAAGATTGTGCGAATTATAGAGGAATTAAGTTAATGTGTCATACTTTAAAACTATGGGAGCAAGTTATAGAGCACAGGTTGCAGCGAGATACTAATGTTTCTCAAAATCAATTTGGATTCATGCCAGGTAGGTCTACTATGGAAGCCATACATTTATTGAGAGGTTTGATGGAGAAACATAGAGAGAATAAGGAGGATCCACATATGATATTTATTGATTTAGGGAAAGCATATGATAAAGTCCCAAGAGAAGTGCTATGGAGAGTTCTTGAAAAGAAAGGAGTTAATATCACTTATATTTAAACCATTAAATATATGTATGTCGGAGCTATTACTTGTGTTAAAACACAAGGTGGTTTGACCAAGTATTTTCCTATTTTAGTTGGATTACATCAAGGAGTAACCTTAAGCCCATATCTTTTTGCTTTATTCATGGATGTTCTCACTAGACATTTGCAAGAGGATTTACCTTGGTGTATGTTTTTTGTTGATGATATTCTTCTTGTTGATAAGACTAGAGAGGGAGTTGAATGTAAACTTGAATTATGGAGGTCAACCTTAGAGTCTAATGGTTTTCACTTGAGCAGATCTAAACTTGAATATATGGAGTGTAATTTTAATAGTAATATACCAAGTGAGGGGATTGTGACTTTGGACGATCAAGTCATTAATAAGAGTACACGTTTTAGATATCTTAGATATATTGTTCAAAGTGATGGTAAAATTGATGGGGATATTATCAGCATAATAAAGTTGGATGGTTGAAGTGGAGGAATGCATCAGGCTTGTTGTGTGATAGGAAAGTACCCCTCAAACTTAAGGGAAAATTCTATAAGATGGTGGTGAGACCTGCAATGCTTTATGGTGCCGAATGTTGGCCATTAAAAGAGAAGCATTATACTAAGTTAAGTGTTGCAGAGATGAGGATGCTCAGGTGGATGAGTTGCTTTACCCTTAGGTGAGCATATACGTGTAACGGTTGAATAAGCTCCAGTGGAGGATAAGATTAGAGAGAGTCACCTTAGATGGTTTGGTCACATAAAATTGCGGCCTTCCGATGACCCGGTTAGGAAAGTAGAGGTACTAGATTTGACTCATGTTAAGAAAGGTAGATGTAGAACTAAAAAGATTTGATTAGAAAATATTAGAAATGATATTTCTTTATTAGATTTAAACGAGAATTTGACTTTTAACATGACATAATGGAGAAAAACGATTAATGTAGCCGACCCCACATAGTGGGACAAAGGATGTATTACTATGTTAGAATGAATATTAATAACAGAATGATTATCACAACATTACAAGTGGAAGAATATCATGTATGCTCATGATTTAAGCTGCTAATCATGAATTTTATCATATTAACAGTTAATTTACTTAATTATCTTCTTTTTAATGTTTCAGTTCACCTTTAACTTAATAGTATGTCATGTTTAAATATTTAGGTTTAGGTCATCATAATGTAAATTTAGCCCTTAAGGTGTTATGATAATATTCCGTCCCTTCTATTATCGCTATTGAGCTACATTGATGTCTTTTGTTGTCTCCATTGGGGTTCCTCTTACCCCACTTGCGTAGGTATCATATATATATATATATATATATATATATATATATATATATATATATATATATATATGTGTGTGTGTGTGTGTGTGTGTATATCATTACAACCCATCATCTAACATGACATTCTTTGGGTGTAGCAATTTCTAATCAATTTATTTAACTTGTAATTAAACCTTTCATACATTATTTAAATAACAGATAATTTCAGTTCTTGCATAATAAGGGGGGTTTTAATTAACATATGCTTTTTTTGAAATGTTATCAATTAGTGACAGATTTATATAATCACAAGATACTTAATTTTGAGCTTGAATTATTAAAATTTATAGTGGTCATTTACACATTAATACTAAGCTGAGGACATACTTTCAACAATATAAAGAATTTGTAATGCATTACATAATTAATTTTAGTTTAAGGGCAAATGTAATTGAAAATAGACGAAAGAACTAGCTTTCTGAATTAGAATATTTCATATCTTATCATATTGCCGATTTGCTTCTTCAACTCAAACACATCTCAACTTTTTACATTGGAAAATCACCTATACAACTCAAATTTAATAATTTCTACAATTTCTATCATAACAATAAGAATATAAATCTATTTATTTCAAAATAACGTTTTACCTTAAAACTTCTCATCCTCATACAGTGTTTGAATTCTAAATCACAAATGAATATTATATATGCTAGGAAATTTACAAAAATTGGATATCTGCACTACAATGCCAATTTCTTACCTCTTTTCTTTTCCTCCCCAATTCCCTCTTCTTCTTCTTCTTTTTCATTATTTTCTTTTCTCTTCTTCCTTCTTCTTCCCTTTCTCCTACTTGATTTCTTCTATCTAGTCGCTCATCCTACTCTTGCTTCCACGCCAGTCTGCGATCCTAGGCACCCCAAATCGAGAGCTTCCTGGAATGAATACTTGTCAAGGAAGGGAATTTTGAAGTTATTTATTTCATTTTTTTACCTAATCTACCTTTCATAATAACCACTGGAAGCTTTGCTAAGTGCACAAAGGTTATATAATCTCCTACCTTTGCTACAGGGAATTTCTGTCACGACCCGGCTTGGATGCTCGATCTAACGAGGCGGGTACGAAAAAATTTATTAAAACATTATACTACTTCATTTGTGCTAAAGAGCCACTAAACATAAAAAGAATAAATTACCTGTTGTCATTTACACGTCCTCTTCTATAAACATATTCTTCTCTTTATGCAATTTCATTCTTAAAAACTTACCTGAAACATTTAAAACTCGTGGGTTGGGTTTACTAAGTAAACTCAGTGGGTAAACATTAACTATTAACATAAAAATTTATAATACAATTTATTTATTTTGTAAGTCTATTCATTTAATAAGTAGCAAACTTTTCTTTACTTTCTATTCATCTTATTTCATACAGTCTGTTATGCACACTATAACATTTTCATTTACATACATAAAAGATTTACTTTAATATACATTCCTTTTCCCATTTAATTGTACAGGAGCACCGTCTCAATGTACCCAAAGGTACAACCTTTTCCATTTATACTTTTCCATTTCCATTACCTTTTTCCTTTTCCTTTTTACGTGCACGGGTATGTTGCTTCCCCAGCCAGTACCATACAGGGGTGAACTCCTGTTTAACTTTTGCATTCATATCCTTTTTCCTTTTCATTTATTTTTTCATCCCTTCATATAAAATGCGTTTATATATGTATATATACATAAATACTCATTTATACACAAGGTTTTAAAAGGCGAAATCGGGAATCGAGGCATTTTTTCTAAGCGAGGCGAGGCATAATCCTCGAGGCGGATCGAGGCGTAAGCCTCAAAATGAATAAAATAAATTACTTTAAAACTATAAATAATGACAAAAAATAACAAAATATTATGTCAACTATGAATTTGAAGATTTGTTTCAAGAAAATATTACTGGAATACAAAATATAAAATAAACTCACTTAAAAATAAAACATCCCCTTGGGATCAAGACCCAAAGCAGGCTCATCATCACTTTGATTGTCTTCAGAATCTTCATAATTAATGTCAAAGTCATCCTCAAACTCTTCTTCATCTATAATATTTTTTCCTTTATCTCCTATATCAATTAATATTTCATTAGCTCTAAAATGAAACAATAGTAACATATAAAATAATTCATTATATTTAAGAATACCTTTGATTTTTTTCGAAGCTTCAATCTCACTTGGTTTCTTCCTTTTATATACTTGGGTAGTTGCTTCATTGTCTTCTTCATTGACATGAGTTTCTCCTTCTACTTCAACTTCAAAAACATCAGCATTCTTAGGAGTAACCCATTCATTATCAGATTGTAACTCATCAACATGCAAAGGGTCAATTTCATTCTCAATATTTCCTTGATTCTGCAATTTGAGATGTCTATCTTTCAGTTTTTTATTAAACATAACATAAACTAGTTTGTTCATTCGATCTGCCGCCAATCGATTTCTTCTCTTTGTATGAATTTGATTGAAGATGCTCCAATTACGCTCGCATGCAGAAGCCGAACACGTTAGGCTAAGAACTTTAACTGCAAAAGCTTTCAATTCAGGAACATCATATCCAAACTGAGCCCACCAACGTTCTACATGAAGACAAACATAGTATTTTATGAATATTGGTTGAAGTACAAGAGTTGAACATAAATATTAACATTAAAATTATAAATACACAAATTATAAACATACCAGGAGATCGTGTTTTGAAGCATGCTTGTGCTGCTCTAAATCCAAACATTCCCTTCTTCAAATGAAAATCCTCAAGTTGATCATTAACTTTGAGGTAGTTTTCTTTAGAAATGAGTCTATCCATACATGCATACAAACCAGTTTTCACCTCTTTGTCAACATGAAAATCTTTATCATAATGAAATTGGGGATTTAAATAGTACGCAGCAGCATGTAAGTGTTGGTGTAATTGTCAATCCCACTTTTCATCTATAATATCCCATATTTCTTTGTAGGCACTTTCTTGACCTCCCAATTCTTTTGCAATGTCTTCTTTAGCTCTATTCATTGCTTCATAAATAAATCCCATAGCCGGGGCCCTCTCACCATCAACCATTCTAAGCACCTTAACTAATGGTCCTGTTGTCTTCAAAGCATAATTTGTACTCCGCCAAAATGAATCGTCTTTCATGACAATCTTTTTAACCTGTTTTCCTTCTTGTTTTTTGGCCCATGAACTTTTATCCACTCTTCAGAAGCAAACATTGCTTCTAAAGGTTGCCTTAACTCCTTGGATCTCTGCAATGTTAAATATGCAGTAGCAAATCTTGTAACAGCAGGTCTAATAATTTCCTTGTCAGTGAACTTTCTCATCAAGCTGAGTACCCAAGAATGATTGTATATAAACTTACTAACAAATTTGGCTTTTAATATGGCTGATTTATGTTGAGGCAATTGTCCCAACCTCTCAAGCATCAAGTCAATATAATGTGCAGCACAAGGGGTCCAGTAAAGATGAGGCCTCTTCTCCATTAACATTCTCCCTGCAGCTTTGTATGCACTTGCGTTATCAGTAACAACCTGTACTACTAAGGCATCTCCCATTTCCTCCACAACTTCATCCAACATTTCAAACAATAATTGTGCATCCTTGACAAAGCTTGAAGCATCTACTGATTTGAGAAAAACTGTTCCATATGGATTGTTGACCAAGAAATTAATAATGCTTCTATGTCGAATATCTGACCAACCATCTGACATTATTGTCACTCCTGTCTCAATCCAAGTCTTCTTAACATCATCTACCATTTTTGAAGTTGTCTTAACCTCCTCATTCAGCATCCAAGTCCTCAGCTCATACATGCTTGGAGGTTACAGTCCTCTTCCATAGCTTCCAATAGATCGTAACATATTGATCCATGACGGACTCCTAACAACATTAAATGGAATCCCATTTTCATAGATGAATCTAGCGATATCTAAACAAACTCTGTTCCTGAGTTCTTTTGTAGCTGTAGGAGGCTGAATATCCTGAGTATTTATGTTTTCCTCATTATCAATATTTAGCATGAATCTATCCATGGGTCCCCGACTGCCTCGGTCTGAAGAAACTAGATGGCTTCCAGTACTGGAACCTTCATGCTGTGATCCATAGTAAGAAGAGTTTTCTATCATCTCTTCCATATTTCTTTTTGTGACCTCCTTCGTGATGGCATACTTCTTCAAGTAATCAATACATTCTTTTTTCACTTCATCAGGTACTTTTGCACATGGTCCCACATTGACATGAGTGCAAGCTAGGTGATCCTTCAGCCTCTTGACACCACCCGTAATGCGCTTCTCACAGAAATTACATTTCATGTAAACATATCCCTTCTTCGCACCTTCGCCTGGCACTTCAACTTGAGTGCCATATTTCCATGCAGGATCTTTTCTTCTCGCACCACTAGTCATACTAATAATAGATAGAAAAGAATAATTAACATCAAATACAAATTATAAACAATTATCATCATAATTAAATGTCTCAACCATAAATAAGATATCTATAATCCATAATCAAATTATGTCACAAGCATTAGTTCTTATCAAAAGAGATGGAATTTTTATATCACAAGCATTAGTTCTTAAAAAATTACTTCAAAAAATTAATAAAATAATTGTCTCAAATGAAGCCTTAACTGAGATCTCAAAAGTTGTTAGCAAGCTGATCATCATTAGTGTAAATCAATAACGAGCTGAGCACAGATTTATAAATGGCAAATATTAATTAGTACAAATGAAAGTCGAATAATAATAATTAACAAATCAAACTCATGCCTTCAGTGAAGATCTCAAAACTTCTTGAACTAAAAATTTTTTAATAAAAAAAATATTTTTGAAAAGCAATAAAAAACTATCACAAATAAATCTTTAATCCTAAACATGATTCTTCTGCAGCTTTTTATTGCTAAAGATAAAATGAAAATATATTATCTCATGTTATATCACCTCCTTTATTATTATCTATCATTTCTTGTCCCTCACTATTTGTTGTTCATTAAAAAAAAAAAAAGAAATCTATAATATATCAAACAAATCATTCAATTATTAATTTTCGATCACTTTGTCTATCACTTCTCCTATATTCACCTATACACCTAACTGAATGAAAAAGAATGGCAAATGTTACATAGTAATATCATGCAAATAATATATACATGTTCAAAGTTCTTGTTCCCATTTAGGCATAGAAATTTATAATTCCAAACCCTAAACCTTAAGCTAATACTTAAATAACATTCTAAAACTTAAGTTAGTAATGTAAGAGAAATCAAATTGAGCTAATACAAAATTAGTAATAGATCCTAATACTTATTGTCTCTGAACGATAGTTAGTAATGTAAGAGAAATCAAGTTGAGCATGAAGAAAAACAGGAACAAGAAGCTTACCTTGAGCACGGTGCAGGAAGAAAACAGGGAACGAACGACTGAGCTGTCGAAGTCGTGGATCTCGTCGAAGTCCTGGATGCCGTCGAAGTCGTCGAACTCGTCGAACACGACGTAGGAAGAAACACGACGCAGCTTGGATGCCGTCGAAGCCCTGGATGCCGTCGAAGTCGTGGATCTCGTCGAAGCTTGTTGCATACGACGCAGGAAGAAACACGATGCAGGAGCTGAAGTTGTCGAAGTCGTCGAACTCGTTGAACACGACGTAGGAAGAAGAAAACAGGAGACAAATGATGTCGAACTTGAAATCGTCGAAGTCGTCGATGTCGTCGAAGTCGTCGATGTCGTCGAAGTCGTCGATGTCGTCGAAGTCGTCGATGTCGTCGAAGTCGTCGATCTCGTCAAAGTCGTCGTTAGGGAAAGTCGGCGGGAGCAGGGATCACACGACCGAACAGGAGGAAGAGAACGAGCAGATGAACGAGAGAAAATAGGGAATGAAAAAGAGGGAGCGGCAGAAATGCTTACAAAAGAAGCCCTAATCTCTATTTACGCATGACTGGCGAACAAAAATGTTCGAGGCAGCGCCTCAATCGCCTCGACGCCTCGCGCCCTGAGGCGTACGCCTCAAATGAAAAAGGCGTATGTTTTGTCCGAACAACCGAGGCTTACGCCTTAGTTCGCCCACTTAACGCCTCGACTCGAGGCGCGCCTCAAGGCTATCGCCTCAAACGCCTTTTAAATGGTTGTTTATACATATCTTTTTTCTTTCACATAATTGTTTTCGTACATACCATTGCTTATTTCAGGTAATCATTTCCAATAGTAGCAGAAATAATAAATCTAAACAATTACAGATATACTTCTTTCAAAATGAAAATAGAAATGAAATAAAGAAATTTAAACTTTTATAAATACCCACTTTGAATCTTCTCCTCCAATATTCGTGTAGTTTTGAAAGCCTTTAATTGTTCACAAAACTAAAACAATTTAAGAAATATTAAATCTCAATTTAAATATCTCAATAAACTTTGGATTTCTTACATACCTCGCAACAAGTTTCTTTCTTATTGAAAACTTCCTTCTTTCTCCCTCAGATCTCCTCTCTTAGCTTCCAAATGTCTTCCTTATCATCAAATTAAATATTTACACTAATTAGAGAGCATATTAGGAACAACTTATAAAAGATTTGGGAAAACAAACTTTTTCTCCATTTCCTCCCAATTTGTTCTTCTCCTCCACCGTCGTTTCTCTCAAACCTTTACGTCTATAACAATAGAAATGAAAAGGAGTTGTTTAATCTTACCCTCTAACGTGATCGTTTGCTAAAAATGGCAAAAGAAAACTCAGAATCCCTTCTTCGCACGCTCGGCCGTCCGCCCGCTCCGCTCCGATGTGCCTTTCGCGAAAATAGCGACCCTTCCTAGGTCGCGATCCTAATATTAGGCAGGTGGCTGGTTGGCCCCCAACCGGTTGATAACAATCTCCCTTCCTTAAAAAAATTTCGTCCTCGGAATTAAATCAAGTAAAAGAAAAACGTACCTTAATTGAATTAATATGGATATTGACTTCTCATTTCAGTTTCCTGCTCCCAGGTGACATCTCTTTCTGATCCATTCTTCCACAAAACCTTTACAAAAGGTATTGCTTTATGCCTTAGTTGTTTTACATCATAATCCAATATTCTTTCAGGTTCCTCAACATATTTCAAATCAGGTTGTAATTCAATTGATTTAGGCTGTATTCTCTTGGAATCATCTGAGACATACTTCCGAAGTACTGATATATGAAACACATTATGAATTCCTTGCATATTCACTGGTAGATCCAATCTGTATGCCATATTTCCAATCCTTTCTATGATTTCAAAAGGTCCTACAAATCTTGGACTCAGTTTCCCTGTTTTTTCAAATCTTTGCACACCTTTCATTGGGCTGACTTTTAAGAAAACAAATTCTCCTACTTCAAATTCCACTGGTTGGTGCCTTGCATCATAATACTTCCGTTTCCTGTCTTGAACTGCCTTTAGTCTGTCTCTGATCAATCTGATTTTGCCAGTAGCCTCATCTACCAATTCAGTCCCAATCATCTTTCTTTCACTAGTTTCTACCCAACACAAGGGTGTTATGTATTTTCTTCCATAAAGAGCCTCATAGGGTGCCATTCAAATGCTAGCTTAGAAACTGTTGTTGTAAGCAAATTCAATCAATGGTATGTGAGTCTTCCAATTTCCTCCAAAACTTAAAACACATAATCGCATTAAATCCTTCAAAGTCTGAATTGTTCTTTCTGATTGCCCATCTGTTTGTGGATGAATTGCTGTACTGAAAGTCAATCGGGTACCCATAACTTCCTGAATTTTCTTCCATAGTTTAGAAGTGAAACTAGCATCTCTATTTGAAACAATAGATTTTGGAATTCCATGCAATCTCACAATTTCATCAACATATAATTTTGCCAACTTTTTCACTGAATTCGTCTGCCTGATTGGTAAGAAATGAGCTGACTTAGCTAATCTGTCAATAATGACCCATATTGCATCTCGACTCTGCCTTGACCTGGGTAATCCAATCACAAAATCCATCGCAATGTCCTCCCATTTCCACTCAGGTATAGGTAAGGGTTGCAGTTGACCACTTGGCTTTTGATGTTCTTCTTTAATCATCTGACAGGGAATACATTTTGTTATAAATTCTGCAACACTTCTCTTTAATCCTGGCCACCAAAACAAACCTCTAAGTTCCTGATACATCTTTATACTGCCCGGGTGAATTTCATATGTTGTGAGGTGAGCTTCCTGCAATATCTCGTCTCTTAAGCTTCCAACCTTTGAAATACAGATCTTGCCTTTATACTTTAATAACCCTTCTCCATCAATAACAAAGTTCTCTAATTGCTCTGCTTGCACCTTCTTTATGATGGTCTGAAATTTTTTATCCTGAGATAATGCATTGATAACTCTATCTTTCAAATTAGATTGGATCATCAGCTGATTCAACATCATATCTTTTGTCTCTTTCTAATTAACCACTGAAATCTCTAACTTTTCCATATCTCTGATTATCTGCTCTTGTTGGGTGATTAGCCAATTTGCATTTCCAAGTGCTTTTCTGCTAAGTGCATCTGCAACTACATTTGCCTTTCCAGGATGATACTGTATGTCCAAGTCATAATCCTTAATGAGCTCTAACCACCTTCTCTGTCTCAAATTAAGCTCTTTTTGATTGAAAATGTACTTGAGATTTTTATGATATGTAAACACTTCACATCTGACCCCATACAGATAATGTTTCCATATTTTGAGTGCAAAAACTGCAGCTGGCAATTCTAAATCATGAGTGGGGTAGTTCCTTTCATGAATTTTCAATTGTCTTGAAGTATAGGCCACCGCTCTACCATGTTGCATCAATACACATCCAAGCCCCCTTAAGGAAGCATCACAGAAGATTTGGAACCCTTATGAACCCGATGGAATTGTCAATATCGGGCAGTCATTAAACAATTCTTTAACTTCTAAAAAGCTCCTTTACACTGATCACTCCATTCAAATTTCACTGCTTTCTAAGTTAATCTGGACAACGACATTGCAATCTGAGAGACCCCCTCTACAAACCTCCTGTAATTACCAGCAAGTCCTATAAAACGCCTCACCTCTTAAACTGTCGTTGGTCTTGGCCAATCTGATATGGCTTGAATTTTATTGTGATTAATTGAAATTCCTTCACCACAAATCACATGCCCTAGAAATTTAACACTGCTCAGCTAAAATTCACATTTTGAAAATTTGGCATACAACTTATTCTCCTTTAATATTTGCAACACTGCCTGTAGATGACTGAAATGACTTTCTTCATCTTTTGAATAGATCAAAATGTCATCAATAAACACAATTACAAATAAGTCCAGAAATGGCTTAAAAATTCTATTCATCAAATCCATAAATATAGCTGGTGCATTTGTCACCCCAAATGACATTACTACAAATTCATAATAGCCATATCTGGCTCTGAAAGCTGTCTTTGCTATATCTTTCTCCTTAATCCGTAGCTGATGGTATCCAGATCTCAAATCTATCTTAGAGAAAACTGTAGCTCCTTCCTGTTAATAAAAGAAATCATCAATTCTGGGTAATGGATATTTATTTTTAACAGTAAGCTTATTCAGTTCTCTGTAATCTATGCACATTCTGAAGCTCCTATCTTTCTTCTTTACAAACAGTACTGGAGCTCCCCATGGTGAAGAACTTGGCCTGATAAACCCCTTATGTAGCAATTTCTATAACTGACTTTTCAGCTCCTATAACTCTTTGACTGCCATCCTGTAAGGTGCCCTTGCCACTGGTTTTGAACCCGGTATCAATTCGATAGTGAAGTATATCTCCCTTTCTTGTGGTAATCCTGACAAATCATCGAAAAATAGTTCTGGATACTCTCTGACTACAGGAATATTTTTCAACTCTTTAACTTATTTGCATCCTTCACTTGAGCAAGAAAACACTGACATCCCTTGGATACAAATTTGTATGCTTTCAAGTAAGTAATTATCATTAAAGAAATTCCTCTCTCACCATAAAATTTCAACTCTCCATCCCCAGGAAAATTAAACTTTACAATTTTATTGTTGCAGTCAATAATCACAAAGTGCCTTGATAACCATTCCATTCCCAATATCATATCAAACTCTTGTAATGGTAAAACATTCATTGTGGCTTCAAACTCTCTTTCATTTATTTTGAAAGTCATTTTACATACACCTTTCACATTCATAAACGATCCATCTGGCATTAGAACTTTCAAAATTACATTTGTCTCATAAACATTTAGTCCAAGTGTTTTAACAAATTATTCTGAAATGAAGGAGTGTCAAGCTCCTATATCAAAAAGAATTCATACAGGCTTTTCTTGCATCATGATCAAACCTATAAAATTACATGAGAAAGACATAAACATACATATTTTTTTTAATAATACTTTCATAATATATATTGATTCACTTATCATTTTTATCACCTGTAATCACTTCAGGTGAATCTTTAGCATCCTTCTGTGTTAGTGCATATACTCTAGGTAGAGTATTCTGTCGGTTTTGACTTGATCCTGGAGTAGAAGCAGCTGATTCCACTGTTCTTGGTCTTCAAATATTCCTCTGAGATCCAGTATTTATCTTTGGTTCTCTTGTTGGTTTTTGCCCCAAAGTAGGACAGTTCTTGGCTATATGACTCGGTTGATGACATCAGAAGTAATTATTTGTATCAGATAAGCATTCTCCTTTATGTTGTCTTCCACACTTGCTACAACTGTTCACACTTGAACTGTCACTGCTGTTGGACTTTGTCTTTTTCCAATTAAATTTTCCACCTTGTGAAATAGACTTGCTATGTGAACTCTGAAGAATTTCCATAACTTCACCACTTTTCCTCTTCTGAAAATCACGTCTTCTTTGAGTATTTTGCTGGTCTGCTTTTATTCTTCTTGCTCTTTCTACTAACACTGTATAATCTTCAATTCCAAGAGGAACTAGGGGTTGCCTAATTGCATCCTTCAGTCCAGCTAAGAATCGGTGGCATTTATCTTCCATGTGTGTACTAATTGAGGAGCATATCTGGCTAATGCTGTAAAGTCAGCTTCATACTGTATAATTGATCTATCTCCTTGTACCAATCTCATAAACTTGTCCTACATTTGCCTCCTCACAGAAGGAGGTAAGAACCAATTTCTAAACACCTGAGTAAAATCATTCCACTTAATTTGCATGCCAGGTATTCCTTCAAATTTGTCTTGATACAGCCCTCTCCACCATCTTTCAGCTTCTCCTTCCAGTGCAAAGGTTGCCAAGGAAACTTTTCTCTCTTCTGGACAGTTCATACTTTCTAATATCTTTTCAATCCTCAACAACCAGTTTTCAGCCTATATTGGTCCCTCTATTCCTTTAAATAATGGTGGTCTCATATCCTGAAATAATTTCAGATATTTATCCATAATCGTTCCACCATCACTACTACTCCCCGATGATTGATTTCTTAAATCTTGAATTAGCTGAGTTACAGCTGTCATCATTTGTGCTAGTGTATCAGGATTAACATTAACATTTGGTACTGATCTTTCTACTTCTTCCACCTCTTCCTCTTTTTCAGGATTAATTTGTTTCCTGTTATCAGTAAATAATCCATTCTACATTAAACTTTCAATCATTAATAATCATCCTAATGGCTCTTTTAGTATGATTTAGATCTTAATTGGGCTCTGATACCACTTTTGTCATGACCCAGCCCGGATGCTCGATCTAATGAGGCGGGTACGAAAAGTCGGACGATAAAATTTATTAAAATATTATACTACTTCATTTGTGCTAAAGAGCCACTAAACATAAAAAGAATAAATTACCTGTTGTCATTTGCACGCCGTCTTCTATAAACATGTTCTTCTCTTTCTGCCATTTCTTTCTTAGAAACTTACCTGAAATATTTAAAACTCGTGGGTTGAGTTTACTAAGTAAACTCAGTGGGTAAACATTAACTGTTAACATAAAAATTTATAATACAATTTATTTATTTTGTACGTCTATTCATTTAATAAGTAGCAAACTTTTCTTTACTTTCTATTCATTTTATTTCATACGGTCTATTATGCACACTATAACATTTTCATTTACATACATAAAAGATTTACTTTAATATATATTCCATTTCCCATTTAATTGTACAGGAGCACCGTCTCAATGTACCCAAAGGTACAACCTTTTCCATTTATATTACCTTTTTCCTTTTCCTTTTTACGTGCACGGATATGTTGCTTCCCTAGCCAGTACCATACTGGGGTGAACTTCTGTTTAACTTTTGCATGCATATCCTTCTTCCATTTCATTTATTTTTTTATCCCTTCATATAAAATGCATTTATATATGTATATATACATAAATACTCACTTATACCTATCCTTTTTCATTCACATAATTGTTTTCGTACATACCGTTGCTTATTTCAGGTAATCATTTCCAACAGTAGCAGAAATAATAAATCTAAACAATTACATATATACTTCTTTCAAAATAAAAATAGAAATGAAATAAAGAAATTTAAACTTTTATAAATACCCACTTTGAATCTTCTCCTCCAATATTCGTGTAGTTTTGAAAGCCTTTAACTATTCACAAAACTAAAATAATTTTAAGAAATATTAAATCTCAATTTAAATATCTCAGTAAACTTTGAATTTCTTTCATACCTCGCAACAGGTTTCTTTCTTATTGAAAACTTCCTTCTTTCTCCCTCAGATCTCCTCTCCTCACTTCCAAATGTCTTCCTTATCATCAAATTAAATGTTTACACTAATTAGAGAGAATATTAGGATCAATTTATAAAAGATTTGGGAAAACAAAATTTTTCTCCATTTCCTCCCAATTTGTTCTTCTCCTCCACCGTCGTTTCTCTCAAACCTTTACTTCTATAACAATAGAAACGAAAAGGAGTTCTTTAATCTTACCCTCTAATGTGATCGTTTGCTAAAAATGGTGAAAGAAAACTCAGAATCCCTTCTTCGCACGCTCGGCCGTCGGCCCGTCTCCGCTCCGCTGTGCCATTCGCGAAAATAGCGACCCTTCCTGGGTCACGATCCTAATATTAGGCGGATGGCTGGTTCGGTTGAACCGACCCCCAATTGGTTCATAACAATTTCATAAGTGAACAATAATGGAAAAGCAAACTTTAAGAAATTGAATTTAATTCCATAATTCTTCATCTCCTTGCAAATTAACATATACTTCTAGATAGCAATATGATCTACTTGACGAGTAGACCACAATAGGACACTTTTTGATGATTTTTGTAAAAATTGATATTTTGAGGTATAATTTAATTAAGGAAATTTTGTACTTCTATTTTATGGAAATTTGATATTATAGTTTTATCTTTTAAAATTTATCTTAACAAATTTAATTGTTTTTTTTTTAAAGTTAAGATAGCAAAAATAAAATTTCCTTTTAATTTAAAGTAGCGCCTACACAAGAATAGATTCAAGTTATTTCCTTCTTTCATATTATGATCAAAGCAATAATTTTGACGATGAGATTATAATCTTTTCTTTTATAATAGATTTTCTAAAATCATTCATCAATTATGTAATCAACATTTAGTGTATGCAAGTTTTCCCACTATAGATTGCAGTAAGCTAAAGAGTAATAATAAATCAAAATGCAGAAAAGAAAGTGCAAATCAATATGTCGTAGTTCAACAACCATCTGACCATCCTTGAGTCATCCTCTCAAGATTTAATTCACACCTGCACTAACCTTAATCAATAATGTTAACTTGTATGTAGTTGTGTTTGCGATTATCCAATTATTGAATATAAGCTTATTCTCATCGGGCCAACACAGCACCATCATCAACAGTGAAGGGATTCCAAATGAGAGGACGGTAGGAGGCAATAATTCAAATTTAGAGTAATACTTCTATACAGAGTTCATGCTTGCTGTGGTTGCTGGATGGCATGAGTTGGCCTACTTTTCTGACTTATCCAAGTCTGGTAGGTGAACGGGTTCAACAGCCTAGTCTGCTCTTGTTTTGAGAACACCTTCCGAATTCACAATGAGCCTTCTTAGTTTTTCAATTATGTCACTACTTTTATCTATTTCTTGCTTGTGATGATAAGCTGCAGCTTTGGTCCTAATTTTATGATCTAAATGCTCTTTCACATGATTACTTTCCATTGATGTTCTGATTGTTTGACTTTTCTGTTTATCAGGATTAAAAAGAATGGCGTAATGTTCCATGATTTTGTAAAGTTTTGTGGTAATCAAAATGAAGAAAAGGTTATTCAAAGCAGACCAATTTCAGCATTTAACAATAGGATCTTGGCAATTATGGATACTCAAGTAGATTCACAAGGAGATGAAAATGATAAGGATCTTTTTAATAGGAGCACAGTCCATGTTGAAACTCCACCAAGTGAACAAATGAATGAACATTGCGAGAGAAAACATTTTAATAAACTTCAAGGATCAAAGTACGTATGCTACAGCTGATGCAGCGCCCTTATCAACATTTTCTTTTTAATGTAAATCTGTAGCAATTCTAAATTATTGTTGTTGTTGATTTGTGTAGTAATACTTTAGCTATCACGGATTCTCAGGGGAATTCACAAGGAGATGAGGAGAATGTTGGTCTTCATGGAAATATAGAACATAAGGAAACTACATCAGATAAAATGGTGAATGCAAAGCGCAAGAAAAAACATGCCAACAAACTTCAAAATCCAGAGTGCGCATTATTAACTATCTTGTATGCTGATCCTTTATTCTCTTTCTACTTTTAGGTATTCTATTTAGTTGTATTTAATCACTTCAATTTTTGCTCTGAATGATAGTACTTTGGCAAATAAGGATTCTCAAGCAGATTCACAAGGATATAAAGCTGATTTGGGTTTTCTTTTCCCACACAAGGAAACTTCATCAAGCGAAATGATTAAACGGACTAGAAAGAGAAAACATTTTAATATACTTCGGGGCTCAGAGTACGTGCATCTCACGAAAGAAGCAAAAGTCATTTTGTTCAAGCTCATCTTTTTTCTTTTTTACTTTGTTAGTTTTTGAATCATTCATATTTTTGTGAATAGTGATACTTTGGCTATTAAAGATTCTCAAAGAAATTCAATGAGAGAAGAAGATGATGTTCTTCATGGGAATACAGCTCACAAGGAAGCTACGTCAAATGAAATGATGAATACAAAGCACAAAAGAAAACATTCTAACAAACTTCCGGCCTAGTATGAGATTATTTGATCAAAATTGTTTTTTTTTTTAAGTTTACCTTTTAGTAGTCATTTGTTACTCTTGTTATTGCATGCATAGTAGTCCTTTGATGCTAACGAAATGTCGTGGAGATGACGGGAATTTGTGGCTTTCTAATATAAAGACAACACATAAGGAAATCTCATATAAAATGAAAAATGGATGTTGCAAAGGGAAACATGCCAATAAATCTCAAAAGCACAGTCTCTTATGTTGATTGAGCTGACCTTGTTTTGATCTACTTGTTTAAGGTTCAGTTTGATTAACTATAAATGTTCAAAAATTTTGAATTTCAACTCTGAAAGTGGTCACACTGAAGTGAATTGCAGTGATATATGTTATGCAGGAACCCTACTGTGCTTATTTGGGCTGAATTGAGTTTCTCTTTTACCCATCCTCACATTATACATTATTATTATTATTACTATTTTAAGTTAAAATAATATTCTAATCTATCAACTCATTAGATAATTCAATGTTTTATTGAAGATGAAATATAAAACGGATGGTGATTTTTTAGCTGAAAGATTGAAATTCACCCGCTTTGATTGTGATTTTCAAGAATGTGACCTTTAATTCAGTTTCAGCCAAGTAAATTTTTTAAATCACTTACAGAAGTGAGATTAATTGCTTCTAGACACTTAATGATATTAAATTACTGCTGTTTTCTGTGAACAGTGATACTTTGGCTATTAAGAATTTTCATGGAGGTTCACAAGGTGATGAGCAGAATGTTGGTCTTAATGGGAATATAGTGAGTTTGGGAACCACATCAAATGAAATGATGAATGCAAAGCACAAGAAAAATCACACTAATAAATCTCGATCGTCAGAGTATGCACTATACAATTTCGTTTAAGCCTTTTAATATTCCTTTTCTTTTTCCATTCAAGTATTTTTTTTAGTCTTTAATCACTCTTGCTACTGCTGTGAATTGTAATAATTTGGCATTTAGGGATTCTCAAGGAGATGTTAAGGAAGTTGTCCTTCCTAATGTAAATATAAAACCTACAGAAACTGAAAACAAAATAACTAATGTGATCAAGAGAAAGCATGCCAATAAACTTCAGGCATCAGAGAATGCATGTCATTTAATATGGCAGTCTAATATCTCTGCATAGTTATTTTGCTATTTTATGGATAATTCTTGCATCTTTAGTGTACTTATTATGCATGCTTTCATTGCTTTCTTTCACAGTTTGGCGAATGAATTTCATGCCTTTGTTAAAATCAGTTCTTCAATATAGTAATGATTTGAGATTTATTTACGGCATTAATCTAATATGACATCCAATATTGAAATAACTATTTTTCATTCTTGAGCTATGACTAAATTTGAACCTGGGCTAGTTATAAGTAGTTCATTTATTTTTGTTATTGCTAATTTAAGTTGTAGTGTTATTTAATTAAGGTTCATCACTAAGTTCATATATTTTTATATTGTTTTAGGAGATTCTTATGAATGATATTTAGAGTAATGTGCTTTGGGCTATATGCTTTTAGTAGACGTCTGTCCTGATGTGTGAGGCCTCGATTAAATAAGTGAATAATTATGGCGGACTTGATCATAACTATTTATTATATGGAGCTATTGGGCCAAACCACTAGTTTTGTAGAGCCGTAGGGCCAAATTACTTGTTAGAGGATATATACCACATCTTTATTAATATGATATTGTTTGAGAATTAATCTTAGTGATATTTTTGACTGGGCATTGACTTTTTGTGAGTTGAATTTATTCTTGAGTTCATCGCCTTCGCTTAACTATTACAAAGGGTTGATGATTCTTGTTTTAAGTTATTAGATGATTAAATTATATTTTAAAACATTAGATTTAGTGAGGATATTCTGAGTTATCAATGGAGGGGGATGGCCAAATATTTTCAAGCATGAATGAAATGATTTTGGAAATATGGTAATGCATGCTCTTTAATTAAACATTTGAATCCCATGAATTAAGTTAAATAAGATGCAATGAAATAAATATATTAAGAGCAAAATCATAGAATTAATTAATGACGTGGTCTGCCCATGTATGGATCAAGGCATTTAGTGCATTAGGCAAATTTATGAATTTTTTTAACTATTTGATTTTTGAAATTTGAATAAAAGGAAAATAATTATGTCAAATATTTCATAAAACTAATTCAAATATTCATATGAATTTATTTAATTCAAAATTTGGCCAACACATAATTTTAAATGATAAAAATAATAAAAGTAATATTCGAGCGAAAAAAAAGTAATAGAGGAGAAAGAAAAAGAAAAAGAAAAAGAATAATATGTTAATTTGAACATAATAGTTTTATCATGTGCTGTAAATTAATGTAATAAATTTATGCATGGCTAAATATGGATAAGTGACTAATAAATAATGCATCTTGTATTAAATGTTGCATGATAAAAATGTAAATGGATAAATGTTCCTTTAATATAAGTAATCTTGTTTATCAGGACATAATTATTATAAATAATGTCAAGCAATATTTAGTAGTTTTGTAAAATATCTTAAATAATTTTGTTTATATTTATTTTTTGCACTTTGTGAGCAAGATTTATCATGTCACGTAAAATATTATAATTACCAAACAAATCCTGATTCATGTTATTTTTAGTATTCTTTAACAAGCAATATTTAGTAATTAAATCAGCCTTTGCCTAAAACATTTGAAATTAAAATCAATTATTTTCAACCATATTTTTATTATCATTAAAATCCAAAATATGAGTCATTTGGCTCATAGGGTTAACATTTGTTAGGCTTAATCTAATATTTGAGTTGCAGTACTACAAAAGCATTTCGAATAAGTCACGAACTTCAAATCAAGTTAATTAAAAATATTAAACAAAAATCAAAACTTACGATCCTTACAATTGTTATAAGCCTCATTTCAATTAATTTGGATTTTACAAAAAATGTAAGCCTTATCCCAATTGACTGGCCATTACAAAGATTACAAGCCCATATAATTAAACCAAACTTGCTTGTTTATCTATAAGATAAGGCTATATGACTCATTAGTAGACTTTCTTATTCTTTGAAGTTATAGGTCCTATTTATGGACCTTCCAATAGATGTAAACCCATCCCAATAAATTTGAGCCTTCGAATGGATGCGATCCTCAACTCAATTTAAATTAAGGCCATCTCCCATGCTAACAAGCTCAACAAGCAAAATCAAATCCACCAAGAAAATCATATAAACAAAAATGTTAAATATTTAATTTAATAAAAAAAATATAAACAAAAATGTTCTGCATCTTAGATAAACTTTTTCAATATAAGCTCAATCTCAAAACTAGTTGTGTCACATTTGCCTATGAGTTTTTTTGGTCATGCTCAATACCTTTGAACTGTACTAGGCCATATTTTGCACCTCAAAATCATTTAATGAATAATGGTATGGTCGGCCTTTTGGCGGTAAATGTATTGGCGCTAATCTCAAAATGACATCTTTTACACACATTTTCTTCTTAATTTGCTTGAAATACCCAAGAGGAGGCAACCCATGGTTGCTAATTAGCTCCATTGATGTTATGGCTTATGGCTTTCTAACTTTGGTAGATTGAGTCCACTGGTATGTCTGATGAAATTATGAAATTTTGATCATGTCTATCTCTGTGCCAACCATTCCCCTTTCAATTAAAATCATGTATAACTACCAAATTGGGCATGACATACAAATCTGAGCAATCTCGTTCATTAAGAGTGCTTTCTTGTGGTTGAGCCTATAGGAAGTTTCGAACTTAGATCTAAATAAATTTTGACATTATCAGGAGAAATCTAATTAATGTATACTTAACTACTACAATCAAAACTGCTGTTGATCAACTTCACTTACACATTGCGGAGGCTCACAGGGAAGGGTGGGTTTTTCCAAAGTGATACGTGAACTAATGGAACCTACAAAGAAAATGATTGGGAAGAATGATTTATAGTTTCTCTCTTAGTATTGAAAACGAAACTCAAATTTTATTAACTTATGTCATCTAGTGTGGTATACTGGTCAATCATAGTATGACTAGAATTCTCAATAATGGATTTGACATTTTTAACAGTGAATAAACTAGCAAAGAGCAATTTTTAGAGGTAAATTTGGTGGTCCGATGCAGAATTGTATTCATCCAAACGATTTAAATAGAAAACAAACGTTTATTAATTCATGGACCAAACAAATTGCTATTTAGTTGGCACAGCCAGGAAAAATTGCTCAGAAAAGAAAAGTTGATAGTATCGAATTTTTCAACAATTTCTGAATAACGTTATGCGAGTAATTTATTTATTTATATTTCAAGGAGTAAGTAGTCCATTGCCTTAAGCACAATCTGTATTTTCACCACGGTTCTGTTATGTCACTTTGTTAGTTTCTTATTTCATGTCGTAATTAGTGATTTGAGGATAATTCATATGATAAACATTGCCTTGAATTTAAGTATTGCTCATTTTATTCATCGTCTTGTCAGTTCCATGAATGAGAAATTTCACTTCGTGTAGGAATGAATCCAAGGGAAATGATGATGGACTTGCATCAAAGAATGACCAAAGTGGAGATGCCATGAAGGTTTGCAATTAATTATTCATCTATGATCCTTTCTCTTCAATTGAACCTTTGTACATCATTCAATTAATTTTACTGTATGTTATTGAAATTTTTTGTACTGAACTGTTATGCATTTTTTTTACTTAAAAATTGGAAATTCAAAATTTATTGAAAATGGTAGAGTTAAGATTACAAAATATTCCAAATGATTTATGAAGACACTTCAGGCAATACTCATCAGAAATGAATGTAAAATGAGATTCATAACTCCAACCACAGATAGTTGGGAAAATTAATGATGCGATTATTTAAATTATTAAATTGATTAGTTTTTGTCGTATAATTTATATCATGTTTATAAACAACAATCTTCAATATCTTGTGATCATTATTGTGCTTTTTTAAGCTGAAGTCTTTTTAAAGCCTACTATTTAGAATTATCTGCCTTATTTTCTGTTGAGCTGCCAACTCCTGTATGAAAATACAAATAAGAATCTAAAATTCTAAAGTTGTATTTGACGTTATTTGGCTGTCTCGAATTGGTAATACCTATTGCCGGCAGCTTTTGAATTTCTTAGTGTGTTTTAGGACGTGCATTGGCAGGCCTGGACAATTGCCCTTTTTCACACAAATTTATGATTAATTTTTCAACTGCATTATTGATGATGCTGGAATCCATGGATTCTACTGTCTTTCCGTCAAATGTAATAAAAATCTGCTTTCCAATATTCGGATAATGCCTTGTTATTTTACTTTAGTGGTCGTTCTTGATTAGGAAAATATTAGTTTGATGTCTATGGCAAAGCTGTGGATCACCACTCCCCCCTTTCTATTTAAAACTTGTTTGTGCTCTAGACTTTGTGTAGTATTAAATCAATGAATTCTTTTAGAAAACTTTAGCTTTTTGTTCTTGATAAACACATACAATTGGCCAAGAAAAAGACTAACCTCCTTTTGTAAACCAATCCTGGAATTTGTGTTGTGCACAGGGAAGAAAAACCTTTAGGTTTCACCTACTGCTTCCAGCAATTTCCTGCTCTGAGCCTGGCTGTCTGTTTAAGCAGCAACACACTTCATACAATCAACAAGAAAAGAAAATTCCTTCTGTTGGCTATCCTGCACCTTCAACAAGACTCCTGCACCTAGCAATGAACTTAAACTCCTTTCCATAGAAACCCTCCAGCCATGGCACTTCTCCGCTAATTGATAACCACAACAATAGGTTGTTGGTATCTTCCTCGGCTGTTCCAACTTCTTCAGCAGTCACCAGGTTTAGGTTCTTGTCAAGAACATGCACTCCTACGACCAACTAGGGAAGGGAAAAGCCAGAGAGAATGAAACGAGAATAGAAGCGATAATAGAAGAGGAAAAAATGAATTGTCTTTACACCAAGGCAGCGAGACTGTATCCATAGCCACACCTCAAGGAATTTGTATAAATTGAAATTTATACAAATAATGAAAGTGCTTTGATACTAATCAAAAGCATACAACACACCCAAGAGAGGGGTGTAAATTGGTGTGTATTTAAAAATTTTTAAAATATGCGAAAGCTTTTATAAATAAAAATACCATTTTTTCCTTTTTTTAATAACACTATAATAATAGACAAATACTAATGGCTATTATAATTAAATTTTTTCTTTTAAATAAGGCAACAAAACAAATAGCCACAAGTTGAAATATTTTTTTTAATGCTAAAGAGCAAATTATAATGAGTTAAAACTTTTTTTGATTTAAAAATTATATCCAACAATGATATCATGAGTATGCATATAACAAAAGAAATTATGAAAAATAAAAAAAAACTAAAGCAAGAAAATGCAATTTATATTTATACTGGTTTGGTAAACTTGACCTAGATACACTTCCCAAATCCTCTACTTTGAAATTCTATTAACTCTCTCCTTCTTCTCTTAACAAGGTGGAGAAGCTTCTCTTGCTCACAAGGTAATGGAGAAATCCTTTATGTGGGGCCCACAAACTTTTTAGCATATCAAGAATCTTTCTGCTCTCCTGTGGTGCTCAGGAGGAGAAGAGGTTTTGGGGGGAGCTCTTTGGGAAAGATGTAAGGTGTATTATTAAGGGATTTGGGCTGACTTGAATTCAAAATAAGGAGAGAAGTAGGAAGATTTATATGAGGGTTAAACAGGGTTGTTTTATTTTATCATGTTATGTGTGTTTGCTGTAATTTTCTTTGTAGTTGTTCCTAGCGATGCCTAGTGTTTGTGGAGAGCCGATTTACTTCTCGAATAGTAGATCAACCTGTATCTTGGTTTGTTGTGCTGAAATAAATGCTGATTTTTACTGTGTTTTATCTTGTTCTTGCTGTTTTTGTAGTGTGGAGGACAAATTTCTATCAAGTTGGTATCAGAGCACGATTCAGGACCTATGGTACTGAAGAAAGTGGATGCTTTGGAAGAGAAAATAGAAGAAGAAGTTGGTCAATTCAAATATGAAGTTGAGGAAATGATTTGATCCATAGACGGAAGGTTTTCTAACCTAGAGGATATGATAAAGAAAATATTAGAGCTTCACATCCACCGACAACATTGGAGGCAAGGGTATTGGCGGGTGATCAAGGAAGTGGGAGAAACCCCAATATTGGCACAATAAGGGATGATCGAGAGGTAGAAATCTTTGGCGACAAGAAAAATTTGCCACCTCTTGAATTGATAACCAGGAGGGAAATGGGTGAAGGATTTAACATGATGGGAGGGAGGAAGCTGAGGATCAGGAGGGATCCTAGTATGTTCGAAATCAAGGTTTCTCTTAAGACCATGGTGAGGACAATCCAGAGAGAAGGGATGAGATTCTTGGTGGAGCTCCAGAGCCTCGAGGGAGGGGAAGCATGGAGAGAGAGGGGAAAGTTACAGAGATAGTCCAACCATTCCTGCAACAATTCAGTGAGGTGTTCCAGCTATCTTAGGGCCTACCTCCCCCAAGGGAGCATGAGTATGCCATCATCATGAAAGAGGGGGTATTTCCTATCAGTGTTCGGTCCCAAATATCCATTGGTTTAGAAGGATAAAATTGAGAGACTAATCAAGGAGATGTTGGTGGCCCAGATCATTCATCCCAGTGTTAGTCCCTTCTCCAATCCTATGTTGCTGGTCAAGAATAATAATGTTAGTTGTTAATTTTGTCTAGATTATCAGACTCTGAATAAGGAAATGGTGTTGGATAAGTTTCATATAGCAATCATTAATGAGTAGCTGGATGAGTTATATGGAGCGGTGATATTCTCCAAGATTGATCTGAAATCAGGATACCATCAAATCAGAATGCGGCCCGCAAACATTCACAAGACTGCTTTTGAGGACTTATGAAGGTTGCTATGAGTTTTTAGTGATGCTTTTTGGGCTTACAAACACCCTAGCTACCTTTCGGTCACCTCTGAACAAGATATTTCAACCCTACCTACGCAATTTTGTATTAATTTTTTTATGATATTTTGGTGTATAGCCGGTCTGAGGCAGAGCATATGGAGCACTTGAGGGTCATGTTAGTAACATTGAAGGAGCATCAATTGTATGCCAATTTGAAGAAGTGTTCTTTTGCACAACAAAGGGTGAGTATTTCGGACATGTGTCTAAATCATGAGTAGCTGCAGATCTTTACAAGATAGAGGTTATTGTTGGAGTGGCCCTTACCTAGAACCCTGAAGGAGTTGAGGGGATTCTTGGGACTCACCAGGTATTACAGGAAGTTTGTGAGGAGATACAACTCTATGACATGGCCTATTTATTCCCATGGTGCTGGATTGGGAGGCCTTGAAGCTTGAGAGCGAGCAAGATGAGGAGTTGAGTAAGATCAGAGGAGACTTACTGCAGGACAAGAATAACCATCCTGGTTACCCCTTGATGGGTTAGAAGCTGCTATACCGCAGATGGTTTGTGCTTTCGAGGACATCACCATACATCCCTCATTTATTGCAAGAGTTTTATGGCACAACTATTGGGTGTCATTCAGGAGTTTAGAAAACATATCATAGATTGGCAGTGGAGCTATATTTGTTGGGCATGGAAAAGAATATAGAGGAGTTGGTGGCTAGTTGTGATGTGTGCCAGAGACACAAATATCTAGCTATGGCTCCAGGTGGTCTTATAGAGCCTTTAGCATTATTTGAGAAGGTGTGGGAAGAGGTGACTATGGAATTCATCGAAGGAATACCTAGATCAGAAGGGTTCATAGTGCTTTTAATGGTGGTGGACAGATTGAGCAAATATGCTCATTTTATTCCCTTATGCCACCCATACACTGCGGTGTCGTGAGGCAGCTACATTAGTCAAAGAAGTGGCTCCTTTGCTTGGTATACTTGAGGCCATTATGTTTGATCGGGATAGGGTCATTCTGAGCCACTTTTGGAGAGACTTATTCAAGATGTAGGAGACTATTTTGAAGCAAAGTACAACTTATCACCCTCAGACAGGTGGCTAGATGAAGGTGGTGAATCACAGTGTGGAGAGTTTTCTTCGTTGCTTTGTATCTGATACACCAAAGATGTGGGCCAAGTGAGCTTGGGCGGAATATTGATACAATACTTCATATCATACAACAACCAAGACATCGTCTTTTAAAATCCTATAAAGTATGGATCACCTCATCTGATATATTATGGGCAAGACAACACACCAGTGTCATCAATGCAAAGTACTTGGGAGAAAGAGATCGGATCTTTGCTGTTAACCTCCACATAATACCAAAAAAGGAATGAAACGAAATGCATACCAGTTTTAACCTATTGGATCCATAATTTCTGCAGAGATCTCGCTGAGTTCGGCGCCGTTCAGTCTCTGTCCCGCGAAATCCTGCGGAAAAGTTGCGAGCTCGTCTCGATCGCATCTCGGATCGGACCTTTAAAATGAGAAGGAAACCCCCTCATTCGCAGAACACCGATGCTTCCTCTCTTCCACGATTGCAAGCCTCTCCCGATCAAGCTCTTCTCCTCTCCCGATCTCCCCTTCTGTTCGTCGCTCTCAGCTTCTCCCTCCGCAAGCCACAGCCTCCAGCCCTTGCCGATCTCCCGATCCCGACCTCCTCTGGCCGAGAGAGAGAAAGAGAGAGAGAGAGAGTGAGAGTGAAAGAGAGCCCTTACCGTTAGCCTTGCAACCCGACCTCCTCCCGTCCGTCCCCAAGCCGAGCCCTCCTTGGCTGTCCGACTTTGCTCCTTCTACGACTTTCCCTTCCTGTTAGGAATGGAAGTTACGACATTTTTGATCGGAAGCACCAACAGGAGCTCGCTAGCTGAAGGTAACTTTCTCCCCTTACACGCGCTTCTTCGGCCTATCTCTGGCCGAACCAGAGAGTAAGAGAGGGAGAGGGAGAGTTATGTATATTTTTTTTTTATTAATTTTGTTATAATTATGATTATAATTATAATTATTATTATTGTAACTAATTAATTTTAGTTATAAATTAATGATAATTAATTAAAATTTAATTACATTTAATTAGTAATTAGTAATTATTATTAATTAATCATTATATGGTTAATTAAATGATAATTACAATTAATATAATTAATTGTGTATTGATTTTAATTAATTAAATTTAATTCTAATTAATTTTAATTAGTTAATAATAATAATAATTAATTGTAATTAATTATAATTGCTTGCTCATTCTTCCCCTTTTTTCGCCTCGGTCCACGAGCCTCCAACCTCGTCAACCCCACGAAGGTATGCATTCTCTAAACTCAGATTCTCGCTTCCGTTGTGTGCGGCGGACCGGAAAACCGCCTATACACGCCTTTATTGCGCGTGGTGGGATGGGACCCCGGTCCGACGCCTACGACGAGGCGGGAATCACCTAAACTCTACTTCGGCGTTCGTGGCGCACCGGAAAACTGCCTATATATATCTTTATTGTACATGGTGGGAAGGGACCCCGGTACGGCACCTACGGCGAGGCGGGGTCACTCATAAGTACCCTCGAGCGGGGGGAAGGCAAACTGTGCATTTTTAAACCGCCACCATCGAAGTTCGCGAAGGTACGAACTCTCTAAACTCAGATTCTCGGGTCATTGTTTGCAGCAGATCGGAAAAACTCCTATGCATGCCTTTATTGCGTGTGGTAGGATGGGACGCCGGTCTGATGCTTACGACGAAGCGAGCAATCGCCTAAACTCTACTTCGGTGTTCGTGGCGCATCGGAAAACCGCCTATACACGCCTTTATTGCGCGTGGTGGGATGGAACTCGGTGCGGCACCTACGGCGAGGCAGGGTCACTTATAAGTACCCCCGAGCTGGGGGAAAGCAAATTGTGTCATTTAAACAGGTACTGTCAGAGACCCCATACACGCCTTTATTGCGCGTGGTGGGAGGAACAAAAAAATCATGGCCGCGGTGTCCTTGTCAGAGGACACCTACCATACACGCCTTTATTGCGCGTGGTGGGAAAGGCCCAGTTTCTCGTAGTTTTCCCCTAAACGGGGGAGACGCTGGGAGGCTGCCGAAATTTCGGGTGAAATCATACCTGGACCTATCGAACTCAAAAGAATAAAGATGAGAATTCAAATGAACTGTGGACTTGTGGACCAGAACCAAAACTCAAAATGATTAATAAAAGATCAAAGTCAAATCAAAGTTGAAACCAAATCAAGTCAAATATGAAATTACAATTGCAAGAACTTCAGAAGACTCTGAACAAAGCACTCGAACAAGTACTTGAACTTGCAGCCATTTGACTCAAATTCGACCGAACTCGAAGAATTGCAGAGGACTCGGACGGGTGGAAGGGGCTCATTTTGAGCCTGAACTATGCTTGGACTCAAGGCTTAGACAAATGCAAATAAAAGACCTAATTTAAACTCTAATTAAAGTGATAAGAGATTGGAATTTCAATATTACTAGAGTTTGAAGTTCGATGGATCATATCTTGAATGTGAGATCAGCTCAGAACGTGAGATCAGCTCAAAATAGGACCCGAGTATGGGTTGGACCTTGAACTCGAGACCGATGGAACACATAAAATCGGGGCTTTGGATGAATGAACAAATCAAAGTCCAAGTGCACGATCATCCAAGCTAACAATAAATTGCGAATAGGAAACAAAATCCTAATATATACGAAAGATATATGAACTCTTACGACAATCCCTACAAACGCCTGTAGATTGAGATGGCAAAACTGGCATTTGATAGTGGAAGATCCGCCTCTACAAACAAATATAATCAACAAACCCACCCGAGATAATACAGAAGCAATGAGTCTTCTACAAACATTTTTAGGAGCTCGTAGCGGATACAACGGGTCCCTGCAAATAACTACAAGCCGCTTGTGGATAACAGCAGTGGGTATATCGTAAGTACAATGAACCACTGTGGGCACAAGTACAAGTATCACCTACGATAGCGGTGATCAAAATCTTCTCGATCCTGTATTCAGGAAGGGAAACAACTCTGCATCTACAAATACCAGAAATATCAAATCTACAACATTGAAGAGCTTAAAAAGAGTCCATTTCAAAGCAATGTCTACGGACTTCAAGAAGAACCCTCCCCAGTGATTGAGAAAGGGGAGTCAATATCAAGACAAACTACAACACCACGCCACCGGATCTGCAACATTCGTACAAGTAGACAGAAGGCGTCTATTCCAAGAATACCTCTGCACATGCACTATAAATTGTATACACATAGGTACACTAAAGGGGGAAATATATTCTCAACCCGCATGGGCCCCGGTGAGCGTGTTATTGGTACACACGTGACGTCTAGGGATGCTGCGCGGGTTGACAAGTGAATTCAGGTTCGAAACCGATCCTTCTATATGGATCAATAGAAGTCGACAGGGTTCGAACCATTAAGCAAATATAAAGTTGTGGCGACTGATATATTTGCTTTAAAACATTCATATTAGGCCATCAAGGCCTACAACAATATGAATTCACTAATAAAGGCACAAAGCCTATGAAACCCGATCCTCTGTCGACAGCCCGACAGAGTTGACAATGTTCAATCCATAAAGAGAAGTAACCCCAAACACCCCGATGATGGCTGTGTTGAATGTAGATCTCAACCGGAGGGGTTCCCAAATACTTTCAATATCTCCCAAAAGTCCATTTCAAATATTCCATAGCTCCATCCAAAATACCCATAAAAATCAAAAACTCCACAAATATTCCAAAAACCCAAAATATTTAAAAATGAAACTATCCATCTCAACGCTTAAAGCAAAGCCCATCCACCCTCCGCAACAGTCTGCCGGGGTGGACAAATTCAAATAAACTCTAGCTCACAAAGAGCCAAACGCCTAGTCAAAAATATCGCTAGGATCCATTCTCAAAATAATCTCTTGCCAGTAAGGACGTGGTACGTGTCCTCTAACCGGCAGTTTCGCCGCCAAATGGCACTGCAGGTAAACGGTTATGACCCGGGGCCTTCTGAACCGAGTGGTTTTGCCGCCAAATGGCACCACGAAATACTGGTTATGGCCAGCGCCGATACGCTCCTTAATGGCATCAAATCCTTGAGATATGAATCAATAGGATATGATCGATAGGGCACAAAGCCCTCTGTTAGCTAAGGTGGATTCAAATTTGTCCCCTTAGAAAAACATTCAACCTAGGTCTACAAGGTCCCCTTGGACGAAGCAACCCATGGCTGCTGACAAGGATCCTTCTGTCAGGTTGGGTCGACTACCTCCTCTGACTAAGTAAACCAGGGACCACGATGGCCCGGGATGACGGAACCATGGGATCTTGATCGGGCCCATCATCCATTCCCCCACCATCTGCTTTAAGTGCTAGATGGTGAAATTTTTATTTTTAAATACCAAATCTTCCAAATATCCAAACTTCCCAAATTCACAAATCCAAATCCAAATCCAATTTCCAAATATCAATACCTATGCTGCTACTATATGCCAGATAACACGTATATTCTATGTATCTGATTGACGACTAGCCTTAATCGAAAGTTCTCTCTCGTGATCAAGAGGGGTAATTAACTATAGGGGCTTGCGCCTATAGGAAACCAAAACTCAGATCATAAAGTCCTCGCAAAATGAGGGCGAAATCTCTGGGTAGTGTCTTATCTACAAACCCATCTGCCTTTCAAAATTTACCTCGGAACTTATTCAGTTAAAACTCCCTCGCCGAATAAAAGAAAAGCGGGGAGGCCGGGGCCGAATTTTCGGAGCCCACATTTGCAGAATTGAAGGAACATTTATGGAGAGCACAACAAATCATGAAGAAGCAGGAGGATGAACATAGGAGAGACATGCAGTTTGAGGTCGGGGATAAGGTATATTTGAATATCTGTGCTTACACACAAATGACTTTGGCTCTATGAAGGAATGAGAAGTGGAGTGCATTGGCGCAATAGCATACCACCTATGGTTGCCGCCAAGCTCTGCTATCCATCTCGTATTTCAGGTATTTCAATTGAGACGAGCCATTGGAGCCCACAAACTCTCACCCACACTACCAGCCACACTTTTAGAGGATATGGATGTGATGTTAGAACCACTTGAGGTGAAAGGGGTGTGCTAAGGTGACAAGAGGATCAGGGAGGTGCTGATCAAGTGGAAAGGAGTTATCAGAGTATGAGGCGACATGGGAGCCCTAAAGTACCATCGAGAAATAATCTTGTTCTTTCTGTTTTTGCTATGCGGAGGACAAATTCCTATCATCCTTACGTCGTTTCTCTCCTTGAAAAGCCTTTTATCCTAGCCTTCAAGGCTAGATTTAGAGTCTTTACACTAAGAGTCTATAGAGCCCCTTTTCAAGAGCCTTTGCAACAACCCAGAGGATCAATGGATATAGATTGGACTAGACAGCCTTTATGAATCCCTCACAAATCTTTTGGATGCTCTCCAAAAGATATCTCTCAATGCTTCACCAATATATCTCTCTCCCAAACCCTCTTTCCTATGTATGGAGTCTCTCTAGAACAAGCTCTTGAAGACTCTGAATGAGCTCTTTAGAAAAAAATTCTAAAATATTTTGTTAGGTTTTTTAAATTTAGAGGATCAAAGGATATGGATTGGACAACCCAGAGGATCAAAGGATATCGATTGGATTAGATATCCTTTATGAATCCCTAACATAAATCTTTTGGACTCTTACCAGAATATCACTCTCAATGCAACACTAATCTCTCTCTCCCAAACCCTCTCGCATATCTCTGCACTCTCTCTGGTACAAACTCTAGAAGACCTTTAACAAGCTCTCTGGATAAAAACTCTGAAGAACTTGGAATGATGCTAATGATAGTGATGATGATGAGAAGATTATGAAGATGAATATCAAATGTAAGAAATAAGAGATGAGTGTGCTAATCACCTGATAAGGTTCAGAAGATAACCTAAAGATGTAAGTGTGATATAAGTGACTGCGTAAATTTGGTTAGGAAATTGTGGCACTCAGATGAGGTCTGAAGACCAAATAATACAAGAAAAAAAAAGCATAAAAAGGAAGAGAGGAAAGAGTTCATCAATTAAGTGATGGATGAAATTTTAAATAAAAGGACATACAAGCATGGTCATAAAAGCATGGTAAAGAAATTGCTACTTAAGTGTTCTTTCCCAATTTCAGACTAGAATTCTCTTACATTCTGGGATGCTATAATCGGAAAAAACTTTCATCCAAGAAACCATTTCTAGGGAAGTGGTCTGATATGTCCATCCTATAGCATCCAAGGAATCTGCATAAAGTCCAACTGACCAAACAATCTCTAAATAAAGCTATGCATCAAACTAATTATCAAATAGGTAGGACTCAATGCAGTTTAGAGTGCTTTAATTAAATCTCTAGGATTTCATGATAATTTTATGTGATTGCCATCCCTAGAGATTTGTGTATTATGGGCATACGATGTATTGAAGGAAATGTGCTATTTGGAGAAAGCAGGTAGGAGTACCAATAGACTTTAGAATGAGAAGCGTTGCTGGAAAACTTACTCTAAGCTTAAAGTTTGTTATTTGAAAAGAATAATATTGACTGGCTAACAGTTAAGGATGTCATGGTGGGAAACTTTCCCATCCCTGCCTCTCTTATTGAAGATTTTTGAAGATGAGTTGTTTTGTATGTTTGATAAGGTTTTTTCCGTGACGTTTGTATCTTTGTTTCCATTATTGGCCTATGTTTTTTCAGACCATTTCTCTGTCTTACTAAAATCCATCAAAATCAATTTCTTTTCCACTCTCTTTTTATCTTTTACCAAAATCCATTTCAATTCTCAATATATAGCTTTTTTCCTTTCTTAATATTTCCTTATATTTCATTTTCCTCTCTTTATATCACTTTCTAAAGTTTGAAGTAGTTTGTAGCAAACAAAGCATGTCATATATAGTCTTTACATCCTAGACTAAAATCCATTTCTTTTTCCACAACTCCGCATGCCACTCTTTGTATTTTGTCCTTTCATTGTTTTTCTTTTATGTTTTTTTTCTTTATTTCCATTCCTTTCTTTTTTTTTTATTTTTTTTTATAAGGCTATGCCAATGATTAGAAGATATCAAGCCCATCAATTTAGATGTGAAGGGGAGGGTAAGCATTTGGATTTGGGTTGCCGGAATATTCAATTTAGATGTGGATAGTGTGAGCATACAGATTTGGATTACTTAAATATTCAAATTTTCATTTGTAATGGATCATGTACGGTTGTTTTAAGGGATTGGAGGCCCAGTTAGTAGGATGAGACGGATTTTGATAGGATTTAGCATTGTTTTTTTTTTTAGTTTTAGGAATTAGTTTAGGATGCAAAATTCATCAAAATTCAAATTTTAAATTTAATTTTTTGAGTAATTTGTTGAGATATTCTAGTAACGGTTGAGGGAACTTAGAAGATGAGGTAGAAAGGAGAGTACCTGTCAGATGATGTGCCAAAAATAGTACACGAATTAGTTTTTTGTTTTGACTTTTTGTATAAGACATGATTTTTTGTTTGTCGGTATTTGACCATACGAGTTAAAGACAGTTAAGTTGGGATGGGAAGAAAATTGTAATAAACTTTAAGAAAAATTATTGGAGATTGATATATTCAATTGCAAACACAACAAGAAATTGATGAAAATGAGTACAAAATAACCAACTCTAATATCTTCATTGCAAGGTGCACGATAGAAAAGTGGCAATCAATAACACAGTAGAAAGAAATGAAAAGATATCAAGACAATGAATCCACAAGTTTTTTATCTTGGTTTCTGATGACATTGAGTTTTTGAATCCTTGTGGCAAGAGAAATTGGGAGGTAATACAAAGGTTGCAGAAATTTTCCATTTAACTCTTCAAGGCAATTATAATAATATTGAAGGACCATTTATAAGGCCCTATGTTTAAAGGAATTAAAATCTCAGTCAAGCATGAGGTATATTTTATTATTATATCATTTAAACTTAAAAAAGAAATAAATAAATTGGGCCAAATCATGGCCCAGCAAGAAAAATATGGAAACAATACTAATGGAAACTTTCATGCTATCTCATAGTATAATAAAGTTTCACTCATAATGTAGTAAACTTCATAGATTATGGCCAAAATTTGGTTCATGTTTTTTAAATTATTTCTATACTTGATATGGACTTTTTAATAATATTGTGTAGAAAAATCATGACCTTTACTTTGAATTTACCTACCTTTGTCCCTACTAATTGATTTGTACCAAGCTCCACTTTTTATTTCTGTACTTAGTACTGTTTAATAAATTTTTATTGTTTTGGATTTTGTTTGTATAACGAATGACACCTGCTTAATGCTCTTTGGGTTAGGTGCCATCCAGAAGTGCTCGTCGGAAGAAAGCCAAAAGAATTTGGCATCGTAATTTAAAGAAAGAAAAAAAGGTATTCTGGTTTTTGATCACTTACAGTTTCGCCTTGGGTATATTTATGCATGTACCTGAGTCAGTGGCAAATACATCCATTTTCTCATGTAACAGGGAATACCATGTGCAATTTTTAGGTTTGTATCTTGGAAATAAATGATCGTTAGGATAGGTCAATTCATTATTTGGTTTTGCTTCTATGATGCTTAAGAAAATATTTAGATGGATGGTCTAGATATGAGAAAAATATTCATGTTGTTTTTTACAAATACTATCCTAATTTGTAAATTTATAGTACTTTTTTATTGTTTATAGCAGTTTCAAAGCTTTTTCTTCTTATCTTCTTATGAAAAGTGGATTTAGGAAGGCTGTGCTATATTAGTCTAATTCTTCGCGCACACATGCACAGTCCCATATATATATATATATATATATATATATATATATATATATAGATATAGATATATATATAAAGAGATGAAATCTCTAAATGATGCTATAACAATGAAGTATTCATGGAGCCACCATCATTTGCATCCCATATAAAAATTACATTGTCTTCATTTGCATCTTATATGCCTACATCATCTTCATTAACTCTTAAATTAGCAAAAGATGATGGACTGATTGACCTTGCATTATTCTCATTTGCAACCACATATTGTATGCCTGCATGTATGCTTTTGTCATGATTAAAATATGTAGTTTAAATATTATTGAAGCAGTAAACAATCAAGCCTTTGCTCCGTTCACTAGTAATTGTCAATCTAACTTGGCTGTATTTTCTCATTTTCCTTCAAGCAACATAATAATATTAATTCTTGATTCACCTTTAGAAAAATATTGCTCTAAATATCAACATAAGTTAGATCATTTCTAGTTATACACAATTTAAGAATATCCCGTCCATATATGTTTGAACCTTATTCAAACAAAATTGTATATTGATTGAACATTGTTCTCACATCTTATTCAAATCATGTTTGAACAAGATCCATTCTTATGAAACAATTTGTATGGTTCGAACAAGATTCTAACAAATTTTGAATATGGTTTAAACAATGTTTGAACAAGGTTTGGACATAGTTTGAAACTCTAGAACAACCATTAAAAAAGCGGACGAGGCGTCCGCATTGAGTCGCGCCTCAAGTCGAGGCGGAAGTCATGCGTATCAGGGCTTATGCCTCGAACCATCCAGCGAAGCCTACGATTTTTTCGCACAAGGCGTACGCATTAGAGCATAACGCCTCGAGGCAGTATGAGGCACCGCCTCGAAATTTTTTCTTCGATATATATGTTGTTGACCTTCACTGATGAACCCAAAGGAAATAAAAAAAAATTATAAACCGTTGAGTCCACAAAATCTGCCTGAAATCCTCCGCAAATCCTGTTATTCGGCGCCGTCTGTGTCGTTTCTCCGTGAAATCTGCCGAAATCTCGCGACGTTGCCTCGATCGAACGACCGCTCGCGTCGTTAAATACCGCACCAATGCGAAGGCTCTCGCTGCTCAAAACTTCTACTCGTCCGAACTCTCTGCTCCCGTCGCTGCTTCTCTCCGACTCTTCCTCCCCCGATTCCACGAACTCCAAGCCGCATCCAACTCCTCCCGCAGACCTCGTCTCCTCTCCCTGTCCGACCAAAGCCCCTCTCCTCTTCCACTGCCGAGCTCAAGCCGGCCTCCTTGCTGCTCCCGATCCAGAGAGAGAGAGAGAGAGAGAGAGAGAGAGAGAGGAGAGTGCATCCTTACCCGGCCTCCTCCCGTCCGTCCCAGAGCCGAGATCTCCAAGCCGATCCATCTCCTCTCTGTGCCGAGCCGAGATCCTGCTCCTTCCCCCGACGACTTCCCTTCCTGTTCAATCGGAAGTTTCGACATTTTGATCGGGTGCAAGAACTGGAGCCGCTCACTGTGAAGGTAACGTCCTCCCTTCGGCGCACTTCTTCGGCTTGATCCCGTGAAAAATCAGAGAAGAGAGGGGGAGGGATTTGTTTTTTATTATTATTATTATTATTATAGTTATAGTTATTTATTTATAATTATAATTAATTAGTATTAATTATAACCTAATGATATTTAATTAAATTTAATTTTTGATTAATTATCTTAATTATAATTAATGATTGTTAAGCATAGTTAATTAAGGTTAATTATGCTTAATTAATTTTAATTGTAATTACTAATTAATTAATAAATTAATTTTAATTAATTAAATATAATTATGATTAATTATTGTTAATTATAATTAATTGTTATTAGTTATTAATTAAACATAATTGATTAAATTTAATTATGTTTAATTGATTTTAATATGATTAATTATTAACTAATTTTAAATTAATCATAATTAATTGATCTTAATTGATTATTATTAAATATAATTAACTATAATCTAATCATAATTAATTTGGTTTAATTATGATTTAATTATAATTAATTATATATTAATTATAATTAATTAAATATAGTTATAATTAATTCTAATTAATTATTATTATTATTAATTAATCATAACTGATAATAAAAAATGCTTCGCCCACTCTCTTACCTCGACCAACGTGTCGAGTCGGTGGTCTGCCCATGCACGCCTTTATTGAGCGTGGTGGGAGGGGCAACCGGCGCGACACCTACGACGAGGTAGGCGAGTGACCACTCGATCCACGTGTCAGCCACGACAACCCCGCGAAGGTACGAACTCTCTAAACTCAGATTTCTCGCATCGTTGTTCGCATCAGATCGGAAAAACTCCTATACACGCCTTTATTGCGCGTGGTGGGATGGGACACCGGTCTGATGCTTACGACGAAGCGAGCAATCGCCTAAACTCTACCTCGGTGTTCGTGGCGCACCGGAAAACCGCCTATACACGCCTTTATTGCGCGTGGTGGGAAGGGACCCCGGTGCGGCACCTACGGCGAGGCGGGGTCACTTATAAGTACCCCCGGGCGGGGGGAAAGCAAATTGTGTCTTTTAAACAGGTACCGTCAGAGCCCCATACACGCCTTTATTGCGCGTGGTGGGAAGAAATATCACGGCCGCGGTGTTCTCGTCAGAGGACACCTACCATACACGCCTTTATTGCGCGTGGTGGGAAAGGCCCAGTTTTCTCGTAGTTTTCCCCTAAACGGGGGAGACGCCGGGAGGCTGCCGAAATTTCGGGTGAAATCGTACATGTACTTGATTGAACTCAAAGAACAATGGTGGACTTGTGAGCTTGATTGGACCAAATTAACATAAAAGAACTCAGACCCAAATGAACTAAGTATTGTGGACATAAACTCAATTTGAACAATTATTTGAACAAGACATTGAACACAAGAGACTTGATGAACTACAAAGGACCACGCTCAAACTTGATTTGAGCTTTAATTGAACTTGAACTCATACTTATGTGAGCAAAGACTTGGATCAGCTTTGGACTATAAGGAACTCAAATCAAAACTAGAACTTGGAATGAATAAAGACATGACTTGGACATTTGAGCTCAAAACAAAATTTGAGTTGGATCACGAAGGACTTAAACAAGACCCTGGACATAAAGAACTTTGATATGGAACTTTTGAATGATAAATTCTAATACGCAAATTGGGATAAAGATGTTGATAAGTGATGATATTAGACTTATCATACATATTGAATCATCAAAGTAAGAAGTTTGCAAATGAAGTTCGTTCATAAGCAATAAAAGAAGACTAAGGAATTTGGTTCAATTGTAAACTCATGATGTAAGCTTTTGAACCATACTAATTGATTCATAAGATTAGAGCTAGTTCACCCCTAATCTACTTGTAGTGAATGTATTGATTCACTAGAAAGGCTCTTGATGAATATGATGATTCATGGTTTGCTTGTAACCAATGCCGAAGTATTCATCTACGATCATGCATTAGGGATGTAACATGTCAGTGAGCAACATCTGAATGGCTATAATAAATAGAAATATTTATTATACTCAATGATTCAATCATCATTTGATTTGCAAGCAACCATCAACAAGGATTAAAGACACATGATCTACCCACAAGCAAAGATCAATTAGAGAATGTAACAAAGTTCCAACTCAAACTAAATGTCGATTCCAAGTACAACTCGCTTGATGGTTGAGATTTAAGAACTATCAGGCGACATAACGACAAGAAGTGACAGTTCAGTGTCAAGCAAATGCAACGAACTCTTACAACAGCTCCTACAAAGTTAATTGCAATGTACTCATAAGGACAAAGAATGGTTGCTTAATGTGTATGTCCCCCGAATACACCATTGGAACTTCCAAATGCCAGCAATATTGCCTGTAGATTGAGAAGGCAGCATTGCTACTTGATAGTAGAAGATCAATCCTTGCAAGCAAGTATAATCACCAATGTGGTACTGGTGCAAATGACTTTCTTACGGGCATCTTTAAAAGATCGTATCAAATATGATCCGTCTCTACAAAATATAATCAGTGGACCACCCGAGATTGGCGAAAGGGTGGATTCGATGCAGAAATAATGAGTACGAGCTTCTACGACTAAAGGCAGGAGATTAGTTAGTGCACTATGACCCACCTACAAGAATCAACAAATAGTGCACGACAGTCTACCTGTACGAAGCAGCGAATAATTCTATCCAGAAGCTGCTACGCCACGCCACCGGATCTGCAGCATTCGTACAAGCAGACAGAAGGCGTCTACAATTATTTCAAAATACCCCCTGCACGTGCACTATAAATTGTATACACATAGGTACACTAAAGGGAGAAATATATTTTCAAACCCGCATGTGCCCCAGCGAGCGTGTTATTGGTACACACGTGACGTCTAGGGATGCTGCGCGGGTTGACAAGTGAATTCAGGTTCGAACACGATCCTCCTATACGGATTAATAGGAGTCGACAAGGTTCGAATCAATAAATAAATATGTGGCCGTGATAACCAGAATATTTATTTTAATGCATTCATATTAGGCCTTCAATGCCTAAAATTAAAAGAATTCACTTTCAAAGGCTCAAAGCTTATAAGAAACCCGATCCTCTGTCGCCAGCCTGACAGAGTTGACAAGGTCCATAAAAAGAAATGACCCCCAAACACCCCGATGATGGCCGTGTTGAATGCAGATCTCAACCGGAGGGGTTCACAAATATTTTCAAATATCTCCCAAATATCCAAAAGTCCATTCCAAACATTTTCAAATTCCACCCAAATACCCACGAAAATCCAAAAATCTCAAAATCCCAAAAACCCAAAAATATTTAAATTTGAAATCATCCATCCGTACTTAAAGCAAAATACATCCGCCCTCCGCAACAACTTGCCGGGGTGGACAAATTAAAATTTACTTCAGCTCACAAAAGAGCTAAATGCCTGGTCGAAAATATCACTAGGATCCATTCTCAAACAATCTCTTGCCAGTAAGGACGTGGTACGTGTCCTCTAATCGGCAGTTTCGCCGCCAAATGGCACTGCAGGTAAACGGTTATGACCCGGGGCCCTCTGAACCGAGTGGTTTTGCCGCCAAATGGCACCACAGATAGCGGTTATGGCCAGAACCAATACGCTCCTTAATGGCGTTAAATCCTTGAGATATGAATCAATAGGATATGATCGATAGGGCACAAAGCCCTCTGTAAGCTAAGGTGGATTCAAATTTGTCCCCTTAGACAAATATTCACCCCCGGTCTACAAGGTCCCCTTGGACGAAGCAACCCATGGCTGTCGACAAGGATCCTTCTGTCAGGTTGGGTCGACTACCTCCTCTGACTAAGTAGACCAGGGACCACGATGGCCCGGGATGACGGAACCATGGGATCTTGATCGGGTCCATCATCCATTCCCCCACCATCCGCTTTAAGTGTTAGATGATGAAGTTTCTATTTTAAGTATCAAATTTTTCAAACCCTTTCCAAATTCCCAAATTCTCCAACTATTTCCAAATCCAATTTCTACCAATATCAAAACCAATTGCTGCTACTATATGCCAGATAACACGTATTCTCTACGTATCTGATTGACGACTAGCCTTAATCGAAAGTTCTCTCTCGTGATCGGGAGGGGTAATTAACTATAGGGGCTTGCGCCTATAGGAAACCAGAACTCAGATCATAAAGTCCTCGCAAAATGAGGGCGAAATCTCTGGGTAGTGTCTTATCTACAAACCCATCTGCCTTCCAAAATTTACCTCGGAACTTATTCAGTTAAAACTCCCTCGCCGAATAAGAAAAGCGAGCGGAGGCCGGGGCCGAATTTTCGGAGCCCACAGATTTCTGGCGACTCCACTGGGGATTGGTTTCTCTTTCCATCTCTGGCTAGTCATTCATAAGCTATAGTAGCAATTATTTCAAATCGTACTCAAGATTTTGAGTCTTTCAAAATGATCGTTTAAAGATTCAAAATTCTGAATTTTCTAAAATGGTCATTTGACAAATTTATTTGGCATTGCGCAGAGTTTTAAATTTATTTTTATTGTTTGCTTATGCTAATCATTTTTGTCTATTTTATTTTGTGTTCTGTGCAAGTCTCTGCATTTTGAAAGTGCGGGGTGATGTATCAGATTCTGATTACTAACCCTTGCCTTTCATGCAGATGGATCTACAGAACACGCCGATGACCGTCCAACTAGGACGAGGAGCCAGGATCCAGCTGGCTAATGCTGTCATAGAAACCGGAAATACTGGAGCTACCATCCAGTTTGGTAGCGTCGACTTCCCTGCTGTAGTTGCAAGAACTACTAAAGCTTCTGTCCATCGTGCGCATCTGCCAGCGCCACGACCTGCTGTTGAAAATCCTCGTGGGAGGATTTCTGTATTCGCGAGGCTATCACAGCCTGAGGCTCCAACCACCAGAAGAATTGTGAATGGTGGAAGAGTATCTGTGGTGACTACAAACACCACCACTCTGCCGACCGGGTTATCTGCACCCGGAAAGAATGATGCTGAGGCCTCCTCATCTGGAGGAAGGCCTACAAGAAGACAGAGAAGGAAGATGAATGCTGAACTCCGAGCTCAGCAACAACTACTGCCAGTCCATCCATCCAATCTGTCGGCCCAAGAGCCTGAAGTCAATGTTCCAACCAGGAACAAATTTTCTGATCTAAAATGGGTCAAAAGGAACAGCTCCACTGGTGAGCTAAAGAAATCTTTCTGGGATCGACGACCTGAAGTCCCAGCTCCTCCAAAGAGAAAAGAACCTGAAACTCTCTCAGCCCGGGTCTATCGGGTCCTGAAGACTGTAAAGGAGAAGGGTCTGAAAAAGAAAAAGTTCCAACGGCCCTTAGTGATAGAGGCCAGAAGAACCCCGCCAAGGGAGCGTCTATCCTTTGCTGCAGAAGGAAGAGAAAGAAGATATACCCCACGTGGTGAACATCGGGGTGTGACACCTGAACCATATGTTCAGGGATCCACCGCTGAAAGGTCCCGGTGGAAAGGAAAACAAGTCTGGAGGCCAAAGCCTCGGAGAAATGAGAAAGAAAGAAGAGAAAGGAGGACTGATCTGGGCGTGACATCCGGTGAAGCTTCCCGGAGATCCGTCCCCATCTACGAACAACGTCAGAAGTGGGCCCCAAAAAGGACCCATAATGATATTCCTCCAGACGGTAGACACTTTGGAGAATCCTCTAGGGGATCCCGTCGCCTTTCATCCCCTCCAAAAGAAGAAACCAACTTTGACCGCAGTCCGCTGGTTGAAGAAGTCCCCGTGCCTAACCAAGAGCCGGAAATCCAGTGGCGGCGCCGGTCGGAGATCTGAGTACTAGAAGATGAAGGAAATATGCAAGGGGAAGACAACATTGAAGAAAAAGAATTCCTTGAAGGGGAAGAAAATATTGAAGAAAATATTCATGAATTTATGGATGAAAATTTAGAAGAAAATATTGATGAATTTCTAGAAGAAAATCTAGAAGAAGAAATTCAAGAAACAAATGACACTCTGGACATGGAAGTTGTCTATATGGTGAGACACACCAATGCTAATGAGGAAACCTACTATGATGACGATGAAGGTGATGACGATCAACAACCACCAATTAGGCGAGTTTATCAACGTCGTCGTGAAGCCGGGTCCACCACTGGTAGAGGTGGTCATTCACAAGCTGAAGAAGAAAGAGAAGAAGCCGAGGAGAATCCCTTCGCTGACGAGAATGTCACACTTGCAGAAATGCAAAGACATATGAGGCGAGAAATGAGAGCCAAAGACAGAGAAATCTCTCAGTTGAATGAGAAGATGACTGAGATGATGACTCAAATGGGGGCAATGATGCAGATGATGCAAAGAACTGCCGCTGTTGGCGCCATGCCCAATCCTCCTCCGGATCCTCCAAATTTTCAAATGCCTCAAGCCTCGGGAGTACGAGGTAATCCTGAAGGTGGTCGCGAAACTCATAATGTCACCCGTCAGCTCACTCCGCAGAATATTGCAAGTACTTCCGAGCCCGTGACTGCTGCACAGTTGGAAGGAATAATAACAGAAAGAATCAGGGCTATTATAGCTGTTGACCAAGCAGAAAAGTTGGTGGGCAAGGGTCGTCTGTATCCTGCTGAATACGACCAAGTACCATACCCGAAAGGGTATTCGGTCCCAAAGTTCAACACTTTCAACGGTAATAACAACCCCAGGCAGCACCTGGCACAGTTTAAAGCCACCTGTGGGAATACAGGAGGAAATGACGCCCTACTCTTCCGACAATTCGTTAGTAGTTTGACAGCAACTGCTTTCGAATGGTACGCTGAATTGCCAAATGATTCTGTGAAAACCTTCGCAGAATTAGAATCTATGTTCGTGAAGAGGTTTGCTAGTGCAACAGAGAAGATCACGATCGCTGACCTCGCTCTTGATAAGAGAAAAAGAGAAGAATCAGTGACCAAATACATCACTCGCTGGCGAAATCTAAGTATGAAATGTGAGCAGCAGTTAGAAGAAGAACACGCAGTACAGTTGTTAATGGGCAACATTGATGACAAGATGCAACCCTTCCTGTGCATGGCTACGATAAACACATTTCAAGACTTGCTCGACAGAGTGGCCAAATTTGAAAAACTGAATTTGTCCAGATCAGAAAATCACTCTGATAAGCTCAAAAGGGGTAAAGCCCCGGGTGCTAGAAGGGGTGAGGCCGACTCTACGTTCTTCTCTAGAGCTGATAGAGAAAAGCAGCTAATTTACAACGTAGACAAAGACAAACAGCCGATGCAATATCAAGAAAGGCCTAAGCAAGTCTACAACCCCAACCCCCAACCGAAGCTGATATTAGGGGGAAATGATAAGCCACGAACTTATCAAGGTGGTGTAGAACGTCCGAGACAAACAACAGGAACTGGTGATAGAACGTTCCAATCCCTTAAAGATAAAATGAATAAAGAGTATTCATTCGAAAGGGAGAGTGTTGCCAAATTATTTCGACAAGTGTCGAGATCAGGTTTAGAACTGCCTGAATGCAAGAGGCCCGAAGAGTCGAAGCACACTGGTGATCCAAATTATTGCCCATACCATCGGGTACTCAGCCATCCTATTGAAGATTGCTACATCTTCAAGGATTGGCTTGAAAGAAAATATCAAAAAGGGGAGATAACATTATCCGACAATGTGTTGTCTCATCCTAAGAAGGAATCGGCTCGGGTAGTCACGTCCTCTTCCGTACCTCTGGTTGAAGAAAGAAGAAAAGAGAAGAAGCCAGTTCAAGAAGAACAGTGGGAGACTGCGGTCTCCAAGAAGACTGCGAAAATGTTAAAACAGCTTGAAGGAGTTCCAGGTGTAAAGTGGAAGTCTCTTGTTGAGCCTATGATAAGTTTGAAGGCATTGCCGGTGGTACGACCTTCTACTTCAAAACAGTTCTCCAACCAAGTTGGTTCTTCAAAGACTGGAAAGAAGAAATCATCCAAGAAGAAGACCAAATTGAAGAAGCCCAAGGAGAAGATGACCGCAACTCAGAGGGTTATCGACAGTTTGGATGAATACTACCAGACTGTGAGGCGACCTATCAAGCTTGCTGACTTCATGACGGAGCTTAAAATTGATGAAGCTGAAGAAGATGATGAGAATTCTCTTCCCAAAGAAGTATGTCGGGTCATCTCAGTGGCGCCGAGTACCTCGATAAAAGAGGAACACACAGAAGTACCCTCTGAATCCTGTATGATGGTTTTGCCAATGGATTACAGTTCGGAGGAGGATTTGTATTTTCCAGAGGGAGACGAATCAGATCCTAGCATAGCATCTCGGATGGGACATGTAAACCTGGGTAGTGATTCTGGATCAACAAATGAGTCCCTAGATGCAACGATGGCTGACTCTGAAGAAAATGTACAGTCAAATGACTCTGAACCGGAGGAGATTGCTCAAGTGCAGTTAAGAAGCGGCAAAATACTGCCACCTCCACCGAAGAAAGGGGTCTCCAATAAAGATAAGGAGAAAGAGATAATCATCAATGACGATATTATCCCTGAAGATACCAAGAAGAAAAACACTTCAGCCAATGGGATAGATTATAATATCTTATCCCATCTAAGAAAAATTCCAGCACAGCTCAGCATATACGATGCCTTAGTGATGTCTAAAGACCTTCGGGAGACTCTGATTCAGGCTCTAAAAGATCCCGAAAGATATGAGGCGTATTTTGCTGAACGCAATTTGACTGAGGTTCTGCAAGCTCGAAATGAGCCATTCATTACTTTCTCCGAAGAGGACATGATGCTCGGAACTGCAGACCATAATCGTCCTCTGTATGTTACTGCAGAGAGCGATAAACTGATTATCAGTCGAATCCTAATTGATCCTGGGTCCTCCGTGAATCTGATAAGCTTGAAAGCACTGAGATCTCTCTGCCTCGATGTGGAGCACCTCGGGCCAGATAAGTTGATGGTGCATGGTTTCAATGAAAAAGGGCAGAAAACCCTCGGGTCATTCATGCTTCCTCTTGTATTTAGAGAGCTTCATACAGAAGCTAAATTTCATGTGATTGATGCGGATACTTCGTTCAAGGCGCTGCTAGGTCATCCCTGGTTGCATGAGTATGGCATTGTCCCGTCAACATTACACCAGTGTATGAAATATCTCAAAGATGGAGAAGAATTCAGGATCTCTGGTGATATTCAGCCTTTTACAGTTCATGAAGCAACAGTTTATGAAGATGCACGATATTTCATGTCAAAGAAGCAAAAATCTTTGAGCTCCCTCGAAGCTAGAGCATCAAACTCAAAGACTGTAAAGCGACCTGAACGAGAAAGTGAGAAGAAGCAAGTGGGGAGAAAGAAGGCAATGCCGACTCTTCCCAAAGCACCGACCATTCCAAAAGAAAAGAAACATGTACCTCATCTTGGGAGTGACACAGATGAAGACGATGTTATTCCTGCCAAATCTCGAAAAGTATGTCAATCCACGGACGAATGGAGTAGGCAAGTCGAATATTCAAGTGATGATTATGACTACGACTCCATCTACATGAACACGGTACAAAATGTGTTCTCTAGAAGAATTGACAGCCTGTCAATTTCTGATAGTGTACTTATAGTCACACGTGTTCCTTTGCAACACTTCAAGGAAATCATCCCGCGCGAGATGCATAAAGTTGAAGAACTAGCTACCCTATATCTTCCTCCTCTTAAAAATGGGACTGTGCCAGGGAATGTACTATATTCTACGGGAATCCATGAAGAAGAGAATCATGACTGGGATTGCATGTTCATCGACTCCGATGAATTATTCCCTACGAGGCTACCCAGGTTCAATACCAAGAATATTCAAAGAATGCTACGAAAGCAAGTCAATATTCCGACCACCAAGCGACAACTTCGTACAAGCCTAGGCTTTTGGTATGGAAGGAATCCGTGTCCATTACGGCAGAAGGATGCAGATGCATATAAAGGTATCGGGTTCATCAAACGAAAGTGTCTCCGGAAAGAGACTTGTCGGGCAATCACATGCACGGAAATCGAATCCGAGGAACATGGTGCTGAAGAAACATACGAAGCTGATGATTATGATGAACAGCCCTTGGAGGCCGAGCCTGCACCAGAAGAGCTTGAAGATGGCGGACAGGCAGCTACCATGGATGAACTAAAAGAAGTCAACTTGGGGACCGAAGAAGATCCTCGCCCAACCTTCATTAGTTCTCTCCTACCCGAAGAACAAATAGAAGAAATAAAAGAACTTCTCTGTGAATTCAGGGACTGCTTTGCCTGGACATATGCTGAGATGCCCGGCTTATCCCCTGATGTAGCAGTTCACAGATTAGCAATCAAACCAGAGATAGCGCCCGTCAAGCAAGCTCCAAGGAGAATGAGATTGGAGATTGAGGAACAGGTGATTGCTGAAACAAAGAAGCTTATAGATGCAGGCTTTATCCGAGAAGAAAAGTATGCTGATTGGATTGCCAATATTGTCCCAGTGAAGAAGAAGAATGGGCAGATTCGTATCTGCATTGACTTCAGGGACCTCAACAAGGCGTGCCCAAAAGACGATTTTCCACTCCCTGTATCCGAACTCCTGGTGGACAATACGTCCAACTACGACATGTTCTCCTTTATGGATGGATCGTCAGGATACAATCAAATCAAGATGGCACCCGAAGATGAAAAGCATACATCATTTAGGACGCCCATCGAAATTTTCTGCTACACAGTCATGCCCTTTGGCTTGAAGAACGCTGGTGCCACCTACCAGCGGGCAATGACTCATATATTTGATGATTTGATACATCAGAAGGTCGAGTGCTATGTAGATGACCTTGTTGTCAAAAGTCTTGGCCGAAATGATCACTTAAAAGATCTCAGAATCGTATTTGAGAGAATCAGAAAGTTTGATCTGAAGATGAATCCTCTCAAATGTGCTTTTGGGGTTTCCTCCGGCAAATTCCTGGGGTATGTTGTTCGTCATCGAGGAATAGAGATCGACCCCAACAAAATTAAGGCAATCACGGAGATGCCACCACCAAGGAACCTTCGACAGCTTCGCTCGCTGCAAGGACAACTGGCTTTCATTCGGAGATTCATATCAAATCTATCGGGTAGGTGCCAGCCATTTTCAAAGCTAATGAAGAAAGATGTTCGTTTTAAATGGGACGGAGAATGCCAGGAAGCGTTTGATAGCATCAAGAGATATCTGCTGAATCCGCCCATTCTAGCAGCGCCAATTCCGGGGAAGCCTCTTATACTGTATACAGCTGCACTAGAAGAGTCCCTCGGAGCACTATTGGCCCAGAATAATGAAGAAGGAAAAGAAAATGCACTCTACTATATCAGTCGGAGATTGATTGGAGCAGAAAGCCGTTATTCTTCTATTGAAAAGCATTGCCTGACGCTGATTTTTGCAGTTCAGAAACTCCGCCACTATATGTTATCCCACAAAATCACACTGATATCAAAGATCGATCCGCTGAAGTTCTTGATGACAAGACCAGCGTTGACAGGTCGTCTGGCCAGGTGGGCAGTATTGTTATTACAGTTTGAAATTACGTACATGCCACAAAAGGCGGTGAAAGGACAGGCCTTGGCAGATTTCCTTGCCGCACATCCGATCCCGGCCGATTCTCCACTCAACGATGATTTGCCTGATGAGCAGATAATGCAGGTTGAGGAGAATGAAAGGCTACCATTCTGGGAAATGTACTTCGACGGGGCATCGTCCATTAGACCTGTCCGACCTCCAAATATTGCAAGAGCCCGAGCCGGTATCGGTCTTGTTCTCATACCACCTGAAGGAGGCATAATGAGGTTCTCATTCAGTCTGACTGAACCTCGGACCAACAACGAAGCTGAGTACGAAGCTCTAATAGTAGGGCTGGAGATTGCAATTGACGTCAAAATTCAAAATCTTCAAATTTTCGGCGACTCTCAACTTGTGATAAATCAAGTCTTGGGCATCTACAAGATTTCCAAGGTTGAGTTGGCTCATTACCACCGGCGAACCATTGAGCTCCTGAAGCAGGTGCCGAATGTTAAAATAGTTCAAATTCCTCGAGGGCAGAATGCCAAAGCAGACTGTTTGGCCAAATTGGCCAAGGAAATGGCAAATTCCAATGAGGAGAAGCCTATATTCATCGGAGTTTACAACCGTAGGGTCTTGGAACCCGCTCTATTACAATTCCCGAGGGTAGAAGAAGTATCAAATTCAAGTCAGCAGGATGAAACTCCAGTTGACCCTAAACTTCTCCATCAAATCATTATGGAAAATTTTCCAGAAGAATATCACGTGGCCAAGAAACATAAAGCTAGTCAAGCTTCAGAATCGTGGTGGCATTGTTTAGATATTGAAGTCGAAAATGATTGGAGACAGCCATTCATTGACTACTTCAAGGAAAACAAATTATCGACAGAAAAGTCTATGGCCGCACAAATTCGAAAAAGGGCGTTACGATACGCATTTGTCAATGATACGTTATACAGACGAGCTTTTGATCAAATGTGGCTAAGGTGCGTGGGGACCAATGAAGCTGATAAAGTGGTGACGGAAGTCCACGAAGGACTTTGCGGAGCACATCAGTCAGGTCCTAAGATGGCTGTTAAAATCAAAAGAATGGGTTATTATTGGCCGACAATGGTCAAAGATTGTATTGACCACGCTAAGAGGTGCCACGAGTGTCAAATCCACGGTGATGTTATACATCAGCCTCCAAATCCACTGCACCCAACAATAGCATCCTGGCCATTCGAATGCTGGGGCACTGATATTATCGGGCCAATAGATCCGCCGTCATCAGCAGGACACCGCTTTATACTTGCAGCAACAGACTACTTTTCCAAGTGGGCGGAAGCGGCTCCATTCAGAGAGGTCACATCGGAGCATGTGATCAATTTCTTTACCCACAATGTCGTCTACAGATTTGGTGTGCCACGCCGCATAATCTCAGACAACGGTACAGCTTTCAAAAGCACAAAAATCTATAAGTTCGCTGATCGGCACAAAATCGATTGGCGGTACTCGTCAATATACAATCCAAGAGCAAATGGATTGGCGGAAGCCTTCAACAAGACGCTGGTGAAATTGTTGAAGAAGATCCTTACCAAGAACAAAAGAGAGTGGCATACGAAGATGGCAGAAGCTTTGTGGGCGTATCGTACAACCTACAAGACGCCAACCAAAGCCACTCCTTACTCTCTAGTATTCGGTGCGGAAGCTGTACTACCATTAGAGATTGAGCTACCGTCACTCCGGGTAGCAATTCAGAATGATCTCACTCAAGAGCAAAATGCCCGCCTCAGAATGGAAGAGCTCGACGCACTTGATGAACTCAGGTTACAAGCTCAACAAAATCTAGAAATCTACCGAGGAAGAATGGCAAAGTCTTTTGATCGAATGGTGCGTCCTCGATCATTTCAAGAAGGAGAGTTGGTCCTGGTGCTGAGAAGACCAATCATCCCACACAGAAAAATTGGTGGCAAATTCGTATCGAATTGGGAAGGCCCCTTCGTCATCGAGAAAGTGTACCAAGGAGGAGCATATCAGTTGATCGATCTGAACGGTCAAAGACCCATGCCGCCTATCAACGGTCGACATCTAAAGAAGTATCATGCATGAAAATTTCGTAATTAATGCGCTTTGCAATTATCAAAGTTTTGTATGTATATTTATCAATGCATGTTTGCTTATATTTTGAAATTCTCTTGTATAGCAAGAATGCATTTCAAAACCCCCATCAAACTGGGGGCATTTTAAATATTTATTCGAGTCGACATCGCGCTGCGTACCGAGATCCTCGAATAAATACTTAAAATCTCGAAGATACAAAGCCTATCCGAAATGTCCCTGCGAGACAGGGGCCATTTTAAATATTCATTTGAGTCGACATCGTGCTACACGCCGAGATCTCCAAATGAATATTTAAAATCTTATATTCCAAATCTATTCCATTCTGAAATGTCCCTGCGAGACAGGGGGCATTTTAAATATTTATTCGGGTCGACATCGCGCTGCGTGCCGAGATCCCCGAATAAATATTTAAAATTATCAATCCAGATATTTTTTTGTGCTAAAGAATACAAATATTTGTTTTCCAAAGTATATGCAGGTGATCTCTCAAAAGATCGAAACAACACCTTCTCCAACAAATCAAGACTCAAAGGTCAAGAAAGTGACTTTTGTGGCTACACACTGCTACAAAATTGAGCCAGAAAAGCTTGAAGCCTTTCAACAGCCTGAAGCTTAAGGTTCGAATGGGCGTAAAAGGTCGGATCCAACAAGCCCAAATATGGCCGGATCGCTGGCAGCTCCGTCTACTCAACAAGCCATAAGAAAGGCCGTAGTAGCGGAACCCCCACTTCGTCAACCCGTCAGTAGGGACTGTAGGAAGAACGAAGGCAAATTTGACTCGACCAGTTCAAGTGATCGTAGTCTGCAAAGTTCTCCAAAATGACTGGAGAATCAAGGTTTCAATGGGAAGAAGAGTCTCAAGCAACTACCAGAAGTTCGTAGACTCCAAAATCCAAAACCACGAAGGAGGACTCCAAATCTGTCAACTTCAGTAAAATCAGCATTGGGGAGCGCAATTCCCATAGCTCAAGTCTGAAGCCTGAATGGGTGTAAGAGGTCGGATCCAACAAGCCCAAATATGGCCGGATCGTTGGCAGCTCCGTCTACTCAACAAGCCATAAGAAAGGCCGCAGTAGAGGAACCCCCATCTCAGCAACCAGAGGACAAAGAGCTATCAAATTCTAGCTCTCCCGATCTGATGAACTCAAGTGATTCAGATTAAAATCTTCTCAAGTGGTTAAGAATCAAGATACTACCTACGTTCGGTACTATCAATTGAATCCAAAACCTGCAAATCCTTCAACAAATCCGTAAAGCACAAAGCGAGGATCGAAGGAATCTTTCTTCAACAAGTCCGTCAAAGCACAAAGCAAAGGACCGAAGAAAATTATCCCAAAGTTCATAAAAAGCCCTAGGCTGAACTAAGTGGATTCGTCATCAACAAGTTCGTTACGCACAAAGCGCTGGACCGATGACTTTTCTCCATCGACCTAATACAAACCTAAGGGTTTAGGTCATCAACCTCTACTCCTTCAACAAGCCCGCCAAAGCAGAAAGCATAGGGCGAAGGAACAAAAATCACCTAACAAGTCAGCAAAGACCAAATCAGATAATTCTCCATCAACGTCCGCAGCACAAAGCATAGGGCAAAAGAAATCGGCATCTCAATCATCTATTGACATCCAGTAGATCTATGGAGAAGAAAAGTTTTAGTGTGACATCCAAGCAAAATTTTGGAGATCCACTAAAGAAAAAATTGTAGTGTGACATCCAAATAGATTTTGGAGATCCACTAAATGGAAACCCTAGTGTGACATCTAGAACAAATATCTAGAGATCCACAGGGTCAAACAGCTTACAACAAACGTGATTCGCTCTAGACGCGTACCTTACCCGGCCTCCTCCCGTCCGTCCCAGAGCCGAGATCTCCAAGCCGATCCATCTCCTCTCTGTGCCGAGCCGAGATCCTGCTCCTTCCCCCGACGACTTCCCTTCCTGTTCAATCGGAAGTTTCGACATTTTGATCGGGTGCAAGAACTGGAGCCGCTCACTGTGAAGGTAACGTCCTCCCTTCGGCGCACTTCTTCGGCTTGATCCCGTGAAAAATCAGAGGAGGGGGAGGGATTTGTTTATTATTATTATTATTATTATTATTATTATAGTTATAGTTATTTATTTATAATTATAATTAATTAGTATTAATTATAACCTAATGATATTTAATTAAATTTAATTTTTGATTAATTATCTTAATTATAATTAATGATTGTTAAGCATAGTTAATTAAGGTTAATTATGCTTAATTAATTTTAATTGTAATTACTAATTAATTAATAAATTAATTTTAATTAATTAAATATAATTATGATTAATTATTGTTAATTATAATTAATTGTTATTAGTTATTAATTAAACATAATTGATTAAATTTAATTATGTTTAATTGATTTTAATATGATTAATTATTAACTAATTTTAAATTAATCATAATTAATTGATCTTAATTGATTATTATTAAATATAATTAACTATAATCTAATCATAATTAATTTGGTTTAATTATGATTTAATTATAATTAATTATATATTAATTATAATTAATTAAATATAGTTATAATTAATTCTAATTAATTATTATTATTATTAATTAATCATAACTGATAATAAAAAATGCTTCGCCCACTCTCTTACCTCGACCAACGTGTCGAGTCGGTGGTCTGCCCATGCACGCCTTTATTGAGCGTGGTGGGAGGGGCAACCGGCGCGACACCTACGACGAGGTAGGCGAGTGACCCCTCGATCCACGTGTCAGCCACGACAACCCCGCGAAGGTACGAACTCTCTAAACTCAGATTTCTCGCATCGTTGTTCGCATCAGATCGGAAAAACTCCTATACACGCCTTTATTGCGCGTGGTGGGATGGGACACCGGTCTGATGCTTACGACGAAGCGAGCAATCGCCTAAACTCTACCTCGGTGTTCGTGGCGCACCGGAAAATCGCCTATACACGCCTTTATTGCGCGTGGTGGGAAGGGACCCCGGTGCGGCACCTACGGCGAGGCGGGGTCACTTATAAGTACCCCCGGGCGGGGGGAAAGCAAATTGTGTCTTTTAAACAGGTACCGTCAGAGCCCCATACACGCCTTTATTGCGCGTGGTGGGAAGAAATATCACGGCCGCGGTGTTCTCGTCAGAGGACACCTACCATACACGCCTTTATTGCGCGTGGTGGGAAAGACCCAGTTTTCTCGTAGTTTTCCCCTAAACGGGGGAGACGCCGGGAGGCTGCCGAAATTTCGGGTGAAATCGTACATGTACTTGATTGAACTCAAAGAACAATGGTGGACTTGTGAGCTTGATTGGACCAAATTAACATAAAAGAACTCAGACCCAAATGAACTAAGTATTGTGGACATAAACTCAATTTGAACAATTATTTGAACAAGACATTGAACACAAGAGACTTGATGAACTACAAAGGACCACGCTCAAACTTGATTTGAGCTTTAATTGAACTTGAACTCATACTTATGTGAGCAAAGACTTGGATCAGCTTTGGACTATAAGGAACTCAAATCAAAACTAGAACTTGGAATGAATAAAGACATGACTTGGACATTTGAGCTCAAAACAAAATTTGAGTTGGATCACGAAGGACTTAAACAAGACCCTGGACATAAAGAACTTTGATATGGAACTTTTGAATGATAAATTCTAATACGCAAATTGGGATAAAGATGTTGATAAGTGATGATATTAGACTTATCATACATATTGAATCATCAAAGTAAGAAGTTTGCAAATGAAGTTCGTTCATAAGCAATAAAAGAAGACTAAGGAATTTGGTTCAATTGTAAACTCATGATGTAAGCTTTTGAACCATACTAATTGATTCATAAGATCAGAGCTAGTTCACCCCTAATCTACTTGTAGTGAATGTATTGATTCACTAGAAAGGCTCTTGATGAATATGATGATTCATGGTTTGCTTGTAACCAATGCCGAAGTATTCATCTACGATCATGCATTAGGGATGTAACATGTCAGTGAGCAACATCTGAATGGCTATAATAAATAGAAATATTTATTATACTCAATGATTCAATCATCATTTGATTTGCAAGCAACCATCAACAAGGATTAAAGACACATGATCTACCCACAAGCAAAGATCAATTAGAGAATGTAACAAAGTTCCAACTCAAACTAAATGTCGATTCCAAGTACAACTCGCTTGATGGTTGAGATTTAAGAACTATCAGGCGACATAACGACAAGAAGTGACAGTTCAGTGTCAAGCAAATGCAACGAACTCTTACAACAGCTCCTACAAAGTTAATTGCAATGTACTCATAAGGACAAAGAATGGTTGCTTAATGTGTATGTCCCCCGAATACACCATTGCAACTTCCAAATGCCAGCAATATTGCCTGTAGATTGAGAAGGCAGCATTGCTACTTGATAGTAGAAGATCAATCCTTGCAAGCAAGTATAATCACCAATGTGGTACTGGTGCAAATGACTTTCTTACGGGCATCTTTAAAAGATCGTATCAAATATGATCCGTCTCTACAAAATATAATCAGTGGACCACCCGAGATTGGCGAAAGGGTGGATTCGATGCAGAAATAATGAGTACGAGCTTCTACGACTAAAGGCAGGAGATTAGTTAGTGCACTATGACCCACCTACAAGAATCAACAAATAGTGCACGACAGTCTACCTGTACGAAGCAGCGAATAATTCTATCCAGAAGCTGCTACGCCACGCCACCGGATCTGCAGCATTCGTACAAGCAGACAGAAGGCGTCTACAATTATTTCAAAATACCCCCTGCACGTGCACTATAAATTGTATACACATAGGTACACTAAAGGGGGAAATATATTCTCAAACCCGCATGTGCCCCAGCGAGCGTGTTATTGGTACACACGTGACGTCTAGGGATGCTGCGCGGGTTGACAAGTGAATTCAGGTTCGAACACGATCCTCCTATACGGATTAATAGGAGTCGACAAGGTTCGAATCAATAAATAAATATGTGGCCGTGATAACCAGAATATTTATTTTAATGCATTCATATTAGGCCTTCAATGCCTAAAATTAAAAGAATTCACTTTCAAAGGCTCAAAGCTTATAAGAAACCCGATCCTCTGTCGCCAGCCTGACAGAGTTGACAAGGTCCATAAAAAGAAATGACCCCCAAACACCCCGATGATGGCCGTGTTGAATGCAGATCTCAACCGGAGGGGTTCACAAATATTTTCAAATATCTCCCAAATATCCAAAAGTCCATTCCAAACATTTTCAAATTCCACCCAAATACCCACGAAAATCCAAAAATCTCAAAATCCCAAAAACCCAAAAATATTTAAATTTGAAATCATCCATCCGTACTTAAAGCAAAATACATCCGCCCTCCGCAACAACTTGCCGGGGTGGACAAATTAAAATTTACTTCAGCTCACAAAAGAGCTAAATGCCTGGTCGAAAATATCACTAGGATCCATTCTCAAACAATCTCTTGCCAGTAAGGACGTGGTACGTGTCCTCTAACCGGCAGTTTCGCCGCCAAATGGCACTGCAGGTAAACGGTTATGACCCGGGGCCCTCTGAACCGAGTGGTTTTGCCGCCAAATGGCACCACAGATAGCGGTTATGGCCAGAACCAATACGCTCCTTAATGGCGTTAAATCCTTGAGATATGAATCAATAGGATATGATCGATAGGGCACAAAGCCCTCTGTAAGCTAAGGTGGATTCAAATTTGTCCCCTTAGACAAATATTCACCCCGGTCTACAAGGTCCCCTTGGACGAAGCAACCCATGGCTGTCGACAAGGATCCTTCTGTCAGGTTGGGTCGACTACCTCCTCTGACTAAGTAGACCAGGGACCACGATGGCCCGGGATGACGGAACCATGGGATCTTGATCGGGTCCATCATCCATTCCCCCACCATCCGCTTTAAGTGTTAGATGATGAAGTTTCTATTTTAAGTATCAAATTTTTCAAACCCTTTCCAAATTCCCAAATTCTCCAACTATTTCCAAATCCAATTTCTACCAATATCAAAACCAATTGCTGCTACTATATGCCAGATAACACGTATTCTCTACGTATCTGATTGACGACTAGCCTTAATCGAAAGTTCTCTCTCGTGATCGGGAGGGGTAATTAACTATAGGGGCTTGCGCCTATAGGAAACCAGAACTCAGATCATAAAGTCCTCGCAAAATGAGGGCGAAATCTCTGGGTAGTGTCTTATCTACAAACCCATCTGCCTTCCAAAATTTACCTCGGAACTTATTCAGTTAAAACTCCCTCGCCGAATAAGAAAAGCGAGCGGAGGCCGGGGCCGAATTTTCGCAGCCCACATATGTAAATACGACGCAGCCGATTCGTGTTTGTGTATTCGCGTATAGGATTAGGGCTTCCTGTGAGAATTGAAAGGCGAACTAAAGGCGAAGCCGTGAGGGAAAGAGACGAAGCCATGAGTGCAGGAGACGAAGTCAGAAGGAGATGACGCAAGAAACGAATCCAAAAGCAATAACGGTTTCGAAAGCAGGAAACGAAGCCGAAGTTGTGAGTGCAGGAAACGTTTAGGCCTCGGTTAGGTCGGAAGAGCAGGTGAGCGGTGTTGTGGCCTTGACCTTGAGGTGCAGTAACGAAAGCTTGAATAACTCCTGATTCGGCTTTCTTTCATTCGTCCGCTCAGTACATGCTCGGTACCTAGCAGGTACAAGCTCGGTACCGCTCAGTACATGCTCGGTACTGCTCAGTACATGCTCGGTACTGCTAGGTACATATTCGGTACTGAGCCAACACCGCTCGGTACTGAGCCAACACCGCTCGGTACCGAGCAAGTATATGCTCGGTATTGAGCGGTAAATGCTCGGTATCACTAGGTACACGCTCGGTACTGAGTGGTACATGCTCGGTACGGAGCGGTACATGCTCGGTACTGAGCGGTACATGCTCGGTACCGAGCATATACTGCTCGGTACTGACAGGTCAAATAATTGTTAAAATCTGTCCTATTATTAGCATGACTAGTGGTACAAGAAGGAAAGATCCTGCATGGAAATATGGAACTCATATTGAAGTGTCTGGCGAAGGTGCAAAGAAGGGATATGTTTACATGAAATGTAATTTCTGTGAGAAACGCATAACTGGTGGCGTTAAGAGATTGAGGATGACTTTGACATTAATTATGAATATTCTTCTGAAGAAAATCAAAGTGATGATGAGCCTGCATTGGGTCTTGATCCTAAAGGGATGTTTTATTTTTAAGTGAGTTTATTTTAAATCTTCTTTTCCAGTAATATACTAATGTTATCTTAGAACAAATTTTTCAAATTCACAATTGACGTAATATTTTGTTATTTTTTGACATTTTTGTCATTATTCATAATTTTAAATTGCTTTATTTTTATAATTTTTGAGGCTTACGCCTCGATTAGCCTCGAGGCTTACGCCTTGCCTCGCTTAGCCAAAACGCATCGATTCCCAATTTCGCCTTTTAAAACGTTGCTCTAGAACACGATTTGAACAATGTTCTAAAAACATTTGAACTAGGTTCGAACCTTGTTCAAATAAGGGTTTTAAATAGATCTACCTCACTCAAAAACTTTCTCTTCGATCCTCTATCTAGTTCTGCAATAAATCTCCTTTAAAATGACTTCAATTTGGTCTTATAAATCTAACATAAAGCATATGAAATATTACACAATCACTTGGATCCTTTGATATAACATCGTTGATACATTAAACAAAATTAACCTATGTTTATATCATTCAATATTAAACTACTTTGTCCGATTTCACTTATTGTTGCGGTCTTCTCCCTTTTTAAGAAAAAATCTGAGACTGAAGGATGTCAAAACTAGCAATGGAGAATGCCGGAAAGTGTATGGAGTTGGGATTGACAAAACAACCTAACTTTGTGTTTTTAACTGGAGAGAGGTCAAGTATATGGGCATAGCGAGGGAGGGTAATTTCAACATGAAGGAGATTTTAAGCACATTTCTCCAAGAAAACAAATAGCAGGGATATTTTTTCGTTATATGAACTAAAATTTTCACAAATATTTGTAAAAATAAAAAATGGTAAAATATACGATTTCAAGCCAACTTGAAATTGAGCCGATTCAAGTTGAGCTGGCTTTCTTGAAATCAAATTAATTCTATCCCAATGATCATGAGCCAACTTATATAAATTTGATTCGATTTCAATTTTTCATTGCATTGGCTCGAAATTGGTTTGTTCTCTCTTGTAGTCTTTAGAATTTGCACATTAAAGAACACCTTTCGAATAATGAATTAATTGTATCTTGCATTTTTTTTAATTGAAGATTATTATTTCAATTTTATTATGAGATTATGCATTTTAGATTTTAGAGATAGCTAGGAGGATCACATATTGTTGATAGAATTTGCTTACAATAATATCTACCAATCAAGTATCCAAATGACTCCATATGAAATACTTTATGATAGAAAGTCTAGGACTCCCTTAACTTGGATTGAAGTAGGAGAAAGACAACTAATGGGCCCAGATCTAGTTGATGAAGTCACAAAGAAAATTAGATTGATCAGAGATAGATTGAAAGCTGCTTAGGTTTTATGACCCCAAGCACAGAGTAGTTGATTTTGAAGTGGGTGACTTTGTAATTTTGAAGGTTAATCCTGTGAAAGGTACAATCAGGTTTGAGTAAGGAGGCAAATTGATTCCTAGGTATGGACTTTTTGAAATTATTGAAAGGATTGAGAAAATTGCTTACAGGCTTGCCTTTCCAACTGACATGTTAGATATTTGCAATATTTTTCATGTCTTTGCTAAGAAAATGGGTCACAGATGCCCTTCAAAGAATTTCACAAGATGAAATCAAATTACAGAAGAATATGACTTATACTGAAGAACTAGAAAGAATACTAAATTTTGATACTTAAAAGCTTTGAAATCATCATATCTTTTATGTTAAAGTAAAATGGAAATATAGGCAGAAAAAGAGGCAACCTGGGAGAAGGAAGAAGATATTAGATTGGAGTTTTCTTATTTGTTTGATGGCCACTAAGTTAATGAATTTCGATGACGAAATTTAAATGAGGGGTAAATTATAATACGCAAAATGTTCAAAATAATGTAATCATAAATTTCCTATAGAAGTATATTTAAAGATTAATCTAATTGTATATGCATAACTATTTAATGAATAGCTGTTTAACATTTCAATAAAAGTCAATTTAAAACTAAGTTAATTAACTATTAATTTATAACGAATAGCAATGACTTAACTACTTAACAGTCATTTCATTATTTTATTTATATTCCTGTTGCTTAACCACTTACATAGACATGTAAGGGCTGGATAACAAAGGCTATAATCAGCGGCTGAGATTTACCTTGTGAAACATTAGGTGGATTTAGTGTTATTATTATATTAGTTGGCCTAAAGCTCTCTAATACAATATTTCCTTTTCATTTTCCCCACCTATCCCTGATGCTTTCTGGTTTGAAGCAGGCCGTGGGTTTCAGGTGAGCGGGGAACTGGAAGAGGTGGGGCTGCTGTGGAAGATTGTTGCAGATATTGTTGTTGATTTCTTAGGTAATAAGACAAGAAATTATTTAGGAATTCAAAAATCTGAAATCAGTAATTAATATTTATAAATCTATTGTATGGAAAGTAATATTGAAATCTATTGTATGGCAAATTCATATTTATAAATACAATTTCAGAAATCTGAAATTGTATTCAGAAATCTGCAATTAAGCAATCTATATGGCTAAAGTTGTATTGGTAAAATTAGTTATTTGATTTCATTTGGAAAAGAAAGGAAAGAGAGGAGGTTGGATTGAATGAATAGTGTACTAGAGGTGGTATACAAAAGAAAAATGAGTCGGGGTACTTCAGGTTGAACAAAGTTACCCGACTTTTTTTGAAAAATGAGGTGAGATACTCAAACGATGCATAGGAAATAGTACAATTTTATATAATTGCAATTTTATATTTGTTATGTTATGATAGTATTCATTTTAGTTTATTCCAGTTTTGTTGATTCATTAAGTAGTAATGATTACAGTAGCACATTGTATGTTTATGAAAAGTGAATGTTGATGAAAAAGTGAAATAAGTCATAATGGGGGATATGCCTTCATAAGTAAAGACGAAATACCTGACGAAGTAAGCCTACACTCTTGAAATTCTAAAAGTTGGGAATTCAAATCCAACCTTGAATGAGAGAACAATTTCAATTCTAAAACACGAGAATTCAGACTCAATCTTGAATTAGAAAGATGGAAGAATGCAAAAGTATATAACTATTATATGACTTATATAAATGTATTGTAAATTAAACAATACTGAAGGTGATGCTATGTATTTTTATGACCCCATGGAATTTACAATTGTTTTAAGGTAATTGTCAAAATGTTATTATTATTCTTTATACATTGCTTGCGTATTTTATTGAGTCTTGGCTCATTAGCAGTAGTTGTACTGCATATAAGGAGAATGAGCTTGTGGTATAGTAGGTAGGATAATTGACTACTCTTTTTGTGTATATATACTTGTGGGTGTACAAACAAATTTGAGTAGGAGCTCTACAAACATTTTTGATGATGTAAGTAAATTATGAAAGTTAGTAAAGCTCTTTATTTTATTTGAGACATGTTTTTTATTTGAAGTATATTACATATGCTTCCTGCTGTTAGCTATATAGCTTGTTATATTAAGATATTCTAAATAAGCTATTTCTTTCTCCTTGATAATGATTTAGGTAGTTCAAAATGGGTGTTAATAAGAATATCTATTCAAATTCCTTTTCTTTGTTATACTCTAGATTTACTATAGGGAGTCAAAATGAGATGTGACAATTCAAGGGTCGTTTATTGGAGCTCTTTCGAACCAAACAAGAGTGGGGCTATTATGAGCAGTTTTTTACTTTGACACATGTGGGAATGGAGTACCTGGAGAGATTTGAGCTTCTGTCGGGCGTTTCGAGAAATTACCGGAGATGGTGTTAGAGAGAAATTTCATGAAGGGGTTCAAACTAGAGTTATCAGCCGTTGTGTGGGTAGAAAGACCACATGACTTGGGACATGCTATAGAGTTAGCCTAGTTGATAGAGGACAAAAACTCACTTGAGAGGAGTAGCAAAAGGGGTAGTATTGGAGGTTTCTACCGCACGGCAAACACCTTCCTTACACCTAGGATGCCCACTATATTGGGTCAAAAGGAAGCTCCAACGAAGAAAGGTTTGAAAGCTTGGCTGGGAGGAAACTTTAAATGGATGATTGATACGGAGTTGCAGGACAAACAGGCCAAGGGGCTATATTTTAGGTGCGACGAGAAGTTTTCACTGGGCCAAATGTGTTAAAATTGCATCTTGTAGGTCCTTTTTGTTTGTAATGAGGAGGATATGGGCGGAGTAGAGGTAGATGGATAAGTGGCAGAGGAAGAAGAGCCCTTACACTTGGAGGTGGTGTAGGTTTCATTAAATTCTATAATGGGATTCACCCCAAATCACACTATGAAGATGATGGAATAGATAGGCGGGGAAGTAGTGTAATTTTGTTGAATAGTAGGGCTACCCATAATTTCATATCCAATCAGGTGGTTGACAAGCTGGGGCTAAAGATGGTAGATACAACATGGTTTGAGGTGATGATTGGCATAGGGAAGGTGGGGAAGAGCAGGTGCATCTGTTAGGGATTGGTGGTGGAGTTTTAGGGGATTCACATCAAGGAGGATTTTTTTTCCACTGGAGTTGGGAAGTATGGATTTGATCTTGGATATAAAGTGATTACAAACCTTGGGGGAGATCAATGTAGACTAGAAGGCCTTAGCTATGGAGAAGGTGGAGAGGAGAAAGATGGTGATTAAGGGAGACCCTAGTTTATTCAAAGCAATGTTTTACTTGAAAATCATGGCGCGTGCCATACAGGGTGAAAGAGTGGGATTCTTGGTGGAGCTCCAAAGCTTGGCGAAGGAGGTACCTGGGAGAGAGGCTGTTCCAGAAGTTGTTCAACCGCTTCTCCAACAGTTCTGTGAGGTATTCCAACCTCCCAAATGATTTCCTCCTCCAGGGGAGCATGAGCACGCTATTATCATGAAGGAGTTTCTCCCATTAATGTCTGACCATATCGCTACCCATAGTTCCAAAAGGATGAGATTGATTGGATGATTTAGGAGATGCTTGAAGTCGAGATCATCAAGCCCAATGTTAGTCCATTTTCTAGACTCATGTTGCTAGTGAAGAAGGATAACAGTTGGAGAAGCTATGTAGATTATCATGCCTTGAACAAGGAGACTATACTGGACAAATTTCTCATACCAGCCATTGATGAGTAGTTAGATGAGTTTCATGGCTCGGTGTTCTCAAAGATCTATTTGAAGTCTGAGTATCACCAAATCAAATGCGACCAGAGGACTCCCACAATATGACTTTCAGAACTCATGAGGGATACTATGAGTTCTTAATGATGCCTTTCGGCCTCACTAATGCCCATGAATAGGGTGTTAAAGCCTTATCTTCGGAGGTTTACTCTGGTATTCTTTAATGACATCCTTATCTATAGCAAGTCAGAGGAGAAGTAGGAGCAATTGGGGATGGTTTTGGGAACTTTGAAGGAGCACATACTATATGCCAACTTGAAGAAGTGCTCTTTTTCGCTGCAGAGGGTGGAGTACTTGGGACACATTGTTTCAAGGTGAAATGTCAGTGGATCCAACCAAAAGATATAAGCAATGGTGGAGTGGCTAGTGCCTAAAACCCTAAAGGGGGTAAGGTGGTTCTTGGGAGTCATAGGATATTACTGGAAGTTTGTGAAGGCATACAACTCTATAGCCTGACTATTGACATAGCAACTGAAGAGGGACAATTTTAAATGGGGGGGAGACAGCTACCGAGGCATTTGAGCAGCTGAAGAAAGCCTTGACAAGTCCCTGTTAGCACTACCAAATTTCAGCCAGTTCTAGTAGTGACTGATGCATCAGGCTATTAATTGGGAGTAGTTCTCATGCAAGGGCATAGGGCCATAGCTTATTTCAGCTAAGTGTTGACAATTATGGCCTGACTGAAATCTGTATATGAAAAGGAATTGATGGTGTAGTGTTAGAAATTCAGAAGTGACGACCTTACTTGTTGGGACGACACTTCTTCGTCAAGATTGATTAGAGGAGTTTGAAGTTCTTGTTGGAGCAGAGAATGGTGACAGAGGAGCATGAACGGTGGCTTTCCAAGTTGTTGGGATATGACTTTGAGATCCAATACAAGCCTAGGTTGGAAACTAAAGCTGTAAATGCTCTCTTCAAGCGTAGTGAAGCCCCCAGGTTATGATTTTATCAGTTTCCATGGTGGTGGATTGGGAGGTCTTGAAGCAAGAGAGCGAGCAGGATGAAGAGTTGAGTAAAATCAGAGGAGATTTATTGCAGAATAGGGACAATCATCTTGGTTACTCCTTGGTGGGTCAGAAGCTGCTATATCAGGATGGTTTGTGCTTTCATGGACATAACCACATATCCCTTGTTGCATGAGTTTCATGGCACAACTATTTGGGACATTCGGGAATCCAAACGTTATATCATCAACTGGTAGCGGAGATGTACTATGTGGTCATCCAAAAGGATGTGGAGAAGATGATGGCCAGTTGTGATGTATGCCAGAGACACAAATACCAGCTTATAGTTCTAGGTGGTCTTTTACTTCCTTTAGGTTTTGCCCGAGAAGGTGTGGGAAGAGGTGACTACGGACTTCATTGAGGGATTGCCTATGTTAGAAGGATTCATTGTCATTCTGGTGATGGCGGACAGATTGAGCAAATACGCTCATTTCATTCCCTTACGCCACCCATACACCGCAATGTCAGTGGCAGCCTTTTCATTAGCGAGGTGCTCCATTTGCATTGTATACCCGAGTCCATAGTGTCCCATCGTGACAAGGTCTTTCTGAGCTATTTTTGGATGGAGCTATTCAAGATACATGAGACTATCCTAAAGTGGAGTACTGCTTACCACTCACAGAAAGATGGCGAGATGGAGGTGGTGAATCGCAGTGTGGATACTTATCTTCATTGCCTTGTCTCGGTTACACTAAAGATGTGAGCCAAATGGTTAGCCTTGGCAGAGTACTGTTATAACATTTCATATCATACAACAGTCCAGATAACACCATTTAAAATCTTATACGAGAGGGATCCACCTCATATGCTACATTATGGGCATGTCAACACACCTATGTCGTTAGTGGAGCAATACTTGGAAGAAAGAGATAAGCTCTTGAAAGAATTGAAGTGACATCTACTGAGTACAACAATTTATGATGAAGGGAGACAAACATAAGAGGATGTGTAGTTTGAGATCGGGGACAGAGTTTATCTTGAGATCCAACCTTATAGGCAGAGGACTCTAGCTCGACGGAGGAATGATAAGCTATCCCCCCGATACTTTGGGCCCTAGGAGGCCGTGTAGCACATTGGCGTAGTCTCCTATTGCCTACTGTTGCCACCAACTTTAGCCATCCATCCAATATTTCATGTGTCGCAGCTGAGATGAGCCATTGGAGGCCATACACTCTCGCCCGCACTACCGACTACAATGTTAGAAGATATAGAGATAATATTTGAACCATTGAAGGTACAAGGGTGCGCCAAAGAGACAAGGGGATTAGGGAAGTGTTGATCAAGTGGAAGAATGTACCAGAGTTTGAGCGACGTGGGAAGCCTACAACACTATCCAGAGGCAGTTCTTGATTTTCATCTTGAGGATAAGGTGACTTTTGGGAGAGGAGTATTGATGCGGCTATGGACCCCACCTGCTTAGTGGAGTTCTAGGAGCCAAAAGGCTTCTATTTTATGGGTCCCAACATCACTTTTCAGTCCTACAGAGGGAGAAGGATTAAGGGGATATCATTGGAGAAAATATGAGGTGCATTTATGGTGGGAATATGACTGGTTTTAAGGGGGAAAGTTTGTATGGGGGGATTAAGTGAAGAAATTTCATGAGTAGTTTTCTTGGCTGTTTTGGGTTCCTAGTTGCTGCTAGGAATTGAAAGAGTGCCGATTCTCCTCTTGTACAAGGAATCAATTGTATTTTGTGTCTTATTTGATTGAAGGTTATTATTTCAGCTTTATTAGTATTGTTATTGCATGCCATTGCTATTTTTTTCTTGATTTTAGTGGCTGCTTTTTGTTGTTTGGTGCTGAATTTTTCTAGTGGCTATTTTTGGTGCTGATTTGATCTCCAAATCATATTAGGACTCTTTTAATGTTTAGCCAATTAAAATCATCATCAACAATCTTGGTTTTTTATTTTGATATCTCTTTGGTCAAAATTCAATTTATAAAATAGATGATATTTGGTAGACAAATGGATGGCTAATACATTTTAATTGTATTTTTGTGTGTGCATGCGGAACTCTAGTTCTAAATGCATCAAGATTCTTCTTGCAAATAGATTGAACTTCATAGTGAAATATGCAAGTGACCATTGTTGATATTTCTCATGTAAAAAGTAAAATGGGATTAAGTCTTATGTGTTTCCGTCAGTGTACCATGGCTATTAAATAATGTTACATGAAATTTTTGTTAAAAATGTCATCCAGAAGCAACAGATTTTTTTAGATAATTTCAAGTCTTGTGATCACTCCTGTTCTTACCTACTATAAGATATCTGGTTAGATTTTCATTTAATTCAAAAGTTTCTACATAGAGTGAAGTGTCATGGATGCTGAATCTGCTATGCATTCCTGCAGGAGTCACATTTACATCATACTCTAATTGATTGTCAAAATTGACTTATTTTTTTCTATTTTGACTTTGTAAGATCTAGAAATTTAAATTATGGTGAAAAGGTGTGATATATCATTTGAGTTCCTCATTACTAAAAAACAATCTGTGAGCATAGAAGTCTTCATACCTTTTGAATTGCAGCGTGCATCTCACTATCAGTGCAAGAGTACATGCACGCATGTATGCGGCGAATAGCAAGACCTAACTTATTTGGTAAGTCATATAGGAAAGTAATGCTTATATTTGAATTTGCAGGTTATTGTGTCTGAATTCTCGGAAGGTGACAACCAGAAAAAGGAACCAAAATATGCAAATGATGACCAGAATACCGATGCGGACGAAGAAATTGTTCATGTTGTAGTTCCTCCTGGTCATATTCATTTTGAGTCTTCTGGTATCAATCATAATGCTTCCTCATTTCTCTTTAATATCTGCATAAAAGCTTTGTTAGTTTTAAATATACAAACAATTGAACCTAAATATTTTTTGTGCTGATAATATAATTTTACATTTGGCTGTTGGAATGGTTGTTCTTAAACTTTCACTTGGCTCTTGCTGTTTTAGACCTTGATAGGTTCTGCTTTACGCACCACATTTGCTTAATTTTATTAGAGTGGAATGCCCAAGAGTTTGCAGAGGGTTACATACTCTATCTTCACTCGCTAGGGAGATGTAATGGCAGAGTTGAAAGAGTATCAGGGACTAGTCTTAGTGCTACGAGAAGATGGTGTACTGTGGTGAAACTCTACCTGCCTTTGGATGGCTTTATATTGAAGAAAATTTGCTCGTTAACCAGGGATGCTTGGAGGTTCACGTCTAACAACTGGTTTGGGGTGGACGTTATTTGCTTTGATCTTTCATCTCCGTTAATTTGCCTTGGCCTTGTTTTACACTTCGTCTGTTTGTTCGAAGTTTTGCTGCACATAAAACGTTTATTTCACCATTACCGGTTTTTACCCCAAAATTTCCCATAAGAAATCAGTGCTCGCCCAATCTCACGCTTTGAGATGTCGTTTATGCATGCTGATGAGTCGAAGGATGAGAAAACATGGAAAAAATTGATGAGCAGGAAGAAATTGCAATTCGTTTTGTATAAAGATGAAAATGAACGTCTAGAGATATGTGGAAATATGAGGAAGACAAAGACGATCAGTAATCCCACCTCATTGAGCTTTTTTATGCCAATTTAAGTGTCGTTTGGAACAGCTTAATTTTGTCTTTTCCGCCCAGACGGAGACGGAAAAGTTCTTTTTGAATTTAATGTTTGAATGTGACATTTTGTTAAAATATTTTTTACAAAACAACTTTTTTTATTGTTTTTAAAAGCTTTTTGATATGTGCTTCCCCGTTACAAACTTCCATTCTCTCAACCAATATTTTTAAAACTACCTTTTACAAAAAGTACCGGGTAACAAACGTAGCCTTAAAGAATTCTCTCCTAATAGAGTTTGCTGTTAAAATTTCTACATTATTCAAGTTAAAATTGCTTGGAAAAGAGGGTAATATCATGGCCTAATGGTGTGATTAGTAGCAGATGTGCTACATAATGCTCGATATCCTTGTTAGAATCAGGCTTTAATTGCTAGAGGCGTTGGTGGTGTCAGGTGTGGCCCCTAAGGTACCAGTTGAGTTTGTTAGGGACTCCCATAGTGATGATGTGTTTAGTGAGAGGTGTGAGTAGATAGCGTCAGTGGGAGTTACTATGGTATCCAATTGTGGTGGGGGTGGGGGGAGGGGGGTGGGGGTGGAGAATTGGGTGTACTTTTAAAAATTTCTTATAAAATATAATAATAAAAATTATTTTTTTATTTTTATAGAAAATAAAATTAGGTTACAGTAATAATTAGAAAACTCAATCAATCACAAGTGGAAAGAAAAAGATAATGAGAAACAACAAGCACAATATTATTGCATCGTTTGACCGAGACCTAACGTCGACTTAGGTCCATGCTTTGCCAACTTTTGGCTATATTTCACTAAATAATCTCACTAGATTACAAAACTTTTGTACTCTCAGTGTTGACATATATTTTCACATCGATGAAATTCCAGCTCGGATATATTACTTATTTAAGAAAAGGAATGAGCATCTCATCACTTATAAAAACAGATATAGTACAATCTAGATTGACTATTTTCTTATAAGAAAATTAGATCGTTTAGATTGCAAAGATTGTAAAGTTATTCCGAGTGAAAATTTATATACCCAACATCGATTATTAGTTTTGGACTTTAAGATAAAGGGGCAGATAATAAAAAATAAAGTAAAACGATTCTAGGATTAGATGGGGGCATTTAAAGATTATTAACAAAAATATTTTTGAGAGTAAGATTTTAGATCTTAAGATTTTATCTGTGCATGAGGATACTAATGTTATGTGGGAAAAAATGGTTAGTGATATTAAGAATATTGCAAAAGATGTGCTTGTAGTATCAAAGGGAAAAGCTCCTAATAGTAAAAATAGTTGGTGGTGGAATCCAAATGTACAAGAAAAAATTAAGAATAAGAAAATTTGTTATAAAAATTAGTTTAATTTTAAAAATTCTGATAATTGGGAAAGATATAAAAAGGCTTGTAAGGAATCTAAAAAAGCAATATTCGATGCAAAGGCCTTAGCTTTTAGTGATTTATATAATAGATTAGATACTAAGAAGGGAGAAAAATAAATGTATAAGTTAGCCAAGCAAAGAGATAGGAGTAGTAAGGATTTAGTTCAAGTGAAGTGTATTAAGGATGAAGATCAAAAAATACTTTTCTTAGAAGATGATATTCAACAAAGGTGGATGAGATATTTTGTTAAACTTTTTAATGAAAATTATGAAATAAGATTGAATATAGTGACCTTAGCACCCTAAATGAAATAAAGATTTTGGTTTTTATCGGCGTATTAGTAAAATCGAAGTTAGAGAGGCTTTAAAGAAAATGAATGGTTGAAAAGCTGTTGGACCTGATGATATTCCAATAGAGGTGTGGAATGCTTAGGAGATGAAGGAATTTCTTGGCTTACTAAACTTTTTAATATTATTTTGAAGACTAAAAAGATGCCAGATGAGTGGAGAATGAGTGTGTTAATTCCTATTTTTAAGAATAATGGTGATGCATAAGATTGTGCGAATTATAGAGGAATTAATTTAATGTGTCATACTTTAAAACTATGGGAGCGAGTTATGGAGCATAGATTGCGGCGTGATACTAATGTATCTCAAAATCAATTTGGATTCATGTCGGTTAGGTCGACTATGGAAGCCATACATTTATTAAGAGGTTTGAAGGAGAAATATAGAGAAAATAAGGAGGATCTACATATGATATTTATTGATTTAGAAAAAGCATATGATAAAGTTCCAAGAGAAATGCTATGGAGAGTTCTTGAAATGAAAAGAGTTAATAATGCTTATATTCAAATCATTAAAAATATGTATGCAGGAGCTATTACTTGTGTTCGAACACAAGGTGGTTTGACCAAGTATTTCCCTATTTCGATTGGGTTACATCAAGGATCAGCCTTAAGCCCATATCTTTTTGCTTTAGTCATGGATGTTCTCACTAGACATTTGCAAGAGGATGTACCTTGGTGTATGCTTTTTGCTGATGATATTCTTCTTGTTGATAAGACTAGAGAGGGAGTTGAAATTAAACTTGAATTATGGAGGTCAACATTAGAGACTAAAGGTTTTCGCTTGAGTAGATCTAAAACAGAATATATTGAGTGTAATTTTAGTAGTAATAGACCTAGTGAGGGGATTCTGACTTTGGGCGATCAAGTCATTAATAAGAGTACACGTTTTAGATATCTTGGATCTATTGTTCAGAGTGATGGTGAAATAGATGGGGATATTATCAGTAGAATTCAAGTTGGATGGTTGAAGTTGAGGAATGCATCGGGCTTTTGTGTGATAGAAAAGTACCCCTCAAACTTAAGGAAAAATTCTATAAGATAGTAGTGAGGCCTACAATGCTTTATGGTGTTGAATGTTGGCCATTAAAAGAGAAGTATAATACTAAGTTAAGTGTGGCAGAGATGAGGATGCTCAGATGGATGAGTGGCTTTACCCTTAGAGATAGGTTACGAAATGAGCATATACGTGAAAAGGTTGGAGTAGCTCCAGTAGAAGATAAGATTAGAGAGAGTCGCCTTAGATGGTTTGGTCACATAAAACGGCGGCCTTCCAATGACCCGGTTAGGAGAGTAGAGATATTAGATTTGACTTATGTTAAGAAAGGTAGAGGCAGACCTAAAAAGATTTGGTTAGAAAATATTAGGAATGACCTTTCTTTATTAGATTTAAACGAGAATTTGATCTTTAATAGGACACAATGGAGAAAAAGAATTCATGTAGCCGACCCCACGTAGTGGGATAAAGGCTTGATGTTGTTGTTGTTGTTGTTGATGATGAAATTCCAGCCCGGATCGAGTCGACTCGAGCCCGACTAGGCTCGGTAGTGCTCGACCACTCAAATGAACGCCGTCAAAGAGAAATCGGACCCCAATTTGTCGAAAATAAACTTTAACTTCATTAAATTAAACCTTAATTAAATTTAATTTAATTTAAAGAAAAATCAGATCAAATTAAATTTAATTTAAAGAAAAATCAGATCAAATCAAATCAAACTCAATCGAGCTTCGTTGAGCCAAATTCAACGACGGTTCAAGTTCAATTTTGCAAAATTGACTTGATCAGCCTTAATCTGATGCAAATCAGCTCAAACCGGTTCGAATCGAGTTCAATATGGATTCAAGTTAGCCCAATTGACTCTTCCAAATTAGTCATTGCATCCAACGGCTAGGATTGATCCTGATTTTCAAATTTTGTGGCTGTTATCCCTCAGGCTTCGATTCCCGCGGGCAGCTATAGCAGAGAGATCGCGGAGATGTCTTATCTCCTGCGGCAAAAGTCTCATTTTGTGGCAAAAATACTCGAGTAGGCATGGGCATGTCCGTCCCATATACATCGGGAGATCGAAAGGGGAGCCTCATTCGGCTCCCCCGTGTCTGTCCGCCCTGAGCAAGAGCAAGAGAGAGCGCCAGAGAGAGTAAGGTGGAGGCGGGACTCTTCCGCCTTGTTCGTCCCCAGTCCCAGACAAAGGAAGAAGAGACCTCTTGCATTAGATTCTTCCAGGCTGATTGAGGTCGTTTGCGTGCGCCTCTATCAGGCGGAATCAGATCTCGTGCGGATCTTCCATCCTAAGGAGCAGGGGGCGCGAACTCCTGCCCACGACCCAGTTTGCACGGAAGAGACCCGATGTCCGTGCCAGACGTGTTTGCGACCCAGTTCTCGCGGAGGAGCACCCACCTATGCCAAGCCCTTCCATGGCTAGTCTCGCCAATTGATCTTGGGGTTTTCTCTTCTTCTTCGTTCATCTTCGGCGAGTTCATAACGGTTAAGGGAGCTATTAGGAACTTCCAAACAACAAGAGAAGTCTTCTAAACCTCCCAAACAGTGGTTTGAAAGCTTGGAAACACCTTGGACAGCGACTTAAAGCTTGAAGCGGAGCTTGGAGAACAATTAGAACTTGGATTGGAGCTTGAACAGTAGCATGGACAGCAATTTGGAGCGCTTGGACAGTCCGGGTGTGGTAAAATCCTAAAACTTAGTGAAACCTAGGGTCCCCCAAGGCCAATTGATGTGTGGTTGACGCCCCCAAGCCTTAGGTCCTTAGAAACTTCGATTTTTGCTCTTCCAAAAATCCCTTGTCGGCTGTCCTCTTTGCAAAACAGCGAAATTTGGTGGTTTTCAGTTGTTGGTTCTCATGTGAGGATCCGGAGAGGATTTTAACGCGTATAGGAGTGTTGGATTTGTATCTAATGCTTCTCAAGTGCATGTTTTAACAGTCATGTTGTTCTCCAAACCATCACCCACCAATAACCATAGGCTAGGTGATATCTTCTCATCCCAAGATGAATGTTGAGGTGTAGGTTTCTTTGCATCATAAGGCATGTTTTTCCATTTGATGCCATAATAAAATTTACACAAAATTTGGGTTTTCATATTTGCCAATTTTTATATTCTTCATAGCTTTCATGAATGCGCAAAATACATTTTAGCCGGATTTTAAATCTATGGCACACTTGTTGTAGGATTTCATACGAATCTCCAAAGGTTCGCATTGCAAATCCTAGGATTGGTAAAGCTTTTAAAATCCATCTTGGGTGTCTTATGAAACTCATGGAGATGATATCAAATAAGCATTTCAACTTATGAAATCCCTAAAATTAGAGAGGTTTGCCCTTGCTTCTAACACATCAAAGTAGGAGAAAGTTTTCAAGCTTCAATTTATTTGATCGCACACATCTTTCTTTCAAAGCTTAGATTGTAAAAAAATAATTTGTAAATGCAAAGTTTCTTTATGCGTTGAAGCTTATAAATTTTTGTGAAACTTTGCAAATGTTTGGAGAAAAATTTAATCAATTTGGTAAGTATCTTATGTTGTGAGATTCCACATTAACCTCCCAAGGCCTATGTTGAAATCCCACAAAGAGAGCATAATTGATTAAGTTTGTATACAATGTTTTGCAAAGTAAGGATAGAAGCAAATGTTTCATATTGCTATATATTTAAGGATTTGCAAACTTACTAACATATTTATCAAATCTCTAATTACTTGTGAGTATGGGATGAAGTTGATAAACATATTCGATGAAGTTTGTAAGTTGATTAATGATGAGCAATTAGAACACCCAAACATCTCAAATAAAAAAATGGTGAACTTTGCATGCATACTCTTAGGTTCCTTGTAGAGCTTATCAAATCAATCTTTTGGACATCCATAAAAGCTTTCAAGTCCTCTAAGTCATATCAAAATTGATTTAGAAAACCTTTCAAAGCTTTAGGAATCAACCTCTTCTTTCAATGAATGTCTCACATTCATGAAATGATGAGGGAATTTTCGTTCTCATGCATGCCCCCTTTTAAATTTGATACTTAGAACTTACTCAAAGTTCCAAGTTCTATGTTGTATGAGTGCCAACAAACATCACCTACACATGTAACTTTGGAGCCTCTCTAAGCTCCAAATGTTCTATTGCATGGATTATCTAAGACTGTAGGACTGAATCCTAAGTCAAACCTTCATTTGTCATGACACGAAAGTAACAAATGAACCCTCCTATCCAATCTACTAATCATGCTAAAAGTGATTTAGGAATTTTTCCAATGCATTGGGAGCTCTCTAGTAGAGTTTCCCCTTCCTTATGCATGATGGTTTGGAGCATCCCAAAGTTTCAAGCACTTCATTGCGTGAACCATTTTAACTTAGAATTCAAAATCCTAGGTTCATACTTGATTGTTTGTTGATACAAAATCAATAAACATTATTCTCTTTTCATCATATATTATGATTATAAACTCTCAAAGTTCTCAAAATAATATTATTTCATGAGTCATGAGACCTTAGAACTAAATTCTAAGTGACCTATCCTTTGTTTGTTGACACAAAATCAACAAATCCTCACCCATCCTTTCCTTTTCATATGATGAGTTGGAATTCTTTAAAGTTCTAGCATGCTATCATATGAAGTCTTTTTTTGGGAGTTTAGATCCAAATTCTAAGCTCCTTCTATCATTTGTTGAGACACAAAATTAACGAATGAGTTTCCTCGTTAGGCTTAGGATTCTAATCCTAGCCTATAACATTTGCCTGACCTAGCATAGGTAGAAGGCATTGCATCATCGAGTACAAAACTCAATGATTTTTCTCTTGATTTGTAATTCCAAACTATAAATTATCTCTCTTATACATGACACTTGGAGCTTCTCTAAAGCTCCAAACATATTGCAAGAACCATTAGAAGCTTGGAACCAAACTCCAAGCAATTCACCTCTCTTGTTGGAACAAAAATTAACAAGCAATCACCTCTTACATGCATGATTATTTGGAGTCTTTCAAGCCTCCAAACGTATCGTTGCATGAATCACTCGGAGTTTAGGTCCACATCCTAAACTACCTCTCTCATTTATTGAGTCATAAAATCAACAAGTGAATTTATTTCCCTCTCATGTATGATAATTGGGGGGCTTCCAAAGGCCCCAACCAATATTATTACATGATTGTCGGATCTTAGAAAACAAATCCTACATCATCCCCCTCTGGTTTGTTGAGACACGAAATCAACAAACAAACATAGTTCTTCCTTCATGTATAGCAACTTGAAGCTTTTCCAAAACTTCCATCTATTATTGCATGAGACCCTTAAGCTTAGAACCAATTTCTAAGTTCTTCCTTTTCATTTGTTTAAACATAAAGCTAACAAATAAATATCTCATTTGGACTTGGGATCCAAATCCTAGTCTACCTCATCCTTTCACTTAACCTAAATTAAGTAAATGAAGAAATCCATTTGAGTACCAAACGTTCAAATGATCTCTTTCAATCTTGCAACATCTAGGTTGCATTGTGTCTCTCTCATTTTACAATCCAAAATTGTATGAGACCAACTCATTCTCCTAAGACCCAAAAGCTAGGCGAATGTGTACCTACCTTTGACCTCTTTGAACATCATATGTTCAAAGGGACCTTTCCAAACTTAGAGCCAAAGTCTAAGTTTCCTATTTTCATTTGTTGGAAATACAAAGCCAACAATGTTTCCTTTGCTAGTAGCATTCAAAGCCCATATAGAGGTACCCAAATGACCTCTAGAGGGGCCTAAAAGGATACAAGTAAACTTAGAGCCAAAGTCTAAGTTTCCTCTTTTTATTTGTTGGAAATAGAAAGCTAACAATATTTTCTTTACTAGTAGCCTTCAAAGCCCATATAGAGGTGCCCAAATGTCCTCTAGAGGGGCCTAAAAGAATACGAGCGAAACTTAGAGTCAAAGTCTAAGTTTCTTCTTCTCTTCGTTGGAACACAAAACCAATAAATGCTTTCTTTGCTAATAGCCTCCAAAGCCCATATAGAGGTCCTCAAACGACCTCCAAATGGGCTCAAAAGGACATAAGAAAACCCCCAGGATCTAAACCGTGGGGGTGCTCCATCATTCACTTATTCTAAGTTAAGTGAATGTATGTCTCTTTCTTTGAACACCAAATATTCAAAGAAACATCTCCATTTACTTAGCATAAAGTAAGTGGCTACCTCTCTTTGAACATCAAATTTTCAAGAAATAATAATCAACTTTCAATTCATAAATTGCATATCTGTCCTCTTTTTCCTACAACTCAAGAGTTGTGGGAATCACCTCATTCTCCTAAGACAAAATTAGGAGAATGGATGCCTACCTTTGAACAGCAATATTCAAGACATATGCATGAGTTTGCAACACACAAGTTGCATTTTTTCCTCTCTCCATAACTCCAAAAGTTAAAGGGAGTTCTTCAACATTTAGCTCAAAAAGCTAAGCGTTGAATTCCCATATTCTTTCTTTGCCCCAAAAGCTAGGGAAAACCTCCCAACACTTAGCCCAAAAGCTATGTGTTGGACTCCCGTTCTCCTCTTCTTCTTTAGCCTCAAAGCTAAAGGAAGCATCCTTTCTCCTCTTAGCTCCAAAAGCTAGGGAGAACCTTCCAATATCTAACCCAAAGCTACATGTTGGCGACCCTTTTCCTTAGACCCTAACTCTAAGTGTAACACCCTTAGTGTGACATACCACACGAGCCTCACACACTTAGGTGCACAACCCTTTAGGCATGCTAGGACTACAATTTTTTCTATGTCTGCGCATGTGATTGATGATTTGGTGTGAATGCTCTTTTGGATTATCTGCATTGTGGGCACTTGTTCTTAAGTGGTTAGTGTAGAAATATATATGTTTTTCTTGCAGGTGGCTATGTCCAGAAGGGGGTAAAATAAGTCATGATTATTCTAATAATTGTTTTCTTGCAGGCGCTGCTTAAAACCCCCCAAGAGGCATAGCCAATAGGGTAGAAGCAGGTGCTTAGCACTCTTAAGTGCTAGGCCAACTCTGGGATGTTATGTGATTATCATATAAACTGTCTTCTAATTCTGTTTTGCAGACTTAAGTCTTTTGCATTTCATATCATGTATTTGATTAGATCTATAATGTAAAACTTGTGGGGTTTGGATTAGAAGGAAAGGTGGATCGAGGAAAATATAACTTTTTGGAGGAGAAATCCAAAGATCCCTTTGAAAGTTAAAGCTTGAAGACCTCCGCAAGTAGAGTCTGTAATAATTTGACTGGGTTGTATAATGACAGACAACTCAGCTGCCAAAATTGTTTGTAATATCTGCACTTCTATTTTGATCTATATACAAGCATGTGTTAATTGTTTACTGGATGCACAATAAAAAAGCATGGTTTTTTTCCTAGGTTTCTTCTCTTGTTTGTTTGGGTGTGGCCTACACTTTGGTGCGGTAGGCTCTTAGGACAAAATAAATTTTCTATCCATTAAAATGTAATCAATCTAAAATCAATCTAGGCTTCACGTTTTCTAATAAGAAAATTGCATGGCTCCTTTTCAAGGAGCCAAGTTTTCAAAAATTGAAATAAACATGCATAACCCAAAAAGTGTTTCATGTAGAAAGCCCTCACATAAGGATTAAATAACAAAAAAGTCTGCATTCAGCATACCCCACATAAATAGGCATCTTGGCCTCAAAGCCAAGTTGTAAGTCCTACTTTCTAAGTAAAAAACATCCCTCCACTCTACATTTGCATTAAGACCGGATGACATGGTTTTAAAATCGACTAGGTAAGTCTAGCTGGTAGTCCCTTCCAAGCGGGACAATAAATCCGGAGGTTTGACAGATTATGCCTCATGTGACATGTAATTTGTAAGTTCCCTTGCATTTCTTTAGACTTAGTAGGTTTGAGGCACTACCTATGATGCACCGACAGTTCTCCTCAAAGAGGCGTGCAGTGTCCGACACCGTGTCCGACACGACACTCGTCCGACATGTGTCGGACACGCCGAAAACGTGTCCAATTAAAAAAATATTAAAATCAAATTGGACATGCGTGTCGGATACGCGTATCTTAAATATTTTAAAATTTTTTTAAAATATAATTTCTTATATTTGGCGAGATTTAAACTAAATTTATTATTCCTATCGACAACACCAAATCAACGTCTGCATTTAATACCCATTCATCGAATATTCTCATTTTCATTTCTCTTTGACAGTGAATGTATTTTCATCTCCTCTCTTTTTACACAATTACAAATCTCTCTCTTGTTGAACCAGAGTTGAAAGCAGTGATATTGAATGATGATAATATTGAAGGCCAAAAACAAAACTCTAAAATTAATCCTAGTAGTTGAAGCTTGAATGCTTGATGTTGTAGTAAGTGATTATTTGCTTATATTTTTGTGGTTGTACTAGATATTTTGTACTAAATATTTATATTATAAGCTAGACAAGTTATCATGTCATTCATTTATTATTATTTGTCATTTTTAATATGATATTACATTAATATATATACACTATATAAAAAAAATGTATTGCCGTGTCCGCGCCGTACCGGTGTCCTATATTTTCTAAAAAAAGTCGTGTCCCGTGTCCGTGTCCGTGTCCGTGTCGTGTCGTGTCTGTGTCGCAGTGTCCGTGTCCGTGCATTATAGGGCACTACCTATCGGCGGTCCTCACCTTATTTTTAGGTCCGAGGTAATAATTTATTTCAAATCACTATATAAGCCCACACCTTTTCGGGCAATTTCTTTAACATATGTTGTTGGAATGTAAGCCTCAACTTTCTAATCAAAATGATTAACTTAAATAAATTTAGAGTTCAAAAAATATAAAGCCCAACATAGGATAGTTTGAGCACCTCTGAGTTTTACTCATAATCAAGTGCTCCTACTTCACCTTCTTGACCCTCATTTCAAATTCTAATCTCAAGTTGATCATCTCTTTCTTGAAATTCCTAAAGGCCAAAACCCTTTAAACAAGATTTTCACGGATTTTCAAAAATAACTTTAGCCAATATCTAAAATGACTTTCAAAAGACAAGAAAATCATTAGTTTAATCAAAAATTTTCCCAAGCCAAAGCTTGGGATATAATTAAGCATAGGGGCTTGCCCCTATGGGACGTCTGTACTCCAGAAATAAATAAAACCCATTCAACCAAACATTGCATGGGACAATCTCTGTTAAAAATTATAAATTTTATCATTGAGTCCATAAGGAAATGATATTTTTTTACCCTTCGGGGAAATATGTCATCATTTTTATACCGTACTCAATCATAAAGTATGCAATCTATTTGAGGATACAAAAATTCTCCAACACTCAGATAACGAGGTGAGTGTGACTCCTTATAACAATCAAAACATCATACTCTTCTACAGCGGGTGAGTATAACTCAAAGAATTTTAAATACAAAAAAAAAACAATTTTTATTTCCCAACTTTTTCAAAATAATTTTGCTAACACATAACTTGGATTTGTAATAAGATAATAAATTTAAAATTTACTCACATTCTGATGGGGACATCAGATTTCGACACGTGTACCATCGCCGACGGCGCAGATCGACGGCTACGATCCAGAGCCTCTACTTTTGAGTTTATAGCTTATGTCATTTTGTTTTATTAGTTTTTCCGAGTTTGCCCCTGAGGGCATTGCTTGACTTATGTAGCCCCGAGGGCATTATTGTCTTTTCTTTTTTCATTTGGAGCCTCCATATATGAGGTATGATGCATTGTAATTTTTTTAGTTTTGATGAAATGAAAATTTACTCTCCATTGTTCTCTTAGTGAGTGCATTCCCATAGATCTCTTAGTGAGTTCGCCGGAGAAAACTAGATCTCTTAGTGAGTTCTAGTTTTCGAATCATCTAATCCTGTGGAAGTTCAAAGTGGAGACAAGGGAGGTTAGTAGATCCGTCGTCGTCGAAGCCGTGAAAATCCCTTCTTGTTTTTTTTTTCTTCTTTCTTTTCTTCTTCCTTCCCTGCTCCTGCCGCCGCCCACTCCAAGCAGCCCAAAACCGCCGGCCACCCTGCCCCCAATTCCCGCCGGCCAGATCAGCCACCGCCGGCCAACCCGCCGCCGATCAGCCGCTGGCTTCCCTCCGGCCGATTCCTGCTGGCCAGGTCATCTAGCCGCCGGCCATCCTGGGATCCAGCTGTAGAAATTTCAATTTGCTTTGATTAAATGGCTTTCCTATTTGGTCTTCCTAATTAGGGAAAATCCTTGGATGGCATTTAATCCTAATTTGAATTTTCTAATCCCGTTTCCCTCCCTCACCTAGCCGTTTGGAAAGCTTTCTTAATTAAAATCAATGCTGAGTGAATTCAGATTTGATTTTAATTAAAATACAGCATATGGGCCCCACCTCTTTTTATTTTAATCCGTCTCTTTCCTCTTATACATGGCCGGCCTCCCCTTGATTGGCTCTTCTCCCTTTTAATTTATTAATTGCTCAATCAACTCCCATTAATCCTTGAGCTGCCGGTTTTCTCCCCCATCAAATAGGAAAGTAATTTGCTTCTTTTCAAACTAATTTCCACTCCACCTATTTGGAATATTTTTCCAGATTTCTGATTTTTGTTTCCCAGCCCACCCGAGCTCTCCTCTCCCCCCCTCCTTGGCTCACGGCTTCCCCCCTTACCGCCACCTCCCTTTGGATTTCGACACCACCGCCATGCATGGACGAGCCCGAATGGAATTTCGGATTTGAATACGACCGCAACGGAAGAGTCGACATTCTCCGTTCACCCTTCTTTGACGTGGGATTCGACTTCGACGACACCCCGGAAGAGTACTTGGACCGGATCTTGCCAACTCTCGTGGACTCTATAGACGATCACTTCTCCGTCTATACGTGGATCATCGAAAGCCGTCCACCCGCTCCTTCGAACCCGACTTCCAACCCGGCGACAAGTCCTCTCAAGGTCACCTGTTTACTAGTGGCGTCGCTAAGTCTGCTCACGGTTCTCTTCCGCTAACCTCCACCTCAAATTGAGTGACGGATCCTAAGATGAAGGGTCTAAATTTTAAATTTGGGGCTTTGGTATCTTAGCTATTTGCAATACTTGACGTTTGGATGTTATTTTGAAAGCTTTCAAACCTCGTACTGTGATTTCTTGTTGTTACATAAGCATTCACATTTTAACTCTTGAAATTCAATTGATTACGTATAAAGTTTTAGTAACAAGCTTGGTTCGATATATTATTTAATTTCAAGTGCAATTCTCATGTCATTTCATGATAGTTTCACATCACATTCTTAAAAAAATTAAAAAGATACCTTGAAATTATAAGTAAATATACGTAATGTGATAATGATTAAAATTTTTAATATCACTAAATGCAAATAAACTGGACTATCAATGTGTGAATACTTTCATCATGATGAATAAAAAAAAAAGTCAAACCAACCAATTTTCAATGCAAAGTGTGATTTCAAAATATGCTGTAAATGAGAATAATATCACTTTTATATTCAACCAACCTTGAAAGGAAAATGATGATTTAAAAGTTTCTTACTTATGTTGGGACAACATGCTCTAACCAACTCCAACTTTTGCAGATATGAAGAAGATGAAAGAAAGTCTCCACTTACTCTCCCAAGTGGATGCGTTGAAAAGATATTGCAATGAGAATGCTTTGGAATTTTTCAAAAGAGAAGAGAAAATTTTCAAGAGAGAGTTTCATAGGATTTGGGAGGAGTGATAATTTACTTGAGCAAAAGAGAGAAGAGGGATGATAAATTTTCTCCAAAAGGGCCTTTGAGCAAATTTGAATTGGTTATTTTGATATTTGATAAGCATGATACTTTCCACACATTAAAATTCGATCAAGCATGATTTTTTACAATAATTTCTTAATGGAATTAATGACAGAATAATGATAATACAACAAAATAATAGAATTAATTAAACTAAGTTCAAACAATTAGTTTAATCTATATTTAAGAAAGAAAAAAAGGGGGGGGGGAGGGAGTTGGGGGCAAAGGTTTCAAAAATTGATTAAATATTTTTGGCAATGTTTAAAATTTTGAATTCTATAAAATATTATAACATGAATATGAAGATTTAAATGAATTCAATACACAATTAAACAAATAATTAAATGGTGTGGCCGACCCAAGAAAGGATCTAAGCAATTAGTACATTGTGCAAATATTGGTTTTTTTCCCAGCTATTTGAATTTAGAATGAAGAGGAATTAATTTTATCAAATATTTCATGAAACTAATTTAAATATACATATGACAGTACCTAATGTAAACTTCTGCTAACATATAATTTTAAATAATAAAAATAATAATAATTACAAAGGAGAAAAAAAATGTAATAACTTGAACATAATAGTTTCATCATGCGTTAAAAGTTATTTTTATAAATTAATGCATGAATAAATATGGATAAAGAATAATTAGTTAACGTAACTTAAATTTGATGAAGCATATAAAAAATGCAATTGGACAAATGTTTATTCAATGCAATTAATCAAATTTATCAAGAAATTTGCAAAATTAGCTTAAATCATTTAAATGAATAAATAATATTTATTTTGCATTTAATTTTAAATTTAGTAGCAATGTTTGTCATTTAATGCAAAATGATATAATTACCCAACAAAGCTCAGCCCATGCTGATTTTGGTTTCCTTGAGCTAGCTGATCAAGTTGAATTTATTATCTCACCAGAAACAATGAAAATTAAATGTTAGTAGCTTTTGATCATATATTTGTTATCATTAAAATTCAAGGTAATGAGTCATGTGATTCATGGGGTTGTCACTCAGGGTATAGAAACTTAGATCTATGCCATTGTTGTACTGTAGTTTATATAGCAGAATGTATTTGTTAAATACTTGAGGCCTTCCTAGGCTTCTATAGGTTTGCTCATGCCTCGCATTCAATTTTTCCTGTTCTGAATTTTTTGTACTCAAGTCAGTGTCCAAAGCAAGGAGGGTGGTATTGCTTTCATGGCAATATGCCAATAATCAAGTCTAATGAATGCCATTTCAATGCTCTTAGCCTCTTTAAACTAACAAACCCTAATATGTAGATAAGTTTGCCTTCAATATTGAACTTCTGAACACTTTTTCTTTCTCTGGCATAATAAATAATGTGAGCATTAATTTGTATGGCATTTATTTTATGCAGATGCATGTAGAGTGTGGTCAGATGAACCACAGGTAAATTTCTATCCAACTAGTTATTAAATTTATGTTTGTTTCTGACTTGTGGTTATAAAGCCTCATGGACAGTTAAGTATCCATTCAATGTATTTATTTTGATGTGGAATATAGAAATTATGGATCTTTCTTACGTACTTAAATGTTTAGTTACTCTTGTTTCCTTCCCTTTTGTGATATGTGAACTCAAGCCACCAATAGAACTTATCAACATTTGAGATCCGGCAATACAATCATTAGGTAGTTGGTGTAGCAACTACAGTCCATCATTTGACACTTTTAGATCAATCGTCCAAACTGACTATGTATGTTCTAATTAAATTTTGTCCCCCTTAGCACTGTAATAAGCTTCTTGGCATCCAAGAAGGAAGAGCACCTTTATAGTAGATGTAGACTCCAGAAGAGGAAGAGAAGGAGAAAGAAATAAAAAAGTATCATTGCATAAAGCCTTTCATTATAATTTGAGGGGTATTTTTATTAATTTGTGTAAACCAATTTTACAATAATGAACAGGTCTATCTTTAACAAACATAAAAAAGGATAAAAAAACAAACTAGTGTTTGCTACATATGTATAGGCCAATTGGGCTAAACCATTTGGTTTGGACTTTATTTGGCTAAACATATATTGTTGTCCTTTGCGGGTTGTAGTATAAATGTGGAATGTTTTTGGTTCCTTCTTCTATAGTAGACTTTTATACTTATAGGCTAATCTGTCATTTTTGCAAATCATTCTTTACATTGTGACCGCACAATATTAGGATCCAATAAATGTCCAATGTTTAACACTCCCATCATCATGGAAAAAAATATTGTTCCCAAGGTTGAAAAAGGAGAAGGAAGAAGAGAGGACTACAAAATTTCACATGTTGCATCATCCGATAAGTTTAATTTCCATTGCAACAATACCTGATGGTGAGATTGATCACAAAGTTGTATAATGCCTGAAGCAAAAATGGCATAAGATAATTTTTGTAACTGAAATTTGGTAATTTTGAAGTGGTTAATGGAGGACTTTCCTTTAAATGGTTTTAGAAGGAAAATATGAATAACAAGTTGAATTTGGAGGAAGGGTTAGGCAGTAGGCTACTCATCTAATAACATATTTAATTGGAAAATGACCAAAATAATGTTTGGCTAATTTAGAATGTCTACGACTATCGACAGAATTTTGTTTGAATGATTATACCTTGACCATATCTACATATGATTTTTTATTGATTTGGAGAAAGCATATGATAATGTTCCATGAGAACTGCTATAGAGAGTTCTACATAAGAAATAATTAATAATGCTTATATTTAAGTCATTAAGGATATGTATGTAGGAGTTGTTACTTGTGTTCAAGCATATGGTGGTTTGACTAAATATTTTCTTATTTCAGTTGGATTACATAAAGGATCAGTCATAACCCCAAATCTTTTTTCTTTAGTCATTGATGTTCTCATTAGATATTTGCAAGAGGTTGTACCTTGGTGTATGCTTTTTCCCGATGATATTATTTTTGTTGATAAGACTAGAGAGAGAGATGTAAAATTGAATTACGGAGGTTAACCTTAGAGTTTAAAGGCTTTCGTTTGAGTAGATCTAAAACTGAATATATGGAGTGTAATTTTAACAATAATAGATTTAGTGGGGAGATTGTGACTTTGGGCGATCAAGTCAATAATAAGAGCACATATTTTAGATATCTCAGGTCTATTGTTCAGAGTGATGGTGAAATAGATGGGGATATTTTGATTTAGAACTAATATGCTTTAGATGAATGCGATAAGAACTTGCACTATTTTGATAAGAAAAAATAACAATTAAGATTATTAGCCGCTAAACGATAATAGAAAATATAAGAGGGGTAGCTATGCTTAGGCCAAATCACATGCTAAATACTTGAGACATCAAAACAATTTAGAATTTCAATAACATACGAATTAAGTAGTTATTCAACAAAAATCCTTAATCTAACATTGAGATAATCAACATAGAAAGTAAACTCAAATCTTACGTTTACTAAGCGGGGGTAGAGAGCGAAGCACGAGACCTTGCGATTTTAAATCACCACCTACAAGTTTAGCGGATTAGAAAGATAAATGAAGAGGGAAGAAGTTCACCCTTGTTGTTGTCTGGAAAAAAATTGCCACTGGACTTTGACAAGTTGTTCATCCACATACTCTTCGACGGAGTTGTCGGTTTCTGGGTTGAAGTCGAAGGTGGAGTAGAGAATGTTGACGTTCCCTTGTTCATTGTAAGTGAATCCGTAATCTAGTTCCGGATAGGCCATGCGTCGATTCTGTTGTATGAAGTATGGTGGATGACGTCTTTAAATATCCTTAGGGATTCTTTGGAGAGAAAGAAATTTTTTTCTCTATAATACAAGTGGAAAGAGGGATGAAGGGTTCGACCAAGGGAGAGGGGGCACACGTGGAGATTAGGGTTTAGACTTGGGAGGGAGAACCTATGAAAATCTGAAATTGATTTCAGATTTGGTTTAGGAGGGATTTGGAGAATTACAATTTTAAATCTAATTCCTAAATGGGAGGGAGGGAATTAATGGGAGGAGAGAGAGAAGGGGGCCGACAGTATAAAGAGAGGGGGTGGGGCTTAAGGCAAATGTTTATTGCTTGCTTAATTGGGAACCTTAAATTAGGGAAGAGAATTTAAATCCAATTGAATAAAAAAATTAATTTGGATGAGATTTGAAGATTTTCCTAAAATAAATTTTGTATTTTAGGAAAGATTTTGAATTTCAAATCACTTGGATTTAAATTCAAAATTAGTCCTAATTATATTCATTCTATATTAGGAAATAAGGAAAAAGAGAGGGAAAGGGCTATGGTGGGTCGGCCAAAGGTTGAGTGTGGAGGGAGGAGGCCGACGGGTGAGGATGTGGTGGGATGGTTTGGTTGGGGGATGGGGGCTCTTATTTGGTTAATGGTGGGTTGGGAGGTTGGCAGCTCGGAGGTGGTCGGTGGGGGCTTGGTGGTGGTTTTTGGCCGACGGATACAAGAGAGAGAAGAAGGGGAAATAGGTTAGAGAACCAAGAACTCACCCGAGGGTGATTGTTGGGTAATTCGTTTAGCCTCTCCTAGGCTCTTCTCCAAGACTCATAAACTCACCAAGAGACAAAGCTGGAATTTTAGTAGTAATCATTCATTGAACATAAAAAGAGAACATAAGGGCTATATAGAGCCTCATATAAAGGACTCAAAAATAAAAGACGACGATGCCCTTTGGGCTTACATATGACCACCCTTAACTAAGGGGTAAAAGCGAAAAACAACAAAAGCAAATACAAATATAAAATAATAAAATACTAATGCATATGACAACTTAAAAATACATCGATACGATTGTGGCCGTAGATTGGCGGCAACTCGTCTAATAGACTTTCCAAGTTCCGATGTCCCCATCATTCTCCCAGGGTGGGAAAAAAGTTCGACTCCGTCGAGTAAGCATCTCGAGTGCTCTCATAGATCTTCAATGCGTCGGGGTCAATCTATTGTAGCTCCTTGCGATCCAACCACGTGTCTTCTAACTCATGGTTGCCTCTCCACCTGATCAAGTACCTCCGTCGTCCACCTTCTCTTGTGGAGATGATGTCATCGCTCAGAATCATGTCAACCTTCTCGGCCATAGGTGATTTGGAAATGTTTGGGAGTGGAGGTAGGTTTGGGTTCTCACACGGTTAGGTCACACAAGGCTGCTATATGAGTGGATTTTGTGGGTTGAAATCAGGACCTTCATATGCTACTAGATATTCTATGTTAAAGGAGGGATTGATATTGAGTTATGCAGGTAGATCTACTACATAAGCATTATCGTTGATTTTCTTAATTATTTTGAATGGTCCAGCACGCTTAGCATGTAACTTCTTAACTATTCCTTGTGGGAATTGTTTCAGACGAATCCGCATCATCACGGAGTCACCAACCTCAAAAGTTCTAAATTTTCATTTAAGATCAGCATACAGTTTATAATCATTATTTCTCTTTTCAATTTGTCGTGCATTTTTTTATGAAGTTCATACATATGTGATGCAAATGATGATGCAGACTCAGATCCTATACTTAGAGCACATGGGTATGAGATCTAGTGTCTAGGTTTGAACCTGTAAACAATTTCAGAAGGACTTAGGCCGGTGGTTCAGTTCACATAATTATTATAGGTAAACTCAATTGTGGGGAGTATGGAGTTCCAAATCCTTAATATGCTCGCCTACCAGGGATCATAAAAGATTATATAAGCTCCTATTGACTACCTCGGTTCGACCATCAATTTGTGGGTGAAGGACTATGGAGAATTGCAATTTAGTACCCATTTTCATCCAAAGGGTCTTTCAAAAATAACTGGTGAATTTTACAATGATTTTAGGTAAACCATGTAAGCGGACTAACTCTTTGAAATAAAGTTTGGCAATGTGGGAGGTGTTGGATGTTTTGGAGCAAGGTAGGAAATGTGTCATTTTTGAAAAATGATCGGCTACAACATAGATGGGGTCATTCCTACGGATAGTCTTATGCAGGCCTAAGATAAAATCCATGCTAACATCCTGCTAATGACAACTAGGGACAGGCAGAGGGGTGTAAAGACTAGTGTTTTGCTTGCGTTGTTTGGCCAATTGGCAAGTGTGGCACCTGCTAACCATCCTACCGACATCCCTCTTCATACTGGGCCAATAGAAATGATACTCCACGACTTCTATTGTCTTATCCCGACGTGGAGTTCCCACACAAGAAATTCTTTAAGGGTTGTGCTAAGGATGCAAAGCTTTTGAGATTTGAAGAGATAACCATCCTCTAGAAGGAAATCGTCCACATGGCTTGTGCTGCCAGTGGACAGGAGAAAGTATGTCTCCTTGAAGTCAATGCATTCCAAATAATCCCTCTTTATTTGGTCAAATCACACGACTTCAGCTCTCATCTCAGTGGAAGTCATCATATGACGACTGAGAGCATTAACAGTTTTATTCTCAACTCCCATCTTATGTCTAAGGGCATAAGTATGCTCCTAAAGGAATTATACCCATCGACCGTGACGTGCATTCAACTTCTTTTTGGAGTTGATATAACGCAGAGCCTCGTGATTCGAGAAAATAACGAACTCTTGTTGGAGCAAGTAGTGTCGCCAATAACGGAGTGATTGTATCACTGCGTAAAATTCTTTGTCATACGTGGAATAATGCTGTTGGATGTCATTTAGCTTTTCATTGAAATTAGGTACCGGATGACCTTCCTGGGATAGGACTCCTCCAATCTTGACCTCCGAAGCGTTGCAGGTCACTTCGAAGACTTTGGAGAAATCAGAAAGTCTCATCACTAGGGCTTCCACCATCCTTTTCTTAATCTCATCAAAAGCTCTGGTGGCGGCTGGGGTCTAGTGGAAATCACCCTTCTTCAGCAATCAGTGATAGGAGATACAATGGTGCTGAAATTTCTGATAAACCTTCTATAGAAGGTGGCTAGTCCATGGAAGCTGCGGACTTCCCGGATGTTTTGAGGAACATGCCATTCTACAATGGCCCTCACCTTCTCGGGATCTACAGAGCCCCCTTGGGCTGACATAATAAAGCCCAAAAAGATAATACAAACTACAAGGAAGGTATATTTCTTAGGATTGACATAAAGTTGTTCCTTAAGACCTCACAAACTTGCTTTAAGTGGTCCAACTGCTGACTCGCCGATTGATTATAAATAAGAATGTCGTCAAATTAGACGACGGCAAGCTTTCCCTTAAAATAACGCAACACTTGAGTCATGATCCTCATAAAAGTACTCGGGGCATTACTCAACCTGAAAGTCATGACTAACCACTCATAAAAACCATCCTTAGTCTTGAAGACAGTTTTCCACTCATCTCCGAGTCCGATCCTAATCTGGTGGTATCCACACTTGAGATCGATCTTGGAAAACAGAGTGACACCCATCATCATATCAAGCATATTGTCCAGCCTCGGGATAGGAAAATGATATTTGACTATGATTTTGTTGACATGACGTCCATCAACGCACATTTGCTGAGATCCTTCATTCTTAGGAGTAAGAAGGGCTGGTACCACTCAGGGATTAAGACTCTCTTTAATGAAATGTCGTTGCAGTAACTCATCTACCTACTTCTTGAGTTTAGCATGTTCCATGGGGTTCATGCGATAGTGTGGCAAGTTTGGGAGGGTGGCTCCAGTGACAGTTTATAACATGCTGAATGTCTTTAAGTGGAGGTAACTGATCTAGGAGATCATCAGGGAAGACATCAACAAACTGGCCCAGGATAAGTTGGACTTTCTGAGGGATTTGTCCGTTAGACTCTATGGGAATCTCACGACCAACTAAGGCATACAGGGGTGCTCCTTGAGCAATCTCAGAATCCAGAACTTTGGTGGCGACTAGGTTCAGTCCTTTCTTGGACTTAACTGGGTTGGATTTGGAGTTTTCCTTAACCTTGTGCTGCGATGGCAAAAGCTTAATCTTTTTGCTGCATGTTCGAACACGTAGCGCCCATAGATGTGGACATTGTTATCAAAAATCCAAGGGCGACCCAAAAGGATTTGTCCAGCATCCATAATCAGTATATATCGCTCCAAACGTTCTCCTTATAGTCAGCAAAGGAGATAGGTATGAGGCTTCGTTCCTTCACCTCCAAGGTTGTGAAGTTGACCCAAGCTACCTTGTAAGGGTTGGGGTGAGGAACGACAGACAGGCTTAACTTGGACACCATGCTGGAGTAGACAGCATTGATGCAACTGCCACTATCCACGATGACCTTACAGTTCTTATCTTTGATTTTGGTGTAGGTGTGAAAAATCGCAGTCCTACGCCCGTCATCAGTGGGAGTAGGGTGTGACAGCGCACATCTCACCACGCAGATGGGAGACGTGTCCAGTTTCTAAAGGCAATAGAGGACAGCAGTGTCATCATCCTCCTCAAAGAATTTGCCTTCATCCTCCACTTGGTGGATTTGACCGGACTCGGGCTCAAAATCTTTATCAATGATCTCCTCGATAATTGAGATTTTATTAGGACTGGAGCACGGAGAAGCAATATGCCCATACCCCTGGCATCGAAAGAACTTGGTCCCGGGATTGGACCAAGGGGTATCCGTGGTGGGAGGCTTTTTTCTAAAATCAGATTGAGGTGCAGGAGGACCAGTGGATGGTCGGGTAGTGCTCTATAGGGTCGATCTGGCAGTGGAGGTGTGAGGAGTGGAACTACCGGAGGGTCTGTAGGAAGACATAGAGTCATGGGATCGACTCGGGTGTTGGGAATGGATTTCCTCCAGATGTAACACTAAGTTGTAGGCATTTTCAAGTTTAGTGACGTTCCGGGCAAACAGTTCGTTGCGAAGATCCTCTTGCAACCTGGTACGAAACATAGACAGGATCTGCGCACGAGTGATAGAGGTCTCCCCTTTGCAGCGAATCATGTAGTCATCAAAGGACATGATGTACTCCTTAACTGGTTTGTTGCCCTGACTCAACCTATTACACCTATTCAACAACCTAGGGAAGTACGAGGGAGGCAAGTACTTCTGCTTAAGTTCATGCTTCATAGAAGGCTAATCAGTGATGAGATACTCATTTCTGGTTTTTCTAAGGCTTTCTAGATTGGACCAAAACTGATTTGCCCTACCCATGAGTTTCATCTTAGCAAAACTAACCTTCTTAGCCTCAGAGATATTATACCACTTAAAGAAACTATCCATACCCTTGACCCAATCTAGGAAGAGCTGGGGATCGAGGGTTCCATCAAAGGTAGGAGCATCTACTTTATGTTCTTCATAAGTGGTATGTCAGGATCATGGTTATGGTTGTGTCCATACTGTGGAGCTCAATGGGTGGCACGATGCAACCTCTCATCTTTGTAGGTATCATCCCCATACATAGAAGGAAGTCTAGATGGGGTGTAGGGGCTTGGATGATCCCTAGAACGCCCAAGCATGTCAAAACGTTCGAATGTGTCCCTACGAAGTTCAGCTAGTTCGGCTTGGTTCTCTTTGAGTTGCTGATTAATTGTATTCATTTGACCTACCAGTAAGTCTGAAGTCCTTCCAAGTTGTTCTAGGTCCATTCAGATTCACTACGGGCCACCTATAGTGACTAGGATGTAAAAGGCAACAAATAAAATGAATGAAAACACACTTTTACATTGCAAAATTGATGCAGTAAATGCATGGACTGCAAATATAAAAGGTGCTAAATGAACTAAATGCAATGTTAGAACAACTAGCAAAGCTTAACGATGGTAAATAGAACTCTACGATGGATCCTAGCACATGCACTAAGAGCAAATCATGCTCTGACACCAGATGATGCAGGACTAATATGTTTTAGATGAATGCGATAAAAACTTGCACGATTTTGATAAGAACAAATAACAGTTAAGACTATTAGCCGCTAAACGATAATAGAAAATGTAAGAGGGGTAGCTATGCTTAGACCAAATCACATGCTAAATACTTGAAACATCAAAACATTTTAGAATTTCAACAACATACGAAATAAGTACTTATTTAACAAAAATCTCTGATCTAACATTGAGATAAGCAACATAGAAAGTAAACTTAAATCCTATGTTTACTAAGCGGGGGCAAAGAGCGAAGCAGGAGACCTTGCGATTTTAAATCACCACCTACAAGGTTAGCGGATTAGAAAAATAAATGAAGAGGGAAGAAGTTCACCCTTGTTGTTGTTCAGAAATAATTTGCCACTGGACGTTGTCAAGTTGTTCGTCGATGGCTTCTGAAAGTGTGAAGATGATGCGGTCCACGTACTCTTCAACGGAGTTGTCGGTTTCCCGGTTGAAGCGAAGAAGATGGAATGGAGATTGTTGACGTTCCCTTGCTTGTCATAAGTGAATCCATGATCAAGTTCCAGATCGGCCGTGCATCAATTATGTTGTATAAAGTATGGTAGATGACGTCCTTCAATATCGTTAGGGATTCTTTGGAGAGAAAGAATTTTTTTTCTCAAGAATCAAAGTGGAAAGAGGGATGAAGGGTTCGCCGAAGGGAGGGGCCAGACGTGGAGATTAGTGTTTAGACTTGGGAGGAAGAACGTATGCAAATCTGAAATTATTTTCAGATTTGGTTTAGGAGGGATTTGGGGAATTAGAATTTTAAATCTAATTCCTAAATGGGAGGGAGGGAATTAATGGGAGGAGAGAGGGAGGTGAGAGAGAAGGGGGAATGCATCGAGCTTGTTATGTGATAGAAAAGCCCCTCTCAAAGTTAAGGAAAAATTCTATAAGATGGTAGTTAGACCTACAATGCTTTATGGTGCAGAATGTTAGCCATTAGAAGATAAGCATAATATTAAGTTAAGTTTTGCAGAGATGGGGATGCTAAGGTGGATGAGTGGCTTTACTCTTAAAGATATGATATGAAATGAGCATATATGTGAGAAGGTTGGAGTAGCTCCAGTGGAAGATAAGATTAGAGAGAGTCGCCTTAGATGGTTTGGTCACATAAAATGGCGGCCTTCTGATGTCTCAGTTAGAAAGTAGATATATTAGATTTGACTTATATTAAGAAAGGTAGAGGTAGACCTAAAAAGCTATGGTTAGAAAATATTAGAAATGACATTTCTTTATTAGATTTAGATGAGAATTTAACCCTTAATAGGACATAATGATTTATGTAGCTGACCCCACATAGTCAGATAAAGACTTTTTTTTGTTGTTGTTGTTGGTTGTAGCTTTACCATGACTAGGTTACTTATTAAAAAATGCAAATCTTTCAATTGTACTCTGCCATTATTTTCATGCGATGTTGTGCTTGTATATTCTATCGGAGTGTGTGCAAAAGTGTGTCATGGTTTGTTAAGAAAGTATCGACAATATGGATGTGATAAGTACTATGAAGATAAGAAGGGATGGAAGGTTACCAGTCTTTTATATAGAGCCTAAAATGGTGACATTTTTATGGCTATATGGTAGGACATATTGTAGTATAATTCAACCCAAAAAAGAAATGTTGAACATATTCTAGGGGTAGAGGAGATGTATGCACGAAGGTATTGTTCTAAATAGTTATTTAGAATCTTTATTTGACCATTTGTCAAAGGATTATAAGAAGTATTATCATACATGTCAATGGCGTAAAATAGCGCGCATCATGGTGCACGACGCGACACACTTACAGTGCTGGTTGTATGGCAGAGCACAGGTTTAAGTTGGTGTGCGCCATATGAGCCATGTGTGCATAATGGCGCATGGCGCACAATTTGAATTTTAGGTTATATATTTTTTTTAAATATTTATATAATTTTAATTTCTAAATAATATAATAATAATGCAATGGAGTACTTGATCTCCATGTATCATTAAGTGTAAAATAAAGATTGATTAACAATTCTACAAAAATAGAAAATAGAAATTTTATTTCTTTCAGCTAATCTGTGGTTGGCGTATGGCCTAGGAGCTCTCCATTTCCAAAGTGTTACTATCAAAGTAGATTAAATTCTTAAAATCATTATGTTTTAAAAATGATTGTAATATTTTGAATTATGAGAGATTAAGGTGTTGTTTACTTTAACTTATGTTTGACTTTAGTTTCTTTCATTATTATGATAGTTTATCTTTAAGCTTAACGATATTTCATATTAATGCCTATTTTTTATATATTTTTTTAATTTTTCACCATGTTCAATATGCGCACACATGCCGTGTGTTATGACCAATGGCTACATGGAAAACTTTGTGCCGTGACGTGTCATTCTCTGTTGACGAGTATGAGTATAATGGAGTGTGGTACCACATAAATCAAAAAGATGATGCCAAGTATTACTTAAAAAATACTATACCTATCAAACATGATAGTTTTTGAAAAACCTTATAATCTAACAATCACATTTGCAAAAAGATCAGTACTTTAGAAGTGGAATATGCTGTAGGCAAATGACCAAAATGGGCATATTGATAAGCGATCATTGACTATCGAGATGGCAGTATAGCCTTTAGAATTAGGTAGAATGGTAATAAGTCCATAGACAAATCTTCCCAAATTTTGAATGGTACTTGTAGAGGAAAAATGAGTCCAATAGGAGGAAAGGTAGATAATTTGATTTACAGGCTAGTATGATATTTGCTAACATAAGCCAAAAACGTCTTAATGAAGAAAAATTTGCACATATTCGTTTGATGGTTTTAAGAACACCTTGATGACCTGCAAGAGGTGTAGGATGAAATTCTATGAGGATTTTTTGTTTGAGGGAGGAATCTTTACTGATAGAAATATGATATTTGTAATAAAGAATGTTATCACGAAATTGATAATCTGCACGAGGAAGTTTACTGTTGGAAAGTCAAGTTATATAAATAATATCTAGAGAATGAAGAGGCTCCTTTTCTAAATCATTGATTAAAGAAAAACAAAAAATGTGTAAATAATGAAAATGATGATGAAGTGGAGTATCTTTAGGCAGTCTGAATAAGGATTTAGCAACTATGTTTGTTATTTTGGTTTTATATTTAATAGTGAAATTAAATTCTTAAAGCTTGATAAAATAATATTGTTGATTAGTAGTTCGAATAACATGAGTTTGTAGTTCACATAAACTTTTATATTTAATAGTGAAATTAAATTCTTAAAGCTTGTGAAAATAATATTGTTGATTAGGAGTTTGAATAACTTGAGTTTGTAGTTCAAATAAACTTTTATGATTGGTGCGTAAAATGAATTCTTTATCTAATAATTATTGATGCTATATGCAAACTGCTTCAGGAATAACATATAACTCCTTTAGATAAGTGGAAAATTTAGATAGCTTATTGCTTAATTTCTTAGTAAATAAAGAGATAAATGATTATTTTGTAACAAAATTGCTTCCAATATCAATGTTTGAAGCATCGATTTTAAGAATAAAGGTTTTTGTGAAATCAGGTAAAGCTAAGGCTGAGGCGGTTGTCATAATTAATTTGAGATTGTAAAAGACGGTTGAAGTTGAGGCATCCCATTTGAAGTAATCTTTCTTGAGAAGATTAGTTAATGGAGAGGTAATGAAAGCATAATTAGATTTAAACCGTCTGTAATGTCCTATCAAGCCTAAAAAGAAGTGAAGATGATGTTAAGGATGAAGGAATTGGCCATGTAAGGATGTAAGGATGAAGGAACTAACAAAATTGACATTTATATTTGTTAAGCTTGAAAAATAGGTAATTTGTATGTAAGCATTTAAAAAACCAATTAAAGGTGATTAAAATGAAGATCTAGAGTAGGACTAAATATAAGAATGTTGTTAAAAAACATTATAACGAATTTACGACGATGAGAATGAAAAATTTGATTCATTAAAGCCTGAAGGATAGAACGAGCATTTGTTAAACCAAAAGGCATAACGAGAAATTCATAGTGGCCATTATCAGTGCAAAGACAATTTTATGATTATTTTTTTTATTCATCTTAACTTCATGATAGCTAGAACAAAGATCAAGTTTGAAGAAAAGAGAGGCTCCATGTAATTCATCTAAGAGTTATCTACTTGGGAATAAGAAATTCATCTTTATTTGTGAGGGCATAAAGGGCTCTATAATTAACATAAAAGAGCCAAGTACCATCCCGCTTGTTAACAAGCAACACATGACTATAAAAAGGACCATGAAACATTTCAAAAATTAATTGTTCTATAACATCCTTTTGGAATTGTGGATAATGATAAGAACGGATATTAATTGATTTAGATAAGGATAGAAGATGAATATAATGATCATTAATACATGGTGGGGTTAAGCCTTGTGTTGGTTGAAATAAATGTTGAAATTGTGTAAGGTAGAAATGGATATTGGAAAATGATGTGTGAGGTGGGCTAGGTAGTCATTTAGAAGATTTGTAGATGGGGTAGGATCCCGATCTAATGTTTTTGATTGAATAGTAAAGATTTGAATGGTGGGTGAATGGGATATCATGGCATGTATTTGATTAAAGGACATAGGATCAGGTCTTAATTGAGGTTCTCCTGATAGGGTAATACATTGATTTTTATTACTGGTTTGCATGGTAAGATTTTGATAATTGTGTAAAATAGGTCATAAGGATTGGAGTAATTGCATACCGAGAAACTACGTAAGCACTATGAATTGAGATAACAAATAAATCTAGACAGACTTTTCCTTGAATGGTAATACTGACTTGAGGACATTTAGCATTACGAAATAATAAGTTGTCATTTCAAACAAACACTTTGAATTGTTTAATAGACATTTTGATGATTAATCGAGTCGGTTAATCAGAAAGAATCAGGGTTGAATTGTCCAGCTAAAGCAGTAAGGATGATCTTAGGCTGGGATCTTGATTGTTATCATTGGTCAAAGAAGGAAATAGGTCATCAAGTAAATCAGAATCATCTATGCCAAGTAAAAGATAAAATTAGTTAGGAAAGTAAAAGATAAAATTTGTTAGGACAATGATGTTGTCCAAATTTAGCATCATAATTGAAAGAAAGACTTTTTTCATGTTGAAATTGAATCTCGGTTGATGATAGCTTCTGGATTGGAAGATTTGGAGGCTTGGGAATATTGGGTATTGGGGTTTGGTGTAGAAGAGGGGATGGAAGAACCTGTGGTGGTGTATAGGTTGGATTCATAATAGTTTGTTAAGGGTTAGGAGTTGTATGTTTGAGATTAGAAGAGAAACATTTTGGCCAAGTGGATGATGGAATGGAAAAGAAATCTTGAATTTTAGATTCTTAACGTTTAGCTAATTCTATTACATCCAAAAGTGATGTAGGTCTTGCAAGTAAAATTTTTTTGTCGTAATTCTTGTTTAAATCTAGAGATAAAATAGCTTTAAAAGCAAGGTTGTTGAAGGAAGTTTGGTATTTAAGAACAACATTTTTTTGAGTTAGTTTTGAAAGATTTTGTTAGATCGGTCCTCCCTGGACCGGTCCAGCCCGCCCAATCCAGTGGGCCGGTTCGCTTTTACCGAAGAAGGGGGCGGGCGGAACAGCAGGCGGAAGCCGCATGAAGGCTAGAGGTGGGGTCCACTTGAAATTCAAGTTGTTTCTTGGAGCCAAAATGAGGGGAAGTGTGGGCAATTAGGTCCTTCTGTATCTATTTTGAATTGTATGCATTAAGTAGGGAGTAATGAGGAGGTTTAGGGTTATGTGTTTTTTGTCTTGAAGTTTCTCTTGTTCTTCTTGTTGATTTGGGCTCTAGATCGTATTCTAGAGATTGGGAGAGTGCGATCCTCCTCTCGAATAGAGGATCCTTGTATCTTTGCTATTTTCCTTGCATCTATTAGTAAAATACAAGTCTTTTATCCGTTTTTTCCTGCAGTTTTTCTCCGTTTTCCCTCAGTTTTGGGCTGTTTTCCTTCTGTGGACAGCAGTTGTTCTTGAGATTTGTTGCCAAAGTGATTAGGAAATACTTGAAATCAAGTATTTCCTATCAAATTGGTATCAGAGCCAGGTTGGGGACAAATCGTGGGCTGTTTTGATCAATTTCAGCGGCTGAAATTGTACCGGAAAGAGAGAAAATCACTGAAATTTTTTCCAAATCTTGAGATCTTCTCCTAAATTGCAAGCCGTAGGAGATGGCGGCTAAGAAGGTTGATGCTTTGGAGGAGAGGATTGAAGGAGAGATAAATCAAATCTAGGAAACCGTAGAAGAAAGAATGTCCTCCATGGAAGGACAAGTGACCGATCTACGGGATATGATGAAAAAGATGTTGGAGTTTCAAACCCAATCGGCGGCGTCTGATGCAAAAGGCCCGCAGCGAAGAACGCCAACTCTGAAATCCATCGGGAGGAAGAGGAAGTGGAAATTGTGGAAGGGAGTAGGGGAAGACCTCATCTGGAGCCTTTCCAGAGAGAGGAGAGAGGAGGAAGGTATGTGGAAAGACAAGGCTATGGAGGTGGGGAACCCAGAGGGGCTGGTTGGGAGCATCGGGGGGGATTTCAGGGGCGCCGGGAAGCAATTTTTGAAGATCGGAGAGGAGATTTTGAAGAGGGATTGGGACAGGGCAGAGCAAGGGAAGATTGGGATACGTGGGGGGGGGGGGTCCAGGCACATGGGAGAGGGGAAACTATGGAGGATTAAGGGGGAATGGCGGGGATCGGAAGGTGAGAAAATTGAAAATGCCAATTTTTGAAGGGGAGGATGCCTATGGGTGGATCTACAAAGTGGAGAGGTACTTTGCTGTTAACGGATTGATAGAGGAGGAGAAGTTGTTGGCAGCGGGTTTGTGTCTGGAAGGGAAGACACTCTCTTGGTACCAGTGGAGAGATCAGAGGAGACCTATCAGGAGCTGGGGAGAATTCAAGGACAGTTTGTTAGAGCGTTTCCAAACCGATCGGGGAGGAGACTTCTACGAGCAGTTCTTTGCCCTAGCTCAGGAGGGGTCTGTGGCAGACTATCAAGAGAGGTTTGAGCGTCTGGCCAGCAGGGTGGAGCGCTTGTCCGAAACGGTGCTTGAGGGCAATTTTATGAAGGGGTTAAAGGCCGAGGTGCGAGCAGCGGTGAAGGTTCTGATACCCAGGGACCTAGGGGAGGCCATGAAGCTTGCACAGTTGGTCGAAAATCAAAAGAATCTGGAAAAGGGAGCGAGAAGTAGTAGTAGCTCAGGAGGCACTTATAGGTGGACAACTACCCACCTATCCACCAAGGGAGCTTCCACAGGAGGGATGAAAGAAGTTCCAAAGGAAAAAGCAACAGGAGGAGTAAATGGGGGACAGTATAAGAGGCTCACTGACAAAGAAAAGCAAGAGAAGAGAACAAAAGGGCTGTGTTTCCGATGTGATAAAAAATACATGCCAGGGCACAAGTGCAAGGATCGAACTCTTCAAGTTCTCCTCGTTTGTGAAGGCAAGGAAGACGAAGAAGGTGGGGGAAGCGATTCAGAGATGGAGGAAAAGATGCATCTGGATGTGGCAGAAGTCTCTCTCAACTCTGTAGTGGGATTCACTCCGAGTCACACTATGAAGGTGAAGGAAGAGATAGCTGACCATGGGGTCGTGGTGTTGATTGATAGTGGGGCAACCCACAATTTCATTTCCACCCAAATTGTGGAGTTGTTGGGGATGAAGTTAGTGGATACTGGAGGCTATGGGGTAATGATGGGCACTAGGAAGGTATAAATGGGAAGAGGAATCTGCAAAGGAGTGGTGCTGAAGATTCAAGGCATACAAGTGAAGGAAGACTTCCTTCCCCTGGAACTGGGGAGTACGGATGTCATCCTAGGGATGAAGTGGTTACAGACGTTGGGGGAAACCAAAATCAATTGGGGCACACTGCGGATGGAGTTGGTGAAGGGTGGAAGGAGAACAGTGATTCAAGGGGATGCAGGGCTGACCAAAGCAGGGGTTTCTCTGAAATCCCTAATCAAGACAATCCAGGAGGAAGGGGAAGGCTACTTGGTGGAATTACACAGCTTAGAGGGAGCGAGTGGGGAGGAAGGGGGAGACATACCCCTCTCTGTGCAGCCCTTGATCCAGGAGTTCGAAGAGGTTTTTCAACCCCCTCTAGGGTTGCCACCACCCAGGGAGCAGGAGCACGCCATCACATTAAGGGAGGGAGTGTCGCCGGTCAGCGTGCGACCTTAACGTTACCCTCAGTTTCAAAAGGATGAAATAGAAAAGTTGATCAGAGAAATGCTGGAAGCAGTGATCATCAGGCCCAGCACCAGCCCATTCTCTAGTCCTGTTCTATTGGTAAAGAAGAAGGATGGCAGTTGGAGGTTTTGAGTAGACTACCAAGCACTCAACAAGGAAACGGTACCTGATAAGTTTCCCATACCAGTGATTGACGAATTGTTGGATGAATTGAGTGGAACGGTGATTTTCAGCAAGATCGACCTGAAATCTGGATACCATCAGATTCGAATGAAGAAAGAAGATGTACCTAAGACCGCTTTTAGAACTCATGAGGGCCACTATGAGTTCCTGATGATGCCCTTTGGCCTCACCAATGCTCCAGCCACTTTCCAGGAACTCATGAATATGATTTTCAAACAGTATCTGAGGCGATTTGTTCTGGTATTCTTCGATGACATCTTAGTATATAGCAGAACAGAGGAAGAGCACTGGGGGCATTTGAAGAAGGTGTTAGAGGTTCTCCAGAAGCACCAGCTGAGAGCTAACTTGAAGAAGTGCTTCTTCGCACAAGCTAGTGTGGAGTACCTTGGTCATGTGGTATCCAAGGAAGGGGTAGCAGCAGATCAGTCCAAGATTGAAGCCATGCTTAAGTGGCCATTGCCCAAAAATCTAAAGGAGCTGAGGGGATTCCTAGGGCTTACAGGGTACTACAGAAGATTTGTGAAGGGATACAGCACTATAGCTTAGCCACTCACAGAGCAGTTGAAGAAAGATGGCTTCTTATGGGGGGAGGCAGCTACGACAACATTTGAGCAGTTGAAGAAGAAAGCTATGACCACAATGCCGGTCTTAGCTTTACCGGATTTTACTCAGGCCTTTATAGTGGAGACAAATGCATCAGGATACGGGCTAGGAGCAGTGCTGATGCAGAGCCACAAGCCCATTGCTTATTTCAGGCAAGTGTTGACTGCCAGAGCTCGTCTGAAATCTGTCTATGAGAGGGAATTGATGGCAATTGTTTTGGCCATCCAAAAGTGGCGTCCTTACTTACTTGGAAGGCATTTCATCGTCCGGACCGACCAACGAAGCCTGAAATATTTGCTGGAGCAGCGCATGGTGACAGAGGAGCATCAGAGGTGGCTATCAAAACTGCTCGGGTATGATTTTGAAATTCAGTACAGGCCCGGGGTAGACAATAAGGCAGCAGATGCCTTGTCCAGGTGCATGGGTAAACTGTAGGCAGTAGCTGTGTCAATTCCAATGATGCTAGATTGGGAAGCCATAAAGGAGGAGAGTGCTAAAGATGAGGAATTAAGCAAGATCAGAGCTGAGTTAGTGAAGGAAAAGGGCGGCCACCCAGGGTACTCATTGGAGGGGGAGAGATTGTTGTATCAAGGGAGATTTGTGCTGCCCAAAACGTCAGTACACATCCCACAATTACTCCAGGAGTTCCACAGAACTGCAATGGGAGGTCATTCAGGAGTGCTAAAGACCTATAGGAGACTAGCGGCAGAGCTGTACTGGAAAGGTATGCATAGAGATGTGGAAGAGATGGTATCCAGGTGTGAGATATGCCAAAGAAATAAGTATCTAGCTATGTCACCAGGAGGGTTACTGCAGCCTTTGGCTTTACCAGGACGAGTCTGGGAGGAGATATCTATGGACTTCATTGATGGGCTACCCCGCTCTGAGCGATTCACAGTGATTTTGGTGGTAGTGGATAGATTGAGCAAATATGCTCATTTTATTCCTCTATGCCATCCTTATACCGTGGTGACAGTAGCGTCAGTCTTCATCAGGGAGATAGTCAGACTACATGGAGTACCAGAAGCGATAGTCTCAGACAGAGATAAGGTGTTTCTCAGCCATTTCTGGAAGGAATTATTCAGACTACAGGGGACAGTGCTAAAGAGAAGTACAGCGTACCACCCACAGACGGATGACCAAACAGAAGTAGTCAACAGGAGCTTGGAAACTTATCTGAGATACTTCGCATCAGAAACACCCAAGCTATGGGCTAAATGGCTATCATGGGCCGAGTACTGGTACAACACCTCTTTTCATTCAGCCTCTCAGATGACTCCATTTAAGGTGTTGTACGGAAGGGATCCACCCCACTTGGTGCATTTTGGGAGTAGCAGCACACCCGTGTCTTCAGTAGAGGAGTATTTGGAGGAGAGGGATAAGACACTGGAAGAGTTAAAACGACATCTGTTGAAGGCTCAACAGATTATGAAGAAGCAGGCTGGGGCATCGGAAGGATATTCAGTTTGAGGTGGGCGAGAAGGTATTTTTGAAACTCCGCCCATATCGACAGAAAACGATCGCCAATCGAAGGAATGAGAAGCTTGCTCCAAGGTACTTCGGTCCTTATGAAGTACTGGAGAAAATTGGAGCTGTGGCATATCGTCTGAAGTTACCACCAACAGCGACGATCCATCCAGTTTTCCATGTATCCCAGCTAAGGAGAGCCATTGGAAATTATGCTACCAGTTCTGAGTTACCAGGAACATTAACAGAAGAGATGGAAATGATATTGGAACCTTTGGAACTCATGGAGGTTCGCCAAAAAGCAGATGGAACCACAGAAGTCCTGATCAAATGGAAGAATCTCCCTGACTACGAGGCCACGTGGGAGCCATACGAGCGGATGAAGCAACAGTTTCCTCACTTCCACCTTGAGGACAAGGTGGTTCTTTGGGAGGGCGGTAATGTTGGACCGGTCCTCCCTGGACCGGTCCAGCCGGCCCAATCCAGTGGGCCGGTTCGCTTTTACCGAAGAAGGGGGCGGGCGGAACAGCAGGTGGAAGCCGCATGAAGGCTAGAGGTGGGGTCCACTTGAAATTCAAGTTGTTTCTTGGAGCCAAAATGAGGGGAAGTGTGGGCAATTAGGTCCTTCTGTATCTATTTTGAATTGTATGCATTAAGTAGGGAGTAATGAGGAGGTTTAGGGTTATGTGTTTTTTGTCTTGAAGTTTCTCTTGTTCTTCTTGTTGATTTGGGCTCTAGATCGTATTCTAGAGATTGGGAGAGTGCGATCCTCCTCTCGAATAGAGGATCCTTGTATCTTTGCTATTTTCCTTGCATCTATTAGTAAAATACAAGTCTTTTATCCGTTTTTTCCTGCAGTTTTTCTCCGTTTTCCCTCAGTTTTGGGCTGTTTTCCTGCTGTGGACAGCAGTTGTTCTTGAGATTTGTTGCCAAAGTGATTAGGAAATACTTGAAATCAAGTATTTCCTATCAGATTTCCATATAAATCTTCGTATATAGAAATACCAAAACAAAATTGCAAAATAACATAAAGTCAGGCCTATGAAGTAATTGACCTTTCATTCATAACCATTGGTGCTAATTAGATGCCGGAGCTTAAAGGTAAAATGAAGATATGCGAAAAAGATGACATTCAAGCGTATTATGAATATCAAAGTATTCATGTGCTTTAAAGATTGAAGTTCCGACATTGGAGCTTTTAAGCGAGGAAGTTCAATTTTTATTGATTTAATAAAAGAAAAACACATAAGGGATGGTGGCGGTTGTGGGGAAGGAATTTAGTTAGTGGAGCCAAGATTGTCGACTGAAAAAAAAAAGGTTCTTGATGGGAAGAAGAGTATATGCGGTTTGTGAACAAACTGTCAAGATGCTTATCAACAAAGTCCATGAAAGGATGAAACTATTTTAGGGATGTGCTAGTGGATGCAAACTGAGCATCAACTTTTTGGAGAGATTTTTTTATTTCGAAAAATTTCAAGTCTTAAATTGTTTGCATTGCATAGAGAGCTTCTGCCAAATCAATATTTTCATGATTATTGTTTGAGGGTTGTTCGAAATGGTGCAAGAAGTTTGTTCTTGTTAAGAAGAACTGGTACCATTTTACGAAGAAAAATAAACTAGTAGATTGATGTCTTTGGAAATAAGGAAAACAACAATAAAAATCATGTGAATGGAGAACCTGATGCAATCTTGAAAGAATTGCAATTAGAAGTGTCGTTTGAATAGACACGTAACAGTCATGTTTATTGAATGCAACAGATGTATGACCCAGTTCTTGATGCTTGAAGATGAAAGGAAGTTGCCATCCTTAGGTGCTGAAAGTGTGGAAGAAGATGGCCCCATGGAAAGAACAGGAGGCCGAAGGTGCTGAAAACTCTTGGTGGAGGGAACAGGTAGAAGAAATAATGGTCTGGTGTGGAAGAATTATGGCTTGCTTCTTTCTCATTAAAAGCTTGGGCAGGATTGGACTGCTCTGGAGCTTTGGTTTCGTCTAGGGATTTGGTCTCGTCTGGGCTTGGATCTTGGTATGCTCGGAAGATATCACTTTATTTTGCATTGGGTGCTTGCAGTATGAGGAGGGAGCAATTTGTTGCTCAGGGGAGAGAGTGCCGTGAGTAATACAATTGTAGAGCTTGTCATCAATTGATTCCACTCTTTGAGCTAGTTGCCCAAACTTCCTGCTCAGTCTACCTTCAAATTCATGGAAGAGGGTAGTGTAGGTATCCTGGACTCCTTTGATTATTTTCTCATGGAGAAAATTAAATGATTGAGTTAAAAATGGAAAGTGTGGTAGCTTAGGTGATTGGGGTTGGGGTTGGGGTTGCTGGGGAGATTGGGGGCGGAAAAGTTGTTTAGGAGTGGGGGTTTGATTGGGAGAATCATGGCTTGATAGATATTTTTGGATGCCCAGTAGATTAAGCTTCCTCCTAGGTAACTTCCTGGAGGACATCAAAAATATGTAAAAAATTAATTCGTTAGCAAATCCATATTCTTCTTAGATGTACTTATTGAAATTTAATGCATGACAAATCTGCATACAACAACAACAACAACAATATCAAGCCTTTATCCCACTACGTGGAGTCGGCTACATGAATCCTTTTTCTCCATTGTGTCCTATTAAAAATCAAATTCTCGTTTAAATCTAATAAAGAAAAGTCATTCATACTATTTTCTAACAAAGTCTTTTTAGGTATGCCTCGACCTTTCTTAACATAAACCAAATCTGATACCTCTACTCTCCTAACCTGGTCATCGGGAGGCTGTCGTTTTATGTGACCAAACCATCTAAGGCGACTCTCTCTAATTTTTTCTTGTACTGGAGCTACTCCAACCTTTTCACGTATATGCTCATTTCGTATCCTATCTCTAAGGGTAAAGCCACTCATCCACCTGAGCATCCTCATCTCTACCACATTTTTCTTAGTATTATGCTTCTCTTTTAATGGCCAACATTCGGCACCATAAAGCATGCAGGCCTCACCACTATCTTATAGAATTTTCCCTTAAGCTTGAGGGGTACTTTTCTATCACACAACAAGCCCGATGCATTCCTCCATTTTAACCATCCAACTTGAATTCTGCTGATAATATCCCCATCTATTTCACCATCACTCTGAACAATATATCCAAGATATCTAAAACGTGTACACTTATTAATGACTTGATCGTCAAAAGTCACAATCCCCTCACATGTCAAATCTGCTTATGTACCAAATTTTTTTTAATTAATAAATAAATTAGTGGTCTTCTCAGTATTATATACATTGTCATTGGCCCATCGAAGGAAACATGGCCTTTTGTCAGGGTACTTAGGGGCATAAATGAAAGTGTGCTCCATGAATCAAGCCTGCATAAGATTAAAGTTTATTTTAACAAATGAATTAGTCAAATTAAATAAAAATTAGAATGATTGTAGCACTCATAATTAGCAGAGGCATAAAACAATTCATGTAACCTGTTACTTGTTCCTTGAAATCTTAGTAGATATCTTAATAAACTCTTCAACAAAAAATTCTCTAATCGATCACGCCCAATTAATTGATAAAAACTCATATACATTATTTGATATTATATGTAAAAACATAAGAGTTTTGAAGTTACTAAGTTGGAAAAATAAATTTGAATATAAATACATAATAATTGTTTTGAACATAGTCTCTGCGGGGCTATGTATGATCAACTCCAGTATTTAATCCTTTATATCAGTTGATGTGACTCCTGTAAGTGGCAAGGTAAGCCAAAAAACATCTTCACCTCTTTCTGGCAGACCAGTAAGGAGGGTCACTTCATCAGCAGTAAAAGGAATAATATGACCCTTTATAATAAAATATTGCTTTGAAATTTTCCATATTGTCAGCAGTTCGTAAATAAGTGGGGCATTTTGCTTGAATCCATGAAATTTAAGAAATTAGTAGATATATAATCTCTTCAAGTTGTTCTCAACATCAGCAGAAATTATCTCCACAAACTTATCGCAGATTTTTCAGAATGTTGAAACATAGCATCAATAAGAGATAAGACAGACGTAAATCTACGTAAATTAAGAAAATAAGCAAATAAAATTAGAAGATACACAGAAGGTACGCAGAATGTAAGAAATCACTAATCTTTTCATATTCTAAATGTTTTTGTTTTTTTAGGTTTTTGTGTGTTTACTTGTTTATTATTTTTATTATCCATAGTATTTATGTTAAAATGTTAGTGTTTTAGGTTTCAGCAAATACGCAGAGTACCGAGAAAATACTCTGGGAAATAAATATCAGCAAATAATTATGCAGTTATAAAACATTAATACACTATAGAGAGTCGAAAACGATCAATTTGTTGTACGCAAAATAAGCGCAGTTATTACGGAGTACATGAGTAAAGAAAAAATTAATCAGTTTTACGCAATAAAAATGTAATTATTATGTGTAAACTGGCAGTTAAGAACACAAGCAACAAGCCAACCTTTTTTTTTGCAGGAGACTTCATTTGTGCAAGAACTGATAGAAGAGAATGCTGGAAGTTGCAAGGAGAATTTTTTGCAGGAACTTTGGAGAACTGCTAATGCCGGACATTGATAACTGAATAGGCGCTTTGAAATATGAAAATTTTCTGCTATTTCACCTTTTTTCCTTACTCTGGGCGGGTGGGTGGGTGTTGGTCGGGCTGACAAGACATTAAACTCAGGTCAATAGTCTAATTGGACTATCTACGTCGGCATCTTCCACGTAGGCAAATCACGTGTAACAATTTTATTGGCGTCTAGACGTAGCTCTATGTTCGGAGTTCGCACAGAATAATTTCTACCCGGATAGAGCAATCAAGGGAGAGAATGAACGGCTTCGTGCGTGCTTATGTAGTTGGCGAGAGACTTTGGAGTTCCGTTCGGCCAGCCTTCTGCTTTTGTGTGTCCAACCTTGTCAAGAGTTAGCAGGAGACTCCACCTCTACATGAGATTCACCCGTCTAATCGATAAGAGGAAGGGTCGGACATGTTGTTTGCGATCCTAGGGGTCGGTTGAGCCTCCTAGAAGTTTTCTTTCTTCCTATGTGCGTCAAATCTAATTCGGAGATGGGGCCAAGGAGAAGTCGGAGGTGTTTCATGCACCCGACCTTATAGAAGACAAGGAATCGAGCGTTTTGTGTGTGACATAGGTGATCAAACGACCAAACCACTCATGTAGTTGGAGCTCCTTTCTTCTTCAACCATCTAGAGCCTTTCTAAAGAAGACAACAGATTCTTCTACTCCTTCCACCACCCGAAGCAGCTTGGACAACAGCGGTGACGTCCGGAGCTGCTTGGTCGATAACTTTCTTCATGTTTTCTCGCTTTTTGACAAGACGGGTTGAGTGTGGTTAGCGCTGTGATAACCCGACGAGGTAAAGCTACCAAAACTTAGTGAAACCTAAGTCTATTGGCCTATTGGTTGTGTTTGACATTCCAAACCCTATAGGTCTATAGAATCTCATGTTTTAACTTCCAAACCCAAGGAAATCCCTTGTATTTCGCTATCCAGATTTTAAGTCATCAAAATCTAGTAATTTCTCATGATTTGCACTCATGTGAGAGCGAAAAGGATGGCGGCGAGGTACTGAGTCATTGGGCTTGTGTCCAATGCACTCTATCTTGCATGAAATACATTAATGTTGTCCCCCCTAGTCGTCACCTACGATCAAACCATAAGCTCACTTTGTTATCTACTTCTAAAAGAAATGACGATGCGTATGTTTCAAGTGTGGGAATTTGCATTTGATTTGTCTTTTGCACTTGAGAGCCTTTATTATTTTGGAAATGTTAGAGAGGGATTTAATTAATTTAGAAACCTTGTGACTCATCATGGATCTTGCATAGACCTTGAAAGGTTTATATTATGGAACCCATGATAGAATAATTAATTGAGGTTATCTTTAACACATGCAAAATCACGTTGCATAGAAACAATGGTTAGGGAGTTGCTCTAATTTATCAAAAATTTTAAAGTTTGCAATGTTGATAGAATATGCTAATTTAATTTTTTAAGTTTCTATTTAGCGAATTCTTGCATTTAGTTAGTGATTTCTCCTAGATGCTCCATTCATTCATGTGTGATGTTTCGGAGCCTTCCCAATGCTCTAGACATTTTATTACATGAATCGTATGACCTTAGGATCAAAATCTTAGTTTCATTCCATCTGCTGTTTGTTGAAGCACAGAATCAATAAACAACCATCTATCTTCTTCTCTCATGCATGACTTTATGAGCCTCCTCAAGATTCCAATTGTCCTATTAAGCTCTAAGTCATCCATCCCTTATCTGTTGAGACAAAATCAACAAATAATCATCTTGGATTTCCCTAAAATCTTTTTAAGTAGACCATTAAAAAGACATGTTTACCAATAACACGCTCTCCGGAGCCCATGCGGGTGTTTGAGGACATTTTATATGTGGGCTCCGAAAATTCGGCCTCGGCCTCCACTCGCTTTTCTTATTCGGCGAGGGAGTTTTAACGAACTAAGTTCCGAGGTAAATTTTGGAAGGCAGATGGGTTTGTAGATAAGACACTACCCAGAGATTTCGCCCTCATTTTGTGAGGACTTTATGATCTGAGTTCTGGTTTCCTATAGGCGCAAGCCCCTATAGTTAATTACCCCTCCCGATTACGAGAGAGAACTTTCGATTAAGGCTAGTCGTCGATCAGATACGTAGAGATACGTGTTATCTGGCATATAGTAGCAGCAATAGGTTTGGAATTGGGAATTGAAGAATTGAGTTTTTGGATTTGGGTATTTGGAAAGTTTGATATTTAAAATAGAAATTGCACCATCTTGTACTTAAAGCAGATGGTGGGGGAATGGATGATGGACCCGATCAAGATCCCATGGTTCCGTCATCCCGGGCAATCGTGGTCCCTGGTCTACTTAGTCAGAGGAGGTAGTCGACCCAACCTGACAGAAGGATCCTTGTCGGCAGCCATGGGTTGCTTCGTCCAAGGGGACCTTGTAGACCGGGGTTGAATGTTTGTCTAAGGGGACAAATTTGAATCCACCTTAGCTTACAGAGGGCTTTGTGCCCTATCGATCATATCCTATTGATTCATATCTCAAGGATTTAACGCCATTAAGGAGCGTATTGGCTCTGGCCATAACCGCTATCCGTGGTGCCATTTGGCGGCAAAACCACTCGGTTCAGAGGGCCCCGGGTCATAACCGTTTACCTGCAGTGCCATTTGGCGGCGAAACTGCCGGTTAGAGGACACGTACCACGTCCTTACTGGCAAAAGATTGTTTGAGAATGGATCCTAGTGATATTTTCGACTAGGCATTTGGCTCTTTTGTGAGCTGAAGTAAATTTCAATTTGTCCGCCTCGGCAAACTGTTGCGGAGGGCGGATGATTTTGCTTTAAGTATTTAATGGTTTGATTTCAAATTTTAAATATTTTTGGGTTTTTTTGGGATTTTGAGATTTTTGTGGAGTTTTCTGGAATTTTAGGATTTTTGTGGGTATTTGGGTGGAGTTATGAAATATTTGAAATGGATTTTGGATATTTGGGAGATATTTGAAAAATATTTGGAAACCCCTCCGGTTGAGATCTTTCTTCAACGCGGCCATCATCGGGGTGTTTGGGGGTCATTTCTTTTTATGGATTGAACCTTGTCGACTCTGTCGGGTTGTCGACAGAGGATCGGGTTTTGTAGGCTTCGTGCATTTGAGAGTGAATTCTTATTGTTGTAGGCCTTGAAGGCCTAATATGAATGTTTTAAAGCAAATATACCGGTCGCCACAACTTTATATTTGCTTAATGGTTCAAACCCTGTCGACTTCTATTGACCCGTAAAGAAGGATCAGTTTCGAACCTGAATTCACTTGTCAACCCGCGCAGCATCCCTAGACGTCACGTGTGTACCAATAACACGCTCGTCGAGGCCCATGCGGGTTTTATAATTATTTTTACCCCTTTTAGTGTACCTATGTGTATACAATTTATAGTGCACGTGCAGGGGGTATTTTTGAAATATTTATAGACTCCTTCTGTCTGCTTGTACGGATGTTGCAGATCCGGTGGCGTGGCATTGTAGTTGTGGACGCCTTCGGTCTGCTTGTACGAATGTTGCAGATCCGGTGGCGTTGCGTAGCAGCTTCTGAATAGAGTGGTTCGCTGCTTCGTACAGGTAGACTGTCGTGCACTATTTGTTGATTTTCGTAGGCGGGTCATAGTGCACTAACGAGCCTCCTGTCTTTGTTCGTAGATACTTGTATTCGTTGTAGTTGCTTGGTTCATGTAGTACATCCGTCATTATTATGAGTGGACAGGTAGATGTATTCCTTCATAGACTGGAATTGACTTCAGGATACTGCATTTACTAAAATCTTTCTGCATCTACCCATCGGTGGCATGTGGCACATACATCTGTCTTCGTAGAGGGCTTGTATGTGTTGCAGATCTTCTATATTTTTCTGTAGATAGTGCGTTGCATATATGAAGAGTCTTTTATAATGACTGGGATGAGTTTGCATTTGTTGTACTTCTTCATCCATATTTGTAGGCAGGATATTGGGTGTATAACAAACTTCCTACAGTAATTCATATGTACTTGCATTTGTTGAATTCTACCTGCCTTTGCTTGCATGATCAACATAAATTTGCACACCAACTATCTAATTAGTGGGAAATTTAACTGCCAGAGATTTTGTATAATTCGTTTGCAACCAAACTATAGCTTCCCTCTGATTTTCTTTGCTTGTTGAGTTCAACGTATCTGTTTGTAATAAATTTATAGTTCTCATTTACATTTGAACTGCAAGGTATTACTACCTCCACTTTGATGAGTCGTGATCTCTTGTAGGTGATAGAAGCATTCGCTCTTCCCTTTGTTACAGTGGACTGTATGAATACCCCAACACTTATTGCATGCTTCTTGTAGATTTGTTCAAGCCAATCAATTTTGCATGAACCTTTACTATCATTTGTGAGTGAATGATACTACGACAGCTTTCAGTCTACAAGGGACTTACATGTGGATGGCAATTTCAACATACCTTTTGCATCAATTGTTTGACATTGTGTTTCAACACAAGTCTCTTATTCATATGAATGGATGATATCTTATACATCAATTGATTCATGAATCTCACATGATCAGTTTTGAGAGAAATATCTTACATATGAATTACAATATTCATTAGATTAGCCTTGTGTATCTATTTATAATTTAGATTACACATTCTTATTAACCAAATATGGCATTTGAGTCCATGTCCAAAGTTCAAGCTTCTTTATTCTCATATGAACTTGAGTCCACAAGTCTTCAATTTATTCCAATGGTGAGCTCATGTTCAAATTCATTTAGCCTTTCATGGTTTGATTTGAGTTTAGGCTTTTTATTGCTTATGTTAAGTTAGAATGAATTTTAAGGTGAGTTTAGGCTCATTCATCCTTTTGAGTTTGAAACACAAGTTTAAGTCCAAAACACGTTCAAATAAAGTCCAAGCTCAATATAAACCTCTTCCGTTCGTCGAGTCCCCTGCTGTTTTGTAAAGTTCAAGTTCAAACTCTTGTTCACTGTGCTTGATTCAAACCAAGTCCATGTTGTTCGTTTGATTCAAATCTTAAATTATGGTTCACTTAAGTTCCAATTTAGGTTCAAGTTAAGTTCAATGTGATTTAGTCCAAGTTCTTGTCCTCTGCACCAAGTTCGTTTTGAGTTCAATCAAGTCCCCTTGATTCAAGTCCACAAATCCCAAATGGTTCCAAGTCCTTGCCTTATTTCAGACAAAAATTCGGCAGCCTCCCGGCGTCTCCCCCGTTAAGTGGAAAAAACCAAGAGGCCACCTACCCGCCACGTCAATAGAGACGTGCACGGTTGGTGTTGGTGAGACACCGCGGCGGTTGCATTTTTTTGTTTTCTCCCACCACGCGCAATAAAGGCGTGCATGGGGTTTTATAAAAAGCATTTTTGATAAGCAGTTTTGATTTCCCCCCGCCCGGGGGTACTTAAGAACGACCCCGCTTCGCCGTACGTACCGCACCGGGTTCCATCCTACCACGGCCAATAAAGGCGTGCTTAGGACAGTTCTCCAGTTTGCCACGAATATTGAAGTAGGGTTTTGAGTTTAGAAAAGTTCATACCTCCGCGGGATTGTAGTGGTTGACACGTGGATCGAGGGGTCATTCGCCTACCTCGTCATAGGTGTCGCACCGGGTTCCCTCCTACCACGGCCAATAGAGGCGTGCTTAGGTGGTTTGCTGGTCCGACACGGACATCGAGGCAGGAGAGTGGGGGGATCATTTTTATTATTTTATATATTTTTATTTATAATTAATGTTAATTAAACAAGATTAATTAAATAATCATTTTTAATTAACCATAATTAATTAAAATAATTAATTAGAATTATTAAAGTTAATTAATATAATAAGTTATAATTAATTTAGAATTAATTATAACTTAATTAATATTAATTAATATTAATAAAATATAATTAATCGACATTAATTAATAATAATTAATTTATGAACTCTGATTAACTAAAAATAATAATTGTAATTAATTATGTTTAATTAATATAATTATATTAAATCATTTATAATAAATAAATGAAAATTAACTACTCCCTTGGCTCGGCAGATTAAGGGATTTGGTCGTGGAAGCTGGCGTGAAGGGAGAAAGTTACCTTCACAACAAGCTGCTCCTGTTGTTGCTTCCGATTCAAAATGTCGTAACTCCCAATCCGACAGAAAGGGGAAGTCGGTCGGGGAGCTGCTTGGAATCGGGTAAGGGGCGACGGGAAGGAGGAAGAGGAGCTCGGGTATGAGGTAGGAGCTTGATCTCTCTCTCTCTCTCTCTCTCTCTCTATCTATCTCTCTCTCGGCTCCTCTGGATCGGACGAACCCGCAGGAGTTGCGGGTTGTTGGAGTCGGACGGGGGAAGGTGAGGTGTGGAGATCGGAGGGAGGTCATACGTGCTTCGTCGACTAGGGCAGAGATGGGAGATCGGAGGTCGGTAGTGATAGTGGAGTCGGCTCTGGTCGTGGAAACAGAGGGAGGATCGGAGCTGAGGGAGTATCGTGGGAGAGAGCAGTTCACGTGTGGGAGAGGAAGAAGTCGTGAGGTTGAAGTCTTCGGTCGAGTGGAGATCGGAGAGAGTGGGAAGCAATGGGAGGAGATCGGAAGAGCAGAGGGAGGAATTGAGTGCGGGATGTTGTTCGGAGCTTTTGGCCGAGAGAGAAGAGCAGCGAACGAACGCCTGTTTGGCGTCGCTATTTAACACCGAGGATGGGGCAGCGATCGAGATGAGTCGCGGGATTTGCGCAGGAAACACGGAGATTCGACTCCAACAGCGTCGATTTCAGCGGGATTCGTGGATTTCTTCGACGAATACGAGGTACGGAGCGAGATTTCTGCACGATTTCGGCTGGAATTGAGGATCCGATGGGCAATGTATGATTTTGAACTTCTCTCTTTTTTTTTTGTTTCCCTTGGATTTAGTATACAGGTCAACAAATGCCCCTCAACAAATGTGGTACGTGTCTAGAGCGAATCACGTTTGTTGTAAGCTGTTTGGCCTTGTGGATCTCTAGATATTTGTTCTAGATGTCACACTAAAGCTTTCATTTAGTGGATCTCCAAAAATACGCTTGGATGTCACACTATGATTTTCTTTTAGTGGATCTTCAAAATTCGTTTGGATGTCACACTAATCTCCTTTTCTCTTTGACTCTTTTAGATGTATCCATAGATGATTGAGATACTGATTTCCTTTGTTTTGTGCTTTGTGATGCGGACAATGATGGAGAATTTTCTGATTTGTCATTATTGATTTGTCAGGTGATTTTTGTACCTTCGGCCCCATGCTTCTAGCTTTGGCGGGCTTGTTGAAGGAGTAGATGCCGGTGACCTAAACCCTTAGATTTGTATTAGGTCGATGGAGAAATGTCATCGGTCCAGAGCTTTGTGCATAACGGACTTGTTGATGACAGAATCCTCTTAGTTCAGCCTTGGGCTTTTCATGAACTTTGGGATAATTTTCTTCGGTCCTTTACTTTGTGCTTTGACGAACTTGTTGAAGAAAAATTCCTTCGATCCTCGCTTTGTGCTTTACAGATTTGTTGAAGGATTTGCAGGTTCTGGATTCAGATGATAGTACCGAACGTAGGTAGTATCGTGATCCTTAACCACTTGAGAAGACTTTAATCTGGACCACTTGAGTTCATCAGATCGAGAGAGCTAGAATTTGATAGCTCTTTGTCCTCTGGTTGCTGAGATGGGGGTTCCTCTACTGCGGCCTTTCTTATGGCTTGTTGAGTAGATGGAGCTGCCAGCGATCCGACCATATTTGGGCTTGTTGGATCCGACCTCTTACACCCATTCAGGCTTCAGACTTGAGCTATGGGAATTGCGCTTCCCAATACTGATTTTGCTGAGGTTGGTAGATTTGGAGTCATCCTTTGTGGTTGTAGATTTTGGAGCCTACGAACATTCAGTAGCTGCTCGAGACCAATCTTCCCTTAGAACTTTGATTCTCTAGTCATTTTGGAGAACTTTGTAGACTACGATCACTTTAACTGGTCGAGTCAAATTTGCCTTCGTTCTTTCTTCAATCCCTACTGACGGGTTGACGAAGTGGGGGTTCCGCTACTACGGCCTTTCTTATGGCTTGTTGAGTAGACAGAGCTGCCAGCGATCCGGCCATATTCGGGCTTGTTGGATCCGACCTTTTACACCCATTCGAACCTTAAGCTTCAGGCTGTCGAAAGACTTCAAGCTTTTCTGGCTCAATTTGTAGGCGTGTGTAGCCACAAAAGTCTCTTTCTTGACTTTTGAGTCTTTGTTTGTTGTAGAAGGTGTTTCTAACTTTTGAAAGATCACCTGCATATACTTTGAAAAACAAGTATGTGTATTCTTTAGCACAAAAGAATATTCGAATTGATAATTTTAAATATTTATTTGGGGATCTCGGCATGCAGCGTAGTGTCGACCCGAATAAATATTTAAAATGCCTCATGTCTCGCAGGGACATTTTAGAATGGAATAAATTTGGAATTTCGAGATTTTAAATATTCATTTGGGGATCTCGGCGTATTGCACGATGTCGACCCAAATGAATATTTAAAATGCACCCTGTCTCGTAGGGACTTTTCAGATAGGCTTTGTATCTTTGAGATTTTAAATATTTATTCGAGGATCTCGGCATGCAGCGCGATGTCGACTCGAATGAATAATTAAAATGCCCCCAGTCTGATGAGGGATTTTGAAATGCATTCTTGCTATACAAGAGAATTTCAAAATATGAGCAAACATGCATCAATAAATATGCATATAAAATTTTGATTATCACAAAATACATCAGATATGAAATTTTCATGCGTGATATTTCTTTAAATGTCGACCGTTGATTGGCGGCATAGGCCTCTGACCGTTCAGATCGATCAACTGATAAGCTCCTCCTTGGTACACTTTCTCGATGACGAAGGGGCCTTCCCAATTGCATACGAACTTGCCACCAATTTTTCTGTGTGGGATGATTGGTCTTCTCAGCACCAGGATCAATTCCCCTTCTTGAAATGATCGAGGACGCACCATTTGATCAAAGGACTTTGCCATTCTTCCTCGGTAGATTTCCAGGTTTTGTTGAACTCGTAATCTGAGTTCATCAAGTGCATCGAGCTCCTCCATTCTGAGGCGGGCATTCTTCTCTTAAGTGAGATCATTCTGAATTGTTACCCAGAGTGACGGTAGTTCAATCTCTAATGGTAATACAGCTTCAACACCGAACACTAGAGAATACGGAGTGGCTTTGGTACGAGTTTTGTAGGTTGTATGATACGCCCACAGTGCCTCTGCCATTTTCGTATGCCACTCTCTTTTATACTTGGTGAGAATCTTCTTCAACAATTTCACCAGCGTCTTGTTGAAGGCCTCCGCCAATCCATTTGCCCTTGGATTGTTTATGGATGAATACCGCCAATCAATTTTATGCCGATCAACGAACTTGTAGATTTTTGTACTTTTGAATGCAGTACCATTGTCTGAGATTATCCGGCGTGGCACACCGAATCTGTAAACGACATTATGAGTAAAGAAATTGATCACATGTTCTGATGTGACCTCTCTGAATGGAGCCGCTTCTGCCCACTTGGAAAAGTAGTTCGTCGCTGCCAAAATAAAACGGTGTCGCGCTGATGATGGCGGATCTATTAGCCCAATTATGTCTGTGCCCCAACATTCAAATGGCTAGGAAGCTATTGTTGGGTGTAGTGGATTTGGAGGTTGATGTATAACATCACCGTGAATCTGACATTCGTGGCACCTCTTTGCGTGGTCAATACAATCTCTGACCATTGTCGGCCAATAATAACCCATTCTCTTGATTTTGGCGGCCATTTTAGGACCTGACTGATGTGCTCCACAAAGCCCTTCATGGACTTCTGTTACTACTTTATCAGCTTCCTTGGTCCCTAAGCACCTTAGCCACATTTGATCAAAGGCTCGTCTGTACAGCATGTCATTAACAAATGCGTATCGCAACGCCCTTTTCCTAATTTGCGCGGCCATAGACTTTTCTATCGGGAGTTTGTTTTCCTTGAAGTAGTCAATGAATGGCTGTCTCCAATCATTTTCGACTTCAATATCTAAACAATGCCACCACGATTCTGAAGCTTGACTAGCTTTATGTCTCTTGGCCACATGATGTTCTTCTGGATAATTCTCCATAACGATCTGATGGAGAGGCTGAGGGTCAACTGGAGTTTCATCCTGCTGACTTGAATCCAGAATTCCTTCTGCCCTCGGAAATTGTAATAAAGCGGGCTCCAAGACCCTACGAGTGTAAACTCCGATGAATATAGGCCGCTCCTCATCAATATTCGTCATTTCTTTGGCTAATTTGGCCAGACAATCTGCTTTAGCATTCTGTCCTCGAGGAACTCGAGCCATTCTGACATTTGGTACTTGTTTCAGAAGCTCGAGGGCTCGCCAGTGGTAATGGGCCAATTCGATTTTGCCAACTTTATAAATACCGAGGACCTGAGTTATCACGAGCTGAGAATCACCAAAGATTTGGAGATGTTGGATTCTGACATCGATCGCGATCTCTAGCCCTGCTAATAGAGCTTCGTACTCGGCTTCGTTGTTGGTCCGAGGTTCAGTCAAACTGAATGAAAATCTCATTATGCCTCCCTCGGGTGCTACGAAAATGAGACCGATGCCGGCTCGGGCTCTTGCGATATTTGGAGGTCGGACAGGTCTAATCGACGATGCCCCGTCGAAGTACATTTCCCAGAATAATAGCTTTTCATTCTCCTCAACCTGCATTATCTGCTCATCGGGCAAATCATCATTTAGTGGAGAATCGGCCGGGATTGAGTGTGCAGCGAGGAAATCTGCCAAGGCCTGTCCTTTCACTGCCTTTTATGGCATGTACGTAATTTCAAACTGCAATAACAATACTGCCCACCTGGCCAGACGACCTGTCAACGCTGGTCTTGTCATCAAGAACTTCAGCGGATCGATTTTTGATATCAGCGTGATTTTGTGGGATAACATATAATGGCGCAGTTTCTGAACTGCAAAAATCAGCGCCAAGCAATGCTTTTCAATAGGAGAATAACGGCTTTCTGCACCAATCAACCTCCGACTGATATAGTAGAGTGCATTTTCTTTTCCTTCTTCATTATTCTGGACCAATAATGCTCCGAGAGATTCTTCTAAAGCTGCTGTATACAGTATAAGAGGCTTCCCTGGGATTGGTGCCGCGAGAATGGGCGGATTCAGCAAGTATCTTTTGATGCTGTCAAACGCTTCCTGACACTCTGCGTCCCATTTGAAACGGACATCTTTCTTCATTAATTTTAAAAATGGCTGGCACCTACCCGATAGATTTGATATGAATCTCCGAATGAAAGCTAGTTGTCCTTGCAACGAGCGAAGCTGTCGAAGGTTCTTTGGTGATGGCATCTCCGTGATTGTTTTAATTTTATTGGGGTCGACCTCGATGCCTCGATGTCGAACAACGTACCCCAGGAATTTGCCAGAGGAATCCCCAAAAGCACATTTGAGAGGATTCATCTTTAAATCAAACTTTCTTATTCTCTCAAATACAATTCTGAGATCTTTTAAGTGATCATTTCGGCCAAGGCTTTTAACAACAAGGTCATCTACATAACACTCGACCTTCTGATGTATCAAATCATCAAATATATGAGTCATCGCCCGCTGGTATGTGGCACCAGCGTTCTTCAAGCCAAAGGGCATGACTGTGTAGCAGAATATGCCGATGGGCGTTCTGAACGATGTATGTTTTTCATCTTCGGGCGCCATTTTGATTTGATTGTATCCTGACGATCCATCCATGAAAGAGAACATGTCGTAGTTGGACGTATTGTCCACCAGGAGTTCGGATACGGGGAGTGGAAAATCATTTTTTGGGCACGCCTTATTGAGGTCTCTAAAGTCAATACAGACACGAATTTGCCCATTCTTCTTCTTTATAGGGACAATATTGCAATCCAATCAGCATATTTTTCTTCTCGGATGAAGCCTGCCTCTATTAATTTCTTTGTTTCAGCGATCACCTGTTCTTCAATCTCCAATCTCATTCTCCTTGGAGCTTGCTTGACGGGTGTTACATCCGGTTTGATTGCTAATCTGTGAACCGCTACATCAGGGGATAAGCCAGGCATCTCAGCATATGTCCAGGCAAAGCAGTCCCTGAATTCACAGAGAAGTTCTTTTATTTCTTCTATTTGGTCTTCGGGTAGGAGAGAACTAATGAAGGTTGGGCGAGGATCTTCCTCAGTCCCCAAGTTGACTTCTTTTAGTTCATCCATAGTGGCTGCCTGTCCACCATCTTCAAGCTCTTCTGGTGCAGGTTCGGCTTCTACGGGCTGTTCATCATAATTATCAGCTTCGTATGTCTCTTCAGCATCACCATCTTCAGATTAAATTTCCATGCATGTGATTGCCCGGCAAGTCTCTTTCCAGAGGAATTTTCTTTTGATGAATCCAATACCTTTATATGTGTCTGTATCCTTCTGCTGAAACGGACGCAGACTCCTCCCATACCAGAGGCCCAAACTTGTACGAAGTTGTCGCTTGGTGGTAGGAATATTGACTTGTTTTCGTAGCATTCTTTGAATATTTTTGGTATTGAATCTAGGTAGCCTCGTAGGAAATAATTCCTCGGAATCGAGGAGCATGCAATCCCAGTCATGATTCTCCTCTTCACGAACTCCCGTGAAATATAACACATTCTTTGGCACAGTCCCATTTTTACGGGGAGGCAGATAGAGAATGGCGAGTTCTTCAACTTTATGCACCTCGCGCGGAATGATTTCCTTGAAGTGTTGTAAAGGAACACGTGTGACTACGAGCACAATATCTGAAATTGATAGGCTGTTAATTCTTCTAGAGAACACATTCTGCACCGTGTTCATATAAATAGAATTGTAGTCGTAATCATCATTTAAAAATTCAACATGCCTACTCCATTCATCCGTTGACTGGCACACTCTTTGAGATTTGGCAGGAGTAACATCATCTTCATCTATGTCACTTCCAAGATGAGGTACAAATTTCTTCTCTTTGGGAATGGCCGGTCCCTTGGGAAGAGTCGGCGCTGCCTTCTTTCTTCCCACCTGTTTCTTCTGACTTTCTCGTTCAGATCGCTTTGTAGTCTTTGAATTTGATGCTTTAGCTTCGAGAGAACTCGAAGACTTTTGTTTCTTTGGCAAGAAGTACCGCGCATCTTCATAGACTGTTGCTTCATTAACTGTAAAGGGTTGAATGTCACCAGAGATCCTGAATTCTTCTCCATCTTTGAGATATTTCATGCACTGGTGTAATGTTGATGGGATAATGCCATATTTATGCAATCAGGGACGACCTAGTAGCGCCTTGAATGAAGTATCCGCATCAATCACATGAAATTTAGCTTCTGTATGGAGTTCTCCAAATACAAGAGGGAGCATAAATGATCCGAGGGTTTTCTGCCCCTTTACGTTAAAACCATGCACCATCAGTTTATCTGGCCCGAGGTGTTCCACATCAAGGCAGAGGGATCTTAGTGCTTTCAAGCTTATCAGATTCACGGAGGATCCAGGATCGATCAGGATTCGACTGATAATCAGCTTATCGCTCTCTGCAGTAACATACAGAGGACGATTATGGTCTGCAGTTCCGAGCATCATATCCTCTTCGGAGAAAGTAATGAATGGCTTATTTCGAGCTTGCAGAACCTCAGTCAAACTACGTTCAGCAAAATACGCCTCGTATCTATCGGGATCTTTAAGAGCCTGAATCAGAGTCTCCCGAAGGTCTTTAGACATCACCAAAGCATCGTATATGCTGAGTTGTGCTGGGATTTTTTTCAGATGAGATAAGATATTATAATCTATTCCATTGGCTGTAGTCTTCTTTTTCTTAGGATTTTCAAGAATAATATCATCGTTGATAACTATCTCTTTCTCCTTATCTTTATTGGAGACCCCTTTCTTCGGTGGAGGCGGTAGTATCTTGCCGCTTCTTAATTGCACTTGAGCAATCTCCTCCGGTTCAGAGTCATTTAATTGTATATTTTCTTCAGAGTCAGCCATCGTTGCGTCTAGGGACTCATTTGTTGATTCAGAATCACCACCCAGATATACATGTCCCATCCGAGACGCTATGTTAGGGTCTGATTCGTCTTCCTCTGGAAAATTCAAATCCTCCTCCGAACTGTAATCCATTGGCAACACCATCATACAGGACTCAGAGGGTACTTCTTCAGTGTATTCTTCTTTTACTGAGGTACTCGGCGCGACTGAGATGACCCGACATATTTCTGTTGGAAGAGAATCTTCATCTCCTTCTTCGGCTTCGTCTATCTTAAGCTCTGACATGAAGTCAGCGAGCTTGATAGGTCGCCTCACAGTTTGATAATACTCATCCAAACTGTCGATAACCCTCTGAGTTGCGGTCATCTTCTCCTTGGGCTTCTTTAACTTGGTCTTCTTCTTAGATGATTTCTTTTTTTCAATCTTTGAAGAACCAACTTGGTTGGAAAACTGTTTTGAAGTAGAAGGTCGTACCACTGGCAGTGCCTTCAAATCTATCATTGGCTCAATAGGAGACTTCCACTTTACACCTGAAACTCCATCAAGTTGCTTCAACATTTTCACAGTCTTCTTAGAGACCGCAGTCTCCCACAGTTCTTTTTGAATTGGCTTCTTTTCATTTATTCTTTCTTCAACCAGGAGTACGGAAGAGGACGTGACTACCTGAGCTGATTCCTTTTTAGGGTGAGACAATACATTGTCGGACAATGTGATCTCTCCCTTCTGATATTTTCTTTCAAGCCAATCCTTGAAGATGTAGCAATCTTCAATAGGATGGCTGAGTACCCGATGATATGGACAATAATTTGGGTCAACAGTGTGCTTCGACTTTTCGGGTCTCTTGCATTCAGGCAGTTCTAAACCCGATTTCGACACTTGTCGAAATAATTTGGCGACACTCTCCCTCTTGAATGAATATTCTTTATTCATTTTATCTTTGAGGGTTTGGAACATTCTATCACCAATTCCTATTACTTGTCTCGGACGTTCTCCTCCACCTTGATAAGTTCGTGGCTTATTATTGCCCCCGAGTATCAGCTTCGGCTGGGGGTTGGGGTTGTAGGCCTTTTTGGGCTTTTCTTGATATTGCATCGGCTGCTTGTCTTTGTCTACGTTGTAAATTATCTGCCTTTTTCTATCAGCTCTAGAGAAGAACGTAGAGTCGGCCTCACCCCTTCTAGCACCCGGGGCTTTAGCCTTTTTGAGCTTATCAGAGTGATTTTTTGATCTAGACAAGTTCAATTTTTCAAACTTGGCCACCCTGTCTAGTAAGTCTTGAAATGTGTTGATTGTAGCCATACACAGGAAGGGTTGCATTTTGTCGTCAATGTTGCCCATTAACAACTGTACGGCATGCTCTTCTTCTAACTGCTGCTCACATTTCATACTTAGATTTCACCAGCGAGTGATGTATTTTGTCACTGATTCCTCTTTTTCTCTTATCAAGAGCGAGGTCAGCGATCGTGATCTTCTCAGTTGCACTAGCAAACCTCTTCACGAACATATTTTCTAATTCTGCGAAGGTCTTCACGGAATCATTTGGCAGTTCAGCGTACCATTCGAAAGCAGTTGCTGTCAAACTACTAACGAATTGTCGGAAGAGTAGGGCGTCATTTCCTCCTGTATTCCCACAGGTGGCTTTAAACTGTGCTAGATGCTGCCTGGGGTTGTTATTACCATTGAAAGTGTTGAACTTTGGGACCGAATATCCTTTCGGGTATGGTACTTGGTCGTATTCAGCAGGATACGGACGACCCTTGCCCACCAACTTTTCTGCTTGGTCAACAGCTATAATAGCCCTGATCCTTTCGGTAATAATTCCTTCCAACTGTGCAGCGGTCACAGGTTCAGAAGTACTTGCAACATTTTGCGGAGTGGGCTGACGGATGACATTATGAGCCTCGTGACCATCTTCAGGAATACCTCGTACTCCCGAGACTTGAGACATTTGAAAATTTGGAGGATCCGGAGTAGGATTGGGCATAGCGCCAACAGCAACAGTTTTCTCCATCATCTGCATCATTGCTCCCATTTGAGTCATTATCTCAGTCATCTTTTCATTCAATTGAGAGATTTCTCTATCTTTGGCTCTCATTTGTCGCCTCATATGTCTTTGCATGTCTGCAAGCGTGACATTCTCGTCAGCGAAGGGATTCTCTTCAGCTTCTCCTCCTTCTTCAACTTGTGAATGACCACCTCTGCCAGTGGTGGACCCAGCTTCACGACGACGTTGATAAACTCGCCTAATTGGCGGTTGTTGATCGTCATTATCTTCATCGTCATCGTAGTAGACTTCCTCATTAGTATTGGTGTGTCTCACCATATAGACTACCTCCATGTCCAAGGTGTCATTTATTTCTTTTAATTCTTCTCTTAAATTTTCCTCCAGAAATTCATCAATGTTTTCTTCAATATTTTCGTCCCTTTCAAAGTATTCTTGTATATTTTCATCCTCTTCAAGGAATTCCTCTTCTTCAATGTTGTCTCCCCCTTGCATATTTCTTTCCTCTTCTAGTACTCGGATCTCCGAGCGGCGCCGCCACTGGATTTCCGATTCTTGGTTAGGCACTGGGACTTCTTCAATCAGTGGGCTACGATCGAAGTTGGTCTTTTCTTTTGGAGGAGATGGAGGACGACGGGATCCCCTGGAGGATTCTCCAAGGTGTCTACCGTTTGGAGGAGTATCATTATGGGTCCTTTTCGGGGCCCACTTCTGATGTTGTTTGTAAACTTGGGCTGATCTCCGGGAAGCCTCACCAGATGTCACGCCCAGATCAATTCCTCTTTCTCTTCTATCTTCTTTTTCATTTCTTCGAGGCTTTGGCCTCCAGACCTGTTTTCCTTTCCACCGGGACCTTTCAGCAGTGGATCCCTGAACATATAGTTCAGGTGTCACACCCCGATGTTCACCGCGTGGGGTATATCTTCTTTCTCTTCCTTCTGCAGTAAAGGACAAACGCTCCCTTGGCGGGGTTCTTCTAGTCTCGATCACTAAAGGTCGTTGAAACTTCTTCTTTTTCAGACCTTTCTTCTTTACAGTCTTCAGGACCCGATAGACCCGGGCGGAGAGAGTTTCAGGTTCCTTTCTCTTTGGAGGAGTTGGGACTTCACGTCGTTGCTCCCAGAAAGACTTCTTTAGCTCCCCAGTAGAGCTGTTTCTTTTAACCCATTTCAGGTTAGTAAATTTGTTCCGGGTAGGAACATTGGCTTCAGGCTCTTGAGCCGGCAAATTAGAAGGGTGAACAGGGAGTTGTTGTTGCTGAGCTCGGAGCTCAGCATTCATCTTCCTTCTTTGCCTCCTTGTAGGCCTTCCTCCAGATGAGGAGGCCTCAGCATTGTATTTCCCAGGTGCAGATGACCTGGTTGACAGAGTGGTGGTCTTGGCAGTCACCACGGAGACTCTTCCACTGCTCACAATTCTTTTAGTGGTCAGGGCCTCAGGCTGTGATAGCCTCTCGAATACGGAAAGCCTCTTGGGAGGATCTTTAGCAGTAGGTCGCGACGCTGGCAGATGCGCACGATGGGTAGGAGCTCCGGAAGCTCTTGCGACAACAGCTGGAAAATAAACATTACCAAACTGGATGGTAGCTCCAGCATTCCCGGTCTCAATAACAGCATTAGCCAGTTGGATCCTGGCTTCTCGTCCCAGTTGGACGGTCATCGGAGTGTTTTGTAGATCCATCTGCATAAATGAAAGGCAAGGGTTAGTAATCAGAATCTGATACATCACCCCGCACTTTCAAAATGCAGAAATTTGCACAAAACACAAAAACACAAATGGACAAAAATCATTAGCATAAGCAAACAATAAAAATAAATTCTAAAATTCTACGGAATGCCAAATAATTTTGTCAAATAATCATTTTAGAATATTCAGGATTTTGATTCGTTAAATGATCATTGTGAAAGACCCAAAATTTTGAGTACGAGTTGAAATAACTGCTACTATAGCTTATGAATGACTAGCCAGAGATGGAAAGAGAAACCAATCCCCAGTGGAGTCGCCAGAAATCTGTGGGCTCCAAAAATTCGGCCTCGGCCTCCACTCGCTTTTCTTATTCGGCGAGGGAGTTTTAACGAACTAAGTTCCGAGGTAAATTTGGAAGGCAGATGGGTTTGTAGATAAGACACTACCCAGAGATTTCGCCCTCATTTTGTGAGGACTTTATGATCTGAGTTCTGGTTTCCTATAGGCGCAAGCCCCTATAGTTAATTACCCCTCCCGATTACGAGAGAGAACTTTCGATTAAGGCTAGTCGTCGATCAGATACGTAGAGATACGTGTTATCTGGCATATAGTAGCAGCAATAGGTTTGGAATTGGGAATTGAAGAATTGAGTTTTTGGATTTGGGTATTTGAAAAGTTTGATATTTAAAATAGAAATTGCACCATCTTGTACTTAAAGCAGATGGTGGGGGAATGGATGATGGACCCGATCAAGATCCCATGGTTCCGTCATCCCGGGCCATCGTGGTCCCTGGTCTACTTAGTCAGAGGAGGTAGTCGACCCAACCTGACAGAAGGATCCTTGTCGGCAGCCATGGGTTGCTTCGTCCAAAGGGACCTTGTAGACCGGGGTTGAATGTTTGTCTAAGGGGACAAATTTGAATCCACCTTAGCTTACAGAGGGCTTTGTGCCCTATCGATCATATCCTATTGATTCATATCTCAAGGATTTAACGCCATTAAGGAGCGTATTGGCTCTGGCCATAACCGCTATCCGTGGTGCCATTTGGCGGCAAAAGCACTCGGTTCAGAGGGCCCCGGGTCATAACCGTTTACCTGCAGTGCCATTTGGCGGCAAAACTGCCGGTTAGAGGACACGTACCACGTCCTTACTGGCAAAAGATTGTTTGAGAATGGATCCTAGTGATATTTTCGACTAGGCATTTGGCTCTTTTGTGAGCTGAAGTAAATTTCAATTTGTCCGCCTCGGCAAACTGTTGCGGAGGGCGGATGATTTTGCTTTAAGTATTTAATGGTTTGATTTCAAATTTTAAATATTTTTGGGTTTTTTTGGGATTTTGAGATTTTTCTGGAGTTTTCTGGAATTTTAGGATTTTTGTGGGTATTTGGGTGGAGTTATGAAATATTTGAAATGGATTTTGGATATTTGGGAGATATTTGAAAAATATTTGGAAACCCCTCCGGTTGAGATCTTTCTTCAACGCGGCCATCATCGGGGTGTTTGGGGGTCATTTCTTTTTATGGATTGAACCTTGTCGACTCTGTCGGGTTGTCGACAGAGGATCGGGTTTTGTAGGTTTCGTGCCTTTGAGAGTGAATTCTTATTGTTGTAGGCCTTGAAGGCCTAATATAAATGTTTTAAAGCAAATATACCGGTCGCCACAACTTTATATTTGCTTAATGGTTCAAACCCTGTGGACTTCTATTGACCCGTATAGAAGGATCAGTTTCGAACCTGAATTCACTTGTCAACCCGCGCAGCATCCCTAGACGTCACGTGTGTACCAATAACACGCTCGCCGGGGCCCATGCGGGTTTTATAATTATTTTTACCCCTTTTAGTGTACCTATGTGTATACAATTTATAGTGCACGTGCAGGGGGTATTTTTGAAATATTTATAGACGCCTTCTGTCTGCTTGTACGGATGTTGCAGATCTGGTGGCGTGGCATTGTAGTTGTGGACGCCTTCTGTCTGCTTGTACGAATGTTGCAGATCCGGTGACGTTGCGTAGCAGCTTCTGAATAGAGTGGTTCACTGCTTCGTACAGGTAGACTGTCGTGCACTATTTGTTGATTTTCGTAGGCGGGTCATAGTGCACTAACGAGCCTCCTGTCTTTGTTCGTAGATACTTGTATTCGTTGTAGTTGCTTGGTTCATGTAGTACATCCGTCATTATTATGAGTGGACAGGTAGATGTATTCCTTCATAGACTGGAATTGACTTCAGGATACTGCATTTACTGAAATCTTTCTGCATCTACCCATCGGTGGCATTTGGCACATACATCTGTCTTCGTAGAGGGCTTGTATGTGTTGCAGATCTTCTATATTTTTCTGTAGATAGTGCGTTGCATATATGAAGAGTCTTTTATAATGACTGGGATGAGTTTGCATTTGTTGTACTTCTTCATCCATATTTGTAGGCGGGATATTGGGTGTATAATAAACTTCCTACAGTAATTCATATGTACTTGCATTTGTTGAATTCTACCTGCCTTTGCTTGCATGATCAACATAAATTTGCACACCAACTATCATAATTAGTGGGAAATTTAACTGCCAGAGATTTTGTATAATTCGTTTGCAACCAAACTATAGCTTCCCTCTGATTTTCTTTGCTTGTTGAGTTCAACGTATCTGTTTGTAATAAATTTATAGTTCTCATTTACATTTGAACTGCAAGGTATTACTACCTCCACTTTGATGAGTCGTGATCTCTTGTAGGTGATAGAAGCATTCGCTCTTCCCTTTGTTACAGTGGACTGTATGAATACCCCAACACTTATTGCATGCTTCTTGTAGATTTGTTCAAGCCAATCAATTTTGCATGAACCTTTACTATCATTTGTGAGTGAATGATACTACGACAGCTTTCAGTCTACAAGGGACTTACATGTGGATGGCAATTTCAACATACCTTTTGCATCAATTGTTTGACATTGTGTTTCAACACAAGTCTCTTATTCATATGAATGGATGATATCTTATACATCAATTGATTCATGAATCTCACATAATCAGTTTTGAGAGAAATATCTTACATATGAATTACAATATTCATTAGATTAGCCTTGTGTATCTGTTTATAATTTAGATTACACATTCTTATTAATCAAATATGGCATTTGAGTCCATGTCCAAAGTTCAAGCTTCTTTATTCTCATATGAACTTGAGTCCACAAGTCTTCAATTTATTCCAATGGTGAGCTCATGTTCAAATTCATTTAGCCTTTCATGGTTTGATTTGAGTTTAGGCTTTTTATTGCTTATGTTAAGTTAGAATGAATTTTAAGGTGAGTTTAGGCTCATTCATCCTTTTGAGTTTGAAACACAAGTTTAAGTCCAAAACACGTTCAAATAAAGTCCAAGCTCAATATAAGCCTCTTCCGTTCGTCGAGTCCCCTACTGTTTTGTGAAGTTCAAGTTCAAACTCATGTTCACTGTGCTTGATTCAAACCAAGTCCGAGTTGTTCGTTTGATTCAAATCTTAAATTATGGTTCACTTAAGTTCCAATTTAGGTTCAAGTTAAGTTCAATGTGATTTAGTCAAGTTCTTGTCCTCTGCACCAAGTTCGTTTTGAGTTCAATCAAGTCCCCTTGATTCAAGTCCACAAATCCCAAATGGTTCCATGTCCTTGCCTTATTTCAGACAAAAATTCGGCAGCCTCCCGGCGTCTCCCCCATTAAGGGGAAAAAACCAAGAGGCCGCCTACCCGCCACGTCAATAGAGACGTGCACGGTTGGTGTTGGTGAGACACCGCGGCGGTTGCATTTTTTTGTTTTCTCCCACCACGCGCAATAAAGGCGTGCATGGGGTTTTATAAAAAGCATTTTTGATAAGCAGTTTTGATTTCCCCCCGCCCGGGGGTACTTAAGAACGACCCCGCTTCGCCGTACGTACCGCACCGGGTTCCATCCTACCACGGCCAATAAAGGCGTGCTTAGGACAGTTCTCCAGTTTGCCACGAATATTGAAGTAGGGTTTTGAGTTTAGAAAAGTTCATACCTCCGCGGGATTGTAGTGGTTGACACGTGGATCGAGGGGTCATTCGCCTACCTCGTCGTAGGTGTCGCACCGGGTTCCCTCCTACCACGGCCAATAGAGGCGTGCTTAGGTGGTTTGCCGGTCCGACACGGACATCGAGGCAGGAGAGTGGGGGGGATCATTTTTATTTATAATTAATGTTAATTAAACAAGATTAAGTAAATAATCATTTTTAATTAACCATAATTAATTAAAATAATTAATTAGAATTATTAAAGTTAATTAATATAATAAGTTATAATTAATTTAGAATTAATTATAACTTAATTAATATTAATTAATCTTAATAAAATATAATTAATCGACATTAATTAATAATAATTAATTTATGAACTCTGATTAACTAAAAATAATAATTGTAATTAATTATGTTTAATTAATATAATTATATTAAATCATTTATAATAAATAAATGAAAATTAACTACTCCCTTGGCTCGGCAGATTAAGGGATTTGGTCGTGGAAGCTGGCGTGAAGGGAGAAAGTTACCTTCACGACAAGCCGCTCCTGTTGTTGCTTCCGATTCAAAATGTCGTAACTCCCAATCCGACAGAAAGGGGAAGTCGGTCGGGGAGCTGCTTGGAATCGGGTAAGGGGCGACTGGAAGGAGGAAGAGGAGCTCGAGTATGAGGTAGGAGCTTGATCTCTCTCTCTCTCTCTATCTATCTATCTCTCTCTCGGCTCCTCTGGATCGGACGAACTCGCAGGAGTTGCGGGTTGTTGGAGTCGGACGGGGGAAGGTGAGGTGTGGAGATCGGAGGGAGGTCAGACGTGCTTCGTCGACTAGGGCAGAGATGGGAGATCGGAGGTCGGGAGTGATAGTGGAGTCGGCTCTGGTCGTGGAAACAGTGGGAGGATCGGAGCTGAGGGAGTATCGTGGGAGAGAGCAGTTCACGTGTGGGAGAGGAAGAAGTCGTGAGGTTGAAGTCTTCGGTCGAGTGGAGATCGGAGAGAGTGGGAAGCAATGGGAGGAGATCGGAAGAGCAGAGGGAGGAATTGAGTGCGGGATGTTGTTCGGAGCTTTTGGCCGAGAGAGAAGAGCAGCGAACGAACGCCTGTTTGGCGTCGCTATTTAACACCGAGGATGGGGCAGCGATCGAGATGAGTCGCGGGATTTGCGCAGGAAACACAGAGATTCGACTCCAACAGCGTCGATTTCAGCGGGATTCGTGGATTTCTTCGACGAATACGAGGTACGGAGCGAGATTTCTGCACGATTTCGGCTGGAATTGAGGATCCGATGGGCAATGTATGATTTTGAACTTCTTCTCTCTTTTTTTTTTGTTTCCCTTGGATTTAGTATACAGGTCAACATTATAGTTATTTATTGAACCTTGTCGACTCATATTTACTTGCTTAGAAGGATCGGGTTCAGTTTTATTGACCCACGCAGCATCCCCAAACGTCACATGTGTACTAATAACACGCTCGTCGGGGCCCATGCCGGTTCTGTGATTGCATTTACCTCTTGTGTACCTATGTGTATACAAACTATGGTGCACGTGCGGGGGGTTTTGCAATATTTCAGTCATGCAAGCAATTGCCATTTGAATGTGTACAACATTCCATTTGAGAGTTTCAAAACGCCTTCTGTCCACTTGTATGAGTATTGTGGATTCGGTGGCATAGGGTAGCAGCTTCTAAATTGAGTTATTCACTGCTTTGTACAGGTAGATTGTCGTGCACTACATGTTGCTTTTTGCAGTTGGATTATAGTGCACCAACGAATCTCCTGCTTTCAGTTGCGTATACTTGCATCTATTACAGTTCTCTTATATCGTGGGAGAGAGCAGTTCACGTGTGGGAGAGGAAGAAGTCGTGAGGTTGAAGTCTTCGGTCGAGTGGAGATCGGAGAGAGTGGGAAGCAATGGGAGGAGATCGGAAGAGCAGAGGGAGGAATTGAGTGCGGGATGTTGTTCGGAGCTTTTGGCCGAGAGAGAAGAGCAGCGAACGAACGCCTGTTTGGCGTCGCTATTTAACACCGAGGATGGGGCAGCGATCGAGATGAGTCGCGGGATTTGCGCAGGAAACACGGAGATTCGACTCCAACAGCGTCGATTTCAGCGGGATTCGTGGATTTCTTCGACGAATACGAGGTACGGAGCGAGATTTCTGCACGATTTCGGCTGGAATTGAGGATCCGATGGGCAATGTATGATTTTGAACTTCTTCTCTCTTTTTTTTTTGTTTCCCTTGGATTTAGTATACAGGTCAACATTATAGTTATTTATTGAACCTTGTCGACTCATATTTACTTGCTTAGAAGGATCGGGTTCAGTTTTATTGACCCACGCAGCATCCTCAAACGTCACATGTGTACTAATAACACGCTCGTCGGGGCCCATGCCGGTTCTGTGATTGCATTTACCTCTTGTGTACCTATGTGTATACAAACTATGGTGCACGTGCGGGGGGTTTTGCAATATTTCAGTCATTCAAGCAATTGCCATTTGAATGTGTACAACATTCCATTTGAGAGTTTCAAAACGCCTTCTGTCCACTTGTATGAGTATTGTGGATTCGGTGGCATAGGGTAGCAGCTTCTAAATTGAGTTATTCACTGCTTTGTACAGGTAGATTGTCGTGCACTACATGTTGCTTTTTGCAGTTGGATTATAGTGCACCAACGAATCTCCTGCTTTCAGTTGCGTATACTTGCATCTATTACAGTTCTCTTATATTTGACCATAGATAGCCTACTTAATACATAACATGCCTCCTTCAACATCTTGTAGGCATTCATTTTCATTGTGGTCATTTGGTGTATGTTTGTAGGTAGTGTATTATGCACACAATAATTTTCCTGTAATGACCCGTAGGAATTTGCATCTATTGTAGTCCTTTGACATTTTACTCGTGGATGATTTCTAGTGTGTATGACAAGTTTATTGCAAGGGTCCATACGTACTTGTGTTTACTATAAACTTCTCTTTCATGCTTGCAGGTGATTCATCACACCGTGCTTTTACATAATATGCAACCTGCATTGTAGCTCCTCACATATTCTTCATGTTTCATTCATGGATATTCCTTTTGTGCATTGGAACTCATCTATTGCTTGATGTATTTTCTTGTAATGGTTCAAATGATGCAGGTTCAATAATTCCCATCATCATTTGTAGTCATCCACGAATATCTACAAGCTTTCTGTGGTTGTTTGTAAGTAGACCATTATATGTGTAGCAAGTTCATAAATGATGTATAAAAACTTAAGTCATCATACATCATTGCTTGCAAATACTTATTGATATTCACTTTAATTCAAACTTAAGCTCATTCTATTTTCTTGAGTTTGGGTTCTCTAGCATATGATTCAAGATCTTGTGATTATTCAAGTTCAATCCTTCTTGATCAGACTTGATTCAAGTCTTTTGCTCATTCAAGTTTTATTTGAGTTCATGCTCCTTTAGTTCAAATTCATGTCTCAAAGTACAAGTTTCAAGTTCTAGCAATCTTTTTGTTTGAGTTTACTTAAGTCATTTGTTGCAAGTTCAAGTTCTTGCTTGAGATCAAGTATCAAGCTCAAGTTCTATGTCCCCTGCGGTCATTGCAAGTTCAAGTTCATATCAAAGTCCCATATAGTCCAACTTGTTTGAGTTCAAATGTCCAAGATCATGTTCAAGTTCTTTTTTCTTATCATTTGATTTGAAAATCAAATGTAAGTTCAAATCTTATATTTTCAAATTTATTTGAGTTTAATTTCATTTAGGGCAATTGAATTAAGTCCACAAGTCCCAAATTGTTCTAAGTCCTTGTCTTATTTCAGACAAAATGTCAGCAGTCTCCCGACGTCTCCCCCGTTTAGGGGAAAAACTAAGAGGCCGCCTACCCGCCACATCAATAAAGACGTTTCAACGGTTGGTGTTTGTGAGACACCGCGGCTGTAATTTTTTATGTTTGTCATCCATCATGCCAATAAAGGCGTGCATGGGTTCTTTGATGGTACCTGTTTAAAAAGACAGTTTGCTTTACCCCCGCTCGAGGGTACTTATGATTGACCCCGCCTCGCCATAGGTGCAGCACCGGGGTCCCATCCTACCACGCGCAATAAAGGCGTGCATGGGCGGTTTTCCTGTCATCCACGAACATTGAAGTAGGGTTTTGAGTTTTGGAGAGTTCATACCTTCGCGGGGTTATTGGCGACGTCGGCATGTAGATCGAGGCATATGAAGGATTTTTTTTTTGAAAATTAATTAAAAAAAAATTAATTATAATTAAATTTAATTATAACTTATTATAATCATTATTATTTAATTATGATGAAAAATATTTAATATATAATTAATTTGGCTAATTATATTTAATTAATAATAATTATTAATTAATTAATAAAATAATCATTCATAATTAAACTAATTTATTTATGAATGATTATAATTATTATTAATTAATTATAATTAAAGTAATTAATATATAATTAATTAATTATATTTAATTATAATTAAATTGAGTTAATTAACTAATATTATTTTTATTTAATTTTAAAATTATTATAATAATAATAATAAAAATAAAACCCCTCCCTCCCCCATTAATCTCTCTATATGGGCATTTTTACGGGATTTGGCCGAAGAAGAGCATGAGAGGGAGAAAATTACCTTCACTGTGGGCTCTTGTCGTTACTTCCGATCGATCAAGAGGGAGGGTAGATATGGCTCTGTATTCGATCGGCAGAAGACTTGCGAATAGTAGGCGGATCGGGCAGAGTGGAGAGGAGCTCGGCAGAGGGTTTCGGCTTGGATTGGAAAGGAGGCGTCGGGCTTCAGGTAAGGTGTATCGACCTCTCTTTCTCTCTCTTTCTCTTTCTCTCTCTGTCGGAGGTCGGACGGAAGCGGCAAGAGGGGAGGGATTTATGGTGACTGGGATCTGCGGCTTGGTCGGAGATGAGAGGGGAGACGGGGTCTGCGACAGGGAAGGAGATCGGGAGGCAAGCCGGAGGTTTGTGCATGGAAGCTACTTGTGAGAGAGAGAGTGGGTTGAAGAAGTGTCGTGGGGTATGCGAATGGGAGAGAGCGAATGGAAGAGGCCGGCTGTGGCTTGGAGTCGAGAGCGGCCAAAGCCTCCATTTCTTCGCTATTTAACGACATGTTTGGGCACTCGATCGAGGAGATATCACAGGATTTTAGGAGATGAGACACAAACGGCGCCGAATCGGCACGATTTCGGCGGGTTTCGTGGATCCGATGGGTACCCGGTATGATTTTGAATTCTCCTCTTTTGGTCTTTACATGGGGGTCAACAACTTTAGTTAACAAAAGATTAATACTTAAATAAACCTTCCTAATTCCCTTTTAAATATGAATTCAAATCAGTCATCTTTCCTTAAATAAACCTTCCTAATTCTTTCCGAAATTTGAATTCAAATCAGGCCTCTTTCCCTAAATAAACATTCCTAATTCCCTCCCAATTTTAGTTTTTTATGGTAAGTAATTAAAGGTAGAATTAATCCCATTTGAGCCCCTATCTTTCTTTTTCACTAATAACATTGGACTGGAAATTGACTGACACTTGGTCGAATGATTCCTAAATCCAGCATCTCCTTGATAAATCTCTCAATCTCATTTTTCTGGATTTGGGGATAACGGTACCGATGAACACTTATAGGTGAGACTCCTTTATTCAAGATGATAGCATGCTCGTGTTCTCGTGGAGGAGGCAACCCTTAGATGGGCCAGGACACCTCTCGATACTGGTGTATGAGTTGAACTATGTTTTGGTAGTTATATTTTCTCCCCATCCTCTTCTCCTTCCCAACTCTACAGCTCCACCCAAAATTCCACTCCACCCTGGATTGCCCTCACCATAGTTTTGAGTGAAATCATAATTTTTGATAGGCTAGGATCCCCTCTAATAACCACTCTCATCTCCTCAATCTTGAACTCCATTGTTAGAGCCTTGCAATTAGTCATGGTATTCCTAACTTCTGCAGCCACTTCATTCCCAGCATCATATTTGTGCTCCCAAAATCTAATGGTAGAAAGTGTTCCAATACCTGTGTGGGCTCCGAAAATTCAGCCTCGGCCTCCACTCTCTTTTCTTATTCGGCGAGGAAGTTTTAACAAACTAAGTTCCGAGGTAAATTTTGGAAGGCAGATGGGTTTGTAGATAAGACACTACCCAGAGATTTCGCCCTCATTTTGTGAGGACTTTATGATCTGAGTTCTGGTTTCCTATAGGCTCAAGCCCCTATAGTTAATTACCCCTCCCGATCACGAGAGAGAACTTTCGATTAAGGCTAGTCGTCGATCAGATACGTATAAAATACGTGTATCTAATATATAGTAGCAGCAATGGGTTAGATTTAGAAGATTGGGTTTGGATTTGGGTATTTAGAAAGGTTTGGAAAGTTTAGATGTTTGGAGAATTGAGATATTTAAAAATAGAAATTTCACCATCTAGCACTCAAAGCGGATGGTGGGGGAATGGATGATGGACCCGATCAAGATCCCATGGTTCCGTCGTCCCGGGCCATCGTGGTCCCTGGTCTACTTAGTTAGAGGAGGTAGTCGACCCAACCTGACAGAAGGATCCTTGTCGGCAGTCATGGGTTGCTTCGTCCAAGGGGACTTTGTAGACCGGGGTTGAATGTTTGTCTAGGGGGATAAATTTGAACCCACCTTAGCTAACAGAGGGCTTTGTGCCCTATCGATCATATCCTATTGACTCATATCTCAAGGATTTAACGCCATTAAGGAACGTATTGGCTCTGGCCATAACCGCTATCTGTGGTGCTATTTGGCGGCAAAACCACTCGGTTCAGAGGGCCCCGGGTCATAACCATTTACCTGCAGTGCCATTTGGCGGCGAAACTGCCGGTTAGAGGACACGTACCACGTCCTTACTGGCAAGAGATTGTTTGAGAATGGATCCTTGTGATATTTTCGACTAGGCATTTGGCTCTTTGTGAGCTGAAGTAAACTTTAATTTGTCCGTTCTGGCAAACTGTTGCGGAGGGTGGATGGATTTTGCTTTAAGTTTTTGATGGATTTATTTCAATTTTAAATATTTTTGGGATTTTGGAATTTTGAGATTTTTTGGATTTTGGGGATTTTTGGATTTTTGTGGATATTTGAGTAGAGCTTTGGAGTATTTGAAATGGACTTTGGATATTTGGGAGATATTTAAAAATATTTGGGAACCCCTCCGGTTGAGATCTGTATTCAACATGGCAATCATCGGGGTGTTTGGGGGTCATTTCTTTTTATGGATTGAACCTTGTCAACTTTGTCGGGCTGTCGACAAAGGATCGGGTTTTGTAGGCTTCGTGCCTTTGAGAGTGAATTCTTATTGTTGTAGGCCTTGAAGGCCTAATATGAAAGTTTTAAAGCAAATATACCGGTCGCCACAACTTTATATTTGCTTAATGGTTCGAACCCTGTCGACTTCTATTGACCCGTATAGAAGGATCAGTTTCGAACCTGAATTCATTTGTCAACCTACGCAGCATCCCTAGACGTCACGTGTGTACCAATAACACGCTCGCCGGGGCCCATGCGGGTTTTATAATTATTTTTACCCCTTTTAATGTACCTATGTGTATACAATTTATAGTGCACGTGTAGGGGTACTTTGAAATAATTGTAGACGCCTTCTGTCTGCTTGTACGAATGTTGCAGATCCGGTGGCGTAGCAGCTTTTGTATAGAATTGTTCGCTGCTTCTTACAGGTAGACTGTCGTGCACTATTTGTTGATTTTCGTAGGCGGGTCATAGTGCACTAACTAATCTCCTGCCTTGACTGTAGATGATTACATCTGTTGTAGTGCTTCTGTATTCGCTCACAAACAATTTGTTGTATGTGCAACAAACTTCTTTTAACAGCTCGTATTCATTTGCACTTGATGCAGTTACTTTGCATCTTGCTTGTGGACAATAGATGGAGTATACGACGGGTCTCCCACAATGACTCGTAGGATCTTGCATTTGTTGTGGTCTTTTAAAATTTGTTTGTGATCATCACATCGGGTATATGACATGATCTTCTACGAGGACTCTTAGGAGTCGCCATTCACTACATATCTTTTGTCTTTGCTTATAGCGGATCAATGTATCTTTTAACCATTGATTAATTATTGACTGCAGCCACGTTGCAACATTTATTATCTACTGTTGATTATCATCATCATACAAATATATGTTTGCTGCACACCAGTCCTCCCAATTTTGTTGGAGACCGAAATTTTTGCTTGCATATCACTATTGATCCTTGGTCTAGTTGTATTCGTCATTGCTCCAACTTTTCATGTTGACTGTGAGAATATTTGTGCCACCATTACATGCTAACCCTCATGACCTATTGGGGGTTTGGTGTATTTGCCTATGCCTCTTTCAATTCTTCTAGCAACTATTGCATGCTTCTTTAAGACAATATAGGCTTTTATCAATGCTTGCAAGTGGATGTTTTTTTTAGGGGGATATCGTGTACTTAATACAGATTGTAATGAAGAAATATCATTGACTCTGACCTTGTTGTTTGTTTAGAAGCTCCTTATTCACGATCAGCTCCGCTTTCATTTGTATATAACTTATAGAAGTTATTATTTTAATTGGACATTTGAGTATATTTCTTCTCTTGTGATTCAAGTTCAAACTTGGATTGCCCACTTAAACTGTTCAAATAGATTTGAACTTCCTCTTCTATCCAAACCAAGTTCTACTCCGAGTCTCTTATAGTTACATTGTGCCACTAGCAAGTTTAAGATTGATCCAAGTCTTTTATGGTTCAAGTCGAGCTCGTGTTCTCCTCGATATTGTATAGTTCAAGTCTTGTAATTTGATTCAAATTATTTGAGTTTGAATGTTCAATATCAAGTCCACTGTGGTATTTGTAGAGTCCAAGTTCATTGTCCACTTCAGTTCAAGTTCAGTTCAGCTTGAGTCTAACCCAAGTCTTACACAAAGCCTCTGTTGTCCTTTGAGTTTAAGTCCGAGTTCAAAGTGAGTTCAATCAAGTTCTTGCTTGAGTTTAAGCCCAAGCTCATGTTCAAGTTTAAGTTCAAATTAAGTCATTGTTGCAAGTTCAAATGAGGATCCAAGTTCATGTTCATTTCTGTTCAATCCGGCACGAGTTCATAAGTCCCCTGTAGTTCACTTGAGTTCGAGTCATTCTCTTGTTTCATTTGCATTCGAACTTATTATTGATTGTTTAAGTTGGAATTAAGTCCATTTGATGCTCCAATCGGTGTCCAAGTAAAGCTCCAAATTGTCCCAAGTACGATCTTTTACCCGAAATTTCGGCAGCCTTCCGGCGTCTCCCCCGTTTAGGGGAAAACTACTGAAAACTGGGCCTCCCGCCACGCTAGAGAAAAGCGTGCACGGTAGGTGCCCTCGAACGAGGACACCGCGGCCGTAATAATTTGTTCCCCCACCACGCCAGAGAAAGGCGTGCATGGGCTTTCGGGCACCAGTTTTAAAATAAGCATTTTATAATTTACCCCGTCTCGCCGTAGGCATCGCACCGGGTTCCCTTCCCACCACGCTAGAGAAAAGCGTGCATGAGTTGTTTTCCCGGTCCGACACTAACGCCGAAAATGGGGTTTTGATTACTCGCCCCGTCGCAAGCATCGCAACGAATTCCCTTCTCACCACGCTAGAGAAAAGCGTGCATGAGTTGGTCGTTCGCCGTGTTGCAAGCGCCGGGAACGGGTTTTCAAAGGCTTAGAGTTTAGGAGTGTTATACCTTGGCGATCGTCGGTGTTGTAGATGTTGGCACGTGGATCGAGGGATCACTCGCCTATCTCGTCGTTGGCGTCGCACTGGGTTCCCTCCCACCACGCTAGAGAAAAGCATGCATGGGTGGTTTGCCGGCCCGACGCGTATGCCGAGGTAAGAGAGTTGAGGGAAGCATTGCATTTTCCTTCTTTCTTTTTTTTTATAATTAATTTAAATTAATTATAATTAATTATAATTAAAAAAGTTAATTCAAAATTAACTTACTTAATTATCACTAATTATAATTAATTAAAATTAAAGTAAATAATTATAATTTAATTTAATTAACTATAATTAAATTTAATTAATTATACCTAATTAAAATCATCATTAATTAATTATAACTAAAAATAATAATTAAATTATAATTAACTGAATTAATTATATTTTAATTATAATTAATTATAATTAATTAAGATTAAACATAATTAATTATAATTAAACCTAATTTAATTATAATCAATTATAATAAATTATAATTATAATAAATAAATAATAAAATCCCCCCTCTACCTCTCGATTTAGGGGATTTACGGGATCTGGCTGAGAAGCACGAAAGGGAGCAAAGTTACCTTCACAGCAATCAAGCTCTTGCTCTTGCTTTCGATCCGAACAGGAAGGGAAAGTCGCAGATGGAGCGAAGTCGGACAGGGGAGGGGCGCCAAATGGGATTTGGCCCTTGGGAGATTCGTCCAGCAAGGATTCGGCAGAGAGCAAGAGGTGAAGGGGGATCGGAGGAGGCCAGCTTTGATGGCTACGGGTAAGAGGAAGACTCCTCTCTCTCTCTCTCTCTCTCTCTCTCTCTCTCTCTCTCTCTCTCTCTCTCTCTGGACTGACGGAAGGTGTAGAGGCTTGCGATCGTGGAGCAGAGGGAGGAGGAGGTCGTGGGAGAGGTGTCGGGCTGAACAGAGTTTTGGCTCTGTATGTGTGGAGTCGGAGGAGGAAGGGAGCAAGGCTTCTATTTAATGACGCGAACAGGCGACAATCGAGGAGCTGCCGCGGGATTTGCGGGATCAGACGCGAACGGCGCCGCGTCTACAGTGTTTCAGCGGGATTCCCTGCGGGAATTTGGGAGATTTGGGCGGCTTCTCGACATATACGAGGTATGTCATTTTTGTTATTTCTTTCTCTTTTTGTTCTTTACACAGAGGTCAACAACCTGAACCTCTGGAACGATTATGATCACCCCTTTGCAAATTCTTCTACTCTCTATTTGTCATGTTTCCAGCATAATCCCAAAGCCCTACATGTCTACTAATTTCAGTCCCAACTGATCCACCATCTCGTTGGAAATGAAGTTGTGGGCAGCTCAATTATCCACCAGTGCTACCACCTCTACTACCACCTCCTAATGCCTGATTTTTCCCTTAACCTCCCCCTTAACCTTCATGGTGTGATTCGGTGTGAACCAAACCACTGAGTTAAGGGATACCTCTATAATATATAACTATTGGTTATCATATTCCTCTATAACATTTTCCTCCTCATCGCAAATTGTTAGGACCTGTAACTAACAGTCCTTACAATGGTGTCCTGAAGTGAACTTCTCATCACACCTAAAGCATAAACTCTTGGCCCTCTTCTCTTGAAATTCTAACTTAGTCACCTCTTGAATTTCCCCCTAGTCATGCTCCCTAACCTTTATCCCCAAGGTCTTTCTTTTGAATAGGCACCGTTTATGCCGAACTGTTGCTCCTCTCCAAGGAGTTCTTATACTCCACCAAGTTGACTAACTTCATACCCTTGCCTAAGCTACATGGTCTTGGTACTTGAATAGTTGCTCAAATATTAGGCTGGAGCCCCTTCATAAAGTTTCCCTCTAGTGCAATCTCGGACAACTTTCCCAATAGGCTTGAGAAGTACTCGAACTTCTCCTAGTAATCTTTCACCGTCCCCTCCTGCACCAGAGCAAAGAATTATTCATAGAAGTCTCCTTCCCGACTAGTTCAGAAATGTTTTAGTAGATAGTCTTTGACCTCCCTCCATGATCGGATAGGATCGGATCTCGCAAGTCTCTCAACTAGTACTAGGACAAAAGCCTTCCCCTCTAGACATAGAGTAGCTGTGGTGAGTTTTTCATCTCTTGTTAACCTATTTACAACAAAATATCACTCCACACGATAAATCTACCCATGAGCATCTTCTCCCTCAAAAACCAACATCTTCAACTTTCTTACCTAGGATCGCCACCGCCTTTTTTTGTCCTCCAGTTTTGCGGCTATTGTGATCCCTCCATGTTTCCCTCTCACCCAAATCAACTCTTTGATATTTATCATCCCAATTTCTTTGTCGGCCATACCCATCACCCGTTCCTCTCTTTAGAAGTGACTCAAAAAGTGGCATCTCATATTCTTCCCCCAATATTTTCTTTCAAATCCTCCCTCATCATCCTTATATTAGTATTTTCCCCACTTCCTTGTCAGGTCAACAGTGACCTTGCCTCCGATGATGCTGTGTTGGCTTGAAACTCTAACATCATTTTCATCATCTTTTTCCAATTCGCAAAATTTTCCTCAATTGTTGAAATTCGCTCTATGAATTTAGATCTCAGATTTTTGGTTGTCATTCTCATTTTTTTAAATAGAATTAGTCACGAGATACATTTGGAGGTCAGCAATGAATGGGGTGTACACACTGCATAGTAAAATTGTAATTGGGGGTTGGGTGTATGTCTTGTAATCTTCCTGATGAAATTAAATTGTGGCATTGAAGTTTAGTTCATGTGAGCTTATGCGGACTAGAAGTATTGAACAAACAAGGATTCTTTGGAAACAAGAATCATACAGACTAGAATTTTTATGAACTGTGCTTTGTGGAAAAATCCAATAGGTTGAAATTTGCTTCTTCAAAATAGAAATCTAAAATAGTTTTAGATTATAAGCATTTAGATCTATAGGGTCTTAGAAGAAGTTAATTACATGGTGGAGATATTTATGTTTTTTGATTGATGATTATTCAAGAAAATTGTCGGGATTCTTATCGAAATAAAAAGAAATTAAAAAAAAAAAAAAAAAAGAATTTCGAAGAATGAAACCTTGGTTGAAACTTAATCATTAAAGAAGATTAAGACGTTGAGAAATAACAATGTCCTTGAGTACTGTTTAGATCAATTCAAACAGTTTTGCAGAAGCAATGAGTTGCATGACATTTCATTGTGAGGATGATATTTTAACAAATGGGTTGACTGAATGCTATAATGTAACTATTCTTGAACGAGTAAGATGCATGATGAATAATGTAGGTCTATCAAAGAAATTCTGAGCAGAAGCTGTCTATATAGCTTCCTATTTCATAAATAGGTGTCCTCTATTAGCTTATGAGTTCTAAAGTGAGCCTTCCAAGGCATCCCTCATTTTTGGTAGACCTACATAATTCATCAATTTTGGACCCCACAAGATGGATGGTGTGGATAGCCAAGAGATTAAAATAGGCTAAAATTATTTGGCTGCTTGGATTTTTCTCAGTTTAGATAGGATAAATTAGAACCAAGAGCTTTGAGAAGTATTTGTATTTGATTTTCTGAGAATATTGTAGGGTATAAGTTGTGCTGTTTGGAATCGGGTCATTCTAAATAGTTAATCAACATGGATCTTGCCTTTAATGATCAAGAAATAATAGATTTAGGTTTAAGAATTATGGCTCAAAGTGAGATTGGTTATGCAAATCATAAATTGCAAATTGAGGTGGAGCAGCCAAATATTATTGAAAATTTTTTGAAAACAATGATCAAGAATAAACTAAGGTAAATTTTGAATAACCTAGACAGTAAACTAATGAAGAAATATAGAGAACATTTTGGTTTAGCAAGTGAGAGTACTAGGCGTATTATTCAAGCCCCGTAGAAGTATGGGAAAACATTTATTATTTCTTATGCATTTGAGATTGGTTTTCTGTCTATTGTTCCTATAAAGAAGTCATAAAAACGGTGGAAGAAATAAATGAAAGAAAGTAATGAATGAAGTGATGATCTCTTTTTAGAAAAAATACTACTTGATAGTTGGTAGACAAACCAAGATGCCAAAAGGTTCTCAGCTCCAAATTGTTATACAAGAAAAAGGATGAAATTTTGGAGTTGAAGAACCAATATTTAAGGTTGGGTATTAGGTACGAGAGTTTATACAAGAAAAGGTCTAAACTATACTAAAATTGTCTATCCAGTTGTAAGGCATATATTTATGCATGTGTTTCTTGTCATAGTTACAGTTTGACATGCATCTTGAGTAGACCTGTCAATTTCGGGTTACGGGTCGGGTTCGGGTCAACCCGGAATTGACCCGGAAATATTCGGGTTCGGGTCAACCCGACCCGTTTTTATAAACGGGTCGATTTTCCGGACCCGAACCCGACCCGCTTCGGGTTCGGGTCAACCCGACCCGACCCGCGGAAGCCTCCTCCCGTCCCGGCAAAGTCTCCTCCGCCAACTGCGGCTGACGCCTGAGTCGGCCTGACGCGGACGCTGGCCGCGGACACTGGCCGCGGACGCTGGCCGGACCGCCGGAGGAAGGAATCGGAACGCGGACACTGGCCGGCGGCCGCGGAACTGCGACGTGACGCGGGTCGCACCGCGTGACCGCGACGTGACGAGGCGTCGAGATCCGCGACTGGAGCGGGCAGGCGGGCATTTCGGGCTGGGGGCCTGGGGCAGCGGGCAGCTCGGGCTGGTGGCCTGGGGCAGCGGGCAAGGGGCAAGGGCGGGAATCAAAAAATTTTAAATTAAACGGGTTTTCGGGTTGACCCGGAAACCCGTCGGGTCAACCCGAACCCGACCCGTTTTTGCAAACGGGTCGGTTTACCGGACCCGAACCCGACCCGCTTCGGGTTCGGGTCAACCCAAACCCGAAAATTCCGGGTCGGGTTCGGGTCGGGTTTTCGGGTCGGGTCCAATATTGACAGGTCTAATCTTGAGCTAATGAATGACAAAGAACATTCTAGCATTTATGATAGGAGACTATCTACATGAATCAACCTAAATGATTTATTAAAGTTCGAATTAAAAATCTGGTGTGTTTACTGGAAAGATCCTTGTATGGGTTGAAACAATCTTCGTTGTATAAAATATTTGATGAATATTACTTAATATTGGATTCACTTTCAATTGTGATTCTTGTGTATTTCTCCAAAATGTAAGGTCACTAGCACTATCTTTTATGTTATGTTGATGATATGCTACTTGCAAATGCTAGCTCAGAAAAATCCCAAGATTGAAGGAATTGCTCAAGGTGGAGTTTGAAATGAAGATCTTGGTCGTGTAAAAAAAAATTCTTGGATTGAAAATGATTAGAAAGAAAATGTTTTTGTCAGAAGGAAAGAAATCAAGAATATTGTGTGGGATATCTGCTTCTAAACTAGTTTTAACTCCTTGAGCACTACATTTTTATGTTGAGTAATGATCAAGTACCAGGTGTTAATGTTGAAAGATAATACATGAAGGTGGTTCCCTACCAAAATATTGTGGGTATTATCATATATGCTATATGATTTGTTGCAAGCCAAATTTGGCTTATTCAGTAAGTGTTGTACGTAGGTTCATGGCTGGTCTATGAAGGCGTCATTAGAAAGCTACACGATGGGTGTTAAGATACTTAAATGTAACAATGATTTTGGGGTTGAGGTGTGAAAATTTTGAGATGAAGCGATTACAAGGCATGTAGATTCGGATTTTGTTTGATATTGTAATACTTGAAGATCTCTTACATCTTATGTGTTTAATTTGCTTGAATATATTATTATGTGGAAAACTATTTGTAACCAAGTGTGGCCTTATCAATAACTGAAGTTGAATACATTGTTGCATCAAATATCATAAAAGAATTTGCATGGTTGAAAACATGATTTATGAATTTTTCATTCCCCCAGTATTTACATTTGTGCTTTATAGTTTTTGAGAATTGAAGTGTTGTATTTTTCACAAAAAATTATTTGTATCATGAAAGGATTAAGCAGAAAGACGTGAAGTTACATTTTATTAAGGCGGATGTTACAATTAATATTGTGGAGATTGTGAAAATCTCATCATAACTACGCGGCAGATATTTTGATTGAGGCTCCAGCTTCCATAGAATATTATCATTTGTTTGGGTTTGCTAAGGATGGTGAGGGAGAAGTCTTGATGGTTTTTTTTCCCTCATCTCTTTTTGGATTAGAGGATCAAGTTCGAGATTGTTATATTGGTTCTTTTACCTAAATTTCAGTTTTCCCTGTTCTTAGTTTCTTTTTAATAGGGGTATTTTTTGTAAATTCTTTATTAACACCTTTGTCATGTTGAATGTGCCTATATATACAACTCTCTAGTCTCGCAGAATCGGTTTTAAACCTAGAGAATAGCATTCCGTCTTCAAATCTTGTTAGTCATTCTTTCTATTTTCCGTTTTTCTTCCTCTATTTTTGTTCTTGGCTGGAGTTCTTCCTGGTATGCATCAGCCATCTTATTTATTTCTTTCATAATCCATTGGTTTCTCCATAGCCACTAGGGCTGCAAATGAATCGAGCCGAGCCGAGCTTTGTCATGTTCGAGTTCGAGCTCGTTTTTCCAAGAGGTGTTCAAGCTTGGTTCAAAACTTGTCGAGCTCCGACAATGGTTGTTCGAGCTCGTTTAAAAAAATATTGTTCGTATTCGGTTCACGAACAATTTCGAGCTCTTTTAATTATAAGCTCGTCGAGCTTTCAAACGAATGATTCATTTCAACAAGCCGAGCCAACCTGCAATCCGCAACACACAACCCGCCCCAGTCCACCTCGCGTCTACCTATTTCCCAACATAGCTCACTATATAGTGCAAAACTTTCTCATATTTCACGGTGTGGGACTAAACAACCGTGTTTTTTTTTTGTTTTTTTTAATTTTGTTTTTCCGTGGCCATGGAGAAGAGAGAGAGAGCGGCAAGCAGACACATGAGAATAAAAATGCAAAAGTGATGAGAGAGAGAGAGAGGTGGCGGCGGACAAGAGTTTAATATATATATATATATATATATATATATATATATATATATATATTAAGAGGGGAGGGCGGGAGTAATTTATATATACATAAATATAAATATATATAATTTAGTTAAAATTAATTAAGAATTTAAGATATAAAATTACATAATGTTAGACTTAATTAGTTAAATAATATATAATATATATTTTTAATTAAGTAAAGCATAATCGAGCATTTTAATCGAGTTTCTTAATGAGCATGTTCACGAGCTTTAAACGATCTTGTTCGTGAACATAAACGAACCGAACGTCAAGGTGTTCATGGTTGTTTATTTAGCTATCGAGTATTGTCAAAATTGTTCAAGCTTGTTCATTTACCTTATCAAACGAACATAAACGAGCCCTTATCGAGCCGAGCCACGAGTAGCTCGTCAATAGCCACTCTATTTTGCAACTTCTTTGATCATTATCATCTTCTTTAGAACTTAAAGAGTTTGTGGTTGGTTGCCTAATGCAACTCAAGATTTACTATAATTTGGGTTCATGGTTTAGTCCTATGTTGCACCGATTCGGATACGGTGACACGGATACGACACGATTCGGATACTGGACATGTCAATTCTTGAAAATAGAGGATACGGATACGACGCGGACACGTCATTATAATTTATAAATCATACATAAAAATTAAGAAATCAATCAAAGCATAATATTTGAAATGACAAAAAAAAATGAAAGCAACATCATTTATAGTCTTGTAGCTTATAATATCAATATAAAAGTAAGCATTGAGTCAAAGGAAGAGTTAAAACTCGTTGCCTAATAAGAATTTTGTGGCATCATTCTATTAATTATGTTTTTTTTTTTGAGAGAAGACATAAATTGCATTAAAATGAAAAAGGAGTTAACCTAATACAAACTAGGTAAAAGAAGCAATTGGTCCCTTCTTTAACAAGAAAGAATGACCTTATTAAAATTAACTTTGTTAATTTAAACTTACTATAAATGTAATGAAATCCACTATCTCCTATTTTGAAACTGTTGAGATGCAGGGGATACCAAAATATAAGACAACCCGAGGGTTGATTAGTATCCCAGAGTTCCCATCCAATTATAGAATAAGAAATAGTAAAGATCTCATAAACATTTAGGCAAAGTTTAAAGTAACAAGTTAAACTAAGGAAAAGAAAATAAAAGCTAAAAGTAAAAAAACAATTCAAAAATAAATTCCAAAAGTTTGGTATAATTATACCAAACTTTAAGATCATATTGTCTATCTCCAAAATAATTCCACTTTTGTTGCTATCCACTGTAGAGTTATTCATATTAGAGAGAAAAGAGGGAAGAAGAACCTTTCGAACCGTTCTTCTCTTTGTGTTCAGTCATCTTCCTTCTCGGTATATCTTTCACCGGACCCAGTGCTTGGAGTTCTTTAAATAGAACATGCTTTGAACTAGAGGAAACATTCTTCTTAAAAAATTGTCTTTTTTAAGAATAGTTTTTGTAAAATTCAAACTAATAGCTGAAGGAGGAGAAGAAGACTCATGGATGGAAGAATGAGTGTAATTACCCTTTACACAATCATCAGCCGCCAAAGTTGTTGAGGGTTCAACATTTGTATTTTTTGCTCCCAAAATTTCAGCATCAGATTCAGTAGCATTTTGAGGATTCAAACTTGAAATATGAACATCCTTATTTACTGCCTCCAAAGTATGTGGAAGGTTTTTGCATTCCACTTCCACTAGGTCAGCCCAACAAATTGCTGATTTTTCATTTAGAACTTCCTTAGATTTCTTATTGGATCCAGAATAGTTTTCGGCCAGATCAGGATTCAAATCCGTGACCTGTTTCTTCTCAACCTTTTCCATAACATCTTCCATAATTAATGGTTTTTGAAAGTTCAAATTTTTAGTAAACTTAGGAATGTCTGTTTGAATAACAGACTTTAGTCCAGCTGGCTTAGATGGAGTTAAAACCGGCTGAAGCTTCAAGTTCTCAGCAATGTTAGGATAGTCCGTTTGAATAACAGACTTAGGTCCAGCTGGATTTGTTGAGAAAAAATCCGGCTGCAGCTCCTCAATAGCCTTGTCCACCTCCTTGCTTTGAGGGAATTCAAAATTTGAACTCTGAGATCCTGAAACATCCTCAATAGCTTCTGGATTCCGAAATTCAGGCTGGAATGAATTCAAATTTGAATTCTACAAAAGAGAGTATGATTTGGTAGCATGTTTACTGAATAACAGAAGAGAGCTAAACTTCTTTTTTTTTCCATTTAAGAAGACATACAAACTATAATAACATGATTTTTTTAATAGATGAATAAAAATTCAAAGCATTACAAATGCAAAATAATTGATGCCCTAATATCATATTTTCTAGTAAACTACCATCAATGTAAATGGCTCGCGGGTTTGAAAATGAAAGAACCTCGCACGTAGCCGCGGAAGTAAATATGACGCATCTTTTTTCCGATTTTTTTTTTTTTTGTTTTTCAACGTACACGCGTATCCGATACACATGTCATTTTGAAATTAATTAGTATTTTAATTGGATACGGCTGTAAAACCCGAAAAATGCCAGTTTTAGATCGCAACGAGATTTAAGTGAAAATTTTGAAGTTGTTGGATTTCGACGAAATTATTTTTATAAAATTCTACACAAAATTTTGAGTGATTTGATATATAAAACCTATATTTAATTTTGCTTAATTTAGAAATTAAAATTAGTAAAAGTCTCATAATACCTATTATACCCCTATTACGTATTAAAGGCAAGATGATTTAAGTGAGGGCAAAATTGGTATATGAAAATTCTTTTCTCTTAAGGGGACCGAATTCTATTCGGAATTCAGTCCCCATTTCATTTCCGCCCGAACGCACGAAGAGAAGGCGGACGGCTTGGGCAGACAGGTTAGGGGGACCGGCGGCTCCGCCGACGATTTTCCAGCGAGGAAATTCGTAGAAAGCGTAGAGGAGACTAAGGGAAGGCTATGGTATACATTAGAATTACTATTTATCCACTTTTCTCAAAGATTTTTGGATGAGAAGGATCTAGGGTTTCTCCAAAAGTTGATGTTTTTCAAGAAGATTGTTAGGGAAGATTGAGGAAGAGTTCCTAACAATGAAACATAATTTTCCCCAAAAAATTTTAGGGTTTTAAAACTTAGGGTTTTCCAAATATTGATTATTTTATGAAAATTTCTTAACAAAATTTATTTATAAGGGTCTTAGGAATATTCTAATGTTGAAATTTTGAGTTTTTCATGAAATGTTATTTTTCCAAAAATTTTAATTAATTTAAATTCGAAATTTAGAAAATTCTAATTATTTATTTAATTGAAAGGGAAGATTTGACATGTTGAAATAAGGAGATTAATGAAGTTTTGGCTTTCTAAAATTAGGGTTTTTCTCTAAAGTTGGAAATTTTATAAAGTGCTTTTACAAATATAGTTCCTAAGGGTCCTAAGAGGGTTTCTAAGGGTATAAATTGGATTTTTCGCGCAAAATGATATTTTTCTAAAATTTAAAATTAATAAATCCGAAAATAATTACATTAATGTCAATTAAGAATTTAGGCTAATGATAGATTAAAGATTTATGTTAATGACATTCATTTATGTTAATGACATTGATTTATGGTAATGATATTCATGTCACTTAATGAAAAGAAATTTAGATTAGACATTTATTTATGTTAATGATTTATTTATTTAATGATTATGAATTAAGGTTAATGTTGAGTAAGGGGAATTTTGGAATGCATGAGGACTCTTTTATGTTATGATTATTAATGTACTCTCTTTAGAAATGTTGGAAGTAGATTAGAACATAATAAAAAGAATAGGAATCATTGTTATTATTTTAGAATTGAGAACTCTAAGTTGAAGGTTTAAGATCTTATTAATGTTATTTGAGCAATGAAAGTTGAGACTAGTATTGGGGTCTACAACAAAGCTTGAGGTTTTGGAAAAATATTAAAGCTTGGAAACATTCAAATAAGTACTCATGGTTCTTTATTACAGTGATACCTTTGTTTTCTCTCCTGTTATATATTTTGAAAGACCAAACATGTTTATAAAATCTTGTCAATTTAGATCACGATTATGTTATATTTGTTCAATGATTGATCATATAATTTATATGTTATATCTTATGGAATTATTATACAAAGTTCATATGTTATAGAAATAAGATGAAATGAGATGATATGATTATGATATGATTGTTATATTGAGTGATTGGTTGTGCATGTTGAATTGATGGAGTTCACCCTCTTATGGTACTAGCTGGGGACGCTGTACTCGTGCATATTAAAATGGTAAAGGACATGGAAAAAAGAAATGGTAAAGGAGTACCTTTATGGTACTAGACAGTGGCTCCTGTGATGGTTCTAATATATACAAAATGAGAAAGTTGCGAATATTGATATGAATATGGAAATGAATATTAAAGATATGGTTTTATGATATATGATATGTTTAATGACATGTTTGTGAGAAATCAATTTATATTATGTTTTAAATGAAATATGACATATAGCATATTACTCATTTTGCCTCGAATTTCTGTAGTTTAGAGTCATATTTTATTTACTGAGCTTTGACTTACATTTAGTTGTTAACATATTTCAGGTTTAATTACTTTAAATAAAAAATGAGTAGAAGGGGTAGAAATGCGTAGGAGAGGAGCACTTGAGAAAGGTAATTTTATGAATCTTAATGAGATTATGTTTATGTGTTTTAAATTTTAATGTTTTAGTGGCTCTTTCAAATATTATGGAGATAGATTTAGAGATTTGATAGTTTAGTTTACCGTCCGACCTCCGTTCCCATCTCGCCTATGCGAGCTCATCATGCCGGGTCGTGACAACGGCTTTGACGTATCCGACACAAATTGGTGTCGTATCGGACGTGTATCGTGTCCGACATGTATCTGATATGGTACGCCTTCATAAATAGGTGTATCAGTGCAATATAGGTTTAGCCATTTACATAAGTGGGTTATCATTTCTAATGATTGCTATGGTTTCTCATGACCATGCTGATATTGTTCTTAATTTTTTTCCATGTGTTGAAAGGGTTCAATGTTTTCTTTTTGAAAATTAGTGATTTTTGTACCATCTGAGGTGTCAGTGGTGACATACTCGTTAACCTTTTCTTTCCTTTTTAACTCTATGGCTTCATTTGGGACAAAATTTTCACTGTTTTAAAAGCAGCATTTTAGTACAAAAAATTCTTGAATTTAAATTTTTAATACTAAAAAACTACTTTAGAAAATTGTATGAATCACTCTGCGGCATATGTTAATCATTTAAGCAATCTGTACTTTCACACTTTTTTTGTGGCATATGTTAAGGAAATACAGGCTCTAGTTTTCCTCATACCCTCTTGATGCTTTTAGTTATTTACTCAAGTTGAAATCTTTTGGCTGATTAATGCTTTCTTTTGAATGTGGCCATTAATAATCTGCTTACCTTCATTGTATGAATCATTCTGCGGCCCAGAAAACTCTTCAGTGGAATGGGACAACGAGCAAGAAGAAAGGGCAAAAATGGGGTCGAGAGGATACCTTTAACAAATGGGATGATGATACTTCAAATTGGTTAAGCAATGTAAAATCTTGTGATGCTAAGGAAGAAATGCTAGTTGAAGTTTCTAATGAAAAATGCGCTATTGAAGACGTGGAAGCCTATAAAGAGTCTATTGTTAATCAAGTGGAGCCAGTTAATGGGTGCAGTGGAAAATCTGTTGCTAAAGAATTTGAAGAAGTTAAGCAGCCGTTTGAGTTTGAGAGCTTCAAGCCCCTTATTCGTTTTCCTGAGGTATGCAAACATGACTTGATCATTTTGCTTGAACTAACGGTTATTTCTCTTCTATATCACCTTAATGTCTTAGCTTAGTAGAGAATATATTTTCATTCGATCTAACATGCCTACTAAAGAAGAGCACTAACGTTTTTTTTTTCCACAACTAAAAACGGTGTCATTAGTAAATTTATTTTGCTTGCTAGTTGTCTTTACCTGAGCTATGAAACATCTGTCTGCACGGATAATTGACATCTGGATTTGTTACAGGAAGGTGATGTACTAGTCTACCGTGTTGTTGAACTATCATCTTCATGGTGCCCACAGCTTTCTACTTTCCGAGTATGATTTCGGCCTTGCACATGTTGAAAAAAATTCATGACTACCAGCATAATCTTCTAATATGCATCATAATAAGAAAAAACTTAGTTTTGTTATTTATTCTTCTATTTACTTTATTTATGCTGCGATAGGTTCTGATGGAGATTGTAAATATTTAGTTTAATTATCACTCTTTGCAAAAATAACAACTTAGTGATCTGGAGTTTTACTTACTATTTCAGGTTGGCAGGGTTTCATCATATGACTGCAGCTCTTCAAAAGTTATCCTGCTTCCACTCCCTGAATACCCCCTTATATCGGAAGAGAGATTAGATGAAGGGCAAGAAAGTAGTAGCCTTTATAAAGAAGATGGAACTCTAGAGGTAATCCTAATCATAGTAATGTTCTTTGGAGCTAATTCTTAAATGGCGTGAGCGTTTATTTGTTTTACTTTAATGCCTACTGTTCAGATTGATTTCCCTTCTCTTGTGGATGTGAGGTTGTTTAAAGCCGCTGAGTCTATAGAAACAACTCCCAGCACTACTCCAATAGAAAGTCAGAATGCTGCTGCCGTACATATTCAGGAATCAGCTTCTTGTAGCAGCAACAGGATAGAAATTAGTTCCGATTATACAGGTTTGTTTCTAGTTTATAAGAACTTAGCACTGACAAATGCGCTCATACTATTTCCTTTACTTCAAAACATGATTTGTAAAACAGTTAAGCGAAAGAACTTTAGAGCAATTTTTTCAGTAATCACAGATTTTCAAATTCTCTGCACCACTTTTTTCTTCTTCCTTTTTTAAATGCTAGCAGTTAAGGCTGTTGTAAAATCAACATTTTAGCTTGAGCATGAGAACAACAAGCATCTTCCACGATTGCCTTCATCTTTTATTTCCCCTATCCTGCAGTGAATGATCAGCTTAGTGAGGGCTGGGAGGTCATAAACCGGGCCCTGAACGAGAAGAAAGCTCAGCTTCAGAAGCAAAATGATTTGGATAAAAGAAAGTCCAGCTTAAAAACTACCTCAACTGGTCCATGGTCTTACAGTGCATTGAGAAGGAATGCTTTGGGTCCAACTTTAAGCATGTTAAGAAACAGTAATGATGATACCGGCAAGTGAATGTATCATGACGTCCAACTTCACCATCCTCGTTTCAACTGATGTCATTTGATTTTCTTTGGGCATTTTGTTTACTTGCGAAATGAACAACTGTACCTGGCATTATAATACTTGCCTATTCTTGTAGTTTCATCTGTGGCTATTTAGATACTACAGATTTGAGACTTTTGCTAGACGATACTCATTTGTGCTGATTATAAATTTTGTCCAAGCATGGCCATGGAAACATAACAATGAAGGACTGAAGCCCCGGACCTGGGTGGGATTAAGAGCTATTTTTAAATGTGAACTTGTTTCATTTATATTTTAAAAGCGTCGAGTTCATGAAAACTAGTTCATGTTACATACAATGTTTGTAAATTGATTTGTGTTTTTGTTATGAGATAGAAATTTTGTGAAGATTGAAAGATTTTCTTTTCTTTTTTGAGCTTTGCGTAAAAATCTCACATATAAAGATATAGAAGAAAAGAACATAAAAATTTTGGAAATGAGAAAAATCATTGGCAATGGCTTAGTGTAATAATTTTTACCATGTAGAAAATTATAAAAGTTAGTTGCAGAGATTACGAAGTATAAATTGTATTTCAATCTCTTTTGGTAGTTGAAAAGTTGTGGTAGTATTCAAGGTTGATGATAGTGTTTTGATGATGTTAATCGAGCATTTGTGCTATGGAAATTAGAATTAAATTTTTTTTTTTTTTTTTTTTGAAAAATTGGGGCAAATATGTCCAATTTCATTTTAAAAATGAAAGTTACAAATGAATTGTAAGAAAAATTAGAAAAACCTACAAACTTAAATAAGGAAAACTAGAAAAAAAATGAAAGACAATAAAAACTTCATAGATGGACTTAACCAAAAATACAAGGAATCTAAGTTCAAAAAGAACCCACAAAAGAAAAGAATGTTAGTTTGAAAGTGGAGAAAAAAGCAATGCTTTAAAAATCGGACTGAATCGGCCGGTTCGACTGTGAACCGGTCCGGTTCAGTCCTAAAATTGCTTCTTCATTGGACAAAGCCGGTCAAAATCGCCGGGAACCGGATCTTGTTATTTTAAACTTGCCTGTTCAAATCCAACATTTAATTTAAATTATAATACATTTCTTATTTGAAATATTTGCCCTCAAACCAACATGAAACATCTTCATATGGCCCCATTTCATGTGAGCTCTTTATTTAAGGAAACTCAAAAGGCTATATAAATAATATTAAAAAAGTGTTTCCAAGATATGTGGGATTAAAGAAAAGAGTTGAGGTGTGTATAAGTTCATAACATATATAATGCATATAAAATTTATTTTTAAATATATTTTTTAATTAATTATTTTTTATGTGAATGATAATTATTTATTAGTTAATAATAAAAATTTATTTATTTATACATTATAAAAAATAATTTATCATTAATAGTTTTATCTATTTTTTAATATTTTTAAATATAAATTTATAAAATAACTTTGGTATACAACATAAACATGTAAAATATATTTAATCATATAATATAAAATAAGAATAATTTATATTAAATTTATAAACTTATGTTAGAATTAAATTTATATTAAATATGTAACATGAATTAATAATAATTTATATTAAATTATATTGCTATATGTAAATTAAATTTAAAGTAAAAAAAATTAAAATTTGAAAAATATTTAAATTTAAAATTATCATATTTTTATAAGTTTAAATTCTTATAATTATAAGATTTAGATTTGTTTTGCTTTTAGGTGAGATTTTAAAAATAAATCTTTTACTTAATTATATAAGTTTTATGTTTCATTATTTTTTTTATTTATTTTTTTATCTCATACTTTAAATTATAATATTATTATTATGTTAATTTTATTAAATTTCAATAATATTTATCATTTATTGCATCATCCGGTTCGACCCGGGTTAGACCGGTCAAACCGTGAACCTCCTTCTTCCTGATGAGAAGAACCTATCAATCCACAAAGAGAAGAAACACGCTAGCTATAGAAAAAGTCTTCCTTTCATCACAAAAAATGTTCAAACTTCTCACAGGAATTATCCAACAACAGAAAATCTTCAAAAATTGCCATTCTAAAAAAGTAGCCCAAATTAAGAAATTCAATTATTGGTTGCAAAAATTGGACCATCCAAAGCTTTAACATAAAAAACAGGGTTGACAAAAAATACCATCCAAGAAAAAATCTAAGGCCCCCAATCATCATATAGCCCAAATAACCCTCCGCAAAAAAAAAAAAAAAAAAAAAAAAAAAAAAAAAAACAATAATCATGGCAGAAAACCTTAAATGCTTTGAAAGGAATTCCAGTTAGGAACCTTATCTAATAAATCCTTAAAGATGTAACCACTCACAAAATTAGAGCTAGAAAACTTATTGTCAAATCTCTTAGAATTCCTTTCTTTTCAAATGAAATAAAGCGAACAACAAACAAAAAGGGAAAGAAAATCCACATTAGAATCATAAGGAAGATTAGAAATATAATCCAACAATTGCGCCAAATTGGGTGAACATAAAAAAAAATTTATATTAGGCAAAAAATTAGAAATTCTTTAGTGTTTAAACAAAGGATACAAGTAGTTGAAACATTATGATTTCTCTTAACAAGGATATAAGTCATTTTAAGCCCCTTCAACATAGTCATCTAAGCATAACAAGAGAACCTCAAAGCATATCTTTTATGCTAAATAAAAGGATATCAATCTTCTTTATTGAAGTTATCATAAAAAAGATTTATGAAACATTTGAAAAGAAGGAAGAATAACTGCATTCCAAGAAAATATTAGAAGCTTGTGGATCAAAAATAGAGATTTGAGATACAATAGAACTAACTGTCAATGACAAAGAAAGAGGCAAATTCCAGCAGTTATTAGAAATCCAATCCCCTAACTTTCAATTATGAAAAGAGGAGTCCAAATTTAATATATTCGACACAACAATCTAAGGATCCCAATAAAAAGAGATAGAACTATTAGGAAAGATATTGAACTTAACCTTACTTTTAATGTCCCTCACAATAAAAGAGATATTTTTTCAAAGAATGGAAATAGTTCGAGACCATGGTTTTCAAAAAGCGATATAATTAAACTTAATCTGCATAGCAAGATGACCAATATTATTAATACCTCTCCATATAATAAAACAACTATATGCAAAATAAAGAGCTTCATGATCAAAACTACCAAGACCCCCAACTTCTCTATGCTTACGGACATTTTTCCAAGAAATGATATGAGTTTTCCTACTAGTAGATTCACCATGAAAAAGAAAATTAGAACACACCATTCTAATATATTATAAAAAATATTTAGGCATAAAAATAACCCTAATCCAATAAGAAATAACATTAATAATAGTTAAATTCAAGAATTGAACCCTACCAGCGAATGAAAGCAATTTAGCTTTCCAACAATCTAAAAGTAACGTAATACGACTAAATCAAGGCTGAAAATAAAAAAATTTTAAGCCTCTTACCAGAAAGAGGTAAGCCCAAATATTTTAAAGGATACAAAGAAACACAAATGCCAAGAGATTGATGAATAGCAGCTTCTAAATGAGAATCTTTAGAAATTATAAGAGCGCTTTTTTTATTATTAATAAACAAGCTAGAAGTAGAAGATAAATAAGCCAAAATATCATTAAGCTTGCTCGCATTCTCTAAAAATGTTTACCAAAAATAAGAAGCTCATCTGCTTAAAAATGAGAAAGAGAGTAATCACCTGCTTTAATCTGCTCAAAGCTACTATTATGTGAATAATCATCCAGAATATTAGAGAGAGCGTGTCCATAACCTTGTTGAATACCCGAAGAAGAACAAAAAAACTTATGCATAGTGTTTGAATAGTTGCTATTTGAATGAGTTATATTTATGCAACTTATGTAGTTTTGATGATTCCAAACATTATTGTTCAAATGTATAGTTATCTCCTAACAATTTCAGAAGATTTGCACTTGCTCTTGTGTGTACTAACATTTCAGGAAAATCAGACTCCAGACTACGAAAAGTTCAATTCAAATTCAACATGAGATATTTTGTTTAATTGATGTTTGTCTTTTCTTTGAATTAATTTTGAAAGGGAGTGATTGTAATTGAGTGAATAAAATCTCACACACACAAATAAGGAGATCTTAAAATTCTATACTGATCGTACAGGACGATATTTATCGTACTGGACGATCTGTCAGTTATCTCCTATAGAGCACTTGGAACGAATAGGAACTTGCTTTGAAAAATTTTCTAAGTCCTATTCGTCCAGGACGAAATTTATTATCGTACCAGGCGATGGGTTCTCTGTAAAATTTTCGTCCAGACGAATTTTACCATCGTACGAGGCGACGAGTCCTCTGGAAAATTTTCGTCCAGACGAAAATAAATATCGTACAGGACGATCAGCTCTCTGGAAATTTTTCGTCCAGACGAAAACAAATTATCGTCCGCGGCGATTGGTTCTCTGGAAAATTTTCGTCCAGACGAAATAAATAATCGTCCAGAACGATCGGCTCTCTGGAAAATTTTCGTCCAGACGATCACATTTTCGTTCAAACGATAAACCGACTTAGAACAGTTTTCAGCAGTTTCTAGAACCGACCTTGTAATAACCGTTCGTACTGGACGAACCAAGTTCGTACAGGACGATCAGCTGTACGAAGTCAGTTCGTACACATATACAAATTGGGTCGTTTCAGATCGTTTAAGTAAAATCGTCCAGGACGATCCAGAATCGTACAGGACGATCCACTGCGTACAGAATTGAAAATTTGCAGTTTTTGGGCGGTTTCACTTGTCTTTTATATAAATAGTCCAAATTAGACTGCCACCCAATCTTTTTGTCATTTGATCTTCGTGCCTCTTGAGAAAATAGCCAAGAAGAGAGTGGAAGAGAGCATTCAAAGGAAGATTCCTACCACTGGAGCGAGAAGGCTTCACTTGGATTGCTAAGGTAAGAGTCTCTACTTGTGGAATTGGATTTCTTCACTCTTTTTCTTTCTTCCTTCTAGATTCTTGTGAGAAGATCATTCAAGAAGGTCCGGTTCTCTGCCGACACTTGGAGAGTGTGAACAGACGAGGGTTCTCTGCCCACACTAGGAGAGTGTGAAAGGAAGAAGGTTCTCTGCCGACACTTGGAGAGTGTGAACAGACGAGGGTTCTCTGCCCACACTAGGAGAGTGTGAAAGGAAGAAGGTTCTCTGCCTACACTTGGAGAGTGTAAACAGCCGTAGGGTTCTCTGCCCACACTAGGAGAGTGTGAAAGGACGACGGTTCTCTGCCGCACCGGGTAGTGGTGAAAAGAGTGTTTTGTACAGGCTTCTCCGCCTTGCTGTGGGTGCTAAAGGAGAGTCACTTTGTGGTATTAGTGCAATACTCAGAGGGTGCCTCTGAGGAGTGGATGTAGGTCTGGTTATAGACCGAACCACTATAAATCTGGTGTCATTTACTTTATAGCTTTTACGTTTCCGCACTTTAAATTTCAGTTTTAACAACTCTGTGGTTGAAAAACATTTTTCTACTAACTTTAAAAGAAAATTTTATTTCGGTTCAACTTTATTATTAAGAGGGTTTAAAATTTTAAAAACTACCAATTCACCCCCCTCTTGGTAGCCTTGGGACACTTACTTAGGCTTAACAACCTAATTACTGTACTCAACACATAGAACCATTAAGAATAATAAAAAATAGACATCATCTATAGAACCTTTAATCTAGGAGATATAAATATGAGGAAAACTTTTTTGAACCATTCTAGAAATAAAAAAATCTCTGGAGATAGTATCAAAAGCCTTGTGAATATGTAATTTGGCACAAAAAGTACTTGTCTCTAGAAGAGGAATTAAAATATCTAAGTAATTCAGTAGCTAGAATGATATTGTTCAAGGAAATCTTCTTTTTAATAAATCTAGATTGACTTCTATGAATATTATATGGCATAACACCCTATTTTAGCTACAATTTTATAAAAAATATTGCATAAAGAAATAGGCATGAAATCCAAAACACTAATAGCATTGATCTTTTTTGGGAATAAGAGAAATAACAGTAGCATTAGCAGCTCTATGTATATATCAAGAGTTAAAATAATAAATAATAGCTTTTAGTCTTTAAGACTTTTGGCAATTATTAAAAGGACTAAAAAGAAATGGACAATTTATTTTTAAGAAGAATTAATAATTCAAAAAGACCAATAGGACAATTTATCTTTAAGTAGAGAATTAATATTAATCAGAGCCAAATTAAGATTATGATTTAGAGGATCATTCTGAATAAGGCTGCACAAATCACTTTGATATTTCTTAATATACTCAATAGACGAAAAAAGATGCTTAGAAGAAGTCCAGACTTGCTGCTTAATTAAAACTTTTAGAATACATAATTTACCATAGAGATTGTTAATAGAATTTCCAACATGGGGATTCTCAAAAACCTCAATAAGCAAATCCCAAAACTCAGAATTCAGTTAAATAGTCAGATGATAGATGAGGGTGAACGGGTAATACTTGATGGGTGATGATAATGGGATTCATGAATGGGTGATGATAATATGATTATAGTGAATGAACTATAATAATTAGAAGGTGAGGAGGTAATGATAAAACGACCATCGCCAGATGACAGTAGATGGGCAATTGCGATTCGGCGGCAATAATTAAACAAAAATAGTTGCTTGTAGTGATTGTTGGCAATTAATATTAGGTAGGTTTAGAGTAATTTAAATTTTCAAGATTTCTTTAAAGTCAATCTCGTTTATGTGGAGAATGAGTTGTATATATAATTTTGAATGTTATTTTGATAGATTTTATATAATTTTAGAACATTTTATTAGGAGGTAAGTGTTAATTTTTTTAATTGTAGATTATGTTTTTACATTATTTAGGTGACTTAATGATCTTAGCATTGATAATATCAATATTGATAATTTAGTAGGGGATGACATTCCAGAATTAATAGTTTCAAACTCTGGAAAATCTATCACTTCCTTGGCATATGAGGTGCCATTTCAAAGTGATCAACATACTGGCACAAAACTAAAATGGCTGAAAAGACTTAAGACTTCTCCCAAGGAATTCTTATTTTGGTGGAGGCTTTGCAATGATTGTTTACCAACAAATGTGTGGCTTAATCATAAGAGATTGCAGGATATTACTGTTTGTCTAAGATCATGTACAGTAGATGAAGACCTTAACCATATATCAATTCATTGCACTAAGCTTAAAGAAATTGTGGAAGTTTTCAAACAATGCGGGTTCTTTTTACCTACTTTTCGAAATCTATCTCTGTCTGGAAGTTTTGAAGAAAGCATCTAGAGTAAATAAAGGTTTTGCAAAGCTTTTTGTTTCAGCTGTTTATCATAACTGGAGAGCTAGAAATTTGTTCAAGCATGGAAAGATGATCCTAACAGCTTCTATGATAGCAGCTCATATTCTTACTCAATTTTCTCAACCTCATTTGTTTCCATTTGGTCAAATCTATGATACTAATCAGCAAAACCAGCTGTTGCATGCTTGGTATCCCCCTCCTAAAGATTGGATCAAATTGAAGTTTGATGCATCCTTATTGTAATCAAATATTGCTTCTATAGCAGGTGCTCTAAGAGACGGCAAAGGCATAATGTTGATCGCTTATGGGAAGCAGGTAAATTCATGGGGACAACTCTTTGCTAGAATTGATTGCCATTTTGGATTTCAAATACTTTACTCAAGATTGGATGAAGGAAATAAAAAAAGAAATCATTATAAAAGGAGATAATAAGATTGTTATCAAGGCGTTGCAAAACTCGATTATCAAGCTTTCAGGAAGCATTAATCTCGTATAGCAATTGGACTTCTCTTTTCTAGAATTATTTAAGAATGCTACTTTCCATTATGTTTCTAGAGACTGTAATAGAGTTGCAGATTTTTGTGCTCATCATTCTCTTTTAGGAGATTTTTTTGGATGTTTTTGTTATAAGTGAACTTCCTATAGGTTTTGTTAATTTGGTTAGGAAGGATTGTGATAGGCTTTTTATCACATAGTAGGTTGTACTTTTTCCTTTCTTGATTAATGCAATTTCCAAAAAAAAAAAAATTGATCTTAGCAATGAGTGACCTAAAAAATTAGAGACATCTTTAATTATTATCCTTATTTTTAGCTTAATTTTTAGGTGCATAATTTGAGCTTCATTTGAACTCAGATCAAACTTTTGCTTGTCTTATTAAGATTGCTCTGTTCTATCATAAATTTGTTGAAATTAAAGTTTAAATTGTCTTAAATTTAATTCTAACAATTTATAATTTGAATATTTCATCGGTATTTTTATTTTATTTTATGTGTTTTCTAATGATACATTTTTTATCTAATATTTTTAGACGTTGAATCCTGTCATATAAAAATATATTTGTTTTTAAAAATTTGTAAGCACAAAGTTTATAATTTTAAAATATTATTATGCAAAATCACTCATTAGATGTCAATGTGGCCCTCTTCTAATGTTTGTGAACTAATTAAATTATAAATAAGAATTTCATCCTTGAAGTCAGCACATCAATTAGAGAAAAAAATTGTTAAAACTATTGCTTCAAACTTTTTACATTTACTTGAAACTAGTTGTATGAATCAAAGGATTTCATAATATAAAAAAAATATATTCATATCTAAAGACCTAAAAAACGTTGAAAATAAAGCATTAAATTGGGCTCAAACTACATTGAGCCGAAAGGTTGGCTGATGCCACAAGGGTCACAGTTACCTGCCATGTTGGGTCTTGAACAACCTTTTTTGATGTATTAGGAACAGAAATGTTTCTATTTCTATTTTTTAAAAATATTCTTAAATTATTTTCTTAATAAATTAAATGCATTTAACAACAGAACAATTGCCAAATTTTACAAAAACAAGAAATTTTTGTGCATCTCACCCCATTTTCATGGATAAATAGTTAAATAACCTTACGTGTTTGAGGAATCTCGCATCCACACTTGCATTCAATGTAGAGGAAGTTCATCTATTTCCTATAAAAGCATGGTTTGTGATCATGAGTAAATTTTTTTAGGTATCCATAATTGGGTAATAAGCCACCATTATAGTTTGTCCCATGCTCCATCATGTACATAACTTTTTAAATATGATATCCAGCAATTATCAGTTCTTTGCAAGGTATTGCAATTTGCAAGCCTCCACAAACCTGTAACAACTTGTCGCAAAATCAACAGAACAAAGCATTAATCACCAATTTTCCCTTGAGTTGAAGAATGTTTCCTCAAAGACACCTAAGAAACCTTGAGATACACTTGGAGAAAATAAGGCAAGACACTTGCTTGGAGTAACCGTGTGAACCCCTCAGACTTCTTCTCCTTCACATGCAAGCTCTCCCTTTCTTCTTCCCAATGCTCTCCTATATCCTTCTCCAAGCTCTTCATCAAGAACTCTCAGCAGCCAAAGCCTTTAAATGAGTCTATTGAGAGAGATTAAAGACAAGGCATCACAAAAAGACCTAGAATTCAATTCTGGCTGCTCTGATCGTGTAGTACGATCCATTGATCATATAGAAAGATTAGTTCAAATAATCCTGTTAGTATTGTACGAAGAATAAGGCATTGTATGATTTGTTCAATAAATTGAGATTATCATCTAGTACGAGTTGACAACCATCTAGTGTGATTAGTTCAAATAACTTGGATTATCATCCAATTTGATTGGAGATGATAAACTATCATCCCATTTTAAGATCAGGTTGTACAGTACGATTGGATCCAATCATTCTATATGATCTGACTGGATCAATTAATCCGAAGTCATTTCTTAATTATAGGATTAATGTAGGCAATATTTAATTATATCGTACAATATGATCCATATCATATGGTATGATTAGTACAAATTAGTTATGGTGGATCCTGAACACCTTTCTTTCCTATAGAGTATGAGTCTATTATATACATTCAAATCAATAATTTTTTTTTTTTTGTTTAGACAATCTTCTCTTTTATTTACATAATTTTGTATATTACATTCATATTGGTGGTAGCTTACATTAGTGGGTAGTAGTTTTCCTAGTTTTCTTATGGTGTGCATGTTCTGGACTTTGTAGAAATATGCATATTAGTTCTAGGATGATATAGAATTGGGTATCATTAACACCAATCCCTTTACATATCTATTCATACATACATGCTTATTTTACTTCTATTATGTGTGCTAGAGCCTTGGAATTTTATGCTTGCTGTTAGCAAGGTAGAAGGGTCCCCATTACACATGAGGGGATGCTACAAATTTTTTGTAGAAATATGTATATTAGTTCTAGGATGATATAGAATTGGGTATCGTAGACATCAATCCCTTTACATATCTATTCATACATACATGCTTATTTTACTTTTATTACATGTGCTAGAGCCTTGGAATTTTATGCTTGCTGTTAGCAAGGTAGCAGGGTCCCCATTACACACGAGGGTATACTACACATTTTTTGTTGGTATAGGTTCATTATGTTGGCAAAATTTCAAGAAAACTTGGTAGTTAGAAAATTTAGCTAGTTAATCTAAATAAGATAAAAATTATGCTTTTGGTGAGTATTCTTATTAATGTCACTTAAATGTAAAGTAAAATTACTCATCCTGAGTCATTGAATTAGATTCTGATTTATTCGTTCATTCTCTTAGGGCATCTCCAACGGACAACTCCAAATTTTACGGCAAAATAACGTAGAACTTCAAAATGGCGTGGTGCTGCTCCAATCGAACGCCATTTTAGGTGTTTTTCGGAAGGTAACCATCTTCTCCCTTTCGCACGTTTTAACGGTTGAGAGAGTAAAATGGCGTGGGTGAACAGTGCAACGCTAATATTGGCGTCGCACTGTTCACCTACAAGTAAATGACAAAAATTTTTTTGTTCGGTTGGAGCGACCGACGGATGGCATAGGCTCGTTTGGCGTTCGGTTGGAGATGACCTTAGGATAGAGCTAACAATATCATGCATTATATCTAAGACGATTGTGTGTGTATTAGGTTGTTAGCTGATAGCTCATTCCAAGCAGGCATAAGCCCAGATGTACTTTTTTTATTTTTTTGAAAGAAATGCATCAAATAGCATTAAACCAAAAAGGAAACTAAGTACAAGTAATAAGGGGATCACATTCTTCCTTGATTAAGCCTAACAACAAGAAAGGAATGCGATCAAAAGAAGAGCTATCAAAGAAAAAGCTATTCTCCAATGCCATAGTAGCACAACAATTTGCTACTTTATTACAATCTCTATAAGCATGGAGAAAGACAACCTTATTAAAATCATGTAAAAAACATAAATTCTTATGTGGCCACTTACCCACATTCTCCTTATTATCCTTCAAAGAATTCTGAATGAATTTGATGATATTCATATTATCACTTTCTATGATAAACCCTTTACATTCCAACATCTAGCTCTTCAGAAACTCTTGAACCGTGAGGACTGCTTGTAATTCAAGATAGCCAATATCCCAATGCATTCCATTCTTTCCAAAAGCACTAATAAACCTTCCTTTGTGATCCCGAAAGATTCCTCCAATGCCAGCCAAATTAGAGCTTGTCAAGGATGCATCTACATTTACCTTAATCCATTCTTTCGGTGGAGGGTACCAAGTTCTTTGAGACTCCCTAAGGAGATTAGTACCCCAGCAAGATAGAAATGTACAATATTTGGAAACAGCATAAAACAGAGCATTTGCAGCAATAACAGAACACGTCACAGCATTCTTACCATGTTTAATATCATTTCTACTCTTCCAAGAATAATAGACAGTAGAGCAATACAGCCGAACAATCCCAGGATTCATTACAGACATCTTCCTTAAGTTCTCCAAGCAGCAATCCAGCGAATGAAAATTAGGAATAAAAATTCCCCATTCCCTCAACTTCAGAATTATTTCAATCAGATACTTGCATTTCACCATAATGTGTTCATACATTTCATCAACTTGGCAACCTCTAGGACAAAGACCATTATCTGAGATTTTACGATTCATGAGAAACATATTGGTTGGTATGACTGATTTACCAAGTCTCCACCAAAACATTTCAATATTTTTACTCATCTTCAATTTCTTCACCAAGCTGAAATATTCCACATCCTCCATATTGCATTTGTTGAGCCACATTTGTTCAAAAACCATAGCAAACACTATCTTCCCCGAACCAATCTTCATCAGCTCCATCTGATCCTCCTCATTATACTCAATTGGAATTTTAGTGATTAAAGAGATCAAATATGGATGAAATGCTCTTTGTAACAATTCATAATTCCACATACCATTATCAAGGATTAATTGCTGCACACTCATACCATCCAGGAAATTGCTGTCCACAAAAGTAGGCCAACGATTAATGCATTTATCAAGCACCCAAGTGTCATTTAAGATGCAAATTTTATCTCCTTTCCCCGCCTTCCATCGAACCACCATGTTCAAATTCATTCCACCATCCAGTAAGATTTTCCAAGCATTTGAGCTGATATTCCTGTGAGTTCCACTCATTACATTATCCCCATATTTACTTTCCATGACACAGTGAAGCAAAGAACCAGGCTTTTGAATAAAGTTCAATGTCACTTTGGATCTTAAAGATCCGATTCTCTGTAAAGGAGAATGTAAGCCCAATCCTCCCATACTACTAGGCTTGCAAATATCATTCCAAGCAATGTAATGCATCCCCATAGTGCCATCTTTATTATTCCAAATAAATCTTCTACATAGCTTCTCCAAGTCATGTAAAAGCCTCTTAGGTACCAAAGCTTGGGTAATAAGAAAACTTACCATAGAGAGCAGAGAACTTTCTACAAGAATCAATTTACCTCCCAAGGATAATGATTTCCTGCTCCAAGCATTAAGTCTTTCCACTGCATTACTAAGAACTTCTTGATAATCAGCCATCTTCATTCTTTCAAGTGAGATTTTTACTCCTAAGTATCTCATTTCCTTCACAATCTTAAACCCAAGAAGTCTGCCAATCTTCCTCCTCATATGATAGTTGACTACCTTTCCAAACAGCAATTGAGATTTTCCAATATTAATCCTCTGCCCAGTCCACTTACAGAATTTTTCTACAATTGTCTTCATACTTTTAGCAAGCTCAACAGATGCATGAGAGAAAATTAGAGCGTCATCTGCATATAGTAAATGCGTAATCTTTGGCCCTCCACTTGAAACTTGAATGCCAAGGTTCTTTCCTCTTTGCTCCAATGAGTTAGTAATCAATTGGAAACACATGATGAATAAGTATGGTGAAAGTGGACATCCCTGACGGAATCCACTTTGAGCATTGATCCATTCAGAATTCTTCCCGTTAATAATGATGGAGAATCTCACATCTACAACACATTCTAAGAGTAAGTTAGAGAAAGCAATAGGAAAACCATACCATCTCAAAATATGATGAAGAGTAGTCCATCCCATGCTATCATAAGCTTGTTCCATATCAAGCTTAACGGCCATCATTCCCTTCTTATTCTTTGAAATTTTAAACTTGTGGAAAATCTCCTGAGCAAGCAAACAATGTTCAGCAATAGATTTGCCATGTATGAAGGTAGCTTGTTCTTCGGAAATCATTCTAGCCATTCCCTTCTTCAATCTATTAACAAGCAAAGTAGCCACAATTTTATAATTGGTTTGACAAAGGCTAATGGGCCTATAATTTGATGGAGACAAAGGGCTCTTTATTTTAGGAATTAAGACAATCAACTTGTCCTTCCATTCCTTATTCATATGGCTGGAATTAAAAAAATTCCTTACTGCATTCCAATGAGTTTCCCATATAATATTCCAATAGCTTTTGTAAAAGGAAGAGGTAACGCCATCCACACAAGGAGATTTATTGTTCCCTTGTTGGAACATCGCAATCTGTAATTCATTTTTAGTAAACTCAGCATTTAACAACTCCATGTCTTCGGCATTTAACTTCTGATTCTCCATAATAGAAGGCCATCCTGTGACTTCACATTCCCTATATTCCCATTTCTTCTCAAAGAATTTGGTGAAGACTTTCTCAATTTGATCCTCTTCCACTTGCTATTTATTTGCTTCATCTTTGACTTGAAAAATACGATTCCCATTCCTTCTAGTTGTTGCAAAGTTATGAAAAAGCTTAGAATTTGTATTGCCCTCCTCATGCCACCTAGCCTTAGCCCTTTGATTCCACCAAGTTGAAAGTCTTCTCATAGTGATATTGAGTTGATTAACCTTATTTCTAAGTTCAAACAGGTCATCAGTAGACCAATTAGTACTCAATGCTTCTTTGTTTTGCAAATCAAGGATCTCTTTCTTCAGTTTATCCTTTAAGGCATTCAAATCCTTGCATTTATTTCTGCTCCAGAAAAATAAGGATTTCGAAGTATGATTAAGCTTCTTTTGTAAGACTTCATACTCATTACCATCATCATGCTTCTTCCAGGAGTGATACACTATGCTTTTAGCCGCCGGATAAGATCTCCATGTATCTTCAAATTTGATTGTTCTCATCTTAAGCCGTATTCTATCATCCATCTTGATCACAACTGGATAGTGATCAGACGCCATCCTTGCCAAATGTCTGTTCACTACCAAAGGAAGCTTCTGCATAGCCAAAGAATTCAAAATACATCTGTCTAACCTTTCCCATATCCGAGAATTATCTTCTTTGTTGTTGCACCATGTGAATCTTGGCCCAACATATCCAATATCATGAAAATCTGAATTTACCAGGAAGCTCTTCATTTCTCTCGGTCCCTTGGAAAGTAGGAACCTCTTACCTTCTCTCTTCTCATCTTTGTTTAGAATACAATTAAAGTCTCCCCCTATGATGGAAGGACTAGAATTTTCCATGCTTCTCTTTAATTGATTCCAAAGATCACTTCTCTCCTTGCTGCAACGGCTCCCATAAACCGTAGCAATCTTCCAAATTCCTAAGCTAGGAATCGAAAGATTACCAATGATCACCTGAGAAGAAGCTTCACAAACCTCAAATGACACCAACTTTATGTTCCACAAAACCAGGATACCACCAGAAGTCCCAACAGCAGGTTGGTGAAAATAATCCCACTCATTTCCCATAAGGCAATCCACCTCCATTCTACCAATGCTGGACAGCTTTGTCTCCATAAGCCCAATAAAGAAAACATTTTCATCTCTAACCATTTCCTTAAGATACAGGGAAGCTTCTTTCTTCCTCGCTCCCCTATAATTCCAGAAAAGAATTGAAGACATAATTAACAAGGTATAGAAGATCTTCCCCCACTATTGGGGTTCAATCTTCCATTCCTCTTCTTCTTCTCACTATTAACAGGTCCCAATGCCTTCAATTATTTGGCTAATTTAACCTTGACATCTTCACTACCATAATTCATATCAAGATTTACCTCTGGTTCCAATAGTTCCGAGCCTTTGTCAACCACCTTATCATTACTAACAGCTTTACCCAGAAGTTCTTCCTCATTCTCCTCAACCAGAGCAGCAAACCGGTTTGTTGATTGTTCGAACATACCAGTTACAGCATCTTTTCCAGAGACTTCATCTACCTTATTACCGTTACACTCATCTTGAACTTTCTCCTGGACTTCTTCAAGCTGAACATCCTTCTGACCAACCAAAATTCTATGTTCTGTTTTCCTTCCAATATCCTGCTTATATTTATTTACTGCATTGCTTCTTCTACCTCTTCTATTCTTGAATTGGACATGAATCCCTGGACCAAATTCATTACTCACCACAGAATGCTTATTGTCATGCCTCACCAAATTATCCTGCCCATTATCTGATCCCATACTCTTCAACGATTGATCTTTAATCACCAATGTGACATTTTCCGGACATGTCTTCTTATCATGGCCAACCCTTCCACATTGGTAGCACATAAGATCAATTTTTTCATATTCCACCCTTTGGAAAAATCTCCCAGCCGAACCTTCAACCCACGCACCATTCAAAATTTTCTTTTCTAAATCAATTCTCACACAAACACGTGCAAATTCTCATTTACTCCATTGGAATGTATTTCCATCTACATACATAGGTGATCCAAAGCAAGAAGCAATTCTAGCTATGCTATCTTCATCCCAACAATATAAAGGTAAGCAAGGTAATCGGATCCACACCGATGCAGAAATACCTTTAAACGAATTTGGATCAAAAGCAGGATTCCACCTATCCATACCAATAATTAATCCATTCACATACCATGGGCCCCCGTTCAAAACTTCATCAACCACATCACACGAATTGAACGAACAGAGTATCCAATCCAATCCAATTGAGGTCAAGTGAAATTTACCATATTGGCTCCATTGTCTTCTTAGCTCCGAACTGCAAACTAAGAATGGAACTCCATTTCCCAAAACTTTGAGTACAATCGAGTTCTTCAATACTCTAACATTCTCGGCTTCCCTTTCCGCATTCAATTTTACCGCCACAATGTCCTCAGAGAATTCCATCAAATATCTGTCAAATGTAATCTTGATTGGCTTCGGTTTCGACCAAGCCTCAGCAACTTCGTTGTTATTCTTCACGATATCTTCCTTTCAGGTTTCTAAAGAAACAGCTCCCTCACCCATATTATGCACTTTCTGTGCATCAAGAGCCTCAAAAAAATTTCTCACCCGTAAGACCAAATTTTGAGAAGCCGAAGACTCAACATTCATCAAACCAGGTAGTCTTCAACAATCGTATCCACTCGTGCATCCAATTCATCCATTATCACATTCTTTCCTTTACCTTCAACATTTTCTTGACGGCTCAAAGGCTTACCTCCTTCCCTAATCACTATTCCATTGGATCTTCTATCACTGGACTGAAGAGAACCAGATGACCGTAGAACAATCATGGATACCGGCTGAAGATGTCGATGATACACCGGCGCAGTCACCATCGATCGCAGAAAAACCCGCGAAATCCGATTTCAAAACCAGGAAGAACTTTCTCTCTCTAGAATTCAAACCGGACACTCTCTCTCTAGGATTTCATCGAAAAAAATAAAATAACAATTCAAGCCAAGATGTACTTACACAACTTAACTCTAGAATAAAAATATTATGTCTTTAAATTCTACAAAAACATACTTTTTTTTTTTGAGGGAATAATTTCCATTTAAAATATATAAGGAAACTTTATTATATGTTAAAATTATAATGAGTTTAATCTCAACTTTAATAAAGAGTTTTCTTTTTAGAGATGTAATTGATTATAGGAGATTGCCTATATAGGAACCCAATATCCCAATATAAAATAAACGTTCTATTAGTTTGCTATGATTGGGGAAAAATTTTCTTGATGTCGACTAAAGCGTATACTAGTTTAATTTCATACTTAAATGATAGGTAAATGTGAACTTTACCCTTTAGGATAAGATTTAGATTCCCTATGCCGAGTGAGTACAAAAATAAATCATTTCTTTCCCCAAATTTATGATGTAGTGTTAGTTTAATCTTCAAGATAATTAACGCTAATTATATGGATTTTTCTAAAAAAAATATGACATACATTTTTAGTAATACAACCATCATTAAATTTATTCATATGATTTTTCTGATGACTCCACTAGGGATTGGGTTTACTTTTCGTCTTTAGTGGAGATTAAGCTCTATCTTATAATACAAATATTTATATAAGTAATTTGCATATTTCATTCATTGTAATTAAATTCTAATTTCAATCATCAAGTTTAACGTCTATCTTCAATCAATCATCCTTCCAAATCTTCACTATACGATCATGTCTTTTCTATGGTTTGGTTCCTTAGTTACGTTCCTTTCACCTTCCATTATCAATTATCTAAAATTTCCTATAGAGATCGAGTAGATTTAATTTAGTATGACCTTCTTGTTAAATTTTAGAGAAAATGTTTGGCAAACTCTTCTTCAACTTCAACGTCACTTCAGCCCAATTTGTAGAGGGCTACCAAATTCTATTTGGGTATGTATTTGACAACATGTAGTTAACTTTCTCATGAACACAAGATAAAGTAGTGAAAACTATAGTGGTTTCCACAGTTTCAGTCCTTTTCATATCAACATAAAAGGTGGGTATGTAGCTGTTCTTATTACTACTAAACTATTAGTCTTGTCTCATTTAACTTTCCCCCAGTCAGCTTCCATGACCATTGGGAAGTCTCATGTTATCTCTAAAACTCCTATACTTGGAAATTTTGAGATGGGTCATCTTCTAGAGTGAAGGAAATGACTAAAGTTCAATGTCGTAACATGAATTGCCGCAAGAGGTGGAGGGCTAAGAAGGCCAAGATGATGGAAGAAGATAATCTTATCACCATTACAACAGAAGAAACAAAGAAAATAGTTTCTGAAGCACCTGAGGCATACATTAATTCTCCTTAGTTAGCTAGTAGTAGATTTCATCCACTGTTAGCTGTTGCTGAAGAAGAAAGTTTGATTAGATAGCAAACTCCCGTATTACTTTGTTTTATAGAAATCCTATCTTACCTTCTCTATCTAAAAAGAAGATGAAGTTCAAAACTCTTGTAGACTGATTAATCCATATGTGCTAATTATGGGCAGTCAAAGAATGAATTTCTAAGAAGTGTCAAGTATGTCATTTCTATTGGAGTACAACCACACTTGAGTGGATGACAGGGATTGTTGCATCCTATTAAGAGAATAGTATAGTTTCAAGAATCATGTTTGAGTTTGATCGATCATTGTTAATTATTATCATAGATAACTGAATAAACTTTCATACCATAATTGGCATGCAACATCAACACATCAATAAAGTCAATAAAGTCCTATCAAATCTTTGTGGTGCAAAGCATTAGCCCATCAAGGTATAATCCCATATCTCTTCCATCTTCAAATCAATATAGGAATCTTCCAATGAGAACCATTGGTCATTCTTAAGGTCAATATCCATCAAGGGTTGATCAATATCATTTAGAAGGTAACAAATCTTCATCCCACTTCAATACAAGGAGGTTGAATTCAACAAATTAGCCAACTTCAACATCTATGGGAAGAAAGTTTGGTGGCCTAAAATGGTTGCTAGTCAACCTACGTCTAATTCTTATAACGCAGTTAAGAAAAGATAAGGAAAAGCAAGTTTTTGATAGAATTGTTATTTTCTACAAAAAAAACACTTGTAGATTGACATAATGTGGAAGGAAAATCAATAGAAGAAATAATAGACCATCTGAAAGAGAGTATCCATCAGATAGATGAACAAGAAGCTGTAGAAGATGCAAAAATGAATTAAGAGATGACTAGTAGTGTCAATATGGTTAACACCCATTCATCTCTATGAAGAGAAAGAAAATAATAAGGGTTAAGTAGGACCAGCTAATAATGATTATGATGAAGATGATACAATAGATTCAACTCACCATCTGTGAAAACAATGGAGTTAGAAAGATGAATAAATATTAAGGATGGAGAAAAGTTAGAAGAGATGATGGCTATGATTTTTAATATCAAGGGTAACATGCTTCTTGTTCTAGATTCTCAGGTCAACTCTTCCCCTGATGAATAAATATAGTTGAATAGTAAGAATAAGGCAAATGAGATAGAAGAACTAGAAAAGATAATGAACAAACCTATAAATGTAGAACCAGCATCGATGCAATTAGTGATATAAAGCAAATGCTAGAATAATAAGTCAAAGAAACGTTAGCCAAATCTCAAGGTACTTCATCTATTCAAAATGCTAGATCATATTAGTAGAACATGACTTGGCCCCTTATCCAAAAGAATTTATACCACTATTTTTCAAAAATATTGATGGTATATGTAGTTCTATGAAACACCACATACACTACAGAGCTAGTGCTACAATGCTGGTGGCAAAGATGCCCTTTTATTCCGGCAACTTATTAGTAGCTTATTTGTTATTGCAGTTGATTATTATATTGAACTACCAATGGGTTAGTTCATACCTTCAATGAGTTAGAAAATATGTTCATGAAAAGATTTTCAGGTGCAAAGCATCACATCAATGTTGGTATTATGGTAGTTAAGAAATAGAAACCAAGCGAAATTCTAGTAGATTATATATTAGATGGAGGAACTTTAACATGAGATGTGAGCCACAAATGCAATAAAATCATGCTATAGTGCATAAAATTATGCTATAGAGATCTTTATAAAGAATATTCATGGTTTGGTCACCTTTCTACTTAAAGGCTTCACCATTAAAACTTTTTAGAAGTTGTTGAGTAAGGCCACTAATCTTCAAGATGAAGCGTCTCAACTTACATTCTTAAAGGATCAATCTTATTTAGAAATAAAGAGGTTAAAACATCATAAAGTTCTTAAGTGAAAGACTGGAAAAGTATCTATAGGATAAGGGGAAACATTTAATGCAGATTCAAGTGTTGAATTAGAGAACCTCCCTAGTATCTGTAGTATAATAAACCGCTGAATGAGAAATAGTTCAAACCTCGATCCAATCTCACATATGAAGAGATAAGATAGAATTTTGATGCATTAAAAAAAAAACATACCCATTTAAGAGAGAGGCCATTAAGAAAATGTTTAGAAGCTTCACAAATAAGTGAGGTTTTAAGCATTTTGATCCTAAAAAAATAAGAAGACTGTAAAGCAGGGCAACCTAATTATTGTTCATATCACCAAATGCTAAGCTATGAGTTGGAAGATTACATAACTTCCAAAGAATGGTTTGATATGAATTATAGAGATGAGATAATTGTGATACCCAAAGAATATTTAGTGGATTCAAGTGAAGGATCTGCAAAGTTTATATTTAGTGAGACTTCTACTGCTCCTTTTTTAATATTTGATAATATGTGAGATGTAACATTATCCCATTCTTTTAAGAGGATCCTTAATAAAGTATATCATTTATCTTTCTAGGAATCCCCAAGAGCACAGAATCCCATCCAAATAGATCTGGTAGCTTATGAGGAGGAGCAAAATAAAATTCTAACAAAAGAGTCTAAGGAAGTTTGAGTTAATGAAGCTTTTGAAGTCTTGAGGGAGGAGGGAAAGAATAAAATTGAGTTATGTTCTAATAAAATAGTCATTTCTGTAAATGGTAAATATATGTATCTGAAACCATTAACTCTATATGACTTTTATTTTTTCCCTCCTGGGACTATGAATCTTGATCAAAATTTAAATAACAATGAAATTAATTCTCAAGAAATACCTATAAATTATGTAGATGAATAATTATAATATTAATATGATAGTGATTACCCCATACTAGATGTGCAAAGTGATCCATTCAACATCAAATTAGAAATTTCTAATTTAGATAGTCTGCCAAAGGACAATTAGGTGACGATCAACGATTAACATTAAAAACCCAGAGAAGATCCTTCCCCCAAAAAACTAGTAGAAGTCAATCTTCATAGTAGTAAAGTTTTACATCCATAAACTATAACTACTAATAATAGAAAGCAACTTATTGAAAGTCTAGAAGTATCTAACTAGTTTCAATAAGCTCCATAGCCAGATGTAGAGAATACATAATTTAAAAGTGGATTTTAATGACTTAGCACATCTTAGAAAACTGCCTGTGAAATTGAGTACCTACAATTCTTAGATTCTATCCAAAGAAATAAGGGAGGATTTAATCAAAGCTCTACTTAACCTAAAGATATATATATATATATATATATATATATATATATATATATATATATATATATATATATATGGATTAGCTAACATCAATGCAGTCAGAAGAAGCACTATCCTATAAGGAAGTTTTAGGAGTTATGTTCTTAGATGAAGATTTGCTATTGGGAACTACGAATCATAATCGTTTATTATACATTTATATAAACATAGACAAATTTAAATTATCTTGTTTTCTTATTTATCTAGGCGATTAAATCAATATTATGAATCTTAGAATTGTAGGATACTTAAGGTTAGATACTGACAAACTCATCTTTAATAAAATAATGTTGTGACGATTCAACAAAATAGGTGAGAGGGATTTATTTTAGACAACTTTAATGTTAGAAAGTGAAACCCTAAAAATTAAAGACAAATTTCATATAATAAATTATGAATCTTCTTTTAACGCTTTACTAGGTAAACCTTATCTCCATAAATATATAATGGTGCCTTAAAACCTTTTTCAATATATCAATTACTCTGATGAGGGAGTAGAGCATTGTATTAAAGGTGACAAGAAGTCATTTTAAATTCATGAAGTTGATATGTATGAAGATGCTTCATAATATCGGCCTAAGGAGTAGGCTATTTTCCTAGAAATCTCAATCTGGCTGAAGTAGAAGAAAAGGAAATGATAGAAAAGAAAGAAAAAGAAGAAGAAAAAAAGAATAAAAAGAAAAAGAACATTGTTTCAAACTGTAATGTGGAATTCACTAGTCACTTGCCCCTCCCTCACAAATAGGTCATAGAATAGAAAAAAATTAGAGGAAATGGTCAAGGATGAAAAAACCAAATGATATGAGAAAATGAAAAGCAATATATGCAAATAAAGGAGCCTGTAATACATTTTGATTTGGAATCCAATTCAGATGAAGAATCTTATGTGTTTAAGGAGGACCCACATGCTATAAAATATTAGAAATTTATCAATAAGCCAAAGTTTGAGATTTCTATAGAAATTTATAATAATGAGAATAGGGTCGAAGTTACTAAGGAAGATAATTCATATTTATATACCATGGAGTGATTAACAAGGTTTGTGGAAAATATTACCTTAACCTCAATATCCCAAAATGATATAAAGAGTTTGGAGATGAAAGCCTTGCTTCCTTTAGATCCAGATTGTAACCATAATATCTATGTACCTTCCACCAATAAACTCCTAAAAATTGATATAAAAATCGATGATCCATTCATGGATGAGATAATAGAACTTCTTTTTTATTCATATTCAAATTGTAAAAATAAATTTGCTAAGCAAGGTTTGACACCTTAAAATTGGACGAGAGGCGAAGGACAAACCTATGCACTACAAAATACCATAAATACACATCAAGATTGGGTGTTGGCCCCGCTACTCTATATTCGTTTGATGATAATCAGTATTACTTATTAATATTAAATAAACTTGAGTATGATAGTCACTTTTAAACAAATGTTAAATCTTTTAATGAACTCTATTTAGAAATTTCAGAAAATATGGATAACTCTCAAGTTATGGATGCTCCTCAAAAATTTGAAGAGGAGATCAAATTTATAATTGATGATATAGAAAAAATATATATGGGTTCTAAAGAATCATCTAATCTTCATCAGCTCTTTATTGAATGAGGATGAGGCAAACAACATGATTAAGTTATTATTAGAATTTAAAGAATGTTATTCCTAGAATTATGAAGAGATGCATGGATTTTCCCCTATATAGAAGTTAATAAGTTGGCAATTCAACTAGAGATGGATTTAATAAAATTAGCACCTAAAAGGAAGTGACTTGACATCGAGCAGCAGGTCGAGGTTCAAGTTAAGAAGTTAATTAATACTAGCTTTATTATGGAGGAGTAATGTCCAACTTAGTTAGTAATGTCCATCATTGCAGTCAAGAAAAAGAATAGTCAGACATGCATTTGTATCAATTTTAGATATTTGAATAAGGCCTATCTTTTGTTCGATCTTTGAGTCCTGAAAAGTCAGTAGAAGGGCTTAACGGAAATTTTTGGAAAGGGAATTTCTAGAGAGAGAGAACGTCTGGGTTTCTAGAGAGAGAATTTCTTCCTGTGGTTCGAATTATTTTTTCCCGTGTGTTTCTGCAGCTGGTGGCGCGGCCTTTGGATGATGATCGGAATTCTTTGCTGATTGCTATGGCTGTTCCGCGACCTCCAGTGTCGTTACGAACTGGTGGTAGAGGCGGTAATGGGGTGGTAATCAGAGAAGGGATGAGACCTCTGTCTCGTCCTTCGGTGGTTGAAGGAAAAGGAAAAAAGGTAATGATGGAAGATGAACAAATTCGGAGGCGTGAGGATCTTGGGAGGCCAGGTATTCTGAATCTTGATTTTTCTAAATCTGGAGATGTATCATTGAAGGATTGTGAATCTTTTAGTATTCCTGGTTTGAATGAGGATCACGTTTCTTGTTTGAAAAATGGAAACAGTCAAGAACGAGTTGATGTTCTTGATCTTGGTAATGATCATGGAAGGGATTGGAAGAATGAAGGAAGGTGACGGTTGATGCAAATAAACAAGAAAACTGGAATGAGATTGGTAATGCGTGGACCAAGCCGAAGCACATCAAGATAGATTGGAATAGAGAGAAAATTGAAATGTCGGATGATGGGGTTGCTGTTTTGTTAAATTCGGAGATGGAGGAGAAGAATAAGCATGTCCCGAGACACTCTGTGGTGATCAAAGTTCTGGGTAGCAATGTGTCATTCTCAATGTGTAGCTTGGAGCTGAGGAAATAGTGGAGTAAGTATGGAGGTTTTCATTTAACCTCAATTGGAATGGATTGGATCTTGTGTTCTTTCAGGATGGAGGAGGCTGTGGAGGAAGTACTTAATGGTGGACCATGGTTTATCGGAGGACACATTGTTGGAATGGATCGGTGGACTTCTACTTTTGATCCTTACTCTTTCAAGGGGGTCACCGCTCCCATAGGGATACGATTCCCCTATTTGCCGCTTTATTGTTGGGATGAAGACAACATAGTGAGAATTGCATCTCGTTTCGGGACGCCGATGTACATTGATGGTAATACCTTCCGGTGGGGGAAGAGGGAGTTCGCTCGAATATGTGTCAAAATTGATTTGGAAAAGAAGTTACCAAACGGAGTTTGGATGGAAGGATCAGCGGGCAGATTTTTTCAGCGGGTGGAATATGAGAAGGTGGATTTGCTTTGTTACCATTGTGGTCGTGTGGGTCACAACAAGAATGAATGCCCTGAGGAGGTTGCTCAAGGGATTACAGATCAGTCCACATTAAAATTGGTTGCAGATGAGCCCAGCAAGACTATCCTTGAAGCCAATTCCGGGATGATCAAGTCTGAATACGGCCCATGGATACATGTTCATTTCAGAAATAATCGTTTTGTTAAGGCATTGGGTGCTGGGAGAAAACTGAATGATCGATAGATAAATAAGATGGGTAATATGGGGTCCAAACTTGTGAAGAAAGTTGACTCTATTGAGCTGAAGAAGGGAGATAATGTAAGTAATCTGAACTTAATGTATGATAAAATGCCTGTGCAGAATAAGGAGGATGGTGGACAGTAGAATGTTGTTAAAAATTCTCAGCCAATTGAGGTTAGTAACAGATTTGATGCTCTGATGGTTGATTCTGGTGATGAACATGTGAAGAATAATATGGATGTGGATAATTCTGAAGCCTTGGGTAGTCAGTGCACTGAGGAGATTAATGGAGAAGGAAATAATGCAGTGAAAATTGTTGATAAGATATGAAGAATACTGGTTTGGGATTTCAAAATGGGAGCAGTAAGGTTAAATTAGCCAAGGAGTTAAGATCTTTGGGATGGAAGGGTGAGTTCCATGAGTGGGGAGGTTTCCCCAATAAAATTTTAAATGTCTACCCTTCTTTTTTGGAATTGCAGGAGGGGCTAGGAAGAGGGAGGCTGCCTTGTATCTGAAGGAGGTGGTTAGAGAACAGGATGTTTGTTTTATTGGCCTTTTGGAGACTAAAATGACTTGTATTGGTAGGAAGGAGATTGACTATCTCATTGGGAATGATTGGGAATTTTTTCATATTCCAGCCGTTGGCTTGTCAGGGGGTATGCTGGTGCTATGGGACAAGAGAATTGTGTCTTTTGTGGTCAAGGGTACTTCTTCACAAATGATCTTGGGGGATCTATTGATACCTAGCATGGGATTATGGAAGATTGCAATGGTGTATGGGAGTCGTTGTTGCAAAGAAAGGGAGGATCTTTGGAGACAGCTTGAAGATGGTTTGAAAGAACCTAATCCATCCATCATTGGTGGGGATTTTAATTGTATTTTGAACAAAGAGGAGAAGAGAGGAAGTAAGAGATTTGTATTTTCCAAAGGGCCGAGGGAGATGAAACAATTTATGACAAATTCAGATTTTCATGATGTTAGGAGCATTGGACCAAAGTACACTTGGTGTGACAACAAAGAAGGAACTTCTCGAATTTGGGAAAGGTTGGATAGGTGTTTGGTAAACTCGATTGCTCTCCAGAGAATCCCAGCAGCTATGACTAGGCATTTAGCAAGAGTGGCATCGGATCATAGTCCAATTGCCATTAAATTGGATGAGAAGATTCAAGTCAAGAGGAATAGTATCAAATTTGAAGATACTTGGAGGTCTTATCCGGCGGCTAGAAGCATTGTGTATCATTCTTGGAAGAAGAATGATTTTGGTGATTATAGTGAAATCCTTCAAAGGAAGAATTGTAGAACAATGAAGGCATTGTTCTTTTGGAGCAAAAATAAGTGTAAAAATCTGAAGACTCTCAAGGAAGATTTGAAGAAGGATATTATTGATCTCCAAAACAAAGAGGCTGATGGAGTTGGCTGGACTAATGAGGACCTCATTTTGCTTAGAAGTAAAGTGCACGAGCTTAATGTAACTTTGAACCAGTTAGCTACATGGTGGAATCAAAGGGCAAAGGCTAGATGGCATGAAAAAGGTGACAACAATTCAAAGATGTTCCATAACTTTGCATCGACTAGAAGGAATGGGAATAGAATAGTTCAAATTAAAGATGTGAATAATATATATATCAAGTTGAAGATGATGAAATTGAGAAGGTATTCACTCATTTCTTTGAAGCCAAATGGAGGAACAGAACTTGTGAGTTAACTGGCTGGCCTACTATTTCGGAAAAACAGAAGTTAAGCCAAAGTGCTGTTGATGAATTGTGCTCGGAGTTTACTTTGGCTGAGCTACATATTTTGGTTTTTCAGCAGGGTAACAATAGAGCTCCAGGTATGGATGGAGTGACTTCATCTTTCTATAAATGCTATTGGGATATTGTGTGGAAATCCCTATGGGAAGCTATTAAGAGCTTCCTTAATTCTGGCCATATGAACAAGTCTTGGAAGGATACTCTAATTGTCTTGATTGCCAAAATCAAAAGCCCATTAACTCCCTCTAATTATAGGCCGATTAGTTTATGTCAGACTAACTATAAAATTGCAGCCACTATTTTGGTTAACAGATTGAAGAAGTGCATTTCCAATTTGATCACTGAAGAGCAAATGGCCTTCATGCCGGGAAGGTCTATTTCTGAACATTACTTGTTGGCACAAGAAATTGTTCACAAGTTTAAATTCTCCAAGAATAAGAAGGGGTTGATGGCATTGAAGCTAGATATGGAACAAGCTTATGATAGCATGGGATGGCTGGCACTTGATCAAATCCTTAAATGGTATGGATTTCCTTGTATGTTTTCTAAACTTCTCATGGATTGTGTTGTAGGTGTGAGATTTTCAATCATTATAAATGGAAGGAATTCTGAGTGGATTGATGCTCATAGTGGCTTTCGTCAAGGATGCCCATTATCTCCTTATCTCTTCATTATGTGCTTCCAGTTGTTTTCTAATTCTATTGAGCAGAAGGGTCATGATCTTGGTATTAGGGTCTCTCCTAGAGGCCCTAGGATCACTCATCTTTTGTATGCAGATGATGTGCTTCTTTTCTCTCATGTGTCCATCTTTTTAGCCAAATTATTGAAGAGGATAGTTGAAGATTTTTGCAATTGGATGGGCCAAAGAATAAATGTTAGTAAATCTCAGATCTTATTTGGGAAGGCAGTTGGATACACAATTAAGAAGAAGGTTACCCGTTTGTTTGGCTATAAGAATGTGAAGGAGTTGAGCTACCTTGGGATCAAGTTGTCCTTAAATAGATTGAAGTTGGTTGATTTTCAAGATATGATAAGCAATGTTATGGATAAGCTCAATGCTTGGGGAAAGAAGACTTTATCCTTGGGAGGTAAGATTACTCTTATCTCTAGTTCTTTGTTGACTATGCCAAATTTTTTAGTAACCCACTCTTTAATTCCTAAAAAGTTGTTGTATGAGATTGAGAAACTTTGTAGAAAGTTTCTTTGGCATAATTCGGGAGGAGAGTATAGTTTGCACTATGTGGCTTGGGAAGAATTGTGCAAACCGAGAAGTTTGGGAGGTATGGGTCTTCATTCTCCTTTGTTGAGAGTTAGCTCTTTGAGATCCAAATTGGCATGGGATTTTTATCAGAAAATTGAGTCTCTTTGCTTTAAAGCTATCAAACACAAGTATAGAGAGGATTTGATGATTGGAACACAGAAGAAGTGTACTGATGGGGGAAGACAGCTGCAGAACATTACCAAATGGGTTGTGGGTAATGGCAATAATATAAACGTCCTAAATGATATTTGGGTGCTGGACAAAAGCATTAACAAATGGCCTAGTTTGGTGGACTGTGTTGCTTTGGAAGGGTTGAATGTCAGCCAACTGCTATCTAGTGAGGGACACTGGAATTATACGTTGCTTAAGGAAGTTTTTCATCCAGATTTTTTCATGTTGATCAGTAATGTCCATATCATTCCTGGGATGGAGGATCGGAGAGAGCTGCTAAGGATGCTATCGGGTAAGTCTATTTCAGCAATGTCTTATGAATATATTCTGAAGTGCACTTACAATTTTGATTGTGAGGATTACTACACATGGTTGTTTAAGCTCAAACTCAACAAGAAAGTTGAAATTTTCTGGTGGAGACTTGGAAAATTTGCTATCCCCACAAATGTTGTTCTGCATTACCGCAGGCTTGTGATGGATAAGGCCTGTGCTAGAGGCTGTAATAGTATTGAAAGCTATGAGCACATTATGGTACATTGCAACTATTTGATTGATGTCATAAAATAGTTACAAGATTGGGGTATTTGTATTCTGTTTTTCAAACTATTAACAGTTGTCTGGAGGAGCTGAGGAGAATGTCCATCCGAAATCCTGGTATTGTGAAGATTTACTGCATTGTAGTGTATTTGTCTTGGAGGAATAGAAACTATGTGAAGCATAGAAAATCTGCACTGCCTTCTTCTATGACTGCTTCCAATGCTTTGGCTTTGGCTAGTAATAAAGGCAGTCTTTATCTTTCAAAATGGGGAACCAATCTCCTTAGGGAGTCTTGTGAGTCTTGGTGCCCTCCTCCGAAAGATTGGATGAAGATAAATGTTGATACTTCACTACTTAGATCTAACTATGCTAGAGTGGGGGGAATTTTTAGAGACCATAAGGGAAGGTTTATACTTGCTTTTGGGGAGAAGAAGGTTCATTGGGACATTACCAAACTCGAGATGGAGGATGTTTTCTCGGTTAAAGATTATATTAGGAGTTGGATGCTTGAGTACAAAGGGGTGATTATTCAGAGTGACAACCTCAATGTTATTAGATTCATTCAGGATTCATTCAAGAAGAATAAGCAGATCGATGACAGATGTCCTTTGAAGGAGATTCTCTTTGTCAATGATTTCCATAAAGTGGTCTTTAATCATGTTCATAGGAATTGTAATAAAGTGGCCAACTTATGTGCATCCATGGTTAGTAGTAAGAGCTTTTTCTTTAATAGTTTTACTTTTGGTAACATTCCTTCCTTGCTTTTATTTTCTATCAAGGAGGAATGTGATGCCTTCCATTCTTTCAAGTGTAATTAGCTTTTCTTTGTTCTCTTAATGCAATTAATGCAAGTCTTAAAAAAAAAAAAGAATAAGGCCTATCTTAAAGATGGATTTCCACTTCCAACACCAGAACTCATGGCACATATTGTTGAGTCTAGTAATTAGGTTGTTAAGCCTAAGTTAATGTCACAAGGCTACCAAGAGCGGGGGTGAATTGGTAGTTTAAAAATTTTAAACCCTCTTTTTTTTTTTAAATTATGTTGAACCGAAATGAAAATGTTTCTTTTAAGTTTTTGTAGAAAAAGTTTTTCAACCACAAAGTTTTTAAGACTAAAAATAAAATGTGGAAACGTAAAAATAGTAAAGTAAATGACACTAGATTTATAGTGGTTCGGTCTAAAACCAGACCTACATCCACTCCCCAGAGGCACCCTCTGAGTATTGCACTAATACCAATAGTGACTCTCCTTTTGCACCCATAGCAAGGCGGAGAAGCCTTTACAACACACTCTTTTCACCACTCCCCGATGTGGCAGAGACCGTCATCCTTTTACACAATCCCCAGTGTTGGCAGAGAACCGTCGTCCTTTCACACTCTCCTAGTGTGGGCAGAGAACCCTTCGGCTATTTACACTCTCCAAGTGTAGGCAGCGAACCCTTCGGCTATTCACACTTTTTAAGTGTAGGCAGCGAACCCTTCGGCTATTCACACTCTCCAAGTGTCGACAGCGAATCGGATCTCCTTGACAGATCTTCTCACAAGAAATCTAGAAGGAAGAAAGAAAAGAGTGAAGTAATTCCAATTCACAAGTAGAGATTCTTACCTTTGAACTCCAAGTGAAGCCTTCACGCTCCAGTGGTAGGAATCCTCCTTTGAATGCACTCTCACACTCTCTCCTTAGCTATTCTCTTAAGAGGCACGAAGATCAAATGACAAAAAGATTGGGTGGCAGTCTATTTTGAACTATTTATACAAAAGACAAGAAAAACCCCCCAAAAACTGCAAATATTCAATTCTGTACGCAGTGGATCGTCCCGTACGATCATGGATCGTCCTGGACGATTTTACTTAAACGCTTTGAAACGACCCTATTTGTATATGTGCACGAAATATTTTCGTACAAGCTGATCGTCCCGTACGAACTAAGTTCGTCCGGTACGAACGGTTATTACTAGGTCGGTTATAGAAACTGCTGAAAATCGTTCTAAGTCGGTTAATCGTCTGGACGAAAATTAGTTCGTCTGGACGAAATTTTTACAGAGACCCGATCGTCCTGGACGATAATTAATTTTTTCTGGACGAAAATTTTACAGAGAGCAACTCGTTTTCTGACGATAATTAATTTCGTCTGGACAAAAATTTTACAGAGACTAGATCGTCCTGGACGATAATTAATTTCGTCTGGACTAAAATTTTACAGAGAGCAACTCATTTTCTGACGATAATTAATTTCATCTGGACGAAAATTTTACAGGGACCAAGTCGTCCTGGATGATATTTAAGTTCGTCCCGGACGAATAGGACTTAGAAAAATTTTTCAAGCCAGTTCCTATTCGTTCCATGTGCTCAATAGGAGATAACTGTCTGATCGTCCTGTACGATCTGATATCGTCCCGTACGATCAGTATAAATTTTATATGATCTCCTTATGTGTATGTGTGTATGTTTTTATTCACTCAATTACAATCACTCCCTTTCAAATTTAATTCAAGGAAAAGTACAAGCTTCAAATTTACAAAGTATTTCATGTTGAATTTGATTTGAAGTCTTCGTAGTCTGGAGTTAGATTTTCCTGAAATGTTAGTACACACAAGAGCAAATACAAATCTTCTAAAATTGTTAGGAGATAACTACACATTTGAATAATAATGTTTGGAATCATCAAAACTACATAAGTTGCAAAAATGTAAAGCATTCAAATAGCAACTATCTTAACACATATCTCTTCCTTGTATATGATATTTTCTTTATGGATGGTTCATCCAAATATAATCAAATTAAGATGGACCCCAAAGATGAAAATACATAGTATTCAGACTTCCATTATGGATCTACTGCTACAAAGTTATATCGTTTGGGTTAAAGAATGGTGTAGCAACTTATCAATGAGTAATGATGAGGATTTTTTGGTAACTCATACACTAATAGGTGGGGTGTTATGTTGATGATCTAGTCCTTAAAAGTTTTATAAGAGATGATCATTTATATGACTTTAGAATTATTTTCCAAAGATTACATTAATATAATTTAATGATGAATCCTTTGAAGTGTGCCTTCAAAGTCAATTCAAGAAAATTTTGGGTTTCTTAGTTTGACACCACAAAATTAAAATTGATCCAAATAAATTCAAAGCTATAATAGCAATATCACCATCTAAAATCCTTGCCTAATTGAGATATTTCCAAGTCCGTATAGCATACATTAGAAGTTTCATATCAAACCTTTTAGGCGGATGTTAGTTGTTTATAACATTGTGCAAGAAAGATGCACCATTTATGTGAGATGAGAATTACTAGAAAGTGTTTGATAGTATAAAGCAATATTTGGAAAAATCTATAGTACTTACATCCCCCATACCAGGGAAGTTGTTGATCCTATATACGGTAGCTTTAAGTGAATCTCATGGTGCCTTATTAGCTCTGAGAAAGGAAAAGAGAATGTACTTTATTTCTGAGTAGTTGTTTACTTCTTATCGAAGTAAATTATTCTTGAGTAAACAAACATTATTTGGCCATGATATTTGCCACTCAATTGATGAGGCATTACATACTTTCTCATAAAGTAAATTTGATAACCAAAATAAATCCATTATAGTATCTAATGAATGAAATGACATTATCTGGAAGATTAGCATGATATTCGATGAATCTATCATAGATAGATATTATTTCATTCCTTTGTGAGCAATGAAAGGATAAGCTAGTAGACTTCCTAGTAGCTCATCCAGTGTAGGATGATTGCCCAATAAATGATGAACTACTAGATAAACAAATCATGAAACTCAAGTAAAATGAAAAGTTCTTTTGGGACATCTATTTTGTTGGTTTTTCTTCCTATCAACATGGAGCATCCGTTGGTATTTTCATAGGATAAGCCAAAATTGGTATATTATTCGTTATGCTAAATAAATATTTGATGTATTTCTTTTACTATATGTTAGAACCTTGTACGAACAATGAAGCTGCGTACAAGCTTCTGATACTTTCTTAGAATTGACCATTTTAAATGGAAGGAAAGAGATCAAAATCTATAGAGATTCATAGTTAGTGATCAATCAAGTAACTGGAATTTACAAAGTGTTAAAAAAGACTAATTCCCTGCCATCATACAATGCATCTACTAGAACAGATTCTAAATATGATGTTATATAAAATTTCTCATGGAAAGAATTTTATAATAAATGCTCTCTATAATCTAGAAAAAGAATTAGCATATACTAAAGAAGATTCAATTCTAATAGAGGTGCAAGGCTGACAATTTTTTTGTCCTATAGACTTCTAATATCTGAATTGAAAACCTTAAAGTGAGGTAAAAATTATTTTAGCAGCAAAAGATGAAATGATTGATTAGAGAAATCCCTTCATCAAATATTTAAGATAAAATAATCTCCCTCATCATAAATTAGAGGTAGAAAAAATCAAAAGAAGACTGTTATCTTATGCTATTATTAATGACACCCTATACAAAAGATCATTCGATCATATATGGCTATGGTGTTTATATAAATTAGATGCATAAAAGATCATAGAAGAAATAAATGCAAGATTATGTGGTGAACACCAATTTGATCCAAAGTGGAAGTTGAAAATTAAATGAATGGGACATTGCTGGATACTGATGGTAAATGATTGCATGAATGTTTCATATCTTTGTCATTAATATCAAGTGTAAGGTATGGTTTTGCATTAGCTAGCAAATGTACAACATCCAACCATTATCTCGTAGTCTTTTAAAAGTTTGGATATAAATATCATTGTTCTGATAAATCCTCCATCATCCAGAGGTTATAGTTATGCTTAATATGCAGCTAGTAGGAAAAAATTTTACACTATAACCCTTATCACATAGCTGACTCATACTTAACAAATTATGCTTTAATCCTTCAACCAACAACACATTATCAATAAAAAAGTTTTTCAAGTTTCCAATCATATCTGATCCAACCACTTTCTTTGTGGTGTTATCTCCAAGTGTTACCTTGCCTCCACTCCTAGCTTCCAGCGTTATGAATTGAGCAGTTCTCCAGTCATATGCTTTGAACATCCGTTGTCCAGGTACTATATGCTCCCACGAGGTCTTATGTGAGAGCGACCCTGCAAAAATATCAAATGTTAGACCTGGGAACTCAAACAAGTTTGGGTTCACCTTTTAGCAATTTATAATCAGATGCATGTATGATATGTCTAGGTTTATGCATCTTAGGTCTCCACACCAAATCAGATTTCATCTTCAAAGTACAGGTGTGTGCTATATGTCCAAATAATCCATAATTAATACATTTGACATTAGGAAAAGTATTCCTAAGTCTTCTACCATTTGTTTATCTTCTAAGAGATTCCATATATTTAGGATAAAATTTAGGATTTGTAAATTCTTCAAGTTTGGGGGGTATCCTATTATTCTCGAGAGCTATTATTTTCAGCTTATAAAATGAATTCATATCTTCCAAGATTCGATTTGTATAATTGATTCGATATGTTTTGCTCTCTAACTCATCCTTAAATTTTTTAAATTCTTTTTCAAGATCAGCATAGGATGATTTTAAAATCTCATGATTTTTATTCAGGTCATCGTATTCATCAAGTAATTTCATGTGGTTGTCATCTATTAAAGTATGATCTTTCCTAAGGATTTTATGTTCTTTTTTAAGTTCTTCCAATTCTAGACTTACACTAGCATGCATCTTTTTTATTTTCCTATATGCATCATGCATATGTTAAGAAACTTTAAATAATTCATTATAACTTAAGTCACATACCTCTTCTTGATCTAATTGATCTATACTATCTGCCATCAAGCAAAGATTGGTGACTTCTTCTTCCTTTTCAATTTCTAATGAATCTGAAGCTGAGTCCGCCCAAAAAGCTCTTTAAAACTTTTTCTTGCCCTTCTTTACAGTTGGTTTCTCCTCTACCTTCTCCTTGCTAGGAGTGGCTTTGAGTTTTGGACAATCAGTCTTGATATGACCTGGTTTTCTGCATTCATAACAAATCACTTCATTAGAAACCTTGCCATTTTTGTTAAATTTACCTCTATTCCATTCCTAGCGTCTCTTCTGCTTCCTCATCAGAATGCTTTTGAATTGTCTAGTCATCAATGCAATATCGTCTTCATCCTTAGATTGTGAGTGTTCAATCTCAGACTCTTCCACTTTTAATGCTATATTCTTCTCCTTTCTTGGTTCACCTGCATCAATCTTTCTTTGACTAACCCCTTGCTCATAAGCAATGAGTGAACCAAGAAGATTGTCAATAGAATAAATGTTTAGATCTTTAGACTCTGTAATTGCAGTAATTTTAGCATCATAAGCAGTAGGTAAACAACGAAGAATATTATTAATCATCTCAGCATTCGTTAGTTCCATACCAAGTGCATGCAAAGAGGTGATAATTTGTGTGAATCTTGTGTACATATAAGAAATGGATTCATTTGGTTTCATGCGAAATAATTCATAATCATGTAATAAGATATTAAGTCTTGATTGCTTAACCTCATCAGTCCCCTCATAAGTTATACAAAGTCTATCCCATATGTCCTTTCCACTTTTGCAAGTGAAAACCCACATGTTGTCTTCAGATTTTAAAGCACAAAAGAAGCTATTTAAATATTTAGCATTTAGATGAGCTAAGTCACATTCTTCTATAGTCCAATCTGCAAAAGATGTTTCTACCCTAACTCCATCAACTAATCTAGTTGGTTTTGTATAACCTTCCTGGACTAAGATCCACATATGATAATCAAGTGACTGTAAGAAAGAAGACATGCGTGTTTTCCAAAAATCAAAAGGTATATTGTCAATCAGTGGAGGTCTAGTAATAGAGTAACCCTCGGGTGTATTTCAGTTTCCAAATGTAGCCATCTACGTGTTGACCTCATTTTTGTATGAGGTCATTAAGGATCCATCCAGACTCCAGATCAATCCTGGCCCCAAGTCAATCCAGATCTAAATTCAATTCAAGCCTCAATAAAAATCCAAAATCCAACCCAGTTCAGAACTCAGACTCCAGTTCAGATATTGATCCTACCTGTAAGTTAGCTCTGATCATATCCAGTCATTAATGATTACCCAAATGATTATAGATGATTTGGATACTCAAACTTAATCAATCAAACTCAAAATCCAGACTAAATCTAAAATCCAGACTCAAATCAAAAGTCCAGAAGTCTTGTCCTAAAGGCCTTTTTCAGTGAATTTTCGAACACTTAAAAACCCAATCAATTGACCTCCGATTCAGAGTCTGTTAGTTGCATAATGATGGGACATGTCTTTGGAGGCAATCCTCCAAATTTGAGCCCATTCTGAGGTCTCTAACCCCAGAAACTTAATCAAAATCCAAAGGCTGTAAAACATTCAAATATTTACAGCCCATGCCACTGGATTTGCCATTAAGAAGATTCTGACCTTAGAGCCTTCACCAAAGCCTCTAGTCACTTCTAGACCTTTAATTTTGATATGTTGAGCATTAAACTGTATTTTTTCTGGACCAACTTTGACCCCCAGTTGACCAGGAGTCAAAATGACCAAAATACCCCTATGGGGTTCAAATATTGATTTTCAACCAAATAACCTCCAAATTAAATGCAATCACCTCCAGCAAGTTTTAAATATCAAACCAAACCTATCGGACCCATTCTCAGGTCCTAGGTCAACTTGACCAAGTCAACTGAGTTGACCTAAGAGGCCCTTTAAGGGTCCAAACAGGTGTTTTAACTCAAACGACCTATCTAAGCCATGAAATCATTTCTATTGGTTTTCAAATGTCATTTCAAACTTATTGAGCCTAATTCCAGCCCTTGGGTCAATCTGGATGACCAGATCAACCAAGATCGACCCAAATGACCCTTAATGGGCCCAATAAAGCCCATTTAGTGAAATTAAACCCTACAAACCTTGGGACCATATCCAGTGGACTCTAAATATCATTTCAAATTGATTGAACCCATTTCCAGATCCTAGACCCACTTGGTTGACCAAGTCAACCAATTTTGACTCAAAGCCCATTAAAGGCACAAATAGACTCATTTGATCCAAATGGCTTATTTAATCCCTGAAATCACCTCTACCAGACTCTAAATTTTGTTTCAAACCTTTCCAGCCTAGACCCACACTTTGGGTCAACCTGGTTGACTCAGTCAACCTAGATTGACCAAATCAACCCTTAAGCTCTTTTACTTTGAATCAAACTTCAAATACATTCAAATCTCATCAAACCCTCTTCAAGGTATTTTAATCAACTCCTCAACTGTCCTTGGCTGCCACCTCAACATTGTTGACCATGTTGACTGGTCAAACCAGTCAACACAAGCATTCAAGGTGTGGGGAATGGTCAAAGGTGGTCAAATGGCTCCTTAAATGTAATCCCCTCTAATCCAAACCTATCCAGCTGTTTGGAGAGACTCTAGAACATTCCTAAATCTTATTCCAGCCCTTGGATCTAAATCAAACAGCCCCTATTGCTTTCATGCTCAAATTAGGAGTTCAAAGCACCTTTCCACCTCACATGTCCTTTTGTCCTTTGATCCCTTGATTCCACCAACTCCTAGGGGCACTTGGCAACCATCAAGGAGGCTTCCAAGTCAATCAAAGCCATCCATTTGGCCAAGATATTTTGGAATAAAAAAAAGGGGTTAAAAAAGAGAAGATTCATTCTAACCCAAAAATGACCAAAACTTATCCAACTCCAAAGCTCTCCCAGCCTCTAAGACTCCTCTTAGAGCTGCTCCAGACTATTTCCTAGCTTTCCCAAACTATTTTCCACCAAATCCAAGCCTCCAAAACACTCATTAGTGAAGAGAGATAGTTTAGAGAGAGAATCATGAAATTCAAAATTAACTTCCTATCCAGCAAGATCCAGCTCCTGAAGTCTTCTACAACGTTGAAGGGGGTCTTCGCAGCTTTCCATCAAGCCCAAGAGGTTGAAAATCCGATGGTTGGATTGTAAGTTATGCCCATTTTAAGTTTAAATTTAAATTTAAAACTATAGCAAATCTACAATGCATGGAGCCTCCAAACTTCAGGCATTGTTATATTATGTTTCCCTCTAGCTACAGTTCAAATTTCATCCAATTTCGTTGAGTATTTTGAAAGTTATGGGCATTTGAAAATTTCAAATGCGCGATCGGACGGCCCAGAAATCGCCATGTGGCCTCCTCCGCACGCTGGCGTCCCCTGGATTCGAACCCGGGTTCTTCCATGGTTCGGATTGGACACATGGCGGCCATCTGGCCATCCATTTATCCCGCGGTTGATCGGACGGCCGGATCGACCGTCCGACGTGGTTAAGTGGCGGGCCCCCAGCCCGCCACATGGCACGCTGCCATTGGGCGCCGCCGATCCGGCGCCAATCATTGGCGCCGGCGGTCAATTTGACCAAAAAGGGTAAAAAATAATTCAGAAAAATGCCCAGATCTTCCAAAATTCATAGAAAATCGAATTGTTCAGTAAATTGGCCATTCTTAGTCTCGTTGAAAAGGTAATTACATGTAGTATTTAATGAAATTAAAATCAAGTTGATTTGGTTTCTGAATTGTGAGTTATTTCTATTTGTTTGATTTATGTTTTTTGCAAATTTCTCACAATCCAGTGATCAATTAAAGCCCAAATTTTGGTGGATGATTATTGGGTATCTTAGGCATGTTCACTAATTTTGCTAGGGTCAGATACCTAATAGATTTTTATGATGTGAATTTTCAACATAAACGGTCCATTTTGGACCCTAAAGTTTGAAAATTCTTAACTCTTTAGGTTCTAAGTGTTTTGCTGTAACATTGCTGTGGTGTTGATTCATGTACTTCAGGGTTAGACACACCAAATTTCAAACCAATTTGAACAGTAGAGACACCTAGGGAAAATATTTAAGAAAATGTCTAGAAATTTTAGAAAATTTCTAGGGCATTGTACACACATCCACTAGGGATGAAACTTAAGAACAATAAACACAGTGACTTTTTACACCTTAGGTTCAAATTTCATCCAATTTGGAGGTCATTAACTTAGAAAATTAAGTAAATCAAAATCAGCCTTATTAAGGACTTTAAAATTTCCAAATATTACAATAAATCACATTTAAATCCAAAAATTTCAAACAAAACCTATAACTGACTAGAATCATGTCCTTAATCAATGAAAATTAAAATCCTTTTGATCAGACATCAAATAAAACCTTAATTTAATTTTAATTGAAAACCAATATTTAATTAAAATAAATATTTATTAATAATTAAAAATTCCAAAAAATTTCCAAACACTTGATAATCTCTTTTTGGGTCATTCCTGACCTTTGGAGTTGATTTCAAGGAGTTTGGAATTCATTTGGAGCAAAATCAAGAAAACCCTTCTAATTAAACAATTAAATAAATTCCATAAATACATCAAACTTCAAAAAAATCATAACTAACTCTAGAAAACTTCAAATTGACCAAACTCAATTGCATTCAACTCAAAATCAAGTCTAGTATTTATCAAAAATTTCAAACCTTCAAAAATCAGTCAAAGTCAAAAAGTCAACAAATTGGTCAAACCTAGGTCAAAACTTCAAACCTTCATAACTAATTGTAGAAAAATCCAATTTCAACATACTTACCTTCTAATTGATTGTATTAATGTCTAGTATTTTAATAAAATATTAAATTTCTAAAAAACACACTTAATTGAAAAGTCAATTTTTGACCCCTTGATTAATTGATTAGAATAATCCAGAAGATTCTCAAAACTCGAAAATCACTCTAAAACTCCAGAAATGTTTATTCAACCTTAAAATTAGCAATCAACCAACAGTTAAAATCAATCTTAAATCATTAATACTTGAAATCAAATTTAAATCTTTCCTTGAGCCTTTCAACCAACTAGAACTTCAAACAACTTTAACAATTTGCCCTCCTTAGGATATATCAAAACCACACGGCCTATATCACACACTTTAGATGGTTTGATAGAACAATCAACTCTAGTTTTAGGATAGGCCGGTGTTTACTTTTCTGTTGTGTGCCGGTTTTCGAGCTTTCACTGCATGTTGGTTGTTAGCTTAGAATTGATTGAATGTCTGTTTATTTATTTACTGCAATCTGTTGAGCATTTAAATTTCAAATATATCAACTACTTGAGATTGAATATTAACTGCTTGGGATTATTTATATAACTGCTGATTATTAGGATAACCCTGCAGGACCGAGTCTAGACTTTTCAATTTTGCTTAATGTAATTTGATATAATTTGAGTTGTATTTAAAGTGATTTGAGTTGGGATGTTTAGATACAACTTGAATTCAAAAGAGGAGAAGACATCCCTAAAGGGGAGAGTTTTCGTCCATTTGGAAGATCAAGTTTGGATGCTCTTCAACTATCCAAAGAGAAAAGATAACACCCCTTTCAAGGGAGAGTTTCTTTTCATTTGGATATCCATAACCGACGAATCAAGATGTTCGTGAGAAGATGAAGAAATGGACGACGAGAAGAATCCCAAATCTCAAAGTCACTTGAGTCCTAGGTTTAGAACCCGGGTTGTTGTCAGTGGTGCCCGGCCACTTTACTTTCAGCAAACCCTAGTTTGTAATAAGCAAGGCACTTGCCTATGGACTTTCAGTTTGAATATTAATTTAATTGATTTGATTAATGTTTGATGTTGATTGCGATATAGGATTGCCTGCTTTTTGTAGTTTTTTGGCGATTCTTGCATGTCGATTTTGATTTAGCCTGGAATCTGATCGTAGGCTCTTAAGGACTCATTAAAACTTTTTCTACTTAAATCAAATTAAAATATTTAAGCTCATATAGAAACTCTAACGTTTTATGAAGTAAGCCCGGGACCGCCGAGAGCTCTCATTTCATAACTTTCATTCAAATTCAAGCCTTTAATCGAGTCAATCAGCATGCATCGCATTAGCAACAAATTTAAAAATCTCTAAAACTTTAATTGCATTAGCTTAAGCATCAAACACCCAACATAATTCTAAGGGGCCAATTAGGATCTACTCTAGATGTCGTCCCCAACTTCTCAAACTTTTCTTAAATAACATCCCTACCACTCTTTCATAAAAGATCAGATTCATTTATTTTAAATCGATCAGGTGGTTAGCTGGCTCCCAATCCAGGCCGGGGTAAGTTCAGATTTGCACTGCATTAGCTAGGTTCGGGTCACTTTTTAGTACCCAACTTAAACTTAGGTTCTGAGGCTAGCTCGGGCTATAAGACCTCAACCTCCGGGAATCTAATCTCAATTTTCTAATAAAATTGATCACTTAAATCTTAAATCACTTTCAATCTAATTCGAGCCCAACACTTAGGATAGGCTGGAGTGTTTCTAAAATGATTCAGGATCTCAAAACACTCCCTACCCTTCTCCCTTTGACTCTAGAAATAAGTGCTCAACATTGAACCAATCCCATTTGAAAATTTCTACCATTTTTCTCCTTTGATATCGATCTTTTAAAATCTAAATAAAATTTATACCGCTATTTTAATCGAGAGTTTTCGTAGAAAATTCCAATTTTCTACGATGTAATTAACTACGAGGGCTTGCGCTCGTAGGAGATTTAGAAACCCAGAACTTATTTTCAAAACCAATAATTTTTCAAAAACTTCAATTAATTTTCTTTGGGATAATCAAACCCAACGATCATTATCATCATTTTCAAACGATCGATAATGATTGAGATCTTCTCTCTTCGGAGAGATATACCAATTATTATCATGGTTTTGATTAAGAAATTAATGATCTTTAATCCATATTAGCATAATCAAACACTCGATTAAATTCCATTTTGATCCTTTGGGGTCAAATGTGATTCTTTCTTGAGTTTGACTACGATAGTAAGGTTAAAGTTAAAGTTTTGTAATCTGAACTAATTAGTGAATGATATTCTCTCCTTTTGAGATGATATATCGTTCTTAATGTCGTGTTCGATTTCATAACTAAAATTCAACTTGTTAACTTTCCCAAAGAAAATTAATACTTTTTCAAAACTATATTTTTCAATCAAACAAAAATGGCGACTCCGCTGGGGACTAAGTCTCACTCTCCATCTTTAATAGTGGTTCAAAATTTTATTGTATCGATAGTTTTGACTATCTTTCTTTCTATTGGTCCCTCTACCCCTTTCTCTCTTGGGTGAGTGTGACCAACTCAGTTAAGACATGTTAAAATAGAGGTGAGTGTAGGATACCTCACTCTAAGTCGAGCTTTGACATTTTGCCTCCAACTTGATTGGTAGAGCGAAAGAGTCAAGCCAAATCCTTTTGTATATATTGCAAACTTGCATGCGAGTAAATAACTAGCGTGCTAAGTTTCACAATCTACATAAGACTTTTCAATTTCAAAATAAAAATTTCAATTCTTTAACAAAATTCAATCACTTTCAAATCTCAATCAATCCATATATTCTATCATTACATATGAAATTATAACTCCTATAATTTGGTATGTGTGATAGAATACAAACTTCTAGTCCAAATTTGATTCTAGAGTTTGAATCTTTTTGGCAAAGCCAAACTTTGAAATTTCACTCTCGAACAGTTCATCGGGGTGAAAGAATCGGGTCGACTTTTAAGAATCTCCCCCTCTCTAAATTTTTGTTAACCTTTATGTTGAACGCGAGTTCAATATATTGAGTTTCAAAATAAAGAGGGATGATGCCAGATTTTCAAGCTCTCAAATTCTTTCTAGGATCGTCTAACTTCAACCTTCGTTGCCATATATTTTATACAATACCCTTGTAATTTAACATAGGCAATACAAATTTAAACCTAGATTTTGACATTTCACTCTAAGCTAGTCAGTGCAATGAAAGAGTCAACTCAAGGTCTCTAGATTTTCTCTTAATTTTTGCTATCCATTATGTTGAAAATAGAACTCAACATTTTGAGCTTCAAAGTAAAGGAAAATCTTTCAAATCAATTCTAATCGTTGTTTCCATGTGTCTTCTACGACGTTCTGTTGTAGTTGAACACATGCAATGGAAATCCAAAACTTTCCAGTCAATTCTGGACTTTGACATTTCACCCTTAAATTACTTAGTGAGATGAAAGAGTCAGGCCTAATTTCTTAGGATCTTCCTATAATTTTGTAAACCTCTACATTTGATTGAAATTCAATGTCTTGAGTTTCAAAATTTAAAGGAGTTCCATTCAATACAACCTTACGTTAAAATTCAAATCAAACTTTGATTTCGAATAAAATTTCAACCTTAAGTTTAAACTTGATTTCTACCTCAAGCTTAAGTTTAATTTTGATTTCAAATGCGAGTCCGAATTTTGACATTTTGCCCCATGTCAGTTGGTGTAGCGAAAGAGTCAATTTCAACTCGTCAATTTTATGAACCACTGTGTTCAGTGTAAACTGAATACGATTGAGTTATAAAATTTTGAATAAAATCAATCAATCTCGAAACTCAAATGCCATTTCAAATCACTAATTCAAGACACTTTCTTAATTCCAGGAAATTGAACACTCAAATGGCTGGGAAACTCATCTTCTCACTGAATAAAGATGTGCCTGTAGAAGAAATTCTTAATGGCAATTTAATTCAGTACGAGATGGAATTTCAAAACCTTAAGAATTCAGTTAATGGAGAAAGAATCTTAGATCTGTCTGCCGGCATTTAAAAGGATGCCCCTTTTATAGAGATTACTTTAGGGTCAGGAGTTGACTCCCCCATTTTTGAAATGGATGTTGCTGTCGCACCTTTACCCACTGTATCCTTTACTCAGGAGGATAAGAACTAGAAGAGCTACCATCTCAATCTGAGATCGAATCAAGTTCTAGCACCCTTGTCGTTGGTATGAACAAGAGAAAGAATTACCTTTGAAGAGCCAGAAAAAGGAATCTTAAGGCTAGAAAGACCGCTGAATCGGAAGCCTTAGAGAAGACCGACTTTGAGGCCAATCAAGGGTTCGTTGCTCCTTCTACGTACCCCCTCCCAAATGGAAATCAATTCCACCCTTCTCGTGTTCAAAGGAGGGAGGTTGTAGAGATGAGAGTGCAATCTTCAATACACCTACTTGACTACTATATAGAAAGACTCAAGCAAGCCAGAATTGAACGATCACCAGCAAAAGGTCATAGGCCCCCAGTTGAGGGTTACAACCCGTCCACTCTATTAGAAGATGTTAAGGCGCGTAACTACACGTGTCCCACTACATCATCTATAAAGGAGAAGGAGTAGAAATCACTCGGGGTGCCACTCTCTTTACTACTAGGCCACTAGTAATTTGAGAGGGGAAATAATATAAGATTGTATCAGATGGTGATACCGTCAAAAATTAAACTTTGAACGAGATCCTATCGCGATAAATCTTTTGATTGAAATGATGCCGTGTCAATTAGGGACAATGCATACCCTATAACAGTCTCTCCCTCCAAAGAGATTGTAGGAATTTAATTCCATATTGACAAGGGTCTTGCCCCCTAAACTTGCAACTTTTAAGGAAAACTTACCAATTTCTCAAGTGTATTAGATCCAGATTTTCAAGATAGTTGATTATTCTTTTTAATGAAAATTGACCTCTACCTTAAGTCTTAAGTAGGAGAGAGTTGTAGTTGACTCCATCAAATGTTTGAATGTCCCTCCCTCCCACCGCTTCAGTGGGGTGATTTAACTGTTGAACTAAAATCAATATCAAACTTAAGTTGACTTAAGAAATGAATATCCTATCAATCTTCTGGCAATCTTCTATCTTAATAGGCGATTCTCGCATATCTAAAATCTGTTCAATGATTTTCAAAAGTCAAGCCAATACCTTTTTCAAAAAGATTGGATATTCTTTGAGGATTATTCTTTCTTGTATAAGGGAATAGATTGTCTTCTATAATACTTGAGATATAATCCCAGCATTCCAAAAGGGAGCAATCATTTTAGGTATTTAAAGAAAGTGGAGCCTCTTCTCAAATTCAATTGAAATCAAAAGATGCACGAATGTGCCAAAAATTAAAAGATGTGCGAAAGCGCCAAAAATCAAGAAATGCACGAAGTGCACCAAAAGTTAAAAGATACGCAAACTGCGTCACCAAAAAATGAGAAGAAGAGTAAGATGGCTTCCTTCCTTTAAATCCTTAACTCTCAAAATACCAGATCACCTTCAAGTATTTGACTTTGAAAATCTTGAATCCAAAATTTTCACCATGCATGAATTATCTATCAGATAGAAGAGCATCGTGCAAGAGAATTGAAAAGATTGAATTTCTCTCTTCAACGTAAACCCTTTGAAGTTAATTTTAATTCAAAATCTATATAAGGGAGAGCCCAGTTTAGTTTCTACGAAACTTGGTCTGGGTCAACAAAATCTAAGTTTTCAAACCTTCCAAGGTTAGTTGGAGTCACTCAGCTTCTCACCGGACTTCTAAATTTGTCACCGCTTATCGTTTCGACAGGGTCCAAATAGTTAGAGGAAATTTTCAATAAAACGAGTGAATCTTCTACTCTTGATAAAAATCAAATCCTGTCCTTGAGAAATGTGTGTAAGCCCTTGTATAGAGGCATCTCTTCCTTTAGGCCTTTTCAATAAAATTACACTCTATATTGGGTCCAAGATCAACCCCATTAGAGGAGTATTTTGTAATGCTGGGAATTGCCGTTCAAGTTCAAACCATGATTGAGCAGAGTGCCTGACTCCAATTTGAGGAGCTCGAGGCCTTGTAGAGCTTTGTCTTTAAGGCTCAATAAAATTTGGAATCGTACGAAGCCTGACTAGTTGAAGCTGGTGATAAGATAGAGCAACTTAGAACCTTCCAAGTAGGAGACATGGTCTAGATTCTTTGGATGCATATCTTAGCCTAACGAAAGATCGGTGGAGGAGCTTGAACCAACTCAAGACTTTTTTCTTTCCATAGAGACGATCTTTGAGAAAATTTCAATCATTAACTAATCAACCCTGAAGGATGCCACCCGATATTTTCAAACATCGGGGCGGTTCTTCAGGAAGTACCATGCCAGATGAGTGTTAAACTTAAAATCAAGTTCAAAATCATTTAAATTTAGAATCAAATTTGAATTTCAAAATTCAAAAATCAAATCAAATCTCCAAATTCAAAATCAAACCTCAAGTTCAAAGATCCTTCAAAATCAAATCAAGTTTCAAATTCAAATTCGCTAAATCAAATTTCAAATTTAAACATCCTTAAACTCAAAATCAAATCAACTCAAATCCATAAGTCATTCAAATCTCAAATTTCAAAGTTCAAACTCGATCCTCTATGCAGAACAAGTTTCCTCTACATACGATCATCCAGACCCGATCTGCTATATGGAGCAAGTTTCCTCCGTATACGATCATTTTAGACTCAATCCTCTGTGTAGGGCAAGTTTCCTCTACACATGATCATTTCAGATCTGATCCTCTATATGGAGCAAGTTTCCTCTATATATGATCATTCCAGACTCGGTTTTCTGTGTAGAGCAAGTTTCCTCTCCACAAGACCATCCTTTAGTGATGGAGTACGCCTTTTGTGGCACCATCCTAAATTTCAAATCTAGATCCGATCTTTCATGGAAGCAATGCTTCCTTCCCATGAGATTTTTCTAGTTTTCTTTTCCTTAAGGACAGATATGAGTTATCATGCTTTCTCTCCTTAGGATTAGATCCACTAGTGATGGAGCACGCCCTCTGTGGAACCATCCTAGTTTCAAACTCCAGATCTGATCTTTTATGGGAAGCAATGCTTCCTTCCCACAAGATCATCCAGTTTTCTTTTCTTTAAGGACAGATGTAAGTCATCGTGCTTTCTCTCCTTAGGTTTAGATTTTCTAGTGATGGATCACGCCCTCTGTGGCACCATCCTAGTTTTCAAATTCCAAATCCGACCTTATGTGGGAAGCAATGCTTCCTTCCCACAGGGTCCTCCAACCTTCTCTTCTTTAGGGTTTAGGTTTTCTCCTTCCCTTATGATTAGATTTACTAGTGGTAGAGTACGCCCCTCGTGGCACTACCCTAGTATCAAATTTCAAATTCGATCCTTTATAGTTAGGAGTTCTTCCTTCCTATATGATCATTCGACCTGTCTTCTCCTTAAGGTTAGGTTTCCCCCTTCCCTAAGGATTAGATCTACTAGTGGTAGAGTACGCCCCTCGTGGCACTACCCTATTATTAAACTCAAATCTGATCCTCTATAGTTAGGAACTCTTCCTGCCTTTACGATCACCTAGACTTCCTTTTCCCTTTAGGGATAGAACCTTTTCTTCCCTTAGGATTCGACTCACTAGTAGTAGAGTACGCCCTCTATGGCACTACCCTGGTATCAATTCAAATCTCGATTCCCCAGGGATAGAATTTGTCTACCCTTAGGATCAAAATTCTAGACTTGACCTCCTTCGGTCAATGCCAATATGTGCAATAGAATTTCATTCTATTACACATATTGGGGGTCCATTTGTTGACCTCATTTTTGTATGAGGTCATTAAGGATCCATCCAGACTCCAGATCAATCCTGGCCGCAAGTCAATCCAGATCTAAATTCAATTCAAGCCTCAATAAAAATCCAAAATCCAATCCAGTTCAGAACTCAGACTCCAGTTCAGATATTGATCCTACCTGTAAGTTAGCTCTGATCATATCCAGTCATTAATGATCACCCAAATGATTATAGATTATTTGGATACTTAAACTTAATCAATCAAACTCAAAATCTAGACTAAATCTAAAATCCAGACTCAAATCAAAAGTCCAGAAGTCTTGTCCTAAAGGCCTTTTTCAGTGAATTTTCAAACACTTAAAAACCCAATCAATTGACCTCCGATTCAAAGTCTGTTAGTTGAATAATGATGGAACATGTCTCTGGAGGCAACCCTCCAAATTTGAGCCCATTCTGAGGTCTCTAACCCCAGAAACTTAATCAATATCCAAAGGCTGTAAAACCTTCAAATATTTACAGCCCATGCCACTGGATTTGCCATTAAGAAGATTCTGACCTTAGAGCCTTCACCAAAGCCTCTAGTCACTTCCAGACCTTTAATCTTGATATGTTGAGCATTCAACTGTATTTTTTTTTGGACCAACTTTGACCCCCAGTTGACCAGGAGTCAAAATGACCAAAATACCCCTATGGGGTTCAAATATTGATTTTCAACCAAATGACCTCCAAATTAAATGCAACCACCTCCAGCAAGTTTTAAATATCAAACCAAACCTATCGGACCCATTCTCAGGTCCTGGGTCAACTTGGTTGACCAAGTCAACTGAGTTGACCTAAGAGGCCCTTTAAGGGTCCAAATAGGTGTTTTAACTCAAACGACCTATCTAAGCCATGAAATCATTTCTATTGGTTTTCAAATGTCATTTCAAACTTATTGAGCCTGATTCCAGCCCTTGGGTCAATCTGGTTGACCAGATCAACCAAGATCGACCCAAATGACCCTTAATGGGCCCAATAAAGCCCATTTAGTGAAATCAAACCCTACAAACCTTGGGACCATATCCAGTAGACTCTAAATATCATTTCAAATTGATTGAATCCATTTCCAGATCCTAGACCCACTTGGTTGACCAAGTCAACCAATTTTGACTCAAAGCCCATTAAAGGCACAAATAGGCTCATTTGATCCAAATGGCTTATTTAATCCCTGAAATCACCTCTACCAGACTCTAAATTTTGTTTCAAACCTGTCCAGCCTAGACCCACACTTTGGGTCAACCTGGTTGACTCAGTCAACCTAGGTTGACCAAATCAACCCTTAAGCTCTTTTACTTTGAATCAAACTTCAAATACATTCAAATCTCATCAAACCCTCTTCAAGGTATTTTAATCAACTCCTCAACTGTCCTTGGCTGCCACCTCAGCATTGTTGACCATGTTGACTGGTCAAACCAGTCAACACAAGCATTCAAGGTGTGGGGAATGGTCAAAGGTGGTCAAATGGCTCCTTAAATGTAATCCCCTCTAATCCAATCCTATCCAGCTGTTTGGAGAGACTCTAGAACATTCCTAAATCTTATTCCAGCCCTTGGATCTAAATCAAACAGCCCCCATTGCTTTCATGCTCAAATTAGGAGTTCAAAGCACCTTTCCCCCTCACATGTCCTTTTGTCCTTTGATCCCTTGATCCCACCAACTCCTAGGGGCACTTGGCAACCATCAAGGAGGCTTCCAAGTCAATCAAAGCCATCCATTTGGCCAAGATATTTTGGAAGAAAAAAAAAGGGGTTAAAAAAGAGAAGATTCATTCTAACCCAAAAATGACCAAAACTTATCCATCTCCAAAGCTCTCCCAGCCTCTAAGACTCCTCTTAGAGCTGCTCCAGACTATTTCCTAGCTTTCCTAAACTATTTTCCACCAAATCCAAGCCTCCAAAACACTCATTGGTGAAGAGAGATAGTTTAGAGAGAGAATCAGGAAATTCAAAATAAACTTCCAATCCAGCAAGATCCAGCTCCTGAAGTCTTCTACAACGTTTAAGAGGGTCTTAGCAGCTTTCCATCAAGCCAAGAGGTCGAAAATCCGATGGTTGGATTGTAAGTTATGCCCATTTTACGTTAAAATTTAAATTTGAAACTGTAGCAAATCTACAATGCATGGAGCCTCCAAACTTCAGGCATTGTTATATTATGTTTCCCTCTAGCTACAGTTCAAATTTCATCCAATTTCGTTGAGTATTTTGAAAGTTATGGGCACTAAAGGCGCGATCGGACGGCCCAGAAATGGACACGTGGCCTCCTCCGCATGCTGGCGTCCCCTGGATTCGAACCCGGGTTCTTCCGTGGTTCGGATTGGACACGTGGCGGCCATCTGGCCGTCCATTTATCCCGCGGTTGATCGGACGGCCGGATCGACCGTCCGACGTGGTTAAGTGGTGGGCCCCCAGCCCGCCACATGGCACGCTGCCATTGGGCGCCGCCGATCCGGCGCCAATCATTGGCGCCGGCGGTCAATTTGACCAAAAAGGGTAAAAAATAATTCAAAAAAATGCCCAGATCTTCCAAAATTCATAAAAAATCGAATTGTTCAGTAAATTGGCCATTCTTAGTCTCGTTGAAAAGGTAATTACATGTAGTATTTAATGAAATTAAAATCAAGTTGATTTGGTTTCTGAATTGTGAGTTATTTCTATTTGTTTGATTTATGTTTTTTGCAAATTTCTCACAATCCAGTGATCAATTAAAGCCCAAATTTTGGTGGATGATTATTGGGTATCTTAGGCATGTTCACTAATTTTGCTAGGGTCAGATACCTAACAGATTTTTATGATGTGAATTTTCAACATAAACGGTCCATTTTGGACCCTAAAGTTTGAAAATTCTTAACTCTTTAGGTTCTAAGTGTTTTGCTGTAACATTGCTGTGGTGTTGATTCATGTACTTCAGGGTTAGACACACCAAATTTCAAACCAATTTGAACAGTAGAGACACCTAGGGAAAATATTTAAGAAAATGTCTAGAAATTTTAGAAAATTTCTAGGGCATTGTACACACATCCACTAGGGATGAAACTTAAGAACAATAAACATAGTGACTTTTTACACCTTAGGTTCAAATTTCATCCAATTTGGAGGTCATTAACTTAGAAAATTAAGTAAATCAAAATCAGCCTTAATAAGGACTTTAAAATTTCCAAAAATTACAATAAATCACATTTAAATCCAAAAAATTCAAACAAAACCTATAACTGACTAGAATCATGTCCTTAATCAATGAAAATTAAAATCCTTTTGATCAGACATCAAATAAAACCTTAATTTAATTTTAATTGAAAACCAATATTTAATTAAAATAAATAATTATTAATAATTAAAAATTCCAAAAAATTTCCAAACACTTGATAATCTCTTTTTGGGTCATTCCTGACCTTTGGAGTTGATTTCAAGGAGTTTGGAATTCATTTGGAGCAAAATCAAGAAAACCCTTCTAATTAAACAATTAAATAAATTCCATAAATACATCAAACTTCAAAAAAATCATAACTAACTCTAGAAAACTTCAAATTGACCAAACTCAATTGCATTCAACTCAAAATCAAGTTTAGTATTTATCAAAAATTTCAAACCTTCAAAAATCAGTCAAAGTCAAAAAGTCAACAAATTGGTCAAACCTAGGTCAAAACTTCAAACCTTCATAACTAATTATAGAAAAATCCAATTTCAGCATACTTACCTTCTAATTGATTGTATTAATGTCTAGTATTTTAATAAAATATTAACTTTCTAAAAAACATACTTAATTGAAAAGTCAATTTTTGACCCCTTGATTAAATGATTAGAATAATCCAGAAGATTCTCAAAACTCGAAAATCACTCTAAAACTCCAGAAATGTTTATTCAACCTTAAAATTAGCAATCAACCAACAGTTAAAATCAATCTTAAATCATTAATACTTGAAATCAAATTTAAATCTTTCCTTGAGCCTTTCAACCAACTAGAACTTCAAACAACTTTAACAATTTGCCCTCCTTAGGACATATCAAAACCACACGGCCTATATCACACACTTTAGATGGTTTGATAGGACAACCAACTCTAGTTTTAGGATAGGCCGGTGTTTACTTTTCTGTTGTGTGCCGGGTTTTCGAGCTTTCACTGCATGTTGGTTGTTAGCTTAGAATTGATTAATTGTCTGTTTATTTATTTACTGCAATCTGTTGAGCATTTAAATTTCAAATATATCAACTGCTTGAGATTGAATATTAACTGTTTGAGATTGAATATTAACTGCTTGGGATTATTTATATAACTGCTGATTATTAGGATAACCCTGCAGGACCGAGTCTAGACTTTTCAATTTTGCTTAATGTAATTTGATATAATTTGAGTTGTATTTAAAGTGATTTGAGTTGAGATGTTTAGATACAACTTGAATTCAAAAGAGGAGAAGACATCCCTAAAGGGGAGAGTTTTCGTCCATTTGGAAGATCAAGTTTGGATGCTCTTCAACTATCCAAAGAGAAAAGATAACACCCCTTTCAAGGGAGAGTTTCTTTTCATTTGGATATCCAGAACCGACGAATCAAGATGTTCGTGAGAAGATGAAGAAATAGACGACGAGAAGAATCCCAAATCTCAAAGTCACTTGAGTCCTAGGTTTAGAACCCGGGTTGTTGTCAGTGGTGCCCGACCACTTTACTTTCAGCAAACCCTAGTTTGTAATAAGCAAGGCACTTGCCTATGGACTTTCAGTTTGAATATTAATTTAATTGATTTGATTAATGTTTGATGTTGATTGCGATATAGGATTGCCTGCTTTTTGTAGTTTTTTGGCGATTCTTGCATGTCGATTTTGATTTAGCCTGGAATCTGATCGTAGGCTCTTAAGGACTCATTAAAACTTTTTCTACTTAAATCAAATTAAAATATTTAAGCTCATATAGAAACTCTAACGTTTTAGGAAGTAAGCCCGGGACCGCCGAGAGCTCTCATTTCATAACTTTCATTCAAATTCAAGCCTTTAATCGAGTCAATTAGCATGCATCGCATTAGCAACAAATTTAAAAATCTCTAAAACTTTAATTGCATTAGCTTAAGCATCAAACACCCAACATAATTCTAAGGGGCCAATTAGGATCTGCTCTAGATGTCGTCCCCAACATCTCAAACTTTTCTTAAATAACATCCCTACCACTCTTTCATAAAAGACCAGATTCATTTATTTTAAATCGATTAGGTGGTTAGCTGGCTCCCAATCCAGGCCAGGGTAAGTTCAGATTTGCACTGCATTAGCTAGGTTCGGGTCACTTTTTAGTACCCAACGTAGACTTAGGTTCTGAGGTTAGCTCGGGCTATAAGACCTCAACCTCCGGGAATCTAATCCCAATTTTATTACTTAAATCTTAAATCACTTTCAATCTAATTCGAGCCCAACACTTAGGATAGGTTGGAGTGTTTCTAAAATGATTCAGAATCTCAAAACACTCCCTACCCTTCTCCCTTTGACTCTAGAAATAAGTGCTCAATATTGAACCAATCCCATTTGAAAATGTCTACCATTTTTCTCCTTTGATATCGATCTTTGAAAATCTAAATAAAATTTATACCGCTATTTTAATCGAGAGTTTTCGTAAAAAATTCCGATTTTTTACGATGTAATTAACTACGAGGGCTTGCACTCGTAGGAGATTTAGAAACCCAGAACTTATTTTCAAAACCAATAATTTTTGAAAAACTTCAATTAATTTTCTTTGGGATAATCAAACCCGACGATCATTATCATCATTTTCAAATGATCGATAATGATTGAGATCTTCTCTCTTCGGAGAGATATACCAATTATTATCGTGGTTTTGATTAAGAAATTAATGATCTTTAATCCATATTAGCATAATCAAACACTCGATTAAATTCCATTTTGATCCTTTGGGGTCGAATGTGATTCTTTCTTGAGTTTGACTACGATAGTAAGGATAAAGTTAAAGTTTTGTAATCTGAACTAATTAGTGAATGATATTCTCTCCTTTTGAGATGATATATCGTTCTTAATGTCGTGTTCGATTCCATAACTAAAATTCAACTTGTTAACTTTCCCAAAGAAAATTAATACTTTTTCAAAACTATATTTTTCGATCAAACACTGCGTTAATCAAAAAGTAGTTTAAACTTATGATTTTGAAACAAAGCTCTGATACCACTTGTTGAGTCTTGTGAATAGGTTGTTAAACCTAAGTTAATGTCCCAAAGCTACCAATAGGGTGGGTGAATTAGAATTTAAAATTTTTCCATCTTTTGATAAATTGAACCAAAATTAAACTTTAATGAATTTTTATAAAAAGTTTTTCAACAACAATTTTTAAAACACGAAGTTAAATGCAGAAAATAAAAAGCAGTAAAATAAAAAGACACACGATTTATAGTGGTTCGGTCTAAACCTGACCTACATCCACTCCCCAGAGGTACCCTCTGAGTATTGCACTAATACTAATAGTGTCTTTCCTTTTGCACCCACAGCAAGGTGGAGAAGCCTTTACAAACACTCTTTTCACCACTACTCAGTGCGGCAGAGAACCGTCATCTATTTACACTTTCCCTAGTGTTAGCAGAGAATCGTCGTCCTTTTACACTTTCCCTAGTGTTGGCAGAGAACCGTCGTCCTTTTACACTCTCCTAGTGTGGGTAGAGAACCCTTCATCCTTTCACACTCTCCTAGTGTGGGCAGAGAACCCTTCATCCTTTCACACTTTCCAAGTGTCGGCAAAGAACCGTCATCCTTTCACACTCTCCTAGTGTGGGCAGAGAACCCTTCATCCTTTCACACTTTCCAAGTGTCGGCAGAGAACCGGATCTCCTTGACAGATCTCTTCCCAAGAAATCTAGAAGGAAGAAAAAAAAGAGTGAATTAATCTCAAATCACAAGTAGGAAATCTTACCTTTGAACACTATGTAAAGCCTTCACGCTCCAGTGGTAGAAATCCTTCTTTGAATTCTTTCTCTCACTCTATCCTTTACTCTTCTTCCAATAGGCACGAAGATCAATGAGCAAAAAGATTGGGTGATAGTCTAATTTGGGCTATATATACAAAGACAAGAAAAACTGCCTAAAAACTACAAGTTTTCAATTCTGTACGCAGTGGATCGTCCTGTACAATCGTGGATCATCCTAGACGATTTTACTTAAAGTGTCAAAAATGATCATAATATATTTTGGTATGAACTATGTTCGTACACGCTCATCGTCCTGGACAATGTGCCCCATACGAACTAGGTTCGTCCAGAATGAAGCGGTTATTACATAGGTCGGTTCCCAAAATTCTATAGGACGTAACTAACTGACATAAGTTGGTTCAGTTCATCCTGGGATTAATAGGTTTCAATCTCGTGTTGCAAATCTAGTTTCATGACTTATGTTTTGATGATTGACAAATACTATTGATTCTCTTGGACTGCTAGTTACTTCTAACTTTTCAGGAATCTAAGATCGGACGAACAGACGAAGCCAGTTAGGGATTGCGTAGGTCTAGGGTTGTGTCAGTCTGTAATTTGTTTTGTTTTTTCACTTCTTCAGTCTACTTGTAATGGACAAAGAGTCTGATGCTAAGTAACCCTACACACACACACTTGAGAGACTTAGAATTTCTGTTTTTATTCATATCGGCCAGGACGATATTTACATCGTTCTAGACGATCAGGCTTAAAACAAAAAGTGTAAATAAGGATTCTTAATTAAGGCAGCCGTCATTAATATATCGGTCTGGACGATACGTGTATCGGCCAGGACGATAAGCTCAAAATAGAAAGAAGTTGCCGCCATAGACAATTAAGGTATACTGTATTTTTAAATAATCGGCCAGGACGATCATTGATCGGCCTGGACGATATTCTCAAATTATGCCTTAATTGATCAAGAAATCAAGGGAGTAATTAAGGATGATTGATATGATCATATCGTCCTAGACGATCGGAGGATCGGCCAGGACGATCAATTCAAATACCTTAAGTTACTTCAGGACGATAAATATCGTCCAGCTCGTATTCAAGGCGGTGCTCTGGACGATTTTCCTCTAATTTGAACTAATCGGCTAGGACGATCGTGAGATCGGCCTGGACGATCAAGCCAATTTTAAATCGTCCAGTTTGTATTTAGGGCGATGCTCTGGCCGATCTTCTAAGATTTATACTGATTGGCTAGGCCGATGTCCATATCGCCTTGGATGATATTGTCGGCAACTTGCAATTAATGAGCTCTTTTGAAGCTCTTCTATTTAAGAGCTCTTGTTTAACATTTTAGAAGACCTTTGGCTGCTGTCTTGACCTGAGAAGGCCTTGAGGAGAGAAAGAGAGAGTGGGAGAGAGAGAGAGGATCTTGTGAGGGGGAGCTTGTGAGGGGATTCACAAGGGTTGCTTCAAGGATCGCTTTGCTTCTTCTTCGTCTAGAGTTTCTCATCCGTGGAAAGGTCGGTAGAGGTAAGGAGCTAGCTTTTGGTTGTGGTTCTCTGCCAGCTTCAAGAGGAAGCAAAAGGAGATAGGTTCTCTGCCTTGCTGGGGTGGCAAAAAGGAGGTGCTTTGTAAAGGCTTCTCCGCCTAGCTGTGGGGGCTAAAGGAGAGTCACGTTTGTAGTGCAATACTCGGAGGCCGCCTCCGGGGAGTAGACGTAGGTCGAGTTGACCGAACCACTATAAATTTCTGTGTTCTTATTTTCTTGCTTCCGCACTTTAATTTCCGCATTTATTTTTGTGGTGTGATTTTAGTTTATGTGATTTTTATTCTTTGTGAAAAGAAAATTTTAAAATACCAATTCACCCTCCCTTTGGTTAGCTTGGGCCAGTTCTATAGGGCTTAACATCCCTAACGAACTTTCAAGTGGTATCAGAGCGAGATTCATAAAAACTGAGCTTGAAAACTTTTTGATTTGATCCATGGCTAACCTTGGTAATCGTAACACTACGGAAGGGTATTCTATTACCCGACCTCCCCTATTTGATAACCTATCTTTTGATTTCTGGAAAACCTGCATGTCAATGTTTTTATAATCTACTGATTATCGCATGTGGATGCTTATCAAAAAAGGTTATTCTCCACCTTCTCGTAAAATTAATGGTGTTAAAACTGAAGTTGCTTTTACTGAATGAACTTTCGGTGAACGAGATCAATTGAATGCAAAATGTTTGAACTGCTTTTTCTGTGCTTTAAAATCTGAGGATTACATGCGTATCTCCACTTGCAAAATTGGTAAAGAAATTTGGGATAAATTGCGCATCACCTATGAAGGCACTAATGAGGTTAAACAATCCCGTTTGAATATTCTCTTGCATGATTATGAACTTTTTCGTATGAAACCTCATGAATCGATTTCTGACATGTACACTAGATTTACTAAGATAGTTACTTCACTGCATACACTAAGAAAAGAACTTTCAAACTACGAAAAAGTCAATAAGATTTTGAGATGCTTGTCTTCGTCATATGATGCTAAAATCACTGCAATCACTAAATCTAAGGATTTGAACACTTATTCTATTGATAACTTACTTGGCTCACTCATTGCTTACGAGTAAGGGGTGAATCAAAGAAATCTTGATGCAGGTGAGAAGAAGAAGGAGAAAACAGTTGCATTGAAGTCGCACAAATCGGATTCTGAATCTTTTGGGTCTGAGAGCGATGAAGTTTCCTTCATCACAAGGCAATTCAAAAGCTTTCTAAGGAAGAAACAAAAGCATCATCAAAATTGGAGAAAAGGTAAGGATCATAAACATGTTAAAGAATCTTCTGATGTTGTTTGCTATAATTGCAGGAAACCAAGATATGTGAGAACTGATTGCCCGACACTTCAAGATAACATAATCAAGGAAAAGATTGAGGAGAAACCTAAGTTCAAGAAGGACAAGAAGAGAATCCAAAAGGCTTTCTAGGCGGAATTTGGTACTGACTCCTCTGAGACTGAACCAGAGGAAGAGACTACAAACTTGTGTTTAATGGAAGAAGATCAAAGTGATGAGGAAGAGGTATGTAAACCAACCTATGATGAATTATTTGAGATTTGTAAGAAAATACATGCATCATACATAAAACTCAAGAAAACTCATGCTAGCCTAAAATTAGACCTTTTGAATTTACAAAAAGAGCATGAAGTTTTTCTCAAAGATCATGCAACGATTGATTCAAATCACATGGCTCTTCTTGATGAATTTGATGATTTAAACAAGAAGTATTTGGAATTAATCGATGAAAATAATGCATTAAAAGTTTCACACACCTCACTTAAATCTAATCTTAAGAAATCTAAAGAGATTGAGAAAAAGTTGAGGATTGATAATGATACATTAAAAAGAACTAACTTGAGGATTCAAAATGATTTGGATACATGTAAGAAAAATCGGATGACATATACTTTTGATCCTAAGCCAGAATCTAGGAAGAGGCATTATAACTCAAACCATTTAAGAAACCCTTTTCCTGGAGTTAGATGTTTTTCATGTGGCATGCTAGAACACATCTCACACACTTGCACCGTTCACCGTAGTACACATTAGGTGTAGAGACCTAAGATGCATGATTCACAGCATACCATACCTACATTGCACTCTACTTTTCTTAAGAAGGGGCCCAAACCTGTTTGGGTTCCTAAATCTGACTGTTGTTGAGTTTTGCAGGAGTGCTCTCACCAAAGACCTTATGGGAGCATAGGATAACTGGACATATGAAGGCTCATAGCTCATAAATGCTTAAACCTGCTGCTTCAATAAATTCTTGAAATGTGTTTTGTTTCAGTGTGTTTTATTTCTGCTTTGTTTGTGTTTTTAATGTGTTTTGTTTTCACTTTGCTTTTAAAATTGGCTTTCCATATGTTGAATCTTTTCAAGATTTTAGATTTTGGAGTTTTGAAGATTGTGTTTAGCTTTTCTAAAATTGGTTAAAGGGAGAAACACCGTTGATGATTTTCGTCCTTCCGACCTTGTTTAGTGGTATGACTTTCTTCTCTAAACAAAAGCCTAACTCATTTTAGCCAATAGTTTTTTAAACTAAGATTCTTTTTATCTTGCTACAAAAAATCTATCTTGTGCATAATATCCAAAGTTCTTTTGTATCTTTCAAGTTATTTAAAACCTTGCCAATATTTTCATCACATGACTTTGATTTTGTTTGTGACTTGTTCTTCCCTATGTTAGAGAGAAAGCTCCTATTCTCTAATATTTTGGAGGATATACTCACAACTAAGGATCTTTTTAAGGGTTTTTGTTAAAGATCCTTAGCTTGCAAAAACTAAAAAGAAAAGAGGCCAATGATGCCAAATTGAAAAATAAATAAATATATATATATACACACAATTGTATATCAAAAATCAAAAGATGCTCAAAGAGTCAATCAAAGATTCAAGAGGCATAAAATGAGCCCACTAAAAAGCAAACTATCCTCTCTTTTCAAAACCTTTAAAACTTAGAGAACTCATTGATTATTTGATGATTTCAAAGGTTTGATTTCAAATTCCATGATTCAGAAAAAGTACTTTGTTTTATTATTTATGAGATTTTTTCTTTGTAAATAAGTTTAATTGGATCTTATTTTTACCCAATTAGGTTTATTCTGAGTTAAGCATTTTTGTTTTTCAAAAGAAAATCTGTACCATAAAGAACGTCTGATCTAGGGTTAACAGAATCGGATATTTTACCTTTGTCTGATTAGGATTGGCTAAACTCCTTAATCTTGTGGAACTCTAAAGTTTAATTTTTTGAGAACTTCTTATATGATGCATCCATAAAACAAAAAAAAAATAAAAATTTTGAAAAATTAAAATTCAAAAATATTCATTTTTTTTATTTTCATTGTGTTTTTAGCTTTCTATTACTATGTTTTTGTATGTTTTTATTTTGTTTTATTTTTGAGGGCCTTGATCATCACCATCTTTTTCTTGGTTTCAATTTTTAGTCACATCATCCTGGCCGATACTTTTATCGTCCTGGATGATAGGACAAAATCTCTTCAAATTCCATATGCTGGTCTTTTCTGTGCTTGCTGTAACTCATCATCCTGGACGATACCATATCATCCTGGACGATCTGATCAAACTCTATTGTAGTCATGATGATAGTACTGGCCAATTTAAACGAGGGTCTAATCATCCTGGCAGATATCTGATTGGCCTGGACGATCGGACCGCCTTTTTGACCAATCAGCCTGTATGCAATTATTGAGCCATATCGGCCTGGACGATTCTGCAATCGGACAGGACGATATGGCCATTTCTTTAAATTCTGGTCGATCCAGCCATGGTTTTTCACTTTCCACTCTTTCTCCTCTTGTGTTTTCTTGCTAACTCCTCTCTATGGCTGGTGGGAAACGTGTTCGACAAACTTCTGGGAGTTCTTCGAGGGCTAGGATTGACCTTCATTTCAGGGAGGCAGAAGATGAAGCTGCCTATCATCGTTAAAAGAGTGTGAAATAATTGTCTCCAGAATCACCAATCCTGCCCACATCGCATACCCGGTAATGGATCTTTTCGCTCACACCTCCCTTTGTTTCATCCTGTCTCTTGCCTTCCCCTTCAATACCGAGTTTCTTCGAGAATTCTTTGCGAACCTTCGCATTAATCCTACCTTCACAGCCCTGACCTCCTATGTGAATTGATGCCCTATCAAAATCACATATCAGGACTGTGTTGATCTTTTACAGCTATCCAGCACCAGGGATAAGCTGCACTTAATCGCTTCAGATCCTGACCTTGACTGGTCCACGGTGAATCACTTCCTTCGCCAGACCATTGCTCCTTTTCATGTTGGAGAGACTAGCTCTTTAGTCAAAGATGCTAGGACAATCCAACATGTCCTTCGCACCTCCATAATTCCAAAAGTCAGGGACCGAATCCACATCACCCCTCTACTTTCCCTCACCACTTTCTACATCATGGCTCATAGAGAATTCAATACTGTGGACTTCATTTTTTGATACATTGATCACTTAACCACAATTCGCGATCTAGGTCATAAGAGGAAACCCAATCTAGCCTTAGGACACATCATAGCCTATATCCTTGAAACCAAATACCAACTTCAGTATCCTATTCCACCAAACCTCCCAACTCCCTTTTACTCAAACAGTTCCTTCAGTACCCTTCACAGTACTCGTCTCCACCCTGGGGATGAGGAACCTCGGGGGGCTGGAGAGGAGGAGGCTCCCGCTCTCGCTCCCGTTCCTGATCCTGTTCTGCTCCACCAGCACTCACCGGTTGATTAGTTGATAGAGAGGTTTGATCGTTGGGAGACCCGTTTTGATGCCTATGTTGCTGCATAGGAGCAGCAACACTCTGAGGACATTGCCCGCTACGAGAAGCACCACACTGAGGATTTAGCCCGATTTGATAGCTTCATTACTCACCAGCAGCAGCAGCATGACCTGGACATCGCCTGGTTCAATGCTAAGTTCACCATGCTTGCCAGCTACTTTCAGCAGCCACCTCCACCACCTCCATCTGATGATCAGGGTCCCTCGTTTTTCTAGTCCATATTTTCTATTGTTTGTTTCCTGTTTTCTATAGTTTGTCTTTTGGCTTGTTTTTAGTTTCTGTTACGTTGTTTTTTCTTTTCCTTTGTGTGTCTATACCCTCGTTTTGTGATGATAAAAGGGGGAGTAGGTTGGGTAGGAAAAAAGAAATGTAACTTTGAATTTCTAATGAACTATTTTTTTTTTCAGTTTTTCCTACTTGTGTTTGCCATCATAAAAAAGGGGGAGATTGTTGCAAATCTAGTTTCATGACTTATGTTTTGATGATTGACAAACACTGTTGATTCTCTTGGACTGCTAGTTGCTTCTAACTTTTCAGGAATCGAAGATCGGACGAATAGACGAAGCCAGTTCAGGATTGTGTCGGTCTAGGGTTGTGTCAGTCTGTACTTTGTTTTGTTTTTTCACTTCTTAAGTCTACTTGTAATGGACAAAGAGTATGATGCTAAGTAACCCTATACACACACACTTGAGAGACTTAGAATTTCTGTTTTTATTCATATCGGCCAGGACGATATTTATATCGTCCTGGACGATCAGGCTTAAAACAGAAAGTCTAAATAAGAATTCTTAATTAAGGCAGCCATCATTAACATATCGGCCTGGACGATACGTGTATCGGCCAGGACGATAAGCTCAAAACAGAAAGAAGTTACCGCCATAGACAATTAAGGTATACTGTATTTTTAAATAATCGGCCAGGATGATCATCGATCGGCCTGGACGATATTCTCAAATTATGCCTTAATTGATCAGGAAATCAAGGGAGTAATTAAGGATAATTGATACGATCATATCGTCCTGGACGATCGCAGGATCGGCCAGGATGATCAACTCAAAAACCTTAAGTTACTTCAGGATGATAAATATTGGCCAGCTCGTATTCAGGGCAGTGCTCTGGACGATTTTCCTCTAATTTGAACTAATCAGCCAGGACGATCATGAGATCGGCCTGGACGATCAAGCCAATTTTTAATCATCCAGTTTGCATTCAAAGCGATGCTCTGGCCAATCTTCTAAGATTTGTACTGATTGGCCAGGCCGATGTCCATATCGGCCTGGACGATATTGTCGGCAACTTGCAATTAATGAGCTCCTTTGAAGCTCTTCTATTTAAGAGCTCTTGTTCAACATTTTAGAAGACCTTTGGCTGCTGCCTTGACCTTAGAAGGCCTTGAGGAGAGAGAGAGAGTGGGAGAGAGAGAGAGGATCTTGTGAGGGGGAGATTGTGAGGGGATTTACAAGGGTTGCTTCAAGGATCGCTCTGCTTCTTCTTCGTCTAGAGTTTCTCATCCATGGAAGGGTCGGTAGAGGTAAGGAGATAGCTTTTAGTTGTGGTTCTCTGCTAGCTTCAGGAGGAAGCAAAAGGAGATATGTTCTCTGCCTTGCCGGGGTGGAAAAAAGGATGTGCTTTGTAAAGGCTTCTCCGCCTAGCTGTGGGGGCTAAAGAAGAGTCACGTTTTAAGTGCAATACTCGGAGGGCGCCTCCGGGGAGTGGACGTAGGTCGAGTTGACCGAACCACCATAAATTTTTGTGTTCTTGTTTTCGTGCTTCCGTACTTTAATTTCCGCATTAATTTTTTTGGTGTGATTTTGGCTTATGCGATTTTGATTCTTTTTGAAAAAAAAAAATTTAAAATACCAATTCACCCCCCCTCTTGGTTAGCTTGGGCCAGTTCTATAGGGCTTAACATCCCTAACGAACTTTCACCTGGGATGATGTTATACAGAGAGTTCTGTCCAGGGACAAAAATTTATTTTGTTCTGTATGATTTTATATAGAGAGCTTTGTCCAAGGATGAAAATTTATTTTATCCTGTACGATTTCATACAGAGAGCTTCGTCTCGGTACGAACCATATTTTTCATCTGGATGAACAGTGCACGGTGAGAATCCCAAGACGTTCATCCCGGGATGAATATTCAATTAATCCTGGATGATTAGAACTTAGAAAATTTTCTACCCGCTTGTTCAATCCATTACTCTTCTGAGGGGTTAATTGACATGATCGTCCCGTACGAACCAGGTTCGTCCCGTACGATCCGTTCACAAAAAAATTATCCCCTAAGAGTGTGTGTTGTGATCTTTCACTCAATTACAATCACTCCCTCTTATTTAAAAATTTATAATTTATAAATGAATAATTTGAAGTCTTTATCGCTTGGAGTTGATTTTCCTGAAATGTTAGTACACACTAGAGAAAAAAAAAATCTTCCAAAAAGTGTTAGGAGATATATAAAACAATAATATTTGAAATCATCAAAATAATACAAGTTGCAAGAATATAAAACATGCAAATAGCAACTCTCTCTACAGCTCTCACAAAAGAACTAGTGAGAGCATGTGATACCTGGACAGTGGTTGCTCACGACACATGACTGGAGACATGAAGAAGCTCATTTTACTAGAGACTTGGACCGGAGGCAAAGTAACATTGGGAGACAACACTACCAGGAAAGTGGTTGGCTAAGGTATTGTTGGAAATGATAAGAACTTCTTAATTGAAAATGTTTTATTAGTTAATGGTTTGAAGCATAACTTACTTAGAATTAGTCAATTATGTGATAAAGGTTTTGACATAAAATTTCTCTCTAACAAATGCCTTATAAGTTTAAATAACAAACTTGTTTTAGAAGAAAAATGAATGAACATTGTTTATATGTTAGACCTTGATTACATTGATAGTTCAAATGCTTTTTGCTTAAAAACAATAGTAGATGACTCATGGCTATGGCATAGGAGACTATGCCATGCTACCATGAAAATACTTAGAAACATCACTCAAAAAAACCTAGTTTGAGGCGTTTTTAAGTCAGACTTCACTAAGGATCATTCATGTGATGCTTGCTAATTAGGAAAACAAATCAAATCATACTTTCATTAAATTAAAGATGTGATCACCTCTAGGCCATTAACAATCCTACACATTGACTTATTTGGACCTGTTAGCATAGCCAGCCTAGGTGGGAAAAACTATGGATTTGTTATTATAGACGACTTCATTAGATTCACTTTGGTAAGATTCCTAGCACATAAGAATGAGTCATTTGAAAATTTTAAGGTATTCTCCACTTGGATTTAATAAAAATTAGGATGTGAAATCTCAACAATCCATAGTGATCATGGTGGAGAGTTTCAAAATGAAAGATTTGAATTATTTTGTCAAGAGATAGGAATATGGCATAATTTCTCAGCCCCTAGGACTCCATAGTAAAATAGAATAGTATAAAGAAAAAATAGAACCTTAGTAGAAGCTGCTAGGGCAATGTTAGCTAAGTACACCCTTCCTAGATATTTTTGGGCAGAAGTAGTAAACACGGCTGTTATGTCTTAAATAGGGTGAGCATTAGATCAAAGCTAAATAAAACTTCTTATGAACTCCTTAAGGGTCGGACACCGAATCTTTCATAATTACATGTCTTTGGGTGCAAGTGTTTTATCTTAATTAATGGAAAACTTCTCTTAGGAAAATTTGATCCCAAGTCTAGTGAGGGTATCTTCTTAGGATATTCATCTATAGGTAAGGCCTATAGAATCTTTAATAAGAGAACTCTAGTAATAGAAGAGTCTACCCATGTAGTATTTGATGAATCAGATAAGCCCTTTGAATCTAAAATTGAAGAAGATGAAATAGAGGCAATTCAAGGAGTAGAAACTATGACCATAGGAGAAAGGGTAGAACCACAAGAAGATTTGCCTAGAGAATGGAGATATTTTTTTAGTCATCCTAAAGAGTTAATTTTAGGAGACCCTTCATAAGGTGTAAGAAATAGGCATGGACTTAGGAAGGAGGTTAGTCATTCAGCATTCATCTCTATGATAGAACCCACAAGTATAGATAAAGTTTTAGGAGAAGAATTCTAGATCCTAAGAATACAAGAAGAACTGAACCAATTCACCAGGAATGATGTTTGGGAGTTAATCAAGAGATCTAAAGAACATAGTGTAGTTGGAACAAAATAGGTCTTTAAAAATAAGGTGAATGACCCAAGAACCATAATAAGAAATAAAGCTAGACTAGTAGCCAAGGGGTACAACCAAATTGAGGAAATAGACTTTAAAGAAACCTTTGCCCAAGTTGTTAGACTATAAGTCATAAGAGTGCTCTTAGCTTTTGCTTGCTTCAAGAATTTTAAACTATATCAAATGGATGTAAAGAGTGCTTTTCTGAATGGGGTAATCAAGGAGGATGTCTATGTTGAGCAACCCCCCGTATTTGAAAGTTCACAATTTTCAAACTATGTTTTCAAATTAAAAAGGCACGTTAAGATTAAAGCAAGCACTTAGAGCCTAGTACGAAAGACTTAGCTCATTCTTACTGGATAGAGGATTTGTAAAGGGTAGTGTGGACACTACACTCTTCTTACAAAAGGTTAAGATGAAACTCTCATTATTTAGATCTATGTGGATGACATCTTATTTGGATCTTCAGATAAAATTTTGTGTGATGAATTTTCAAAAACAATGAGTAATAAGTTTGAAATGAGCATGATGGGAGAACTAAACTACTTTCTTGGCTTTAATGTAAAACAAATGGATAATGGAATATTTCTTAGCCAAATAAAGTACATTAAAGATATTTTGAAAAAAAATATAAAATGGATAATGCTAAACCCATGAACACTCCAATGAGCTCAATAATTCAATTAGACAAAGATCCGAATGGAAAATTAGTAGACCAGAAAAAATATTGAGTAATGATAAGATCTCTCCTTTACCTGACTGCCAGTAGACCAGCATAATATTTAGTGTGTGACTTTGTACCCATTTTCAAGCTGATCCTAAAGAGTCTCACTTAACTGCAATCAAGAGAATTCTTAGATATCTACTAGGCACCCCAAACTTAGAAATTTGGTATCCTAGGCATGGCACTTCCTTTGAAATCTTAGGATACTCAGATTCTGATTTTGTAGGATGTACAGTAGATAGAAAAAGCACCTCTAACACCTGCCAATTCATAGGACAATCATTAGTTTCTTGGTCCAGTAGGAAGCAAAATTTGGTAGCTCTCTCTATAGCCGAGGTAGAGTATATTGCAGTAGGAAGCTGTGTTGCACAAGTACTATAGTTGAAATAACAAATTCTTAATCTTGGATTACCTGTAGGAACCATCTCAATCATGTGTGACAACACAAGTGCAATATACATCTATAAAAATCCAATTCAACACTATTGAATAAAACACATAGACATTAGACATCATTTCATAAGAGATCATGTGGCTAAAGGAGATATAGAATTGCATCACATTGCTATAGGAGATCAATTGGCAGACATATTCATGAAACCACTATCATTCTACACCTTTAGCACTTTGAAGATGAGACTAGGTGTGATAGACATTAATGTATAAAATTAAAAAAAAAATAAAAAAAATTTTTAAAGGCTATTCCTGATCATCACACACTCACTACACAAACACTCGATGATTGACAATTTTCTTATCATACTGTATGATCCACTATCGTACAGTATGATATATCTAATTCTACATAAACCACAACCCAGACTCAAATTTCGTCCATGTTCATCGTACTGTACGATACCCATCGTACTGTATAATACATGTGACAGTTCATTAAATTTGTTTGGTATGACATTATTGATCATTGTATGGTACGATATCCCTTCTTCATACTGTACGATCCACGTCAGCGAATGGATTGGGATGAATTTACTTAGTTTGGTATGATATTATTGGTGATCGTACTGTACGATATCTCCTCTTTGTACTGTACGATCCACCTCAGCAAAAATGAATGAGGATGACTTAAAGGTGACTGGTACGATATAATTGCCCTTCATACGGTACGATACAGCTGTTCGTACTATATAAAACTTTTCATCAAGGGTCATATCGACGACCCTCTGGACGATCGAAATCCTTCTGATTGTACTATATGATTTGACCACTTTCTCAAACTGATCAATTAGATAACAATTATTGCCCCATCGTACTGTATGATACCAGATCATACAATACAATGTCAGAAAAATTCTATAAATTGGCTTCATTGGCAAATCATTTCACTCACACTCACTTCTTCACTCTCACTTAGTCTACTTGCCTTCCCGAAAATGTCGAGCTTAAGCAAGCGGGGTCATTTAGTCATTGGAAGCTCGTCTTCCTCTCGCCGTCACAATGATCATTTCCTGAATGCTGAAAATGAAGATGCTTATCATAAGTTCAAGGCCTATAAGATTACACACTCCCGGATGCTCAATCAGGTAGCTTTAAATTTCGAGGTAATGAACCTCTACGCATCCACCACTTTCCAATTTCTCCTTACCCTGGCTTTCTCCTACAATTCAGAACTCTTATTTAAAATTCTAGCCAACCTTACCTACACCATCGACAATATGACCTTCCACTCTTTGTTTGTCGCCAACACATAGAAATCACAAAGGCTGACATATCCTAATATATTGGGCTGTCCACTGAAGGGCCTGGGACTCGTTCCTTTCTCTCAAATGAATTCGACTAGAGTGATGTCAATCGTGTCCTTAGGAATGTAGCCTTCTATCAACACCAGCCTCTTATTCAATCCTTAAATCGAAATGCTTAAATTATTCAGCATGTCCTTCACACTTCGATCGTACCCAAAGCTAGAGACCGAATTAGTATGACCCCGAACTTATCTGTTGCTACCTACCTTATAATGTCAAACACAAAATTTGATGAGGCAGATTTAGTTATTGACTATATCCAAAATATGACTTTAGTTCGCCTCCCTACTACCCACAGGAAATAGAATCTAGCCCTTGGCCACCTTATAGGATACATCCTTCAAAATAAATACTAAATAACCTATCCTGATGAACCCGTTAATTTACCAATCTTCTATACATATGCAACTTTTCTTATTCTCTTTCATCAGGGGCAAGAGCCTGAAGAACATGACTCTGATGAAGAAGGAGGAGAAGATGCCCCAGTAGAAGCTCCTGTTCGACCAAGAAGACATATACCTCCACGAGCACCTACTCCAGCCTACCCTCAAGATGATTTGGTCAAACGCTTCGACCAACTTCATAGTCATCTTGACACACACATACAAGAATAACATCAATAACATGAGGATGACATGTGGTGGTTTTGGGAATGTTCACTTTGATTAATCACTGCTTGGACACAATCCTTCAATATTTCCAACCATAGCTACCTCCACCTCCAAGTGATCAGGATTCTCCTTTTTAAAGTGTATCTATTTTGTACCTTCTTTCTTAGTGGTTGTGTCTCCTCTTTTTGGTGATGTCAAAAGGGGGAGAAGTCTTGTTGTAGTCAGTTAAGTCTGCCATAGTCCTATCTTGCATATGTATTTTTGCTTATCGTTACTTAAATGCCTTTTTTTCTGTCTATTTCTTGTTGTTCTAATTAAAAAAACAACAACAATAAAAAGAAACAAAAAAAAAAGCCATGCAACATTTTTTGACATCATCAAAAAGACGGAGATTGTTGCAATCTATGACCCCTAGTTTAAGATTTTGGTGATGACAAATAATGTTGCTTGAACTACTATTCACTAAATATCTTTGATTTTTGCTATTATCTGTGAGTACTAACATTTCAAGAAGATCACAAATTACTCAGGACAATAAGAAGACTCAAAACTGGGTAGAGTAGGAGTGTGATTCTATAACATTATATTTTTTTCATTTATTTTATTTTCTCTTTTCTTGAGTCTGGCCACAAACTGCATGTAAATATGAGCAACCATGCACACACACAGGGGGAGAGGGGTTTAAAAAAAATGAACATTTTTTTCTCTGTTAATTGTACTATACAAATTTATATCGTACGGTATGATCTGATCTGGTTAAACATCTTTCTATGAACAGGTCATAGTGTCATATCGTACTATACAATGTGTTACTAATCTAAAACCCTAGCAGTTAGATTAGTTTAAGTAAGTTTTATCAGCCATTCATACTATACGAAGCAATTTGTATCGTACGATTTATTTTGAATACTTACTTAAATTAACCCATGATTAGTGGAATAAATCAAGGATTAATATCTGATTGGTAATTGTACTATACGAACCAGTTCATACTGTACGATGAACCAAGACTATTTTTGATTGTCCTAAACTTCGTCCTGAATGATCCCTTGATTTTTACTAATCATATTGTGCGAAGGAGGTCATACCCTATGATGTACATAGATGAGTTTTGATCATCCCGACTATCATCCTATATGAATAGAAGAGTTGAGGATCATACTGTACGAGTTTATATCATACTGTATGATTATATTCATTAGTTTTTGAACTATCCGTAAACCTTTGTACCGGGACGAAGCCCGTTTATACTAATCGTACTGTATGATGTGGAATCATACTGTACGATAGTAATGGCTACTTTGAAAATTTTAGGGATTCTGGAGCCCATTTTAAGTGTCAAAATAGTTATGTTTTTTATGAGTGATTGAGAGAGAGGAACATAATTAGATAGGGAATCCTTGGGAGAGAGAGCTCTTGAGAAGATTTTAGGGTTTGAAAGAGGAAGGAAAAGGTGAGCTTGGTGAGGGAGAAGTAGTGTGAGGAAGATCACATGGTTGCTCCATTCTTGCTGCACTTTGTTCTTCCTGTAACTTGAGAAGATCTTGTGGGAGGCTCTCTGAGGGGTAGACTCTTCTACATCCGTGTCCTCTAAGGTACTCTGCCTTCTCCAAGAGGGAGAAAAATGAGAAGGTACGCTGCCATCATCAAGAGAGTGATAAAAGCGCTTGGCACTCAACCACACCGGGTTGGTAAAAGTGAGTCTTGTGAGGGCTTCTCCACCTTGCCAGGGGAAAAAAGGAGAACTATAGTTTTGTAGTGAAATTCCCAGAGTGGAGGACTCAAGGGAGTAGACGTAGGTCAAGTGACCGAACCACTATAAAATCTCTGGTGTGATTTTTCCTTTACCACTTTTACTTTTTCTTGCATTTTATTTTCATTATAATTGCTTGGTGAAATTCATTGTGGAATCCGCTGTTGCTATTTGTGTTCAAGTACTCGCTTCCACATTAGTTAAATTTTTCTGTCAAAAAATTAAAAACACAAAAAAAAATATTAGAACTCCTATTTAGGATTTTTTATTGCAACAAGTTTTCGCAATTTAACCGCACCCCCCCCCCCCCCCCCCTCTCGGCACATCTAGTAATTTCATAAATCACCTCCAATTTTTGGGGATACAACTTCAAGTGCAATGGTGAAATCTGTGAGTACTGAAGTTTGTTTGTCATCCAACTATGGCAAACCTTTGATCATTAATGAAGGTGGTCTTCTAAATATCAAACCTCCTCCGGTGATTGGGAAGGGGAAAAGTGTTATGACATCTGAAGAATTTTCAGAGAAGGAGAAACTCTGGAAATTTCAAAATCCTAATACTGCTGGTATAGATGAATCATTATAAAATGGAATTGGTGATGGCTTTATGAAGGAGAAATCAATTGAAGTTATGCAAGACAATAAAGCAACGGAGGTGGAGGGTAAGGAAGAACAAGGGAATATGAGTATGGTTTGTCAATGCTTATCCAGGGAGATGATTTTGGCAGCAACAACAGATAAGGAAACTGAAGTTAAATTCGTAAAAGATCCTCTATTAATGGATTGATGAATGTGTGGTAAAAGAAAACTCATAGAAGGCTCTCTAATTCTGATTGGAATTTTGACAATTATTTTGCTGAAGATGGCGTGACTATTAAACTCTGTGAAGAAAAAATTCTTGGAGAATACCAGAAGTTTGCATAATGCTTTAGTGATGAAAGTGTTCAAAGAGAACATTCCACAATTTATTGTTAATGCTAAAATCAAGAGGCAATGGTCACAAATAAGTAAGTTTAATCTTACCTGGCTTGGAAAGGGTTGGAGTTTATGTGCCTTTGTGGATGAAGAATCCATGGATTTGGTTCTTGCTAATGGACCTTGGTATGTAAAAGGTAATATTAATGGTGTGGATAAATGGTGTCAATCGTTTTCTCCAAATTCTTTAAAAGGGCTGACAGCTCCTGTATAGATAACAATGCCGAATTTACCTTTACATTACTGGGAATCTACAAATGTTTGTAGAATTACAGGAAGTTTTTGCTTGTCCAAGAGGATGCGGCTTCAAAGAAGATGTTGATCATGTTACGACAAGTTGTGGAAAGTTGAAGGAAGTAATTGGATGTTTGAATAAATGGAGATTTGGAATCAATTCTTTTCAATCATTTCAGGACTGTTGGAAATGGATGAAAAACTACAGTTAATCACATGGTTTTCTTATTAATATTTACTATAATGCAATATAATTTGTATGGAGATCTAGGAACAATTTTATTCATCGCACCAAGGAGGACTGTTTGATATTCATAGTTTCAAATACAATAAGTTATGCTTCCATTTCTTACATGTTAGATGGAAACTTGGGACACTAGGGTACTAATCAGTCTTCTAGACTGCTAGATCGTTGTACCCTCCTCCTCCTAATTGGATTAAAATCAGTGTAGATGCTGCATTATTGCAGTCATATAAAGCAAGAATTGGAGGGTTGGTACAAGATAGTGAAGGAAGATTTCTATTGGCTTATGGTCATTCTTGTACTCATTGGGATATAGCTAACTTGGAGCTCATGGCAGTTTACTTCATTGGACAAATTAAAAAAGATTGGATGCAACATTACAATGGTATAATTATAAAATGTGATAATTATAATATTATCAAATTCTTACAAGACTTGGGAGGCAATTGGAAAGATGATCTTTTATTTTTAAAGAATTATAAATTTATTTTCTTTAATTGGGTCAATAGAAGATGTAATAAGTTAGCTAACTTTTGAGCTAATTATGCTCTAAATACAGACTTTATTTGGGATGATTTATCTTGTAATAAGATTCCTCCTTGGTTTGTTAAACTATTAAAGGAAGAATCAAGTTATGGTTCTAGATTGTAATTAGGTTGCTTTTAATAATATTGGCATTTCTTTGGGCTTTTTTTTTTTTTTTAAAAAGGGCCTAAAAGAAATACATGATGCATGTTCTCCACAAGAAACCAATATCGGCACTTGGACGGTAAAATAAAGCCTCTTATAATTAAGTTATCATCAGTAGGAATGAACTTATGCAAAATTCTCCAAATGAAAATAGCAATAGTTGAAGGAATACTTTTATGCCAAATCACAGAAAAAATATTAGTGACATCCTTCTTAGTTCTAAAGGCATGACAAGCATCATTTTTAATCTGAAGCCCCCATCTTTAGACAAATTGCATAATAATAAATCATTTGAGTGAGTGTTAAAGGGAAGGTTCATAATTTGTTGAATAATAGAATCAGGAATAACATTAGCATCTTTATCATAATCCCAATAATTCTCAGTAATGAAATAGTTCACCTTAACCATCGCAGTGGAAGAGGTATTAATAATAGAATCAATAGAATTAGTTCCCAGCTAATGATCTTGCCATAAGAAGATGTTCCTAACACCAAGCCCCCAACTAATGTGAGGCTCAGCAACCCATTTGATATTTCAAAGTCTCTACCACACTTTAGAGTCACCTTTATTATAAAAGCATATAGTCGGGTGCTTACCCACACAATACTTAGCAAACATAAATTTACCCAAAGACTCACTTTAGTATGAAAGGTGTACCACAACTTGAAGGAAATGGCATAAGCCAAATCATACATACTCTTACACCCCAAGGCACCCTCATCCATCACACCACAGCACTTGTCCCAAGAGGAACATATAATTTTAGAATTGCTATTAGTCCCTTTCCAAAAAAATTTGTTGAAAAGGTTATCAATTTTGTTGCAAACCGCATGAGTAGGTTAAAGGGTTTGGAAGGTATAGTCAGGGAGAGAGAAAAGTACACTTCTAATGAGAGTTAATCTACCCCCAAAACTCAAGAAATTAGAATCCCAGGACAAAAGCTTATTACGCACAAAAGTAATCAAGTCATCAAAGAGAAAAGTTTTCTTCCAACCTTTAAAGAGAGGAATCCCAAGGTACTTAATAGGCAAGTGACCTTGCACAAAGCCAGTCAGGCCTTTAATACCAAAAATATGGTCATTAGGCACTTTGTTAGAGGCAATAAAATAACTCTTATGCTTGTTCATAGAAAGGCCACTAATAACTTATGAAAGAAACTCGTAACTCTATTAATCCTATTTAAAGAATAATTAGTAAAAATGATGAAATCATCAGCAAAACATAAATGAGAAATAAGAAAACCACCCAAGGGTCTAAATGAAGGCTAGAGAGATTCTCAAAGAGGATGGCAAGGCCTCTAGATTAATACTCTGCAACAATAATGAAAAGGGCAGGAGAGATATGATCACCCTGTCTTAAATCATGCAAAGATTTAAAAAAATAAGTACTTTTGCCATTCATAATAATAGAAAAATAGGATCATTTAATAAAGTTCCTGATGTGACTAATAAAACTAAATAAAAACTAAATAAATATAAAATATTACATAGAAAGTTTCAATCAATGTTGTCATAAGCCTTGGAAATATCAAGTTTCAAAATGATGTTGCCACCTCTCACCCTAACATCTATATCATGATAATACTCATGGGCCAAAAGGATATTATTAGCAATATCCTGACCTTTCACAAAGCCCATTTAATAGGGAGAAATAATTTTAGGAAGGAGAGAAGTTAACTGACTCATAAGAATTTTAGAAATTAACTTACTAAAAAAGTTACAGAGACTAATAAGTCTAAAATCATTACAATTACTAACAAAAATGCTTTTAGGGATAAGAACAATAGAAGTAAAAGTAAAGAATTTAGGAATAGTGTGACGAACAAAAAAATCCAGAATAGCAAAATAAAGATCATTACTAATAATATACCAAGCTTTCTGGAAAAAACTTAGTGGTAAAGACATCCGGGCTAGCCATAGAGTCAGCATTCATATTACGAATAACCTCTTTGATTTCCTCTAAAGTATGTCTTGAGAGATGAGATTAGGGATAACACAAGGGTTATCAATAGGGCTAGGAGTAAAGTCCTTGTTGAGGTAGTTGTGAAAATGCTAAATTGCCAAATTAGCAATTTCCTCTACATCCTTAGTAACAAATATATCATCATGAGTGACTTTATTAATGGAATTTTTGACACGTTTCCTCTTAACCAGCGAATAAAAATAATTGGTGTTATTGTCACGTTCAACAAGGTGTTTTATAGCCACTTTTTGTTTCCAAAAAGCTTCCTCCTAAGCTTGTAATTTAAAAATGCAATCTTTAGCATCCCTAAGCAAACTGATATTATCATCATAAGAAAACAATTGACAATTAAGCTCAATAGTGTTCACTTTGTCTTCAACATTCAAGATATTGGTGAAAATTTTTTTAAAAGCATTATGATTCCATTAATTGATTTTTTGCTCAAGTTTTTTCAATTTATACCATAATCTATTCATACCAAAGATAGAGTTATCAGGATGCAAGGGGGCATGCCAATTTACTTAAACCATGTCTAGAAAAGAAACATGAAGTAACAACATGTTTTGAAATCTAAAGTGAGGTGAAGAACCCAAATGCCTCATCTTGAGGCAAATTAACATAAGAGAGTGGTCAGAAAGAGTTCTGTTAAGATATTCAACAGAAATAGAATTAAACAAGTTAATCAAAGAACCATTAAAGAGCACACGATCCAACCATTTCTATAGATGACCACGGTTCCATGAGAATTTATTACCAGAGAAGCCAACATCCATTAAACTATAATCAAGAATCATATTATTAAAATCCTCCATAGAATGATAAATAGGTGTAGATCCCCCATTACGCTTAGAGGGATTAGAAATAGTGTTTAAATCACCACCAACAAGTGAGGTCAAGTTACAAATACTACGAAAGTTAGTAAGTTGCACCCATAAAACTTTTCTAGTAATACGAGAAGAGGCAGCATAGACAAAGAAAGTGCAATAGTTTAAATTTAAAAATTCAATATTAAAATGAAAAACTTGAGTAAAATCTCCAATAAAATCTATCTGAATAGGATCCTTCCACAACACCCAAATTTTATTGGTAGAATTCGTAACAGAATGCTTAAAACCCAAAAATCTAATAGTACTAAGTAATTTAGCAGAAGTAATGAGAGGTTTGAGAAAACAAAGTATAGAAATATTATAAATACGGCATAAGTTCTTAACCCTCAACCTAGATGAGGGGCATCTAATGCCTCTAACATTCCAAATAATAGATTTAAACATAAGAAAGAGGCTAGTGACTAGTTTGTAAATGGGTGTCTTTGGTGATTGTAATATGATGTTCTTATTTTTCCTACTCTTCCTATTTTGAAACTTAGTATAACTAGTGTCATTATCATCTTTGGCAAAATATTTAACCACAATATCCATATCCTTTGTACCAGTAATGGCATTACTATGATAATGAGGGTTTGAAAAATGCTTACTATCATTGTGTAGACCCGCTTGCCTTACCTTCTGAGTTAATTCTCCCTCCTCGAAGGTATAACCATCCTCCACACTTTCCTTACTACCCGTGTCAATACCAGCATTTCCTTCCTCCAAAATGAGCATCATATCATCCTGACCATTAATAACAAGTTGAGAGGGCATAGTATTAACATAACTATTATTGATCATTATAAAGTCCATATCAAGCAAGTTTTTATTAATAACACAAGGACTGAGAAAAGATGAAGTAGAAATATTTTGTTAGTAGTAATAGCCAACATTTATTTATCCATATTTTCAAAACCACTAGCTAAAGAAGAGATGGAATTATTAATAACTCCCGTAAAAAGATAGATTCGTCGATAATGGTAGAAGGCGGTTCACTATCAACGATGAAAAATTATATTCGGTCCTCAGTATTGTCCTGTAGTTTTTCCATAATTACCTCAACCAATCCTTGAGTAGGAATCTCATTATCATGTGATACTAAAGGAACTAAAATAGTATTTCCTTGTGATTGGTTGGAAGAATCATTCTCCATATGAAGATGAGGTTATAACTTGTAACATTCCTTTAAGCCATGACCATGTATTTACAGTGAAAACAAAAATAGGCAAATTTTTATAATCAACTTTTTGTAAATAGCCATTTCACTTTGACCCAATCTATATCTCATAAGGATGTTTCTTAAAAATATCCAACTTGACTAAAACATGAGCCACCAACAGTCATGAGATTGAAGTAGTAGCCTGGTCAATTTGTATAGACCTACCAAAAATTGATGCAAGACTGAACAAAATTTGTGAATTAAGGAAATGATGTCTCATATTCAGGAAGGAAATCCACATAATCAAGATCATTAGAGAGTTGAAAAGCAATGTCAAAATCTGGGATCCATTTTAGTAACCGCATCATGCAAGCTTGAATATAGTATGACCTCCTAGAAAAAATGCTACTATAATCAAGATCATTAGAGAGTTGAAAAGCAATGTATCTCTAATCTAGCAAATGAATTTGAAACAAACTAGAAAGTTTTAGATTAACAAAAAATTTGCATATGAAATCCAGATTCAACACAAAAGAAACTTGCCAACCAAACTTAAAGCAAAAGTTGTGATCAGTTGAGAAATCACAGAATTATTAAACATCAGAGTAGGGCAACCTTTAAAGGAGGTTTGAATGAAATGCAGATTAGAATCCAATGAAGATGAACTAGCCAAAGCATATTTAAAAGAGTGAGACTTGCCATCAGCAAATGATGAAGACAAGGGGTTCAATGACAATGGTGTCATCATCACGCAAAGCCATGAAAATTGAAAGTAAAATCAAAACAAAACACAAAATCGACAAAGACCACATAAAGGAAACAAATCAAAGAGAAATGAGCAGCAAATCCACCCTAGAAAGAGAGAAAATGGAGCTCACAAAAGGAACCCCTAAATCGCTAGAGAGACGCCAAAGAGTATGAGCAGAGATGATAATTGATGTATCCCTAAAGCTCACTATTATATATTTTTTGTAGAGGGTTTTTAGGGTTTAGTGTTTAGGTATAGGGTTTAGTGTATAGGGTTTATACATTTGGATTTAGAGATATGGATTAGATTTATTTAGGGTTTATAATTGAGAGTATTTAGTGTTTAGGGTATTTAGTGTTTAGTGTTTTGGATCATGTGTTTATTTTTTAGGATTTAGGGTCATGTGTTTATGTATACAAGTTAAAAAGAACCACATAAATGATTCAATAGTCACTTTTGATTAGAAGTCCACCCAAGTATAATGTTTTGCCAATGGTTATTGAACCTGACAAATGGTGCACATACCAAATTATACTTATTAAGTCTATAATTAGTATCAAAAATTACATCTCCAAAGTAGTCATAATCTATCCTACCCATCCCATCAACCTAAAAAGAATTCAACAATCTATCAAATTCATCAATTTGGACATCCCAAGCAAACAGGTTGTCATCAACTTAAAAATTTTTAAATATCTAAATCAAAGTTTTAGTGTCCCAAAACTTAATCTTTACTATTCTCTCCTTTTGAATAAAAGTTATATGAATCCCTCTTAAAGAATCCAATATTCTAGACACTTCAAACTACATCAACAAGGTATGAAAATCCATTAATAGTTTCTATCCCAGCTTCTAACATTGATTTAAGAAATGAAGCTTTATCAATACACACTTTCTTACATGATCTAAGAATATGTCAAACTTTTGGCCTAAACAAATCATGATTGTAGCTTTCAATAAAAAATTTCACCATCCAATATGCAGCTTCATCCACTATAAACCAAATAATAGTTGGGAAACTAATTTTGGTGTCTAATTTCTAATATTTTATTTGAAAATTCAAATCATAAATCTTTTTTAAACCAGCTTTTGAACAAATAAAGTCCTTGTATTTTATTTTTTTATAATTTGGTTAGTAACTTTGATGATCCTTGTGAGCACTAAAACTAACATTATGTATATAATTATAGTAAGCCTTGTAAGCCTCTTTCTCTTTCTCATACAATTTTGGATAAATAGAAGTAAATTATTTCAAAATATGCAGAGAATATGTAGTAATTAAGTAATAAATATGCAATAAATATGCAGTAAATATGTAGTAAATACATAATAGAAATGCGGTAAATAAGCTATAACTATGTAGTAAATAAGAAGTAAAAACACAATAATTACGTAATAAAATTGTAACAAAAAGTAGAAACATGCATCAGACATTATTTTGAAACGTACGTTAATTTTAAAAATGTGCATAAATCATGGCTATATGCTATAAAGAAAACATGGAAGGAATTGAACTTTATCGATAAGTTAAAACCTACATCTCTTAAATCTAGCTTTCCCTCTAGCTGCAAATCATTTAACTTCAACTATTCTTCTTCTCGGATGTTTGCATAATGATTTTCAGCCTCCACGTCCTGTGGGAAACTCATCTACGAGTAAAATGAAGCATCCTCCTCCAAATTAGACTTCATATTTATCGGCATTTTCTCTGTTCTTTCTTTCTATGCTTCCTTCTTGTATGGAAAATTTCTTAAGCTGAAAGCTTTTTATTTTATGGAGGTTTCACGACTGAAATCTCAAAAAAGAAATGACAACCCTACATTGAATTGTATGGTGATAGTCTTTTTGGGTCGGGCAGGTCTGCAGGATGAGAGAAAAAATCAAAAATAATAAAGGGATTATGGCTGAATTCTATGTCAGTAATCCATATGTCCCAATTTTATTGGCGTTCGGACATAGAGCTACACCCGAACTCTATGCAAAATGATTTCTCTTTAAATTGAGGTTCTAGCTTTGATTTTGTCTCTATAATATATTTAAAATTTTGAATGAGCTTTTCATCCTTGAAGTGCAATAGGATCTAAAATGCTGACCTCCATATCGGAAAAAGATTATTTTATATGTATCATAATAGCAATAATTGGAGATTTCTTCACAAAATAATATTTTTTTTGCATTAACTTATATTTTGTTTTGTTTGTTTTATTTCTTTAGAATGGATCCACCAATAATTCAACCCACAACTTAGGTTCATATTGTACTTGAAAAGATGGACATTACTTTATTGAAATCACTATATTGAGTACAAAGGACTAGATGAAAAAAAAATAATTTAAATGTTTATATTATGGGATTTATTATAAAGGAGAAGGCATTAATTGAAGGAAACAACACCTAGTAGGAATCTAAGATAACATTTCTCCATGCAAAAAAAGTCTATATGACATCCATCATCAAATGCAAGTGAATTTGAAAGATATATATAATATAAACAACAAACACAAAAGGAGTTAGAGCAGAATAAAACTGTGTTTATTGAAGACCATATGGATGAAGAAAGGGGATCTTCATGACTAAGGGTGTCAATATTTGAAACGACCCACAAACCTGACAAGAATCTGACACAAAAATTCTGAGTTAGGGTAAACCCAGACCTAAAACGGGTCGGGTTTGGGTTCAAAAAATTGACAAATTTTAAAAACCAAGTTCGCTTTGGGTAAACCCATCAACCCAAAATTAACCTATTTTTTACACATTTTTTACCCAAAAACTCATTTTTTACTTAAAAACCCAAGATTGACTCATTTTTTACCTATATTTGACAAAAAAAATAAAGATTGACCCATTTTTTGACTAAAAAAATGGTAATTTTTAGTCTATTCCAGGTCATTCGAGCTGTGTTTAGTTGACTCAAACCCGAAGCAAGTCAGGTTTGGGTCTAAAAAACTGACTCATTTGCAAAAAAAGAGTTAGGTTTCGGTTGATCTGAACAGTATTGGGTCAGTTCCAGGTTTGACCCATACCCCGCCCATGACCCAAAATTGACACCCCTACTCAAAACTTCCTAAGTCATAATCTTCAAATACAAACCATAAAGAAATTGATAGAGAAAAGAGAAAGATAAATAAGATGGAAAAGTTCTTTATAAAGGTTTGTGAGTGTTGTTAAACCTTTATGAACTAGCTCGAGACTAATCAAGAGGGTGTGAATTGGTTATTTTAAAAATTTCTTTAAAAAAAAGAAAATTTTTTTTTAATCTTTTTGAATATTTTAAAATAGATTATTTTATCCCACAATACGGAAGCAAAGCTACTTTCATAAGAACTTAAATCATATATTTTAAACATAGAAGAAATCACAAAAACTACATAAATAAAAATGTGAAAAAGATAATAGAAAAAATACACCATAATTATGGTGGTTTGCTCAATTTGACCTACGTCAACTCCATGAAAACCATCTTTCCAGGTATTACACTAAAAGTAATGTCTCTCCTTTTGCCTCTACAGTAAAGCGAATAAGCCCTTATAAAATCTTTCCACGGACTCAGTGAGGTAGGGTACCTTGAATCCTCTTACTCCCTCCTATAGTAGGTAGAGATCCTGGAAATCCTTTTACTCCCTTCTGATGATTGTAGAGAACAATGGAATCCTTTTACTCCCACCTAGAGTAGGCAGAGAATCTTGGAATTATTTTTCACCCCCCTGATGAAGGTAGAGAACCTGGATTTGAGGCTAATGAAAGTCTCCCTAAAGCCACCAAGGAACTAAGGAAGAAGCTTAAAAAAGATGGTGAAAACCTTACTTAGGGAAGTCTTTGTGAATCCCTCACAACTCACCCCTTATAAGAATCTCTCTCTCTCTCTCTCTCTCTCTCTCTCTCTCTCTCTCTCTCTCTCTCTCTCTCTCTCTCTCTCTCTCTCAATGCTCTCCTCTTCTTTCTTTATTCTCTATCTCAAGACAACTCAACAACAAAAGATCTCTCAAAAGATAATAAGAGAGATTAAATAGAGAGCCTCCAAAAGAAGCCCTAATTTTTAATTTGCAGTCAAAGATCATCCAAAATGATCCTAAGATTTTCATATACGATTAGTATAAAACAACCCTTTAAGCCTGTATGATCAATATTGCCCTATATAATCAATATGAGTATTTATGTATATCATCCGGTACAATTCTGTAATCATTCAGGATAATTAGTTCAAGATATTGTATTAATCATCTAGTACACTATGGGACGATGGGCGAAGATTTACATATCATCCCTCACATCCCTTGAGACTTCCAGTATAATCTCCTTTATGATTAAAATAATATTATGGTTTTTATCTTGTACGAAGGGGGATCATCCCATGAAATATCAAAGATCATCCGTACGATTATCATAGATCATCCTGTATGATCTGATCGTATTACTATAACTATTCATCTTGTATGATATGAATTTTCTAGTATGAATAGCTAAACTATCTTACTAAATAAAGGGTGCCTTAATTAGGGTTTTCTCTATAACTAATCATCTAGTATTATTTATGTTGTATTGTATGATTAACATTATATTGTATGATTAGTTCAAAAATCCATTTTCTCCTAACTTACTAACTAACCCCCTTAAATGTGTGTGTGGAAGGTTACTTAGCTTGGGGTTCACTAGATACACGACTTGACTCAAGAAATATAAAAAGTATATAGAAATTAAAATAACAAATAAACTAAACCCTAATCTATCCAATCTTAAGCTGATTTGCATTACAAGTGAACTCGTGGACTTGAAAGGCTAGTGAGTAGGGTAAATAAAATAGGTATGCAATAATGTTAGCACTAAAAAATTAATAATGTTTGTTATCATCAAAGTTAGTATACTAGGACCCAAATTCATAATAATATCCCCCTTTTTTATTATAATAAATATTATTAGCAAAAATTTTTAAAGCCATTTGTTACATTCTCTAAAACACCCCCTTAGAGGATGAAAAATTGTTTTTCTATATTTTATTTTTAAATAAAAATGGTAGACATAAGTAAAAATAGAAAATAAGTAAGTACAAAATAAACTAATTTGATTAAAACATAAGAAGCAAATAACACACTAATCCCCCTTTTGACATCATAAAAATGAGGAAAAAGAAAAACACTAAATATAATAAAATAAGTGCATCACACAATATAGAAGTAAAGACCAATATAAACACAGAAACAAAATCATTGAGCAAACTAGAAAAAGGATGAAGTACATCACACAATAGAAGTAAAGACCAGTATAAACACAAAAACAAAATCATTGAGCAAACTAGAAAAAGGATGAATCATGATCAAGTGGAGGAGGTGGTGGTGGTTGAATGAGGCGGTGAAGAGAGGCAAACTGCTCTCTAATATAGGCTATATCATGGTCATGTTACTGTTGCTGATGTGCTGTGTAGCATTCAAACTGAGCTAGATCATTTGCATACTGTTGCTACTGCGCAACTAAATAATTTTCAAATCTAACCTCCCACTGATTAAACCTTTGAACTAATTAAACAATTTGAGGCTACTAGCAAATAGGGGTAGGTGCAAGAATAGGTACTTCCTCTTCAACCATAAGCTCTTCATGCATAGAATGATGTCGAGTACTATAAAGGATGTGGAAGGTGCTACTTGAATAGAATATAAGGAGGTGATCAGGTGGAGCAAGGAATTGAAGATTGTATTTTGTCTCAAGGACATAGGCAATGAGATGTATTCAAGGAGATTGGAATTTTTTTTTGTGGCCTAGGTCAATAATACAAGTTAAATGTCCAATGTAGCAAATGATAAGATTAGCTACATTAAAATTAAGGTTAGTCATGATGTAGTAAGAGGTGAGTGAAAGAATAGGAGTAATGTGAATCTAATTTCAAGCTTTAAGAATAATTATGTTACGAAGAATGTGCTGGATGGTTCAAGCATCTTTGACTAAGATGCTGGCTATGGATTCATGATATTGAATATTGGTTTCCCTAAGAATATTATTTGTAGGGGTCCAATTAAAATCAAGATCAAAAGCTAAGATATGGATTTTGTCTCAAGTGCTAGACAAGTGAAAAAATTCATGAAAATCCTAATAGGTTATCTCTATAGGCCTTCTATTAACATATGATTATAGAGTAGTAAAATCGGCATAAAGACAAAGGCGTGCAAAGAATTTAAATAGCATTTCAGAGTTGAAAGGAAAGGCAAGGGTAAGAATAAATCCAAGAGTTGTGTGAGCGAATAGGTCTAGTACCTAAAAGTTTAGAGTATTTGGATTAATAATATTGGAAGGGTTGATACCAGTTGTTTTATAGAAGTTATAGGCTGCTTCATCAGATTCCTCGTGAATTGAAGATTAATAAAACAACTAAAAGATCTTTCTACAAGTGCTCTAAACTTTTTTCCACCAGCTATTACAACTTAGTTTTCATAACTATGTTTTTTTTTAAATCATATGTGTTTTTTGATGATTCCAAAATCTTATTGTATTGATTATTGTTTCTCCTAACATATATTAGAAATATTGCTTTAGTTATTTTTATGTACTAACATTTCAGAAAAATCATACTCCAAACTACTAAAGACTTAAAGAGAGATTAGATTAGGGTTTATTGTATTTAAAGTTTGAAGTTTTTATATTTTTTTGAGTCTGAAAGAGTGTGATTATAATTGGGTAACCATGCACACACATACTGGTGGTTTGTAAAAATTTGTATCTTTTTTAAAACTAATCGTATTATACAATTTTGGATCATACGGGATAATATGACCTGAGTGTTCCTCTATAAAGCAGTTAATTGAATCATGCCTAGAAAATTTTCTAAGTGCTATTCATATTGTATGAAGTTACCTTCGTACAGATGATGTCTAGAGTATAAAATGGTTAAGTACCAGTTTGTCCTGAATGAACTCAAAATTTTTTTGAATTATTTGTACTATACAATCTAAGGTTCATATAGATGACATCTAGAGTAAGAAATGGGTGCATATCATTTCATCCATATGAATAGATAAATTTTTTGAACTATTCGTACTATATGATTTTATCTTTGTATAGATGACTTCCGTAGTATAAAATGAACTCATCCATTTTATACTAAATGAAATGTGATTTGATTAAAACTGATTGTATTATATGATATGTTTTGAGCAACCCTCCAGATTTGAAAGTTCACAATTTTCAAACCATGTATTCAAATTAAAGAAGGCACTTTATGGATTAAAGCAAGCACCTAGAGCATGGTATGAAAGACTTAGCTCATTCTTATTGGATAGAGGATTTGAAAAGGGTAGTGTAGATACTACACTCTTTTTACAAAAGGTCAAAGAAGAAATTCTCATTGTTCAGATTTACGTGGATGACATTCTATTTGGATCATCAGATAAAATGTTATGTGATGAATTTTCAAAAATAATAAGTAATGAGTTTGAAATGAGCATGATGGGAGAACTTAACAACTTTCTTGGCTTTAGTGTAAAACAAATGGATAATAGAATTTTTCTTAGCCAAACAAAGTATATTAAGGATATTTTGAAAAAATACGAAATGGATAGTGCTAATCCCATGAACACTCCTATGAGCTCAACAATTCAATTAGATAAACATCCTAGTGGAAAATCAGTAGATCAGAAAAAATATAGAGGAATGATTGGGTCCCTTCTTTACCTGACTGCCAGTAGACCAGACATAATGTTTAGTGTGTGCTTCTGTGCCTGTTTTCAAGCTGATCCTAAAGAGTCTCACTTAACTGCTGTCAAGAGAATTCTTAGATATCTACTATGCACCCCAAACTTAGGAATTTGGTATCCTAGGAACAGCACTTCCTTTGAAATCTTAGGATACTCAGATTTTGATTTTGCAGGATGTAGGATAGATAGAAAAAGCACCTATGGTACCTGCCAATTCATCGGACAATCATTAGTTTCTTGGTCCAGTATGAAGCAAAACTCAGTAGCGCTTTTTACAGTGGAGGTAGAATATATTGCAGTAGGAAGTTGTGTTGCACAAGTACTATGGTTAAAACAACAAATTCTTGATCTTGGCCTAGTTGTAGGAACCATTTCAATTATGTGTGACAACATAAGAGCAATTTGCATCTCTAAGAACCTAATTCAGCACTCTCGAACAAAACACATACATTAGACATCATTTCATTAGAGATCACATTGCTAAGGGAGATATAGAATTGCATCACATCGCTATAAGAGATCAATTGGCTGACATATTCACAAAACCTCTAGCAATCGACACCTTTAGCACCTTGAGGACTAGATTAGGTGTCATAGATATAACTGCATAAAACAAAAAAAAAATAAAAAAAAATAACAAAAAAAATCTTCTAAGGCTGCTCCTGATCATCACACACTCACTACACAAAAATCACTAAATTTGACTTTGTATTATCGTATTGTACGATACTCTGATCATACTGTACGATATGCTTAATCTGCACAGACCACACCAATAGCTAAATTTCATCTCTGTTGATCGTATCGTACGACCTACATCGTACGGTACGATACATTATTGCTCATCGTACAGTACGATACCTCCTCTTTGTACTGTATGATCCACGTTATCAACAGATTGGGACGAATTTACGCTTGCTGGAACGTTATTATTGGTGTTCGTACTATACGATAGATCCACTTCATACTGTACGATCCACCTCAACAAATGGATGAGAACGATATAAAGGAGTTTGGTACGATATTAATGTCATTTTGTGCTGTACGATACACCTGTTCGTACAGTACGATACTTTTGGTCAAAAGTCGTACTGACGCCCTTGGGACGATCGATATTCATCTGATCGTATTGTACGATATTGATCGTACTGTACGCTTTGACTACCTTTTCTCGAAACGACCCGTCAGAATAATTATTACCATATCGTACTGTACGATATACGATCATACTGTACGATATACGATCGTACTGTACGATATACAATCATACTGTACGATATACGATCGTACTATATGATTTGAGGAAAACTCTATAAATTGGCTGGATAGGTAGATATCTTCACTTGCCACTCACTTCCCTCACTCAACTTGTTCTTTCTCACCTTTCACTCAGCCTCTACACGATGTCTAGTTCCAGCAAGAGACGTCGTATGGTAGCAAGAAGCTCGTCTTTCTATCGCCACCATAGTGCTCGGTTCTTGAATGTAGAAAATGAGGATGTATACCATAAGTTCAAAGCCTATAAAATCACACCATCCAGACTGCTAAATCAGGAGGCTCTGAACTTCGCAGTACTGAACCTCTTTGCATCCACCACCCTCCAATTTCTTCTCACCCTGGCCTTCCCTTACAACTCTGAACTCCTTTTAGAATTCCTAGCAAATCTAACCTACACCGTCGACAACCTCACTTTCTACTCTTTTGTTTTTCATTAAAATGTCGAAATTACTAAAGCTGACATCGCCCAATACATTGGGCTATCTACTGAAGGGTCTATGGTTCATTCTTTTCTCATGAACAACTTTAACTGGAGTGATGTTAATCGAGTCCTTAGGAATGCCGCATTCTATCAACACTAACCTCTTGTTCAATCACTAAATAGAAATGCGCGCATAATTTAACATGTCCTTCGAACCTCCATAATACCCAAAGGTGGTGACCGTGTCAACATGACTCCGACCTTATCGGTCAATACCTACCTTATCATGACCAACACCAAATTCGATGAGGCCGATTTGATTATTGACTACATCCGCCAGATGACCTTCATTCGCCTCCCTACTACTCGACAAAAATAAAATAGAGCTCTTGGTCACCTTGTAGGATATATCCTCCAAAATAAATATCAAATGACATATCCTGGTGAACCCGACAATCTTCCTATCTTTTATACGGATGCCTCTTTTCGTATTCTTTTCCATCTGGGACACGAGCCTGAAGAACCTGTTTTTGACGAAGAAGAAGGGGAAGATGCCCCGGCCGCAGCTCAACCACATCCACGACGACATGCACCACCCCGAGCACCTGCACCAGCACAAGATGATTTGGTCGAACGCTTTGACCAACTTCAGACTCGTCTCGACACGCACATTTAAGAGCAACATCATCAACACAAGACTGACATGCAATGGTTTGGGGAACACTTTACTGCTATTGATCACCGCTTTGATGCTCTCCTTCAGTACTTCCAAACAAACCCACCTCCACCGCCAACTGATCAGAATCCTCCATTTTAAATTATCTTTGTACTGTAGTTTTTTTTTTCTTCTTAGTGTTTGCTCCTCTTTTTGGTGTTATCAAAAGGGGGAGAAGGTTGTTATAGTTTATTCTATAGTTAAATGCATTTCTTTTTATTTCGTACTGTATTTTCTTTTTTCTTTTTTTACTTTTCTTATTCTTCTCTTTAAATTAAAAAAAAACCCAGTAAAACTTGCTTACAACAAACATTATTTGACATCATAAAAAGGGGGAGATTGTTGCAACGCATGACCCCGAGTTTGAGATTTTAATGATGACAAATAATGTTGTTTGAATTATCTATTCATTGAATATTATTTTGTTTGCTATTGTCCATGAGTACTAACATTTCAGGAAGATCATAAGCTACTCAGGATGACAGAAAGACTCAAGAATGGGTAGATTAGGAGTATGAGTCTGACAATGTATTTTGTTATTTATTTTATTTTTTATTTTCTTGAGTATGACCACAAAATGTATAAAATTTTGAGCAATCATGCATACACACAGGGGGAGAGGGTTTTTTAACTGTAAAATTTAAAGATTTTCTTTCTATGTAGATCGTACTGTATGATGTTATTTCATACCAAACGATCAGAGCTTTATAGGACGATTCTGTGAATAGATCGTACCGTACGAATCAAATCGTACTGTATGATATGTTCAAATCCAAAACCTTAGCCGTCGTTTTAACGCAAGTAAGTTATTTTACGCCGTTCGTATAGTACAAACACTTTTGTACTGTATGATGTATTTTAAATCCTTACTTAATTTAACCCGTGATTAGTGCAAGAAATCAAGGCCTAATTACAATTTGAAAAATGTACTGTACAAACACATTCGTACAAAATTATGAATAGAGACGAATTATGATCGTCCCGGAGATCGTCCTGAACGATCCCTTGTTTTTGTTTCATCATACTGTACGATGTCAATCATACCATACGATGAACATAGACGACATTTGATCATCCCAGCCATCGTCCTGTACGAACAGCTGTGTTGTCGATCATACCATACGATTTCGTATCGTACTGTACGAATGTTTTTGAACGTTCGTACCAAGACTAAGTCTTTTTATACATATCATATTGTACGATAGCAACGACTACTTTGAAAATTTAGGGATTTTGGAGCCCGTTTTAAGGTGTTAAAAAAGTTATGTTTTTGGGAGTGTGAATTAGAGAGGAGAACGTGGTTAGAGAGGGATTCCAAGGGAGAGAGCTCTTGAGAAATTCTTTAGGGTTTGGGAGAGGAAGGAGAATGTGAGCATTGTGAGGGAGAAAAGGTGTGAGGAAGATCACACGGTTGCTCCGAACTTGCTACATCTTGCTCCTCCTGTGGCCCTAGAAGAATTTATGAGAAGATTTCCAAGGAGAAGGCTCTTCTACATCTGTGACCTCGAGGTACTCTGCCTTCTCCAGGAGGGAGAAAAACGAGAAGGTTCTCTGCCGTCACCAGGAGGGTGAAAATAGAGTTTGGCACTCCGCCATGCCAGGTTGGTGAAGGGAGTATTGTAAGGGCTTCTTCGCCTTGCCAAGGGGGGCAAAAGGAGAGCTATTGCTTGTAGTGAAATTGCCGGAGCGGAGGACTCCGGGGAGTGGACATAGGTCATGGTTTGACCGAACCACTATAAAAATCCTGTGTGCTTTTTCCTTATCATTTTTATTCTTGCGTGCAATTTTCATTTTCAGTATATTTGCTTGGAGAAATATTGTGATTGAAGAGGATTCCATTGTTGCACTGTATTTTTATGTTAAAACCTTAAAAATAATCAAAAATATTGGAACTCCTGTTTAGGTTTTATTTATTGCTATAAATCACAATTCACCCCCCCCCCCCCCCCCCCACTTGTCCATCTAGTAATTTCAATATGGGGTTCATACAATATGTTATTCAGAGTATGAAACTAGTTCGTATAGAATTGTCCAGATGAGTTGGTTCAATTTTGAATTGATCGTACTATACGATGGTAGTTCGTACATATGACTGTCAGAGTATAAAACCAATTCATACAGGATCGTATAAGTAATTTTTTCACTAATCGTATGTACGATGTACGATCATACTGTATAATCAAGGGCGGCCAAATTAAAATTTTTAGTTTCCTGGATAGTTTTTCATGTCTTTCATATATAAGGTTCTAAAAAAATTAACTTTTAGATATGCTTCTTCAAATTTTCTTTGAGAGTAAGTGTGAGAGTGCTTTGGGAGAGTGTTTAAAAGAGTGGATAGAGATATCTTATAGGTGGAATTTATGAAGGGTTCAAAAGAATGACCAAAAATAAGGATCTCTTTATAAGTTTGGCAAATCTCTTCCTTACTTTTTTTGAAGATGCTCGAGAGAAGATCTTTGAAGAATATCTAGTTCTCCGTTGATACCATGAGGGTGTGAAAGGACACTGATTCTCTATCGACACCAGGAATATATGAAAGGATGTCAGTTCTCTGCCAACACTAGGAGGGTGCGAAAGGATGATGGTTCTCTGCCGACACCAGGAGGGTATGAAAGGATGATGGTACTCTGTCACAATAAGTTTTATTGGAAGAGAGGTTAATTGTAACGGCTTCTCCGCCTTGTTGTGGGAGTAAAAGGAGAGTCACTTTGGTATAGTCCAATACCTGAGAGAGTCTTCAAGGAGTGGATGTTAGTATAGTTGGACTGAACCATTATAAACTTCTATGTTCTTTTGTTTCTATTTTTATTACATTTTTATTTTTTGCACTTTTTATTTTTGTGGTTGAAAAGTTTATTTTGGAAAAAATAAAATTGTGTTAAAATTATAAAATGGCTTTCTATAATTTACTAAGAGTTTTTAAAATTACCAACTCACCCCCCTCTTTGTTAGCATTAGGACAATTGTAATAGGTCTAACAATATATACGGACTTTAAAGTGGTATTAGAGCCAACTCTTGAAAATTAAGGTTTAGACAACTATTTAAAAATGATAATGACTAATTTTTGAAACTGTATTACACCTGAAGAGTATTTGATCACTAGACCCCCATTGTTTAATAAAATTCCTTTCAATTTTTGAAAAATACGTATGTCTACTTTTCTTCAATTGCTTGACTATCACATGTCAATTTTAGTATGGGAAGGCTACACTAGACCAACTAAACTTATATATGGTGTTAGAATTGAAACACTATTTACTGACTAGACTGTAGAAGAAAAAGAATTAACTTATTTAAATGCTAAATATTTAAATAATTTTTTCTATACACTTAAATCTGAAGACTATATATGTGTCTTTACCTGTAGAACTGGAAAAGAAATTTAGTATATACTTTATATCACACATGAAGGGATTAACAAGGTGAATTAATCTAGATTGAATATTTTATTACACGAATATGAATTATTTTGCATGAAACCAAATGAATGAATCACTGTTATGTATACTCATTTCACACAAATTGTCATCTCATGACATGCCTTAGGTAAGGAATTAACGAATGCTGAAAAGTGAATAAAATTCATCATTGTTTATCTACTACTTATGATGTAAAAAATAATTGTTATAATAGAACCAAAGGACTTAAATATTTATTCTAATGATAATTTCTTGGATCACTAAGTGCTTATGAGCAAGGAATGACTCAAAGACAGATTGATGCAGGTGAGAAGCAAAAGGAGAAAAATATAGCATTAAAAGTGGATGACTTTGAGAGTGATGAGTCTCAGCTTGAGGATGAAGATGACATTGCCTTGATGATAAGATTATCCAGGAGTTTTTTAAAAAGAAACCATAGAATATGTTAGTAGTGGAATAAAGGTAAGTTCCATAAAAATGCTAAGGCTTCTAATGATATAATTTGTTATGAATGCAGGAAGCCTGAAAACATCAAATCTGAGTGCCCTAACCTTAAAGCTAATCCTAGCAAGGAGAAGATTGAAGAGAAGAGCATTGTAAGAAAAGGAAATAATATATTACAAAGAGCATTTTGGGTGTATTTAGCTTCAAATTCCTCAAAAATAGAAGCAGAAGAGGAAGTCACCAATTTATGCTTAATGGCTGATAAGCTTGATCAACTAGATCAAGAAGAGGTATGTGACTTAACCTATGAAGAGTTATTTGATATTTTTGAGAAAATTTATAATATATATAGGAAACTCAAAAAGATGCATGCTAGGTTGAACATAAAAATCTTAGAATTACAAAAAGAGCATAAAATCCTTAGGAAAGATCACACACTAATCGATAGTAACCACTTGAAACTATTGGATGAGTTTGATGAATTGAATAAATAGTATAAACTATTAAAATCATCCCACACTAAACTTGAAAATTATGTGTACATGCTTGATTTGAATTGTGTTAAGTCTTCTAATACTTTTTGTCTCAAAATAATTTCTTATGAATCATGGTTATGGCATAGAAGACTTTGTCACGCTAGCATAAAAATCTTTAGAAAATTTTCCTAAAAAGAACTAGTTAGAGAAATACCCAAACTAGACTTTACTAAGAATCACCTATGTGATGCATGTCAATTAGGAAAATAGGTGAAGTCCTCCAGTCATTCCATTAAGAAACTTATAACTAGAAAACAGTTGGAAATTATTCATATGGATATTTTTGGACTAGTTGGCACTTTAAGTCTAGGAGATAAAGTGTTTGGTTTTATTATAGTTAATGGTTTTTCAAGATTCACTTGAATTAAAATTTTATTTTATAAGAGTGAATTATTTAAGGAATTTAGAAATTTTATACTTAGATTCAGAGAAAATTAGGGTGTGAGATTTTATCAATTCAAATAATCATAGAGGTTAATTTAAAAATAAAAAATTTGAAGATTTTTATTAAGAGAAAAGAATTTATCACAAATTTTCAGCACCTTGGACCCATCAGCAAAATGGGATAGCATAAAGAAAGAACAAAATAATAATTGAAGTCACTAGAGCCATATTGGCATAATACACACTTCCAAAAAAAATTTGGGCTGATGTAATTAGTATAGCTTGTAATGTTCTAAATAGGGTGAACATTAGATCCAAATTGAATAAGACACCTTATGAACTTCTTAAGGGGAGAACACCAAATTTGTTATATTTGCATATTTTTTTATGTAAGGTGTTCATTCATAATAATGGCAAAACTCTTTTAGGAAAATTTGATCAAAAATATGATAATGGACTTTTTCTTGGTTATTCTAGTATTGGAAAATCTTATAGTATTTTTAATAAAATATCTTTGATAGTTGAGGAGACCAAACATGTTGTGTTTGATAAATCTGATATTTTAGAAGAGCCAAAGTTGGAAGAAGATCATATTAAAATATCTCCCAAGGAATTGAAAAGACAAATTTCAAAGAAGATGTTGGGAAAGAAGACCCTTTACTTAGAGAATGGAAAATTTCTAAGAATCACCCTAAGGAATTAATTTTAGGTGAACCTAGAGAGGGTGTTAGGACTAGGCACGAACTTAGCAAATAAGTGAGCTATTCTATCTCTATATTAATGATTGAACCTACTAATATAAATTAAGTACTTTTAGAATAAATTTTGAATTTTGGCCATGTAGGAATAATTAAATCAATTTGTAAGAAATGATGTTTGGGAATTGATTGAAAGTCCTAAGGATCAAAGTATTTTTGGAACTAAGTGGGTGTTCAAAAATAAAATGAATGGTTCAAGAGTCATGATTAGAAATAATGTAAGATTGGAGGTCAAGGGTATAATCAAATAGAATGGATTAATTCTGAAGAAAATTTTGCTCTTGTAGTTAGACTTGAAGCAATTAGGATTTTTTTAGCTTTTGCTTATTTTAAAGGTTTTAAATTATATCAAATGGATATTAAGAGTGCCTTTTGAATGAGGTGATACAAGAGGATATTTATATTGAGCAACCTTCAAGTTTTGAAAATTTTAAATTCCTTAATCATATGTTTAAATTAAAAAAGGCATTGTATTGACTAAAACAGACACCTAGGAATTGGTATGAGAGGTTAATAACTTTTCTATTAAAAAGGTCTTTTATGAAAGAAAGTGTGGACACCACTCTTTTTTGAAGAGGATAAGAGATGACATACTCATTGTTCAAATATATGTTGATAAAATCTTTTTTGGATCTACAAATAAAAATTTTTGTGATGATTTTTTGAAATTAATAAGTAGTGAATTTGAGATGAGTTCGATGGGAGATTTGAGTTATTTTCTTAGTTTTAACATAAAATAAAATGAGGAATGAACTTTTCTTAATCAATCAATATATATTAAAGACATCATCAAGAAATATGAAATGGATAATGTTAAACCAATTACTATACTAATGAGTACCTCAATGTAGTTAGATAAGAACCCTAAGGGTAAATCTGTTGATCAAAAGAAATTTAGAAGAATAATTAGATAATTGATTTACTTGACTGCTAGAAGATTAGATATCATATTCAGTGTTTATTAGTGTACTAGATTTCAATCTAATCCAAAGGTATCACATTAAACAGCAATTAAAAGAATTCAAATATATCTTTTGGGAACTCAAAGCTTAAGGATTTGGTATCCTAAGAATAGCTCTTTGTTTGAAATAATTGGATATTTAATTCAGATTTTGTATGATGTAGGATTGATCAAAAAAGTACATCTATAACTTATCAATTTATAGGAAACTCTTTAATGTTTTGCTCCAGTAAAAAATAAAATTCAGTAGCCCTATTTACTACTAAAGTATAATGCATTGCCTTAGGGGGTTATGTGGCACAAGTACTTTGGTTAAAATAATAATTGATTGACTTAGGATTTTTTATTGGTACAATTCTAATTTTCTGTAACAATACTATTGTCATTTTTATTTCAAAGAATCCTATTCAACATTCTAAAACCAAGCATATAAATATAAGGCACCACGTCATTAGAGATAATATAGCTGAGGAAGAAATTAAATTACATCACGTGGCTAATTAAGTTAAACTTACATATATTTATATAAAACCACTAGTCTTTGACACATTTAGCACCTTAAGAACCAGGTTAGGTGTGATTGATCTTAATGCTTAAATTGAAAATTCTACAAACTTGATTTGTTGTTTATATGTGTTTGTTTAGTTTATCTCTATTTTTTTTTTTTTTTAGTTTTTTATTTTTTTGGTTTTATTTTTGATTCTATTGGAAGCCTGTCATTTGATATAAGGTAATTTGGTTTGAGAAGATTTTCATATTATCATGTCTTATTTTCTTAGTGTTATTTTCATATTGTATAATTGTTTTTTGTCATGTATGAAATTTTGTAGCTTGTACATGATAAGTTTTCAAATTGAGCAAACAAAACTTAACTTTTCATAGGGTTCATATTGTACGATGATGTCATCATACCCTATGATATATGCAGTTTCATTTGTATAAGTGGGTATGGTTTTCCAGTTGGTGTCAGTTATTGATTGTTGATCGTATACAAAATCATATTTCATTTGTACGATCATGTTGTCAATTTCTATGGTGAACAAACCTAATCGTCATTAAAACGATCTTTAATATTTTAGTCATCCTGGATGAATACATATTCATCTGTATAATCATTTGGTCAAAAAGCTTGTACGAAAGGATGCCTCGAAAATGGCATTTTATGAAAAGCCATTTCATTTTTGGCCATATTCATTTGTATGTAAGAAAATCTTTGTTTTATTTACGATTTTAAAATTGTAAATACGATCTAAATTTTGTAATGTATGACAGGTCATTATTTATTAAATAGAAGGGTCTTTAGATTTGTTTTTCATCACTTTCTTATCCATTCTAAACCTTCCAGAACCCATATCTTAGGAATGGCTAGTATCAGTAAACGACCCCGACTTTCTAAGGGATCTTCTTTTAGAACTAGTAGGGATGTTAACTTCTTATCTAAAGAGAATGAGGATTCTTACTTTAGGTATTCTGCTCCTAAAATCACTCCTTCTCGACTTCTCATATAGAGTGATTTTCTTTCTCTGTCATGCCCTTATTCGCTTTAACTCAACTTTCTTTTATCCTGACTCTCATATATACCTACCATAAAGGGGCATTCCAATTATTTTTGGCCAACATGAAAGTAAATCAGGACCACTCGAGGATAGCCTCCTATGTTCTCAAGCAATATGTAGAAATTATAAAGATCTTGACAACTTTCTCCACCTGAGAGCACAAGGGATTAGAGTCCATACTTTAACCTCTAGAGTTGACTTTGATTGGTCCAAAGTTAATCAAACTCTTAGAGGTGTCACCCAAGTGAGTCATTAGTCTCAAGTTTACACTCTCAATCAAAGTGCTAGGATTATCCAGCACATTTTGAGAACCTCAATTATTCCAAAAGCTAGTGATCGCATTAATATGTTTCCTCTTTTACCCACAGTTACTTATTTGATAATGACTAAAAGAACTTTTGATGAAGCCCAACTCATCATGGATTATATTTACAATATTTTTTAGATCAGACCTCCACGTTATAAGAGAAAGAAAAATATGGCATTATGACATCTAGTTGCTTATATCATAGAAAAGAAGTACAAACTTAACTATCCAAATCCTCCCACTGAACTACCTATTTACTTTACTGATGCTTCTTTTTAGGCACTTTTTAGATTGGGTCAAAGTTTTGAGAGTGATGATTCAGAGGAAGAGGGGGAGCTCCTACTCCAGCACCTACACCTGTGCCTAGACCTGACCAGAATTTCTACCAAGAAATGGTCCAGAACTTTGAAAGATTGGAAACCCATTTTGATCAACGCTTTGATCAAATTAAGAATCACTTAAATCAGCAAGATACAAGATATCATGAAGACATGGGTTAGATCCAAGGGAAGTTTGACTCTATGAACATGAATGCAGTTATAATCAGTAGTTATTTTCAATGTTTAACCAACCACCTCCTCCAAATTAGGGCCCCTCTAATTACTAGATATACTTTTGTGCTATTGTTGCTAATGAGTTTTTGTGTTTGTAGTTATGATGTTTCTCCTATGAGTTCAGTGTTTTCATGTGTTATTTTAAATTCCTGAGATGATGTTAGTTGGATGATGTTATGATGAATGATATGAAATGAGAAATATGTTTGTTTGTTCTCCTTGATATTAATGAAATGATGGAATATTTTGTTTGCTTGCATTGAATTTCTTTTCGTGAAATATTTATGTTTTTAATGGAAAAATCTTTCAAAGTTGATCATTAGAATGGATTCTTAATTACTTTGCTCTACAAATTAATTTCCTTACAAAATTTAATCTTTCAAATATTTAAATTAAATTATGACTGTATATGGACAAGGAGATTAATTTTATGTTCTTATAGATAAACATATCTAAGCCATAATTTTTGCAAGATTGATGCCTTATTATTTTATTTCTTTTTTAATAAGTTTATTTTTGTTATTAGTGGAATTTGAATTTAGATTATTGATATTTGAAAGATCCAAAAAGTTAAAAAAATGCACAAAGCATGTAAAAATAGAAAAGATGCGCAATAATTCACAAAGTAAAAAGAGGCACAAAATTATTCCAAATAGAAAAGATGCACAAAGTGTGCCACAAATATTTAAAAAGATGCATAATGTTGCCAATTGAAAACATTCATAGTGTTCTTTCCTTAATCATTCTATCTTTAATCCAAATCCATCTAATTAATAATCATATTCACTATTTAATTCAAAATTAACTAATCTTTATTTTGTAATTTTTGTAATAATCATTTTTTTATATAATTTGTCTAGTATGAATAATAAACCTGATTAACTTTTTTTATATTAGTTGTTCTTTGATTTAAAATCTTGAAAATTTTCTTTTTGGTATTATGAAGTTAAATTGTATTTGTAATTGGTTTAAAATCCTTTTCTTCTTAAATCTTTTGATTTTTCTATAGAAACTTTTCATTTCAAGAAGTACTTCTTTTTTTATTACTGTCAAAAGGGGGAGTCATAATATTATTTGATGATTGTTGTATGTATATTATGTGTATGTACATATTGAATTGTGAATGTGTGTAATGTGATGTGTGTATGTTTTGAATGTAATGTGATGTATGTATGTTTTAAATGTTAATGTTTGTGTTTTTTATTTGAGCTATTTTTAATTATAGTAGTTATTATTTATTATTTCTTTTGAATTTTTAGGTTTTTTTTTTTATCTTTATAGGAACCCCTTGATTTAAATTGGTCATTCATTTAAGGGGAGCTAAGGAGAAAATTTGCTTTAAATGTTAAATCAAACAATAATTATTTTTCCCTCATCAAAAAGGGGAGATTGTTGTAACTTAGTTTTTCATAATTATGTTTTTATATCATGTGTGTTTTTTATAATTCCAAAATCTTATTATATTGATTCCAAAATCTTAGTTTAAATGTTAACATATATTGAAACTATTGTTTTTACTATTTATGTGTACTAATATTTCAGGAAAATCATACACCATACTGCTAAAGACTTCAAGATAGATTAGATTAGGGTTTACTGTATTTGAAGTCTGTACTTTTTATATTTTTCTTGAGTCTAAGAGAGTGTGATTGTAACTGGGTAATCGTACAGACACATACTAGGGGTGTGCAAAAATTTATATATTTTTTAAAACTAATTGTACTATATGATTTTAGATCCTAAGGGATGATATGACTTAAGCGTTCCTCTAGAAAATAGTTAATCAAATCATGCCTAGAAAATTTTCTAAGTACTATTTATATTGTATGAAGTTACCCTCATATAGACAATGTCTAGAGTATGAAATATCTACGTGCCAATTCAGCTCGAACAAACTTAAATTTTTTCTGAACTATTCATATTGTACGATCTTGAGTTTTTTTAGACGATGTCCAAAGTACAAAATTGGTGCATATCATTTCGTCCATATGAACAGGTAAATTTTTTGAATTGTTCGTACTATACAATTTTATGTTCATATGGACGACTTCTAGAGTATGAAATCGACTCATCCATTTTTGTACTGAATGAAATGTGATTTGATTAAAATTGATCGTACTGTATAATATGAGGTTCGTACAGTACATTATCTAGAGTATGAAACTAGTTTATATAGAATCGTACAAGATGATATGGTTTAATTTTGAACTATTCATACTATATGATGGCAGTTCATACATACGACTACTAGAGTATGAAACCAATTTATATAGGATCATATGAGTAATTTTTGAACTGATCATACATATGATGTGCAATCATACTATATGATCAAGGATGGTCAAATTGAAATTTTTAGTTTTCTGGATGATTTTTCGTGTCTTTCATATATAAGGTCCTAAAAAAACTGACTGTCACATATGCTTCTTCATATTTTCTTTGAGAGCAAGTGTGAAAGTGCTTTGGAAGAGAATTTGAGAGTGTGGATAGAGAGATCTTGTATGTTGAATTTATGAAGGATCACAAGGTTGCCCAAATGTGAGGATCTATTTATAAGTTTGTCAAATCTCTTCCTTCTTTGAAGACACTCGAGAGAAGATGTTTACAGAAGATCTACTTTTCTATCGACACCATGAGGGTGTGAAAGGATGCTAGTTCTCTACCGACACTAGGAGGGTGTGAAAGGATGTCAGTTCCCTACTGACACTAGGAGAGTGTGAAAGGATGACGGTTCTCTGCTAACAGCAGTAGGGTGTGAAAGGATGATGGTACTCTATCACATCAGGGATTAGTGAAAGAGAGGATAATTATAAGGGCTTCTCTGCCCTTCTGTGGGAGCAAAGGGAGAGTCACTTTGGTATAATGCAATACCTGAAGAGGGAGTCTTCAGGAAGTGGACGTAGGTTTAGTTGGACCAAACCACTATAAATTTCTTTGTTCTTTTGTTTTTATTTTTTCTGCATTTTTATTTTTCTAGACTTTTTATTTTTGTGGTTGAAAAGTTTATTTTGGAAAAAATCAAATTATGTTAAAATTATAAAACAATTTTATATAATTTACTAAGAGTTTTTTAAATTACTAATTTACTCTCCCTTATGGTTAGCATTAGAATAATTGTAATAGGTCTAACAACCTATACAAACTTTCACCAGCCATTATAAGAGTATAAGTTCAAGAGAGAAGAAGTGAGGATTGGAAGGGTGTTAAGAAAATGAAGAAAGCCAATATTTTATAAAGAAATCACCATATCGTACATTACAATCATAAGATTTTCTTAGACAATTAGTTGCAATCAATTTGTACAGACGATCGATCAAAAAAGTGGGTCATATCATACTATATGATATGGTATTGTAATTTACAATTAGACACAGAGCGATCATCCCAAGTAGTTAGCTAGCACGATCACTGACTAAATAGATCGTATAGTACAAATATGTGGACCGTACTAGAAAATTTTCCATAAATAATCATACCAACTACATCTAAATCATCTAACAATTTATGTCACATGGATCGTACAATATGATGGTGAAATTATATTGGATGATCTCTAATAATTGATCAATTTAAGCTGTTAGATGTGTTGGATTTGGGATTGAAATTTTTGTTAAGATTGTACAGGAGGATGAAAATTATCCTGGCTGATGTGAATAAAAATTAAAGAATTTAGGGGATGGAATGTGATGATAAGAAGGGTTTAATAAAAAAATTAAAATACGAAAAAAAATTAAGAATAAGCAAAAAATAGTCATAAATCAAAATAAAAACACGCATTTTTTTTAATCAATCAACTCCATCAAATAATAAATTTACCTTATTATTAGATTTAGAACCCCATAAGAAATGAATTGAGAATGTTGAAATCATGAAAGGTTATAAAATCAATCTCGTTAACCTTAGCTTGTACTCCTTACAGGTCAAAATCTTTTTGAAACAAAAATCTAAATTAAAAAGGTAAGCTAACTCTTAGTGGACTCATTTTGTGTCTATTACATATCTTTTGATTTTTGATACACTTTTTGCATCTTGCAATTATTTGGTAGTTATTGCACATCTTTTTAATTTTTGGGCTAATTTTGTGCCTCTTTTCATTTTTGCTTGCTAGCTTCCTTTCTAAATCTTAAAAATTTTTTAGTTGTGAGATTATCTTTCAAATATGAGAGAGGATAAACTCATTCTCTTATGTAATGAAGAGTAAATCACAAAATAGATTCCTACCCATATAATAAATACAAATAACCTGATTAAGAAAACTTGAAAGAGATTCATTGACTTGAAACATTATTCATATGAGATAGATTATTGTAGGAAGATAAAATATATCGCTATTTTAAATTCTAATTTTTAATTTGAAATAGATTTTAATGCAAAAAATGCACCATTAAAAGAGTTAGAAGAAGAGAAATAATCAGCAATATTTCTTCCTTTAACTATTTTAGAGAAGTCAATCACTACTTTTATGTTTCTAAATAAAAAAAATAAGGCAAAAGTGTCATTTAAAAAAGTTCATAGCAGAAGTGAGCAGTGATCTGATTCTTAAAACACTAAAGGAAAGCAATAGAAAAACCAAAAACATTAAATAAAAACACATAGAAAGAAATAAACATACAAAAAAAACATAAATAAAATTCAATAATTTCAAGCATGAATATCTATCACACCTAATTTGGTTCTTAAGGTGCTGAAGGTTTCAAAGGCTAGTGATTTTGTAAAGATATCTGCAAGCTAATTTTTAGTTGCTATATAGTGTAGCTCTATATCTCCTTTGGTAATATGGTCCCTAACTAAATGGTACCTTATGTCTATGTATTTAGTCATGGAGTGTTGGATTGGATTCTTTGAAATGTAGATGACAACAGTGTTATTACAGAAGATTAAAATGGTTCCTATAGGTAATTTTAAATCCAGTATTTGTTGCTTTAACAAAAGAACATGGGCTACACAACTTTCTAGGGATATGTATTCAGTTTTAATAGTGGACAGGGCAACTGAGTTTTATTTTCTACTAGACCAGGAGACTAAAGATTATCCTATAAATTGATATATTTTAGAAGTACTTTTTCTATCAACCCAACATCCTATAAAATTTGAATCAAAATATCCTATGATTTCAAAAGAGGTGTTATGCCTAGGATACCAGATTCCTGAGTTTTGGGTTCCTAAAAGATATATAAGGATTCTCTTAACAGCAGTCAGGTGGGACTCTTTTAGATCAACTTGAAATCTAGCATGGAGACAAACACTAATATTATAGTAGGTTTGCTAGCAGTTAAGTAAAGGAGTGATCCAATTATTCCTCTATATTTCTTCTGATTAGCTGATTTTTCATTTGAGTCTTTATCAATTAAACCGTGGAGCTCGTGAGAGTGTTTATTAGTTTGGGCTTACCCATTTCATATTTTTTAAGGTTATCCTTTATATATTTTGATTGACTAAGAAAGTTCCATCATCCATCTGTTTTATGTTATATTCTATAAAGTAGATCAATTCTCCCATCATACTCATTTCAATTATACCTGAGCCCACCACTCTTCTGGCAGTATTATCTCTAAGTGTCATCTTACCTTCTACTATGGCCTATAGCAAAATGAATTAATTTATAGCTCCAGTCATATGCCTTAAACATCTATTATCCAAATACTACTTGCTCTCATGAGGCCTTTTGCGAGAGCACACCTACAAAATCATCAGATGTTAGATTTGGAAACTCAAATAAGTTTGGGACCCATCTAATGGAAAAAAGAATGAAATACATGCATGTTATACTATAAATTTTGAAATTTTGGTTTCTACACTAAATGTGTTCTACGGTGAATAGTGTAGTGTGGGAGATATGTCCTAGCATGCCATAAGATAAACATATAACACTAGAAAAATGATTTACTAATCTATTTAGGTTATGGTGCCTCTTCCTAGGTTTAAATGATACATGCTTTGATGATGGTTTTTGAAACTTTTCAAGTGGAGATGGTTTTTTATTTTCCTTAAAAGCAACTAATTCTACATATAGAAACTTATTTTCACTTTCAAGCATTGAATTTTCTACTTTTAATTCATGCTCCCTATTATATAATCTAGATTCAAGAGTTTAAAATTTCTTGAATGTGTTTTCTAATTCAGCATATAATATTTTTAAGGAATTTTGCCCAGTAGTTAATTAAAATGCTTCTTTGTTTAAAATATCAAATTCATCTAACAAAGCCATGTGATTACTATCCATAGTGGAATGATATTTCCTTAGGCATTCATACTCTTTTGCATTCATACTCTTTCTACATAATTGAAAAACCAGATTTAAGGCTGACATATTTTTTAAGCTTCCTATATGTAGTATGATTCTATTTTTAATTCAAATAATTGATCATAGGTAAACTCATATACCTCCTCTTGATTAGAATGATCAAAATGATCATCTGCCATTAAGCATAAGTTGGTTACCTCCTCTTTTGCATCAGTTTCAGAAGAATCTGATGTTTAGTTTGCCCAAAAACCTTTTTGAGTCCTTTGCTTAACCTTCTTGAATTAAGGTTTTTCTTCACCCTTCTCATTGCTTGAGTGAGCTTTAAGAGTTGGGCAATCAGACTTAAGGTTCCTTGGCTTCTTGCATTCAAAGCATATAACATTAGAAGAAATTTTAAAATTTTTATAATTCTCACATTTATTCTATTATTGATGAATTTTTTGTTATTTCATTAAAAAAACTCTTGAATTACATAGTCATCAGTGCAATGTCATCATCATCTTGTCTAGAAAAGTAACTATCATAATCATTAGCCTTTAAGGCTAAGGTTTTTTCTTTTCTCTTTTCATCTGCATCAAGCTGCCTTTGACTCACTCCTTATTTGTAGGCAATGAGTGATCGAAGTAAGTTATCAATGGAATAAACATTCAGATCTTTAGATTCAATAATGAAAATAATTTTTGCATTATTAGAAGATGGTAAACAATGAAGAATTTTGTTAACTTTTTCATAATTTACAAACTCTCATCCTAAGGCATGTCTGGAAGCAATAATCAGAGTAAACATCGTATACATTTTAGAAATAGATTCACTAAGTTTCATACAAAAAAGTTTATAGTCATGAAGAAGAATGTTTAACATAAATTATTTCACTTCCTTTGTTCCTTCATATGTCATGCAGAGTTTATCCAAAATCTCCTTACCAGTAGTGCAAGTAGAAACAAGCATATAATCTTCAGATTTTAAAACCTAGAAAAAATAGTTCAAACATTGAGCATTGAGTTAGGGCTAAATCTATATCTTTTATGCTCCATTCAAAATAGGAAAGTTTAGTTTTATGTTATTAATAAAGTGAGAAGGTGTAGAATAACCTTTCTGAACTAATATTCACATACGATAATCAATTGATTGTAAAAAATTAGACATGCAAATTTTCCAAAAAATAAAAGGAATATTTTCAAATAGAGGTGGTGGTGTGATTGAATATCCTTCTACAGTATTATGATTACCAAAGTTAGCCATAGAACATTTTTCAAAAGTTTTTTAAAACTTAATTTATGAATCTCACTCTAATACCATTTAAAAGTTAATGAGGGTTGTTAAACCTTTATGAACTAGCCCGATGCTAACCAAGAGGGGGGGGGGGAGGAGGGTGAATTGGTTATTTTAAAATTTCTTAATGAAAAAATAAATTCTTTTTTAAATCTTTTTTTGAATATTTTAAAATAGACTATTTTATCCCATAATGCAAAAGCAAAACTACTTTCACAATAACTAAAATAAAAAATTTCAAACATAGAATAAATCAAAAAAAATATGAAAACTAAAAATGCAAATAAGTAAATGGAAAGAACACATCAGAATTATAGTGGTTCGATCAACTTGGCGTATATCCACTCCCTAGAAACCTCCTTTCCAGGTATTGCATTAAAAATTCTCTCCTTTTGGCCGCACAACAAGGCAGAGAAGCCCTTACAAAATTTTTTCACCAACTCGGTGAGGCAGAGTACCTTGAATCATTTTACTCTCTCCTGGAGTAGGCAATGAACTTGGAAATCCTCTTACTCCCTCCTTGAATAGGCAGAGAACCTTGGAATCCTTTTACTCCCTCATGGAGTAGGCAGAAAACTTTAGGATTATTTTTCACCCTCATGGTGAAGGCAAAGAATCTGGATCTGAAGCTGATGAAAGTTTCCCTAGATCCACTAAGGAACTAAGGAAGAAGCTTAAAAATGATAGTGGAAACCTTTCTTGTAACAAACTTCTCATGACTCCCCCTCATAAGAAACTCTCTCTCTCTCTCTCTCTCTCTCTCTCTCTCTCTCTCTCTCTCTCTCTCTCTCTCTCTCTCTCTCTCTTTCTCAAAGCTCTCCGCATCCTTCTATATGATATATCTTAAGACAACATAATAATAAACAATCTCTCAAAAGATAATATGAGAGATTAAATAGAAAGCCTCTAAAAGAAGCCCTAATTTTCAATTTGCCATTAAAGATCATTCAAAATGATCTTGAGATCATCCTATACGATTAGTACAAAATAGCCCTTTCAACTAGTATGATCAGCATTGCCCTATACGATCATTTCAAGTATTTGTATATATCATAAAGTATGATTCCATAATCATCCGGGATGACTAGTTCTAGATATTATATTGATCATCTAATATGATATAGAATGATGGACAGTAATTTGCATATCATCCTGCACATCGCTCGGAACATCTAGTATGATCTTTTGTATGATTAAAAGATTATTATTATTTTCATTTTGGATGATGGGGGATCATCCCATGAAATGTCAAAGATCATCCTGTACAATCATCGTAGATCATCCTATATGATCTGATCGAGTAATCTAACCATAGTTATTCATCTAATTACATGATCAATTTAGGTATGATTGTCATAAATTGTCCTATATAATTACAACAAATTTTAAAGATTTAAAATATTACCTAAATTATGATTGGCGGCTACTTTTCATGTCTATAAATAATTATCCAATATGATCTGAATTGTCTAGTACAATTAGTTAAACAATCTTACTTAATAAAAGATGTCATGATTAGGATTTTTGTATAACTGATTGTCTAGTACGATTTGCATCGTATTATATAATTAGCTCAGAAATCTATTTTTCTCCTAACTCACTAACTCAGCCCCTTGAATGTATGTGTGCAATGTTACATAGATTGGGGTCCACTAAATACATGAATTGACTCAAGAAAGATGAAAAGTAAATTGAAATTGAAATTACAAATAGACTCAACCCTAGTCTACCTGATCTTGAGTTGATTTGCATTGCAAGTAAACTTGTAGACTAGAAAGGTTAGTGAGCAAGGAAAACAAAATAGATATACAATAATAACAGTAGTAAGTAAATAATAATATTTGTTATCATCAAAATCATAGTACTTAGTTTTACATGATGTAGGTTTTGTTGGACCAAGTTTTACTTGGTGCAACAACAAGGAGGGAGCTTCAAGGATTTGGGAAAGATTGGATAGGTGTTTGATCAACTCGACATCTCTGCAATTGGTTCCTTATGGGAAGGTGCGGCATCTTGCTAGGGTGGCGTCGGATCATTGTCCAATTTTGTTTAAGTTGGATTCTGGACATCTCCACAAGACAAGGTTCATTCAGTTTGAAGACACTTGGAGATCTTATCTGGTAGCTTGGAACATTGTCTACAACTCTTGGAAGAAAAAGGATTTTGGGGATGAAGAGGAGGTTCTTAGAAGAAAGCTTAGAAGGACATTGCGTGCTCTTTTCTTTTGGAATAAGAACGAATGTAAGGATCTATGCAATTTGAAAGAAGAATTGAAGCGGGAAATTCTGGAATTACAGATCAAGGAGTCATTGAAGGATACCTTTATGGTGAAAGAGTTGATGTTGCTTAGGAGTAAAGTGCATGAGCTCAATGTGACTCTCAGGAGATTGTCTACATGGTGGAATCAAAGGGCCAAGGTTAGATGGCAAGAGGAGGGAGATACGAATTCAAATTTTTTTCACAACTTTGCATCGGCTAGAAGAAATACAAAGTTAGTTAAGCAGATTAAAGATGAGAATTACCAGATGGTGGAAGATGAGCACATGATTGAGCAGATTTTTATTCAATTTTTTGAGAGGAAATGGAGGAACCGTGATTGCTAGCTGACGGATTGGCCAAAGATTTTTGCAAATCAGCGTATGAGCTCTCTGGATCTGAAATTCCTGGATGCTGAATTTGTTCTAGAAGAATGTAGAGAGGCTATTTTCAGCAAGGAAATAACAAATTGCCTAGGGTGGATGGAATTACCTTCTCCTTCTTTAAAACCTATTGGAAGATTGTTGGTGACATCACGTGGAAGGCTATCTGTAAGTTTTTCTCTATTGGTAGTATGTGTAAAGACCATTTTTCTCCCAGGATCGTCCGGGACGAAGTTGGATCGTCCGGGACGATCGGTACAGGTTGTGCAGGAAAACATTTTTGGCTGCATGGTTTGTCTGGACGAAATTTGGATCGTCTGGACGAAAATTTTCCAGAGCCCAGCTCGTCCAGGGACGATATTTAATTTCGTCTGGACGAAATTTGTCCAGAGCCCAAATCATCCCGGGACGACGTTGCGATCGTCCGGGACGATCCGTCTGGATATATAGAGGAATGAGATATTTTGAAGAGAGAGAAAAGCCCAGGAGAGAGAAAAACGAAGGAAAAAGAGGAAAAGTCGATTTTTGGGCCACTTCGACTCGTTTTCGTCAGTCGTCGTAGTTGGGAAAGTTGACCGACTCGAGGTAAGGCACATTCCACCTTTCTCAATTTTCAGAAACGAGGATTTTGACGACTTTTCTGTTCCGAATTTTGTTTCCGTTAGCGAATTTCTGGTATTATTTTCTTCTAACAAAGGTTTTACCGCGTAACTTTTGGTATGTCTCTGAGATGATAATTATGCACGTTTTGAGTATTTTCTGGAAGATTTTTACCGGATATTTTGAATTTTGCGATGCTTTAATTGAACTGCAATTTATCAGGATGTTGAAAAATGTTTTGTTAGTACAATGAAAGTTTTACAATGTTGTTGTGAATGTTCTGTGGTAATTTTGTAAATTTCTGAATCTGTGAATTTTGTGTAAATTCCGTATACTATCGTTATGCCGCTGAAATTTCGTACAAATTCTGAATTTTCTGAATTGATTCCTTGAATGAATTGAAGTGTTTCTGTGCTATCAAAAGGGAGTTATAAGGGGCCAAGATCCATTGAGATTCTGTAAGTGTCAGGGAAAGTTGATATGAGCTCTGAAATCTGAAAATAAGTTCTGTTCCGGAATTCCGCAAATATCTGTTATGTTCTGGTGCTATAAGCACAAAGGGAGATATAAAGGGACCAGAATCCATCGAGATTCTGTAAGTGTCAGGGAAGGGAGACATAAAGGGTTAGAATCCGTAGAGATTCTGTAAGGGTCTGGGAATCTGAAATCTGTTATGTGACTTATCTGATCTGTTTTATGAATTATCCGATATACGATTTCTGATTTCTTTACGATTCTGGTTGAATCTGATATGAACTATCTGATATGAATTATCTGATATGAATGTGATTTTATCTGATTCCTGATTTCGGTACGATTCTGGTTATTCCGTACGATTCTGTCTGCTCTGTGACTTGAAAGTTTTATGATATCTGTTCTGTGATTTTCGTACGGCTATTTCTGATGTGAATTTCTGATTATTTAGATTGGTGAGTGATGTCTTGCTGAGCTGTTAGCTCATCCAGGAAGTCTTGGATTAGAAGTTCAAAGTCTGATCAGTGATTGAGTATTTTGTACTTTTGATTTTTTGTACAGTCATGGCTTATTTGTTATGTTCTGTTCTTTCTGTCTGTAAGCCATGCACTGTATCTATTTATGATTATTTTGATGAAAGAAAAAGATAGATGAACCGTTCTGTATTTGGATGCTTATAGTAGCTCTGTTTTTTTCTGTCTATTTAATATTTGGAAGAAAGTATGAAGCAAATTTCAAAACTAGATCCTGGATTTTGAATGTTCCGACACGGGCCGATGCGAGCGGGGTCCGTCCCGATCGGGTTGGGTCGTGCTAGTATGCATAAAGAGTGGAAGGATACTTTGATTGTCCTCATTCCCAAAGTGAATAATCCGATCGTTCTCTCTAATTTTTGGCCTATAAGCTTGTGTCAAACAACGTATAAGATTGTTGCTACCATGCTAGCTAATAGACTGAAGAAGATTATGCCTAAACTGATTTCTGAAGAGCAGATAGCTTTTATTCCAGGTAGATCTATGTCTGAGCATTGTCTTCTAGCACATGAGATTTTTAATAAGTTTAAAACTTCTAAGAACAAGAAAGGAATTATGGCGGTGAAGCTTGACATGGAACAAGCTTATGACATCATGGAATGGCCAACATTACTTCAAGTTCTCAATTGGTTTGGGTTCCCCTCAGTTTTCTCAGGTTTTCTTATGGAATACGTGGTGGATGTGAGGTTCTTTATTATTTTAAATGGGAAGATGCTGAATTGGATTAGAGCATGTATTGGTTTCCGGCAGGGATGTCCACTCTCCCCGTACTTGTTCATTATGTGCTCGCAATTGCTGTCAAACTGTATTAAGCAGAGGGGGCAAGATCTGGGGATCCAAATTTCTACAAGAGGCCCTAAGGTGACACATCTTATGTATGCGAATGATGTGCTTTTAATTTCAAAAGCTTTATGTTCTTCGGCCAGATTGATGAAGAAGATTGTTAAGGATTTTTGTGGATGGACGGGACATAATGCGAACATCAATAAGTCCCAAATTCTATTTGGGGAAGCGGTTAGAAGGCAACATAAAAGAAAGGTGGCTAAGATACTTGGGTTCAAGGTTGTGAAGGAGTGGAAGTACTTGGGTATCAAGATATCTCTTAGGAGATTAAAGGTAGCAGATTTTCATGATTTTTTGAGCCAAGTTATGGACAAAATGAATGTTTGGGGCAAGAAGGTTTTGTCGTTGGGTGGAAGAATTACCTTGTTGAAGAATTCCTTACTCTCTATGCCGAATTTTTTACTCACTCATTCTATTGTGCCTAACAAAATTGTTTATGAAATGGAAAAGATGTGCATAAATTTTATTTGGAACAAACCGGATGGGAAGAAGGGTTTACATTATGTGCCGTGGAGTGAGATTTGTAAGCCAAAGACTGTAGGTGGTTTGGGTGTGCAATCCTTAGCTATCAGAGCAGATGGATGGAACTGGGTTCAGAATCCATATACTCTCCTTCACCAAACGATTACAGCCAAGTATGGTGTTGAAGTGCTGGATGGTATTTGTAAATCAAATGCATCAAGTGCTTTTGCGTATTCTTATTGATAGTGGTATACAACTTAAGAATATTGTGAGATGGAGGGTGGGAAATGGTGAACGTATCCATGTGCTGGGCGATACTTGGCTGTTAGATAGAAATTTAAATGCCTGGCCGACTTTTCTGAACTGTAGAGCTTTGGAAGACATGTTGGTGCTGTAGCTGATCAATGTCGATTGTATATGGGATAAGGTGAAACTCAAGATATTATTTCATGAAGACTTGATTTTGCTCATTAAGCAAGTTCAAATTGATGCTGTGGGGAAGAAAGATAGGTTGGAGACTACTAGCAAACTCTCGGGTAAATCATTATCAGCCTTGGCATATGAGTTTATTATTAATAATAGAGATTTGAATGATGATGGTGGGTTTTCTGTTTGGTTAAAGAATGTCAAGCTTAACAGCAAGGTAGAATTGTTTTAATGGAGGTTAAGTAAATTTGTTATACCAACCAATCATTTTCTCAAGTATCGTAGAATCGCGGATGATGACTATTGTGCTTGTAGTTGTCAAGAGGTGGAGAATTATGAACATATTGTGGTTCGGTGTAAATATCTTAATGAGGTTGTTACTACTATTCAAGGTTGGGGATTTGCTATTCCTAAGTTTCATTCTCTTGATGAATGCTTAGAGGAGCTGAAGAGGATTTTGACCAAGAATAAGAGCACGGTGAGACTCTGCTGTACTGCGGTATTTCTGTCTTGGAAAAACCGAAATTTGGTTAATCATGGTGGAACTGCTATGTCCAGCAGCATGGTGGCTGTGAATACCATTTCTCTTTCCACAGTAAAGTCTAATCTTTATCTAGATAGCTGGGGTACTAATCTCTCTAGGGAGTCTTCTACAACTTGGTACCCTCCACCGCTAGATTATATAAAGATCAATGTGGATGCCTCTTGGCTTCCTTCGTATAGAGCTGGCATCGGCGGGATCTTCAGAGATTGCAAAGGAAGAATTCTTGTTGCTTTTGGCAAGAATACTTGTCATTAGGACATTGCTCAAGTTGAGCTAGAAGCTATTTTTGCAATAAGAGACTACATACAAAATTGGATGTTGGAAAGCAAAGGTGTTATAGTGGAAAGTGATAACATCAATGTGATTAAACACATTCAAAATTCTTGAAGAAGATGGAGTGGCAAATGGAGAATTATCCGATCAAGGAGCTTCTCTTCCTTAAGGATTTCAATAAAGTTGTTTTTCATCATGTCAATAGAGATTGTAATCGAGTGTCAGATTTTTGTGCTACTTTGGCACTAGAGAGTTGCTTTATTTTTTATAGTTCTTCGTTTGATAGCATTCCTTCTTCATTGCATAGGTTAATCAAGGAGGAATGTTGTCAATCTAGCCTTTGTAATTAGGTTGTTTTTTGTTCATTTCCAATGCAAATTCTGTAGTTTTCAAAAAAAAAAATCATAGTACTTAGGCCTAGATTTGCAACACTTCACACCAAGAACCAAAATATGACCCCAACCTTCCTTATAAAGTGTTATGGAATCTAAAGATGTCATACATCATGCTAATTTGACCATAGTGGGTTATGACTATTACATCCCATTTAATGTTTTAAATTATACCTTTGCATAGAAGGCTATTGATGTTATAGGTGCTATTAGATATGGGCACAAAACTACCGTCATACTACATATTAATAGTAAATCTTTTGAGGAATTGTAAAGAGGAATGCAAGTTGCTAATTGCTTCATATAAAATAACATGAAAAGAAATAGGTTGTACACTAATGACAGATGGTTGGACAAATAACCAAAATAGAATATTGATAAATGTTCTTGTTTATTGTCCACGAGATATCACTTTTTTGAAATCTATTGATGCTTTAACATTACTGAAGTTGACACTACTTTGTGTTCTTTATTTTGTGAGATTATGGAGTGGGTAGGGCCATAAAATATTATGTAGCTGGTAATTAATAATGTAGCAAACTATAAAAGGCTGGGGGGATTATTATATGAAAGATTTTCTAATATATATTAATCACCTTTTGCTCGTTACTTAAAACTCACACTTAAATATATTCGGAATATGCCACATATCTATGAACTTGTAAAAGTCTCAAAAGTTGCAAAATTTAATCACAATCATGTTTTTATTTTGTCATGTTTAATAAAAAGGTTAAGATGGAAGGAAATTATTAGGCCTGGTGTAACTAGATGTTCTACAATATTTATCACTTTCAAAAACATAAAGGAACATAAACATGGCTTGCAAGCATTTATAACAAGTAAAGTGTACTCTGTCTCAAAGTTATCCTAGCAATGAAAGAAAAAAGTGGCCTCCATTACTTTAGATACAATCTTTTGGAATAGCTATATGTTAACTTTAACATTCTTTGGACCTTTAATTAGGTTGTTAATAATTATTGATTATGATAAGAAGCCTTCTCTAGGGTTTCATTATGACAGCATGTACAGAATAAGAAAGCTATTCAGACCATGCTAAGAAATATCAAACAAAAGTAAAAACCATACACAATTATTACAAAGAGAAGAGGAGATAGCCAACTAAGACAAGGCATACAATATGTGATCTATTTTCTTAATTCTTATTTTCAATACAATAAATAAAATTTCTACCACAAACCTGAAGTGATGCAATGTTTGATTGAGTTGATTGAAAAATAAAGAGATATGCCATATCCCATCATTAGCAATGAATGAAATTTAGATCTTTCATGACAACTTAAAAAGTTTTGACAAACCAATTGCATTAACAAAGACAAAAGATAAGCAATATGTGAAGTTTAGTAATAACTTCTATATGCATTTGATATTTCGTGCATAGAAATAAACTATGAACTAATTAATATTTGACTATTTATAAATATATGATGGAAGATGTTTTAACTCAAGTGCACCAAATTTGCAAAAACTTGCTTTTAGAATTCTTAGCCATATATTTTTATCTTTAGGCTTTGAAATAAATTAGAGAGTATTTGAGTAAATCATACAAAAAGATGAAATCATCTAGAACATCAAAAGCTCCATGATCTTATATTTGTTCGGTATAACCTCAATTTGAGGCATAAGTTTAATCTTCAAATATATTTAAATATTTTTTTATAAAAGGATGTACAATATACTTATCATGATTCATATTAACTTTATAAAACTCAAAATAAACTACATAAGTATTTAAATTGTTTATTTTTAAGTTCTTGATGATGGACTAATTCTAAAGCTTATTTTAGAGGATTTAGAGATGAAAATTTATACAGAGATTGCTTCTCACTATTGAAGAATTAAATTTAATTGTACAAGAGAAGCTCAAAGTAAATTATTAAATTCTGTATTTGATATTTCGTACATATAAATCACCTATGAACTAATTAAAATTTGACTACTTGTAGATGTATGATAGAAGATGTTTGGTTGAAGTGCACTAAATTTATAGAAATTGGCTGAAAATTCTTAGTCAAACATCTTTGTCTTAAGGATTTGAAAGAAATTGGAGTGCATTTGAATAAATTGAGTAATAGTTAAACATTTCTAATTTTTTAATGTTTGAATTACTTAAACATCTTCATCTTTATCTTTAGCCAAACACATCATTTTTTTAATTTTAAAAAGAATTCTTTTAATTGATTGTATAAGTTTTATGCATCATAAATTTTTATTCTGTTCAGTTTTTTGTCACACATTTCTAATGATAGTATTATTATTATGTTAATTTTATTATTATTTTTAATAAAATTAGTATTAATTACATCACTTCAGTAGAATCATCGAACTATTTGAATTTTTCCTTCTTCAAGTTCATTTTTCAGTCCTATTTTGACAACCATGCTTATTTGATAAATGATTATTACAAAAAATTAAAAGTAACTTTAAATTTAAATATTATATTAAAATTTATCACTTTATATTAAAATCATTAAACAAACTTATTTTATTATATAAAGAGATAGTAGTTGATTCGGCTTGTTCTTAAAAATTGGGATTGTTCACGAATGAACAATCGGTTCAAAATGATTTTATTTTGTTCAATGCGAAACTTGTTATAGAAAAAAATCTAGATTAACTAGCTGATAAATTTTCTAATGAATTTGTCGAACTGGCTAAGCCGATTAGGGGTGCAAACAAGTCAAGCCGACTCACGAGCTAGCTTAGAATCGACTCGGTAACAGGCTCGGCGAGTCAAGCTTGAACACACTTTAGAGCTCAAAGGCTTATCAAGCTCGAGCTCGAACAGGCCTCGGACTCGACTCGTTGGCTTGACGAGCAGCTCGACGATGAAGCTTGTGGGCTGGAAATCCTAATCCACGGAGCAAGAGAACAGGAAATTGAAATCAACGGAGCTGGCATGCGGGATCTCGACTATCTCGCGAGCAGTAAATCCAAGTTGAGTGGGAAATCCAAATCGTTAGTCATTTTTGATTACGAGTTGAGCGGGAAATCAAAATCCTTATCCACAGAACAGGCCTTGGGACGACATCGCCGGAGTTCGGGAAGACGACAGAGAAGATCTGGACGACGACGTCCGTCATTTTTGACTGCTAGCTCTAGTCCTTGGGACGACGTCGCTAGAGTTCGTGAAGAAAACGAATACGTTAATGAGCTCGTGACGAAGAATATTGATGGCAGATTGGCTGTGGTCGGGAAGAAGATCTAGACGAGGGACGAGGGACCACTTCGTTGAAGTTCGGGAAGAAGACGAACGCGAAGACGAGTTCGACAATGGAGCTCAGACTGAGCTCGACAAGCCGCTCGACATGAAGACGAGTCAAGCTCGAGCTCAAATTTTGAGCTCGACTCGATATTAGATAGTCTAGCCTGACTCGAATAGCCATGACTTGAACTAGACTTAGACTCATTTGCACCCCTAGGGCCAATCCAATTTTCAAAACAGTGATTTGATCTTCCCCTCTCCATATTCCATTTATTGTTTTACACACCAATCATTCATAGTATATTTTTTACTCATATTGATTTTAATGAATTTTAAATGGTGATTTTTGCTCCAACTCTCACCGCAAACTCTCAACTGCCACGCCATTCAATGGCATCTTCCTACCTCCGCGGCTCCTCCTTCCCTTCTACCCTTCTGTCGACTTCCCGCCGATCCTCAATACCGTCAACATTCTACTTCCCCTTACTTCCTATCCGCAACGCTCGCCGCCGGAGCCGCTTACTCGCTTGCGCCGCCGACACCCTTCTAGCTGGAGCGCGAAGGGAAGACTGGAGTAGCGGCACGAAAGGCTCGGAGGCAGTAGATCTGAAGTCTTGGCTAGTAAGAGAGGGGCTTCCCCCTTGCAAGGTTGTTCTTCAGGAGAGGCATTTTCACGATGGGAAACACCGCCCTATTCATTACGTGGCTGCCAGTGAAGATCTTCAAGTAGGATCGATTGGTTTCTCTAGTGTTTGATTTCTGTTGATTTTGTTTCTTCTGAGCTTATTGTGTGATGTTCTTGTCCTCCGTGATAGCAGGAGGGGGATGTAGCCTTTTCTGTGCCGAATTCTTTGGTGGTCACGCTCGAGAGGGTTTTAGGAGATGAGACTGTAGGTATGGCAGTCCTTGCGCATGTTTGCTTCCTTTACGCTGATACTGTTTGACGGTTATTTTGAGTATTCTTTCAAAACTTAAATTTTGGAGGAGAATGGGATAGGCTGTGGAAGGGGAATTATGCCCCGCTAGGTTTTTTAACTTTGAAATTTTAGTTTTCTTTTTGGTTAATCGAAACATCTTTCTTTCTTTTTTTTTTGGTGAGGAAGGGTAAATTATTGGGTCAGGTGACCGAAGCCATCTCTCCGTTCGGTCGCCAATGGAAATGCGACATCTGTTAGGCGTTTTTTTAATTTAATATTAACGCTTTATGTCTTGTCAGAGTTAGCGACCCGACCCGATAACGCTTTTCATTTGAATTCCGGAAAATAAAGAATGGAAACGCCGCGCGACATCTTCACTGTTACTCCAGCTCCAGCTTTGGTAAGCGCTCTCGGATTCCTCCATTTCCTTCGGTTCTGCATTAGCTTATTCCTGCCGGAGGTAGACGACGAACCTGTAGAAGATCATAAATCAGGAAGATGTATGGTTGCGCCTAACTTGCGCTTTACTTGCGCTTTCGTTGCGTTTAAGTTATACGTTAAATTTTAGGGTTTAGGGTTTGGTTATAATTTTTTCATAATTTGTTAATGTACTGTTCAAATGTTTATTTTCTGATTTTTCACGCTTCTTCTCTTCGTAAACGAATGACTTTAATGGTTTAGTAATAGTTGTATAACTAGCATATATGTTCAATGAGGTGTTAAATATTTGTTTAGTTTTCGGAATTTGAAACTTCTTGAAGCTAAATAATTACGAAATGTGAAGTTGCGCTAAGGTTGCGCTAAGGTTGCGCTAAGGTTGCGCTAAGGTTGCGCTATGGTTGCGCTATGGTTGCGCTATGGTTGCGCTATAGTTGCGCTATAGTTCTGATTTTTCTTCTTTATATAGATGAAGACTCCATATCAAAGGCCAGTAACATCTAGATGTTATGTTACATCTTTCCGTAAACATTGTGATGCTTATGCCGAGATCATTGATGATGAAGTGGAACAAACATTAAAGGATCTGAACATTCATCAATTTTTGAAGTTCCCCGCTTTCCAGCAGTGCATACCACTTCTTTTTGAAGTTCTTAAATTTTGGAGTCCTGCTGATGAAGGCTTCATCGTCCTGGGTCATGTTTTGAAATTCACTTCTGACGAGGTTGCTTTGTTGATAGGTAATATTTTGAATATGGAAATTTTATTGCTATATGTTTTTTTAACTTTAACGACTGATATTTTCTGACAGGTATGCCAAACAGAGGCATTGATATAAAATGAAGGATTGATCCTCTAAATGGACCTCTGTCAACTGAAGTTAAAACAGATATTGCAAAATTAGACAGATTAGCTGATAATGCAACAAAAATTAAGACCTTTATTATGTTTTTGTTATCTAACCTTTTCTTTCCCCTAAATAGTCATAAAACCCCTAGAAGGCTCACAACTGTTGCAAATAATTTAAGTGAGTTCGCTTCAATTAATTGGGCTTCAAGCTTAAGGAACTTCATGGTTGAGGAGTTCAACACAATTTTTGAGAAGTATAAACTCCAAAGACCATTGGGTTACATCAATGGTTTTTTTCCTCTTCTACTGGTACGTTTCCACTCCTACTGGTTATTCTACATGTTTAATGTTTTTTAATGTTAAATTTAAAATTTTTATGTTTGGAATTATACAGATTTGGTTTTTGGAACATTTTTCTTTGAATAAAACAACAGATTCAGAATTAAGGCCCCATTTTCTGAGATGGCAGGGGTATACAGAATTATACTTCACTCAAGAGAATGCAGCAAAAATATTTAAATTTTTAAAGATTAGTGAGGTAATTTTTTAGCTTACATTATGCAATTTGCGCTATAGTTGCGCTATGGTTGCGCTATAGGTGCGCTATGGTTGCGCTATGGTTGCGCTATGGTTGCGCTATGGTTGCGCTTTGGTTGCGCTATGGTTGCGCTATGGTTGCGCTTTGGTTGCGCTTTAACAAATTTATATGTTTTTTGTAGATTTTTGCTTGTCTTGAAAATGTTAGCAATGAAGAGGCCGAAAAGTACGGGGCTGATATTATTGCCATAAAGAACTCTGAAACCCGTTCAGGCCATGAACCACTGAAATTGCAGTCACCCCAAAAGATAAAGGCTTCCGCAAGAAAAAAACTTGTCACCACCCCACCTCCCTCCCCACTTCTCTCTCCCCCTCTCTCCCCTGATTCTCCACATATTGAACCACCAAAAACTCAAACTCCGCCGCCGTCAACTCAACCGTCTACTCGTCCACCTACTCAAAAAATTTCCATTAGTCAACCTTCTGCTAAACAGCCACCTATTACAAGGGCAGATTTAGAGGCTGTTCAGAATAAATGTTTTGAAATATTTGAGAAAATGTTGAATAAAATTCAAGAAAATGTTGGAGTTAGATTGGATCGGCTTGAAGATAATGTGGAGAAACTGCAGGCAGATCAAGACTCCATGAAGTACAAATTTATTGAATTTCAAATGCAGTGTGATCACAATCAAGAGAAGCCGCATATATCCAGTTCTGCCTCCAGCTTCCAATCAGTGAATAATACGGCTTTGCATCCTTCAGCACAAGCACCAATACAAGTTGTTCATCCACCTCCACCAATGGTCAAAGAAATTCCTCCACCTCCACCAATGGTCCAAGAAATTCCTCCACCTCCACCAATACAAGTTGTTCCTCCACCTCCACCAATACAAGTTGTTCCTCCACCACCACCAATGGTCCAAGAAATTCCTCCACCTCCACCAATGGTCCAAGAAATTCCTCCACCTCCACCAATACAAGTTGTTCCTCCACCTCCACCATTGGCTAAAGAACTTCCACAACCACAAATACAAGAAGTTCCTCCACCATCGGCCAACGTTGTGCCACCACTAAAAGCTAGTTCACCACCGAAAAGAAAAAGAGAAGATGGTGAAAAAGAGGAGAGTTCATCAAAAAAAGTCGTTCCATACGTAAAGAAGAACACCAAAGAGGTTATCTCTGTAGATAATATAATAGTTGAATCACATCTTGCATTGGAAATAATGGACTATCCAGGGAAACCTTTTCTAGCAGAACAAAAACAACAATTTATGGATGAATGTTTCAAAAAATTTAATACAAAGTAAGTTTAGTTCTTTTTTGGTTGCGCTAAGGTTGCGCTATGGTTGCCCTACGGTTGCGCTATGGTTGCGCTATTGTTGCGCTATGGTTGCGCTATGGTTGCGCTACGGTTGCGCTATGGTTGCGCTATGGTTGCGCTATGGTTGCGCTATGGTTGCGCTATGGTTGCGCTATGGTTGCGCTTTGGTTGCGCTATAGTTGCGCTAAGGTTGCGCTACGGTTGCGCTACGGTTGCGCTATGGTTGCGCTATGGTTGCGCTATGGTTGCCCTATGGTTGCGCTCTAACATTATATATATATTTTTTTTTTGTAGGGAGCACAAAATATTTGTATCTGGAAACATTGAAATAAAAAGATCAGATATTGACTTTCTGCTCACAAATGATTGGTTAGGTGATAACCATGTTGATGCATTTGCTTACTTTTTTACTTGAGCAGAGTAGGTTAATGGCAGAGAAATTTCAACGTTATTTATATATTTCTCCATTGTACAGGATAAGTATAAATAATATTTTAATATTTTTATTTCACGTTTCTTTTTCCTTATGGAACTGAATTACTGCAGGTATACAAGTCATTAAATCTGGATTATCAAATTTTTATCGAACACATTAATCCAGTTTCAGTTCAACAAAGCAAACTTATTGTTCAACCCATAATTTACGAGAAGCACTGGGTTCTTCTTGTTGGAAAATTGAAGGAGAAAGTCTGGAAACTCTATGACTCATTACCTAATCCTGAACACAAGCATATTTGTCATAAAGTTGTAAGTGCAATTTAAATTTTAAGTTGAATCCAGATTATTACTATGTTTATATACATAATAAATGTTTAAAATGTTTTATTCGTACAGATAAATTATTTGCACGAGGACGCCGTAGGATGCTTTTCTAGCGATATAACAAAATGGAACGTCCAGGCGGTTCGTGGAATTCCAACACAAACAAACAGCTACGATTGTGGAATGTTCGCTTGTAAATATATGGAAAAGGCAGTCCTACGAAAGAAAACAGACTGGAGTGCTCTTAAGGATTGGCAAAAGCACATGCCAAAATTTAGGGCAGAGTTAGCATATTTTCTTTTTCTTCAAACAAAGAAGTAAACAATCTGTAACTTATTGTAAATATTGTCCATGAATTATAAATGTACATTTTATCATGTTATTATATAGTTTTTTTTTGTTTAATAACATGTGCATTTTCTGTAACTTCTACTTTGTGTATAATCTGTAGCTTCTGCTCACATATTCTGTAACTTTTATATTTTCTTCTTCTCCTTTAATGAAGTAAACAATCTGACCTTAGCGTTTCATAGCGCAACCATAGCGCAACCGTAGCGCAACCGTAGCGCAACCGTAGCGCAACCGTAGCGCAACCGTAGCGCAACCTTAGCGCAACCTTAGCGCAACCTTAGCGCAACCATAGCGCAACCATAGCGCAACCATAGCGCAACCATAGCGCAACCATAGCGCAACCTTAGCGCAACCATAACGCAACAATAGCGCAACCATAGCGATAAACATTATTACATTTCAAATTTAAACTTTAGCGCATTTTTATTACAACCAATAAATGAAATCAATCAGTACAAATAAATATTATTACATTACATTGCAAATTCATTAAATTCCAACTCCGCAGAAAGAAAATCCATCATCAACTTGGTGTATTCAGCTTCAGGTTGGCTTGATGGTATGCCGGTTATATATTCCTCACTGAAACATTCAGGCATGCTTGAAAAGTTCATCTGAGTTGAAGTAGGTTGTGTTGAAGAAGGTTCATCCATTGGGTTATCACCAACCGAAGACTTCTTATCTGTAAGCTTACTCTTAGGCCGTTTCTTCTTCTCCCAATGGCTTTTCAGTCTTGCATTTGATATGCCTTTATGTCTATGCTTTAGAGGATCTTTCAAATTAGCAGTTCCACCTTGGGAACTAGGAACATCCTTCTCATTTCTTTTCTTGCCACCAAGAATTATGTATAATTTTTTATACATGTCTTGCAATGAGGAAAGAATAAATTCCTCTGCCTCCTCATTCCCTTGAGCTTCCGTGCTCATTTGATATGCAAACCTGCTCACCTGATTTCTGAATATGAATCCCCTACCACTTTGGAAATTATTACTTCTTTGAGAATTAAGCAAGTAACCTGAATAAAAAACTTGTCGAGCCCTTGCTGACCAACGAAGCAATAAGTATTTCTCAGGGAATTTAGCCATATCCAACTGTTTAAAAACCCTCAAACAATGAGAACACAGCAATCCCATGGTTTCATACTTCTTACAGCTGCATTGAATGTTACCTTCTGTTGCATCAAATTGAACAACCCAAGGATGATTTTGATTTTTTTTCTCTATGTAGTTGACTAGAAACTTCGAAGAATCAGTCGAGACAAAATCTATACTCATTTCTCCCACAGCCTTTATAAATTCTTCCTCAAAAATTGAATATATTCTTCTTGAGTAAAATCTAGCTGCTTGTTTTAATATTGAGCTATTCTTTATCACGGGAACAATTTCAGATTGACTGCATTTGTAATCCTCGTCCTGCTCATTTTGCCTCCAATTCATCAGTACCTTTTCCAAGCCAAGAAAACAATCAGTTAATGAACTTGTTGGCTTTGAAATGCCATGACACACATTATTAGTACACTCACTACGCTGCGTTGATAAAATGCCCATGCAAAAAGAATCCTTGTTGAAAGCAGTTGACCACTTTCTCCTTGTCTTATAAAGATCCTGCAACCATTCATGGTTATGAAGATTCCCTTCCTTGATCATTTCATCCCAGGCTTCCTCAAACACTTCCTCAGAATCACACCACCTCATACACTTATGGAAGAGTCCTCTAACTTTATTATTGCTATTGTAGATGGAAACTTTTGATGGAACCTTTTTAAAGATGTGCCATTGGCATAATCTATGACGAGTGTGAGGTAATGTAACTTCTATGGCCCTGGCCATAGCTTGGTCCTGATCAGTGAATATTGTTGTTGGATATTTATTACCCATTATTCGTACAAATGTTTTAAACAACCATGTAAAATTTTCAATTGTTTCCTCTGACAAAAAAGCAAGCCCAAACAAAATATTCTGCCAATGATTGTTAACACCAACAAATGGCGCACAAACAAAATTATACTTGTTCAGCCTGTAACTAGTATAAAAAATCAACACATCTCCAAAACATTCATAATCTATTCTGCTTCTGCCATCAACCCAGAAAAAATTTACCAATCTATCCTCATCATCATATTGAACATCCCATGCGAACATGTGGTCCTCAACTTGTCGATCTTTAAATAATTGAATCAAAGAATTAGTGTCACCAATTTCAATCCTTGCTCTTTTCTCCTTCTGAATAAAATTGTATGCATCCCTCTTAGAGAATCCGACATTCTCACATCCACCAACTTCCTCTGCAAGGTAGGCATATGCATCAACGGTTCTAATACCTGCATCTGTCATTGATTTCAGGACGGAAGCTTTTTCCTCAATCATATTCCTACATGATCTTAAAAGGTGTCGGTCAGCTGGGCTAGCTAATTCATGGTTGTGGGATTCAATAAATCTTTTGACATGCCAGTAACCATCTTCATCTGTGACAAACCTCACCATGGCTGGACAACCAGTTCTGACAACTGGTCTAGTGAATCTCTTTCTCTTTCCTGAATTATGATCATCACTTTTCTTGAAACCAGCTTTTGAACAAACAAAGTCCTTCGATTTTATCTTTCTAGAATTTGGCCAAAAACTGTGATGATCCTTTCGGACACTAAATCCATTATCGTGAGCATAAGTGCAAAAACATTCATATGCTTCTGTCTCATCTTTATAAACAGCCTGAAAGAAAAAGTAAAGCGCAATTAAAGCGCAAGTATAGCGCAACTATAGCGCAACCATAGCGCAACCATAGCGCAACCATAGCGCAACTATAGCGACAAGTTCAATTTTTTTTATTTATCATCTTCAACCTAAAATCAATAATGAAACCTAAGAAACAACAACATTAGATTTTCTTTTTTTTTTAATTTTTCGACAAAAGAAATTTATTCTGCTTAAAAATCGCAAAATCAAAGATCCTAAGACTAATGAGCTGAAACCTACGTCTTCTTTCTGCGGCGATAATATTAAAACTAACTGTTTACAACTTTCTAACTTACCGATATGTTGAAACCAGAGGAATTGCCGGCTAAGTTAGGTGATTCATGCACCAGCCCTTTCGATTCATGCATCCTTTCTGATTCATGCATCCTTTCCGATTCATGCACTCCCTCTTCCATGCCCTCTTCCACCTCCCTCTTCGCTGAGCAGTCCATTTCTTCTTTGCAATTTTCTGGCTCGTTTTTTCTTCTACAGCAGTCTTTATTGCGTCTTTCGCGGCTTTCAAAATGAAAAAATAGGGCGGCAAATGCTTAAAAGATCAAATGAAAAGCGTTATCGGGTCGGGTCGCTAACTCTGACAAGACATAAAGCGTTAATATTAAATTAAAAAAACGCCTAACAGATGTCGTATTTCCATTGGCGACCGAACGGAGAGATGGCTTCGGTCACCTGACCCAATAATTTGCCGTGAGGAAGCGCCTGCCAGGAGCGAATAACATGAACAAAAAATAAAAAAAAAAGAGACTACGCTTGTCAAAAGACAAAGATTTATGTGATTTGTCTAAAATAAACCTGTACCCATGAGATTTTGAGTCCTTTCTCTATTATAAATAGGATCCCGATGCATATAAAATTTATTGAACAAAAAGACTCATTCTTTCTTGTTCCATTGGATTTCTAATTTGTATTCTCTGATCTATTGATATTAAATCATCCAATTGTTTAAACGATTGTTGCTTCACAAAAGGTTAATTTCACTTTAAAACATGCACCTACTTTTCCCAATAATCTGCAATCTTGCTATGCCAGAATTGTTAAATTTGATCTGATATGTGAAAAACAGGAAAAATATGTTATTTGAATTTTGGTTGTGATTGTTTGGAACTGAATCCTAAGAGTTGTAATGAGGTCGTGAATGGTGATCATGATCTGCCAAGAAAGATCCCTTTTTTATAAACAAATTTCCCGTTGATGTGGAGATTTTTCTGGATGTTTTGTATTAATGCAATCAACATTTATGGCGATAGTCTTTTAAATTTTTTATTCATCCATATCTCTTTCATCTTAGTTGAAATCCTTGTATATAAACCATATGTTTACACTCTTTGAAAATTTAGCATATAAGGGATAATTTATCATACCATTAACTTATTGAGACACTTATATAGCTTAAAAAATTGATGTCTAAAATTTATTTAAAGAAAATACAACATCTGTACCATTAAAATATGAGTCTAATTCATCGAACATAATTGATGGTATGTTACATCTACATATAATGTTTCTATTTGTACAATTAACAAATATTAACAAAAAAAAATTAAGAGTAAGATTCTAGATCTTAAAATTTTGTCTGTGCATTAGAACGCTAATGTTATGTGAAAAAAAAATAGCTAGTTATATTAAGAATGTTGCGAACGATATGATTGGATTATAAAAAGAAAAACTCATAATAGTAAAAATAGTTGGTAGTTGAATCAAAATGTGTAATAAAAGATAAAAAATAAAAAAAATGTTATAAAAATTGGTTTAGATGTAAAAATAATGAAAATTGGGAATGATATAAAGAGACTTGTAAGGAGTTTAAGAAAGCAATATGTGATGCAAATATTTTAGCTTTTAATGATTTATTTAATAGATTATATACTAAGGGGAGTGAAAATATAAGTATAAATTAGTCGAGCAAAGTGGTAAGAGTAGTAAAAATTTAGTGCATTAAGGATGAATATAAAAAAGTACTTTTAGTAAAAGAGGATAGTTAACAAAGGTGGATGAGATAATTTGCTAAGTTTTTCAATGAACATTGTGAGAATACAATTGACTTTGGTGACCTTAGCTCCCTAAATTAGAATAGAGATTTTTGTTTTTATTGGCATATTAGTAAAGTTGAAGTTAGAGAGACTTAAAAAAAATGAAGTGCGAAAAAGCTATTGGACTTGATGATATTCCAATAGAGGTGTGGAAATGCTTAGGAGATGAAGGAATTTCTTGGCTTACTAAACTTTAAATATTATTTTGAAGAAAAAAATGTTTTCAGATGAGTGTATTGATTACTATTTTTAAGAATAAAGGTGATGCAGAAGATTGTGCGAATTATAGATGAATTAAGTTAATTTGTCATACTTTAAAACTATGGGAGAGAGTTATGGAGAATAAGTTACGATGTGATACTATTGTTTCTTAAAATCAAATTGGATTCATGTTGTGTAGCTCTACTATGGAAGCTATACATTTATTGAGAGATTTGCTGGAGAAGTATAAAGAGAATGAGGAGGATCTACATGTGATATTTATTGATTTAGAGAAAGTATATGATAAAGCTTCAAGAGAAGTGCTATAGAGAGTTCTAGAAAAAAGGTGTTAATAATGCTTATATTTAAGTCATTAAGGATATGTATGAAGGAGCTATTAATTGTGTTCAAACATAAAGTAGTTTAACCTAGTATTTTCCTATTTCAGTTTAATTACATCAAATATCAGCCTTAAGCCCATATTTTTTTTGCTTTAGTCATGGATGTTCTTGCTAGACATTTGGAAGAGGCTGCACCTTGCTGTATGCGTTTTGTTGATATTATTCTTCTTGTTGATAAGACTAGAAATGGTGTTGAAGATTAACTTGAATTATGGAGGTCAACCTTTGAGTCTAAAGGTTTTCGTTTCAGTAAATCTAAAACCGAATACATTGGTGTAATTTTAGCAATAATAGATCTAGTGGGAGGATTGTGACTTAGGGTGTTCAAGTCATTAATAAGAGTATACATTTTATATATCTCGATCATTGTTCAAACTTCAGAGTGATGGTGAAATAGATGATGATATAATTAGTACTGTTGGATGGTTGAAGTAGAGGAATGCATTGGGCTTGTTGTGTGATAGAAAAATATTCTAAAACTTTAGGGAAAATTCTAGAAGATGGTGGTTAGACCTACAATGCTTTATGGCACAGAATGTTGGCCATTAAAAGAGAAGCATAATATTAAGTTAAGTGTTGCAGAGATGGATGCTCAGGTGGATGAGTGGTTTTACTCTTAGAGACATAATACGAAACGAGCATATTCGTGAAAAGGTTGGAGTAGCTCCAGTGGCAGATAAGATTAAAGGGAGTTGTCTTAGATAATTTGGTCACATAAAACATCGGCCTTCTGCTAACCCACTTAAGAGAGTAGATGTATTAGATTTGGCTTATGTTAAGAAAGATAGAGGTAGATCTAAAAGACTTAGTTAGAAAATATTAGAAATAATCTTTTTTTATTAGATTTAAAAGAGAATTCTACTTTTAATAGAACACAAATGAGAAAAAAATGATTAATGTAGCCGATCCCACGTAGTGGGATAAAGGCTTGATGTTGTTATTATTGTGGATAATCAATTAGCATATATTTATTTGTACATAAATAGAAATATGTATAATACAACAACTACCCATGTCAGCCAAATTAAATAAATTTGTAGATAACTTTAACACAGTGTAAATTTAAATTATTAGTCATTCTAGGTCATTAAAATTGGGGTAAAAAACTCGGAAATAAAAAATGCCTTGAAGAAGATGAAAAATATTAGTACAATCTTCGATGTTGCTCTCCATTATGAATGAAGAAGCTCTAAAAATGTTAAAAAATTAAAATAAGAACATTAAATATGATTTTAGGCAAATCAATGAATGCACATATGTCACTAAATTTAACCAAAGTTATGCACCATATGAAAATAATATAAAAAAATAAAAAAAAGATTTATTTTGGCAAACTTCATAGATTTAACAGATTCCCACTTGAGGCGCCTATTGCCTTTGTAAACAGACTAATGAGTCAGTCCAAACCTTTCACATTTTTAAAATGAATCTTTTGTGATGGTGTAAGTTGGCTTGTCGCTTTGTTTAAGCACCATAGGTGCTAGACATTGTTACCTTAATAATTATTTTGTAGCTTTATTGTTGCATAAGTTGATGACATAATGGTCTTTCTAGCAAGGACAAGCCTGTGATGACCAAAAGATGCGCAACTATTGTGCTAAGGGTAGCACTAACTAACTAACCTCTTTCTTATTTTCCCTTATTATTTGTACTCTTCTTCTCTTAATTCTTTTTATTTTTTTCTACATATGTTTCTCCATTATAAATGAAGAAGCTCTAAAAATGTAAAAAAAAAAAAAAAAAAAAATGTTAAATAAGATTGTAGGCGAAGTAATGAATGCACATATCTCACTAAATTTAACCAAAGTTATGCACCTATGAAAACAATATAAAAAAAAATACTTATTTTAGCAAAGTTCATAGATTTAAAAGATTTTCACTTGAGGCGCCTATCGCCTTTGTAAATAGGCCAATGAGACAGTCTTCAAAATTTTAAATAAAGCTTTTGTGAAAGTGCTAAGTTGGCTTGCCACTTTGTTCAAGCACCATAGGTGCTAAGACATTAATACCTCAATAATTATTATTTATATCTTGTTTCTGTGTTGCTTTACTGTTGCATAAATCGATGACATAATGGTCTTTCTAGCATGGACAAGCCGATGATGACCAAGAGATGCCCAAGTACCGTGCTAATGATAGCATTAACTAACTAACCTCTTTTCTTATTTTCCTTGATTCTTTGTACCATTATTCTCTTAATTCTTTTTATTTTTTTCTACATATGTTTACCGTATAAAACTATTTTACCGTATAAAACTATTTGTTAAATCTACTTGACCATACATACAAAACTACTGTCTAATTTTTCTTTTATGAAATGTCTGTCAACTTCTATGTGCTTGGTCCTATCATGTTGGACTAGGTTGTAAGCTATGTTGATTGCTGAATTGTTGTCACAATGCAACTTTATGGGTTTGTCCCACTTGATCCTTAGATCTTCTATAATCATCTTTTTCATAGTAATCATATATTCCCAAGGCTATAACCCTATATTCTACTTCTGCACTAGATCTTTCCAGGGCATTCTATTTCTTCTCTAAGTAACTAGGTTTCCTCCAATGAATGTGCAGTACCTAGAAGTAGATCTTCTGTCTACTGGTGATCTTGCATAATCAACATCAGTGTATGCATTTAGGGTTATTCTGTCATCTCTTCTAAAGAGAATTCGTTTCCCTGGGTTACCCTTGACGCCGTGCAGTATTTTGTCTAATGCTTGCATATGAGTCTGTTTTCGATTTTGCATAAACTGGCTAATCATACTTACAACAAATGTTATATTTGATCTCGTGTGGGAAAGATAGATCAATTTTCTCACAAGTCTCTGGTAAGCCCCTTTATCAACATCTAGATCTTTTTTCGCTTCTCCCAATTTGAGATTCGATTTTACTAGCGTTGGTACTGGCTTGCATGCCAGTTTTCCTATTTCCTTTAATGGATGTTTAATGTACTTTTGTTGTGAGATGAAGATTCATTTGCTATAATGAGCAACTTCAATTCCAAGAAAGTATTTTAATTTACCAAGTGCTTTGATATCAAATTCCTTCGTAAGATTTTTCAGACTTTCTTTCTCCTTTTCATCATTGCTAGTCAAGATAATATCATCCACATAGACTAATAATATTGTGACTTCTCCTGAGTCTGTGTTTAAAGAAGAGTGTATGGTTCCCTTGACTGATGTAAGCAAGCCATACCCTCCTCCCCTTGCTTGCTGGGCTGTTCGGTTCCTCCTGCTGAGCTGTTTGGTTCATTTGCCCTATTTTTGCCTCTTCGTTTCATATGCCTGCCCGATTCTTTTCCCTTGGCGTTGCCCGTTCATTGGCTGTGTGCCTCTTCATGTGCTGCTCCAGTCGGTGGACTTTTGGTCTTTTGCCTCCCCCTTTTCTATTGGCTTGTATGGGCGACTGTTTTGGCTCCCTTTCTTTACTTATAAATTGGGGCTGTTTTATCGCATTTGAGAGTATGTTTTGTGTGAGAAAATATTTGGAATGTAAACCTGCGAGTTTTCACTAGCTTGCGAAGCTAGCTTCTTTCCCCTTCCCCTCTTTGAATTCATCTCGGACTTCTTATCTATTTCTTCTTTCCGCACGTGTCCACTCCATTTGTATCTTTCTTCTCAATCAATGAAAATGTTTTAGGTGTTTTTATGTTCTAATATGAAATTCGTATTTTTAGGGTGTCATTGCATCGTGTTCATGTTGTCCTTTATTTCAAGCTTATAGTGTCAAATTTAGTGTGTTTTGTCATCTTTAAAGGATTTTGAAAGGAAGATAAGTCTCTTAATATGCAATCTTAGTTCCTATAAAATTTGATTGCATCAATTTGGTATCAGAGCTTAGATTTTTGTTGAGTCTTCTTTTCTTTTTTTTTGTCTTGAAAAAAAAAGGAAAATCATGATGTAATTGAGTCTGAAGTTGGAGAAAGTAAGCCAAATAATCTTGAAGAAGCTATTCCTAAAAGCCGATGGATCCCGTCGCAAGGAAGTTCCTCCAATCCCATACAGAACGAGTTGTATAAAATTCAATATCAAATGTATTTATTTATGAAAAAATATGAGAAGAGGAAGAAACTTCTGTAAGCCCAGTTTAATTAAGAAAAAGAAATGATCCACAGAAAATATGCAGCCTTGATTCAAGAATTGGAAGTGGCTCCTTCGACACATCATGGAGGTTCTGAAGCCATCTCATCAGAAGATGAGAACTGTCAACCGGGGGAGATTTGATGTAAGCAAGCCATACCCCCCTCCCCTTGCTTGCTAGGCTGTTCGATTCCCCTTGCTTGCTGGGCTATTCAGTTCCTCCTGCTAGGCTGTTCGGTTCATTTCCCCTGTTTTTGCCTCTTCGTTTCCTCTGCTTGCTCAGTTCTTTCCCCCCTTGCGTTGTCCGTTCACTGGTTGTGTCCCACGTGCCTCTTTGTGTGCTGCTCCAGCCGATGGACTTTTGGTCTTTTGCCTCCTCCTTTTCTATTGGTTTGTATGGGTGGCTGTTTTGGCTGTTTCGCTCCCTTTCTTCACTTATAAATTAGGGTTGTTTTATGACATTTGAGAGTATGTTTTGTGTGAGAAAATATTTGGAGTATAAACTTGAGGGGTTTTACTAGCTTGCGAGCTAGCTTCTTTCCCCTTCCCCTCTTTGAATTCGTCTCAGGCTTCTTATCAATTTCTTCTCTCCGCAAGTGTCCACCCCATATGTATCTTTCTTCTCAATCAATGAAAAACTTTTAGGTGTTTTTATGTTCTAATATAAAAAGTCTTATTTTTGGGGTGTCATTACATCGTGTTTCATGTCATGTCCTTTATTTCAAGCTTATAGTGTCAAATTTAGTATGTTTTGTCATCTTTAAAGGATTTTGAAAGGAGGACAAGTTTCTTAATATGCAATTTTAGTTCCTATAAATTTTGATTGCATCATTGACTCTGTCGATACCCATTAAGAAGCATGACTTTTGAGAATATTTCAAATCAAACCCTAGGTGATTGTCTATGTTGCACCGATACGAATATGACGACACGAATACTATATGATATGGATATGGGACACGTCAATTCTTAAAAGTACAGTATACGGGTACGACACCGACACAATATTATAATTTATAAATCATACATAAAAATTAAGAAAGCAATCAAAGCAGAATATTTAAAATTACAAAAAAAAAAAAAAAAGAAAACAACATCATTTGTAGCCTTGTAGCTTATAATATCAAAATAAAAATAAGCATTAAATGTTTAGTACAACAACAAAAAGCATAAACATAAATTGTCTAGCACATGAAGTTTCAACTATTTAATAGAAGGAAAGATATGATTAGCTTCTTCAGTGGTTTGTCTTTGAACTTCTATATCATCTTCAATAAATATTATAGCTTTTAATTCAAGCTTATCAAGTGAAAGATTAATAATTTCTAATATTCTCATATTATCAAGAGACTCAAATCGAACTCAGAATTGAGAGAACCTCACTTGAAGCCGCAGAAGTAAATACGATGCATCTTTTTTTGGATTTTTTTTCAATGGACACGTGTATCAGATATGCGTGCTTTTGAAATTAAATAGTATTTTAATTGGATACGGCTTTGCCTTATCCAACACGTATCGGTGCTATATCGGAGGTGTATCGGTGTATCATATACAACACGCCTTCCTAAATAGGTGTATCAGTGCAACATAAGTGATTGCTTTAGCCCATATAGGTCTTTTCTCAACATGTATACTTTATCACCTCCAGAGTTTTCCTTAAATCTTGGTGATATCTCCATAAATATCTCTTCCTTCAAGTCCCCATGTAGGAATGCATTTTTACATCTTGTTGTTCCAGGTGCCAAATGTACTTAGCTGCTAGTGAAAGTAGGTTCCTGACAGTGTTCATTTTGGCTATAGGTGCAAATGTTTCCTGGTTGTCAATGCCATATGTTTGAGTATACCCTTTTGCCACTAGTTTTGCTTTGTACTTTTCAAGTGTGCCGTCGTTTTGTATTTAAAGAGAACACCCATTTGCAGCCGACTGATTTTTTCCCTTTCGGAAGTTCGATGATTTCCCATGTATTTTTCTTCTCTAGGGCATGTATTTCATCTCTCATGATATTTTTTTCAATTTTTATCAGACAAGACCTCAGAAACATTGTTAGGAATATGAATTTCTTCTAGTGTAAGCATGAAGTTTTTATGTGAGGATGAAAAGTTATTGAAGGAAATAGAGTTAGTTATGGGATACAAGAGAGATGATGAATTTGTATTTACCTTAATTCCAGGAGATGGTTCATATTCTTGGATCTGCTTCGGAATACAATTTGAACTTATATGCGTGGAATATACGTTCCCAAATCTACAGACAGATTTGTCTTTAGGTTCCTTATTTTTGATTTCAGGAGGATTGGTTTGAGATGGAAGGTTAAGAGGGGCAAGCTCACTTTCCTCATCTTTCTTTGTTTCAGTCTCCCCCTGAAGATGAGGTTTAGTAAAATAAGAGTTTTGTTTATCAAAGGTAAATCCACAGAGAAAATACTTTTTTTTTGGAATGATAACACTTGTACCCTTTTTGGGTGGCTGAATATCCAACAAAGATGCATTCGAGTGCTCTTGGATCTAATTTTTCTCTATTTTGGCTCTGAATATAGACATAAGCAAGGGGCCCAAAGATTCTGTGTGTAAGGTTACATGGGTTCAAAACTCAAGGTAAAAGGAGGACACAATCTCCATTGAAGTTTTTAGTTCTAAGTCTATTGAACGTAATTGGTTTATGAGGTAAGTGGCAGTTAGGAGGGCTTCCCCCCAATATAATTTGGGTGTACTATAGTGTTATAGGAAAGCATGTTTGGTGACTAAAAGGTAACCATTTTTTTTCTCTGCAACCCTATTTTGTTATGGGGTGTGAACACAGGAGGACTCATTGATAATACCTTCACTTTGGAAGTATGAGGATAGGGTTTGGTTAAAATAGTCTTCGGCATTGTCAGAGCAAAATTTTCTTATTTTCATCCCAAATTGATTTTGGATCATAGTGTGAAAAATGAAAAGAATTGTGCTAACATTGGATTTATTTTTTGAGGAGATAAATCCAGAAGACTCAAGTGCAATCATTAATGAATGATACAAACCAACGTTCCCCAAAGTTATTGTGGATTTTTAGGGTCCCCATATATCACTATCAATAAGATAGGAAGGTGTATCACATCTCTCTTTTTTTTGAAAATAAGTTCTTTTATGTTTGGCTACCTCATAAGTTTCACAATAAAAATTTTTAAAAAATTTTTAGATACATATGTTTTAGGATATCAAAAGAGGGATGTCCTAATCTATATTGATGAAGCCATATAATGGATCTCTTTTCAACTAGGGATAATTTAGAGCAGTTATTTTTTGATTTGTTCAGTTCTTTCAGGTAGTAAAGTCTAGCTCTCTCCTTAGCAAGTCCAATCTTCTTCCCTGATCTCTGGTTCCTGAAATAAGCAATAAGCAGGATTAAATAGAGCTTGAAAATTAAGGTTATTGATAAGTTTTTGTATTGATATCAGGTTTGCGGATAATTGTGATACGTGGAGAACATTTTTTATGGTGAGGGAGGGAGATAAGATAATGTCTCCTTGGCTTGCTACCGTGGTAAGAGAACCATCAACAATGATAATTTTCTTGTCACTTGACCAAGGAGTATAGTTAATGAAGTTGGTAGGTGAGTGGGTCATGTGATCTATAGCTCATGAATTAATGATCCATAATTCTTTTAAATGATTTCTAGAGGCACTTAAACCAATGAAAATAGGAAACTTGCCTGACTGTACAAGAGAGGAATATGCATTTGGTTTTTCAAGAGATACCAGGAGTTATTTTAGTTTTTGAATATCTTCTTTATTGAATTCTCAGAAGCTGGGCTGTATTTCTGGGTTGAGACGACTTGTTGTATTGTGGGCATGTGATGTGCTTCTTGTTTCACCTTTTTGATTCCACTCCTTGTTGGGGGTTTACCATATATTTTTTAGCACGTCTCCTTTGTGTGTTTTGACTTTTTGCAATAACTGCACCAAAGTGTGTCTTTGTCTTTAAATTTTGAGGAGTTTTTACCTTTTTCCTTCTATGGAGCTTCTTTGGTCATCATTGCTGAGCTCTCAACAACTTTTGGCTCCAACATTACACCTCGTTAGCTTTCTTCAGCATGGATGAGGGCAATAGTTTCATTTAGTGATGACGTCTCCTCTTTGTCAAGGATATGAACTCTTACTTGATCAAATTCTTTATTTAGTCCCGCAAGAAAATTATTTATTCTATCTTTTTCAAAAAAGTTCTTTAGGATAGCAACATCTTCTCTACATTTAGTCTCTATGCATTTGTAGTGATCAAGTTATTGCCATAGGTTTTAGAGAAGTGTGGCATACTCTGTCACTGTCTTGCTTGTTTTGTGCTTCCTAATTTGTTTTTTATTTCAAAGATTTAAGGAGCATCTCAAGCTTCTGAAAAAGTTTGTCTAGCGGCATTCCATATGTCCTTTGCAGTGGAAAGAAACATAAATATATCGCTAATTTTTGGAGCCATAGAATTCCTCAATCATGGCATAATCATGGAGTCTGCTTCATCCCATGCCGCAAAACTAGGATCTCGTCCTTTTATTTCTCCTCCGAGGATGTGGTGTATTTTTCCTTTCTCATTTAAGTAGGTCTTTACAAATTGAGATTACTATAGGTAGTTATTCCCGTTTAGGCGATAGAAAAGTTGCATGCTTTGGAGATCACTTCGTTCTTGTTGTATCATAGAATCTTCAATTTGATCAAAGCTCTGGGATGAATTTTCTTTAGACATTGTGGTATTATAACAACAGTAAAGGCTGATTTGATTATATCAGCAATAACGACTGATATTAAATAAATCATGTTTTAATTAGGTCTCAAGCCTGATCAGGTCGCAAGCCCAATCCTTAGGTCGCAGGTTCGAATTTGGCATGTCGGACTGAGCCGCTTAAATTGGAGGCTTTGGCCCTTTTGCGTGAGTTCGGATGGATAGGAGGTTCCCTCCCGCTAGGTCTTCCATCTCACAAGCTCCGTCGCTTCTTGGCTTCTTCGGCAGAGCTCTGTCCGTCCTTAGAGCTCCGTCCGTCCTTAGAGCTCCGTCCCGCTGCGAACAATGTCTTCGTCTTTGGCAAAGCTTCGTCTTCGTCTTCATCCATGAGGCTTCATCCGTCTCGCAAAGATCGAGCTTCTCCAACTGCAAGCTCCGTTCAGTAAGACTTCATATTACTAGGCTCCGATGGTTTTCTCTTTACTTCGTGTCTCTGATACCATGTCGAAATCAGAAATTTGAGACGGAAAAACCATGCTTTATTACATAATTTTTTCTCTATTTATAGATCTATACCAGATATCTTAATCAAGAAACAAATATTTACAAATTCATGCATAATAGCCCTAATATACTCCTTCCTAAATCATCTACTTCACTATGGAAAGAAATCAACGTGACTCTGACGTGATTCTTGCGAGCTTCCCAGGGATCATGCTTTGTGGCCGTTTGATCTCCTTCAAGAAGGAACACCTGGGACTTAACAACAAATAATTTGGGATCAACTATATGAATTCTTCCCTCCATTTTGGTTGAGTACTAAATGATGTGCTTGCTCTATATTGCACGAGTATTTTTGTAAAACTTCTTTCCATATTATTTGAAATTTTTTTCTTTTTAATTCTTCTAAATTAATTTTCTCTGATCTTCTTATTGGCACATTTCTTCCTTGCAGTTCACATGCGCATACCATACATATCTTACACCACGCAATATTCAGTAGATAGCTCTCTTACTATACTACTAATATAATCTTTTCTATGCCTCCCCACTTTAATTTTAGCATATATCCATTTAGCATTTTCATTTTCATGCTTAACGTAGCTATCAATGCTTTTTTTGCTCTAATTTTAAAAAACAATATACTGTATCCAATTTATTACAATTTTATGAGATTTACTATTAAGCCTCCATATGCTCTTGTATTCCATAATACTCTTGAGGCAATTCTTTGTTCTTGCACCCTAGTTTAAAAGTGCTTGGTATAGTGGAGTAATCAAGGTGGTTAAACCTACAGGCCTAGGTTTTCTTTAATCTTCTAGTAATATTGAAGGATTGTTTTCAACGATTTGATCTCAAGTTGATTTGACCACAACTCAAAATTAGCTAAAGGTCATTTGATCTGATCGTGAATCAAGCCAAATATGGCTTTAAGTTTTCTTGATCTGATCTTAATTCAAGTTAGGCATGTCTCTTTTACTTCGATTCGAGCTGATTGATGCCAAAATTTGATTTTCAATCTCCCAATATAATTTTCTAGTTCAGCATATACATAGTCATTCACTAAAAAATATATAGATTCATATTTATAAATGCATACATAAATGAATTCAGTTATAAGTACATACAAAAATAAATGTGTATGATTTTGTAATACTATATACATTTTAATTCAATCTTGAGCTTGCTGGATTTGCTCATTAGTCGTCTCATTGATTTTTGATCCCATCTAAAGCTGATCTGATTTTTTCTTGTCCTGCGATCTTTGAGTGAAATTCATAGCCTGATTGTATCAAATCCCGTTTCACTAAAATTTAATATAAGAACTCAACATTTCTCGTTGCATGATATTATCTATGTAGACAAGACAAATGAAATATTAAAGTAGTTTTTGTCATTCTGAGCTGCACGTATCTGTCAACAAGAATGCAATATTGCTTGTGGTTGTCAAAGTTTCAGTTTATTTCTCTTCTTTTTAAACGCAAAATAATGATAAGATGCCAGCTAAATAAGCATGTTTTCCATTGGAGAATCTCAGAAGGCATCTGCTTGGTTTAAGATAAACTTCCATGATTAGGAATCATCAGTGCTTTACAAATTTGCTTGTCTTGTTGAATTGAAGGATATGAAGTATAATGAACCTGAATGATTTATTTCTTTTATTGTACTTCTAAAATTTATTTCAAGATAATTGACTCTAAGTAACGACTTGGGTTGTGCAGCTGAGCTTTTGACGACAAACAAGTTGTCTGAATTGGCCTGCTTGGCGTTGTATCTCATGTATGAGAAAAAACAAGGGAAGAAATCTTTCTGGTATCCCTTCATCCAGGAACTTGACCGCCAAAGAGGAAGAGGCCAACTAGCAGTGGAGTCACCACTTCTGTGGTCAGAAGATGAGCTCGCTTATCTTGATGGTAGCCCTACAAGGGTAATGCTATAAAATAAGCATAGTGCATTTTTAGGATAATATTTAGACTTTCCAAGCATTCTGCATATGGACTGTTTACTTTGTCTTTTTTTATAGGCTGAAGTCCTTGGAAGAGAGGAAGGGATAAAGAGAGAGTACAATGAGCTCGACACAGTCTGGTTCATGGCTGGTTCATTGTTTAAGGTCATTCCCTTGCTTGAATATGTTTTTCATTCTAGTGCCAGCTTGATCTTAATTGCTTATAGTTTTTTAGATTACTTTTAGTAGCTGTGTTCCTTCTTTTTATTCACATATTCTATCATACTGTGCAGCAATATCCATTTGATATACCGACTGAAGCCTTTTCATTTGAGATCTTCAAGCAGGCTTTTGTGGCAGTTCAGTCATGCGTTGTTCACCTGCAGGTAGTGGCTTTTGATGTCATATGGAGTCTAATATAAGAGTGAATAAAAATTCATTATTATTTTATCAGTAGTTAAATCTTATGGAAAGAAACGTTTAATGTATATTAACTGTCATTCTTAGTTTGTTATGGTGTCATTAGAGTCATGCAAGATGATCTATCTAAAACTTTTGAACATTGTTGACCTAGTATTTGTCAAGGGGATCTCATGGACTGTTTGGTATATTCTTAAGAAGTTCATCCGTGTAAATATTGCAGTTTTTTTCTATGAATAAAACAGTATTTAGAAGGTGTTTCATGATATTTCTTGAGATAGCCAAAACTTAATCCTGGGTGTCAGTCATAAGAAATTTAGTCAACTTGTGTGTTACCTTGGAATGGTTTGATGGAAGCATTGACTTCATTTAAATTGCAGTTGATTCTTGTATTTCTTTCAAGAACCTTATGTTGTTATGCGGTATAAGGAGCAGATACGTTTGGGAATAGTGTGACTGAGGTGAGTTTGCGGAATGCAGATTTCAAGGTTTTGATGGCAATTGGGTTTTATGGTAATGAGGTTGTGACGGGATGAACATGATTTATGTAATGGAAATCTTCAATTATCAGTCCTGGTTATATTTTATGAAATGATTGGTTTGGGTAATTTAGTTATGGAAATCAAAGAAAGACATCAAAAGAATTATCAAACTTAGCTTGGATACCAAGTCAATTGAGAAGGGAAGAAAAAAAAGAGGAACTCTACGTAGAGGACTTGGTGTGATCCACATATATAACTTAGAATAAAAAAACATAAAAAAAAAAAATAAACATATACAACTTAAGAGAAATAATTTCATTCATCAAATCAATAATTAATTATTAATCTAAATACAAACCATGAAGCCTTGTTTATGGAAAAAAATATAAATATAATACCAAATATTTAGAAATCAATGACCATATTTCAATTCTTATCATATATATTAATTGAAATTTAAATATATAATAATTCCAAAGGATATGTGTTAGATTTAATATATTTAAATCTATTTCACTTAGTTATCTCTGTCTTTAATAATATTGGTAGATAATTTCTAATATCTTACCTATTAAAATTACTATCATATACTTAAATTTTTTTTCTAGTTATTTTAGACTTCTAAACATTTATTCATTGTTCTAACTTTTTGCCTATCAGCGGATGCCATGCTGAGTAGAACGTGGTCATTTGTGAAAAATATATATCATGGCACCTCATTTTGAATATAATTTATAAGCATCTCCTCATCAAGTACAAAAGAAATGGACTTAATGTTGATCATTGGTGTGATCGAACCATAATTGGAAACTCTTGGTAACTCCATAAACACTTTTAATACTAGTCAACATTTCATCGTATCCTTAATAACTTCAATATGCCTTAGAAACACCCCTTTTCTCTCAATGCACATCATATCCTTTCTTATGTACTTAATCATATACCTTCTCAAGGTCAGTTAATAATATGCATATAATGTATTATTATGGAAAAGTAATGTGCTTTTAAATGATGTAAAAATTGAATATTATGAAGGTCCATAATAACTGTAAGAAAATTAGAAGTCCTGCAAAAATTATAGTAAACAAAGAAAAAGTGTTACTTCTGATGTTTCATATAATATGTTTCATATTAAGGAAGAAGAAAATAAGATATATAAAATAATTGAGACGAGATCTAGAAATTTTGATCAATTTTGTTGCATTAGATGTGAAGATAATTGCACAAAGGATTGTTGTAAATGTTTCTTTGAGAAATTATTACATGGCATTTTTAAGAAAGGTTTATGTTGGAAGAATATAATGAATAATAACATGAAATAATAATTGCACAAAGGATTGTTTGGAAATGTTTCTTTGAGAAATTATTAAATGAAATTCTTAAGAAAAGGCTTCTTTTGGAAGAATATAATGAATTATAAAATGAAATATTGTATAGATTATTCTATGAAAATAAAATGAAATTAGATCTATAGAAGATACATAAAGTTAATACTTTAGTGGGATATTTATTGAAATTTATAGTGGATGCTATTCTGATTTAATTAATGAATACTTTCAATGTAATTTTGAAGACTAAGAGAATATCAAATGATTGAAAAAGAAATATTTAGTTACCAATATTCAAGAACAAAGGAGATGTTCATAATGTGCTAAATATAGAAGAATTAAACTTATGAGGTATGTAATGAAGCTAATAGAAATTAATGAAACATCGGTATAACAGGATATGTTGGAGATCTAAAGGTAATTTTTATGAAAAGAAAAATTTATCAATGATATTACTAATATGATATTTATTGATTTAGAAAAAGCATATGATAAAGTTCCAAGAGAAGTGCTATGGAGAGTTCTTGAAAAGAAAGTAGTCAATAATGCTTATATTCAAATCATTAAAGATATGTATGCAGGAGCTATTACTTGTGTTCAAACACAAGGTGGATTGACCAAGTATTTTCCTATTTCGGTTGGGTTACATCAAGGATCAGCCTTAAGCCCATATCTTTTTGCTTTAGTCATGGATGTTCTCACTAGACATTTGCAAGAGGATGTACCTTGGTGTATGCTTTTTGCTGTTGATATTCTTCTTGTTGATAAGACTAGAGAGAGAGTTGAAGGTAAACTTGAATTATGGAGGTCAACCTTAGAGTCTATAGGATTTTGCTTGAGTAGATCTAAAACGGATTATATGGAGTGTAATTTTAGTAGTAATAGACCTAGTGAGGGGATTGTGACTTTGGGCGATCAAGTCATTAATAAGAGTACACGTTTTAGATATCTTGGATCTATTGTTCAGAGTGATGGTGAAATAGATGGGGATATTATCAGCAGAATTCAAGTTGGATGGTTGAAGTGGAGGAATGCATTGGGCTTGTTATGTGATAGAAATGTACCCCTCAAACTTAAGGGAAAATTCTATAAGATGGTAGTGAGGCCTGCAATGCTTTATGGTGCCGAATGTTGGCCATTAAAAGAGAAGCATAATACTAAGTTAAGTGTGGCAGAGATGAGGATGCTCAGGTGGATGAGTGGCTTTACCCTTAGAGATAGGATACGAAATGTGCATATATGTGAAAAGGTTGGAGTAGCTCCAGTAGAAGATAAGATTAGAGAGAGTCGCCTTAGATAGTTTGGTCACATTAAATGGCGGCCTTCCGATGACCCGGTTAGGAGAGTAGAGGTATTAGATTTGACTTATATTAAGAAAGGTATGGGTAGACCTAAAAAGACTTGGTTAGAAAATATTAGGAATGACCTTTCTTTATTAGATTTAAATGAGAATTTGACTTTTAATAGGACACAATGAAGAAAAAGGATTCTTGTAGCCGACCCCACGTAGTGGGATAAAGGCTTGATGTTGTTGTTGTTGTTGTTGTTGATGTTACTAATAGAAAAGTTGTTGATATCCAAGTTGAACATGACAAATATATGAATGTTATGATAGATACATGGTACAATTAAGAAGGATAAATTATAGAATGATTATATTAAATGAATTGTTCGAGTGACATCAATTGAATATATGGCAATTAAAAAAAAAAATTGAATATATGGCAATTGAAAATTTATTTAGATGGCTTGGATATGTGTATTAAATGGTAAAAAATGCGACATTATCTGAGTAAATAAAATTAATTTGAAGGATTAAGGAGTAAGGGTAGAACTAGAGAATATGAATAAAATTATTCAAAATAATTTGCAAAGAACCCACAATAATAAAGATTGGAAAATGGGGATTCATGAAGATGAGAACAAAAAGTTGGGATAAGGCTAATGATGATGATGATGATAAATCTGTAGGCACTAATACATCCTTAATTAAAAGAATGATAACATTTAGATTTTGAAACTAAGTTATATTGATCAGTAGCGTATTCTGAAATATTGTTGTCAAAGGCTAGTTTCACTTTTGGGTGGTCAGGAGAGCAAGACATACCATACCCCCCTTGCACACCTTCTAGGTAGGCGCCATTGTGAAGAAATTGCCTAGACGAGTAGGTCTTCTAAAGGAGTAAGGCATTTTGGCAAACACCTTGCCTTGATGGAACGATGAGTACTAATACTGCAAAATTTGAATGTGAGTCAATTTTGTTGATGATTCTACTTTGCATGATATGAAAAGACAATCAACGACTGGAGAAACAAAGACACGCATGAAGAAACAAGGACACACTTTAAGACACAAGTAAGCGACCTCAATAATTGGAAGAACAATGATGCACTTTGAGGTCGTAGGTAAATGTGATTCAAAACTTATAGTATTTGATGCAATCAAAAAAATATGATTGCCTATAAAAAAAAAAAAAACTTGCCTTCCTTCAAATTAAGAAAATACACACTAAATAGAACACAACAACACTTAATCTTTAAAACATAGCATGACACAACTTAAATCTTATAATAGTTTTAGAAGAAAGATACAAATGGAGTGGAAACTTGCGGAGAGAAGAATTAGATAAGAAGCCCGAGACGAAATTATAGAGAAGAGAAAAAGAAGAAGAAGATAGCTCGCCGAATGGAGCAGCACTCGAAGGGCCAGCGGGACATAACCAACGAACAGACAATGGCAGGGGGAAGGAACCGGGCAGGCAAAGGAAATGAAGGGCCAAAACAGGGGGGGGAACTCGGTTAGCAGCCATAATGAGCTAAAAAAGGCAACAGAACTCAGCAGCTAACATCCCCCCCCTCCGCCTACATCAGTATTAAATCCTTGGGAGTGATGGCGAAGTGCGCATTCATGATGTCAAAGATCTAATATATGGTAAGAAAGAGTATATTATGCTTAGATTATGTATACTATAAACTCAAATATTTTAATTGTACATATTTAAGATAAAATACATTTAAATAGATTTTCAAGCTTAGAGTGCATCAAAATTTTAAATTAATTTTTTTCCTCGCTGGTTTATTGTAATGTAATACATTGTGTTAATGCTAGGGTGCTCCCTAAAAGCAACGTGCTATATTGCCTAAATACTACGAGGTTCATGGTTTTACAAGCATTCATGGTGACTATGGGTTAGGAGCGACTAATGAAGATAGTCAAATCATATTATATTTTGTTTAGCTTATGATTTTGTAATTGCTAATATCCTATTTAAAAAAAAGATGAATATCTCATCACTTATAAGAATAGATGTAGTGAAACACAGATTGATTATTTTTTATAAGAAAAATATATCGTTTATATTCTAAAATTTGTAAAGTTATTCCGAGTGAAAGTTTATTTACCCAACTCTTATTAGTTTTAAACTTTCTGATGAATAGGTGGAATATAAAAAATAAAGTAAAGTGATGTCCTAAGATTAGATGGAGGCATTTAAAGAGACTAATAAATATATCTTTCAGAGTAAGATTCAAATTTTAAGATTTTGACATTGCATGAGAAAACTAATGTTATGTGAAAAAAAGTTAGTGATATTAAAAATATTGCAAATAATGTGCTTGAAAAATCAAAAGGAATTTCTAAAAGTAAAAATAGTTGTGGTGGAATCAAAATGAGCAAGAAAAGATAAAAATTAGAGAGCTTAGCTAAAAAAATTTGTTTAGATGTAAAAGCTCGAAACATTGTGAAAGATATAAAGTGACCCGTAAGAAGTCTAAGAAAGCAATATGTGATGCAAATAATTTTGTTTTTAATAATTTATGTAATATATTAGATACTAATGAGGGCAAACAATATATGTATAAGTTAGCCAAACAAAAATATAAGAGAAATAATGATTTAGTTCAAGTATAGTCCATCAAAGATGATGATCCGGTAGTGCTTTTATTGGAAGAGGATATTCAACAGAAGTGGATGAGGCATTTTGACAAACTTTTCAATGAAGATTGTGAGAATATGATTGACTTTAGTAATTTTGATACCCTCAATGAAAATAGAGATTTTTATTTTTATCCTCATATTAGTAAAATCAAAGTTAGAGAGGCTTAAAAGAAAATGAAGTTTGGAAAAACTATTGGACCTGATGATATTCTAATAAGGTTGCAAAAACTAGATTGGACACCGAACCAGAAGGGTTTAAGGTTCGACTGATCAAACTTGGGTCGAACCGGATGACATAATAAATAATAATATTATTAAAAATTAATAAATTAACATAATAATGATATTATTATTCCAAACATTACACAAAATTTATATGAAATAAAAAAAGTATGAAACATAAAACTTACATAATTAATTAAAAAATTGATTTTAAAATCTCGCATAAGAGCAGAAAAACCCTAAACCTCATAATTCTAAGAATTTACACTCATAATAATATGATAATTTTAAATTTAAATATTTTTCAATTTTTAAATTTTAATTTACATATAATTACATAATTTAATATAAATTATTACTAATTTATATTACATATTTAGATATAATTTATAAATATAAATTATATAACAAATTCACATTATATATATATATATATATATATCTATATATATATATCATTCATATGTATAATTAAAATATAAAAATTAATTATTTACAGTATATAATTAATACATAAAAAATTAAATAAATAAAAATTAAATATTTTCAAATAAAAAAATAAGTATTGTTTATATTATAAAAATTAATTAAAAAATTGTTTAAAAAAAAGTTGTGTTATAAACATGAAACTAAAGAGAGCTTTTTTTTGTATGGTTTAGTCCCACATCACTAATGAAGTTTTGCTTTGTATAGTTTATATAACATTTTGCTTTTGGCCCTGATAGGAGCTCATATAGAGTGGTGTGGTTATGTGAGAATGCTTAAAGCTATTCTTATTCATATATATTTAATACTCAATTAAGAGTTTTAATATATAATATTTATATTAATTTATTAAGTTTAATATTATATTTAATATTAAATTAATTTGTTTAATTATTTAAATAAATAAATTATTGAATCGACCTACTTTAGAAAACCATGACCAATTGAACCGGTGGTTTTGCCGGTTCAACCTGGTTTGATGCAAAACCAGTTCTTAAGTTTATTCGGACCGACCATCTGACCAATTCACAGTTGAACTGGTCGAACTGGCTAGTTTAGTCTGGTTTTCAAAACTATGTATTCTAATAGAGGTGTAGAAATACTTAGAAGATGAAGGGATTTCTTGTTTTATGAAACTTTTCAATATTATTTTTAAGACAAAAGATGCCAGATGAGTGGAGAAAAGAGTATAGATACACAAGAATGTATGAATTAAATAAGAATTAAGTTAATGTGTCATACATTGAAATGATATGAGAGAGTTATGGAGCATAGGTTATAATGTGATGCTAATGTTTCTCAAAATCAATTTAGATTCATGCCAGGTAGATCTATTATGGAAGCTATACATTTATTGAGACATTTGATGGAGAAATGTAGAGAGAATAAGGAGGATCTGCATATGATAATTATTAATCTAGAGAAAGGATATGAAAAAGTTCCAAGAGAAGTGCTTTGGAGAGCTCTAGAAAAGAAAAGAGTTAATAATGCTTATATTCAACTCATTAAGGATATGTATGTAGGAGCTATTACTTGTATTCAAGCACAAAGTGTTTGACCAAGGATTTTCCTATTTTAGTTGGATTATATAAAGGATCAGCTTTAAGCCTATAGCTTTTTGCTATAGTCATGGTATAAGACTAGAGAAGAAGTTGAAAGTAAATTATGTAGGTCAACTTTAGAGTCTAAAGGTTTTCATTTGGGTAGATCTAAAATTGAATATATAGAGAGTAATTTTAGTAGTAATAGATTTAGTGGGGATATTGCAACTTTTGGTGATCAAGTAATTAATAAGAGTACACGTTTTAGATATCTCGAGTTTATTGTTCAAAGTGATGGTCAAATAGATAGGGATATTATTAAGTAGAATTCAAGTTGGATGGTTGAAGTGGAGGAATAGAATTCAAGTTGAATGGTTGAAGTGGAGGAATGCATCGGGTTTTTTGTGTGACAAAAAAGTAGACCTCAAACTTAAGGGAAAATTCTTAAAGTTGGTGGTGAGACCTGCAATGCTTTATGGCATAGAATGTTTGCCATTAAAAGGGAAGCATAAAATTAAGCGTTTCCGAGATGAGGATGCAACGATGGATGAGTTGCTTCACTCTTAGAGATAAAATGCGAAACGAGTATATACGTGAAAATGTTGGAGTAGCGCTAATGGTCGATAAGATTAGAGGGAGTCACCACCTTAGATAGTTTGGGCACATAAAACTTAGGCCTTTCGTTGACCTGATTAGGATAGTAGATATTTTAGATTTAACCTATGTTAAGAAAGGTAGAGGTAGACCTAAAAATACTTGGTTAGAAAATTTTAGAAATGACATTTTTTTATTAGATTTAAATGAGAGATTGACTCTTAATATGACACAATGGAGAAAAAAGATTCATGTAGCCGACCCGACGTAGTGGGATAAAGTTTTGTTGGCGTTGGTTTATTGCAATGATTATCATTTTATATTCTTAATAAAGTAGCCGTCATGAATAAAATTAATTTGTGAAGTGATATATCAATTTCCTCTTTAGCACCTTATTTTACTCGGCCAACTGCCTAAGTTGGGTTCTGCCGTTCTGGCTTGGCAACAAGATGAACTTGAGGGTGCATTGGACTTTTGGATACACTAATTCAAACAAATAAATGCTCAATTCCATGTGAAGTGATGCTTGAGTTTTCCATCTCCTTTTGTTTTAAAATCTTGTTGCGTCAGCAAGCTCATCCAAAATTTTGTACTTGTACATTTCGTCCCATACTTGGACCAATTTTTATGCCGTTGCATAAATAAACTTTGATTTATTCAAAGCATCTATATTCTGTCTAGAAACACTTGCATTTTATGCATGGGAAATGCAATTCATTTCCAGATTGTTTTTTTAGTGGAAACATAATATTTAAGTGATTGTGTTTTATATGCTTGACTAATGAAGCCATGTTCCTATGCCAATATATATATATATATACAGAATGTCAGTTTGGCTAGAAGGTTTGCTTTGGTTCCGTTGGGGCCACCACTACTGGCTTACAAGAGCAACTGCAAGGCTATGCTAAAAGTTGATCATGATGTTGTTCAACTAGTTGTTGATCGTCCTTATAAGGCTGGGGATGCAATTGTTGTGTGGTAATTTTCTTTGCTGTTACAATCAAAACTTGGCCCATCTGTGTACATGTTTAGTAGATGTGCTTAGCCTACATTCATATGCATGCATGTGGCGTTTATTCAACATATATACTGAAAACTGTCATGTGTTTTAGGTGTGGCCCACAACCAAATTCAAGGCTGCTCCTAAATTATGGTTTTGTTGATGAAGATAATCCATATGATCGGCTAGTAATTGAGGTGAGAAAGAGAAATAAAATGCTTAATTTTTGGTAGAGTACTTACAATTCAAGGCTTCTCCAGAATTCATCTTTCTTTTATTGTCATGCAGGCTTCCCTAAACACAGAAGATCCCCAATACCAAGAAAAACGAATTGTTGCTCAGAGAAACGGAAAGCTAGCAGTCCAAGTTTTTCATGTAAGCTAGTGTTGTGGTTTGTTCTTATTTACTAGGCAGTTATTAGCAAACATAACACGGAGCCTTCTTCTTTTTAGGTGTATGTAGGAAGAGAGAAAGAAGCTATTGCAGATATGCTTCCTTATTTTCGATTAGGTTATGTTTCAGATCCATCTGAGATGCACTCTGTTATATCTTCACAAGGGCCCATTTGTCATGTAAGTTAGTTTATTCTACATTTTATCATTACTCTGCAATTTGAATTTCTGTTTTCTAATAATTATGGAAAAAAATTATATTAAATATCTAAGTTAAATTTTTGACATGCAATGCAATATCTGGCTTGTTTTATCAGTGGTCAATGAATTTCAAGCTGTTTTTTAAGTGCATCCGCTTATTACTTTCAGATAATTCATTTATTTTAAGAAAACATTTTTTATTTTGAAAGTTTCAAATTTTCTTTAGCTGCAAATTCAATAGACTTTTTTTGGGACCAACATGCACTCATTCATGACTTATGCAAAGTTCACTCAATAAAGAATGATAACTTAGAGCTGGTTAGTGTGCCCGATTTATTTTCAATGACTTTGTGGTTTAACTCAATATAAAAACTTGGGAATTTAATGTATGTGGCATCAGTGAGCCTCTCGCTTTTTTAAGCACTAAGAGTGCAAAGTATCTTTAAAGAAAATGGTAATGGCTTTGATGTTGTATGCTTCAAACTCACAGGCTCCATTTCTCATAGGAAAGGATGGTGTAGAAGGATATTTGGACCTGGCCGAATAGTGATTAGAAGGATAGCGCTGTTGATCATGATGACAAGAATGATGCATAGCTCAACCTCATTCATTTCAGATTGTAGGTGGCCCATTTATGAAATTTTGCATCTCTGTGTCATACTACCTTTTACAAACTATTTGATACAATTACCAGGCAAGCATTGAGAGCTTAGTTTTATTATAGAACATCTATATGTGTTTGTGGAATGCAGGAAATTCAGCGAATATCCTTATGCATATTACGGGAAATATCATAGATCAATTGTTCATGGAAAGCCTAATTATCTGGTTTTTTCTTATATGATTCTTAATTATACTTTTAAATGTTAAATATCGACTGACCGGAAATTCTTTTCCTTTGTCTAAAGGTTATACTTATCCTTCCTCGAGTTGTTTATGTTCTACCTGTCATATGATTTTCTATCTGATGAGACTTCCCATTTGAACATTTTTGGTTTTGTATGTTTTTTGTCTGCATTAAGTTGTGAATATAGATGTTTTGATTTGAAGTTTACTCTTATTATTTTATTTCATATATATTTTTAATTTATTTTTATGTAACATTACTATGATATTGACCCTATCAGAGTGGGATATGTTCTGTAATAATTTTTCTCCCTTACGCTTTTGACATGAATCATTTAATACAATATGTTAATGCTAGGGAGTTCTTTGGAAGCGACATGTTGTATGGCCTGAATATAGCAAGAAGTGTGCGAGGCCCGCAACACTAATGCCCGGGTGCAATGCAAAATAAACTGTCACACCCCATTATGACCCTCTTCAATGAACTTGGAGTGTAACAGAGTAGGAGAATCTGAACATATATATTTCGTACTAACACTTATTCTGAACATTTATCATGATCAAGTGAGGAGAAAATAACCTTTCCAGACTATCACAAAAACTAATTTGCCTATTTTAGAATTATATCTCAATTTCATATTCAAATGCATGTTCATAATACATCCAATGTTTAAAATTGCGTATTCGGGTATTGAGGCGTTTTTCATTCGTGAGGCGAGGCGTAAGCCTCAAGGCGTTTTGAGGCGTAAGCCTCAAAATCAAAAGATTGCGTAAACATAAAATGATAAAATTTTTATATACTAATGAGTGAATAATATAAAACATAAAAAATCATAAGATATGAATTGAAATCAAAATATCCCAATAATAAGACAACATGAAATATAGTTCAACTCAAAATTCTATCTTTCCCACATCCCAGTATTCTTTTCATTAACATATAATTTCAATTTCCAAAAACAAATAGCAATGACATATCACATAAGAACTCATAAGTCATCATCACTGTCATCACTAAGGGGTTCTTCATTTGAATCATCATTATGATGAACTGCTCTCTCCCCTTCCTCCTCTCCTATAGAGTCCAATGTCGGGCATTTACTTCAAGATTTATGTAAGTTTTAATATATATAGTGTGAGGCGTAAGCCACATGCCAGTGAGGCAAGGCGGGCCTCAACCAAGTTGAGGCGCAAGCCTCATAAAAAAAACTCGAGGCGTAAGCATCGAGGCGTTTTTTACTGGAATTGAGCAAAGGCGGGCCTCAAGGCGAGCCTCATATTGCGCAATTTTAAACTATGAATACATCATACATAATAAAATATAGAGTTTTACTAAAACTTTAAATAAAGTTAACATACACAAAAGCTTAATGTACGGCTTACTGATCCGTCTTCTATGTACACTCAAAATTTATATGCACAATGCAGTCACACTCCTACCTATAGCCCTACTAACTCCTTTCCTTTACCTATAATACATTCACTGATGACCTGAATGCTCAATGAAATACACAATCATAGTACAAGAACAAGAAACCAAGAATCGTATATTGATATCCAAATTACTATGAGAATCATAATTAGTGTAAATAATTAATGCAAATAACTGTGCAATTCCCTGTATGAACACTTCGAGCTCTATGTTTCTTATTCTGTATAAATCATATGATGGCTATATGCTTTACCACACTTATTGCTCCTTCCTTCAAAGTTGGATCTAAATCTCCAACTTTTTAAGAGAGAGAGAGAGAGAGAGAGTCGAGTACCTCCTGTCCAGTTAGTATTAGGCTTATCTTGTCACGTATTTTGACTTTACTTATGCAGGTCTATCTCCCATAATATGAATTTTCTCCTTAACCTTCAGACTAGCATATCATACATCTAAATTATCATGTTACAACATACAAAACATGGTATATATCAAATAACTCAATATACCAAATAACTTAATTTAACAAGTGATCATAACTTGATAATATGGATAATTTGAGAAATAATGCTACTCAAATTATATTAAAAGTTATATCATTTCGTTTACTTATATATTAGAGATTCGGTATCTCATCTCATTTTCAAGAGTAGTAGGATCAGATGTATTTGATCTACTACTAGAATACCCCGACCTTTTTTTTATAGTCAATATAAAGAATCATGAAATTCATAAATGAATTCTTACTCTTAAAAATCAAGTTAGGCTAAACCCCAGAAATGGAATTCTTTACCTTAATTAAACTTTTCATTTACGAAATTGTCCTTACCTCTCCCTAGACTCCTTCCTCTCATTCTCCTTATTTTTCCTTTATAGATTTCAGCTTTAGCCATAATAGCTCTTATGGCCTCCCGCACTTCCTCTATGTCTTGAGGCTTGCACTCAGCAGATAGCTGCTTCGATTTCCAGAGAGAGTAGTTACGGGTGCGAAGAATGAATAGGAAGTTGATTAATAGTTAACTAATATGTATATGAGTTATAATATAACACTAATGCATTCCCAGTTGTGTGATCACCACACTCACCAGATCAGTTCTTGCATGCATAGATTAGTGGAAAAAGCTGAATGCTACTGTGAAATTAATAAATGAACAGTAAAGGAAAACTTTAGAAAATAATGCAAATAAACTAGTTCATGAAACTTGAATTTTAATTGAAACTTGGACTATAGGTTCTCTTATAGGTTAATTAATATAATTAATAGATATTATGATTTGAAAGAGATAAATATTCTATGCATTCAAAAAATTAAATTAGTTGAAGTGAATGCTAAGGAGGTTAGTAGTTTAGGATTTAAACTATGGTATTCAGACAGGATTATTACTAGAAATGATATATATATATATATATATATATATATATAGATAAAAGCTTGAAAGATGGTGTTGCAGAAATTAATATAATTGAAGACAGAATTATAGCTTTAAGGATTGTTGTTGATGTTAGAATTATTAATATTATAAGTCTTTATGTTCCTCAAATAGGATTGGATATGGTTTAAAATTAAAAGTTTGGAATGACTTAAAAGAAAATTAAAACAAAGGATACCTCTTGAAGAAAGCTTTTCTTAGAGGGGATTTAAATAGTTATGTTGATAGAGTGGTAGAAGATTTTAAAATCATTTATGGTGGCCATGAGTTTGGAGTGACTAATGAAGGTAGTAGGACGGTATTAAATTTTGCGCTAGCTTATAAATTTGTAATTGTCAATACCTTATTTAAGAAAAGAGAGGAATATCTCATCACTTACATAGCTTATAAATTTGTAATTGCCAATACTTTATTTAAGAAAAGAGTGGAATATCTCATCACTTACAAGAATGGATCTAGTAAAACTCAGATTGATTATTTTCTTATAAGTAAAATAGATTGTTTAGTTTGCAAATATTGTAAAGTCATTTCAAGTGAAATTATATGCATTACATCACTTATTAGTTTTGAATTTTAAGATTAATTGGTGAAATATGAAATTAAAATAAAATGTTATCCTAGGATTAGATGTGGGTATTTAAAAAATGCTAACAAAAATATTTTTAAGAGTAAGATTCAAGATATTAATGAAAGTGCACTGATACTACTTAAAAGTACTTAAGACAAACTAAGAGGAGGAGATTATTATTTTAAAAATCTTTTACTGCAAATAAAATAAGATATACGAAAGTGTTTAAGAGAATAAATACTTCAAACTAAAACCAAAAGTAATTAATTGAAAAGTATACATAGATTTGTGATATTCCTATTTTTGTGATTGAATATGGCATTGAGAATAACGTACTTTCTCGAAAGATAAAAATGATATAAATTAATTTTTTTATTTTATTTCTTTAATAAAAACGATATTTTTTTTGATATTTTACAATGGATTCAGATACAAAAATAGTATTTTAAAAACTTTCATTTTCATAATCAAATATAAATAGAAGAATAACATACTATCTTGAAAGATAGAAATATTATTCTAGGATAGTATTTGAAAGACAAAAGTACAGTTTGAAAATTTTTCAGTTTTATTATCTACTACACCAATAATCATATCATATCATTTCGAGGGATGAAAATAATATTCTATAAAGGTATTTGAATAGAAAAAAGAAATTTGGAAAATTATCCACTTTCCCAAGAGATTTTCCCCTATCTCATGAAATAAGATAGGATTTATTTTAATATGGAGTTGCAAGTTCCCTATAAGGGTAAGCTCTTATGGTTAATTACATCCTATGTTACACCGATACGAATACGGTGACACGGATACGACACGATACGGATACGTGACATGTCAATTCTTAAAAATACAGGATACGGGTATGACGCGGACACGACATTATAATTTATAGATCATACATAAAAATTAAGAAAACAATCAAAACATAATATTTAAAATTACAAAAAAAAAAAAATAAACGTAATATTATTTGTAGCCTTGTAGCTTATAATATAAAAATAAAAGTAAGCATTAAATGTCTAGTACAATAACAAAAGCATAAACATAAATTGTCTAGCACATGAAGTTTTAACTATTCAATAGAATGAATGATATGATTAGCTTCTTCAATGGTTTGTCTTTGAACTTCTATGTTATCTTCAATAAATATCATATCTTCTAATTCGGGCTCATCAAGTGAAAGATTAACTATTTTTAATATTCTCATATCATCAAGAGACTCAAATCCATCTCAGAAATGAGAGAATCACACTCGCAGCCGCGGAAGTAAATACGAGTCTTTTTTTTTTTTCGGAATTTTTTTTTTCAACGGGCATGCGTATCAGATACGCGTGTCCTTTTGAAATTAAATAATATTTTAATTGGATACGACAAAGCCGTATCCGACACATATCAGTGCCGTATCGGAGGTGTATCCGTGTTTCGGTATATCAGATATAACACGCCTTCATAAATATGTGTATCGGTGCAACATAAATTACATCCCAGGATAGGTGAATCCCAAAAGAACACTCGATTAAAGTAGTTGCAAATATTTCTAGGATTTCAACGTTTAAGAGAATGGTCAAAAGATGTTAGAATTTTCAAACAGGATTAGGTTAATGTTGAACCATTTTTTTTGGAGTCAAAGGAAGAAGGGTAGAGAACACTAGGATTTTGAGAACACTCAGAAGTGCTCTTGCCTATCTTATGATTGGGCTTTAATATTTTAGGAAGAGATTTATTTTATTTAAGTTGATATTTTATTAAATAGTTGGGACTTATATCCCCGATCACCAGATCAGGAGAATGTCCAGGAGGTGAGGGTGAGACTAACCTACCAAGTGGGTATGATGTCCTCGGTCAAGATCTCATGATTTTCAATCGTCCTGGGTTCGTCAGTGTCATTAACTTAGTCGAGTGCCAACCAAAGGATTCTTGTTAGCAGCCATGAGTTACCTCATCTAAGGGGACCTCATAGGCTAAGAGGTTTGGGACCTAATCCTAGGCTGAGAAAGGGAAGTCCACAAGCCTATGTACAGGAAACCTATGTCTATGTTATCTAGACTAGAGTGCCACACTTAGCCATATGTTTTCTTATAATAGAGATAATGAGAAGGGGAAAGATATACATATTAAAGAGACGTAGTGCCTAGACTTTCTATGTTTAAGAATGCTCACCTCACTGGAGAAAGTCAACAGTGGTTCTGACCGTAGTACCCCAATTTGAAAAAACTCGGGGCGATTGAAGCTCCTACCTATTGTCCAAATTCCATGTCCAAATGCTCGAATACATACATGTATTAATTATATATATATATCCATGTACATTTATAAGTGCAACATATGAATTCAATTCTATCTTGAGCTAGTTTGATTTGATCTAGGCTCAGTCAATTCAAGTTTCATCGGAGTAGCTTGTTGGCTTTTATTCGAATCAAAAGCAAATTCAATTTATAAGTGATCTTTAATCATCGAGCCAAATTGACAGCCCTAAATGTATGAGCGCATTTTTACATATGCTTACATACATATAAGTATCCATACATTTATATATATGTAACACTAAATATAACACTGGTTTGTAGGCTAGCAAAGCATTTTCTAAAGGTCGAATTGATTAAAATTGAATTGGTTTTTAACTCATATTTTTCTTGAATTAAAAGAAATGAGAAATAATCCCATAAAGCACATAATATTTGCTTGACTAAGTAGAAATACAATAACAACAACATCAAGCCTTTATTCCACTACGTGGGGTCGGCTACATGAATTATTTTTCTCCATCGTGTCATATTTAGAATTGAATTCTCATTTAAATATAATAAATAAAGCTCATTTCTAATATTTTTAACTAAGTCTTTTTAGGTCTACCTCTACCTTTATGTACATAATCCAAACCTAATTCATCTACTCTTATAACCGGGTCATTGGAAGGCTATTGTTTTATGCGACCAAACCATCTAAGGCGACTTTCTCTAATCATATCTGCCACTAGAGCTACTCTAACCTTTTCACGTATATGTTTGTTTCGCATTTGGTGTCTAAAAGTACAATCACTCATCCATCTAATCATCCTCAACTCTACAACACTTAATATTATGATTCTCTTTTAATGACCAACATTTTGCATCATAAAGCATTGTAGGTATCACTGCCATCTTATAGAATTTTCCTTTAAATTTGATGGGTATTTATCTATCACACAATAGGCTCGATGCATTCCTCCACTTCAACCATCTAATTTGAATTCTATTAATAATATCCCTATCTATTTTGCCATCACACTAAACAATAGGCCCGAAGTATCTAAAACGTGTACTCTTATTAATGACTTGATCGCCTAAAGTTATAATTCCCCTCCTCTATCTATTACTACTTAAATTATACTCCATGTAATCTATTTTAGATCCACTGAAATAAAAACCTTAAGACTTTAAAAGTTGACCTTCATAATTCAAATTTACCTTCAACTCCCTCTCCAGTCTTATCAACAAGAAGGGGTATCATCAGCAAAAAGCATATACCAGGATATATACTCTTGCAAATGTTTAGTAAGAACATCCATAACTAAAGCAAAAATATAGTCTTAAAGTTTAACCTTGATGTAATCCAACTAAATATGAAAATGCTTAGTCAAACAATCTTGTGTTTGCCATATGTTGCATACATATCCTTCATGACTTAAATATAAGCATTATTATCTCCTTGCTTTTCTAGAACTCTCCAAAACACCTCTCTTGAAACTTTATCATATGCTTTCTCTAAATAAAAAAATTATCATATGTAGATTCTCCTTATTCTCTTTGTAAATCTCCAATCAAAACTCTCAATAAATGTACAACTTCCTTAGAAGACCTATCTGGCATGAATCCAAATTGATTTTGAGAAACATTAGTATCATGTCATAATCTATGCTCAATAACTCTCTCGCATAGTTTTAAAGTATGATAAATTAATTTAATTCCTCTATAATTCTCACACTCTTGTGTATCACCTTTTTTTTCTTAAAAATTGGAATCAACACACTCCTTCACTCATCTGATATCTTTTTAATCATTAAAATAACATTGAAAAGATTCGTAAACTAAGAAATTTCATCTCCTAAGCATTTTCACCTCTCTATTAGAATATCATCATGTCCATAAAACTCTTTTCACACTTGATTTTCTTTAAAGCCTCTTTAAGATTTGCTTTGCTAATATGCCAATAAAAATAAAAATATTGATCTAGTAAAAACCGATAAACTATAAACATCGGGGCAGGTTTAATTTCTAACAAGTAATTTTTCTCTTATTTCTTTTTATGGGAATCATCAAGGATGTTTTGAAGGTGCACTTATAGCTCAATGGCTATGCGTGGGGAACTATGTGATGCCACTCGGTTAAATCTTTAGCCCTAAACTCAGTTGTCCCCTATCTCACACAATCGTAAATGCACGCGGGCATGCATACCACACGTGTATTCATTTGCTTAACATTCAACACAAATGCTCTTAGACACTCAGACAAACCCACTTTCTCTCTCTGTTTCACTCTTCCACGCCGATCTTCTTCCATTCTTTCTATGTTTTCATATAAACTTATAATAATGCTTATCACCTACGATTTGAAAAAGAATTATTTTTAGTATATCTCTTTTTCTTGAAAGCAACCTTCATCATCATAAACTTAAGTTGATTTAGTTGAGTAAATATTATATAAACCTCTTGTCAGAGTAGAATGCTCACCAAGTGGTGGTCAAGATGGTGAACTTAATGGGAAAGTGGGGTATAGCAACTTTATTTTCATCCTTAATTCTTTCAAGAAAAGAAGTTCTTACATCCCTTTTAATCCAACTTTTATATTAATCCTTAATTCGTTCAAGAATAGAATATCTTACATCCCATTTAACATAGGGGTGTCAATTTTTGACCTGACCCGAAACCCGACTTGGAAAAATCCGGGTTCGGGTTGACCCGTTTACCCGTTTAGCAAACGGGTCGGGTTCAGGTTCAAATTTTTGACCCGTTTCAAAAACAGGTCGGGTTCGAGTTGACCCGAAAACCCGAAATCAACCCGATACTGACCCGAAAAATCTGGGTTCGCCATTGCCGCGCTCGCACTATCCCGCGCTAGCGCCTCGCACCGTGCCCGCTGCCACGCTCACGCTGTCGCGCTGCCATGCTGCCGCGCTCGTGCTGCCACGCATTCGGTCCCGCGGACTGCATGACCCGGACTCCGTCCGAAGTCCGAACTCGCGCGGTCGCTTGGTCCAGCGAACTCCTTCTGCACGCGCGGTCCAGTTGACGAAGCGTTGTCACGAGCTTCGTTCTTTTCCGCGCAGGTCGGGTCAACCCGGCAACCCAGCCGGGTCGGGTCCAGGTTGAAATGTCCGACCCGTTTGCAAAAACGGGTCGGGTTCGGGTTGACCCGTTTAAATCCGGGTCAACTCGGGTTCGACCCGAACCCGACCCGTCGACCCGAATTGACACCCCTAATTTAACCTTTTCATTTGTGATTAACGTGAGAAGAACCCCAGAAGGAAACTAATTAAAATTTCAAGAGACTGCTAATATGGTAGCTCCACAAACTCTACCTTTCAAATATAGTAATCCATAGGGACCCTATACCATCTTGACAAACAAGGCTTTTCTGACATGATATTCTTGGTTTGACTCAGTAAAAATAGATAAACTATAAACATTGGGGCATGTTTAAATTCAAACAAGTAATTTTTATCATCGATTCCTTCTATGGGAATCATCAAGGATGTTGGGAAGGTACACTTATAGCTCAATGGCTTTGCGTGGGGAACTATATGATGTCACTCAGTTAAATCTTTAGCCCTAAACTCAGCTGTCCCCTATCTCACACACTCATAAGCGCATGAGGTTATACATACAAAAACTGCATTCATTTGCTTAACATTCAATAAACATGCGCTTAGACACTCAGACAAACTCACTTTCTCTTTGTTTCACTCTTTCACTCCGATCTTCTTCCATTTTTTCTGCATTTTCATATAAACTTATAATAATGCTTATCACCTACGATTTGAAAAGAATTATTTTTAGTATGTCTCTTTTCTTGAAAGCAGCCTTCATGATAAACTTAAGTTGATTTAGTTGAGTAAATATTATATAAACCTCTTGTCAGAGTAGAATGCTGACCAATTGTTGGTCAATATGGTGAACTTAATAGGAAAGTGGGGTAGAGCAGCTTTTATTTTCATCCTTAATTCTTTCAATAATAAAAGATCTTACATCCCTTTTAACCCAACTTTTATATTGATCCTTAATTCGTTCAAGCATAGAATATCTTACGTCCCATTTAACCTTTTCATTTGTGATTAGCGTGAGAACAACCCTAGAAGGAAACTAATTAAAATTTCAAGAGAGTACCAATATGGTAGCTCCACAAACTCTGCCTTTCAAATATACTAATCCAAAGGGACCCTATACCATCTTGACAAACAAGGCTTTTCTAACGTGATATTCTTTGTTTGACTAAGTAAAAATAGATAAACAATAAACATCGGGCCTCGTTTAAGTTCAAACAAGTAATTTTTATCATCGTTTCTTTCTATGGGAATCATCAAGGATGTTGTGAAGGTACACTTATAGCTCAATGGCTTTATGTGGGGAACTATATGATGTCACTCAGTTAAATCTTCAGCCCTAAACTCAGTTGTCACCTGTCACACACACTCATAAGCGCATGAGGTTATACATACCACATGTGCATTCATTTGCTTAACATTCAACAAACATGCTCTTAGACAATCAGACAAACACACTTTCTCTCTGTTTCACTCTTTCACACCATCTCCTTCCATTCTTTATATTTGTTTTCCTATAAGCTTATAATAATGCTTATCACCTACGATTTGAGAAGAATTAATTTTAGCATATCTATTTTGCTTGAAAGCAACCTTCATGATAAACTTAACTTGATTTGGTTGAGCAAATATTATATAAACCTCTTGTCAGAGTAGAATACTGACCATGTGGTGGTCAAGATGATGAACTTAATGGGAAAGTGAGGTATAGCAGCTTTTATTTTCATCCTTAATTCGTTCAAGAAAAGAAAATCTTACATACCTTTTAACCCAGCTTTTATATTGATCCTTAATTCGTTCAAGAATAGAATATCTTACATCCCATTTAACCTTTTCATTTGTGAATAACTAGAGAAGAAACCCAAATGGAAACTAATTAAAATCTCAAGAGACTGCCAATATGGTAGCTCCACAAACTCTACCTTTCAAATATAGTAATCCAAAGGGACCCTTACCATCTTAACAGATAAGGCTTTTCTGACGTGATATTCTTGGTTTGACTAAGTAAAAATAGATAAACTATAAATATCAGGGCACGTTTAAATTCAAACAAGTAATTTTTATCATCGTTTCTTTCTATGGGAATCATCAAGGATGTTGGGAAGGTACACTTATAGCTCAATGGATTTATGTGGGGAACTATATGATGTTACTAAGTTAAATCTTTAGCCCTAAACTTAGATGTCCCCTGTCTCACACACTCATAAGCGCATGAGGTTATACATACCATACGTGCATTCATTTGCTTAACATTCAACAAACATGCTCTTAGACACACAGACAAACACACTTTGTCTTTGTTTCACTTTTTCACACCATCTCCTTCCATTCTTTATATGTGTTTTCATATAAGCTTATAATAATGCTTATTACCTACGATTTGAGAAGAATTAATTTTAGCACATCTCTTTTTCTTGAAAGCAATCTTCATGATAAACTTAACTTGATTTGGTTGAGTAAATATTATTTAAACCTCTTGTCAGAGTAGAATGCTGACCAAGTGGTAGTCAAGAAGATGAACTTATTGGGAAAGTGGGGTATAGCAGTTTATTTTCATCCTTAATTCGTTCAAGAAGAGAAGATCTTAAATCCCTTTTAACCCAGCTTTTATATGGATCCTTAATTCATTCAAGAATAGAATATCTTACATCCCATTTTACCTCGTCTTTTGTGATTAACTTGAGAAGAATCCCAGAAGGAAACTAATTAAAATTTCTAGAGATTGAAAATATGGTAGCTCCACAAACTCTACCTTTCAAATATCCAAAGGGATCCTATACTATATTGACAAACAAGGCTTTTCTTACGTGATATTCTAGGTTTGATTTTGATTATATTCTAGGTTTGATTTTGATTATTTTAAATATTCTAGTTCTTAGTAGCACTGCTCTTTAATTGCTGCTAAGAGTGTTTAGAGCGGTATGATTTTGGTATTGCTGGTGATTTTCATGTTTATTGGACTCACAATATCAGTGTAAGGGTAGATGAGTAAGGAAAATGAAGCTTATGAAGCTTTCTTTCTTGTATATAAGCTTCATTTCTTTTACGTAGTCCGAGGGTTTGTCCTGGAAGAACTTTCCTAATGTTGGTTACGTGTTAGTCCATTTTATAAGCATGTGGCTAGTTTTAACTAAAATTATTTGATGAAAGTTCAGCCGATAAGCTAAGTTGACCAAACATCTATACATGAAAACCAGTTTGTAAATAAACAAGCTCAAACTTATAACCATGCTACTCTGAAGAATTGACTTACTCGTGCCTGATGTATGAGGGCCAAGGTAAAGTAATAAACGACGAACAAACTAGGATATTTGTTTTTGAACCCACAGTCTAGTCAATTTATTTTTCATTCAATTATTGTGGGTTTTGCATGCATGATTATTTTTGTATTATCCGGGTGTCTGTGACTGTACTATATTTTTAAGTTGCAGTTTTATTTTTATTTGGACCATCTACAAAATATCACTATATATCTTGTGGAAAAAATATTTTCTTTGAAGCGTTTGCTTCCTACTTCTTGATATCTTATATGGGATCTTTGTATATCGATAATCCAAAACTAGAATTAGAACCTTCAAACATCAACAATGCTCCCGTAATAGCTATGTATCTACCAAAAATTTATCAATTGCAAACAACGAGGTATCCTAAAACAGTGAGGATTCTAAAACCTTATATTAGAAATATCACGTCATTACTAACAAAAGCAAGCACAAAAGTTTCAAACTATTGAACTTTTTAATATATAGAGAGACAGAACAATGATTAAAAAACCCCTCAAAGCTTGATCAGTGTATCATTCGTTTTACGGGCTAATTCATTTGCTACTTCATTTCTTGATTGCAGGTAAGCCCTTGTATGGAACGTGCAGTTCTGGACCAACTAGTTGGTTATTTTCAGGCTCGTCTATCAAGTTATCCAACAACATTAAGTGAAGATGAAGCCATTGTAATAATAAATAGTAGTGTTTGAAACTAATTGAGGTTTCAGCTGATTAGAAATGTGCCAATTCCATTTTATACAATGACCAGGTTGCAGATTGGCAATTGAACCCAAAGAAGCGAGTTGCTGCTAGGCTTGTAAGTTTGGAAAAGAAAATGTTAAATGCTTGTACTAGAGCAACTATTGAGTTGATAGAGTTGTTACCAGATCACACCGTATCTCCCTGTCCAGCTCCGTTTGCACCTTTATTGAAATAGAAGGTACTATTATCTTCTCCTTTCCATGACCATTCCCAACCCCATTGTGTGGGGCTTTGGGAATGCATTATGTTGCTTTATAATTTTCTGCTTTTTACCTTAACAACTGCTTGCAGGCATGTTTAGTTTCCTGTTTATTCAACATGGCCTTGTTACCCCAAAAGTAAGTATCTTTGGAACTTGAGCACTTGGAGGCCAACCAATCTGCATTATCCAGGTAAATTAAATAAAATTAAAAGTCTAGCTTATTGACTTTTGTATGTTTTGCACTAACCCACATGTTGCAAGGCTTACTTTCTCCCAACCCCTATCAATAACCTTGCCGACCAGCCTGTTTCACACTTATCCTTTTTTTTTTTTTACTGTAGTGTTCTCCACACTAAATGATTTTTTTATTAGATTTAAATGAGAGTTTGACTCCTAATAGGATATAATGGAGAAAAAAATTCATGTAGCTGACTCCATATATTAGGATAAAGGCTTATTGTTGTTGTATTCTCTACGCTAAAACCACCATCTTGATTTTGGTTGTTTGGGGACTTACTTGCTAGTGAAAAATGGGGTCGTATGCAAATTGGTGCATTTGATCTCGATGCTAACTCATGTAAAATTTGTTTATGTTCATTTATTTACAAAATTAAACAAGTTTGATCAAAATAATAAAACTTCATCATATAAATAAAAAAGTTTGAACACTGACTTGATTGTTCATTTATGTTCATGAATATCTTGTTTGTTGTTTAAAAAGTACCTAGCTAAAAATTCAATAATTGCTTATGTAATGTTGTCTTATTTGTTTATTTAATGTCTTATTAAAGTTTTTGCATTAATTTACGTATACATTCTATAATTTATGTATAGTATTAGATGTATAGGTTAGATGAAAATATCAAATAAATAGCTAATGATGTAAACTTAACCGAAGAACTTCAACAACAAAAAAGCCTTTATCCCACTATATGGGGTCGGCTATATGAATCTTTTTTCTCAATTGTATCTTATTATGAGTAAAATTCTTATATAAATCTAATAAATAAAGCTCATTTCTAATATTTTTTAACTAAGTCTTTTTAGGTCTACTTCTACCTTTCATAACATATGTCAAATCTAAAACATCTATTTTTCTAACAGGATCATCGAAAAACTACCGTTTTATGTGACCAAACCATCTAAGGCGACTCTCTCTAATCTTATCTTCCACTGGAGCTACTCCAACCTTTTCGCGTATATGCTCATTTTGTATCCTGTGTCTAAGAGTAATGCCACTCATCCACCTGAGCATACTCTTCTCTGCGACACTTAACTTAATATTATGCTTCTCTTTTAATGGCCAACTTTCTACACCATAAAGCATTGCAGGTCTCACTATATCTTATAGAATTTTTCCTTAAGTTTGAGAGGGACTTTTTAACCGAACAACTTCAATAATACTTAATTAATTATGTAAATTTTGATTAAAATATGTATATTCAATTATGCATAGTATATAAATATGTTTATATCCTTGGCATCAAAATTAAATAATTAGGCTCAATTACTTTTCAAATTCGATAAATAAATAAATAAACAAGCTCGAAGAAGATTTTAAATTTTGTATTATTTTTATACTTGGCTTAAACTCGATAATAAAATAAATGAACGAGGTTGAATCAAATAATTGTCTTGACTTTGTTCATTTACAGTCGTCCGATTGAAAAACTATGTCAATTAATTAAATGTCTTTGAACATGTTACCCTTGTGTGTATTATATGTTTAATCAATAAGCTTTTCTAGGCTTTGATGTAACATTCCTCTGTGGGATATGCGCTAGATGTCTTCTCGTTCTCTCGGATTCATCTATTAGCAATGGCATTTTCTCAATTGTTCCCATTTGTGGGACGTTTTTTTTTTCTAAAAACACATGATAATTTGTTCAGCCGAACATAACTATATTTGTTCCATTTGATTTCTTTCTTCATGAGGCTACATAAAAGATAAAACCAGTATATTCTCTAAAAGGAATGCATGTATCTTTTTAAAAATGTGTTTTGATATTTTATCCTATTCCAGGCATGCAGAGCGTGACAGTAAAAATTGCGACAAATTATTTCTTCCTGGACCCTATGAAAGTTGGTTTCTGCATTTATGTTTCTATCCAGATTTCAGTGAAGCTCTCTGGCGGTGAGTTTTACTCATTTGAGTAGTTGATATAGGTGTGAAAATTTTAGAAATTGCTATGAGCAATGTACATGTCCATCAGTTTTAGTTCTGGCACTATTTTTGTACATTTTACTCAAAAAAAAAAAAATTTCCTTTTATTTTACCTTATTGCGCTCTTGTGTGATTAATCGGAATAAGAATTTGGTTATAAGACAAGTGAAGCTTCATTTGGGATAGTTTTATTACTATTTTGTTTCAGATCATAATCATAATTTCTGTTTGAGTATTATTTTTTTACTACTTTCAGAATTTTTTGGTGCTAGGAAATTACTTTCTATAACAATTTTATAAAACAATTATTTTCTCTTTAATAGTTTTTAATGGAAGTAAAAAAGCTGTCTCAAATGAAGCCTAACTCAATTAGGAGCATGTGATGTATTATCTGATTATAATTATATATAACAGTTTTCCATGTCCACCTATAATTAATGTAGTTATAACAAATCTTTCTTATAATTAGGGATGGAGGGTTGTCCAAATTTCTTGATAGATATATTTGATGTAAAGGCTCAAGTATTTTATGTTTTGATAGTTTCAGATGTTACATTTAAAGTACATTAATGCCTTGGGTAAGGTTTTTTATTTTTTATTTTTATTTATTTATTCAGTTTTTTCGCATCCTAATATGATCAACTGTTAAAATGTGTGTTAGATTTAATCTTTTTCAGAATACAACTTCTGCATAATTATTTACTTGTTTAAATTCTTCAAATATCGAAGCTAACAGTCCAAAAAAATTCCTTCTTTTTTTTTTCTTTGAATGCTGATTCATCTTTTAATTAAACTCAACACAAGAACAAGGCTTTGCTTGATTTGAAATTAATTGAAAGAGGAAATGAAAAATAAATAGAAATGAAAATCATCAATGGATTGAATTGAAATTAGTTTTTACCCTGTTTGTTTGGTTGATGATAGATTGATTAATCTGTATACTGATTATTTGATTCATAAGAAATTGTGATTTTTCTATGAGGTAGCATGTGAGTAGATATTCATGAGGAAATCAATGTTTCTACTGTTGGTTATTACTAGTGGATGATGAATTTTTAATAGAATAATATATTTATTCTTATTTAAAAATTATTTTAATTATATAATGAATATTTTTGAACTAAATATCAATTATAAATTGTGAGGTAAAATATATTTGTAGTCCATCAATTTCCTTGTAATAAATAGTTATAAATGGTATAACTATATTATCTTATGTGCGTCGCTTAAATTATGGTGGGACTTCAAAAAAATTCATATAGTTCCACTTTGACAAATTAGGAATTAATACTCAATTATGAAATTTTCCCTCGTTTTTATGAAAATGGGAGACAGTGCTTAAACATTGGTTTAACAGAGCCAATCCATGTGATAACAGGTTTGGGGCTATTAGAGATAGGAACAAAAGCAATAGTCATTTTAACACTCTCAGGAAAGTGCACCGGAATGGCCTATGCATTATTTCTAATAATGGATCTGACAGAGGAAGTAGCATTTGGTGGCAATGTCATGACTTCCTATAAAATGCATCCTTTGTTTGCACCAAGGATTCCAACATAGAGAAAAATTACTATTAGGAGTGATATGAGGAGAGATGCAATTTCTTATGCTAGCAACCACATTACATTAGAAGCTTCCAAAAAATTGAAGCTTTAGAAGGAACATGTTTCCACGCAGAGACAAGCAAGTTTTCTCTTGAATAAAATCTCTAGGTCAAAGGGCAGTAGAAGCTATGATAAATAGATTGAGTTACAGGTAGGCCCAGACCACCCACATTTTTTGGGAGGCAAGTGTTTTTCCAAGACGCCATATGGAGCTTCTCAGCATTAATATTTTTGTGAATAAGTAAACAAGTCAATGAACTTACAACATGCCATTGGGATAATAGATTCCTTTATCCAATAAGTCAAAGTATTATAGATGGTAAATCACAAAAGTTGGATACTTTACACAAAAGACAACATGTTAGATTTCCAGTCATCAAGCAGATAAGAAATTCTATGCATGAAAGGTTGAAAATTAAAAAAGAAGAAGAAGAAGAAGAAGAAGCTTTTTTAGTAGATGTAGGTAACCCCAAGTATTTTAGAACCATGCCAGCTTATCTTATGTCCAAAGTTGATCATATTATAGGGGTAGCAAGGCTGTTGTGTGAGAAAATAATAGAGTTTTTGGACCCATTAATATAAAGACCAGAGGAGGTAGCAAAGATTTTGGAGCATTCTTAAGAAAAGTGGTATTATGATTATCAGCAATGCCAAACACCAGCAAGCCATTATGTGCTTCATCCAGTTAGCCAAGATTTTGGCTATAATTTTGTAAAAAAAATATTACAAGGTGATATAGGATGAAAATCAGAGATACTTTCAACATGAGCGCTTTTGGAGATAAAGGCAATAACAGTACTAAACTTTTGACAACCTTGTAAAAAAATGTCTAGTAATATGTCAAATGATTTTGTAGAATTCAAAAGTAAAACCATTTGGGTTAGGAGCAGAGGAAGAGTGTACAAAAAATATCCTCTTTAATTTCATTAACTGTTATCGGAGCAACCAAAGGGGAGGTGAGGTGCGGTGGAATGGTAATCCCAAAAATGTGTGTTGTGAGTGATTGGATGAGTCAGTCTGGGAATATTATAAAGGGTTTGGAAATGTCGTATAATGGACTTATTAATGTCATGGGGATTGGAAAAGTTCCTAGAAGGGGTTGAAATTTCTTTAATTTTTTAACAATTTTTCCTACTTCTAATTCTTGCATATAAGAATCCAAGGTCATTCTCCCCATTCTTATGTCGTATGGCTTTAGATTTTGGTATGATCCATGTAACCCACTTGATGAGTAGAAAGCAACCAACTTACATTTGAACTCTTTCAAAGTAGAGTTCAAAGAAAAATTGAAAATGTTACTTTGAACTTGAATTAAATAAGAGTTTTGTTGCATTTGAAGATCTTTTATGGTAGTGGAGATGAAAGAAGAAGAGGCTTAGTTTCTATACTTTAAGATACTCCTAAAATTTTTAAGCTTATTATATAGAGATGATATTAGGCTTCCACCCAAATTAAGGCCATATATAGAAACCAAATCATCCCAGAATCCATCCATAATAATCTAATAATTCTTGAATAAAAATTGATGATTTCTGAGATTACAAGTTTTCTCAAATATGACCAATGGTGAGTGGTAAGAGCATAGGATCATCGACTTTCTAATAGGAAGATGGGAAAACTTGAAGCCAAGCATCATTAATAAGAACTCTATCCCATTGATATGGATAAGATTTTCAAACCTTTCATTGAACCAAGTGTAGTAGTGGCTAATAGATGGAAGTTAAAGTTAGCTAGAACTAAAAATAAGGTTGTTGAATTACCATAATCTATTGTTATGAATAACATTGCCTCCATATTTCTATTGGCTATGTATTAAAAAAATTGAAATTCCCAATGATAGCCCAAGGGGATGAAATGGTGCTAGTAATAAATGTGAGTTGCTTGCAAAGAATGTGCCTTTCATTAGAAGAATTGGAGGAGTAAATAAAAGAGAGATGATAAGAAGAAGTGGAGCCGTGTTGGAGAGTGTTATGGATTAGCTGATGAGATGAGAAAGACAAGGTGAAATAGATGGTGGAAAGATTCCACTTAATCCAAATACTTCCTAGAGAGGAAAATTCAAAATTTTCAATGCTTGCTTTATTTTCAAAGACTTTGTGTTTGTTGGTAAACCGTGGATCATGAGCCACATAATTGTGGATTTTTTAATCCAAGATGCATAACATGTCAAGATGGTAAGAACGAACTAAATTCTTACAATTAAAGACTTTATTTGGTTTGTTAATGTCAAGCCCCGGGATCTAAAGTGGAAAACTTTTATTTCTTTTCTTATGTTTAGTTAACACCCAACGTTCATTTACAACCAGATCATCACCAACCAGATAATTGACAACCAGAGTTAGCTAATTTCATTACAAAATACAAATAAATATAAACAACAGAACACAAAATTTTATTACTAAAGTAGTCAATATTTATATTCTACTACAAGATCTAAAGTCCAAAATAATATATACAATACCTATTATCAACTAAAAAAGAACATATAAAACTCGAGAACTGGAAATAGAACTAAACTAGCGTTAATGTATAGCCTCACACTGCAAGCTGCTTACCTTTACTTGAAATCATGTAATGAACATATAATCTAGCAAGTAACCAAAACTTATCATTGAAATCAATGCAAGAAAAAATAGTAATAGCACATTGTAAATCATATACGAAAATATACGAATTAATATATGTTATATGTATTGATCACCTGTATCAATTTATCAACCTATTATATATCTCATCTCAACTTATCAATAATCAATTATAATGATTATTTAATCTGATTTAGTCAATCAACCAATCAGTTTGTCTTTATCATTCAATCAATTTTATTTAATTAGTCAATCTTATTATTCATTCAATCACATCAGTCAATCAATTATCTATAAAGTAATTATACTAATATTCTTATCATATATTGGCACTAACTATTATATATATGTACTCTTATCATTTATCAAATATTTCGGTGAGGGTATCTTAATCTTTCTCCTACCCTTATGACTCCCGATTAGTCTCTAGATCCTTATGACTCCCAATCCATGAGTCACATGGATCAGTCATGCTAGCTCATTATGACTCATAATCAATATCCAACTCCTTATGGGTCTCAATCACTGAATCACATGGATATGAAGGTATCATATAGGGTTATTATATATATCTGAAATGAATTAGTACATCATTTCCTACCCTTATAACTTTCGATCAGTCTCCAACTCTTTATGACTCATAATAAATGAATCACGTGGATCAGTTGCTCCAGCCCCTTATGACTCATGATTAGTCTCTAACTCCTTATGACTCCCAATTATTGAATCACATTGATCTTGAGGTTATCTTGTGGGTTTATTCAATGTATATCATTTCACCTCACCTTATGGAATTTCATATTAGCATTTCAACTTCCCAATTCTATACACATAGAACAAATATTTTGTTATATCTTATCAGATTCATACCAGCATCAATATTATATTTTAGTACATATTGATCATATCAATCATTTCAGCACATGCTATATTTCATTATTATCATATTAAATCATAGTATATTATTTTTCACTGATTCTCAATATATATTTTTCCTGCACATTTCATATAAAAGTTTCTATTCACATATATCGATAAAAATTCAATAAAATTATATCAAATTTTTCAGAATGATCAAATCTATAACATATCAGAAGTTCCAAAGTGAAAGGTCACACAATCAAGAGATAATGCATTTTTTAGTAGATTTAGGAGAGTAAATTTATAGCAACCTAAATCATCAAAAATAAGAGCAAGAGTTTAGTTACTTCAAATAGAATAAAATTTTTAATAATAATGACAGATGAAAGTAACCCAAAGCATTTTTTTTCTCTTCTCTCTCTCTGTTCTTCTTCTCCTTTCTCTTCTTCCTCTTTTTTTTTTCTTTCTGGCCAAGCAACATAAGTGAGGGAGCGAATGGTTAGCGGTGAGGGATATTTAAGAAAAAAAAGTATTAAAAATATTTTTTAGTGCCTAGTGCCACTGTGCTTCTACTTGGTACTGTAGCGCAGCATGTTGAATCTAAAATTACTATAGAACAAGGCCTTCAATATCATGGCGGCAATTTATGGCATTATTGTGCTCTCAAGCATGGCATCACAATGCTCACAAGCATAACGTCATTGTGCTCACAAGAACAGATCCACAACATACACATGCTCAGTTCTGCAACCCTCCTATTAAAATAGAAATTCAAAATTTTATTTATTCATTTTAAAAATAGTTTTTAAACTTTCTTAGTTTTTATAATCCACCCACCATAAAAAAATGTTATCCTTAACATTTTCATGTTAGGATTAGAGAGAGAGTATACTTAAAATAAATTAAACCATAATACACAAAATTAAATGGGTTCAAAAATTATAATTCTATGTTGGGTAAAAATCACAACAAATTTAATTTTGGAATAATTTGAAACTCAACTTATAAAAATAAAATAAAATCATACTATTCGGATCATTAGACACCTTAGGAACCTCTTTCATTAGTTATCACAGTCTGGTTCCAATGTGAAAACAATCCTTGCTCTGGTCTAGGAAGTGGGCATTCTGCCTTTCGGTGACCATAATCACCACAACTAAAGTATTGTCCAACCATCTTATATCAGGGTCCCACGTGTCTCTTCCCACACCAAATATATTCTAGAGTGATAGATGATTTGATCTTGAATGTCTTTTTCTTACTACTTTCATATATTTTCTTAAAGTTTTATCCTGTCTATTTTATCAATTTATCACTCACAATCTAAGTGATCATGTCAGCAAACTTTACCAAATTCATAGATGTTACTAAAAAGACTTTAGTATTGAGTTCAAACTTTTTTTTTTCATTTGGATTTGTTTTCTTGATCAATAAATAAATATATATAAAATAAATTTTCAAAATAAAATAAAATATATAAACATATTTTAATCAATAAATAATGTAATTAATGATACAGCTCTGGTTATAAGCAAATTCTTTTACTAACTATTGCTATGATATCACTCTTGTCAAACTCGAGATCCAAAATGGAAGAATTTCATTTCTTTTCTTATGTTCAATTAATACCCAATATTCATTTATAATTATATAATCACTAACCAGATAATTATAACCAGAGCTCACTAATTTCATTTAGGAAAAATACAAATATATATAAAGAGTGGAACATAAAATTTATTACTATAGTAGATAATATTTATATTCTACTACAAGGTTCAAAGTCCAAAATTATATATAGCCATTATCAGCTACAAAATAATACATAAAACTCGAGAACCAAAAATAAAACTAAACTAGCATCACTAGATAGCCTCGCACTATAGGCTCCTTACCTTTACCTGAAATCATATAAAATCACATATTGAGCGCATAACCAAAACTGACCACTAAAAACAATGCAAGGGAAAAAAGAAATAGTATGTTGTAAATCATATAAGAAAGTCTATCAGTCAATATAGGTTATGTGTATCGATGACCTATATCAATTTATCAGTCTTTTATAAATCATATCTCAATCTGTTAATCATCAGTTCTAATGCTGAGTTAATTCATTCACATCAGTCAATCAATTATCTGTTAAGTAATTCTATTAATATTCATAACATATATTAATATTATCTATTATATAAGTACTATAAATATTTATTTAAAATTCATATAAGGGTATCTTGATATTGATTTTTCCCTTATGACTCTCAATTAGTCTTTAGCTCCTTATGACTCCCACATTAGTGAATTACATGGATTAGTTGCCCCAGCTCATTTTGACTCAAAAAAAAAAAAAAAAAAAAAAAAAACCAGTCTCCAAGTTTTTATGACTCTCAATCAGTGAATCACGTGGACCTTGAGGGTATCATGTGGGGTTATCATATATATCTTATATAAATTAGTACATCATTTCATGCCCTTATGATTCTGGATCATTTTCTAGGTCCTTATGACCCTCAATCAATGAATCATGTGGATTAATCGCCTTATCTTGTTATGACTCCCAATCGATCTCCATCTCATGATGACTCCTAATAAGTTAATTACGTGGATCTTGATTGTATAATGTGGGGTTATCATATATATTTGATATAAATTAGTACATCATTTCCTGCCCATTTGACTCTCATTCAGTCTCTAACTCTTATGACTCCCAATTAGTGAATCACATGGATCTTAATGGCATTACGTAGGGTTATCATATATATATATATATATATATATCTCAAAAAGTACATCATTTTTCCCTTATGACTCCCAATCAGTCTCCAGCTCCTTATGACTCCTAATCAGTAAATCATATGGGCATTGAGGGTATCACATGAGATTATTTTGTATATTTGATATAAATCAGTACATCATTTCACCACACCTTATATAGTATTTTTTCTTCCCATTCTATACACATATGTCAAATATTTTTTCTCTATCTTATTAGATTCATACCATTATCAATATACATTCTAATATATATCAATCATTTCAACACATGTTATATTTTACTATTTTCATATTAAATCACAGTATTAAACTGATAAGAATAGCTAAAATGAGTTTCCAAAAAAAGTTTTATTACCGACATTTAGAGAGAGAAGTTTTGGTTTTTTCTATAGAGAGTTGGAAAATTTTCAAATTTCCTTTGAGGATTCTTCGGCGGGTTTCTTGATGGCGTCCGATGTTCACTGTACTACCTCGGCGGGTGGTCCTGGTGATGCTCGACATCCATCCTCCAGTGGTGCGACGATACATGCTCGTTCATTACCGGCATTTGGAGAAGGAGCGTTAGGTACTGGCTTAAATCTTTATGCTTGTTGCGTTCTGGAGTATTCGCAGTGGTAGAGAAATATATAGTTTAACATCTAAGCATTATACGAAGATCCAGCACACAAGCAGATAAGTGAGAGGGTGTAGCATTCATAAGAGACACCAGAGTTTTTACGTGGAAACCCCTGAAAAAGGGGACAAAGCCACGGGGCCTGGCCTAGTTTGAATGAATCCACTAGTATTTGCAGTAGATTACAAATGAGGCCCTTCCTTGGAAGAAGGCCTTAGATTGATGTAACAAATGTACATCATATAAAGTGCATTACATGGTGGGAGTTACATATACATGTTTGTTTGGTCGGAAGGGTCGTAGTCGGCAAGAGACCGCGGTCAGAAAGATCATTATCTAGTGATGGAGGTCGGAAGAACCATAGTAAGCGACGAAGGTCTCAAGGACCGTAGTCGGCAGGAGATAGGACTCTGAAAAACCATTGTCTGGTGATGGAGATCGGAGTGACCGTAGTAGGCGACGGAGGTCGGGAGGACTGTAGTCGGCAGGAGACCAAGGTCTGAAAGACCGTTGTTGGCAGGAGATCGGGGTCTAAAAGATCGTACTAGGCAGGAGACCAGGGTCTGAAAGACTGTAGTAGGAGGGCGATCTATCTATAGAAGTTCGGGTGTCATGTGGTGGACTAGTGGAGCTCAGGGCTTTGAGTGGTGGTCCGGGGGAAGTCCGGGCCTCAGGTGGTTGTCCGACGGAGTCCAGGCCTCAAGTGGTTGTCCGGTGGAAGTCTTGGCCATAGGTGGTTGCCTGGTGGAGCGTAGGGCCTTAAGTGGTGGTCCAGAAGAAGTTCGGGCCTCAGGTGGTGGTCTGACGGAGCAACGGCGTCAGGCGGTGGTTCGGCAGAGGTGAGGACCTCAAGTGGTGGTATGGCAGAGCATAGGGCATCGGGCGGTGGTCCGGCGGAGTTCGGACCTTAAGTGGAGGTCTGGTGGAGCACAGGGCGTCAGGCGGTGGTCTGGTAGAGGTGAAGGTCTCATGTGGTGGTCCGGCGGAGCAACGACGTCAGGCGGTGGTCCGACGGAGGTGAGGGCCCCAAGTGGTGGTCCGGCGGAGCAACGGCGTCAGGCGGTGGTCAGGCAGAGGTGAGGGCCTCAGGTGCTGGTCCGGCGGAGCAATGACATCAAGCGATTGTCTGACAGAGGTGAGGGCCTCAAGTGGTGGTCTGGCGGAGCAACGACATCAGGTGGTGGTCCGGCGGAGGTGAGGGACTCAGGTGGTGGTTCGACGGAGCAACGACGTCATGCGGTGGTCCGGCGGAGGTGAGGGCCTCAAGTGGTGGTCCGGAGGAGCAACGACGTTATGTGGTGGTCCGGCGGAGGTAAGGGCCTCAAGTGGTGGTGCGGCAGAAGTCCGGCGGTGGTGGACCAGTGGTGGTTCATCGGAACTCCGGCGGTGGTCGAGGAGGCAAGGAAGCAAGAGCGATCTCTGATCTCTCTCTTTTTCCCTTAGGCTCCGGGATCCTTTTGCAAGAGTTTAGGGAGCTCTTTTTATAGATTTCTGGAGTGACATGGCTCGTAAATAGGTGAGAGATCAAGGGTAAATGAGGAGTGGTCGGATGAACGGCCAATGTTGAATCCCTTGATCATGAACTGTTCTTTGGATTTGGAATTTGGCGATCTTGGGCTCGTTGGATTCGTCTCGTCAAGCCTCTCGATTCGAGTATAAGATTCTTATATTTGGAAACCGTTTGGTAATCCAAATTGTGGTTTGAACCTTCCAACAGCATTTTGGGTCCTTGATTTGGACCCATTTGTGCTCGGATTGAGTTAAACGTGGTGTCGTTGGGTTCGTATTTCCGAGATGCTCAGTTCGACTGTAAGTTTGCTGAAATTTGAGTTTGGATGGTCTCCGAATTAATTTTTAAAGTTTCCAATTTGATTTTGCATCGAGATTCGCGCCCAATTAAGATAATTTTTTGACGACGTATCAGTTGCCCCCATATTTTCGGACGTCGTTGCTCCAGAAGTCCGAAAATATGTGTCGACATTTCATATTGGGCGAAACGAAAAAAATTACGTTCAAAAAATCAAAACCTTGCTCAAACGTTATCATAGAGTCCTCGTTGAGCCCCGAAAGTGTCAAAATTGAGTTCAGAACGTCGAAAAACGTGTACAGAGACCCTAAAAACGTCCAATTTGGACCGTCCGGGCCAAAAATCGGGCCCGGACACGCTTAGGCGGCCAAACCGACCAGTTGGCCGGCCGGCCGCCGACAGCCGCTACCGGCAGCGGCGCCCGCACCGTGCGGGCGCGCGGTTTGCTTTGAGCAGCTGGTTGAGCCGGCTGCAGTTTTTTTTTTTTAGAAAAAGAGAGGGAGATAGGGAGAGTGGGAGAGAGAGAGAGAGGGAGAGTGGGAGAGAGAGAGAGAGGGAGAGTGAGAGAGTTTTTTATTTTTATTTTTATTTTTCTCTCCCATAACCTCCCCTCTAGCCTATAAATAGACCCCTCATAGGGCCTTAATCCTTATACCTTCTCATTCTCCTCTCTTCTCTCATTAGAGGCCTTCTCTGCCCCTTGGACAATTGGTATCCATTGTCTAACAGCAGAGCCCCTCTTTGCGAGAAAGAGCCTTCTTCTTCTCCTTTCTTCTCTCATTAGAGGCCTTCTCTACCTCTTGGACAATTGGTATCCATTGTGTAACAGCAGGGCCCCTCTTTGCGAGAAAGAGCCTTCTTCTTCTTCTCCTTTCTTCTCTCATTAGAGGCCTTCTCTGCCCCTTGGACAATTGGTATCCATTGTCTAACAGCAGGGCCCTCTTTGCGAGAAAGAGTCTTCTTCCTCTCCCTTCGGTGCTCTTGCTATACGGGAGGCTTTCCCTCGCCCTTGGTCAATTGGTATCCATTGTCCAACAACAGGGCCCCTCGCAATACTGGAGTAATGTCGGGCGACCACTTTCCTTCGAGAGATTCTGCGATCAGGGGAAATTATGTCGTCCTGTCTAACGGTGGGCGGAGGCCTGACAAAGGAGCGAGGGCTGAAAGTTTGTCGTATGGTAGAAACATTGAGTTGGGAAGAGGACCGACGAAAGTTCATCGACATGTAGTAGTTTGACGACATGCAGAAGTTTGACGTCGGGTAGAAGCACAGAGTCAGGTAGAAGGCCGACGAAAGTCCATTGACGGGCAGTAGTTCATCAGGTAGTAGAACGACGGCAGACAGAAGTCTAACGTCGGGTAGAAGTACTGCGTCGGGTAGAAGACCGATAAAAGTCCATTGATGAGCAGTAGTCCATTGACAAGTAGTAATCCGACGGCATGCAGAAGTCTGATGACGGGTACAAGTACTGAGTCGGGTAGAAGACCGACGAAAGTCCATCGACGGGCAGTAGTCCATTGACAGGTAGTAGTATGACGGCAGACAGAAGTCTGACGTCAGGTAGAAGTACTGCGTTGGGTAGAAAATCGATAAAAGTCCATCAACGGGCAGTAGTCTGTCGACAAGTAGTAGTCCGACGGCAGGCAGAAGTCCAGCGTCGGGTAGAAGCACTAAGTCGGGTAGAAGGCCGACGAAATTCCATCGACGGACAGTAGTCCATCGACAGATAGTAGTACGACGGCATACAAGAGTCTGACGTCGGGTAGAAGTACTGCGTCAGTTAGAAGACTGATAAAAGTCCATCGACGGGCAGTAGTCCGTCGATAAGTAGTAATCCAACGGCATGCAGAAGTCCGACGTCACGTAGAAATACTATCGGGTAGAAGAGTGACGAAAGTTCGTTGACGAGCAAAAGTCCGACGACGAGTAGAAGTCCGCTGACGAGCAGTAGTCTGACTACGGGGAGAAGTCCGACGTCGGGTAGAAGTACTGTGTCGGGTAGAAGACCGACGAAAGTTCGTCGACGAGTAAAAGTCTGACGACGAGTAGAAGTCCATTGTCGAGCATAGGTCCGACGTCGGGTAGAAGTACTGTGTCGGGTAGAAGACCGATAAAAGTCCATCGACAGGAAGTAGTCCATCGACAAGTAGTAATCCGACAACAGGTAGAAGTCCAACGTCGGGTAGAAGCACTGAGTCGGGTAGAAGGCTGACAAAAGTCCATCGATGGGCAGTAGTCCGTCGACAGGTAGTAGTACGATGACAGACAGAAGTGTGATGTCGGGTAGAAGTACTACGTCGGGTAGAAGATCGATAAAAGTCTATTGACTGGTAGTAGTCAATCGACAAGTAGTAATCCGATGGCATGTAGAAGTCCGACGTCGGGTAGAAGCACTGAGTTGGGCAGAAGGCTGACAAAAGTCCATTAACGGGCAGTAGTCCATCAACAGGTATTAGTACGACGGCATACAGAAGTTTGACGTCGGGTAGTAGTACTGCATCGGGTAGAAGACCGATAAAAGTCCATCGACGGGCAGTAGTTCATCAGCAGGTAGTAGTACGACGACAGATAGAAGTCTGATGTCGGGTAGAAGTACTGCGTTGGGTAAAAGACTGATAAAAGTCCATCGATGGGCAGTAGTTCATCGACAAGTAGTAATCCAATGGCAGGCAGAAGTCCATAGTCGGGTAGAGGTACAGCGTCGGGTAAAAGATCGATGAAAGTCCATCGATGGGTAGAATTCTGACGACGGGTAGTAGTCCGACGGCAGGCAGAAGTCCGACATCGCATAGAAGTACTGTTGGGTAGAAGACAGACGAAATTTTGTCGACGAGCAGAAGTCTGACCACGGGGAGAATTCTGACGAAAGTCCATTGACGGACACAAGTCCGACGGCAAGAAGATGTTCGATGTCGGGTGGAAGACCGACGAAAGTCCATCGACGAGTAGTAGTCCATCGATAGGTAGTAATCTGATGGTAGGCAGAAGTTCGACGTCGAGTAGAAGTACGGCATCATGTAGAAGTCCGACGAAAGCCCATCGACGGAGAGAAGTTCGACGAAAGCCCATCGACGGGTAGAAGTCCGTCGACGGGTAGTATTCCTACGAAAGTCCTGCAAGACAAAAATTCAGTTACAAGAGCTAATTCAACATCGAATAGAAATTTAACTTTGTGGAAAAGTTGAAGGGAAGTCTATTGACGGCATTCTAGTGATGATAACCAAGGATGTATGATAAATCAAAGGTTGTATGTCAGAGCCTTTGCTCGATGATGTTAACTTGTGTGAAAGAGGTCGAGAGAATCTACCAAGGAGGTAGGACCTATCCGAGGTTGCATATAAGAGCCTTGCTCGATGACTTTAACCTGTATGGAATGGGTCGAGAGAATCCACCAAAGATATAAGACCTATCCGAGGTTATATATCAGAGCCTTTGCTTGATGATGTTAACCTGTATGGAAGAAGTTGAGAGAATCCATTAAGGATGTAAGACCTATCCGAGGTTGTATGTCAGAGCCTTTGCTCGATGACGTTAACCTGTGTGTAAGAAGTCGAGAGAATCCATTAAGGATGTAAGACCTATTCGAGGTTGTATGTCAGAGCCTTTGCTCAATGATGTTAACCTGTGTGTAAGAGGTTGAGAGAATCCACCAAGGATGTAGGACCTATCCGAGGTTGTATATCAGAGCCTTTGCTCGATGACGTTAACCTATGTGGAAGAGGTCGAGAGAATCCACCAAGGATGTAGGACCTATCCGATGTTGTATGTCAGAGCCTTTGCTCGATGACGTTAACCTGTGTGGAAGAGATCGAGAGAATCCACCAAAAATGTAAGACCTATCCGAGGTTGTATGTCAGAGCCTTTGCTCGATGACGTTAACCTGTGTGGAAGAGGTTGAGAGAATCCACTAAGGATGTAAGACCTATCCGAGGTTGTATGTCAGGGCCTTGCTCGATGACGTTAACCTGTGTGGAAGAGGTCGAGAGAATCCACCAAAGATGTAAGACCTATCCGAGGTTGTATGTCAGAGCCTTTACTTGATGACGTTAACCTGTGTGGAATAGGTTGAGAGAATCCACCAAGGATGTAGGACCTATCCGAGGTTGTATGTCAGAGTCTTTGCTCGATGACGTTAACCTGTGTGGAAGAGGTTGAGAGAATCCACCAAGGATGTAACATCTATCTGAGGTTGTATGTCGGAGCCTTTGCTCAACGACGTTAACCTGTATGGAAGAGGTCAAGTCGAATCCCCCTGGGATTGATTATTTCTTGTTGGGAGGGGGTGAATGCCGCGTGTATCCTAAATCAAAGGTGAAGAATGGTCTATCTTTAGACCGTTACTACCTTTTTGAGGTCGAGATCAAGAACTTTCCCAATAATTAGAAGTCCAGCAGGGGACTGCATGAAGTTTATACTTGATCAAAAGTATCCTTACATTTGCTGAGATTTTCCTTAACGATCATCTTGATATTGAAAGCATTTGAAGGATCTTCTCGACCATATATGGTGTCAAAGTTGCCCCCCCAGTCTGAATCTGAAATTGATGAAGTAATGACTGATGTAAATAAGTTGACATGAGTGTCCTTTTGAGTTTGGAGCAAAAAATTACCCCCCAGTCGGGAACCAGTTTCCCACAGACGGCGCCAAACTGTTGCGTCATGGAGTATTTGCGGCGGTAGAGAAATATATAGTTTAACATCTAAGCATTGTACGAAGATCCAGCTCACAAGCAGATAAGTGAGAGGGTGTAGCGTTCATAAGAGACACCAAAGTTTTTACGTGGAAACCCCTGAAAAAGGAGGAAAAACCACGGGGCCTGGCCCAGTTTGAATGAATCCACTAGTATTTGCAGTTGATTACAAATGAGGCCCTTCCTTGGAAGAAGGCCTTGAATTGATGTAACAAATGTACATCATATAAAGTGCATTACATGGTGAGAGTTACATATACATGTTTGTTTGGTCGGAAGGGCTGTAGTCGGCAAGAGACAGTGGTCAGAAAGACCGTTGTCTAGTGCTGGAGGTCGGAAGAACCGTAGTAGGCGACGAAGGTCTGAAGGACCGTAGTCGGCAGGAGATAGGAGTCTGAAAAACCATTGTCTGGTTATGGAGATCGGAGGGATCGTAGTAGGCAACGGTGGTCAGGAGAACCGTAGTCGGCAGGAGACCAAGGTCTGAAAGACCATTGTTGGTAGGAGATCGGGGTCTAAAAGATTGTTGTTTGATGATGGAGGTCGGAGTGACCGTAGTAGGTGACGGAGGTCGGGAGGATTGTAGTCGGCAGGAGACCAGGGTCTGAAAGACTGTAGTAGGAGGGCGATACTTCTATAGAAGTTCGGGTGTCAGGTGGTGGACTAGTGGAGCTCAGGGCTTTGAGTGGTGGTCCGGAGGAAGTCTGGGACTCAAGTGGTGGTCCGGCGGAGTCCGGGCCTCAAGTGGTTGTCCGGTGGAAGTCTTGGCCTTAGGTAGTTGCCTGGTGGAGCGCAGGGCCTTAAGTGGTGGTCCAGAAGAAGTCCGGGCCTCAGGTGGTGGTCCGGCGGAGCAACGGCGTCAGGCGGTGGTTCGGCTGAGGTGAGGACCTCAAGTGGTGGTATGTCGGAGCATAGGGCATCAGGCGGTGGTCTGACGGAGTTCGGGCCTTAAGTGATGGTCCGGCGTAGCACAAGGCGTCAGGCGGTGGTCCGGCAGAGGTGAAGGTCTCAAGTGGTGGTCCGGCGGAGCAACGATGTCAGGCGGTGGTTTGAAGGAGGTGAGGGCCCCAAGTGGTGGTCCGGCAGAGCAACGGCGTCAGGCGGTGGTCAGACAGAGGTGAAGGCCTCAGGTGGTGGTCCGACGGAGCAACGACGTCAGGCGGTGGTCCGACAGAGTTGATGGACTCAAGTGGTGGTCTGGCAGAGCAACAGCGTCAGGCGGTGGTCCGGCGGAGGTGAGGTACTCAGGTGGTGGTTCGGGGAAGCAATGGCGTCATGCGGTGGTCCGGCGGAGGTGAGGGCCTCAAGTGTTGGTCTGGCAGAGCAACGACATTATGTGGTGGTCCGACGGAGGTAAGGGCCTTAAGTGGTGGTGCGGCAGAAGTGCGGCGGTGGTGGACCAGTGGTGGTTCGTCGGAACTCCGGCGGTGGTCCGGTGAAACTCTGGCGGTGGTCGAGGAGGCAAGGAAGCAAGAGCGATCTCCGATCTCTCTCTTTTTCCCTTAGGCTCTGAGATCCTTTTTCAAGAGAAGAGGGAGCTCTATTTATAGATTTCTGGAGTGGCATGGCCCATAAATAGGTGAGAGATCAAGGGTAAATGGGGAGTGGTCGGATGAATGGCCGATGTTGAATCCCTTGATCATGCACTGTTCTTTAGACATTTGAAAATCTTAATGGTGTCGGAATTTGGCGATCTTGGGCTCGTTGGATTCGTCTCGTTGAGCCGCTCGATTAGAGTATAAGATTGTTATATTTGGAAACCGTTTGGTAATCCAAATTGTGGTTTGAACCTTCCAACAGCATTTCGGGTCCTTGATTTGGACCCATTTGGGCTCGGATTGGGTCAAACTTGGTGTCGTTAGGTTCGTATTTCCGAGATGCTCAGTTTGACTGTAAGTTTGCTGAAATCAGAGTTTGGATGGTCTCCGAATTAATTTTTAAAGTTTCCAATTTGATTTTGCATCGAGATTCGCGCCCAATTAAGATAATTTTTTGACGACGTATCAATGCTCATGAGGCGAGATTGAAGATGAAGAATGGCAAAGCTTTGGTGATAAACAAAGGTGGTCTTTTATCGATGAAGAAGATTGTACCATACATCGGAAAGGGGAAGAAATTATGGTTGATAACATTTTTAAAATTGATAAGCCTATTCCCAGGTATGTGGAGATTATTCAAAATGCTGAATCGACTTTATCTTCCTTTGGTTGTGTAAAGGAGGTAAACGACTCTATCCTACCGTATGCGGGAAGAAATGATGTTCAATTGAAGAGTTTGGATTCTATGGAGAAAGTAATTGGTGATAATATGGTTTATGTTGACAAGGAGTGTAATGATAAACGTGGAGGTTCTACTGCGAATGTGCATCAGGATTCTCGGAGTTTATGCTTGAGTAATGTAGCTGATGATTTAAATTTTTGTTTGACTCTGTCAATCGGGAGAACAGAACACATGTCATCTTAATGACGAATCGACAGTGAAGACCAAAGAATCTAGCGGTAATAATTTGAGTAATGCTTGGACGAAAAAAGACAATATCTGGGTGTCTAATTTGGATTATAGGCAACGTCTTTCTGAAGATGGCTCAATGGTGAGGTTGCATTTGCATAATGAAGAGGAGAATGCAAAGAAACTTCAAAATGCTTTAGTCATTATAGTATTCGGGGAAAACATCCCTATCCATGTAATAAATGGGGAGCTTAGAAGACAATGGGCACAATTTGGCAAATTCCATCTTACTATTCTTTGTAATGGTTGGGCATCATGTGCTTTTAATGATGACCAAGCTTTGGAGTCACTCCTTAACAATGGACATTGGTATGTTAAAGGGCATATTATTGGTATGGACAAATGGTCACCAATGTTTTCTCCTTCGTCTTTGAAAGGGTTATCAGCTCTAGTTTGGATTAGAATGCCTAACCTTCCACTCCAGTGTTGGGATGAGATCAATGTGTGCAGGATTGCTTTGAAGGTTGGTATCTCATATTTGATTGACAGCAACATGTTTCGATGGAGTAGATGAGAGTTTGCTCGAATTTGTGTTTGTATTAAGCTAAAAAATAAGCTTCCCCTTGGTGTCTGGGTAGAGGGACTCTCGGACAAATTTTTTCAGAAAATAGAGTATGAAAGAATGCCTTCTTTATGCTTCAACTATGGTAGGGTCGAACATGAAAAGAATAATTGTTCGGAATTGAGGTTGAATGTTGTGCAAGGGAGTTCCAAAAGACTAATGAACATTATGGCAGGTGAAGTTCCTCCTTTGTGTTCAAATACAAATACTAATTGCAAGGAGAACGGGGTTGCTTATGGTGGTGAAGAAATCTATGGACCTTGGGTCCATGTGAATGATGGAAAATAGAAAAAATTCTAAAATCCTAGAACTTGGAGACCCATGGTGCGTGATTCTAGTCTCAAAATAATGAAGAAAATAGTTAAATTTGACAAAGAATCTGCTGTTGTGGATTGGCCATGTGAACGATCTTTGGTGGATGAGCAAACTGTGGTAGTTGGTGATGTTGCAGATGTGGTTTCCCCCTCAAAGGTAGCTGCTAAAGCTTCGCTCAATGGCCTAGACCAGGCCCATAATGCTGTTTTGGAAACTGGTATGGTTTCTAAAAATCTATGTATTCCTTCTAACTTGAATAAATTTTATGTGTTAAGAAAGTTGGGAGAAGAGGGTGAGATCTTGCAGAGGAAGGAAGATGGTGTGTCTTCTCTGGTGCTTGATAAAGGAGAAGTAGATGTAGCTTCTCCAGAAGGTGTAGGTGGTATGAAGGTGAAATCTGAAAAGGAGGAGATATCTTCTTGTGTTAAAAAGAAACTTGCAAAAGAACTTAGAGGATTGGGCCCTATAAAATCATTTCTTAGAAGTAGGAAGTTGGATGGGGAGATGAAAGATAGTGTAGGGACTCCTTCCCCTTTCAATAATTAATGGCTTCGATAGTTTTTTGGAATTGTAGAGGAGCTAGGAAGAAACAAGCTTCTCTTTATCTTATAGAGTTTGTTAGGGAGCATGTGTTTTCTTTCTTTGTTGCTTTATTAGAAACCAAGTTATCTTCCTTGGATAGAAGGGTGGTTGATGAGTTGATTGGCGTGGATTGGGAATACTATCATGTTCCAGCTGATGGTTTGTCTGGAAGTATTCTTGTGCTGTGGAATTCGTCTATGGCTTCATTTTCTGTTTTAAGTGTTTCTCATCAAGTGATGACTGGCGAACTGAAGTTGGCTAATAGAGATTATTGGAGGATCTTAGTTGTATATGGGAGTATAGATGTCTTCAAGAGGAGGGAGCTGTGGAGGGAATTTGAAGCTTTCTCTTCTAAAGATGTTCCTATGGTTGTAGGGGGAGATTTTAATTGTTTATTATCTAAAGAAGATAAGAGAGGTGGCAAGAGATTTATTTTTTCTCAAGGTTCAAAGGATATGAAATCCTTTGTAATCAACAATGATCTTCATGAAGTTGGGTTTATTGGACCTAGATTTACTTGGTGTAATAACAAGACTGGTGGGCTCAAATTCTAGAGAGATTGGATAGGTGTTTTTTGAATTCAGCTGCTATAAATTCCTATCAAAGGTTGGTGGTCAGGCATCTTGCGAGAATAACTTCAGACCATTGTCAGGTGTTATTGAATATTATAGAGATGAAGCCTGTGATTAAGAGTATTATTAAATTTGAAGATGTTTGGGCTTCATTTTCAGCCTCTTTTGGTGTAATCAAGAGTGTTTGGAGTAAAAAGGTAAAGGGGAATTGCTCTGACATTCTTAATACAAAGTGTAGAAGAGATATGAAATCTTTGATTTTTCGGAGTAAGGCCAAATTGAAGAACTTTTCTCTCTTAAAAGATTGCCTTTGGAAGAGATTTTCGAACTACAATTGAAGGAATTAGATGTGGGATTTCTCTTGGATGATGACAGCTGGCTGCTCAAGGTGAAGATATTGGAACTAAATGCTACTTTAGCTAGTTTGAACACTTGGTGGAGGCAACGTGCTAAGGTCAAATGGATGATGGAGGGAGACACTAATTCCAAGTTTTTTCAATCTTTGCCAGTGCTAGGAAGAACTTTAATTGGATATTTAAGGTGCAAGATGATAATGGATCATTGGTTGAAGACCAAAATCAGATTGAAGATATTTTTATAAGTTTTTTTAAATGGGAAATGGAAGGAAAGAGGTTGTGTTCTGAAAGGATGGCCAACTCCTTTAAACTCTCTGAATGATTCCGATAGACTGTGGCTGAGTACAGTGAATTCTTGGGATGAAGTGGAGGGAGTTGTCTCTCAATCTGTTGGGAACATTTCCCTGGGATTAGATGGAATAACTTATTCATTTTTCAAAGCCTATTGGGGAATTGTTAAGACATATATATGGAATGCGGTTATCCAATTTTCAAATCTGGTAAAATGGATATGGAATGGAAGGAAACATAGATCATGCTCATTCCTAAAGTACTCAACCCATTAAATCCCGCGAGTTATCGACCTATCAATCTATGCAAGACCATGTACAAGGTTGTGGCCAAGGTGATTTTGAAAAGATTGGTAATTATTTTGCCAAAATTGATTTCAGAAGAACAAGTGAATTTTCTTAAAGGGAGATCGATGTCAAAACATGTGCTGGTTGCTTAAAAAATGTTTCATAAATTCAGATTTTCTAAAGCATCAAAGGGATTAGTCTTTATCAAAATTGATATGGAACAAGCTTATGATTGTATGTGTTGGGCTACTTTGAGAAAGTTTTTAGTGTACTTTGGATTTCCTTTGATTTTTTCTAAACTTATTATGGAATGTGTAGAGAATCTAATGTTCTCTTTGACAATTGATGGCAATTTTTCTATGCGGATCAACGACAAGAGTGGATTCCATTATGGTCGTCCTTTATCGCCTTACCTTTTCATTCTTTGCTCTCAACTTCTTTCCAATGATTTTTTTCAAAGAGACAATTCCATTCGTATTCGTACTTGTCCTAATGGTCCAAGGATTTCTCATTTATTGTATGTGGATGATATGATTATCTTTTCAAAAGCTAATACTAAAGTGGTGAAGAATATCAAAGGTATTCTATCAGATATATGTAATTGGATAGGGCAAATGATAAATGTGAATAAATATGTAATTATGTTTTATAAATTTGTTAAGAGAAGAAGGGAGAAGGCTATAACTCGCATTATGGGGTTCAAGGAAGTTAAAGAGTTCAGCTATCTTGGTGTGAAGGTGGTGTTGAGAAGATTGGTTGAATCCGACTTCGAAGGCATGGTGGACAAACCCTTAAAGATGCTGAATATTTGGGGGAGTAAATTCTTATCTTTGGCAGGGAAGTTAACTTCGGTAAAAACAGTTTTGTTGTCTTATCCGAATTTCCATTATACACTTTCTCTTATTCCTAAAAGTGTTCTAAAGTTGATTGATAAGTTGTGTAGAAGTTTAATTTGGAATAAATGGGTTGGAAGATTGGGACCTCATTATGTTGGTTGGGATGTATTGTGCAAACCAATCGAATGGGGGGGGGGGGGGGGGGGGGGGGGGGGGGGGGGGGGGGGGGGGGGAGGACGGGGATTACACTCATGTGTTAGCAAAGTGGGTCCTTTAAGGACCAAGTTGTCTTGGAGATTTCTTCAAGACAGAAATTCTTTTCTCTATAAAATCCTTGAACCTAAATACGGTGCTCCGTTTGTGGATGTTGGATCTAGGAAGGGAACCTCTATAGCTTGGAAGATCATTATTGAGGGCGGTAAATGTCTTAAATCACTTGTAAGATGGAATATTGCTGATGACATGTCTATAAATGTCTTCAAGGATGTCTAGATTTGGGATAAAAGTATCAATAGATGCCCTACGTTTGTGGCTTTCTCAGGAGACGAAGAGTTAACAATTGACAAGCTTATATTGGACGGAACCTGAAATTTATCTGTACTTCAAAATCTATTTGGAGATGAACTTGTTAAGGTAATTTGTCAAATTCAAATTATGCCAAATTTGGAGCAAGATGGAATGGAACTCATTCATATGCATTCTGGAAAATCTCTATCCTTATTAGTTATGGAAGCTTTCTTGCAAAATCATTATGGCATAACATACTGTAAGTGGATTAAGAAAGTTAAATTGATGCCACAAGTGGAGGTATTCTGGTGGCGTTTGTACAAAAATGCAATTCCAACAAATAATTTCATGTATTGTAGAAGATTGCAAGAGAATTTTGCATGTCCAAGAGGATGTAATGCGGTGGAAGATATAGATCATGTAACAACTACTTGTGGAAAGCTGATTGAAGTTATTGGTATCATAAACGGTTGGGGATTTGAAATACCTTTGTTTCTAAACTTTGAAGAATGTTGTCGATGGTTATGCCAAAGCTCAAAGGGTAATATGTTCTTGACTAAGTTGTTCTATAATTCTGCTTATTTATCATGGAAAGCAAGGAATAAATTCATACATGAAGGTCATATAGAAAGCAAGATGAAGATTACTGTTCAAGATGTATTTTGGTCTTAGTTTTCTTCGTCTTGTTGTAATACATGCTCGGGCCATTGGGGTGTTAATAGTCGTTTAGACTATTAAATCGTTGGCACCCTCCTCCACCCAACTGGATCAAGGTGAACGTTGATGCCTCATTATTATCTTCTTACAAGGCTGGTATTGGTGAGGTATTCCAAGATAGTCAAGGTAAATTTCTGATGGCTTTTAGGAAAAAGTGCGTCCACTGGGATATTTCTTAGTTGGAGCTCTCATCAATTCATTTGTTAAAAGATGTTGTCAAGGAATGGATGTTGTTGTACAAGGGGATTATCATCATAGGTGATAATTCAAATATTATTCAGTTTCTTTGACAAGCTTTCAAGAAGGGAGGACAAGTGTGGAAAATTTTATTTTTTTGAAAGAGTTCAATAATGTTATTTTCAATTTTGTTGATAGAAATAGCAATAAGTCAGCAGATCTTTGTGCTAACTATGCTATATTTACTGATTTCCTTTGGGAAGACATTAGCCTTAATAATGTTCCTTCTTTTCTTACTTTGTTAAAGGAGGTACTAGTTGGGAATATTTCCTAGGTTGTATTTGGTTTTCTTTTCGAGTTAATGCAATGATTATTGTTGCTTCTTCAAAAAAAAAAAAAAAAAAAAATCACAATACATTACTTTTCATCCATTATTAGTATAAAATTTTTATACTCATTTCGTATAGAAATTTTTATACACATATTTAATTAATAAAAATATAATAACATCATGTCAAATTATTCAGAATGATCAAATTTATATTATATAAAAAGTTATAAGGTGAAAGCTTATGAAATCAAGAGATAATATATTTTTGATAGATTTAGGAGAGATAAAATTTTCATAGTTCAAAATAAGTGAAAATATGCGTAAGAGTTTAGTCACTTAAAATAAAAAATATTTGTAATAGGAAAGTCAAACAAAAACAACTCAAAGTAATTTTGTTTCTCTTCTCTCTCTCCTCCCTTCTCCCTTCTCCCTTCTCATCTCCCTCTTTTTTGTTTCTCCTAGCTAAGTGACATGAGTGAGGGAGGGGATGGGTGGTGGTCAGGGATATTTAAAGGAAAAATCATTTTTAGTACATGCATTATAATGTTCTTACTCGGTGCTGTAACGTTGCATGTTGAATCGAGAATTATTGTATAATAGAACCTTTAATGTCATGACAAACATAGTATGAAACCATTAGGTTTAACATTTGGTTTAACCCATTCTGACCAGAATTAAAAAAGGTAAATATTTTATCTTTTGTGTTTTAAACTCTTTTGTATGTGTTTTGGATTTATGTGCATGAAAAAGGTCTTCTTGTGATTTGGGTGGGTTCCAGGGGTTTGATCCCATTGTAGAAAAATATGGAATTTTTCTTCTGGAGTTTTATAATGTCAAGTGTTTCGGCACCAAGGTGCTCAACAGTGGTGCCCCGACACTGTGTTCTCGAGTTTTGGAATTCGAACAAGTGCCGCAGTGGTGGATAGTGGCGACACAGCGCTGGGCAATTATCTACACTTAAATATATTTTAAATTATACTATTTCATTCATTTGATCATTATGGTAGCCAAAGAATAGAAAGAAGGAAAGGGATTTTAGATGGAAATAAAGATATTTTAAGCTACTTCGGATCAGTTTTAGTTGTCAGCCAAGTTCAAATAGTTATATGGATTGAGGTAAGTCATTATGTCTATCTCAATTTTTTAAAATATGAAGTTTTTTCAAAAAATTTTTATTAAATTTTATTACATTATAAAAAAATAAGGATAGCTTTGCATTGATAAAATTTTTGCCGTGTAACCTTTTATATTTTATAGAGATTGAGATTTTGAATATTTTTTAAAAGCTTTATACAAGGGGTATTGGAATTTATAAATTTTTTATTGAATAAAAAATAATCTAGACTCTAAAAAATAATGTTATAGAATAATTAAATCCAAAAACATAGTTTTACAGAATATCTAATAATTTTGTTATGTTTTGAAATGATGAACTTTTACTTAGCAGAAATTTTGTTTGCTAACAATTATATAAAATTGTGCAATTCTTATTTAAGCTCAATAATTTAATTATTATAATGTGAAGAAATATATATTTATATGATTGAATTATGTGCTTATTGGTTAAATTAAGAAGTTATGAGGAATTTGTTGTGAAATAAGCAAGATATTCTTGTGCATATAAGGCACATTCTCATGGCTAAAAAATAATATTTTGGTGGTAAATTGTCATGTTTTAGTGCCTACGGGCATGTTCTGGTGCTATAAATACAAAAGGAGTCATAAGGGTCAAAATCCTCTTAGATTCTTTTTGGGACCTAATAAATGTATTATGTTATATTATGTGATATAAAATTTAGTTAATTTTAGTTTATATTATGATGTAGAGTTTACTACTTTGGCTTGATATGCTCATTAATAAGTTAGCACTCCTGAGAAAAAGTGCTACAAGTTTTTGAGGGGACTCCGAGGCATTCTGAGAGAACCATTGGTTTTATTCCATACTTTTTATTTCTTTGAGATTGTGGAGATAACTCATCTGATAGAGAATGATTTGATGGCTACTCAACAACAGTGGATTGCTAGTAGGAAGATATTTGGTGGTGAGATTTCTGGTTGTGGATTTTCAAGAAAAATAAGAGTAGCTTTGAATTGGGAGAGTCTATGCCAGGTGGGAAGTTTATGTCTATGAAAGCTCCTAGTAGGGGTAGAGTTACAGGATCTAGGAGTTTTATTAGTGGGGCACCTTGCACTTGTGTGCTAGAGTTGTGACATATGACACTTTGGTCCGTGTTACAGGATGATTGACCAGTATTTCAGGTGCAGAAAGGTAGGACACGAGATGGTGGAGTGTTAATAGGGAGGTTTTTCTTACGATCTAAGCCCAGATCTGAGAATTTTTTAGACCAATAGGGAGACCAAAGATAAATCTACTCCACACATCTATTGAGATTTTTAATGGTAGAGTCTATGGAAGATAGATCATCTAGAGGTTAAAGGGAGCCTAGTGGTTCTATTACTTCAGCTCTAATTCAGATATATGTGTATTGTTTAACCCAGCAAGAAGCTTGAGATGCTCTAAATGTGGTTATAGGTGTGACCTACATTTCTGATTAGCCATGCCATATTTTATTATATTATAAAGCTAGTTGTTCATTTATTTTTAAGAGTTTCGTTGATTTACTATGCTTGCCTTCAATTTTATTTCCTTTTTCTTTGTCTATTATTTTACTGACTAGAGATGGTATGATAGCTAGTAGGGTATATTTCTGTGACATTAAATTTTTTCATAGGATATGAAAATTTAGTTTAATTTTACTACGTATTTCTGAGTATGTCATTTTGGGCATGAACTAGTTAATTCAGTATAAGGCTTAGATTAATTATTTAAAAAAGTACATCACCTTATTTTTGGGTAATGAGAGTTTTGTATTTTAGGATTTTGGGGTATTTTGTACTTTTTGATCTCTACTATAAAAGATAAATCTACTCCACACATTTATTGAGAGTTTTTTTGGTATAGCCAGTAGTTCGGGTTTTATGGAAGATAGATCGTGTAGAGGTTAAAGGGAACCTAGTGGTTCTATTACTTTAGCTCTAATTCAAACACGTGTGTATTGTTTGACCCAACATGAAGCTTGAGATGCTTCAAATGTGGTTACAAGTATGACTTACATTTCTGATTAGCCATGTCATATTTTATTCTACTATAAAGCAAGTTCTTCATTTATTTTTGAGAGTTTCTTCAATTTAATGTGTTTGCCTTCATCTTTCTTTCCTTTTTCTTTGTCTATTATTTTACTGACTAGAGATGGCATGATAACCAGTAGGGTATATTTCTATGGCATTAAATTTTTTCATATGATATGAAAAATTAGTTTAATGTTATTACATATTTTTGGGTATGTCATTTTGGGCATGAACTATTTGATTCAGTATAAAGATCAAATTGATTATTTAAAAAAGTATGTCACCTTATTTTTGGGTAATGAGAGTTATTTCTTTTAGGGAGTTGGGTATTTTGACTGTTTGATCTCTTCTATAAAAGCAGATAAATTTTGGAAAAAGTTTGTATGATATTTTTGGCATCGATTTAGGATAGTACTGTGAATTATAGTTCTATTACTGATGTTATATTAGTATGGGAATTCCTACATATGTTTTCCTGAGGAATTAGTCAGTTTTCCTCCAAATAGAGACATAGATTTTTGTATCGATATATTTTTGGGTACGACTCTGATATCGAAGGCTCAATATAGGATGGTACCTAAAGAGCTTCATGAGTTGAAGGTTCAGCTTTAGGAGTTCATTCATAGGGATTCATCTATCATAATATATCTCCATAGGGCACAATTGTTCAATTTGTGAAGAAAAAGGATGGTATAATGCGCATGCATACTAATTATAAGGAGTTAAATAAATTCACAATAAAAAATAAGTGTCATCTACCACAAATTGATGATCTATTCGATCAACTTCCTAGATCTTCTACATTTTCCAAGATTTATCAGGGATCTCGATATTATCAAGTGAAGATGAGAGAGTTTTCTGTGATGAAGATAGCTTTTAGTATGTGATACATGTACTATAAGTTCTTAGCCATATCTTTTTGGGTGATGAATATATCCACCGTCTTTATGGATTTGATGAGCAAGGTATGCAGAGATATCAGTATTAGTTTTTTATAGTGTTGATAAATGATATTATAGTTTATTTTGCTTCTAAGGAAGATCATGTCATATATATGAGGATTATTTTTTAGACTCTTAGGCTTCATCAGCTATATGAAAACAATTTTAAATATGAGTTCTTGTTGAGTATTCTTTTTCACGCACATGTTGAGTAATACAAGTATTTTGTATATCCTCAAAAAGTTTAAGAAGTCACTGATTGACCAAGGCCTATTACTATATTTGTGGTTCGCGGTTTTTTTGGTATGGCCAGATATTACAGGAAGTTCATGAGGAGGTTTTCTCAATTTTTTTTTACTTCTGATAAGACTGACTTAGAAGTTACTAGCAGTTGTCTGGGAACCTAAGTAAGAGGCCAATTTTTAAAGATTGAAGGATGGTTTGACATTTCGCAAGTTTTGGCTCTTCTATATGGTACATAAGGATTTTAAGTATTCAGTGATGCTTCACTGAAGGGGCTGGGATGCATTTTGATGTAATGTAAAAAATTTAATAGTTTATGCTTCCATACAGTTGAAGAAACATGAAAAGAAATTATCTAATGGATGATTTAGAACTTGTTGCTGTGATATTTGCCCTGAAGATTTGGGGACACTATTTGTATGGTGTTAGGTGTGGGATTTTTGTTAATCATCATATTTTGTAGTACATATTTACTTAGAAAGATCTAAATTTGAGATAAAGGAGATTGCTTGAGTTAATTAAAGATTAAGATTTGACTGCTCAGTACCACCCTGATAAGGCTAATGTGGTAGTAGATGCTTCGAGTAGGAAGCCTTCTAGATTTTTATACATTCAGCTTATTTTTTATGAATCCCTAATACATGATTTGGATATATTATAATTGGAGGTGATTTTTAATGCTAATCAAGATTCTAGTATATTAACTTGGATGATTATTCAACCTTCTCTATAAGGAAGGACTTAGAAATCTCAGAAGTTAGATACAGAATATTTGAAGTTGATTGATCTAATTAAAGATGGTAAGGTGTCCAAACTATGAGTATCTAATTTTGGTGTTATTTTCTATAAGAACATACTTTGGGTTCTTAGTTCAAGAGATTTGAGATCGATTATTCTACATGAAGCTCATTATTAAGGGCATATTATTCATCTAGGAAGTAGTAAAATATTCTATGATATGAAAGGTATATTTTAGTGGACTAGATTGAAAAAGAATGTGACATATTTGGGTTATAAATGTGAAGCCTATTAGTTAGTGAAGGCAGTTAATTATATTTTAGTGAACTAGCGCAACAATGCTAAACCATTATATGCACTTAAATATATTTAAATCCCATTACTCCAATCATTTGAGTGCTTTGAAGTTTAAGAAGAGAGAAGGAGAGAGATTTTGAAGAGAAAGGAAGGGATTTAAAGCCGTTTTGGGTCAATTTAGCCATCAGCTTAGTTTTCTTTTTGTTGGGGAAACCCATAAAGGGGAATACACGTTAATTAAGGAAACTATTATAAAGTCCTTAAGAGGGACCTCAATATCGCTGCTGCTTATAAGAGCTACAAAAATAAAGAAAAAATAACATATGAGCTTAAGTTCCCTACTAAGTACTTGTACAGAAACACCTAGGAATATTCTAGGGTGGTAAGTTACCAGCACCCAAAAAAGAAGAAAGATCAAAATAAAGACTTTCAGCCCCATCATTCGAGCAAAAAATCCATAAACCAAGGAACCTGCACAAATCATTTCCTACAAAATGATGTGAGGTGCAAAAAAAAAAATTGCTTATAAAGGATAGGTTACTACAAGAACCATTCAACGAAATATTATAACCATTTATATTAAAATCCATAGAATAACCATTAGTGATATTATTAAACCAATTAAGTTGCCATATTAAAACATAAAGAAAATTAGATACATAATTTCAGGCCAATGCATCTCTTAGATTCATAGTGCAGAAACACTCTTTGGAAATTAGAAAAATATGAACATTGAACCAACCAAAAGCATCAATCAGACAACTGTACGTAATCAGTATAAGAAGATTCATGCTACCATTCTTATATACACATAAAGAATTCCAACATTGTCGAATGAAAAAAATACTGACCCATGATTCTCTCTCAGGTCAATATGAAACCAAATCACAACCATAATTACAACCATAAAACACAACCGCGATGTAGCAGATAGAGACTAAAAGTAATAAGTCATGGCAAAACCAAATAATTGTACTGTGAAACACACAGAAATGAAAACCATCAACCATAATCTAGTTACCTGCATTGCTCAAGCAAACCATCAACTTCTAGCCCAGACAAAATAGCAAGATAACACAGTTGAGGAAAGTAATAGAACCAGATGTATCATAGGACATCTCAATCTTTATCACCAAAAACACCAACACAACTTCAGTACATTAGAAAAACTACTAAAAAATTTTGAAAATCGAAATAAGCAATAAATTCCAGCTCAAGTTTGTAGTATCCTGAATTTTATGAAGCCTATATTCTTTATACAACTTAAATCTGGACCATATCCAAATCAAGTAGAGAAATCTGTCACACCAATTAATGCAATAGAGGATATCAAAGTTACCACAACACCATCCAAAATTTGTAAAACTGGCACCTAAACAACCACCAAATAGGATTAAAAACCTTATATAACTTGAAATCTAATAAAAGAAAAGAAAACTTATGTCAGTGTATTCCATATTAGGCTAGAAAATCCAATGACTTTGACCACATAGATAAAGAAAATCCTAACGCAAGCTAGTCAACACAACTTGACAAACCCTCCAACCATTCAACAAAAGTGATTGACCAGATGAGAAACAATTGAGACTAAGGTCATAACTCAAAGAATTTCAAATATTGCTAGAAGAAACCCCACAAACCTTATAAACAAAACCACTAAACAAGAGACAAACAAACACTAACTGCATTTCATAGAACACCAAAAGGATGAGACCAACAACACAGGCACACCAAAGCTAAGCCCAAAAGAAATAAAACATATGTTCTAACATAAAGAAAACCAAGCTTGTCTTATATAACGAGACCATTGATAAAACTAAGCAAATAATTATAAGAAATATTAGTAAGAAAATAAAGATCACAACCATAATTAGCTAACCAATCAGCATAAGCATTATCTTCTCTATGGACATGAGTTAGATTATAATTGAAAAAACCCATAAGTTGTGTTATTTATCTAATAATGTAGAAAAATTAAAGATTGCAAAAATTATCATTATTATCTTTTTGGCAATTGAGCATGTACATCACATCAACCTTAATCCATATGTTAACAATACCAAGAGAAAGACATAATTTCAAACCATATAAAATAGAAGATAATTCAGCAAAACTAATAGAGCACTTAGGAAGAGGACTAACATAAGCCATAATATAATTACCATAAGAATCTTTAATGATACCACCACATCCCCATGAGTTATCTTTAATAGAACCATCAATATTAAACTTAAACACATTTTGAGGAAGCTTAGATCAATAAATCAACTTAGGAGTATAAGTGCTATAGTTTTCTTGAAGAACAATACTAAAATCGCTAGTAATAAAAGAAAACCCTCTAAAAATCTTCGTAGTCAACAAATTCACATTAAATAATTAACTAAATTTGTCTTTAATGTTCCTAATAATATGATCATGGTTCATCTAAGTATTGTTAAAAAGAGAATTATTCCTAGCAAGCCAGAGGCACCATAGAATAAGAGAAGGGATAAGATTGGTAATATGTCCTCTTGAATTAGAGAACCACAAATTGAGAATTTCCTTGATGGATAAATTAGCATGAAAATAATTAATTTTAAAACTGTCCTCAAAATAAATCCAAATCTTAACAACAATGGGAACAAAAATAAAGACATGATGCATATTTTCCATGTGATAACGACATTGACATTTAGAAGGCAAGGAAAAACCTCTTTCTAATAAATTTTCATTACTAGGGCCATATTTATACATAATTCTTCAAAAAAAAAATGGCCATAGTATTAGGAATGCTTTTATGCAATATCATGTTAAGAGCTTTATTAACATTATTCCTATATCTAAAAGTAGTCCAAGCATCATTAACCTTGAAAGTGCCATTACTAACCATATTGCATAATTAGAAATCATCAGCATCAGTGTTTAATGGAATTTGCAAAATATTACTAATGATCGGTGTAGGAAAAACCTTAGCTAATTTAATAAAATCCCAATAGTAATTCTCAATAAATGAGTGAACATTGGTAGCAACAATAGAAGTATTAAGCATATGATCAATAGATGTTTTCCTCAACCATTTATCCTATCAAAAAAAATAAAATAGCATTGCTAATACCCCAACTAATATAGTGTTTAGATTCTCATTTGATAGTGCACAATCTTTTCCAAACTCAAGAATCCCAATTTTTTGTAAGAGCAAATAGTAGGATGTTTGCCAACATAATACTTAATAGTCATGAATTTAGACCAAAGGCTAGTTTTGGTATTAAAATTAAACAATAATTTAAAAGAGAATGCATGAGCTCAGTCCACCAAATTCTTGCAACCCAAAGCACCTTCCTCTAACATGCCACAACATTTTCTTCACAAAGTCCAAATAATTTTAGAACTACCACTTTTTCTTTTCCAAAAAAACTTATTAAACAAATTTTAAATTTTATTACACACAGTAATAGTAGGTTGAATAGTTTGAAAATTATAAATAGGTAAAGAGCATAAGTCACTCTTAATAAAAATAAATCTCCCACCAACACTTAAAAAAATTAAACTTCTTGGAGTTAAGCTTGTTTTGAATTGCAGTGATAAGATTATCAAAAAGAAATGATTTCTTCCACCCTTTAAAAAAGAGCCACCCATGTATTTTAAAGGTAAAGATCCTTGCATAAAACCATTGATATCCTTAATATAATTAATAGGATCACTAGGCAAATTCTTGGGGAAGATAAAGTTACACTTATTTTTATTAAGGTTAAGACCACTTAATATCTCAAAATTACTCAAAAACATGATAAGAACAATGACTATATTCATAGAACCATTCAAAAAAAATAATAACATTATCAGCAAAGTATAAATAAGATATAGGAAAACCACCTAAGGTTCTGTACCGAAGGTTATTATGACATTAAAAAAGGTGAGTAAGACCTCTAGAAGGATACTTAGTACAAATAATAAAAATAGCTGGGGAGATGGGGTCCCCTTCCCTAATACCATGAGAAGCCTTAAAGAAACTCTTGCTTTTGCCATTAATAATAACAGGGAAAAAAGAACCTTCAATGTTGTTTTTTATCAATTTAATAAAACAGGAGTTGAAGCCAAATAAATACATAATGGAATAGAAAACATTCCAGTTGATGTTGTCATATACTTTAGCAATTTCTAGTTTGAAAAAAATGTTACCAGCTCTCACTTTAAGATCAAGATCATGAGTAAGCTCTTGAGCTAAAAGGATGTTGTCAGATATAGTTCTCGTTCTCACAAATCCCGTTTGATTATGAGAAAATATTTTACTAAGCAAGGGGGGGAGACGTTCCATAAAAATTTTTGAAATGACTTTGCTAAAAAAGGAACAAAGACTAAAAGAATGAAAATCTTCCCACTTGTTAACATCCACCACCTTAGGAATAAGCACAATAGAGGTACTAGAAAAAAAATTTAGGAATAGGATTGCCATTAAAAAAATCTAAAATTGCATCAAATAAATCATCAAAAATAATATCCCATGCTTTTGGAAAAACATTTGTACTAAACCCATCGGGGCCAGCCATAGAGCCAACATTCATATTAAAGACAACTTTCTTGACTTCCTCCAAAGAAGGAATCATAGTAAGGATAGTTTTATCCTCCTCATTAATAATATTGGGAATGAGATCAGGTTAGTCAATTGGGACAGACATAAATTTTTATTAAATAAATTGGTGAAATGTTCCACAACAGACTTAGCAATACCATCATCATCCTCAATAGAAGTCCCATCCTACAAACTAATTTTATGGTTAAAATTCTTGGATCTATTCTTCTTAACTAAATCATGAAAATACTTAGTATTATTATCCCACTCAATTAAATGTTTAGAGGCAGATTTTTGTCTCCAATAAGTTTCCTCTTGCTCTTGAAGTTTAAAAAGTGAGTTTTTAGCTTCTTCAAGACTCATACGATTATCATCAGTAGGATTAGCTTGGTATATGAGCTCCAAGTAAATGACTTTATCTTCAGCACCAAGAATTTTATCAAAAATATTTTTGAAAACATTTCTATTATATTGGTTAATTTTGAATTTAAGTCTTTTGATCTTAAACAACAATCTTTTTATACCCATAATAGAATTATCAGAATGCAAAGGAGCATACCAATTATCCTAAACCAAATTTAAAAAAAGATTTATCTAAAAGCCACATATTTTGAAATTTGAAACTATAACAGATACCCTCTTGCCTTAACTTTAAGCAAATAAGTAGGAAATAATCATAGAAAGTTTTATTAAGATGCTCCACAAATGTATTATTGCTAGAATTAATCCAAAGATCATTAAAAAGAACATGGCATAAACGTTGCCATATATTACCACGATTCCAAGTAATAGGGTTTCTAGAAAAACTAATATCAACAAAATTACAACCCATAATCATATTATTAAAGTCATTCATATTTTGATAAATAGGATTAGGGCCACCAAGCCTTTTAGAAGGAATATAAATGGTATTAAAGTCTCCTATCACTAACAAAGGAGAGTTAATTAAGCCAAAAAATCATTAAGTTGGTTCATAAATCCTTTCTAGTAAAACAAGAAGAAGATGCATATATAAGAGAAGCATAGAAATTAAATTGCATGAACTCAATACTACAATGCAAAATTTGAGGAAAATCACAGATAATAACAATGACAATAGGATCTTTCCAGAAGATCCAAATTTAATAAGAGACATTAGCCAAACTATGCTTGAAACCTAAGCATTTAGTAGTATCTTCTAATTCTGTAAATAATATATTAGACTTAAGTAATACCAAAAATAAAACATTGTGAATACGACATAAATTTATCACCCTTAATCTAGAAGGAGGACAACCTATTCCTCTATTGTTCCAAATAATGATCATAATCATTAATTTGTGTTTTATTAGAAGTTTGAGAGCAGATACTTCTAGGAGACTGAACATTCAAGCTTTTAGTTTTATTTTTTTTCTTTCTTTTGACTAATGTAAAACCATATTCATTACTAATATTGCTTCCATTAATAATACCATCAGAAGTACCATCCAAAATAAAACATTATGAGAAGGAGATGATGGAACGTTACTACAATTTGCTTTACCATTACAATTTAGTTCTTCTTCTCCCATGTTATTATTACCTAAGTTAATAGCTTCTTCAACCAAGCCATCTTAAACAAATTCACCTTCCTCCATAGCCCCTTATGTTATATTTTTCTGTTCATTATAAATGGGTTTGGTCAATTCTATATTAGCACATTCAAGATTACTAACCATAAAGTCAAGATCACTAAATTTTTATTAGGACAACAAGATAAATGAGAAAACATAGACATAACCTTATTCTCATGAGTAATAACCATTTTCGCATCCACATTTTAGTAACATTAGTAACATTGCATTGATTATCTAAAATAATATGAGAAGGGTCATGAGTCACTCCATGAGGAAAACAAGGATTGATTGCTACTTCCATACTTTAATTTCTACTATTTTCCCCTTCTTGAGATTCAATAATAGCTTTATCACCATCCATAATAGAATGAGGGTGGTTCTCAATGTAGTCAAGTTGAGGATCCATGTGAGATGCTATGTGAACTTGCTGCAATTGATTAGAACAATCATCAAGTAAAGAAGCAACCATATTATTTTTAGCCTTCAGATCCTTAACAACTTCCTTTTGCTTATGTAAATGACATAATATACATTTAGATAAATAATGACCGTGCATTTTATAGTGAGTACAAAAAATTAGAAAATTTTTGAATTCCCCTTTTTGAAAATATCCACTAAGTTATGGTCCAATCAAAATTTTCTTTGGGTGTTACTTTTATACGTCTATTTCCACCAACACACAAGGCATAGATGGAAGAGATACATAAGCAGTAGCCTGATCTGTCTGTAAGGGTCTTCCAAAAAACATAGCTAAAGCAAATAAGATTTGAAAATTAAATAAATGAAGCCTAAAATTTGGGAATAAATCCAAACAGGAGCTACATGTGATTCCTCCTTAACATCAAAATTAGAAGTCCATTTAGCAAACACATTTGACAACCTTGAATGTAATATGCTCTTTTGGAGAAAATACGACTATAATCTAAGTCATTAGAAAGTTGTATATGAAAGTTTGTTAGGGATGTTAGGCCCTATGAAGTAGTCTCGAGGCTAACCAGGGGGGGGGGGGGGTGAATTGGTATTTTAAAAATCTTTGAACAAAAAGAACAATTATCTCAAACCAAAAAGTGCAAAAAATTAAAGTGTGGAAGAAGTAAAAAGAACAAAAGGGTTTATATTTGTTCGGTCAACCTGACCTACGTCCACTACCCGGAGGCGCCCTCCGAGTATTGCACTACCAATGTGACTCTCCTTTAGCCCCAACAGCTAGGCGGAGAAGCCCTTATAAAAATACCTCCTTTTTGCCACCCCCGGCAAGGCAGAGAACCCCACTCCTTTTGCGTCCTCCTGAAGCAGGTAGAGAACCTCGATCGTTTGCTAAAGCTTACCTCTCCCAACCCTTCTAAGGACAAGAGACTCTAGGGAAGAAGAAGTGGAACAATGCTTGGAGCAACTCTTGTGAACTCCCTCACAAGCTCCCCCTCACAAGATCCTCTCTCTTTCTCCCTCTCTCTCTATCTCCTTTAGGTTTTCTCAGGTCAAGACAGCAGCCAAGGATGTTTAAAAAAGTTGATCAATAGCTCTTAAATAGAAGAGCTTCAAAGGAGCTCAATAATTACAAGTTGCTGACTTTATCATCCAGGACGATAATCATATCGTCTTGTACGATCAGTTCAAATCATAGAAGATTAGCCAGAACATCGCCCTGAAGATGATCTGGATGATTGAAAATTGGCTTGATCGTCCAGGCCGATCTCATGATCGTTCTGGCCGATCAGTTCAAATCAGAGAAAAATTGTCCAGAGCATCGCCTTGAATTCGAACTGTTCGATTATAATCGGCCAGAACATCGCCCTGAATTTGTGCTGGTCGATATTTATCGTCTAGGAGCAACTAAGGCTTTTTGAATAGATCGTCCTGGCCAATCCTTAGATCGTTCAGGATGATGTGATCGTATCGATCATTCTTAATTACTTCCTTAATTCCTGGATCAATTTAGGCATAATTATGTAATATCATCCAGGCCAATCTCACGATCATTCTAGCCAATTTCCAAAAATACAGAATACCTAAATTGATTATGGTGGCTATTTCTTTCTTTTTTGAGCATATCGTCCTGACCGATATAAGCATCATCAAGAATGATCAGTTAATTACGGCTGTCTTAACTAAGAAATCCTGATTAGAACTTCTGTTTTGAGCTCGATCGTCCAGACCGATATAAATATCATCTGGGATGATGTGAGTAAAAATAGAAATTCTAAATCACTCAAGTGTGTGTGTGTAGGGTTACTTAACATTAGACACTTCACCAGATTATAATTGACTCAAGAAAGGGAAAAAGAAAAAATACAGACTCACTCAGACCTAGTTTACCCAATCTTGAGCTAGTTCCGTTTGCTTTCTAATTTCATGGTCCTGAAATGTTAGTAGAAAAAGGCAGTGAAAGTGTTTGCTAACATCAAAATTACAATCCATGAAACCAAGTTTGCAACAATCTCCAACTTTTTGATGATGGCAAACACTTTGATGATTATAGTAGTGTAATTCAAGAATTCCAAAAATTCAGAGTAGAAATAAGTGCAAGTACAAACTAAAGCAACAATAAGTGCAAGTATAAACTAAAGTAACTACATATACAAACTAACAAGTACAAACATAATCAACAAGTATAAACATATTACTCCCCATTTTGATATCTCAAAAAGGAGGGAACTAAAAAGCAACTAAATCAGAAAAAATACAAAAAAAGGAAAAACAAACATAAGCAATTACAGGAAACAGAATCTAAGACTAGAGAGATGAGGGACCCTGATCATCAAACGAAGGTGGTGGTGGTGGTGGTGGCTGCTGAAAGTAATTAGTCAGGGCAGCAAACTGTGATCCAAACCAGGCCATGTCCTGGTCGTGCTGCAGCTGGTGGTGAACTACAAAAGTGTCAAATCAGGTCTCTAATAGATCAAATCTCTCCACTAACTGATTAAACTGTGAGTGCTAGCGGGGAGGAACAATTTAGGAACGGGATTGGGAGCCTCCTCCTCCTCAGCCCCTCCTGAGGTTCTCCATCCCCTGGGTGGAGGCGAGTACTGTGAAGGATATTAAAAGAGCTATTCGAGTAGAAGAGAGTTGGGAGGTTGGGAGGAGCAGGATATTGAAGTTGATATTTTTTTTTAAGAATATAAGCTATAAGATGTCCTAAAGCAAGGTTGGGTCTCCTCTTATGACCTAGATCATGGATTGTTGTCAAATGATCAATGTAATGAAAAATTAGGTTAGTAGCATTAAATTCTCTATGGGCCATAATATAAAAGGTAGTCAGAGAAAGTAGAGGAGTGATGTGGACTCGGTCCACGGCTTTTAGAATAATGGAAGTGCGAAGGACATGTTGGATTGTCCTAGCATCTTTAACCAAAGAGCTAGTTTTTCCAACATGAAAGGGTGCGTTGGTCTGGTGTAGAAAATAATTTGCAGTGGACCAGTTAAAATTAGGATCTGAGATAATGGTATGCAGCTTATCCCTAGTGGTGGATAGCTGTAACAGTTCAGTACATTCCTGATATGTGATCTCGACTGGGTGTCGATTCACATAGGAGGTCAGGGCTGTATAAGCAGAGTTTATGCGAAGGATTGCGAAGAATTCACGAAGAAGATCAGTATTAAAGGGAACAACGAGAGAAAGAATGAAGCACAATGAGGTGTGGGTAAAAAGGTCTAATACCAGATATGAGAGGTGGACATGGTTGATGACTTTGGAGACAGTAATCTCACACTTTTTATATCGATGGTAAGTAGCTTCATCTTCTGCCTCCCTGAAACGAGGGTCAATCCTAGCCCTTGAAGAACTCTCGGAAGTTTGCCGGACTCGCTTCCCACCAGCCATAGCAAGAAAACAGTAAGCAAATAGGAGAGGAGAAGAAGCTTGAGGTGAAAAACTATGGCTAGAAGGGCCTGAATTTAAAGAAATGGCTATATCGTCCAGGACGATCGCAGAATCATCCAGGACGATATGGTACAATTATTGTGTACATGCTGATTGGTCAAAAAGGCAGTCCAATAGTCCGGGCCGATCAAATATCGGCCAGGATGATTAGACACAGGCGATCGTCCCGAGGAGTCAAGCTGGACGACCGTTGAAAAAGCAGATCATCTAGGCTGATTAGATGTATCGTCCAGGATGATGCACAATAATTAATCGTACTTGCCGAATTTAAAACATTTTAAATCTATGCCATATGTATCGTCCAGGATGAATAGTGGATCGACCAGGATGATTGTTCAATAATGGATCATCCGGGGTTGATTTTAAGGATTTTAAACGTACTGACACATGGATCGTCCAGGACGATCTAGTGTATCGGCCAGGACGATTCTTATAAATGCATTGGCCAGGATGAAATTGTATCGGCCAAGACGATCAAGATGATTGTAGAAGAGAACGATCATATCGTTCAGGACGATATGGGATCTGCCAGGACAATGGTTTGTAGTAAGCTCAGAAAAAATCAGCAGATGGAATTTTGAATGCAAATTATCATATCGTCCAGGACGATAGAGATTTCGTCCAGGATGATGTGACAAGAATTGAAAACCGAAGGAAAGATAAAGATGATCAAAGAGAACCCAAAAAAAAGAATAAAATAAAAAGCTAAAAATAGCAAAAAAAAAAATGAAAAACAGGCAAAGGAAAAAAAGATTTTTTTATTATTATTTTTTAATTTTAATATATTTTTTTGTTTTAGCAAAGCATCCATATGATAAATTTCCCAAAGCATTAAATTTTAGAGATTCAAGAGATCATTGAGTTAACAATGTTACAATCTGAAAACAGTAGAATAGCCGATCCTGTTAATCCCTAGTTCGAACTTCTTTCAGGGTACAAATTGTCTTTTGAAAACAAAAGGCTAAACTCAGAATAACTTAATTGGGTAAAAAGAAGATCCATTTAAAACTTGGTTACGAAGAAAATATCTCATAAATAATATACCAAAGTAATTTATCTCAATCATGAAATTTTAAATCAAGCCTTTGAAAATATCAAATAACCCATGAGTTTTTCTAAATTTTAAAAGTTTTGAAAAGAGAGGATAGCTTGCTTTTAGTGGGCTCATTTTAAGCCTCTTGACACTTTGATTGGCTCTTTGAGCATCTTTTGATTTTTGATACACTTTTGTGTATATTCTTTTTATTTCAACTTGGCGCCTTTGCCACTTCCCCCCCCCTTTTTTTTTTGCAAGCTAAATTCTCTTTTACAATCTCTTAAAAATATTATTAGTTGTGAATATATCTTCTAGATATTAGAGAATAGGAGCTCTCTCTCTAACATAGGGAAGAACTAGTCACAAAACATAATCAAAATCATATGATATGTGCAATGGTAAGATTTCAATTAACTTGAAAGATATATAAAAACTTTGGACATTATATATAGGATAGATTATTGTAGCAAGATAAAAAGATCTTACTTTAAAAAAAAAAAACATTTGTTAAAATGAGATAGACTTTTGTTTAGAGAAAAAAATTGTAGCACTAAACGAGGTTAGAAAGAGGGAAACCATCAACGATGTCTCCCTTTAACCGATTTAGAGATGCTAATCATTGGCTTTAAATCTCAAAAGTTTAAAAGTTTGAAAAATCATCATATAGAAAACCAAAGAAAGTCAAACAACTAAAACAGCAAAATAGCTAGCACGAAAAACAAACAAAATAATTATTTAATTAATAAAGCATTTCAAGAAATTATGAAGCAGCAAGTTTAAGCAATTATGAGCTGCGAGCCTCTATTTTGTCCAAGTATCCTATGCTTCTCACAAGATCTTTGGTGAGAGCAATCCTGCAAGAATCAATAACTATCAGATTTAGGAACCCAAAAAAGTTTGGGTCCCTTCTTATGAATAGTAGAAAGTGATGCTTGTGTGTTATGCTGTGAATTATGCAATTTTGGTCTCCACACCCAATGTGTACTATGATGAACAGTGCAAGTGTATGAGATGTGTCCTAGCATGTCACATGAAAAACATCTAACTCCAGGAAAAGAATTTCTTAAATGATTAGAGTTATAATGCCTCTTCCTAGGTTTTGGCTTTTGATCAAATATGTGTGTCATCCATTTTCCTTTAAGTGAGTCCAATTCATTTTTAAGCCTCAAGTTAGTATTTTTTAAGACATCATTTTAAATCCTCAAATTTTGCTTTCCCTCTTCAGGTTTCTTAAAATCAAATTTGAGTGAGGTGTGTGAAGCTTTTAATGCATCATGCTCATCAATTAATTCCGAATACTTTTTGCTTAATTCATCAAATTCATCAAGTAGAGCCATGTGATTTGAATCAATCGTAGAATGATCTTTGAGAATGATTTCATGCTCTTTTTATATATTTAAAAGTTCCAACTTCAAACTAGCATGAGTTTTCTTAAGTTTTTTCTATGATGCATGAATTTTCTCACAAATTTTGAATAATTGATCATAAGTTGGTTTACATACATCTTCTTCATCACTTTGATCAAGATGATCTTCCGCCATTAAGCATAAGTTTGTTGTTTCATCTTCAGGTTCAGTCTCCGATGAATCAGATGCAGAATCTGCCCAAAACGCCTTTTGAAGTCTCTTTTTGTCCCTCCTAAACTTGGGTTTCTCCTCACCCTTTTCTTTGCTTGAGTGATCTTGTAGTGTAGGACAATCAACTCTGACATGTCCAGGCTTCCTGCATTTAAAACAAACAACATCAGAAGATCCTTTAAAATATTTGTTATCCTTACCTTTTCTTCAATTTTGATGATGCTTGTGCTTCTTCCTTAGAAAGCTTTTGAATTGCCTTGTGATTAAGGCAATGTCATCTCTTTCAGACCAGGAAGAATCAGAGTTCCTATTGTTGACCTTCAATGCCACAGTTTTCTCCTTCTTTTTCTCACCTGCATTAAGATTTCTTTGATTCACCCCTTGCTCGTAAGCAATGAGTGAGCCAAGTAAATTATCAATCAAATAAGTGTTTAAATCCTTAGATTCAGTGATTGCAGTGATTTTATCATCAAAAGACGAAGGCAAGCATCTTAAAATCTTGTTTACTTTTTCATAATTTGAAAGTTCTCTTCCTAAGGCATGCAAAGAAGTTACAATTTGAGTAAACCTTGTATACATTTCAGAAATCGATTCAGAATGTTTCATACAAAAACGTTCGTAGTCATGCAAGAGAATATTCAAACAAGATTGTTTCACTTCATTGGTTCCTTCATAAGTAATACACAACTTATCCCAAATCTCTTTTCCAGTAGAGCAAGTAGAGACACGTATGTAATCCTCAGATTTTAAAGCATAGAAAAAACAGTTCAAACACTTCTCTTTCATCGAAAGTCCATTCAGTAAAAGCAACTTCAGTTTTAATTCTGTTAATTTCACGAGAAGGTGGAGAATATCCTTCTTTAATAAGCATCCACATGCGGTAATCAGTTGATTGCAGAAAAGTAGACATGCGGCTTTTCCAAAAATCAAAAGGAAGGTTATCAAACAAAGGAGGTAGTGTAATAGAATATTCTTTAGTTGTATTATGATTCCCAAAGTTAGCCATGGATCAAATTCAAAAAGTTTTCAAACTCAGCTTTTATGAACCTCGCTCTGATACCACTTGAAAGTTCGTCAGGAATTTTAGGCCCTATGAACTAGTCCCGAGGCTAACCAAGAGAGGGGGGGGGGGGGGGGGGTTGAATTGGTATTTTAAAAATCATTAAACAAAAAGAATAATTATCTCAAAACAAAGTCACTACATAAAAATAAGTGCGAAAAATTAAAGTGTGAAAGCAGTAAAAAGAACACCAGGGTTTATAGTGGTTCGGTTAACTTGACCTACGTCCACTCCCCGGAGGCGCCCTCCGAGTATTGCACTACCAACGTGACTCTCCTTTAGCCTCCACAGCTAGGAGGAGAAGCCCTTACAAAAACACCTCCTTTTTGCCACCCCGGCAAGGTAGAGAACCCCACTTCTTTTGCTTCCTTCTAAAGAAGGCAGAGAACCTCGATCGTTCGCTGAAGCTTACCTCTCCCAACCCTTCCAAGGATAAGAGACTCTATGGAAGAAGATGTGGAACAATGCTTGGAGAAACCCTTGTGAACTCCCTTATAAGCTCCCCCTCATAAGATCCTCTCTCTCTCTCCCTCTCTCTCTCTCTCTCTCTCTCCTTTAGGTTTTCTCAGGTCAAGACAGCAGCCAAGGATGTTCAAAAATGTTGATCAATAGCTCTTAAATAGAAGAGCTTCAAAGGAGCTCAATAATTATAAGTTGCCGAGTTTATCGTCCAGGATGATAATAATATCGTCCTGTACGATCAGTTCAAATCACAGAAGATCGGCCAGAACATCGCCCTGAAGATGATCTGGATGATTGAAAATTGGCTTGATCATCTAGGATGATCTCACGATCATCTCGACCGATCAGTTCAAATCAGAGAAAAAAGGGGTTCCCAACATTTCCATGTACTAGTCCTCCTGTGTAAAAAATTGGTGAAGGAAAAAACCTTCACTCAGAGAGAGGAGGTTGAGTGTACTTTTAAGCATACAAACCTTTTTAATGGAGGGTAGTAGGGATTTATAAAATAGTCTACTTCTAATAGAATAACCAATAATTGGAGCCTTAAAAAACCTCCTCATCCAACAACTGGATGACATTGCTCTGTAGGGAGATATATGTTAAAGGAAAATCCTTGGTGGCATGGTTATGGTTTGTAAGTCTTTCTAGTTGAGGGAAACAGGGGCATGAGCAACCAAATATGGGGAGGAATGAGATGGGGGATGGGAGATGGGCGAAATCTAAAGGATTAAAGGCCATGATAAAAAGGTTAAAAGAAGGAAAAAAGGTGGAGATCAAAATAATACTAATAACTTTTATTTTCTTTCCATAAAAGATCCCCTTAAAAAAAAAGAAATTGATAACCTTTTAAAAAACTAGGCAAGTAATTATGAACATATGACATATGTAAAAAAATTCATTACACACTAAATATTTCATATATTTCTTGCTTATTAATATGTCTTGCATAGTTTGACTTAATCAATATTTTTCATTTTATTTTATTTATATTAAATTTGACTTTCTATTTCTATAATGCTTATATGTGGACAAGTATGGTCATTAAAATTTTTTGTGGCCAAACTTGTTGTATCAAAAAAGGGTTAACATGTCATCAAGTTTGACAAGAAGTTGATTTTCTCAATTTGAATTTGACATATCTAATTATAAATGGTTTGCACCTCTATCAATCTACATAAAGATAGTTAAGCACTACTTTCAAAACCAATAGCAGTTCTAGTGGAATAGTTGTTATCATTGGATCCTAAAAAACCTTTAAATATGAGATGTACACTTGTAAAGCCAACATTAGCTAGTAATAATAATAATAATAATAATAATAACTTGCTACAGTAATTAATAACTTGGCTTTTCTTAATATAATATACAACTTCTAACTTTCTCTGCTGAATTATAATAGAGACTTCTTTTCCTTCATGGTATCAGAGACTTAACCTCACCCGCCAGCTATCTTCTCCAATGGTGAACTCCTCCACATCCCAAAATACTGAAGATGCTCCAGAAGCCTCTCTCGAAACACCTCATATCCCATCCTCTCCAAAGTTCATCATCTCTAACATCAAATCCATTATCCCAACCCAGTTATCCAATGACAACTACCCTATATAGAAATCAGAGATAACGAAGATGTTTCATGCTAGTGGCTTTGCTAGCTTCCATGATCCTGTTGTCACAATATCTCATAGACTTCTTATTCAAACGAGCATATCCACTATTCCAAATCCCACCTACAGTCAGTGGCTATTAATCAACCAAAACCTAATAGCAGCCATTTGTTCCATAATTATTCTAGCCATTCTTCTTTATATCCTCAATCTTGACTCCTGTCGTAATATATAACTAACCATCGAGCGACATCTTCAAGACTCCAATCGATCTTGATCCATACAACTAAAAAAGGAGCTACATAATGTATCTATGACAAACCTCTCCGTGACCTTGTACCTCACCATAATCAAAATGCTCGTTGATAATATTGCACTAGTTAATCTAAAAGATATACTTTTATACAACATAAATGGACTACTAGCCAGTACTAAGCATTTAAAATAGCTATCAGAACCAAGCTAACACCAATCAACCTTGATAATCTGTATTTGCTTCACTTCAGCGAAGAAATAAATCTAGCTTTTGAATATACACATGAAAAAATTGCCTCAGACATTCATACAACCCTCTACGCAGCTCGCGGACATGGCAGACGAGGTCAAGGTAACTTCACTCACAACTATAATAATCAGCAATCCAATCATAATTGCAACACTGAATCTACCATAGTTACCTGCCAGAGAAGAAATGTCAATCCGCCCCATCTTGCTGACACCATTTCAATTCCCAGATTCTCCCAAAGCTTTTGTAGCTACTCCTACACCAAAATCCCCATATTAGTACATCGACTCCAGAGCTTCTTCCTACCTCACCAATAGTATTGAACATCTTCATCTTCCTATTGAATATAATGGTTCAGACAAAGTCATAGTAGACGATAGCATCTTTAGTTACCATTGCTCGCTTCGGTTCTAGCATCCTGCCCACTTAACTTGTAAGCTTCTTCTCCCTAATATATTTCATGTTCCTGGTCTCTCTTACGATCTTCTTTCAAACAATTCCATTTCCATTGATGCAAATGGATACACCATTAAAGATCCAAAAATAAATTTTGTTCTCATTTTGGGTCCCAGTCATGATGGTCTGTATCCCATTCCTCTGTCTACATACCAACAAGCCTTCCTCACATCAATCTCTTCCTCACTCAAATGACATCAACGCCTATGTCATCCAAATAGCCAAGTAATAGCAACAATCTATAGACAAAATTGAGTTTTATGATTCCTTACTTTTTCTACTTTTTGCTCTATATGTATTTCCTTAAAAGGCCATAGATTACCCTTTTATAGATCTACAAAATGCAAAACACAACCATTAGAACTAATCTATTCTGATGTTTGGGGACCTTCCCCCATTATCTCCACACAAGGCTACAAAAACTATGTTAATTTCATAGATGATTACTTGTAGTTTGTTTGGTTGTTTCATACGCATTTCAAATCTAATGTATTTCTCATTTCAAAACATTCAAAAACACTTTTGAAAATCAACTCTTCACAAAATAAAATGCATTCGTATAGATGGTGGCAATGAATTTGTCAAGCTTCATTTAAAATATTTCCTAAGTACTCATGGTATACACTTGAACAAAATGGTGTCGTAGAATGAAAACATCATCATCTTCCTAAGATGCCCAGATCCTTCTCCATACAGCTCACCTAGCATATCACTTATGGCCAGATATAATTCTAACGGCTACATACATTATAAACTGTCTACCAACTCCAATAACTCATAGCAAATCTCCCCATAGATTCTTCATTAAATTATACATCAATACTCCTACATATGCACATTTGGATGTCTCTGTTATCCTTTTCTTCAACCCCACATGCATTACAAACTAGCTCCTTGAGCAGCCCCATGCATCTTCATTATCTACCTTGATTCCCACAAAGGCTATATATGTCTTCATGCACATCGCTCGCATATCCATTTCACACCATCTTATCTTTGATGAAAATTCCTTCACCTATGAACTCACTTCTTCTTCCATAGAAGACCAAAAATTTTCTCCAAATCCACCACTACATGCCTGAATCCCCCCTTAACCAACATCTCACTCATCAATCAATCCCATGCCCATTTTTACCACTTCCTCTCCCACTCCAACTCTTTCCTCCCCTCCTTCTCCCCGCATACAATAGTCCTCGCTTATGACTTCAGCAGCCCCTCCACCATAACCATCCAACTACTCAACCCACTTAGTGATCAGTAGATCCAAAATTGGTTCTCTCAAACCCAAAATAATCACCTTTCTTCTTCATCAAATTTCTACTACCAATATCTCCACCCTACCTAATCACACCACCTTTTCAGATGATCACAAACATCACCATGGGCGCTAAGCTATGGTAGCTAAATTCCTATCACTTCAACATCAACGAACATGGACACTTTTCCTTCCCCATCCAACACATCAATTCTCGATTGTAGGTGGACTTACCAGACCAAATATCACACCAATGGCTCTGTAGCTCATTACGAAGGTTGCCTCATTGCTCAGGGCCACAAACAATCCTATGGCATTAACTACCATGAGACTTTCATTCCCGTGGCAAAAATGCCCTCCATTAGAGTTCTTCTAACTATTGCACTAAACAAGACCTGGCACGTTCACTAACTAGACATGGTGAATATATTTCTTTACAGTAATCTCCATGAGATAATCTATATGTATCAACCAAAAGGCTTTGAAGATTCCAACCACCCTGACTATGTCTGCCTACTATATAAAGCACTCTACAGCCTTATGCAGACCCCAAGGCAATGGTTTATGACCTTCTCCAAATATATTCACTCCCTCGGCTTCACTCAAAGTAAGTCTGATCCATATCTACCTATCCTTCAAAAATAGCAATTGCAACTCTACCTCCTCATCTATGTCGATGACATATTACTCACTAGTAATAGTCCTTTAGCTTTATTCAAACTAATCCATGATCTCAACAATCATTTATCTATGAAACACCTTGGCAATTAACATCTTTCTTGGTATTCACATTGCATCCTCTCCCCACTCTTATTTTCTCTCACAAGCCACATATGCCACCTCTATACTACATAAAGTCAAGCCGCAAAACTACAACTCAGTCTCAAATCCAAACTTCACACTTGTTCAATATCAATTAGGTTGTTAAACCTAAGCTTATGTCTCAGCGGCTAACCAAGAGGGGGTGAATTGGTAATTAAAAAATTTTATCCCACTTTAAAATTTAGAATCGAGAAAATTAACTTTAGTGAATTTTATAGAAAACATTTTTCAACCACAAGTTAGAAACAGTAAAACAAAAATAAAAGTAGCGAAAAAATAAAAGACACGAGATTTATAGTGGTTCGGTCAAACACGACCTACATCCACTCCCCGGAGGCACCCTCCGAGTATTGCACTAATACCACTAGTGACTCTCCTTTTGCACCCACAGCAAGGCGAACAAGCCTTTACAAAACTCTCTTCCACCACTACCCAGTGCGGTAGAGAACCGTCGTCCTTTTACACTCTTCTTAGTGTTGGCAAAGAACCGTCCGTCCTTTTACACTCTCCCAGTGTAGGCAGAGAACCCTTCATCTATTTACACTCTCCAAGTGTCGGTAGAGAACCAGATCTCCATGCAGATCTTCTTCACAAGAAATCTTGAAGGAAGAGAGAAAAGAGTGAAGTAATCAAAAATCACAAGTTGAGACACTTACCTTTGAGTACCAAGTGAAACCTTCATGCTCCAGTAGTTAGAATCCTCCTTCAAACACTCTCTCACACTCTCTCCTTGACTTTCCTTTCAGTAGGCACGAAGATCAGTAGGCAAAAAGATTAAGTGGCAGTTTATATTGGACTTTATATAGGAAAGACACAAAAAATCATCCAAAAATTGCTAAAATTCAAGTCTGTCAGCAGTGGATCGTCCCGTACGATCGTGGATCATCCAGGACGATGTTACTTAATTCAGTTGGAAATGAACCCAATGTGTATTGGTACAAACTAACTTCGTACACGTTAATCATCCCATACGAACATGGTTCGTCCGGTACGAACGGTTATATATAGGTCGGTTCCAAAAATTGTAGGAAGTTGCCAAATTTTTAAGAGTCGGTGCGCTTCATCCTGGCACAAATATGAGTTCATCCAGATGAAATTTTACAGAGGACATTTTGTCCTAACACGAATATGGATTTTGTTTGAACGAAAATTTTCCAGAGGACATTTCGTCCTAGGATGAATTGGAGTTCATCTGGACGAAAATTTTTCGGAGAGCATTTCATCCTGGGAAGAATTGGAGTTCATCTGGATGAAAATTTTCCATAGAGCATTTCATCCTGGGATGAATAGGAAATTCATTTGAACAAAAATTTTCCAGAGCCCACTTCGTACTGGGACGAATATGAAATTCGTCTTGGACGATCAGGACTTAGAAAAATTTTCTCTTCTGAGGAAATAACTGACATGATCATCCCATACGATCAGTATAAATTTTTAAAGATCTCCTCAAGTGTGTGTGTGTTTATTTACTCAATTACAATCACTCCCTCTCAAACTTAATTCAAAGAAAAGTACAAGCTTCAATTTACAAAATATCTCAAGCTGAATTTGATTTGAAGTCTTCAGTAGTCTAGAGTTTGATTTTCCTAAAATGTTAGTCCACACAAGAGCAAAATAAATTTTCCAAAAAGTGTTAGGAGATAACAACACATAAAATAATAATATTTGGAATTATCAAAATTATATAAGTTGCAAGAATGTACAATATGTAAATAGTAACTCTCTTAACCATCTTCCCCTTTTTGATGATGGCAAAATAATTATTGTTTGTATAATTTTCAAATTTTAAGAATCTTCTAAACTCCCCCTGAATTGATGAACATATGAAAATAAGGAGGCTTTAGACAATAATTTTATCTTTTTCCTCTTTTTTTTATTGTAAAATACAACAGAAACAATACGAAACAAAAATATGTAAAATACAATATAAACAAGGATACAAAAAGACAAAGATACGAAAAGATACGAACAAATAATATTTTCTCCCCCTTTTTGACAACAATAAAAAGTGAAGAAGAAAAAACCATAAATATAAGCAGTCACATGATAATACTGTGATAATTGATCTTTGAAAGTGATTGAATTAAATTTTGCAAATAAAATCAAATCATTAGGCAAATCAATATGATTCATAGGATTTAAGAAGTGATATAACATTGATAATAAAAAGTACATATCAAAAACATGAATCAATTTAGACACTAAGAAAAAGAATATCATTGCATAAAGGATGAATATAAAATTTGTATATTTCAAATTTCAATACAAAATATAAATATACAGAAGATCAATTTGAATTAAGAGATCAAAAGATTATAGAAAGAAATAACTACCACATGTGATGCTTTGCGCATCTTTTTCAAATTTGTGGCACATTTTTGTGCATCTTTTCACTTGTGGGTTTATTTTGTGCATCTTTTTCAAATTGCGAACCTTTGCGCATTCCTTTTGATTTTTGTACATTTTTCAAGAGTAATTGTATTTTTTCCAAAATCAATAATAAAAAATTTAAAATTTTTCTAAGTGCATAAATATTTATTGATAAGTGAAATACAAAATAAGAAAACATCACGATTGCAATAATAATATTAAACATTAATATAGTCTAATAAGAGACATGAAATTGACAATCTTAATAATATCAAGTTATAAGCTAAACTTAAATTTAGAAAAATTAGATTTTTTAATGAATTCAATTTTTAGTTACACTTCAACTTATAGCACTTTTAAGATCAAAAATTTTAAAGATTATCATATTGGCTAACACACATTTCAAAACAAGATTAAAGCCAAAATAAAATAACTTAAATTGATACCAAAATAAAGGATATTACAATCTAATCAAATGATATCAATATGACATAGAACTCAAATTCTAAAAACATCAAATGAAAATCAACACAATTAAAACAAAATACATAATAATCTAAGACATCACAATACTAACACATCAACTAAAGAAAAATAAAAACATAATCAAGTACATGAAATCATTCTGAAGGTCCTTGATCTGGAGGAGGAGGTGCAGCACCGAAAAAGTTGAAATAGCTACTCATCATAAGCATATTAGAATTTATATCGTTTATCTGTTCTCGCATAAATACCATATCTTGAGTGTACTGTATATCCTCCTGCTACATATAAGCTTCAATTTGATCAAACCTTTGAACAAAGTGAGTCTCTAAACAGTTAAATCTTTGAACCACATCCTGATAATTTGGTTCATTAGCAGGTGCAGGTGCAGCTTCATGTTCTTCCTCAGTATCACTAATGACATGTGTTTTACTTGGTTCATCTTTATTGAAGATTGCTCTAAATGATCAGTTGTTGTAGTAGAGCAGTTCTTCAAAATCTTGGTCCGGATGAACTAAATTGTACTTCTTCTCCAGAATGTAAGCCACTAAATGTCCTAAGGCAATGTTGTTCTTTCTTTTATGTACAACATGACCAATTTTAGAAAGTCCATAAAGATAGTCAAGAATAAGTTGGGCTTCATCTATTGGTTGGTCAATCATAATCAAGTAGGTTACCATAGAAAGAAGAGAAGTAATGTTGATTTTATCACTAGCTTTAGGAATTATAGAAGTTTTAAGAACATGCTGGATGATACAAGCATTTCGAACGAGACTGGATACTTTAGGCATATGCTCGTTAAAAATGATTCCTCTAATCACTGTATTAATTTCAGACTATTCAAATTCAGAAGTGGTGGTCAAGGTAAGTGCTCTAGTTCCCTTAGTTCTTAACTTTAAAAAGATTCCTAGGTCAGCCTTGGTGATTTCAACTTTTTTTTAAAGACATAGGAACGGATTACAGAATGGTCGGAGTTGAAAGACATGTTTGCCAGGAAATAGTAAAAGGTTTCTTTGTTGTAGAGATAAACTAGTGTGAGGATGAAACCAAACTAAGTGGAGCCAAACAAGTACATTACCTTAAAGGTTAATTATTCCTGAAGGAGAACTCTAGAGGGTGTGATCTTAGCGGACACGAATTTGAGAAAAGACTCTTCATTTGCTTTGGAAAGAAAGTTATTGGAAGAGTTTCTAGGTGGTCCCTTGGCTAGAATCTTTTGTCGCTTGCTTGAACAAGCCATTAAAAAGGATCTAAAGGAAGAAAGGTTTTGAAAGTGATGTGTGAGTGATGACTATTTAATTCAAAAGCCCGCCAATTTATTGAAAAATAATTGTTCATATAGATGAAATTATTTTTGTCCCGTACGAAATTCGATTCATCCCGTATGAAAAAATTTCATATGGACGAATGAATGAGTCCAAAATAAAATGTCTTTTCGTAATCACACAACTTACGAAGCATCCTTTCGAACATACTTTTGACCAAATGATCGTACAGATGAACAGGTGTTCATCCTGGACGACAGAACTTATGATCGTTTTAATGACAGTTGAAATCATCCCCCACATCAAACCACCATGTGTTCGTTCAGATGAACCAAATATTTTTACGTATGAAATATAGCATTAAAAACTACCTTATCCATTTAGCTAACATTCAATCGTCCCGTCGTTTGAATAATTTAGTCCTAGACGATCGTGATGATCGTACAGATGAAGTGAAAAATTAAAAATTGAAAAACTGCAAGCAAACGGTTTAAATCCGACATATTGACACACTACACAATTTATCCCGTATAAAAAAAATTTCATCCCGAACGATTGTCACTCAAAATCTTTAAAACATGCACTCAATAAAAAAAAACTAAAATACAAACACAACAAAAAATGCATAAAATCACAAAAATAAAAACTCAAATATAGAAAATCACAAACACAAGATAAACAAAATCATAAAAACATACAAAAACATTAACTAGAAAACACATATCAATGTTGCAAAAAACATTTTTAATTAAGCATTCAAATCAATTACACCAAGCCTTATTCTTAATGCACTGAAGGTATCAAAGGCTAAAGATTTTGTAAAAATGTCTGCAAGTTAATTTTCAGTAGAAACATGAGTGAATTCAATTTCTCCTTTAGATACATGATCCCTTATGAAATGATGCCTTATGTCTATATGTTTGGTTCTTGAATGTTGAATATAATTTTTAGAAATATAAATAGCACTAGTGTTATCACAATAAATTAGAATAGTATCTATAGTTAATCGTAAATCAATCAACTGTTATGTCAACCAAAGTACTTATGCCACACAACTTTTTAATGCAATGTATTCAACTTCTGCAGTAGATAGGGCTACTGAATTTTGTTTTCTACTGGACCAAGAGACTAAAGAATTTCTAATAAACTGACATGTTCCAGAAGTGCTCTTTCTATCCACCCTATAACCTGCAAAATCAGAACCTGAATAACCAATTATTTCAAATGAAGAGCTAAACTTAGGATACTAAATTCCTAAGTTCTTAGTTCCTAGCAGATATCTTAGAATCCCTTTTACTACTGTCAAATGTGCTTCTTTTGGATCTGATTGAAATCTAGCACACAAACAAACACTAAACATGATATCGAGCCGGCTAGCTGTCAAGTAAAGTAAAGATCCAATTATCCCTCTAAATTTCTTTTGATCAATATATTTTCCCTTAGGGTCCTTATCCAACTAAACTGAGGAACTCATAGGTGTACTAGCAGGTTTAGCATTGTCCATTTCATACTTTTTGAGGATGTCCTTAATATATTTTGACTGACTAAGAAATGTACCCTCCTCAATTTGCTTAATGCTAAATCCTAGAAAGTAACTTAAATCTCCCATTAGACTCATCTCAAATTCTCTACTCATTATTTTAAAAAAATCATCACAAAGATTTTTATTTGAAGATCCAAAGATGATGTCATCCACATAAATTTGTACAATGAGTATATCCTTTCCAAATCTCTTCAAAAAGAGAGTTGTATCTACACTTCCTTTTTCAAATAATCTTTCAAGTAGGAAGGTGCTCAACCTCTTATACCAAGCCCTAGGTGTCTGTTTCAATCCATATAATGCCTTTTTTAATTTGAAAACATGATTTGGGTATTTAGAATTTTTAAAACCTGGTGGTTGTTCTACAGAAACATCTTCTTGAATTATCCTATTTAAAAAGGCACTTTTCACATCCATTTGGTACAGTTTCAATCCTCTAAAACAGACAAAGGCTAACAAAACTCTAATTGCTTCAAGTCTAGCAACAGGGGCAAAAGTCTCCTCAAAATCAATCCCTTCAATCTGATTATACCCCTAAGCAACTAATCTAGCCTTATTTCTAATGACTACTCCTAAATCATTCATTTTATTTTTGAATACCCACTTAGTTCCAACTACATTTTGATCATTTGGCCTTGTAGTAAGTTCCCAAACTTTATTTCTTACAAATTGATTTAACTCTTCTTGCATGGCCAAAATCTAAAATTCATCCAAAAGTGCTTGATCAATATTAGTGGGTTCTATTATTGAAATAAAGACTGAATGATTGACTTCTTTGTTTAATCCACGCCTAGTCCTTACACCCTCACTAGGTTCACCAATTATCAACTCCTTTGGGTGGTTTTTAGAAAATCTCAAATCTCTAGGCAAAGGGTTTTCTATCTCTAAATTTTCTTCCAAATTTTCATCCAAATTAATTTTATCAATCTTTTAGGAGTTATCCAAAATCTCTTCTTCTACAATATTTGGATCTTCCAACATTTCAGATTCATCAAAAATAATATGTGTGGTCTCCTCAATTATCAAAGTTCTTCTATTGAACACTCTATAAGATTTTCCAACACTTGAGTATCCAACAAAAAGTCCTTCATCTGATTTTGGATCAAATTTTCCTAAGGCAGATTCTCCATTATTATGTATAAAGACCTTGCAACCAAAAATATATAAATGAGACAAATTAGGTGTTCTTCATTTTAGCAACTCATAGGGTATTTTATTTAGTTTAGATCTCACATTCACCCTATTCAGAACATAACATGCAGTGATAACTGCCTCAGCCCAAAAGTATTTAGGAAGTGAGTATTTTGCCAACATTGCTTGGGCGGCATCTATTAATATTCTGTTTTTCCTTTCGACTACCCCATTCTACTGAGGGGTTCTAGGTGCAGAAAAATTATGATCATTTCCTTTCTCCTTACAAAAATTCTCAAATCTTTCATTTTCAAATTCTCCTCCATGATCACTTTGTATAGTCATGATTTCACACCTAAGTTTTTTTTTAATCCAAGTTAAAAAAATTTTAAATTTTTCAAATGATTCAATCTTATGAAATAGAAATCTAACCGATATGAATCTTGAATAATCATTCACAATCACAAATTCGTATACCTTCCCTCCTAGACTTATAGTTCCAACTGGTTCAAAAAGATTCATATACAAAATCTCCAATGGTTCACTAGTTCTAAGATACTTATTGGACTTAAAAGAAGACTTTACTTGTTTTCCTAATTGGCATGCATCACAAAGGTGGTCCTTAGTAAAGTCTAGTTTTGGTATACCTCTCACTAAGTCCTTTTGGGTAATCCTCCTAAGGTTTTTCATGCTAGAATGACAAAGTCTCCTATGCCAAAGACATGACTCATCAGAAATAATTTTTAAACAAAAAGTAGTAGGAGATTGAATGCAATTCAAGTCTAGCATATAAACATTATTTACCCTTATACCATTCAAAATATCATTTCCATTTAGGCTTAAAATGCAACTAGTAGGAAAAAATTTTACACAATATTTTTTGTCACATAGCTGACTTATACTTAACAAATTATGCTTTAAGCCTTCTACCAATAACACATTTTCAATATAAAATTTTTTAAGATTTCTAATCATACCTGTCTCAATCACCTTCCTTGTGGTGTTATCTCCAAGCGTAACCTTACCTCCTCTCCTGGCTTCCAGTGATATGAATTGTGCAGTATCTCTAGTCATATGCTTTGAACATCCGCTGTCCAGGTACCATATGCTCTCACGAGGTCTTGTGTGTGAGCGAACCTGTAAGATTATCAAATGTTAGACATGGAAACCCAAATAAGATTGGGTTCTCCTTTTGGCAATTTATAAAGAGATGCATGTATGATATATCTAGGTTTATGCATCTTAGGTTTCCACACCAAATAAGTTTTCTTATTCAAAGTACAGGTGTGAGTTATGTGTCCAATCAATCCACAATTGTTATATTTGACTTTTAGAAAATGATTCCTAAGTCTACTACTATTCATCTATCTATTTAGGGACCGCATAAATTTAGGATACAAAATAGGATTAATGAAATCTTTAAGTTTAGGGAGTATCCTATTATCCTCGAGAGCTTTTATCGTTAATTTGTAAAATGAATTCATATCTTCCAAAATTCGATTTGCATAATTCGATCTATAAATCTTGCTCTCCGATTTATCCTTAAAATTTTGAAAATCTTTTTCAAGTTTTGCATAGGATGATTTTAAATTTTCATGATTTTTATTCAAGTTATCAAACTCATCAAGTAATTTCATGTGGTTGTCATCAATTAAAGCATGATCTTTTCTAAAGATTTCATGATTCTTTTGTAGTTCTTCAAATTCTAAACTTAAACTAGCATGCATTTTCTTTATTTTCCTATATACATCATGCACGTGTTCAGAAACTTCAAAAAGTTCATTATAACTTAAGTCACATGCCTCTTCTTGATCTGACTGATCAAGACTATCGACCATTAAGCATAGATTAGTGACTTCCTCTTCCTTTTCTATCTCTGACGAGTCCGCCCAAAAGCTCGTTGGAATTTCTTCTTACCCTTCTTCACAAAAGGTTTCTCCTCTACCTTCTCCTTGCTAGAGGTGGCTTTGCGTTTTGGGCATTCTATCTTAATATGTCCAGGTTTCCTACACTCATAGAAAATCACATCATTTGAAACCTTAACATTTCTATTGAATTTACCTTTATTCCATTGCTGGCGTCTCCTTTGCTTCCTCTTCAGAAAGCTTCTGAATTGTCTAGTCACCAATGTGATGTCGTCTTCATCCTCAGGTTATGAGTGTTCACTCTCAGACTCCTCCACTTTTAGTGCTATGTTTTTCTCTTTTCGTGATTCGCCTGCATCAATCTTTCTTTAGCTAACTCCTTGCTCGTAAGCAATTAGCGAACCAAGAAGATTGTCAATAGAGTAAATATTTAGATTTTTAGACTCTATAATTATAGTAATTTTAGCATCATAAGCAGTAGGCAAATAATGAAAAATCTTATTAACCATTTCAACATTCGTTAGTTCCCTATCCAATGTATGTAAAGAGGTGACTATTTGTGTGGATATTGTGTACATATCAGAAATGGATTCATTAGGTTTCATGTGAAATAGTTCATAATCATGCAACAAAATATTAAGTCTAGATTGCTTAACCTCATTAGTCCCCTCATACGTTATACAAAGTCTATCCCATATGTCCTTTCCACTCTTGCAAGTAGAAACTCGCATGTAATCTTCTAATTTAAGTGCATAAAAGAAATTATTCATGCATTTGGCATTTAGTTGTGCTAAGTCACGTTCTTCTACTATCCAGTCCACAAAAGGTGTTTCAACTCTAACTCCGTCAACTAGTCTAGTTGGTTTTGTATACCCTTCATCAACTAAGATCCACATATGGTAATCAAGTGACTATAAAAATATAGACATGCGTGTTTTCCAAAAATTAAAAGGAATATTATCGAACAATGGAGGTCTAGTTATAGAGTAACCCTTAGGTGTATTTCGGTTCCCAAATGTAGCCATCTACGTTAATAAAAAAGTAGTCTAAACTTATGATTTTAAAACAAAGCACTGATACCACTTATTGACACTTGTTCAATATGTATTAGGTTATTAAACCTAAGCTTATGTCCCAGTGGCTAACCAAGAGGGGGGGGGGGGGGGGGTGAAGTGGAAATTAAAAAATTTTATCCCTCTTCAAAATTTAGAACCAAGAAAATTAACTTTAGTGAATTTTATAGAAAACTTTTTTCAATCACAAGTTAGAAACAGTAAAACAAAAATAAAAGTAACGGAAAAATAAAAGACATGAGATTTATAATGGTTTAGTCAAACACGACCTACATCCACTCCCTGGAGGCACCCTCCGAGTATTGCACTAATATCGCTAGTGACTCTCCTTTTGCACCCACAGTAATGCGGAGAAGCCTTTACTTTTTCAAAGTTTAAAAGTTCTCTTCCTAGTGCATGCAGTGAAGTAACTATCTAAGTAAACCTAGTATACATGTCAGAAATTGATTCATGAGGTTTCATACGAAAAAGTTCGTAGTCATGCAAGAGAATGTTCAAACGGGATTATTTAACCTCATTAGTGCCTTCATAGGTGATACACAATTTATCCCAAATTTCTTTACCAGTTTTGCAAGTGGAGACACATATGTAATCCTCAGATTTTAAAGCACAGAAAAAAGAGTTCAAACATTTTGCATTCAATTGAGCTAAATCTCGTTCATCGAAAGTCCATTCAGTAAAAGCAACTTCAGTTTTAACACCATTAATTTCATGAGAAGGTGGAGAATAACCTTCTTTGATAAGCATCCACATGCGATAATCAGTAGATTGTAAAAACATTGACATGCGGGTTTTTCAAAAATCAAAAGGTAAGTTGTCAAATAAGGGAGGTCGTGTAATTGAATAACCTTCCGTAGTGTTATGATTCTCAAAGTTAGCCATGGATCAAAATTCAAAAAGTTTTCAAACTCAGTTTTTATGAATCCCACTCTAATACCACTTGAAAGTTTGTTAGGGATGTTAAGCCCTATAGAACTAGCCCAAGCTAACCAAGAGGGGGGGTGAATTGGTATTTTAAAATTTTTCTTTTCACAAAGAACAAAAATCACATAAACCAAAATCACACCACGAGAAAAATAAATGCAAAAATTAAAGTGCGGAAGCAAGAAACAAGAATACAGAGATTTATAGTGGTTCGGCCAACTCGACCTACGTCCACTCCCCGGAGGCGCCCTCTGAGTATTGCACTACAATCGTGACTCTCCTTTAGCCCCCACAGCTAGGCGGAGAAGCTTTTACAAAGAACCTCCTTTTTGCCACCCCGACAAGGCAGAGAACCTATCTCCTTTTGCTTCCTCCTGAAGCTGGGAGAGAACTACAACCAGATGTTGACTCCTTAACTCTACCGACCCTTCCACGGACGAGAAACTCTAGACAAAGAAGAAGCAGAGCGATCCTTGAAGCAACCCTTGTGAATCCCTTCACAAGCTCCCCTTCACAAGATCCTCTCTCTCTTTCTCTCCTCAAGGCCTTCTCAGGTCAAGGCAGCAGCAAAAGATTCTTCAAAATGTTGAACAGGAGCTCTTAAATAGAAGAGCTTCAAATGAGCTCATTAATTGCAAATTGCCGACAATATCGTCCAGGCCGATATGGACATCGGCCTGGCTGATCAGTACAAATCTCAGAAGATCGGTCAGAGCACCGCCCTGAATGCAAACTGGACGATTTAAAATTGGCTTGATCATCCAGGCCGATCTCACGATCGTCCCGACCGATCAGTTCAAATCAAAGGAAAATCGTCCAGAGCATCGCCCTTGAATTCAAGCTGGCTGATATTTATCGTCCTGAAGTAACTAAGATTTTTTGAATAGATCGTCCTGGACGATCCTGCGTTCATCCAGGACGATATGATCATATCAATCATCCTTAATTACTCCCTTGATTTCCTGATCAATTAAGGCATAATTTGTGAATATCATTTAGGCTGATCAATGATCATTCTGGCTGATTATTAAAAAATACAGTATACCTTAATTGTCTATGGTGGCAACTTCTTTCTATTTTGAGCTTATCGTCCTGGCCGATACACGTATCATCCAGGACGATCTGTTAATGACGGCTGCCTTAATTAAGAATCCTTATTTAGACTTTCTATTTTAAGCCTGATTGGCCAGGACAATGTAAATATCATCCTGGCCGATGTGGGTAAAAACAGAAATTCTAAGTCTCTCAAGTGTGTGTGTGTAGGGTTACTTAGTATCAGTCTCTTTGAACATTACAAGTAGACTCAAGAAGAGAAAAATAAAAGTACAGACTGACTCAATCCCTAAACCTACGCAATCTTGAACTAGCTTCATTTGTTCGTCCGATCTTCGATTCCTGAAAAGTTAGAGGTAACAAGTAGTCCAAGAGAATTAATAGTGTTTCTCAATCATCAAAATATAAGTCATGAAAATAGATTTGTAACAATCTCCCCCTTTTTGATGATGGCAAAACACTAGTAGGAAAAACTCAATAAAAATAGCAATTCATTAAAATTTCAAAGTTACAAGCACATCAACTTTTCTTACCACAACCTACTCCCCATTTTGTCATCATAAAAAGAGGGTCCTAGACACACAAAGGAAAAAGAAAACAGAAACTAAAACAAACTACAAAAATAGAAAATAGATAATAAAAAGCACAGACTAAAAAAAGATGGACCTTGATCATCAGATGGAGGTGGTGGAGATGGCTACTGAAAGTAGCTGGCAAGCATGGTAAATTGAGCATTGAACCAGGCGATGTCCTGGTCATGCTGCTGCTGTTGGTGAGTAATGTAGCTGTCAAAACGGGCTAAATCCTTAGTGCAGTGCTGCTCGTAGCTGGCAATGTCCTCAGAGTGTTGCTTCTCCTGTGCAGTAACGTAAGCGTCAAAGCGGTTCTCCCATCGATCAAACCTCTCTATTAACTGATCAAACGGTGAGTGCTGGTGGAGAGGAATAGGATTATGAATGAGAGCGGGAGCAGGAGCCTCCTCCTCCCCAGCCCCCCGAGGTTCCTCATCCCCAGGGTGGAGACGAGTACTATGAAGGGAACTGAAGGAACTGTTTGAGTAGAAGAGAGTTGGGAGGTCAGATGGAATAGGATACTGAAGTTGATATTTGGTTTCAAGGACATAGGCTATGATGTGTCCTAAAGCTAGATTGGGTTTTCTCTTATAACCTGGATCGCAGATTGTGGTTAAGTGATCAATGTACCAAAAAATTAAGTCCGCAGTATTAAATTCTCTATGTGCCATGATGTAGAAAGTAGTTAGGGAAAGTAGAGGGGTGATGTAGATTCGGTCCCCGACTTTTAGAATTATGGAGGTGCGAAGGACATGTTGGATTGTCCTAGCATCTTTGACTAAAGAGCTAGTCTCTTCAACATGAAAAGGTGCATTGGTCTGGCGAATGAAGTGATTTACCGTGGACCAGTCAAAGTCAAGATCTAAAGCGATTAAGTGCAGCTTATCCTCGATGGTGGATAGATGTAAAAGTTCAACACAGTCCTGATATGTGATTTCGATAGGGCGTCGATTCACATAGGAGGTCAGGGCTGTGAAGGTAGGATTTATGTGAAGGTTTGCGAAGAATTCTTAAAGAAGCTCGGTATTAAAGGGAAAAGCAAGAGACATAATGAAACAAAGGGAGGTGTGAGCGAAAAGATCCATTACCGGATATGAAATGTGGGCAGGATTGATGATTTTGGAGACAGTTATCCCACATTCTTTGTAACGATGGTAAGCAGCTTCATCTTTTGCCTCCCTGAAATGAGGGTCAATCCTAGCCCTCGAAGAACTCCCAGAAGTTTGTCGAACACGTTTCCCACCAGCCGTAAAAAGGAGTTAGCAAGAAAACATAAGAGAAGAAGGGATGTGAAGTGAAAACCATGGCTGGAATGGCCAGAATTTAAAGAAGTGGCCATATCGTCCAGGCCGATCGCAGAATCATCCAGGACAATATGGCACAATAATTGCGTACAGGACGATTGGTCAAAAAGGCAGTCCGATCGTCCGAGCCGATCAGATATCGGCCAGGACGATTCGACACAGGCGATCATCCCGAGGAGTCAAGCCGGACGACCGTTAAAAAAGCAGATCGTCGGGGCAGATTAGGTGTATCGTCCAGGACGATGCACAATAATTGATCGTACCGACCGAAGTTAAAACATTTTAAATATGTGTTACGTGTATCGTCCAGGATGAACAGTGGATCGGCCTAGATGATTGTCAAATAATGGATCGTCCGGGGCCGATTTTAAAGATTCAAACGTGCTGACACGTGGATCATCCAGGACGATCTAGTGTATCGGCCAGGACGATGCCCATAAAATGCATCGGTCGAGATGAAATATTCTATCGGCCAGGACTATCATCATGATTGCAATAGAGTTCGATCAGATCGTCCAGGATGATATAGTATCGTCCAGGACGATGAGTTACAGTAAGCACAGAAAAGATCAGTAGATGGAATTTGAAGAGAATTTGCCCTATCGTCCAGGATGATAAAAGTATCGGCCAGAACGATGTGAGTAGAATATGAAAAACAATGAAGGATGGTGATGATCAAAGCCCTAAAAAATAAAACAAAAGAAAAGTAGAAGAAAAAGAAAAAAGAACAACGAAAAAAACACTAAAAACAAACAAGCTAATTTTTTTTATCAAAGCAATTCATATGAGAGTTTCTTAAATAATTTAAACTTTAGAGTTTCAAAAGATCAATAGGTTAACAAATTTTAATCGGAAGAAGGTAGAATATCTAATTCTGTTAACCCTAGATCGGACATCCTTTAGGGTATAAATTGTCTTTTGAAAAACATATGCCTAACTCAAAATAACTAAATAGGATAAAGAGAAGATCCATTCACAACTTGTTTACAAAGAAAATATCTCATAAATAATATATCAAAGTAAATTTTCTCAATCATGGAATTTGAAATCAAGCCTTTGAAAATCTCACATAACCCATAAGTTCTTCTAAGTTTTAAAAGTTTTGAAAAGAGAGGATAGCTTGCTTTTTAGTGGGCTCATTTTATGCCTCTTGAATCTTTGATTGGCTCTTTGAGCATCTTTTGATTTTTGATACACATTTGTGTATTATTATTATTATTATTATTTCAATTTGGCGTCATTGGCCTCTTTTCTTTTTAATTCTTGCAAGCTAAAAGCTCTTTAACAAAAACCTTTAAAAAGAACCTTAGTTGTGAGTATATGCTCCAAATATTAGAGAATAAGAGCTCTCTTTCTAATATAGGGAAGAATATCCCACAAAACAAAACTAAAAATCATATGATCAGTGCAAAGGCAAGATCTCAAATAACTTGAGAGATATATAAGAACTTTGGATATTATGCACAAGATAGATTTTTTATAGTAAGAAAAAAGGAATCTTAGTTTCAAAAACCATTGGCTAAAATGAGTTAGACTTTTGTACAGAAAAGAAAAATTATACCACTAAACAAGGTCAGAAGGAGAAAAACCATCAACGGTATTCCTTCCTTTAACTGATTTAGAAATGCTAAACATAATCTCTAAAACTCCAAAATTTAAAGAGCTTAAAAAATAATCATATAGGAAACCAAACATAAAAATCAAAATGAAAACAAAGCAAACTAGAACAACACAAAGCAAGCACACAACAAAAAATAACACAAGACTAATAAAAAAAATCATTTCAAGAAATTATGAAGCAGCGAGTTTAAGCAATTTTGAGCTGCGAGCCTCCTTTTGTCCAGTTATCTTATGCTCCCATGAGGTTTTTGGTGAGAGCACACCTGCAAAACTCAATAACAGTCAGATTTAGGAACCCAACCTAGTTTGGGTCCCTTATTAGGAAAGGGAGAATATAATGCAGGTGTGGTATGCTGTGAATCATGTATCTTAGGTCTCCACACCCAATGTGTACTATGGTGAACAGTGCAAGTGTGTGAGATGTGTCATAGCATGCCACAATAAAAACTTCTAACTCCAGGAAAATGATTTCTTAAATAATTTGAGTTATAATGCCTCTTCCTAGGTTTTGGCTTTGGATTCAAAGTGGGAGTCTTCCAATTTTCCTTAAGTGTATCCAATTCATTTCTAATCCTCAAGTTTGTACTTTTTAGAACATCGTTCTCAATCATCAAGATTTTTTCTTTCTCTTTTGATTTCTTGAAATTAGATTCAAGTGTTGTGTGTGAAACTTTTAATGCATCATGCTCATTAATTAATTCTGAATGCTTTTTGTTCAAATCATCAAATTTATCAAGAAGAGCCATGTGATTAGAATCAATTGTTAAATGATCTTTAAGAATGACTTCATACTCTTTTTGCAAATTTACAAGTTCCACTTTTAAGCTAGCATGAGTCTTCTTAAGTTTTTTGTATGTTGCATGGATTTTCACACAAATCTCAAACAATTGATCATAAGTTGGTTTACATACCTCTTTCTCATCACTTTACTCAAGATGATCTTCCTCCATTAAGCAAAGGTTTGTAGTCTCTTCCTCTGGTTCAATCTTAGAGGAATTAGTACCAGATTCTGCCCAGAACGCCTTTTGGACTCTCTTCTTGTCCTTCCTAGACTTAGGTTTCTCCTCACCTTTTTCCTTTTCTTTGGTCGAGTGATCTTGAAGTGTAGGAAAGTCGACTCTCACATGTCCAGGCTTCTTACATTCATAACAAACAACATTAAAAGATCCTTTAGAATGTTTATTATCCATACCTTTTCTCCAATGATGCTTTTGTTTCTTCCTTAGAAAGCTTTTGAATTGTCTTATGATGAAGGCAACTTCATCGCTTTCAGACCCGAAAGATTCAGAATCTGATTTGTGTGCCTTCAATGCAACTATTTTCTCCTTTTCTCACCTGCATCAAGATTTCTTTAATTCACCCCTTGCTCGTAAGCAATGAGTAAGCCAAGTAAGTTATCAATAGAATAAGTGTTTAAATCCTTAGATTCAGTGATTGCAGTGATTTTAGCATCATATGACGAAGGTAAGCATCTCAAAATCTTGTTTACTTTTTCAAAGTTTGAAAGTTCTCTTCTTAGTGCATGCAGTGAAGCAACTATCTGAGTAAACCTAGTATACATGTCAGAAATTGATTCATGAGGTTTCATACAAAAAAGTTCGTAGTCATGCAAGAGAATATTCAAACGTGATTGTTTAACCTCATTAGTGACTTCACAGGTGATATACAATTTATCCCAAATTTCTTTACCAGTTTTGCAAGTGGAGACACGCATGTAATCCTCAGATTTTAAAGCACAGAAAAAATAGTTCAAATATTTTGCATTCAATTGAGTTAAATCTCGTTCATCGAAAGTCCATTCAGTAAAAGCAACTTCAGTTTTAACACCATTAATTTCACAAGAAGGTGAAGAATAACCTTCTTTGATAAGCATCCACATGTGATAATCAGTAGATTATAAAAACGATGACATGCGGATTTTTCAGAAATAAAAAGGTAAGTTGTTAAACAAGGGAGGTCGTGTAATTGAATAACCTTCCATAGTGTTACGATTCCCAAGGTTAGCCATGGTTCAAAATTTAAAAAGTTTTCAAACTCAGTTTTTATGAATCCCGCTCTGATACCACTTGAAAGTTTGTTAGGAATGTTAAGCCCTATAGAACTGGCCCAAGCTAACCAAGAAGGGGGGTGAATTGGTATTTTAAAAATTTTCTTTTCACAAAGAACAAAAATCACATAAACCAAAATCACACCACGAGAAAAATAAATGCGGAAATTAAAGTGCGGAAGCAACAAACAAGAACACAGAGATTTATAGTGGTTCGGTCAACTCGACCTACATCCACTCCCCGGAGGCGCCCTCCGAGTATTGCACTACAATCGTGACTCTCCTTTAGCCTCCAAACCTAGGCGAGGAAGCCTTTACAAAGAACCTCCTTTTTTCCACCCCGGCAAGGCAGAGAAACTATCTCCTTTTGCTTCCTCCTGAAGCTGGCAGAGAACCAAAACCAGATGCTGACTCCTTGTTAATGATAGTTGCTATTTGCATGGTTTACATTCTTGCAACTTATATAGTTTTGATGATTCCAAATATTATTATTCTTTGTGTAGTTATCTCCTAACAATTTTTAGAAGTTTTGTATTTGCTATTGTATGTACTAACATTTCAGGTGAATCAAACTCTCAAACATGAAGACTTTAAATCAAATTCAGCAAGAAATTCTTTTGAATTTTAAAGTTTAATAATGTCATTTTAATTGAGAGGAGTGATTGTAATTGAGTGAATAACAACATACACACACACATAAGGAGATCATATAATTTTTATACTGATCGTACGGGACGATATCAGTTCGTACGGGACGATCAGACAGTTATCTCCTATTAAGATCACATGGAACGAATAGGTACTAGCTAGAAAAATTTTCAAAGTCTTATTCATCCGGGACAAAATTAAATATCATCCGGGATGATTTGCTCTCTGTAAGAATTTTGTCCAAACAAAATTAATTATCGTAAAGGACGATTTGCTCTCTGTAAGAATTTCGTCCAGACGAACCTATTTTCGTCCAGACGATATAACCGACTTAGGACAATTTTTCTATATTCATTCTGCAGTTTTTGGAACCAACCTGGTTATAACCGTTCGTATCGGACGAACTTGGTTTGTACGGGACGATCAGCTTGTACGAAATCATTTTGTACACATATACAATCAGGTTTGTTTCAAGGCATTTAAGTAAAATTGTCCGGGATGATTTTCGATTGTACGGGACGATCTTGTACATGATAACTTGAAATCTACCGTTTTTAGATGGTTTTTCTTGTCTCTTCTATAAATAGGCTATTCTAAACTGCAACTTAATTTTTTTGGTCATTGATATTCGTGCCTATTGAGAAGAGAGTCAAGGAGAGAGTGTGAGAGAGCAATTGAAGGAGATTTCTTGCCATTGGAGCGTAAAGGTTTCACTTGGTACTTAAGGGTAAGTGTTTCCACTTTCAAGTTTGAGATTACTTCACTCCTCTCTCTTTTCTTTTAGATTGGACTTGTGAAGAAGAACTTGGAAGAAGATCCGGTTCTTTGTCGACACTTGGAAAGTGTGAACAGCCGAGGGTTTTCTGCCCACACTAGGAGAGTATGAAAAGATGAAGGGTTCTCTGCCTACACTTGGAGGGTGTGAAAGGACGAAGGGTTTTCTTCCCACACTAGGAGAGTGTGAAAGGACGAAGGGTTCTCTGCCTACACTTGGAGGGTGTGAAAGGACGAAGGGTTCTCTGCCTACACTTGGAGGGTGTGAAAGGATGATAGTACTCTGCCAACAATGGGAATAGTGTGAAAGGATGAACAGTTCTCTGCCGACATCGGGGGAGTGTGAAAGGACGAACGGTTTTCTGCCACACCGGGTAGTGGTGAAAGGAGTTTGTAAAGGCTTCTCCTCCTTGCTGTGGGTGCTAAAGGAGAGTCACTATTGGTATTAGTGCAATACTCAGAGGGTGCCTCTAGGGAGTCAATGTAGGTCTGATTTTGATCGAACCACTATAAATCTGGTGTCATTTATTTTTCGCTGCTTATTTACATTTTATGTTTAAAACTTTGTGGTTGAAAACGTTTTCTGGAAAAATTCACAAACTAAAGTTTTGTTTCCATTAAATTTTCAAAGAAGGTTAAAATTTTTAATTACCAATTCACCCCCCCCCCCCCTCTTGGTTAGCCTTGGGATATTTAATTAGGCTTAATATCCTAATTCTTATTGAATGTGTTCCAACAAGTAGTATTAGAGCTTTGCTTCAAAATCATAAGTTTAGACTACTTTTTGATTAACGTAGATGGCTACATTTGGAAACAGAAATACACCTAATGGTTATTCTATTACTAGACCTCCACTGTTTAAAAACATTCCTTTTGATTTTTGGAAAACATGCATGTCTACATTTTTACAGTCACTTGATTATCGCATGTGGATTTTAGTTTAGGAAGGGTATACAAAACCAACTAGATTAGTTGATGGAGTAAGAGTTGAAACATCTGTTACTGAATGGACTATAGAAGAACGTGACTTAGCACAACTTAATGCTAAATGCTTGAATAGTTTCTTTTATGCTTTAAAATCAGAAGATTACATGTGGGTTTCTTCTTGCAAAAGTGGAAAGGACATATGGGATAGACTTTGTATAACATATGAGGGGACTAATGAGGTTAAGCAATCTAGACTTAATATCTTGTTGCATGATTATGAACTGTTTCGCATGAAATCAAATGAATCAATTTCTAAAATGTACACGAGATTCACACAAATTGTCACCTCTTTGCATGCTTTAGGTAGAGAGTTAACTAATGCTGAAATTGTTAATAAAATTTTGCGATGCTTGCCTACTACTTATGATGCTAAAATTACTGCAATTACAGAGTCTAAAAATCTAAACATATATTCCATTGACAATCTTCTTGGATCGCTAATTGCTTACGAGTAAGGAGTTAGCTCAAGAAAGATTGATGCAGGTGAACCACGAAGGGAGAAGAATATAGCATTGAATATGGAAGAGTCTGAAAGTGAAAATTTACAACCTGAGGATGAAGATGACATTGCTTTAATGACTAGACAATTCAGAAGCTTTTTGAAGAGGAAGCAAAAGAGACGCCAACAATGGAATAGAGGTAAGTTCAATAGAAATGCAAAATTTTCTAATGAAGTTATTTGATATGAATGCAGGAAACCTGGACATATAAAGACTGAATGCCCATTACTCAAAGCAAATCCTAGCAAAAAGAAAGTAGAGGAGAAACCATTTGTGAAAAAGGGCAAAAAGAAGTTCCAAAGAGCTTTTTGGGCGGACTCAGCTTCAGATTCATCGGAGACAGAAAAAGAAGAGGAAGTCACTAATTTGTGCTTAATGACCGATATACTTGATCATTTAGATCAAGAAGAGGTATGTGACTTAACATATGATGAACTTTTTTAAGTTTCTGAACACATGCATGAAGCATATAGGAAGACAAAGAAATTGCATGCTAGCCTTTGTTTGGGATTGGAAGATCTTAAAAAGGAACATAAAATCCTTAGGAATGATCATGCTTTAATTGATAATAACCACATGAAATTACTTGATGAGTTTGATGAGTTGAATAAGAACCTTGAATGTTATAAATCATCCTTTGAAAAACTTGAGAAAGATTTTAAAATTTTTAAGGATGAATCGGAGAGCACTTTATAGATCAAATTATACAAATCGGATTTTGAAAGATATGAATTCATATTATATTTTGAAGATAAAAGCTTTTGAGGATAATAGGATACCTCCAAAACTTGAAGATTTCACTAATCCTATTTTTTATCCTAAATTTATGCAATCCCTAAAAAATGAAATGAATGGTAGAAGATTTAGGAATAATGTTAAATGCAATATTTGTGGATTGATTGGTCATATAGGTCACACCTGTACTTCGAGGATGAAAAATTATATGGTGTGGAAACCTAAGATGCATAACCCTAGACATATCATACATACATCTTTTTATAAATTGCCAAAAGGTAAACCCAAACTTGTTTGGGTTCCCAGGTCTAACGTTTGATGTTTTTGCAGGATGGCTCTCACACAAGGCCTCGTGAGATTCTACACAATTCATTTCGCTAGAAGCCAGGAGTGGAGGCAAGGTTACACTTGGAGATAACACCACAAGGAAGGTGATTGGGTCAGGTATAATTGGTAATATTAAGAATTTTTTCATTGAAAATATGCTATTGGTAGAAGGCTTAAAGCATAACTTGTTAAGTATTAGTCAGCTATGTAATAAAGGTTATTGTGTCAAATTTTTTTCTACTAGCTGCATATTAAGCCTTAAAAGTAAGGATGTTTTAAATAGAAAAAGGGTAAACAATGTCTATATGCTAGATTTGAATTGCTTTCATACTCCTACTGCTTTTTATTTGAAAACTGTATCTGATGAGTCATGGCTTTGGCATAGGAGACTTTGTCACTCTAGCATGAAAAATTTTAGGAGAATTATCCAAAAAGACTTAGTGAGAGAAATACCAAAACTAGACTTTATTAAGGACCACATTTGTGATGCATGTCAATTAGGTAAACAAGTGAAGTCCTCTTTTCAAATAAATAAGGATCTTAGAACAAGTAAACCTTTGGAAATTTTGCATATGGATCTTTTTGGACCAGTTGGAACAGTAAGTCTAGGAGGAAAGGTATATGGATTTGTGATTGTGGATGATTACACTAGATTCACTTGGGTTAGATTTCTATTTCATAAGACTGAATCATTTGAGGAATTTAATTAGAAACTTTACAACTTGGATTCAAAGAATACTTGGGTGTGAAATCATAAATATACAAAGTGATTATGGAGGAGAATTTGAAAATGAAAAATTTGAAAACTTTTGTAAGGAAAATGGAATAGATCACAACTTTTCTGCACCTAGAACCCCTCAACAGAATGGAATAGTCGAAAGTGAAAGTTCGTTCGGGATGTTAAGCCCTATGAACTTAGTCCCAAGCTAACCAAGAGGGGGGGTGAATTGGTATTTTAAAAATTCTTGAGACAAAGAAATAAATTCACAAACCAAATCACACCACCAAACCAAATGCGGAATTTAAAAGTGCGGAAGCAAAAATAAGAACACAAGATTTATAGTGGTTCGGTCGACTAGACCTACGTCCACTCCTTGGAGGCACCCTCCAAGTATTGCACTACAAAACGTGACTCTCCTTTAGCCCCCACAGCTAGGCGGAGAAGCCCTCACAAGAAACTCCTTTTTGCCACCCCGGCAAGGCAGAGAACCTACCACCTTTTGCTTCCTCCTGAAGCTGGCAGAGAACCACAACCAAAAGCAAAACTCCTTACCTCTACCGACCCTTTCAAGGATGAGAAACTCCAGACGAAAGACAAGCAGAGCGATCCTTGAGCAACCCTTGTGAATCCCCTCACAAGCTCCCCCTCACAAGATCCTCTCTCTTTCCCTCTCTCTCTTTCTCTCCTCAAGGTCTTCTCAGGTCAAGGCAGCAGCCAAAGGTCTCTTCAAAACGTTGAAGAAGAGCTCTTTAAATAGAAGAGCTCAAGAGGAGCTCATTAATTGCAAGTAGCCGACTTTATCGTCCAGGCCGATATGGACATCGGCCTGGCCGATTAGTACAAATTAAGGAAGATCGGCCAGAGCACAGCCCTGGGAACAGTCCTGGACGATTGAAATTTGGCGATCGTCCAGGCCGATTTCACGATCGTCCTGGCCGATTAGTTCAAATCAGAGGTAAATCGTCCTGAGCACAGCCCTGGGAACAGTCCTGGCCGATTGAAATTTGGCTTGATCGTCCAGGCCGATCTTACGATCGTCCTGGCCGATCTTACGATCGTCCTGGCCGATATGATCGTATCAATCATCCTTAATTACTCTCTTGATTTCCTGATCAATTAAGGCATAATTTGGTAATTTTGTCCAGGCCGATCCTGGAATCGTCCTAGACGATAATTTAAAATTCAGTATGCCTAAACTGTTTAAGGCGGCTATTTCTTTCTATTTTGAGCTTATTGTCCTGGCCGATACACGTATCGTCCAGGCCGATATGTTAATGTCGGCTGCCTTAATTAAGAATCCTTAATTAGACTTTCTGTTTTAAGCTGATCGTCCCGGATGATATAAATATCGGCCGGGCCGATGTGGGTAAAAACAGAATTTCTAAGCCTCTCAAGTGTGTGTGTGAAGGGTTACTTAGCATCAGTCTTTTTGATTATTACAAGTAGACTCAAAAGGTGAAAAAATAAAATTACAGACTGACTCAACCCTAAACCTACGCGATCCTGGACTTGGCTTCCTCTTGATCGTCCGATCTTCGATTCCTGAAAAGTTAGAAGCAACAAGTAGTCCAAGAGAGATAGTGTTTGTCAATCATCAAAACATAAGCTATGAAAAAGTAGATTTGCAACAATCTACCCCTTTTTGATGATGGCAAACACAAGTAGGAAAATTTCATTAAAACACCGCAAGGTTACAAAATTCAAGACCAAACAGTTTTTTCCTACACCCTACTCCCCCTTTTGTCATCACAAAAAGAGGGTCTAGAAACACAAGAAAAAGACTATCAAGCACATAAAAAAGACATGAAACAAACAACACAAAATACCGACTAAAATAATGAGGGATCCAGATCATCAGATGGAGGTGGTGGAGGTGGCTGCTGAAAGTAGGTGGCAAGTGTGGTGAACTGAGCATTGAACCAGGTGATGTCCTGGTCATGCTGCTGCTACTGCTGAGCAACGAAACTGTCAAATCGGGCTAAATCCTCAGCGCGGTGTTGCTCGTAGCGGGTAATGTCCTCTGAGTGTTGCTGCTCCTGAGCAACAACGTAGGCGTCAAACCGAGTCTCCCAACGATCAAATCTCTCAATCAACTGAGCAAAGGGTGAGTGCTGGTGGAGAGGGACAGGATCTGGAATGGGAGCGGGAGCGGGAGCCTCCTCCTCTCTAGCCCCCCAATTTTCCCCATCTCCTGGGTGAAGACGAGTACTATGAAGTGCAGTGAAGGAATTGTTTGAGTAGTAGGTAGGGTGAAGGTCAGGATGATTAGGGTATTGGAGATTGTATTTGGTTTCAAGGACATAGGCAATGATGTGTCCTAAGGCTAGATTGGGCTTTCTCTTATGGCCTGGGTCGCGAATTGTAGTTAGGTGATCGATGTAGCGAAAGAGTAGATTAGCAGCATTGAATTCTCTTTGGGCCATAATGTTGAAGGTAGTGAGGGACATTAGAGGGGTGATGTGAATCCGGTCCCCGACTTTTGGGATTATGGATGTGCGAAGGACATGTTGGATTGTCCTAGCATCTTTGACCAAAGAGCTAGTCTCTCCAACATGGAAATGTGTATTGGTCTGACGAAGGAAGTGATTCGCCGTAGACCAGTCAAAATCAGGATCAGTGGCTATTTGGTGCAGCTTATCCCCAGTGGTGGATAGCTGTAGAAGATCAACACAGTCCTGATATGTGATTTCGACAGGGCGTCGATTCACATAGGAGGTCATGACTGTGAAGGTGTGGTTAATGCGTAGGTTAGCAAAAAATTCAGCGAGAAGTTCGGAAGAGAAAGGGAAGGCGAGAGTGAGTATAAAACAAAGAGAGGTGTGGGCAAAAAGGTCCATTACCGGGTATGAGAGATATGCTGGATTGATTATCCGGGACAGGGTGACGCCACTTTCCTTGTAGCGATGATAGGCAGCCTGATCTTCTGCCTCCCTGAATCGAGGGTCGAGGGTCGCCCTCGAAGAACTCCCGGATGCCTGACGAATACGTTTCCCACCAGCCATCTGAGAGAGGTAGCAGGAAAACACAAAAGAGTTGAAGGAAGAGGGTGAGAAAAATGGCTGGAATTGGCCTGAATTTAAAGAAACGGCCCTATCGTCCTGGCCGATCGCAGAATCGTCCAGGCCGATAGATAACAATAATTGTGTACAGGCCGATTGGTCAAAAAAGAGGTCCGATCGGCCGGGCCGATCAAATATCGGCCAGGCCGAATAGACACAGGCGATCGGCCCGAGGAGTCAGGCCGAACGACCGTTGAAAAAGCAGATCGTCCGGGCCGATTAGGTGTATCGTCCGGGACGATGCACAATAATTGATCGTACCGGCCGAAGTTAAAACATTTAAAATGCTTGCCACGTGTATCGTCCAGGACGAACAGTGGATCGTCCCGGCCGATTGTCCAATAATGGATCGTCCGAGGCCGAATTTAAAGATCAAAACGTACTGACACGTGGATTGTCCAGGACGATCCAGTGTATCGGCCAGGACGATGCACATAAAATGCATCGGCCAGACAAAATACTATCAGTCAGGACCAAGAGTTCGATCAAATCGTCCAGGACGATGTGGGATCGTCCGGGACGATGAGTTAGGGTTTTCAAACGAAAAGGTCAGCAGATGGATTTTGAACAGAATTTGTCATATCGTCCAGGACGATAAGGGGATCGGCCAGGACGATGTAACTAGGAATTGAATTTAAAGAAAAAATGGTGATGATCAAGACCCTCAAAAAATAAAGAAACAGTCAAAACACAGACAAATAAATAAAAAAAAATAAGGAACACATGAAAACAAATATTTTCGAACTTGTAATATTTCTATTTTTTTTAATTTTTTTTATTTTTTTTATTTTATTTATGGAGGCATCATATGAGAATTCTTTTCAAAAAGTTAAGCCTTTTAAAGTTCCAAGAGATCAATAAGTTTAACAAATCTCAATTAGAAGAAGGTAGAATATCTGATTTTGTTAACCCTTGATCAGACATCCTTCAGGGTACAAAAATTCTTTTGGAAACCAAAAATCCAGCTTAGAATAACTAATAGGGATAATAAGATCCATTCAAAGCTTGTTTACAAAGAAAATATCTCATATTTAATAAACCAAAGTAATTTTTCTCAATCATGGAAATTGAAATCAAGTCTTTGAACACATCACATAATTAATGAGTTTTCTAAGTTTTAAGAGTTTTACCAAAGAGAGAATAGCTTGCATTTAGTGGGCTCATTTTATGCCTCTTGTCATTTGATTTGCTCTTTTGAGCATTTTTTGATTCTTTGATACACTTTTGTGTATATAGCATTCTTTTCAATTTTGGCTTCATTGGCCTCTTTCCTTTTTAACTTTTGCAAGCTAGAAATTCTTTAATATACTCTTAAAAAGAAACTTAGTTGTGAGTATATCCTCCAAATATTAGAGAATAGGGGCTCTCTCTCTAACATAGGGAAGAACAATCCACAACACAAAATCAAAATCATGTAAAAAAAATGCAATGGCAAGATTTCAAAAGCTTGAATGATAACTAAAAACTTTGGCTATTATGCATAAGATAAATTATTGTAGCAAGATAAGAAAAAGATCTTAATTAACAGGCTATTGGTTAAACCGAGTTTAGACTTTTGTTTTAGAGAAAAAAAATCATACCACTAAATAAAGTCTGAAGGAGGGAAAACATCAACAGAAAACTCCCTTTAACTAATTTTGAAAAGCTAAATCACTATCTCAAAAAAAAAACTCCAAAATCTAAAAGTTTGAAAGGACTAATCATATGAGGGTCAAAATTAAAAAGCAACGTGTAAACAAAACAAAACAAAACAAAACAAATGAAAAATAAAGCAAACTAAAATCAATACAAAGTGAGCACAAAAACTAAAAAAAAAATAAAAGACACACAAAACTAATGTTTCAAGCACGTGATAAAGCAGCGAATTTAAGCAATTTTTGAGCTGCAAGCCTCCTTATGTCCAGTTATCGTATGCTCCCATGAGGGCTTTGGTGAGAGCACACCTGCAAAACTCAACAACAGTCAGATTTAGGAACCCAAACAAGTTTGGGATCCTTCTTAGAAAAAGTAGAATGTAATGCAGGTAAGGTATGCTGTGAATCATGCATTTTAGGTCTCCACACCCAATGAGTACTACGATGAACGGTGCAAGTGTGTGAGATGTGTCCTAGCATGCCACATGAGAAACATCTAATTCCAGGAAAGGGATTTCTTAGATGATTTGAGTTATAATGCCTCTTCCTAGGTTTTGGCTTAAGATCAACAGTGGAAGTCATCCGATCATTTTGAATCCTCAAATTTGTTCTCTTTAAGGCATCAATCTCAATCCTCAAATTTTTCTCAAGATCTTTAGATTTCTTAAGATCAAAACTAAGTGAGGTGTGTGAAACTTTTAATGCATTATGTTCATCAATTAATTCTAAATGTTTTTTGTTCAACTCATCAAATTCATCAAGAAGAGTCATGTGATTTGAATCAATCGTTGCATGGTCTTTGAGAAACACTTCATGCTCTTTTTGTAGATTTGAATGTTCTAATTTTAGGCTAGCATGAGTTTTCTTAAGTTTTTTGTATGATGCATGAATTTTTTCACAAATTTCAAACAATTCATCATAGGTTGGTTTACATACCTCTTCTTCATCACTTTGATTTTCTCCCATGAAACACAAATTCGTAGTCTCTTCCTCTGGTTCAGTCTCAGAGGAATCAGTACCAGATTCTGCCCAAAATCCTCTTTGGATTTTCTTCTTGTCCTTCCTTGACTTGGCTTTCTCCTCACCTTTTTCCTTTTCTTTGCTTGATTGATCTTGAAGTGTAGGGCAATCGGCTCTCACATGTCCAGGTTTCCTGCATTCAAAACAAACAACATCAGAAGATCCTTTAACATATTTGTGATCCTTACCTTTCCTCCAATTTTGATGATGCCTATGTTTCTTCCTTAGAAAGCTTTTGAATTGCCTTGTGATGAAGGCAACTTCATCGCTCTCAGACCCGGAAGATTCGGAATCCGATTTGTGCGCCTTCAGTGCGATTGTTTTCTCCTTTTTCTTCTCACCATCATCAAGACTTCTTTGATTCACACCTTGCTTGTAAGCAATGAGTGAGCCAAGTAAGTTATCAATGGAATAAGTATTCAAATCTTTTGATTCAGTGATTGCAATTATTTTTGCATCATAAGACGAAGGCAAGCATCTCAAAATCTTGTTAACTTTTTCATAATTCGAAAGCTCTTTTCCTAGTGCATGTAATGAAGTAACAATCTGAGTAAACCTAGTGTACATGTCAGAAATCGATTCATGAGGTTTCATATGAAAAAGTTCGTAGTCATGCAAGAGAAAGTTCAAACGGGTTTGCTTAACTTCATTAGTACCTTCATAGGTGATGCATAATTTATCCCAAATCTCTTTACCAGTTTTGCAAGTTGAAACACGCATGTAATCTTCAGATTTCAAAGTACAGAAAAAACAGTTCAAATATTTTGCATTTAACTGAGCCAAATCACGTTCATCGAAAGTCCATTCAGTAAAAGCAACTTCAGTTTTAATATCATTAATTTCACGAGAAGGTGGAGAATAACCTTCTTGAAAAAGCATCCACATGCGATAATCAGTAGATTGTAAAAACGTTGACATGCGGGTTTTCTAAAAATCAAAAGGTAAGTTGTCAAATAGAGGAGGTCGTGTAATCGAATAACCTTCTGTAGTGTTTCTATTTCCTATGTTAGCCATGGATCAAATTCAAAAAGTTTTCAAACTTAATTTTTCAAATCCCGCTCTGATACCACTTGAAAGTTCGTTCGGGATATTAAGCCCTATGAACTTAGTCCCAAGCTAACCAAGAGGGGGGGTGAATTGGTATTTTAAAAATTCTTGAGACAAAGAAATAAATTCACAAACCAAATCACACCACCAAACCAAATGCGGAATTTAAAAGTGCGGAAGCAAAAATAAGAACACAAGATTTATAGTGGTTCGGTCGACTAGACCTACGTCCACTCCTTGGAGGCACCCTCCAAGTATTGCACTACAAAACGTGACTCTCCTTTAGCCCCCACAGCTAGGCGGAGAATCCCTCACAAGAAACTCCTTTTTGCCACCCCAGCAAGGCAGAGAACCTACCACCTTTTGCTTCCTCCTGAAGCTGGCAGAGAACCACAACCAAAAGCAAAACTCCTTACCTCTACCGACCCTTCCACGGACGAGAAACTCCAGACGAAAGACAAACAGAGCGATCCTTGAGCAACCCTTGTGAATCCCCTCACAAGCTCCCCCTCACAAGATCCTCTCTCTCTCCCTCTCTCTCTTTCTCTCCTCAAGGTCTTCTCAGGTCAAGGCAGCAGCCAAAGGTCTATTCAAAATGTTGAAGAAGAGCTCTTTAAATAGAAGAGCTCAAGAGGAGCTCATTAATTGCAAGTAGCCGACTTTATCGTCCAGGCCGATATGGACATCGGCCTGGCCGATTAGTACAAATTAAGGAAGATCGGCCAGAGCACAGCCCTGGGAACAGTCCTGGACGATTGAAATTTGGCTTGATCGTCCAGGCCGGTCTCACGATCGTTCTGGCCGATTAGTTCAAATCAGAGGTAAATCGTCCTGAGCACAGCCCTGGGAACAGTCCTGGCCGATTGAAATTTGGCTTGATCATCCAGGCCGATCTTACGATCGTCCTGGCCGATATGATCGTATCAATCATCCTTAATTACTCCCTTGAATTCCTGATCAATTAAGGCATAATTTGGTAATTTCGTCCAGGCCGATCCTGGAATCGTCCTGGATGATAATTTAAAATTCAGTATGCCTAAACTGTTTAAGGCGGCTATCTCTTTCTATTTTGAGCTTATCGTCCTGGCCGATACACGTATCGTCCAGGCCGATATGTTAATGTCGGCTGCCTTAATTAAGAATCCTTAATTAGACTTTCTGTTTTAAGCTGATCGTCCCGGACGATATAAATATCGGCCGGGCCGATGTGGGTAAAAACAGAATTTCTAAGCCTCTCAAGTGTGTGTGTGAAGGGTTACTTAGCATCAGTCTTTTTGATTATTACAAGTAGACTCAAAAGGTGAAAAAATAAAATTACAGACTGACTCAACCCTAAACCTACGCGATCCTGGACTTGGCTTCCTCTTGATCGTCCGATCTTCGATTCCTGAAAAGTTAGTAGCAACAAGTAGTCCAAGAGAGATAGTGTTTGTCAATCATCAAAACATAAGCTACGAAAAAATAGATTTGCAACAGAAAGGAAAAACAAAACATTAATAGAAGCCGACCGAGCAATGTTAGCAGAATATTCACTTCCAAAATATTTTTGGGCTGAGGCGGTTAGCACTACATGTTATGTTCTGAATAGGGTGAATGTGAGATTAAAATTAAATAAAATATCCTATGAATTGCTAAAGGGTAGAACACCAAATTTGAGTCATTTGCATGTTTTTGGATGCAAGATGTTCATTCATAATAATGGGAAATTTGCCTTAAGAAAATTTAATCCAAAATCAGATGAGAGAATTTTTGTTGGATACTCAAGCGTTGGAAAATCTTTTAGAGTGTTCAATAAAAGAACTTTGAAAATTGAAGAGACCACACATGTTGTTTTTGATGAAATTGGAAATTTTGAAAAGCCAAAAATTATAGAAGGATAACTCCCAAAAGATTGAAAAGATAAATTTGGAAGAAAATTTGGAAGAAGGAATGGAAGAAAATTTGGAGATAGAAAACCCTTTGCCTAGAGATTTGAGATTTTCTAAAAACCACCCAAAGGAGTTGATAATTGGTGAGCCTAGTGAGGGTGTAAGGACTAGGCATGGATTAAGCAAAGAAGTTAATCATTCAGCCTTCATTTCAATAATTGAACCCACTAATATTGATCAAGCATTATTAGATGAATTTTGGATTTTGGCCATGCAGGAAGAGTTGAATTAATTTGTAAGAAATAAAGTTTGGGAATTAACCTCAAGGCCAAATGATCAAAGTGTAGTTGGAACTAAGTGGGTATTCAAAAATAAAATGAATGACTCAGGAATAGTCATTAGGAATAAGGCTAGATTAGTTGCTAAGGGGTATAATCAAATTGAAGGGATTGATTTTGAAGAGACTTTTGCCCCTGTAGCTAGACTTGAAGTAATTAGGATTTAAATTGTTTAAAATGGATGTTAAGAGTGCCTTTTTAAATGGGGTAATAGAAGAAGATATTTATGTAGAACAACCACCTGAATTTGAAAATTCTAAATACCCAAATCATATTTTTAAGTTAAAAAAGGCATTATATGGATTGAAACAGGCACCTAGAGCTTGGTATGAGAGGTTGAGCACTTTCTTACTTAAAAGATCATTTGAAAAAAGAAGTGTGGATACAACACTCTTTTTAAAGAAATTTAGAAAAGACATACTCATTGTTCAAATTTATGTGGATGATATCATTTTTGGATCTTCAAATAAAAACCTTTGTGATGAATTTTTTAAAACAATGAGTAATGAATTTGAAATGAGTTTAATGAGAGATTTAAGTTACTTTCTAGGCTTTAGCATTAAGCAAAATGAGGAAGGTACTTTTCTTAGTCAATCTAAATATCTTAAGGACATCCTCAAAAAGTATGAAATGGATAATGTTAAACTTGTTAGTACACCAATGAGTTCCTCAGTTCAGTTGGATAAAGATCCTAAGGGAAAATCTGTTGATCAAAAGAAATTTAGAGGGATAATTGGATCTTTACTTTACTTGACTGCTAGCCGACCTGATATCATGTTTAGTGTTTGCTTGTGTGCTAGATTTCAATCAGATCCAAAAGAATCACATTAGACAGCAGTGAAAAAGATTTTAAGATATCTGTTAGGAACTCAAAACTTAGGAATTTGTTATCCTAAGTTTAGTACTTCCTTTGAAATAATTGGTTATTCTGATTCAGACTTTGCAGGTTGTAGGGTGGATAAAAAAAATACTTCTGGAACATGTCAATTTATAGGAAATTCTTTAGTGTCATGGTCAAGTAGAAAACAAAACTCAATTTCCCTATCTACTGCAGAAGCTGAATACATTGCATTAGGAAGTTGTGTGGCACAAGTACTTTGGTTGAAACAATAGTTGATTGACTTAGGATTAACAATAGGCACTATTCCAATTTATTGTGATAACACTAGTTCTATTTGCACTTCTAAAAATCCTATTCAACATATAGACATAAGGCATCATTTCATAAGGGATCATGTTTCAAAAGGTGAAATTGAACTTACACATGTTTCTACTGAAAATTAACTTGCAGACATTTTTATAAAACCTTTAGCCTTTGATACTTTCAGTGCATTAAGAATAAGGCTTGGTGTGATTGATTTAAATGCTTAAATAAAAATATTTTTGCAATATTGATGTTTTGTTTTCATAGTTTGTTTTTATGTGATTTTGTGATTTTTGTTTGTTTTTGAGTGATTTTTATTTAGAGTCTGTACATTTTCGTTGTTCATTTTATTTTATGTGTTTATTTTTATTTGCTTTGATAAAAATACAAAAATAAAAATTTTGAAAGCAGATTGTCCGGGACGAAACTTTTCGTACGGGACGATGTGGTGGAATGCGTGAAACTGTCAGATTTTAAAACTGATTTGTGCAGTTTTTAAGTTTTTAAGTTCGTCTGTACGATACTCAGATCGTCCGGGATGAAATTTTTAAGTAACTGTGCAGAAAAACGAGAAAACGGTTGAGTGGATAAGGTAGTTTTTAATGAACTTCGTCTGTACGAATTTGGAGTTCGTCTGGACAAAAACATGGCGGTTCAATGTAGGAACTTTTATTTGGTCCGGTGCAAGGACCTAGAGGAAGGTTCGGTTTTGCCTAAAAAAGTGCAAATACCGAGTTTTTTGAAAAAATACCGAGTTTTTCAAAAAACTCGGTATTTGCACTTTTTGACTTATTTTTGTCTAAAACCGAACCTTCCTCTACATCCAGTGAAAGGACCTAATAATTGCTCTCAATGTAGGGGACGGTTTTAAAACTGCCATTAAAACGATCACAAGTGTGATCGTCTGGACGAACATGTGATCGTCTGTATGATCGGTCAAGTCAAGTCTTTACGAAAGGACAAATCGTAAGTTGTGTTGATTAAGAAAAGCAGTTTCATTTTGGACGAATTCGATCGTCTGTACGAAAGTTTTTTGTCCAGACGAACGATAATTTTCGTCCGGAATGAACCTTTTTCGTCCAGGACTAACGTATCATTTTCTTTAAATAAGATGGCTTTCTAACTCAACAATCACACTTCCAAACATCTCTTTCAATTCCTTTTGATTTCTAGATCAACAATGGCCTCCTCTAGCAAGCGTCAAAAGATTTTAGCGAAAAAACCTAAAAGGAATCCTTCCGAGAACTTTCTTTCAAAAGCAAATGAGGAATCCTTTCCTCGATTTGCCTCTACAAAAATCACTCCATCTCGCATTCTGATCTAGAGTGAGATAAACTTCAAGGTAATACATCTTTTCGCTTCCACTCAGTTTTAATTTATCCTAACTCTTATCCACCTCTACAATAAACAGATCTTCCTTTACTTCCTAGCAAATATGAGTTTCAACTCCGACCACTCTTCTGTCAGTTCTTTTGTTTTTAAACAAAAGGTTGAAATCACAAAGCATGACTTAGGTGCTTTTCTCAACTTAAGAATTGAAGGTATTAGAGCCCACACCCTTATGAACAATAACACCTTCAAGTGGTTTGAAATCAATAGGGTGATTAGAGGAAATAGCCTAAATGATCATATTTATAGAGTTTCTGGACTGACCAAAAATGCTCGAATCATCCAGCATATTCTTAGATCTTCTATTATTCCAAAAGCTGGTGATAGAATTAACATTACTCCTTTCTATTGTGACTTTTTTTATTATGGAAAATCAACCTATTGATGAAGCTCAACTTATCTTAGACTATCTTTATGGGCTTTCCGAAATTGGGCGTACTGATCAGAAAAGAAAAAAAAATATTGCATTAGGTCACTTAGTTACCTTTATTTTGAAAAAGAAATACAATCTAGTGCATCCTGATGAAGAGTTTGAAGAGCCGCTCTACTACAACGATGCTTCTTTTAGAGCGATCTTCAAGGAGGACAAAGGGAAATCACATGCCAGTGATTCTGAAGAAGAAGAAGAAGGAGCACAAACATCTGCACCTCAACCAAATTATCAGAATTTGATTGAGAGATTTGATAGACTTGAGACTCATTTTGATCAATGATTTGATCAAATTGATGCTCAACTTCAATAGCAGCAACAGGACATTAGTAATATGAGGAATGAAGTTCATGAAATTAATACCAATGTTATGTTGATGAATTCCTACTTCAACTTCTTTGGTGGTGTTCCTCCTTCTCCTCCTCCAGAAGAATAGAAATTTGGGTTTTGATTTTTTAGATGTTTCATATATCAATCTTTATTTTAGTTGTGTTTGTTTGAAAGTTAAGTGTATTTTCCTTTTGTATTAATATTGATATTATGAATTGATATTATAATTTTTTTATTAATATCAATATTTATTGTGTTTGCTTTAGATTTGAATTGTTTTTGAAATGTGTTTAAAATTTATGAATTTCATTAGTCTTTTTAATCTTAATTGTGCCTAAAATTAGATTGTAAATTGAGATTAATTTCATTAGAAAATCTAGTCTTTCTAAATTTAAATTATGTTTATAACTTGTTTTAATTAGAATTTTTAATTTCATGTTTTTCATTTAGACTACATTATATTTAATATTATTATTGCAATTTAGATGTTTTCTTATTTTGTATTTCATTTTTCAAATTATATATATACACTTAGAAAAGTTTAAAATTTTAGATTATTGTCTTTGGAAAGAATTCAATTACTCTTGAAAATTGTACAAATGTACAAAAAATCAAAAGTAATGCGCAAAAGTTCTCAAATGTGAAAAAGAGGCACGAAATAAGCCCAATGTAAAAAGATGCACAAAAATGTGCCATAAATTTGAAAAAGATGCGCAAAACGCCACATGTGGTAGTTTTCTTCTTTCCAGATTCTTTTAATCTCTTAATTCAAATTAATCTTATGTTCATTTATATTTTTATTGAAATTTGAAATATACAATTTTTAATACATCTTTCTTGCAATGATTTTCTTTATCTCAATGTCTAAATTGAATCATGTCTTTGATAAATTCTTCTAAGTTACAATGTTATATCACTTCTTAAATTCTATGAATTTCTATGATTTGTCTAATGTTTTTAATTTTATTTGCATACCTTATCTCAATCACTTTCAAGATTAAATTAGCAAATGAATTTCATATGATTACATACATTTCTTGTCTATTTCTTCTTCACTTTTTGTTGCTGTCAAAAAGGGGGAGAAATTATTTGTTTGTATTTTTATTTTGTGTTTTTGTTTTGTTTGTTTTGTGTTTTTATATTTTTGTGTTATTAGTCTTATAATTTTTTTTTTGTTTTCTTTGTTTGTTATAAAAATTTTGAAAAACAAAAATTATGATCTTTAGTTCAAAATGCCTCCTTTATTTTATGTATTCATCAATTCAGGGGGAGTTTAGGAGATTATTAAAATTTGAAATCCTACAAATAATAATTGTTTTGCCATCATCAAAAAGGGGGAGATTGTTAATGATAGTTGTTATTTGCATGTTTTACATTCTTGCAACTTGTATAGTTTTGATGATTCCAAATATTATTGTTCTTTGTGTAGTTATCTCCTAACAATTTTTAGAAGTTTTGTATTTATTCTTGTGTGTACTAACATTTCAGGTGAATCAAACTCTCAAACATGAAGACTTCAAATCAAATTCAGCAAGAAATTCTTTTGAATTTTGAAGTTTAAAAATGTCATTTTAATTGAGAGGGAGTGATTGTAATTGAGTGAATAAAAACATACACACACACATAAGGAGATCATATAAATTTTATATTGATCGTACGGGACGATATCAGTTCGTATGGGATGATCAGATAGTTATCTCCTATAAAGATCACATGGAACGAATAGGAACTGGCTAGAAAAATTTTCTAAGTCCTATTCGTCCGAGACGAAATTAAATATCATCCGGGACGATTTGCTCTCTGTAAGAACTTCGTCCAGACGAAATTAATTATCGTACAGGATGATTTGCTCTCTGTAAGAATTTCGTCCAGACGAACCTATTTTCGTCCAGACGATATAACCGACTTAGGACAATTTTTCTATATTCGTTCTGCAGTTTTTGGAACCAAACTGGTTATAACCGTTCATACCGGACGAACTTGGTTCGTACAGGACGATTAGCTTATACGAAATCATTTCGTACACATATACAAACAAGTTCATTTCAAGGCTTTTAAGTAAAATCGTCCGGGATGATTTTCGATCATACGGGACGATCTTGTACATGATAACTTGAAATTTGCCGTTTTTAGATGGTTTCTCTTGTCTCTTCTATAAATAGGCTATTCTAAACTGCAACTTAATCTTTTTGGTCATTGATCTTCGTGCCTATTGAGAAGAGAGTCAAGGAGAGAGTGTAAGAGAGCAATTGAAGGAGATTTCTTGCCATTGGAGTGTGAAGGTTTCACTTGGTACTAAAGGGTAAGTGTTTCCACTCTCAAGTTTGAGATTACTTCACTCTTCTCTCTTTTCTTTTAGATTGGACTTGTGAAGAAGATCTTGGAAGTAGATCCGATTCTCTGCCGACACTTGGAAAGTGTGAACAATCGAGGGTTCTCTGCCCACACTAGGAGAGTGTGAAAGGACGAAGGGTTCTCTACCTACACTTGGAGGGTGTGAAAGGACGAAGGGTTCTCTGCCCACATTAGGAGAGTGTGAAAGGATGAAGGGTTCTCTGCCTACACTTGGAGGGTGTGAAAGGACGAAGGGTTCTCTGCCTACACTTGGAGGGTGTGAAAGAACGACAGTACTCTGCCAACACTGGGAATAGTGTGAAAGAACAAACGATTCTCTGCCGACATCGGGGGAGTGTGAAAGGACGAACGGTTCTCTGCCGCACCGGGTAGTGGTGAAAAAAGTTTGTAAAGGCTTCTCCGCCTTGCTGTGGGTGCTAAAGGAGAGTCACTATTGGTATTAGCGCAATACTCAGAGGGTGCCTCTGGGAGTGGATGTAGGTCTGGTTTTGACCGAACCACTATAAATCTGGTGTCATTTATTTTCCGCTGCTTATTTACTTTTTGTGTTTAGAACTTTGTGGTTGAAAAAGTTTCCTAGAAAAATTAAAAACTAAAGTTTTGTTTCCATTAAAATTTTAAAGAGGGTTAAAATTTTTAATTACCAATTCACCCCCCTCTTGGTTAGCCTTGGGATATTTAATTAGGCTTAACATCCTAATTCTTATTGAACGAGTTCCAACACTCCTTACCTCTACCGACCCTTCTACAGACGAGAAACTCTAGACGAAGAAGAAGCAGAGTGATCCTTGAAGCAGCCCTTGTGAATCCCCTCACAAGCTCTCCCTCATAAGATCCTCTCTCTCTCCCTCTCTCTCTCTTTCTCTCCTCAAGTCCTTCTCAGGTCAAGGCAACAGCAAAAGATTGTTGAAAATGTTGAACACGAGCTGTTAAATAGAAGAGCTTCAAAGGAGCTCATTAATTGCAAGTTGCCGACAATATCGTCCAGGCCGATATGGACATCGGCCTGGCCGATCAGTACAAATCTCAGAAGATCGGCCAGAGCACCACCCTGAATGCAAACTGGACGATTTAAAATTGGCTTGATCGCCCAGGACGATCTCACGATCGTCCCGACCGATCAGTTCAAATCAAAGGAAAATCGTCCAGAGCATCGCTCTGAATTCAAGCTGGCCGATATTTATCATCCTGAAGTAACTAAGGTTTTTTGAATAGATCATCCTGGCCGATCCTGCGATCGTCCAGGACGATATGATCGTATCAATCATCCTTAATTACTCCCTTGATTTCCTAATCAATTAAGGCATAATTTGTGAATATCGTCAAGGCCGATCAATGATCGTCCTGGCCGATTATTAAAAAATACAGTATACCTTAATTGTATATGGCGGCAACTTCTTTCTATTTTGAGCTTATCGTCCTGGCCGATACACGTATCATCCAGGATGATCTGTTAATGACGGCTATCTTAATTAAGAATCCTTATTTAGACTTTTTGTTTTAAGCCTAATCGGCCAGGACGATGTAAATATCGTCCTGGCCGATGTGGGTAAAAATAGAAATTCTAAGTCTCTCAAGTGTGTGTGTGTGTAGGGTTACTTAGCATCAGTCTCTTTGAGCATTATAAGTAGACTCAAGAAGAGAAAAACAAAAGTACAGACTGACTCAATCCCTAAACCTACGCAATCTTGAACTGGCTTCGTTTGTTCGTCGGATCTTCGATTCCTGAAATGTTAGAGGTAACAGGCATTCCAAGAGAATTAATAGTGTTTATCAATCATCAAAACATAAGTCATGAAAATAGATTTGCAACACAAAAAACCGTCCAAAAACTGCTAAAATTCAAGTCTGTCAGTAGTGGATCATCCCATACACTCGTGGATCATCACAGACAATGTTACTTAATTCAATTGGAAATGAACCCAATGTATATTGGTATGAACTGACTTCGTATATGTTAATCATCCTGTATGAACAAGGTTCGTCCGATACGAACGATTATACCATAGGTCAGTTTCAAAAACTGTGGGAAGTTGCCAAATTTTTAAGAGTCGGTGCACTTCATCATGGGACAAATATGAGTTCGTCCGAACGAAATTTTTACAGAGGACATTTCGTCCGGGCACGAATATGGATTTCTTCTGAACAAAAATTTTCCAGAGGACATTTCATCCTGGAAAAAATTGGAGTTCGTCTGGACAAAAATTTTCCAGAGAGCATTTCATCCTGGGACGAATTGGAGTTAGTCTGGACGAAAATTTTTCAAAGAGTATTTCATCCTGGGACGAATAGGAAATTCATATGAACAAAAATTTTTCAGAACCCATTTCATCCTGGGATGAATAGGAAATTCGTCCTGGACAATCAGGACTTAGAAAAATTTTCTTCGCTTCCTGCTCGTTCCATTTCTCTTCCGAGGAGATAACTGACTTGGTCGTCCCGTACAAACTGTGTTCGTCCCATACGATCAGTATAAATTTTTAAAGATCTCCTCAAGTGTGTGTGTGTGTTTATTTACTCAATTACAATCACTCCCTCTCAAACTTAATTCAAAGAAAAGTACAAGCTTCAATTTATAAAATATCTCATGCTGAATTTGATTTGAAGTCTTCAGTAGTCTAGAGTTTGATTTTCCTGAAATATTAGTCTACACAAGAGCAAAAACAAATCTTCCAAAAAGTGTTAGGAGATAACAACACATAAAACAATAATATTTGGAATCATTAAAACTATACAAGTTGTAAGAATGTACAACATGCAAATAACAAATCTCTTAACACCACCTCATCCTACATTGGCTCCACCATGTCAGATCATACTTCCTATCGCAAAATTATAGTTTCTCTCCAATATCTTACTCTCACACACCCTGACATAGCCTTTATCATCAACCAATTTTGTCAACTTATGTATAAACCCCATCCTCAACATTGTCTTCTTCTTAAAAATATCCTCAAATACATTAAAGGAACCATAAACCATGATATTCCTATCACCAAATATTTGCTTACCCTATCAACTTTCTTAGATGTTGACTGGGTGGGAGATCTTGGCACTCTCTGCTCAATATTAGATTATTATTCATTTTTTAAGAACACATTGATCTCGTGGAGTGTCAAAAAACAATACACCATTTCTCGTTCTCCAATAAAGAAGAATATTGGGCTCTATTCACTACCACAGCGTACCGCATCTAGGTTCATTACCTCCTAAATGACTTCAATATTCCTACTTAACAGCCTATAAATATTCATTATGACAACACCTTTCCTATTGCTCTTGCCAACAACCTTATTTTTCATGTCAAAATCAAACACATTGAAGTAGATCATCACTTCATCCGTGATTACATTCACACCAAGGAGATTCGCATACTTTGCATAAGCTCCATAGACCATGTGGCTGACATTCTAACCAAACACCTTTCCACCATACACTTTAAGATTCTCAGACACAAGCTGACGGTTCAGGCTCCCCATCAGCTTGCATGCGTGTGAATGGTTACCACCACTATTAGCCAACATAAAGATAACTAAGCACTTGTGAGAAAAATTTTCTGAAGACTGCTCTACTGTTCTCACGTGATTTGCTTTATTTGTATTTTAATGTTTTCTTTCGATTAAATCCACATAGTCAAATATTATACCACTCCGAGGAACAGACTAGTATCCTTCTATTGATTTTAGGGAAATAAAACTATAATTCATTCTTCTAATCAAGTGCAACATAGGGAATATACAAATCATCCCGAAGAAAAATTCACATATTATCCTATCGACCCGATTAGACAAAAGAATTATGAATTTATTTCCATTATCAAATATAGAAGATATTTGATCTGCCTATAAGAGCAGATCAATCATCTACCTATCCTTTAATTATGGAAATAAATTTTAAAATATAGATAAAGCATGATCTATATTTCACAAATCTTTCCCCTGCCTTAGAAAGGAAACTAGGGTAGGGTTTAGATTATTCTGGGATCTAGACTCCCTATAGGGGCAAGCCCCTATAGTTCATTACATCTCCTAAGAGAATACTCTCGATTTAAATGAAGACTAATGAATTTTAAAATTATATACAAATTTAATTAAATATTTGGGCTAGTCTAAATTTTCATGCTCAGGCTTTAGATTATAATTTCAAACAATGGATTTAGAAGAGTTAGAGTTAATTAGACGAGAGAATATGCAAAGAGAGAGTGTATACATTCTAGACTTATCACCTGCCTAGAGTGGCCTGCCAGCTAATAATCCTAATCACAATAATTCACCGATGAATACAAGATTTAAGATGACTCTATCCTAGGAATCAAGGAATAGTTAAAGAAATTTAATCTAATGCAGGATAATATGCTTACAAAAACTAAAAATCTACATGAATGCTGATGATGTATGAAATAGTGCATATATAAAAGAGAGCTGATTTTATTAATATAGAATTTATAGATTACATCCCAAGGTCTGCAGTAAAGTAAAGGTGGCCAGGTCCCACCGACAATAAACCTGGGTTCTAAGCTTATAAGAGAATAGAATTAAATGTAATTGCTTATGTCTTCAGACTCTGGGTCTTCTATGGAATTCCAAAAAGGAACATCCTCCTGGTGGAGGATATTACTTTTTGGAGCCCCATTTGCATGTGTATAAGCAATTACTTTTAATCCTTTTACAAACTTGAGACACTTTAAAGACTTTATCTATATACAACAATCTAGAAAATAAAAACTTTACATTGCTCTTTATAAGTACATCAGTCCCTAGGAACATTCTACTTTGTAGGTAAGTAAAAACAAGAAAGTAAAGCTGTTATGTAATTATGCATGCTATGAGTGCGTTGTGAACAGTTATATATGTAGGAAAGTAAAGATAGAAAAGCAAAGTACACGGCCCTCACTTTATTCATTCCGCACTCTAGTGTACAGACAAAAAATAAATATGCATGCTATGAATTACAGGAAAGTAAGCAAACACACATGGGTGCCCTCTAGGCAAGACACCCTCAAGCAAAATCACAACAAACCACCGGCCTAGCCTAGGCTAAAGTTAGTAGCCCTAGCAAGCATCTAAGTGTGTGAAAGAGGTCGTGTGGCTTGGATAGGTCCTATTGGAATTATTGTTCGAATTGCATGTATTATTAAAGTTTATTTATTAAAGGCCAAGTGGGAATTTAATTGCAGGTTAAGTAGAGTGTATTTGAATTTTAAATTATTCCACTTTTAGAAATTAGAGTTATTTGATTTAGTTTTTAAAAAGCTTATAGATTGATAACTCCCCAAGTACAGGAAGTTATCAATTTATAAGTCCTAAGACTTTCGGAACGAACACCCATCTTATATGGAAGACAGTTGTTCATTTGAGAGTCCCTAAATTTTATTAGAGAAGGAGAAAGGGACCTTATGAATATAATACCTCGTGCCCTCCCGAAGGAATCTAGCACGTCATATAAGGTCAGTATGTTATTATATTTGTTTGAAGATCCCTTAATCTAAATGTATTAGTGCCTTCCAGAAAGGAGTCGTGCACAACACATAAGGGATTTCTTCATTATTTATGTATATTAAAGGTCTCTTTAAATCAAAATGCCTAAAGCCCTCCAAAAGGAATCAAACTTTAGGCATTAAAGACCATAATTCATTTAATCAAAATTAATTATCAAACTTGATTGATTAAGATGAATCTTAATAAATCAAATTATCAAACTAATTTAGTTTAAATGAATTGAATTCAATTTAATTTTTGATGAATTTTATTGTAATATTTAGAATTTTTAAACATTTATTGAATTTTTAATGATTTAATTAATAATAAATGATTTATTAATGAAATTAAATTAGAAAAGGTTCAAAAGTGTTATTCAATTTTAAATGAGTAATCTCTGATTTTTATTTGATTTAATATGAATTATGGTGAATTTTAGGATTTATTGATTATTTAATTAATTATTAATAGAAATGAGTTATTTAATGAATTATTAATGAATTAATAATTAAAAATTATTTAAAATTTTATTTTTAAATTACATTATAATTCTCTGATTTTATTTAATTTTATTAATTTTTTAATGAATTTTGGAATTATTTATTATTTTTAATGAATTATTAAAATAATTATCTAATTAGTGAATTGTTAATGAATTTATTATTAGAAATTATTTAAAATTAAAATTAATGAATTTCTGATTTGATTTTATTTTAAATGGATTTATTTTATATTTTTGGTATTTATAAGAATTTTATATGAATTTTAGAATATTTATTTAGTTAATGTTTAATTAAGAGCTAATTAAGGATGTTTTAGGGATTAATTAATATTTAGTGATACTTAAAATTTTAGTTTCAAAATTGAATGATTATAGACTTAGTTTAAGGTTGATTAGAATTGATTGAGGATGATTTTAGATTGTTAGGGATTTTATTTGAATTATTTGAATTTATTGAACATTAAAACCCTTAATGAAGAGTCACCTAAATCTACTAGTTATTATAAGATCAATTAATGTCAAATCAAGGTTAATTTGATCATTGGGTATATGACACTAGTTTTCTAAGTTTTATGTTCCATCCCAAAAGGGATGTATGTAGTGTATCCTAGATTTGCTAAATTAGCTAAGAAAAACCTTAATTATTGTCCTTAATGTCCCTAAGTTTTATGAGTTTGAATCAAGGTTTCTCTAACCCTTAACTTAACATATAAATAGCATGCATACATGAATGCATAAACACAATCAAGACCTAAATCTAGGAGATCCCTAAGTGTGTGTGTGCTCCTACACATCAAAAAGCTAAGAGTAATTAACATAAATATTAAATTGATTAGTGGATAATTAAAAGTTAATTACCCACTAATTCTCCCCCATAATTTCTATTCACATAAGCTTAACCTATGCTTAAAATTTCAAGGGACCTCTTAACACTTAAGGATTTAAATAAATATAAATTTTAAAATAGTTTTGAATATATATATATATATATATATATATATATATATATATATATATATATATATATATATATATATATATATATATATATATATATATATATATATATATATATATAATATATATATAATAAGATTTAAAGTAGAAAATAATTAAAAATATTATTAAAAGAATTTTAAAATATTTAAGAGGTCCACTGAATTTTTAAAGTTATTTGAAAATAATTTTTTTATTTTAAAATAATTAATATAATATTTAATTAAATAATATTTAAGTATTATATGTATTCAATTAACTCAAATTAATTAAAATAAATTAAGTTTTGAATTTTGAAAATAGTTTTAAAATAAGGTTCTCAATTTTCTAAAAATATTTTAATTAATAACTTGATTAAATATTAATAAAGAATATTTAATATTTAATACTTAAAATAATTTAAAATAGGTTTATTATTATTTTTTAATCAAAACTTATTTTAAATGAAAGGGCTCGATTTACTGAAAATTATGATATATAATACTTAATTTTGTAACAAAAAATTAATTTTTAAAATTCTTTAAAACTTTCTGCTAATTAAAATTAATTAAGATTTAATTAATTTTAATTAACGAAACGGCGGCGGAGGCTCCACGTAGCGCCTCCTAGTTCGTCCAGCAAAATGTGGCGGTGGCGGCTGGTGTCTACATGGCATTCACTTATCCACGCAAGCGACTCGTCTCCACCGTTGGATTGGCGCGGGTTTGATCTAACGACAAAGACCGAATCCTGCCGTTCGATCTCAGTGGAAGAAGATCCAATGGCAGAGGTTCAATCCCGCAAAATCGAATGGACGGCCCAGATGTCGAACCGAGTGCTGACTCGAGTAAACGGCCTGATCAACGTGTGAAGTTGTTCGATCTGGACCGCTGATCGAGCGATCAACGGTCCAAAAATATCACACCTGGACTGAGCTGCGAGAACGCCCTAGAAGGCATTTTTGGCTCATTCTTTGAATCCAGATGGTCAAAACTCATGAAATTTTAAACACAGATAGAGGGAGTGAGCATAATCAATGGAGAGTTGATTTAATTGCTTAATATTCACTATATGAAAACTTATTTAGTCTAATGTGTTTAAACTAGGGTTTAGGATTATACCTTCTATAGTCAATGGATTTGGATGAACTCGAGCTCTCTGAACTTGTAGTTTGTCCAAGTGTAGTCCACTAGAAGGAATCTCCAGCTAAAAGCATTTGGATCGGTTGGTTCAAGCCTTGGACGAATTTAAGGCTTGAAATGGTCGGAGCCTCATTGGCGACGGCTTTGACCGGCAAGGTTTTGGTCATGAGATGTTGAGGGATATCTGGGAAGCTCAAAGGAGCTGGGGGCTAGGTTTGAGAGGCTCTGGATAGTGAGAGAGGGTTAGGGCTTGAATGATCCTTCATTCCCTTCTTTTACCCTATTCAATCTACTCCAAATTGAATGGAGGGCTGAGATTTATTTGGTTGGACTCCAAATAGCTGCCATGTGTCTAGGGAGTAGGTGGGAGCAGAGGGTAAGGACGGGTGCAAGGACATCCAATGTGGAAAGTCCATTTGTCCTCTTGTCCACATAGGAATGAATGGGAGTCATTAGATCTTGATCTAATGGTTTAGAATGTCTCTAGGAATGTTCTAGAGGCTGTATTAACAATTGGGTTAGTTTAGATAAATGGAAATTAGCTCTAAGAGGCCATTTGACCAAGTTTGACCATCTTAAAGCATAGGTTTGATTGGTTCCCATGCCATGTGGCAGCTGAGGTGGTATGGGGGTGGGATTTGAGTGCTGGTTAGATGAGTTGGAAGGGTTTAGATGCTTAAAGGCTAGAGTTTGAGTTTATTTGACCAAGTAGAATAGATTTGACCAAGTGTTGACTGGTCAAATGACCATGTTGACTGCTGAGATGGCAGCCAAGTGTCAATATTAGTTGGTTAGAAATATTTTTGATTGGTTTTGAGGCTAGAGGATTTGGGCTTGAGTTGAAACCTAAGGATCTAATGTATTTTAAATAGGTTTTATTGAGTTAACTAAGTCAAACTCAATATGATTTGACTCCAAATAAGTTTGAATGGACTTGACTCAAGTTTTGATATTGGTTTGAGGGCTTGAATGGGTTAGATAGATCAAATGGGTTGAAATGACCCATTAAGGGCTTTAAGGGAGTTTTAAGTCAAGCTAGGTTGACTGGGTCAACCAAGTTGACCCAGGGGGTGAGTTTGGGTTAGACAGGTCTGAAACAATATTTGGAGTCTGATGGATATGTTTTCAAGGTTCAAATAGGTCATTTGGATCAAATGAACCTATTTGGGCCTTTAATGGGCCATTGAGTCAATCATGGTTAACTTGGTTAACCAGGTGGGTCCAGGGTCTGGAAATGGTTTCAATAGATTTAAAATGGCATTTAGAGTATGTTGGGTGTGGTCCCCATGGTCTGGAGAGTTTGATTTGATTAAATGGGCCTATCAGGGCCATTAAAGGACATTTAGGTCAATTTTATTTGATATGGTCAACTAGGTTGACCCAGAGTCTGGGATCATGCTCAGCAGGTTTGAAATGACATTTGAAGACCAATTGAAGTGGTTCCATGGCTTAGATAAGTCATTTCAATCAAATCACCTATTCTAACCCTTAAAGGGCCTCCTAGGTCAACCAGGTTGACCTAGAGTCTGGAAATGGGTCTAACAAGTTTGGTTTGATATTTGAAACTTGTTGGAGGTGGTTGCATTTGATTGGGAGCTTATTTGATACAAAATGACTAATCATACCCCAAAGGGGTATTTTGGTCATTTTGACCTTATGTCCACTAGAGGCTAAAATGAGCCCAAAAAAATGCAGTTTATTGATCAAAATGTCAGGATTAATGGTCCGGAAGTGCTTGGAGGCTTTGGAGGAAGCTCCAAGGTCAAAATCCACTAGGTGGCTGGTCCAGTGGCATAGACTCAAATTTGGAGGGTTATCTCTAGAGACATGTCTTATCACTTTGCAAGTGATAGACTCTGAATCAGAGGTCATTTGACTGTGTTTTGAAGTATCTGAAAATTCACTGGAAAAGGCCTTTAGGACAGGGCCTTTGGACTTAGGATTTGAGTCTAGATTCTTGGATTTGATCTGGATTTTGAATTTGGAAGAGTAATATTGAATTATCTAAGTCATTTATAATCATTTAGGTGATCATAAATGATTGCATAGGTTTAGAGCTAGATTAAAGATAAAATAAAGGTCTGGATTGAAATTTGGATTCTTAACTGGATTGGATTAAAGTTTGAATGGGTTTTAAGCTTGAATTGATTTGAATTTGATTTTAAGATCCTTTAAAGACCTCATACAAAAATGAGGTCAACAGCACTATTCTCAAAACCAATAGAAGTCCTAGTGGAATAATTGTAATCATTGGACCATAAAAATCCTTTAAATTTGAGTTGTATGCTTGTAAAGCCAACATTAGATAGTAATGAATACATATATGTAATTAATTGCCACAGTAACTAATAACCGTCTTTTTCTTAATTTTATATACAATCCTTTCTACATTCTCTACTAAACTATAACACATACCTCTGTTCCTTCATTACTGTACAAGCCAAAATAACGGGTCTGAATATGAACTATTGTTAACTTGAATGATTTGATAATTTGTTTTGATTATTTTTTTTTTATAATTTGTTAACTATGAAGTTTAGGTAAATTGATTTTAAAAAAGATATTACACAATCAAGCAAATGAATTTGAGGAAAAAATAAAATAGGTTTGTGGATTAACATGAACTCGACCTATTAGATTTGAATCTGACTCATTTATTAAATGGGTCGATTTGAACTTTAATATTTCAAGTCAGGCGTGTTTTGGCACCTCTAGGCAGCCAAATCTATATTTTGAAATATCAAAAAGTCTTATCTTCATTTGAATGATTGAATAGGGCTAGCCAGATTAGAACTTGATTGATTAGACAACCACTGTATCACTATATCATCTTTATTTCAAAATAATTAGCAAGTTCTCTCAGATGATTATTTCCAATGCCTATATAACATGTTAATGTTAGTGTATTTTTTAAATTAATATTAAAAAGAATTTACCATTCCATCGAATGTTAATAATCCTTGAGGTTATGGTATAGAGGAAAAGGGTTAGAATCTATGTTTGAACTAGAGCTCCAAACCGAACATTTAAAAAAGAACTTTGAACAAGTTCAAAGAAGGTTGTACATATGATGCGATTTTTAATTTAAGCTTTTATTATATTCAAATAAGATTCAAACACATAATATAATATTCAAATTTTAATTCAATCATGCTTAATCTTAAAATTTAGAATAAAACATAATCTAGCCTAATTATTTATGATATCAAATTTTATTCAAATTTCTAATTTTAACTTGGAATTTGACAATTAACTTAAAGGAAAATGTTGAAAATAAGGTCTGAATCCCATCTTACCGGGTTTGAATCATATTTGAACTTTTCTTTGAACCTGAAGTTCTATAAATAGTTGAAATTGTATGAGACAACAAACATGGGATGAATTAGTGCATATTTAAAAATTATAATTATTTGATGGAAGCTTTAAACATCAATTTTTAAATTCTCTTGGAGAAATAGGAATTAAAATATTAAATTCTTTTTTCAAACATATTAAAGTCCTTTAAAAAAAATTATGCAACTTAAGTTAATAAATTCTCAATTTTTCAATGTTCAACCCTCTTTCATAAAATAAGTGGACATTGAAAAGTTTAAGTTATTCTTAACTTTGAATAGTCATTAAAAAGTATACAAACTAAACCCTACTTCAACAAGATCTACAAGGTACACAATACCTCCATGAGAATGCCACTAGAAGTGCCTTAATACTAATTGAAGCGAAGAAGGGGGGGGGGGGGGGGGGGGGGGGGGTGAGGGTTGACTTTTAAATAAAAATAAAGCAATATTAATGGCAATTTTAATTGAAAATTCTCTTTTAAACAATATAACAAAACAAATTGTCACAAGTTAAAATATTTTTTTTTTATAAAATTCCAAAAAGAAAATTATAATAAGTTGAAATTTCTTCCTAGTTTAAAAGATATCTCGAACAATGATTTCACAAATATGCATATATCAAAAGAAATTTTAAGAAAATAAAAAAGCTAAAGTAAGAATACTCAAACTAGGCTTATAGTAGTTTGATAAACTTGACATACATCACTCCCCAAGTCTTCTACTCAAAAAGTCCACTAACTCTCTCGTTATTCTCCTAACAAGGTGGAGAAGCCTAGTTCCTTCACATGGTAATGGAGAAACCTTTTACACAGCTTCTCTCCTGAATATTAAGTACAAATATGGTGGTGTTAATAAAAAAAAAAAATTCCCAATGAATTAAATTCAAAATACATCAAATTTGTACTAGATGCTGCATTTCAAATATGTAAATATTTTATATTACATTTGTTTTACTTTGAACAAAATACCAATAGTTTCAAGACTCACACTTTTTAAATACATAACGAAATAGCACCTTAAATTCCTTACGACCCATATTGATTGCTCCTTCATGTTAGCATTCTTTACCTTTTAAGTAACAAATTATATCTTACAAGCTTCATGTGATTAAGTGGCTAACTAAAATGGTTTATCTTTTCAATTGATATCTATATTTAAGTTATTATATTTTTAATTAAAATTAATTTATGTTTAAACCATAATTATTGGGGATTATTTTGTTTATTTATTAAAACTAAAAGCTACTCAGTTGTATCCTTTAGCATTTACAGTTTTGTATTCATCAACATTTATTAAAAACTGCTCAGTTATTATATTTTATTCTTCAACATTCACTTAAATGTTGGTCCTCTCCAAAAGTTTGTTGAGTGTCCTTTACTAATACAAGCTAAGCGCATATCTGAAAAGACCTTCCATCTATCCTCGAGGTCAAAGTAACTCGTGCATTTACAAGATCAAGATCTTTGATGTCCAACATCTCTCTTTGGAACCAAAATATAAAGTTTCTTAGCAATTACCCAGGCTTTTGCCTCATCTTTAGCAAAGCCTGTGAGCTCTTATGTGATCTTTGGGCACTAGTGAATTATGTAATAAACATTTACTTGAATTCAAGAAAAGAGGTGATTACTCCCAAGAGCAAATGCGTGTTGCACCTATGAAGCAACTTTTTGAGTGTCATGAATAATAGAACATTTAAGAGCATCATCTATATGTCCATGACAGATGTCATATACTCAAAAGTCTCCAAATGATTAGTGTGGTCAATTTTCCTCCACTATGATTCCAATTAAGGCACTTAAACTTAAGAAATGATCTCGCATAGATGATTTTTCATGAGAAGGCATTAACAAACTATAATTCTTATCTCCTAAATCACTTTGTGATAAGCATAAACTATATATAGTTTAATGTATTTTAATTTTAAAGAAAATACTTTTGTTGTTTTTTCGGTATATGAAAAACTAAAAAATTGGCAGAAATTCTAAGGAGTCTTTAGCGCAATGGCGTACAACAACACCCCAACACTACCTTTAATACCACCAAGGTGTCCATTTATGATATTGTGAAATCAAGTTCTTTATCTGTAAGTACTACAACTATAAAATAGAGGCATTGCAACATCAAAAAGCTAGCTTGACAGGGCCTGATTTTCTGTTTCAAATGCCACGGTGCCATAATTTCTCATGCCTTGACACTATTTTTATACTTGGATGTAGTAGCACTCTAATGTCTACAACACCGCGGCATAACATTTATAACTTCCAAAGGTGTTCTATCGATGAACAGACATGACTGTTCACCAAGTAACTGTCCCACACCAGCAAGCACCATATATGGTGTAGAAGCTTCAGTGTCGAGGTGCTAGTTCACTAGATGAGTGCCGCGACACAATTACTGCAGCATCAATTGCCATTTTATGTTTTATATAAATAGTTTTTATATTTTATTTGTAGGAGATTTTAGTCACTTGTGTAATTTTAGTACTTTTTCAAGTACTTCTCTAGTTCCATCTTAGAGTAAAATTTAAGGGAGGCTAAAAAGTATAAGATATAATCATTTGGAGTGTTTATCCCATGGTTCTTGAAGTAACTTTATATATTAAAGGGAGAAGGAGTGTAGATGAGATACATTGATTATTCCTTATGATATCACTCTATTGTATTTTTCATTCTCACATGAGTTTAATGAGAATGAGTTAGCTTTTTATTCATTCCATGTTTAGCTTTAGCTAATTTTCTTATTTTGGATTAATGATTTAAAATGTATGTTGAGTACTAATGTAGACTCTTATTCTATAAATTTTTAAAAGATATTTTTAATATTATCCTATTCTTTATTTAATGCGCATGGTGGTCATATATGTAACTAAAACTTAGTGTGATGTATAGCCATGACGAAGGAATGTAAGAACAAATAGTAGTATTGAGATATGATATTTTATATGCTTAGATATAGGATATAAATTATGAAAGTTCGTTAGGGATGTTAAGCCGTTATAAACTAGCCCAATGCTAACCAAGAGGGGGGGGGGGGGGGGGTGAATTGGTATTTAAAAAATTCTCAAATAAAAATCACATTCTAAACCAAATAATCATTCACTAGAAAATAAAGTGTGGAAATGCAAGAAGAAAGAGCACACCAGATTTTATAATGGTTTTGTCAACTTGACCTACATCCATTACCCAGAGCCTCTTCTCTGGGTATTGCACTAAAATTAGTGACTCTCCTTTTACTTCCACAGCAAGGTGGAGAATCCTGTACAAAAACCTCTTTCATCGACCCCAGTGAGGCAGAGAATCCAACTCCTTACACTTCCTTCTGAACCCAACTTCTTTCACCTCCTCCTAAAGAAGGAAGAGAACCCAACTCCACTCTCCTCTTAGCTCTCTCCAGTCAGGATAGTAGCAAAAGATCTCATCTTGAGTAAACAAGAGATCTTATATAGAAGGGCTTCAAAATTGCTCTAAATTGCAACCAACTGACAAAGATCGTCCAGGATAATTGATGGATCATCTTGTAAGATCAGTACAAATTCAGTTCAATCAACTAGGATAATATGGGGGAGGTTGGATAATTAAAGAATTTATTTGTTCTGATCATGTAGGATGATGGAACATCTTCCTGTACGATTAGTTCAATAACGTTAAGTATCATCCAGACCATCGCTCTGTTCAGCCAGTCTTTTTATGTTAGACGATAAAAAATAACTGATCGTCCTATATGATTAGTTAAAATGAATACTTATCATTCATAATATCATTATGATTGTCTAGAAAGAAATTAAGGTTTGTTTAGCTGATCGTCTAGGACAATCCTGTAATCTTTTGGGATGATATGACTAATCAATCAAACCTTAATTACATTCCTTAATCATCAGACTAATTTATGCATAATTGTAATCATCATCAAGGATGATGTCCTGTATGATGTCCAAAAATAATAACATGCCTAAAAGAGTTGGTTGTTGATTCTTTCTGATTTGAACATATTATCCAGTACAATGCTAATATCGTCCAAGACAATTTGCTTAATTTCGCCTGCCTTAAACAGGATGCCCTAATTAGATTTTTATTTTTAACTGATCATTCAAGAAGATTTGTCATCATCCCAAATGATATGATCAAAAATAGAAAACTCTAAAACAGTAAAAAAAATTTCCCCCTGAGTGTGTGTGCAAGGGTAGTTAGCATCAGGACCCACTTTGTTACATTTGACTCAAGAAAAGATAAAAATACTTGACATACACTTAAAGACTAACTCAGTCATAATCTACCCAATCTTGAGCTGGCTTGATTTGTAATAGACCTTGTGGACCTGAAATGTTAGTAGGCAGGGCAGTTATAGAAAATCCAGAAGTGTAAAAAATATTTGCTATCATCAAAATTTTAATTCATATCTAGATTCACAACAATCTCTTCCTTTTTTATGATGTCAAACATTTGGTAAACAGTTCAACTTAAGCCGTTAAATGAAACATAATGTGAAGGAAAAACATTGTGAACCAAGCAATGCAAATTTTACTAAAATCAAACATATAGTACAAACACTAACCAACAGTAGTAAAAAAAAATAGAACAACAAAACAAAATAGTACAATAAAATAATACAAACACTATCACTAATCTCCCTTTTGAGATCACAAAAAGGAGGAAAACAGAAAAGAAAAATAGACTAGAAAGTAGAAACTAATCAACACCACAAAAAACAACACAAGCAAATATTCTACAAGTATGAAGGGCTCTAAAACAAGAAAAAATAGTAAAAAATAAAAATAAAACAACAAAAAAGATTACAAAAATGACAAAAAATGAACAAAAAAACATTTGTTACGTTTGACTCAAGAAAAGGTAAACACTTGACATATACTTATAGGATGACACAGTACTGAACTACCCAATCTTGAGTTGGCTTAATTTGCAAAACATCAATTTTATTTCAGTTAGATAATTATTATAATTAAAATATAAAGTAGTAGTTTGTTGTAAGTAAGCATACTTCCACAAGGGTTTGATAATATACTCTATTACTTTTTTACTTCATTTGGCATGTATAATTGTATATATTAAGTGACGTTTTTATTATTTATATCAAAGAAAATCTAAGTATTATTTAGGAGTAATAAAACCCTAATTTTTTATATAATTCAAAAGTTCACTCCACAGCCCTATGAAGTTTTTTGGCATAGTTACCGAGATATTTTATTTTCTATAAATTTTAAATATATTTTCAATTATTGAAAAAATCTAGGCAAGTTGGTCTGAACACTATAAACTTAATGTTGTATGGGGAGCAACCCTAATTATTATTTTAGAGTGAAGTTATTTATTTAATTTTATTTGATTCATGTTGCATATATTATTTTGGTCTTATTTTGAATTTTATTTTATTTTAATAATTAAAGCTATAATCAAATTTTAGTAAATAAAAATGTGCAAAAAATTAAGTGAGCATTGCAGCGCTAAGTGGTTAAACACCACAGTGCTGCTGCTTTGAAAATATGTGCTGTAGCATTAAACCCCGAGAAATGCTCATTTTGAACCATCATTTTACATGTTAATTATAGTGCTGATTATTTTAGCACTGCAATGACTAATCATTAAAGTCAAAAGCATGGCTTTGCCAAATCATAAAGAAGATGTACGATCATAACTTTTATTATAAAACTTTGGTAAGCACCGTAATGATGGTAATTGATGTCATTACACCAATTGTACTTACATTATTATTTCATTAAAAGCGTTATAATGGTTACTGACATAAATACCACTATGCTTACACATGTCAAATGTCATAGTGGTAGCCAGTTATAAGGAGATGCTTCAATTTATGAAAATGAACGCTATTGTGCCATGTGGCTTGGACCACTACAGCTCTGTTAGTTTTATAATTTGTCATTTTGTTCCTAGATTGAGCGTCGCATCTTCATTTTTCGCAGTGCCGCAGCACTCAACCAAGTTATAAAATGGAGGGTGGGGGTTTCATTTTTCATTTCATTTATAGTATAACTATTCCATCAAATTGTCACAACCTAATCTGATAAGGACATGTCCTATCATGTTATGTTGTGACAAGCAAATCGAAAGATCTAATTTTTTTAATTATTTCATATTTTCTATAAATATTTTTTAAAATAAACTACAGACTGTAAATCTACTAAAATATCTAAATACTAAAAATAAACTCATCTACCAGGTTTCTTTCATTTCATCAAAAGAAATATCTACACTATAATATATGGCTATAGGAAAGAGCTACGTAATTGAAAATTTAACTAGCCATGACTTTGCAAAAATTAAAATAGTAAAATATCTATAACTTTAAATCTGATCCTAAACTACTAGTCCACAATCTCATTCTCCTTTTCAGATCCTTAAAACTAGAAGCAAAACCATAGTGAGCTACAATAGCTCAATTAGCCACACAAATTAATTTAAATTTTTAAATCTTCTTTGGTAAAATATTTTGCTGAATTTTTAAAAGCAGCTAAATAAAATTTAAATAAATCACTACACTGAGATATATATTAAATACATAATAGTTATTCCTTAATTTAAATAATAATATTGAACAAATAAATAAGTTGAAATTAATATTACAAAACAATTCATATCACATTTCCCATGCCCAAATAGAACTTCAAAGGATTCTAGCCCCTTATAACTCCTTTTTTGTTTGTGCTTATAGCACCATAACATATCACATATACATGTCTTAGATAAAATATCAAAGGATTTTAATCTATTATAACTCTTAGCAATTCCCTGACAAAGGCAGGATCTCATAGGATTCTGGATCTTATGACTCCTAACAAATATAATTTAATCTTATATATACACATATCTTTACATTATAATAATTAAAGAGTAATTGAGTATGTATCAAAGTTGCATAGTATTTTATAATGGTAGACAACAGAAAATCCTACTTGACAAAATTATACATTTTCAGAAAATTACTAAATTAATAGGGATTTCATAAATTGATGTTCTACGACTTTTATTATACTACAACACTAATTTTCAACATCCAAATAATTTTCTGTTCAATAAATCCCACAATTTCAAAACCATAATTATAAAAATTTTAAAAATATATTCAAAATATGTATAATCATAATCTTTATAACATATAAAAAGTTACATATTGAATTAAAAATTTTACACGTGCAAATTTATCCAAGTTTTTTGCTAATATATAAGAAATATTAATAAAAAAATTTCCTAAAAATTGCATATTTTTGAAAATTGAGATGGGCATAATATGACTTACCCTGAGATAAATAAGTTTCCCAAATGGGCTAACAAACGAAAATGACCTCATGTCGCCCAAAACCTAGTTTTCTCTTTTCTCTCTCCCCTCTTTCTCTTATTTTTTTACCAACCCATTTTCTATTCTTAGTTAAGGGAAATAAAATGAAATGCTTATAATAATAATAATGTGGAATTAGATATTCTTAACATATTAAAATTATTCTAATTAATTAATATTAAAATATTAATTTCATCAAAACTCTTTTATATTTTTAAATCTAAAAATTATAGAAAAATATTCATAAACTTGTTCATTTTATTTGAAAATTTTTATTAAAATTGATTTGCAAAATGGACACTTAACGGTTCCAAAAACCCTACTTGTACTACTAAGTACTGATTTTGTAAGAAATTTCAATAATGCCCAAAAATTATGAAAAAAAATAGAGAAACTAAAAACAACACTATAATATTCTTGCAAACATAATTTCTGATTTGGGCTTATAACGACGCCTAAAATAATTATGACTGCTCAAGGTTTATAAAAAAATTTTGAAATTTGAAGGGTTTCACAATCAACCAACTTAAAAAAAATATCATCCTTGACATTCCCAAAATAGAATGAGTCGAAATAAACTTGGATACAACTACCTCATCTCAGATTCCTTCTCCCAAGTAGCTTCTCTGACAATTTTATGCTTACACTGTACTTTGACCATAAGACTATTTGTTCCTCAATTTTCTCACATCATATGCCAAAATCCTTTCGAGTTCTTCTTTATATTATAGAATTGAATGAACCTCAACATCCTTAGCAAATAATGTCTTCCCAAAATTAGACACCCAATTTTTCAAATAAGACACATGAAACATGTTATGTATATTAGGCATATCATCAAGTAACAATAACCTATAATCAAAACTACCAATCCACTCAATGATCTCAAAAGGTCTAATGTACCTTGGGCTAAGATTGCTAATTCTCCCAAATCTATTGATATAATTTATAGGGTTGACCTTGATATAAACCAAGTCACCAATTTGAAACTCAACGACACTATGTTTTTTATTGTAGTACTTCTTCTGCTTATCATGTGCATATTTTAATCTTTCTCTAATCGAAAGGATCTTAGCTATAGTATTATCCGCAAATGATGAAACTATCATCTATATATCTACCACCTCTATCAAAGTTAAAGGAGTCCTATATTTTCTACTTTATAAAGCTTCATTAGGAGCCATAACTATTCTAAATTAATAATTATTATTAAATGCAAACTCTATCAACGAGATATGATCCTCCCAACTACCCTCAAAATTCAAAGTATATAATCTCAAAAGATCCTCCAGTACCTAAATAGTACTTTTGGATAGTCCATCTATCTACGTATGAAAAGTTATACTGAAGTACAACTTTATTCACAGTCCCTGTTGAATACCTCTCTATAGTTTGGAGGTAATATCTTTAATATAGATCTATTCTAACTCATCCACTTGATCTATCTGTCAAACGGGAATGAAATGGACAAATTTTGTCAATCGATCGATAACAACCCAAATAACATCATGCCCCTACCTTGATCTAAAAAAAAAAACCAATAGCAAAATATATCATTACCTCTTCCCATTTCAAATTTAGAATTGGTAACAATTGTAGAAGACCTCCTGGTAGCTGATGCTCTGCCTTCACATACTGACATACCTCACACTTTGATACAAACTTAGTTATAACCTTCATCAATCCCAGCCACAAAAACATACCCTTCAAATCTCTATAAATCTTATTACTTCATGGATGGATAGTATATCCTAAATAATAAGCCTCATGTAGAATCTCCCACCTCATATCTCTAATAATAGAAACCCAAAGTCTATACTTGCAGAAAATAACACTAGAATCAAAAACTCATAGTTCAGATTTCTTACCAAATATGATTTGATCAATTAACATTGGATATTCTGTATCTAATTTTTGAGCTTCATGAATCTTTATTTTTAGAGAAGGCTGAATGTCCATCTAAGTCACAATGCCAACATCTCAATTAGTAGAAGAAATCATCTTCAACTGTAATATCTCCATATCTCATATAAAATACTCATCATAAGTGAAATGCATACATAATAATCTATAAGACTTCTTACTCAAAGCATTTACCACCACATTAGCCTTACCAGGCTGATACTGAATAGTCAAATAATACTTCTTGATCAACTCAAGCCACCTCCATTGACTCGAATTCAGATTCTTTTAAGTGAATATGTATTTCATATTTTGATAATAGTGAAAATCTTACACCTAACACCATACAAAGAATACCATCAAATCTTTAAAATAAATATAACAACCACTAACTCTAGATCATGTGTCAAATAGATTTTTTCATGTGGCTTTAATTGTCATGAATTATAAGCTATAACTCAAGCATGCTACATTAAAATATATCCTAAACCTCATAGTGAAGTGTTACTTAATACCTTAAATCCTTCTATATCATATAGAAGAGCCAAAATTGAAGCAGAAGTCAAACAATCCTTTTATCTCAAAAAACTAGCGTTGCACTTCGGTGTCCAAATAAAAGCCATTAACTTCTGAGCTAGATTTGTCATAGGTGCAAAAATCTGAGAAAATTTCTTCATAAACTTCTTTTAATATACAACCATATCCAAAAAATTGTGTATCTTAAATACAGTAAGGTCTCAACCAATCAGTAACTACCTGAACTTTCTTGGGATCAATAGAGATACCATCACCACTCACTATGTCCTAGAAAAGAAACACTCTTTTGGAAAAAAACTCACATTTTAAGAATTTGGCATAAAGTTGTCTTCATCACATCAGCCTCTCTCACCTTCACCTAATAGTAACCTAACCATAGATCAATCTTTGAGAATATAGAAGATCTGAAAAGCTGATCAAATACATAATCAATCAATGGTAGTGGATACTGATAATCACTTTATTCAACTCCTTGCAATCAATACAAATATGCATCGTACTATCCTTTTTCTTCACAAATAGAATAGATGCTCTCCAAGGATACATTAGGATGAATAAATCTCCTATCAACCAACTCTTAAAGCTCCTTAGGTGTCATTCTATATGGAGCTTTAGATATTGGGGCCATACTTAAAATATATCAATACAGAACTCTAAGTCATTATTTAGAGGTAAATTGACTAACTCTTTAGGAAATACATCTAAAAAATCTGTTACTAATATGATATTAGAAAGAGAACCATCATCTATACTCTTATGCCAAACTGATGCCAAAAATATTATATAACCCTTCTTCCATAATATATCTTCTTCTAATGCAAAGATCAAATAGGATAAAATGCCTCCAACTCCCTAGAATATACAACTCTCATTGCCCATAAATAATGTAACTCACTGCTTCAATCAATCAATCAAAGCACCATACTAACTCAACCAATTCATACCCAAAGTAACATCATATGAGAAAATGGGTAATAAAATCAAATTAGATTTCAACTTTTTATCACAAATCTTATAATTACATAATCAAAATCTACTGATTATCATACTATCTTCAATAGACAAAATAATAGATAGAAACATATGTAGTATAATTGAAGGCAAGTGAAGTAAATTGAAGAAATTCTAAGAAATAAAGGAATAATTTTGAGTCAAACTGTATACACGTAGTTGAATTGGAGTTAGAGCAAAAGAACTATTAGGCTCTCTCTTATGACTACCAGATGGTCTCCTTGCCACTAAACTAAAACCACCAGCTCTACTAGATGGTCCCTCAAAATAGTTATGGGGAGGAACTTCCCTTGGTCACCCCTTGCTGATCATATAAAGCTCTCAGATTTTAACTTATAATGTAGATCAAATCTTTCTTATGGACACTTAACTACCTGATGCCCTAATTGATCGCATCTAACAAACTATCCAGTTATCTTATAGTACTGACTAGAATGGCATCAACCACAACTGTAGCATACAAGTGCCCCACTAATAGAACCATAACTACCTATGCTAATACTACCAGACACTACTATAGATATTGATTGTCCACCTGTTTTGGAATCTCCATGTGTAAATTTACTCCTTTTCTTAGAAAAATTATTACCAAAAGTCTCACCACTAAACATCTTCCTATTGACAGTCCACCATTACTAAGTAGCCATCAGGTCTTTCTCTATCATATGAGCTCTCTCAATAGAGAAATTAAAAATGTGAAATGGCACTACATGTTATCTCAGACTATCCCCAAGTCCTCTCAAGAATATGTAGCACTTCTTTGTGGTTGTACTAACTAATTATGGAGTAAATATAGCCAAAGTAGTGAACTCTACCTCATAATGCATAACTATCCTTGTCCTTTCAACCAGCCTCAAAAAAGTCTCATGTATTTAATGTCGTGCAAAAGGTGGTACAAACCAAGCTCTAAATACATCAAAGAACTCCATCAAGTAATTAGAGAGTTTAACCTCCCTTAAAATTTCTCCTCCTATAGACCATCCCACCAGTGCTGTGCCTCACCATCTAACAAAAAGGCTGCTAACAGTACCTTCCCCTTAGGAGGACACTACATACCATCAAATATCTTTTATAGCCTCCTCAACCAGTCTTTACTTCTCTAGGCTTAACAATACCCTTAAATCTTGGAGGCTTCAATCTCAAAAATATATGTAAATATTTATCTACCTCTTGAGATCTAACAATAAGAACCTTGCTCTGTGCCTCACCCATCATTTGGGCTATCAAAGTAGAAAACTATGAAATTGTTTTTAACCAACTATTGGAGTAGTAATATTATAAGAGCTACTTGACTAGCACTCTATCCATCGGTCATATCTAGGTCTAGTGAATCCATGATCATATAGAATATGCAACAGAACACACATAAAAATGAAATAAAAAATAATAATAAACACTAAGATAGACTTAAAACTACAACACTAGACTTGCAGATCAATTCCTATAGCTCTATTTTATAATCCAATTCCAAAACTATTGCTCTGATACCATAAAAGCTTATCACAACCCAACCTAACCAAAATAAGTTCTATCATGTTGTGTTGTGATAGACAAATCCTAATATCTAGTTTTAGAATTATTTTATATTTTCTACCAACATTTATTAAAATAAACTAAAGATCTACTAAAAATCCAAATATTGAAAATAAACTCATCTACCAAGTTTCTTTCATTTCATCAAAAGAAATATCTATACTACAATATATGGCTATAGGCAAGAGCTATATAACTAAAAAATTAAATAGTCATGACTATACAAAAATCAAAATAGTAAAATACATATAACCTCAACTATGATCTTGAACTGCTAGTCTACAATCTCCTTCTCCATCCCATATCCTGAAAACTAGAAGCAAAACCATAGTGAGCTAGAACATCTTAGTAAGCCACACAAACCAATTTATATTTTCAAATATTATTATATTAAAAATTTTATTAAATGTTTAAAAGTAGTTAATTAAAATTTAAATAAATCATTATACTGAGATATATAATAAATGCATAATTTAGTTATTCCCATATTTAAATGATAATATTGAATAAATAAATTAATTGAAATTCATATCTCAAATAAGTTCATATCACATTTTCTAGACCCAGATAGAATCTAAAAGATTCTAGCCCCATATAACTCCCTTTTTATTTATGCTTATAACACCAGAATATATCACATATCTCTATCTCAGGTAAAATCTCAAAGGATTCTAACCCCTTAAAACTCCAGAAATTCCTTGACATAGAAAGAATCACAAATGATTCTAGCCCCCTATGGCTCTCAACAAATATAATTTAATCACATATATACGTATATCATTACATTCTAGCAATTAAAGCTTAATTGAGCATATATTAAAATTGCAGTGTTGTATAATGATATATAATAAAAACTCTACTAGAAAAAATGCACATTTTTAAAAAAATTACCAAATTAATAAGAATTATGTAAATTATGTTTTAGGATTTTTATTGTATTCACTAGTATTTTTCAACATCCAAATAATTTTTTATTCAATAAAAATACAATAAATTTCAAAACTCGTTTTGTAAAATTTCTAAAAAAAATATAAAATGTGCATAATTATAATTTCTTTAACATATAAAATTTTATGTGGTGAAAGATTTGCCTATGTAAAGTTATCCAAATTTGTTGCTAACAGATATAAAATTTTATTAAAAAAAAATTTCTAAAAAATGAGCATTTTTTGAAAAATTGAGATGGGCATAATGTGACTTACGTCGAGACGAATAAGTTTCCCAACTGGGCTGATAGATGAAAATGGCCCGATGTCAGCCAAAACTAAGTTTTTTTCTTTTATCTCCCCTCTCTTTCTCTTGTTTTTTCCCATACCCATTTTATGTTCTATATTAAGGGAAATAAAATGAAATACTTAAAATAATATCTTAGTGTAATTAGATATTATTAAAATATTAAAAATTACTATAATTATTTAATATTAAAATATTAATTTCATCCAAATTCTTTTATATTTTTAAATCTTAAAATTCTAATATAACAAAAATAAATATTCATAAATTAGCTCATTTTATTTAAAAATTTTGGTGAAATTGATTTGCAAAATGGACATCTGACAGTCCCAAAAACTTCACTTGTACCGATAGGTGCCGATTTCTTAAGAAATTTCAACAATGCCCAAAATTTATGAAAAAATTAGGGAAGATAAAAATAAAACACTATAAATGTTTTAGCGAAGAATGTCTGTGATTTGGACTTATAATGATTCCTGAAATAATTATTGACTACTCTATGTAAACAAACAAATGTTGAAAATTTTAAGGGTTTCATGCAAACTCTTCTCCTTTCCAATCCACTCTAGCTTAATGGCCCCAAAGATGTTTGGAATGAAGTGGGCTTCTTCTTCTTATAATAAGAATAGATCCATATATATTTTTATGTTGAATCTAGAATTTCTAATTTAGTTATGATTAAACAACTAATTCTAGAGAGATAATTTCATAATCCGAGCAACCAAATCATGTAATTCTTTTCCAGTAGAGGTTGGGAGAACTTTTTTGAACAGCCTTTTCTACAATTTTTAATGTGGTTAAAGAATTTTTACAAATGTAAGGCAGGAGGCTGTGGAAAATTGATGTTATGTTAGGGCTAACCGAATCTCTTTTAAGTCTGTGGCTATAAACAAAATTTATAAACTTAGGGACTTTGAATTTGATAAATATATAACTTTTGTTGGGAGTCCTATAGATCCTCAGGATATTCTAAATATATTGTGTGAATTTAATAGTGAAACAATTTTGAAAAAGAGAGAAAATAAAATTATTAATTTTCCTGCCACCTACCTGACCCAAACCTCTAAGGCTTGGCACTATTTTAACTCAGCCCATTTACTGTTGAGTAGAAATATTAGTGAAGTTATCTATGTTTGTTCCCTTTTAAATTATTTTATTCAAATGGGGAATTCTATTTGTGTATGAAAACTTATTTTCACCTTTCACATACACATCATTAAGGAAACCACTTCTATTGGATCAGTGCACCCTTCTTTAGTTTATGCTCTGCATATGGGGGGATCAAACTAAAGAAAAATTATTCCCCATTATAGCCCTTACAAAAAGGAAAAAAATAGTCATCAAGCAAGCTAAAAGAGAGGAGGAAGGAGACCTTAATGAACCTAGGGTGTTTGAGAGGCCCAGCTGTAGAAGCAACAGCAGTATAAGTACTCCTAAGAATCTAAGCGATCATGTAACTAAACTTAGTGGAAAGATGGAAAATTTTACACAATTTTGTGCGGGTTCAAAAGATTGGTAACTTGAGATGAGAATGAGAATGGCTCAGAGTATGAATGATCAAGAAAAGCATTACATATACAATGCTGACTTTAATGATGCTCTTATAAGAATTTTTAGAAGTAATCCTTTTTTTGTAGAGAACCCACAGCGGGGCCTATACGTTAATCATGATAAAAAGTACGTGTTCTTAGAGGATCAAGAGCTCACTAAAAGAATAACATTTGAAATAAAACCTAAGAGCTTAAGATCCTACCTAATACACACAAAAAAAAAAAAAAAAAAAATAAGAAACGACTAAAGATAAAAATTAAAAAAAAAAACTGCAACTGCATCAACAACCATAACAGCACCCAAATGAATGGCCAAACTAATATCTACCTAACTTAGATAATTTAAGTTATTGAGTAAAAATGATAATTAAAAATTATGTAAAATTAGGATAATAATAAAACCCTAGATCATAGTTTATATGAACATTTTTTTTATACTTCATAGATTAGAAAAACTAATATCTACCTAACTTAGATAATTTAAGTTATTGAGTTAACTTGAATTTATAAGTTATACCTTTTTTACATTAACCTTCGAAGTGTAGATGAATAATTAAGTTTAACGAATATATATGGGTAGATTAAAATTGAAAATCAAAAGCAAACCAAATTGGGGATTAGTAAACCTATTAAATCATCACATAAAGCTCATTAAGATTGTATGAAGATTTTAAGCAAAACTAAGATTCAAAATCTTTAACTATGTACTCGTAAAAATAAAAAATAAAATGACACTGAAAAGAGTTCTAAAAAGAAAACAAATGAAATGAAGAAAAAAAAAAGAGTACATTAAAAAATTTGTATAAGTTAAAAGTTTAGAATTCGACTACAATATTATATTTAAATTCTTAAAAGATACTATGAGAGAACTCATACAAATAATAACGAACTTATGAAAATTCAATTTTAACTAAAAATTAATCTAATCTTTAAGCTATGTTATTCACTTTAAAATTTTAAATTTGAATAATTAAATCTATAACTTGCAAATTCAAATTAAGAAATGATAATAATGACTGGTTAAAATAATTATTGGTATTTTTCCAAATTCAAATTATAATCTTATTCATTTTTACTATTTCTAGACTTTAGTGTATTATCTATATTTTAGCAATTATAAATTATTAATTTTAATTTTTATTATTTGCTTAATTAGAATTACCGCTTTAATTATTTGCTTGAGGGGAAGCAAGAATTTAAGCTAGGGAGAATTTGATAAGTGTAAATTACATATTTTTTAATATATTTTATTTTTGATGAAAGTGTATTATTTTAGTTATTTCTTTGCAAGAAAAACTCAAAAATTTGGAGAAATTCTATGGAGCCTTTAGCACCGTAGCCTCCGACGAAACAATGTTGTAGCACTACCTTCAATACCGCTGAGGTTTCCTAATTATAATATTAAAATGTCGAGTTCTCTATTTAAAAGCACTACTGTAGCAACATAGACAATGCCATAGCATTACCAGTACTGCGACATCAGAAAGTTAGCTTGGTAGCACTGGATTCTCTTTTTTTAAATGCTTCAACACCATAATTTCTTATGCCTTACTGCCATTTTTGTACTTGGGCACCACAACACTCTAATTTCCATAACATTCTGGCGTAGTAGTTATAAATTCTAAGGGCCACATTCTATCAATGAAGAGACGTGATTGTTCACCAAGTAATCACTCCACATCAGCAAGCGCTGCGACAGTGTAAAAGCTGTCGTGGTGCTAGTTCACTTCATGAGTGTCGCGGTATCATTATTTCCAGTGCCATAACACCAATTGCCCATTTTATTTTTTTATAAATAGTTTTGATGTTATGTTTATAGGAGAGTTTAATCACTTGCTTAATTTCAGTACTTTTTAGAGTACTTCTCTAGTTATCTCTTAGAGTAAATTCTAAGGGAGGCTAGGAAGTATAAGATACAATTATTTGGAGTGTTTAACTTGTATTTCTTGAAGTAACTCCATAAGTTAAAGGAAGGAGTGTAGAGGAGATACATTAATTCTTCCTTGTGATACGACTCTCTTGTATTCTTCATTATTCCATAAGTTTAATGAAAATGAGTTTGATAGTTATTCATTCCATATCTAGCTAATTATATTATTTGGATTGATGATATAAAATGTTTGTTGAGTATTAATGAAGACACCTATTCTATAAACTGATAAGAGTTTCTTTCAATATTATCCCTCTCTTTATGGAATGCACATAGTAGACATATGTGTACATAAAACTTAGTGAGATGTATATATAGCTTCAATTTGGGACTGGAAGAGCAACCAAAAACATTGAGATATGATGTTTTGCATGCCTAGACATATGATAATAAATGTTATAACTCTTTAAGGAGATATTTTTAATACTTTGATTCCTACACGAGCTGCCACAATTTGCACCAAGGGTAATAATATAGTGATGCAACTGACCTGCTCGAATTCTCAAGCCATCTTTTGAAGCCTGTAAGAACTCAAAAACTTCAATTTACATTATGAAAGGAATGGACATGGATGCTACTACTAAGGATTGTAGTCATCAGGAGGCCTGTAGCCACCAAAGCCCTCATGGTTATGATCAAATGGCCAAGGAACACAATCCTCTAATGCCCGAATAGTGCAATTCAAAGGAGAACGACTGGCATTACCATTCTCAATGTGAATTACAACTAAATTTTCTATCAGGAGCAAGTATATTAAACCTTTTCACCCCTATAAGCTTAATAGAGATCTAGGGAAGCATATGCTCTGAATCACATTACTTTCAAGAGTCTCATTAGGAAAGATATATAATTTATACTACTCAATCCAAAATACATTAATTTTATATTTTATCAAATATTTTAATATTCTATTCAGTGATATAATCTCTAAATATATCAAATTTATTTTGATAGGATAATTATTATAATTAGAGTAGATAGTAGTAGTTTGTTGCAAGTAAACATACTTTCTCGTGGGTTTGACACTCTACTCTATCACTTTATTAATTAATTTGGCATGTTATTAAATGGTGTTTATAATTATTTATATCAAATAAAATATAAGCATTATTATGGGTGATAGAGCTCTTATTTATATAATTTAAAAGTTCACTCTATAGTCCCCATCAGTTGGTCAACGAGTTATACTATTCATAGCTCATCCAGGTTCAACTATGTCTAGTGATGGGTTTAGAGGTGAGTTTCCTCCGTGAGAATCATTAATGAGTCACTAAGTTTGATGACCCCCCAGACACATTTTTAGCTTATGCTTATAAGGCCACATAAGGAATCCATGATGGCCTTCATAAGTCGCTCCTCCATCTTTTCTAGATCCTGATGAGTGGTATACGCAACATTTTCCATCTCACTGATAGCTCTTATCAAGCAAAGTTTGTCTTTTTGTCCTTTGTATCAATCCACACCCACCACACCTAAGAGAATGTTAAATCAAAATTTAATTGGAGGATGATAATTGACTTTGCTAGTAGATCTAATTAGTGAGTTTGAAAACTTATTGGTGAGAAAGGAGAGTATATGACATATAATAGAGGAGAATAGGCTAACAAAATCTTAACTATCCTAATTAAGATTACAAAAATAAGCTTAGAATCCAAAATGTCCAAAAAGTTTATGAAAAGCACCCCAAAAAATCCCTCAAATTGTTCCTTATCATCCCTTATATTATTTTGAGGGTTACATGAAATGATAGATAGAGAAAAATAAAAATATGGGCTAGAAAAAAAAACATATGCACAACATTGCACACTAATCAATGACATGTGGCACCTCTTGATTGGCTGTAGGAGGATAAAGTCAATTATTTGATGAGCTAATTATCCTTGGGAAAGTTCACAAGAGGGTGAATAAGTGTAGGATAGTCCTAAGAGGAGGTGGATCTGTAGTTGATGAGTCATCCCATGAGGTAGACCATTGACATAAGAGGCCCAGTGTTACACTATTGAGGAAAGCTATTTGAGGTGCTAGAGGGGATGATGAGTTTTGTAGGATCGTTATAGTGAACAAGGGGTCATTATTATAGACACTTTTTGTAAATAAGTTTGGTGATCTCAAAGAGCAAGAGTTTGACTAAGATGAGTGGCAATGTGCTTGCTTAGGGAGGAACCTCCTAGTCGCCTAGCATAGGGAAAGCTATTGGATGGATGTGGGTGAGTGATTTCCTCTACTTGGGTGATTTTCTATAGTAGTTGTGAGTGAGTCCTTTGAGGTATTTTCTCTTGAGAAGGAATATCCTTGTCATGGCCGGTCACTACCTTTGAAAACAACTAAGAAGGTAATTAGCGGTGTATAAGATCATCACAATTAAGCTAGACAAAGATAATTAAAAACTATAACAAAAAATTCCTTTTTGATTCATTAAGTGCAATTCTTTTATTTTTTATCATAAGCAGGTTAGCAATATAATAAAATCCATGTACTCAATGTGGAATGGTTGAAGCCTCACTGATATTTTTTTTTCTATCTACTAAAATTAAAATAAACTTTAATTATCAATCTTTGAGAGTTATAATAAATATGTAGTAGTTCTTTTAGTCTTTTATCTACGATCAAGAAATATAAGGATTGAATTTAGTCATAATGATGTTTTGTAAAATAGAAGACTAAGATTTGAAGATCTGTACTTAGCTTGTTAAGTATTTGACTTACTATTCTTATAGAAGAATTCCTCAACTAGTAGCTTAAGGTGCAAGCAACGATTATGGAGTAGTGAATTGGATTGGTGATGATGGAGATGTTTGGCATTTTTTACTGTGTAAGGTGATGTACGATCAGCTTGAGCCTTGAGCATATTCCGCTTAGAATGATAGAGATTGCACAACAAGGGTGGCAATGCTCGTGAGGGTGGCTAAGGTATGTCAGTTGGAGGAAGAGGTAAGTAATGGTGTCGGTTGGAAGTAGACTACAATGCTAGAATTTTAAGTAGTTCTCCCTTATCTGTTGTTCTAATAGCCTCCATAAGAGGATGTGATGGTTTTGACAATATACTTAACCAATTTTTGGCTCGGCAAAGCGGAGATAATTGCAAAGTATAAACCAATAAAATGCATTAATTAATTTGTTCATGATAACAAGTAGTTTTTGTGCAAGTAATGGTCACAACGATAGTTATAATTTATAAAAATTGCAATTATGATGAAACATATGATCGAAGGTTGTGATTGCGATGAGACACAAATAATCGAGCAACAATTGAGATGTGGCGAGGAATACATGATCAAGATATGATTATGATCACTATGATGTGCACATGATTGAGAGATTATTGCAATTGGGATGAGACTCACAGGATCTAGTACGTGATGATCGTGATTGTCGTAATACGTGCATAATTGAGTAGAATAAGGATGATGTGAGTGTGTGGGCTCCAAAAATTCGGCCCCGGCCTCCCCGCCGCGCGATTTCTTTTCTTTTTAATTCGGCGAGGGGAGTTTTAACGAAATAAGTTCCGGGGTAAATTTTGGAAGGCAGATGGGTTTGTAGATAAAACACTACCCAGAGATTTCGCCCTCATTTTGCGAGGACTTTGTGATCTGAGTTCTGGTTTCCTATAGGCGCAAGCCCCTATAGTTAATTACCCCTCCCGATAACGAGAGAGAACTTTTGATTAAGGCTAGTCGTCGATCAGATACGTAGGAATACGTGTTATCTGGCATATAGTAGCAGCAATGGGTTTGGGAATTTGAAATTTTGAGGATTTGAAATGTTTGGAAGCTTGGAAATTTATAGGTTTTGAAAGATTTAATATTTAAAATTGAAATTGCACCATCTTGCACTTAAAGCGGATGGTGGGGAGATGGATGATGGGCCCGATCAAGATCCCATGGTTCCGTCGTCCCGGGCCATCGTGGTCCCTGGTCTACTTAGTCTGAGGAGGTAGTCGACCCAACCTGACAGAAGGATCCTTGTCGGCAGCCATGGGTTGCTTCGTCCAAGGGGACCTTGTAGACCTGGGGTGGGTATTTGTCTAAGGGGACAAATTTGAATCCACCTTAGCTTACAGAGGGCTTTGTGCCCTATCGATCATATCCTATTGATTCATATCTCAAGGATTTGATGCCAATAAGGAGCGTATTGGCTCTGGCCATAACCGCTATCTATGGTGCCATTTGGCGGCGAAACCACTCGGTTCAGAGGGCCCCGGGTCATCGTAACCGTTTATCCTGCGGTGGCCATTTGGCGGTAGACCGCCGGTTAGAGGATATGTACCACGTCCTTACTGGCAGGAGACTGTTTGAGAATGGATCCTAGTGATATTTTCGACTAGGCATTTCGCTCTTTTGTGAGCTGAAGTAAATTTTAATTTGTCCAACCCGGCAAACTGTTGCGGAGGGTGGATGGATTTTGCTTTGAGTGATTGATGGATAGATTTCAATTTAAATATATGGAAATTTGGATTTTTTGTGGAGTTTTGGATTTTGAACTTTTGGGAGGCATTTTAAAAATGCCTGAAATTGACCCCTCCGGTTGAGATCATCATTCAACACGGCCATCATCGGGGTGTTTTGGGGTCATTTGAAAAATATTTGAATTTTGTAGAAGTTTGAGGGCATGTTGAAATATATTGTGGACCCCTCCGGTTCAGATCTGCATTCAACCCGGCCATCATCGGGGTGTTTTGGGGTCATTTTCACTTGATTGAACCCTATCGACTCGGGTGAACTGTTGACCGAGGATCAGGTTTCTCGTAGGCTTTATGCCTTTGTTCGTGAATCTTCTTGATTTTAGGCATTGAAGTCCTAAAAAGAATGTATTTAAACAAATACACCGGTCGCTACAACCGTATATTTTATTAGATAGTTCGAACCCTGTCAACTCCTATTGATCTGTATAGAAAGATCGGGTTCTGTAGGCTTTATGCCTTTGTTCATGAATTTTCTTTGTTGAGGGCCTTAAAGGCCGAATATGAAAGTTGTAGACGCCTTCTGTCTGCTTGTATCAGTGTTGCAGATCCGGTGGCGATGCATTGTAGGTTGTAGACGCCTTCTGTCTGCTTGTATCAATGTTGCAGATCCGGTGGCGTTGTATTTTAATGTTGACTCCCCTTTTCTCAATCATCGGGGATTCTTTTGGACTTTGATATTTGTAGATGTGGATATCGTCTTCTTCCTGAATATATAATCAAGAAGGAATTTTGGAACACCAGGAAGTTTGGTTCTAATTTGTTCAAACATTTCCTCCCTTCTGCCAGGGGGTGTCCTTTTCATACATCGGGCTGCCCCTGTGCCCGATGTACTTAGAAATTTTGATCACCGCTGTTGTAGGTGATATCTATACTTGTGCCCACAGTGGTTCGTTATGCTTACGACATATACACTGTTGTTATCCACAAGTGGCTTGTACTTGTTTGTAAGGATCCGTCGTGTTTGCTACGAGCTCCTAGGAATATTTGTAGAGGAACCATCGCTCCTGTATCAAATCCACCTTTTCACCGATCTCAGGTGAGCTGATGTCTACATTTATATGTAGAGGATGGATCTTTAATTGCAGGTCTCCAGTATTGCCGTCTCAATCAACAGACAATCGTAGGGATTGTCGTAGGAGATTTTTGTTCTTGTGCCCATAGTGGTTCATTATACTTGCAACACACTGTTGTTATCCACAAGTATCCATTTGCAGGGGACCCGTTACAGCCACTACGAGCTCCAGGAACTGTTTGTAGGAGACCCTTGTTTCTTGCATCATATCCACCCTTTCACCAATCTCGGGTGGTTTGAGGACTGTATTTTCTTGTAGAGGATGGTCCTCCACTATTGATCTCCCGTATTGCCATCTCAATCAACAGGCATTCGTAGGGATTGTCGTAGGAGATTTCAATAGTGCATGGATACTCGTGCATTTCATTCTTGCAAATACGATGCACCCAATTTCGTAGAGACTGTTGTAAGAGTCTACTACATTCTTTACTTGTAAGTACTGAGATCTTGTGTGTTGTTCTTGAAAGTTCAATTTCTTACTCAAGTCCTCTATAGTCCGAGTCTTATTCAAATTTTTATTCAAAGTCTTTTTGAGATCTGCTGAGTTCAATTTTGATTTGAATTTGATTTCAATTTGATTTGACTTTTTATTCGGATTTGGTCCTTTAGAAATCATTTGAGTTTTGTTCAGGTCCTCTGCACATGTTCAATCAAGTTCGACGGTCCACAAGTCTACAGTTCATGTTCAAAAGTTAACTGCACTTTCTCATTTGATCCAAATCTTTTGTTCTTTTGAGTTCAAAACAGGTCCGAGTGTAGTAATATTTCACCCGAAATTTCGGCAACCTCCCGGCGTCTCCCCCGTTTAGGGGAAAACTACGAGAAAACTGGGCCTTCCCACCACAGCCAATAAAGGCGTGCATGGTAGGTGCCCTCTTTCGAGGACACCTCGGCCGTGATTTTTCTTCCCACTACACTAAGAAAAGTGTGCATGGAGTCTTTGACGGTACCTGTTACAAGAAGAGCAGTTGCTTTCCCCCCGCCCGGGGGTACTTATAAATTATTCCGGCCGCGCAAAGGAAAGAGTACACCAGGCTCGCCTGGCCTCGCCGTGTGCGTCGAACCGGTTTCCCTCCTACCACGCTAAGAAAAGCGTGCTTAGGTGGTTTGTCGGTCCGACACGCATGTCGAGATAGGAAGGCGTGGGTCGCTCGCTTACCTCAATATAGGTGTCGTGCCGGTTGCCCCTCCTACCACGCTCAATAAAGGCGTGCATAGGTAGACCGCCGACCCGACACGTTAGTCGAGATGAGAGGGCGAAGGTTGCTCGTTTAGCTCAACACAGGTGTCGTACCGGTTGCCCCTCCTACCACGCTCAATAAAGGCGTGCATAGGTAGACCGCCGGCCCGACACGTTAATCGAGATAAAAGAGCGGAGGTTGCTCGCTCACCTTATCATAGGTGTCGCGTCAGTTGCCCTTCCCACCATGCTAAGAAAAGCGTGCATGGGTAGACCACTGACTCACCACGCATGACGAGGTAAGAGAGCGAGAGGCGACTGTTCGCCTCGTCGTAGGCGTCGGACCGGGGTCCCATCCCACCACGCGCAATAAAGGCGTGTATAGGCGGTTTTCCGGTCCGTTGTACACATCGAGGACGAAAGCCTGAGTTTAGGGGTTATACCTTCGGGGCCGGAGACTAGTGGACCGGCGGTGGAGGTTCGGACGTCAAGGCGGGAGAGTAGGCATGAGCAAATATTACTTATAATTAATAGTTAATTACTAATTATAATAATAATTAAATAATTATAAGTAATAATTAATAACTAATTATTAATTAATAATAATTAGTAAACTAATTACACTTATAATTGATTAATATTAATCAATTATAGTCAGTAATTAATTACTAAATATTAATTAACTATAATTAATTGATTAATTATTATCATAATTAAATAATGATTAAAATAATTAAAAATTAAACCCTCCCCCCTCTCATGGTTCGGCCAGACTTACGGGATTAGGCCGAAGAAGCGCATGAAGGGAAGAAAGTTACCTTCACAAGCGGCGAGCTCCTGTCGTTGTTTCCGATCCGAGCGGGAAGGGAAAGTCGTCCAGAGAGCGAAGTCGAACAGCAACAAAAGGGGCGAAGAGGTGATCGAAAGGGAGGAAGTTAACTTCACAATCGGCGGGCTCCCGAGTTGCTCCCGATCAAAATGTGTAACTTCCGATCCTACAGGGAGGAGTCGGGGAGAGAGCGTGCAGAAGAGACGCAAGGGAGAAAGTCACCTTCCAGCTAGCGAGCTCCAGTCGTCCCTTCCGATCAAAACGCCGGAGCTTCCGATTGGGTCGGAGGGAGAGAGAGATCGGAAGAGGAAGGGAGATCGGGAGGAGAGCTGGAGCGGGAATCGGCTGAACGAAGCCACCCTTCGACTATTTAACGACGCATTCGCATCGTATAGACGACGTGGGAGATGCGGCTTCGGCGTGCCAGCGACGTGGGAGGATGTCGCGTGACATGGGGCTACAGGGAGTAGGTAAGAATTGATTGATTTTTTTTTTAAATACAGCAGGTCAACAAATGCCCCCCAATAAATGTGGTAGGCGTCTGGAGCGGGCCACGTTTGTTGTATGCTGATTGACCCTATGGATCTCTAGATATTTGTTCTAGATGTCACACTAGGGTTTCCATTTAGTGGATCTCGAAGAATTCATTTGGATGTCACACTGAATTTTTCTTTTAGTGGATCTCCAAAAGTTGTTTGGATGTCACACTACTCTCTTTTAGTGGATCTCCAAAATTTTGCTTGGATGTCACACTACTTTCTCCACTGCGCTTCTAGATGTATCCATAGATTGTTGATATCTTGTTGAAATTTTAAATATTTATTTGGGGATCTCGGCACACAGCGCGATGTCGACCCGAATAAATATTTAAAATGCCCCCTGTCTGACGGGGGATTTTGTAGATGTCGTCGGGGATGCTCCTGCAATTTTAGCTGGAGCCCCGAGATTTTGATTCCTTCTGTCCTGTGCTTTGTGCTGCGGACATGATGAAGGGTTGTCTGATTTGTCTTTGATGACTTGTCAGAAATTTTGTATTCCTTCTAACCTTTGCTTCTAGCTTTGGCGGGCTTGATAAAGGGATGGATGCCGGTGACTAAAACCCTTAGGTTTGTATTAGGTCGATGGCGAGAAGTCATCGGTCCAGAGCTTTGTGCATAACGGACTTGTTGATGACGGAATCCACTTAGTTCAGCCGTAGGCTTTTCATGAACTTTGGGATGATTTTCTTCGGTCCTTTGCTTTGTGCTTTGGTGGACTTGTTGAAGAAAAGTTCCTTCAATCCTCGCTTTGTGCTTTACGGATTTGTTGAAGGATTTGCAGGTTTTGGATTCAATTGATAGTACCGAACGTAGGTAGTATCTTGATCTTTAACCACTTGAGAAGACTTTAATCTGAGTCACTTGAGTTTATCAGATCGGGAGAGCTGGGATTTGATAGCTCTTCGTCCTCTGGTTGCTGAAATGGGGGTTCCTCTACTACGGCCTTTCTTATGGCTTGTTAAGTAGGCGGAGCTGCCAGCGATCCGGCCATATTTGGGCTTGTTGGATCCGACCTCATACACCCATTCAGGCTTTAGACTTGAGCTATGGGAATTGCGCTTCCCAATGCTGATTTTGCTGAAGTTGACAGACATGGAGTCATCCTTCGTGGTTTTAGATTTTAGAGCCTACAAACATTCAGTAGTTGCTCGAGACTCATCTTCCCTTAGAACTTTGATTCTCTAGTCATCTTGGAGAATTTTGCAGACTACGATCACTCGAACTGGTCGAGTCAAATTGGCCTTCGTTCTTCCTACAGTCCCTACTGGCGGGTTGACGAAGTGGGGGTTCCGCTACTACGGCCTTTCTTATGGCTTGTTGAGTAGACGGAGCTGCCAGCGATCCGGCCATATTTGGGCTTGTTGGATCCGACCTCATACACCCATTCAAACCTTAAGCTTCGGGCTGTTGAAAGACTTTAAGCTTTTCCGGCTCAATTTTGTAGGAGTGTGTAGTTTCAAAAGTCTCTTTCTTGACTTTTAAACCTCGGTTTGTTGGAGAAGGCGTTGTCTCGATCTTTTGAGAGATCACCTGCACAGACTTTGAAAAACAAGTATTGTATTCTTTAGCACAAAAGAATATTTGGATTAATAATTTTAAATATTTATTCGGGGATCTCGGCATGCAGCGCGATGTCGACCCGAATAAATATTTAAAATGCCCCCTGTCTCGTAGGGACATTTTAAAGTGGGATAGAATTGGAATTTTGAAATTTTAAATATTTATTTGGGGATCTCGGCACGCAGCGCGATGTCGACCCGAATAAATATTTAAAATACCCCCAGTCTAATAGGGGAATTTTGAAAAGTGTTCTCATGACAGAGTAGAATTTCAAAATGTAGAATATATACGCTAATAAACATGTTTGAAAACATAGCGTATTAAACGTGACGTCTGCTTGAGCAATTCATGTGTAGTATTTCTTTAGGTATCTGCCATTGATCGGCGGCATGGGCCTTTGACCATTCAGATCGACCAGTTGATAAGCTCCTCCTTGAAAGACTTTCTCGATGACGAAAGGTCCTTCCCAGTTGGAAACAAATTTGCCACCAATTTTTCTGTGCGGGATGATTGGCCTTCTCTGCACCAGGACCAATTCCCCTTCTTGAAATGATCGAGGACGCACCATTCGATCAAAAGATTTTGTCATTCTTGCTCGGTAGATTTCCAGGTTCTGCTGAGCTTGCAACCTGATTTCATCAAGCGCATCGAGTTCCTCCATTCTTAGGCGAGCATTTTGTTCTTGAGTCAGCTCATTCTGGACGGCAATTCGAAGGGATGGAAGTTCAACTTCTAGTGGCAGTACAGCTTCAACTCCGAACACCAGAGAATAAGGAGTGGCTTTGGTTGGCGTTTTATAGGTTGTGCGATATGCCCACAACGCTTCTGCCATTTTCGTATGCCACTCTCTTTTGTTCTTGGAGAGAATCTTCTTTAACAATTTCACCAGTGTTTTGTTGAAGGCTTCTGCCAAGCCATTTGCTCTTGGATAGTATATGGAGGAATACCGCCAATCGATTTTGTGCCGATCAACGAACTTATAGATTTTTGTACTTTTGAAAGCAGTTCCGTTGTTTGAGATTATACGGCGTGGCACACCGAATCTGTAGACGACATTATGGGTGAAGAAGTTGATCACATGCTCAGACATAACTTCTTTAAATGGAGCCGCTTCTGCCCACTTGGAGAAATAGTCTGTCGCTGCCAAGATGAAGCGGTGTCCTGCTGATGACGGCGGATCTATTGGCCTGATAACATCAGTACCCCAACATTCAAATGGCCAGGATGCTATTGTTGGGTGCAGAGGATTTGGCAGTTGATGTATAACATCACCGTGGATCTGGCACTCGTGGCACCTTTTAGCATGATTGATACAATCTCTGACTATGGTCGGCCAATAGTAACCCATTCTTTTGATTTTGACTGCCATCTTAGGACGTGATTGGTGTGCTCCACAAAGTCCTTCGTGAACTTTTGCTACCACCTTATCAGCTTCTCGAATCCCTAGGCACCTTGGCCACATTTGATCGAACGCACGCCGATACAATGTGTTGTTGACAAATGCATATCGTAGTGCCCTCTTTTTTATTTGAGTGGCTAAAGATTTGTCTGTTGGCAATCTGCTTTCTTTGAAATAGTCAATGAAAGGCTGCCTCCAATCATCATCTTCCTCGACATCTAGGCAATTCCACCATGACTCTGAAGCTTGACTAGCCTTGCGCCTTCTCTTAAGAACTTGTTTTTCTTCAGATTGATCTTCGAGATCAACTGGTTGGGGAGATTGAGGATCAACCGGGGTTGCATCCTGCTGGCTTGAATTTGGTATTCCCTCTGCCTGCAGGAATTGTAGTAATGCTGGCTCTAGAATCCATCGATTATGCACCATAATTATTATAGGCCATTCGTCATCCATATTCGCCATTTCTTTAGCCAGTATAGCAAGGGAATCAGCTTTGCCATTTTGACCTCGGGGAACTTGAGTTAACTTGACAACTGGAATTTGTTTCATAAGCTCAAGAACTCGCCGGTGATAACAGGTCAACTCGAACTTGGTGATTTTGTAAACTCCCAATACCTGATTTACATCAAGTTGAGAATCGTCGAAGATTTGAAGATTCTGAATTCGAACATCGATTGCAATCTCCAATCCTGCTATTAAAGCTTCATATTCGGCTTCATTGTTTGTCCGAGGTTCAGTCAAGCTGAAAGAGAATCTCATTATGCCTCCCTCAGGCTCCACGAAAACGAGTCCAATTCCGGCTTGAGCTTTTCCTAGATTTGGAGGCCGAGCAAGCTTGATTGATGATGCTCCATCAAAGTACATTTCCCATACTCGTAGCATCTCCTCTTCTTCAACATTCATGATCTGTTCGTCAGGTAGATCGTCATTGAGCGGTGAATCAGCATGTATAGGATGTGCTACAAGAAAGTCTGCCAACACCTGTCCTTTCACTGCCTTCTGTGGCACGTATGTGATATCAAACTGTAGTAGGATCACTGCCCACCTTGCCAAACGACCTGTCAACACTGGTCTTGTCATCAAGAACTTCAGCGGATCGATCTTTGATATCAAGGTGATTTTATGAGATAGCATATAGTGTCGGAGCTTCTGAACTGCGAAAATCAGAGCCAAGCAATGCTTCTCGATTGGAGAGTAGCGGATTTCTGCTCCTATCAACCTTCGGCTGATATAGTATAGCGCATTCTCTTTTCCTTCTTCATTATACTGGGCCAATAATGCTCCGAGGGACTCTTCTAGTGCTGTTGTATACAGTATAAGAGGCTTCCCCGGGATTGGCGCTGCGAGAATAGGAGGACTTAACAGATATCTTTTGATGCTGTCAAACGCTTCTTGGCACTCTTCATCCCACTTGAAACGGACATCTTTCTTCATCAATTTTGAAAATGGCTGGCACCTACCCGACAGATTCGGAATCTCCGAATGAAAGCCAGTTGCCCTTGCAGGGAACGGAGTTGTCGAAGGCTCTTTGGAGGTGGCATCTCCATGATTGCCTTGATCTTGTTGGGGTCGACTTCGATGCCTCGATGTCGAACAACGTATCCCAGAAATTTCCCTGAGGATACCCCAAATGCACACTTGAGAGGGTTCATCTTCAGATCGTACTTTCTGATCCTTTCGAACACAATTCTCAAATCATCAATGTGGTCCTTCCGATCCATGCTTTTAATGACCAAGTCATCTACATAACATTCAACCTTTTGATGGATCAAATCATCAAATATACGAGTCATCACTCGTTGATAAGTGGCACCAGCATTTTTCAGAACAAAAGGCATAACTGTGTAGCAGAATATGCCTATGGGTGTTCTGAATGACGTATGTCTTTCATCTTCAGGTGCCATTTTGATTTGATTGTAGCCCGACGATCCGTCCATAAATGAGAACATATCATAGATGGAAGTGCTGTCAACTAGAAGTTCTGATACTGGGAGTGGAAAATCGTTTTTTGGGCATGCCTTGTTGAGATCCCTGAAGTTGATACAGATACGAATCTGACCATTCTTCTTCTTTACAGGGACGATATTGGCAATCCAGTCAGCATATTTTTCTTCTCGGATGAAGCCTGCTTCTATAAGCTTCTTCGTTTCTGCAATCACCTGTTCTTCAATCTCCAATCTCATTCTCCTCGGTGCTTGCTTGATAGGCGTTGCATCGGATTTGATTGCTAATCTGTGAACTGCTACTTCAGGGGATAAGCCAGGCATCTCAGTATATGTCCAAGCAAAATAGTCCCTGAATTCACAGAGGAGCTCTTTTATTTCTTCTACTTGATCTTCTGGTAGAAGAGAGCTAATGAAGGTTGGGCGAGGATCTTCCTCAGTCCCCAAGTTGACTTCTTTAAGCTCGTCCATCGTAGCAGCTTGTCCACCATCTTCCAGTTCTTCTGGTGCAGGCTCAGCTTCTACGGGTTTATTATCATAATCATCAGCTTCGTATGTCTCTTCAACATCACCATCTTCGGATTCCATTTCCATGCATGTGATTGCCTGACAAATCTCTTTCCGGAGGAATTTTCTTTTGATGAATCTGATGCCTTTATATGCATCTGTATCTTTCCGTCGTAGCGGACGTGGATTCCTTCCATACCAAAGGCCCAAGCTTGTATAGAGCTGTCGTTTGGTAGTAGGAATATTGATTTGCTTTCGTAGCATTCTTTGAATATTCTTGGTATTGAACTTGGGTAGCCTCGTAGGAAATAATTCCTCGGAGTCAAGGAGCATGCAATCCCAATCATGATTTTCCTCTTCACGAACTCCCATGGAATACAATACACTTCCAGGTGCAGTCCCCTTCTTTAGAGGAGGCAGATAAAGAGTGGAAAGTTCTTCAATTTTATACACCTCGCGTGGAATGATTTCCTTGAAGTGTTGTAGGGGAATCCTCGTGACTATGAGTACGCTATCTGAGATTGACAGACTGTCTATCCTCCTGGAAAATACACTCTGCACCGTGTTCATGTAGATAGAGTCATAGTCATAATCATCATTTGAGTATTTAACCTCCTTGCTCCATTTAGATGCAGCTCGGCCGACTTTTCTGGATTTTGTAGGGGCGACATCACTTTCATCACTGTCACTCCCAAGGTGAGGCACGTGTTTCTTTTCTTTAGGAATGATCGGTGCTTTGAGAAGAGTCGGCGCTGCCTTCTTTCTTCCTACACGTTTCTTCTCACCTTCTGGTTTGGGTTTCTTTGCAGCCTTTGACTTTGATGCCTTAGCCTCAAGAGAACTTGACGACTTTTGCTTCTTTGGCATGAAGTATCGTGCATCTTCGTATATTGTTACTTCATGTACTGCAAAGGGCTGAATATCACCAGAGATTCTGAATTTTTCTCCTTCTCTGAGATACTTCATGCACTGGTGTAATGTTGAAGGGACAACACCGTATTCATGCAGCCAGGGGTGACCCAATAACGCCTTGAACGAAGTGTCCGCATCAATTACATGGAATTTGGCTTCTGTATGGAGTTCCCCAAATACAAGAGGTAGCATAAACGAACCAAGGGTTTTCTGCCCTTTCTCGTTGAAGCCGTGCACCATCAGCTTGTCTTGTCCAAGATGTTCCACATCAAGGCACAACGATCTCAGTGCTTTCAAGCTCATGAGATTTACGGAAGATCCAGGATCGATCAAAATTCGACTGATCATCATATCATCGCTCTCTACCGTAACATACAAAGGGCGATTGTGATCTGCCGTTCCAAGCATCATATCATCCTCAGCAAAGGTGATGAGGGGCTCATTCCGAGCTTGTAAGACTTCCGTCAAATTGCGTTCAGCAAAATATGCCTCATATCTTTCGGGATCCTTGAGAGCTTGAATCAAAGTCTCTCGAAGGTCTTTAGACATCAAGAGAGCAACATATATGCTGAGTTGTGCTGGGATCTTTCTCAAATGGGATAAGATATTGTAATCTATCCCCTTAGAAGAAGTATTATTTTTCTTGGGATCTTCAGGGATAATCTCTTCATTGATAATTATCTCTTTTCCCTTATCTTTATTAGGGATCCCTTTCCTTGGTGGAGGCGGCAGTACCTTGCCACTTCTCAGTTGCACTTGGGCTACCTCATCTGATTCAGACTTATTTGATAAAGCATTCTCCTCAGAGTCAGCCATTGTTGTGTCTGGGGATTCATCTGTAGACTCGGAATCGTCTCCCAGTTTCACATGTTTCATCTGCGATGCTACGCTTGGGTCTGAATCTTCATTATCTGGAAAATACAGATCATCTGAACTGAATTCTATTGATGATACCATTAGACAGAACTCAGGGGCCGCTTCTTCGACGTATTTCTCCCTATCTGTTATCTTTGACGTTGCTGAGATGACTCAGCATATCTCCGCAGGAAGAGATTCGGCCTCAGCTTCTTCTTCCTTTTCATCTATTTTAAGCTCTTTCATAAAATCACCGAGCTTAATAGGCCTCCTGACAGTCTGGTAATATTCACCCAAACTATCGATGGCCTTTTGAGTTGCAGTCTTCTTCGCCATAGGCTTCTTCAACTTGGCTTTCTTCTTGGAAGACTTTGGCTTTGCTTTGTCAGACCTTGATGAGCTAGCTTGGCCAGGTTGTTGTTTAGAGGTGGATGCTTGTGACACAGGCAACCATTTTAAATTCAGTACTAGCTCAGTAGGAGATTTTCACTTGACACCAGGAACTCCTTCCAGCTGTTTTAACATTTAATTTGTCTTCTTGGAGACCACAGTCTCCCATTGTTCCTCTTGGACATATTCTTTTGTTGTTGTTTCTTTAGGCGGGAGTACGGAAGAGGACGTGACTACCCGGGTGGATTCCTTTTTGGGATGAACTAACACATTATCTGATAATGTCAATTCTCCCCTCTTATACATCTTTTCTAGCCAATCTTTGAAGACATAACAATCTTCAATTGGGTGGCTAACTACCCGATGATATGGGCAGTAGTTTGGGTCGCCACTGTGTTTGGACTCTTCAGGTCTTTTGCATTCTGGCAACTCCAGACCATTCTTGAGTGCTTGTCGGAACAATTTAGCGACACTCTCCCTCTTAAATGAATATTCTTTATTCATTTTCTCCTTGAGGGAGGGGAACGTTCTATCACCAGCTCCTGCAGTCTGCCTCTGGCGCTCTCCTCCACCAGGAAAGGCTCGAGGTTTGTCATTTCCTCCGAGAACCAGCTTTGGTTGAGGATTAGGGTTGTAAGCCTGCTTTGGTTTTTCTTCATATTGCATTGGCTGCTTTCCTTTATCCACATTATACACTACCCGTTTACCTTTATCAGGTCTGGAGGGAATGCGGAGTAAACTTCATTCTTTCTGGCATCAGGAGCTTTAGCCTTTTTGGGTTTATCAGGGAGGCTTTCCGATTTTGACAAGTTCAACTTCTCAAAATTTGCCACCCTGTCCAATAGATCTTGGAAAGTAGTGATTGAAGCCATGCACAGGAAGGGCTGCATTTTATCATCAATGTTTCCCATCAGTAGTTGGACTGCATGTTCTTCTTCTAGCTGCTGCTCGCACTTCATGCTGAGATTGCGCCAGCGTGTTATATATTTCATTACCGACTCATCTTTTCTCCTTTTATCAAGGGCAAGATCAGCAATAGTAGTTTTCTCTATTACACTGGCATATCTTTTCACGAATAAGGCCTCTAGTTCTGCGATGGTCTTTAGAGAATCATTTGGCAGTTCGGCATACCATTCGAAAACAGTTCCACTCAAGCTGCTTACGAATTGCCTGAATAGCAGAGCATCATTGCCCCCTGTGTTCCCACAGTTAGCTTTGAATTGTGCGAGATGCTGCCTGGGATTTTTATTGCCATCAAAGATGTTGAACTTCGGTACCGAATATCCCTTTGGATAGGGCACTTGATCGTATTCTGCTGGGTACGGGCGACCTTTTCCTACCAACTTCTCTGCCTGTTCAGCCGCTATAATGGCCTTAATCTTTTCGCTAATTAAGCCCTCCAACTGCGATGCAGTTACAGGTTCAGAGACATTCGCCACATTTTGGGGAGTGCGCTGGCGAGTAGGATCATCATTCTTATCGCCACCTTCAGGTACACCTTTTACTCCTGAGGCTTGGGGTGCTTGAGAATTTTGAGGATTAGCAGCTTGGTTAACGGGTTGAGCCGGTGCAGGACCTACAGAAGTGGTCTTCTGCATCATCTCCATCATGGCTGTCATCTGAGTCATCATCTCAGTCATTTTATTATTCAACTGAGAGATTTCTCTATCTTTCCTTCTCATCTGTCGCCTCATTTGATTTCTCATTTCAGCGAGTGTGATGTCTTCACCACCGAAGGGATTTTCTTCGACCTCTTCTTCTTCCTCATCTCCTTCTTCTGAGGAGCGAGCACTTCGGCTGGCAATAGATCTAGCCCTGTGGCGACGTCGATAAACACATACGCGCGGCTGTGATTGTTGGTTTTCTTCATCACCATCATCATCTTCAACATCAATGTGGCTGACCATACGAACCACCTCGATCTCCATAGTGTCATCATCATAGTCTTTTTCTTCTTCTTCTTGTACCTGAATTTCTGAACGACGGCGCTAATGAATTTCAGGTTTTTGATTTAGGATGACTATTTCTTCAACCCGTGGACTACGATCGAAGTGAACTTCCTCTTGGGTTGAAGTAGGAGAATGACGGGATCTCCTGGAAGACTCTCCAGGATGTCGACTGTCATTATAATTGTCGTCATTATGGGCCTTCTTTTGGACCCATCTTTGACGAGTTTTGTTAGTAGGGGCGGATCTCCGGTAGATTGTTTCAGATGTCACACCCAAACTATCCCTTCTTTCAAAGATATTTTCTTTTTGAGGCTTTGGCCTCCAAACTTGTTTGCCTTTCCGCTGGGCCCTTTCGGCGACGGATTCTTGAACACGAGGTCCAAGTGTCACGCCCCGATGTGCTTCCTACGGAGCTTGTCGTCGATAAACTCTCCTTTTAGTTATCATAGTAGATGATAGCCTCTCTCTGGGAGGGGTTCTTCGGGCCTCAACGATCAGTGGCCTTTGGAACTTCTTTTTCATCAGGCCCTTCTCCTTAACTGTCTTCAAAACTCGGTGAACCCGGGCAGATAGACATTCGGGCTCTCGTATCTTCTGAGGGGTTGGAGCTTCAGGTCGACGCTCCCAGAAAGATTTCTTCAGCTCACCAGAAGAGCTGTTTCTTTTGATCCACTTCAGGTTAGAAAACCTGTTCTGAGTGGGAATGTTGACTTCTCGATCTTGTGCTGGCAGGTTGGAGGGATGGATTGGTACTGGCAGCTGCTGAGCACGTAGCTCTGTATTTCTCTTCCTCCTTTGCCTTCTGTTAAGCCTTCCTACAGACGAGGAAGCTTCAACATCATGCCTCCCAGGTGCAACATGCTCTCTGGGCAGGGCAGTGGTGTTGGCAGTCACCACAGAAACTTTATTTCCATCAACAACCCTCTTTGCAGTAAAGGTTTCAGGTTGGGATAGTCTTTCAAATACAGAAGTTCTTCCTTGAGCAGCACTTCTGGCAGTAGTCCTTGTAGAGATCGCTGGGAAGTCAACGCTACCAAATTGGATAGTAGCTCCGGCACCTCCAGTCTCTATGACAGCGTTCGCCAGCTGAATCCTGGCTCCTCGTCCCAGTTGGACGGTCATCGGTGTGTCCTGCATTTCCATTCTACACAAATGAAAGGCAGGGGTTAGTGATCAGAATTGATACATTACCCCACATTTTCATGAAACAAGAATAACGCAGAACGAATGATAGCATGAAAATTAGCATGGAATTTAAAACCCTGCTAAACAAATTTCTATTGATCTTATTTAAAAGATTCATTTTCGGGACCTTTCAGTGATGGATCTTTGAACATAAGAACCAAATGTCACATCCTGATATTCACCGTATAAAGCTCAATATCATCATTACTTTTCTTAGCTGCTACAATAGCATATAAGTGACTAGCCAGAGATGGAAAGAGAAATCATTCCCCAGCGGAGTCGCCAGAAATCTGTGGGCTCCGAAAATTCGGCCCCAACCTCCCCGCCGCGCAATTTCTTTTCTTTTTAATTCGGCGAGGGGAGTTTTTACGAAATAAATTCCGGGGTAAATTTTGGAAGGCAGATGGGTTTGTAGATAAGACACTACCCAGAGATTTCGCCCTCATTTTGCGAGGACTTTATGATATGAGTTCTGGTTTCCTATAGGCGCAAGCCCCTATAGTTAATTACCCCTCCCGATAACGAGAGAGAACTTTCGATTAAGGCTAGTCGTCGATCAGATACGTAGGAATACGTGTTATCTTGCATATAGTAGAAGCAATGGGTTTGGGAATTTAAAAATTTGAGGATTTGAAATGTTTGGAAGCTTGGAAATTTATAGGTTTTGAAAGATTTAATATTTAAAATTGAAATTGCACCATCTTGCACTTAAAGCGGATGGTGGGGAGATGGATGATGGGCCCGATCAAGATCCCATGGTTCCGTCGTCCCGGGCCATCGTGGTCCCTGGTCTACTTAGTCAGAGGAGGTAGTCGACCCAACCTGACAGAAGGATCCTTGTCGGCAGCCATGGGTTGCTTCGTCCAAGGGGACCTTGTAGACCTGGGGTGGGTATTTGTCTAAGGGGACAAATTTGAATCCACCTTAGCTTACAGAGGGCTTTGTGCCCTATCGATCATATCCTATTGATTCATATCTCAAGGATTTGATGCCAATAAGGAGCGTATTGGCTCTGGCCATAACCGCTATCTGTGGTGCCATTTGGCGGCGAAACCACTCGGTTCAGAGGGCCCCGGGTCGTCGTAACTGTTTATCCTGCGGTGGCCATTTGGCGGCAGACCGCCGGTTAGAGGACACGTACCACGTCCTTACTGGCAGGAGACTGTTTGAGAATGGATCCTAGTGATATTTTCGACTAGGCATTTCGCTCTTTTGTGAGCTGAAGTAAATTTTAATTTGTCCACCCCGGCAAACTGTTGCGGAGGGTGGATGGATTTTGCTTTGAGTGATTGATGGATAGATTTTAATTTAAATATATGGAAATTTGGAATTTGTAGAGTTTTGGATTTTGAACTTTTGGGAGGCATTTTAAAAATGCCTGAAATTGACCCCTCCGGTTGAGATCATCATTCAACACGGCCATCATCGGGGTGTTTTGGGGTCATTTGAAAAATATTTGAATTTTGTAGAAGTTTGAGGGCATTTTGAAATATATTGTGGACCCCTCCGGTTGAGATCTGCATTCAACCCGGCCATCATCGGGGTGTTTTGGGATCATTTTCACTTGATTGAACCGTGTCGACTCGGCTGAACTGTTGACCGAGGATCAGGTTTCTCGTAGGCTTTATGCCTTTGTTCGTGAATCTTCTTGATTTTAGGCATTGAAGGCCTAAAAAGAATGTATTTAAACAAATACACCGGTCGCTACAACCGTGTATTTTATTAGATAGTTCGAACCCTGTCAACTCCTATTGATCTGTATAGAATGATCGGGTTCTGTAGGCTTTATGCCTTTGTTCATGAATTTTCTTTGTTGAGGGCCTTAAAGGCCGAATATGAAAGCTGTAGACGCCTTCTGTCTGCTTGTATCAGTGTTGCAGATCTGGTGGCGATGCATTGTAGGTTGTAAACGCCTTCTATCTGCTTGTATCAATGTTGCAGATCCGGTGGCGTTGTATTTTAATGTTGACTCCCCTTTTCTCAATCATCGGGGATTCTTTTGGACTTTGATATTTGTAGATGTGGATATCATCTTCTTCCTGAATATATAATCAAGAAGGAATTTTGGAACACCAGGAAGTTTGGTTCTAATTTGTTCAAACATTTCCTCCCTTCTGCCAGGGGGTGTCCTTTTCATACATCGGGCTGCCCCTGTGCCCGATGTACTTAGAAATTTTGATCACCGCTGTTGTAGGTGATATCTATACTTGTGCCCACAGTGGTTTGTTATGCTTACGACATACACACTGTTGTTATCCACAAGTGGCTTGTACTTGTTTGTAAGGATCCATCGTGTTTGCTACGAGCTCCTAGGAATATTTGTAGAGGAACCATCGCTCCTGTATCAAATCCACCTTTTCACCGATCTCAGGTGAGCTGATGTCTACATTTATATGTAGAGGATGGATCTTTAATTGCTGGTTTCCAGTATTGCCCTCTCAATCAACAGACAATCGTAGGGATTGTCGTAGGAGATTTTTGTACTTGTGCCCACAGTGGTTCTTTGTTCTTGTAACACACTGTTGTTATCCACAAGTATCCATTTGTAGGGGACCCGTTACAGCCACTACGAGCTCCAGGAACTGTTTGTAGGAGACCCTTGTTTCTTGCATCATATCCACCCTTTCACCAATCTCGGGTGGTTTGAGGACTGTATTTTCTTGTAGAGGACGGTCCTCCACTATTGATCTCCCGTATTGCCATCTCAATCAACAGGCGTTCGTAGGGATTGTCGTAGGAGATTTCAATAGTGCATGGATACTCGTGCATTTCATTCTTGCAAATACGATGCACCCGATTTCGTAGAGACTGTTGTAAGAGTCTACTACATTCTTTACTTGTAAGTACTGAAATCTTATGTGTTGTTCTTGAAAGTTCAAGTTCTTACTCAAGTCCTCTACAGTCCGAGTCTTATTCAAATTTTTATTCAAAGTCTTTTTGAGATCTGCTGAGTTCAATTTTGATTTGAATTTGATTTCAATTTGATTTGACTTTTTATTCGGATTTGGTCCTTTAGAAATCATTTGAGTTTTGTTCAGGTCCTCTACACATGTTCAATCAAGTTCGACGGTCCACAAGTCTATAGTTCAGGTTCAAAAGTTAACTGCTCTTTCTCATTTGATCCAAATCTTTTGTTCTTTTGAGTTCAAAACAGGTCCGAGTGTAGTAATATTTCACCCGAAATTTCGGCAGCCTCCCGGCGTCTCCCCCGTTTGGGGGAAAACTACGAGAAAACTGGGCCTTCCCACCACAGCCAATAAAGGCGTGCATTGTAGGTGCCCTCTTTCGAGGACACCTCGGCCGTGATTTTTCTTCCCACCACGCTAAGAAAAGCGTGCATGGGGTCTTTGACGGTACCTGTTACAAGAAGAGCAGTTGCTTTCCCCCCGCCCGGGGGTACTTATAAATTATTCCGGCCGCGCAAAGGAAAGAGTACACCAGGCTCGCCTGGCCTCGCCTTGTGCGTCGAACCGGTTTCCCTCCTACCACGCTAAGAAAAGTGTGCTTAGGTGGTTTGTCGGTTCGACACGCATGTCGAGACAGGAAGGCGTGGGTCGCTCGCTTACCTCAACATAGGTGTCGTGCCGGTTGCCCCTCCTACCACGCTCAATAAAGGCGTGCATAGGTAGACCGCCGACCCGACACGTTAGTCGAGATGAGAGGGCGAAGGTTGCTCGTTTAGCTCAACACAGGTGTCGTACCAGTTGCCCCTCCTACCACGCTCAATAAAGGCATGCATAAGTAGACCGCCGGCCCGACACGTTAGTCGAGATAAAAGAGCGGAGGTTGCTCGCTCACCTTATCGTAGGTGTCGCGCCAGTTGCCCTTCCCACCATGCTAAGAAAAGCGTGCATGGGTAGACCACTGACTCGCCACGCATGATGAGGTAAGAGAGCGAGAGGCGACTGTTCGCCTCTTCGTAGGCGTCGGACCGGGGTCCCATCCCACCACGTGCAATAAAGGCATGTATAGGCGGTTTTTCGGTCCATCGTACGCATCGAGGATGAAAGCCTAAGTTTAGGGGTTATACCTTCGGGGCCGGAGACCAGTGGACCGGCGGTGGAGGTTCGGACGTCAAGGCGGGAGAGTAGGCATGAGCAAATATTACTTATAATTAATAGTTAATTATTAATTATAATAATAATTAAATAATTATAAGTAATAATTAATAACTAATTATTAATTAATAATAATTAGTAAACTAATTACACTTATAATTGATTAATATTAATCAATTATAGTCAGTAATTAATTACTAAATATTAATTAACTATATTTAATTGATTAATTATTATCATAATTAAATAATGATTAAAATAATTAAAAATTAAACCCTCCCCCCCTCTCATGGTTCGGCCAGACTTACGGGATTAGGCCGAAGAAGCGCATGAAGGGAAGAAAGTTACCTTCACAAGCGGCGAGCTCCTGTCGTTGTTTCCGATCCGAGCGGGAAGGGAAAGTCGTCCAGAGAGCGAAGTCGAACAGCAACAAAAGGGGCGAAGAGGTGATCGAAAGGGAGGAAGTTAACTTCACAGTCGGCGGGCTCCCGAGTTGCTCCCGATCAAAATGTGTAACTTCCGATCCTACAGGGAGGAGTTGGGGAGAGAGCGTGCAGAAGAGACGCAAGGGAGAAAGTCACCTTCCAGCTAGCGAGCTCCAGTCATCCCTTCCGATCAAAACGCCGGAGCTTCCGATTCGGTCGGAGGGAGAGAGAGATCGGAAGAGGAAGGGAGATCGGGAGGAGAGCTGGAGCGGGAATCGGCCGAACGAAGCCTCCCTTCGACTATTTAACGACGCATTCTCGTCGTATAGACGACGTGGGAGATGCGGCTTCGGCGTGCCAGCGACGTGGGAGGATGTCGCGCGACGTGGGGCTGCAGGGAGTAGGTAAGAATTGATTGATTTTTTTTTTTTTAAATACAGCAGGTCAACAGAGTGACTGGGAAGTGAGCCTAATAAAGAAGTTATAGTCCAAAATGTCAGGTGTGTAGGTACCATTACAAACAAATAAGGAGACCTAAGGCCAATGAAAGTGTGTGTACAATGGTAGGGCTCGAGCACGATGAAAGTGAGGTCAACATTGGGTTGTATTTTTGCAAATCTAAATTGGGGGGTTTTTTTTCTTCTATATTCACATTGATAGATTGTGCAAATGCATCATATTTTTCTTTATTTTTTTAGCCCTAATGGTACCCCATTTATTTCATCTGATCATTTGCGCTGTGTAGTTTAAAGCTTGCCTACTTTTGATATTATTACTATTGTGTATGATTTATTTGAAATCAAACAATTATAGTTAGCTCTTAGGTTTATATATTTTCTATAAAATTTATGTGATTGATAACCAATTAAAAATTAATCTTAAAATAATATTTCTTAAAATTAAGATTAGCTCTAGCCACTTTTTAATTGAAAATTCTTCTCTTTGCAACCCTTGGATGAAACACAAAACAAAGCTTGCCAATGATCAAAACTTACTAATAATGACACACCTTCATAACATAGCTCATCAAGTGCATATAGAAGTTTGTTACTTAAAGATACGTAACTTGCATGCATATCTACTTCTTAAGATACAAATTTTATTTATAGGCATGGTTTTGATTGCTAAGCATATGTGTCATCTTAGTATGTTAGGTAGTGATTGTCTTGATCAAAACAGGATTATAAAACCAACTAAGAAGCTCTAGTTTTGCATAATTGGGTTATCTCATTATCTTATTTTTGTAGAAACTCCTTATAATCAACCTCTTAGGATCCATCTATCTAAAATTTGTGAGTTTTTTTAATCAATTTGAGATTAAGTCGCTAACTCTAAATGATATAATTTGTGATTTTTAAAAGATAATCTCATAATTGAGTTTGGATAACTTCTTTCACATCTATGTAGTTTTAATCTTAATAGCCTAAAGTGATAGATCCATGAAGTCCTAAATAAGTTTATTTCTATTTTTACTTAAAGCCTTTAGAGTGCCCATCGCCCCTTTTGAGCCCTTGTACTCCCCTTTTAACTTTTTGGTGATCTAACATCATTATTATATAGATTTTTCGTGTTAAAAAAGAGTCATTTAATTTAATTATGATGATTCTTCCTATGCCTTGTGGATTAACTTGTTTCAAAGTATAAACTACCAAATAAGGATAATAAATTTGAATAATCAGTCTATGATTTTAGCCTAATAAATTTAAAGCACTAACGTGTATTATTTATTGAGAGTTTTTTTTTTAGAGGTGCTCTTGAATATAATTACTCTTAAGGAGCTTATTCCTTTTAGAAGACCATTCGATATAGACTTTTTACATTAATTGACTTAACTTATACTTGGATAGTATGAATTCTCATGAGTATTTTAAATAAGTTGAGATAAATGTAATTGTTATACATTTGGTCTCACTTCTTATCTCTTCACACAAAATCTCATAAATGAAAAAAAAAAAAAAAAAAAAAAAACTCTCATATAGTCATCATTTTTTTCCAAAAATAGTGGCACATAATGTAAAAAAATGATTTGAAATTATTAAAAAAACTAATTTATAGTTGGTGGGTTCCGAAATATACCTTAGAATGAAAATTATAAATTGCAGTAAGGATTTATCACAATACATCCCAGTTTAATTCCTTACAAATATAGATATTACATATTGGTTTTTAAACATCATCTTCTAGATACTTTATGACTTTATTTTTAGTTTCAGCATTTTGGTTCATCAATCTATTATATCTTATACGCCCGCATAATATTTCTAATTAAAATTATATCATAAAATCAAAATTCGCAAACTAACTTTAAAATAATATACTAGTATTAAAAGTATATATATTTGATCCATACAATGGTCGTGCCTATATTAGTTATATGCTATATATTAAAAAGTTATTGGTCGTGCCTACTTAGAACTTAAGCTTATGACATTAGCACTTATAAGTAATTTATATTTATATTAAAATTATTTTGCCCAATTTTGATCATGGGAATCTTTAAAAAAGATTTATTTCCAACTTAAGACACATAAGTGTAAGTGCATACAATAAAATCACACCAAACATCACATCACTCAAAAGAAAAAAAAAATTCTAAGTAAATTCTAATCATAAGATGTCTAAGGGTGTGCCTATCACAATATATATTATGTGCTAGACTTTATGCATGTCACAATATTTATTGATGTGAGGTTTCATTATAATTCTAAAATGGAATTCAATTTATGTCCACATGTGAATTCACTTTTATGTGATTAATAACTTAAATCTTATATATGGATTTTAAAATTGGTTATATATTCTTAGATTATGAAGAACCTAACGAAGAACTAGTTCCCACTGTAAGATAGGATTACCAATCATGGTGTCCTAAGGCACAATGAGATATACATTACATCTTTAGGGATGAAATGATATTTCATTCCATAATAAAGAATGAAATCTGCCTTTTATAGTCTTTAATTGAATTAGAGCTATTAAATCACTTTGTATTTATCTAAGGAAAGAAGTATACTTAATTGCGCTGGTAAGTCAAGTTAAGTCTTTGTGAAATTTAACTAATTGAGCTATACAATTTTAAATCTTAAAGGCTCATAAGGACACCTAAAGCTTTGAATATAATTAGAGTTAGAGTTGATGGTATAAAAAGGAGAGTTCATTTCATATAGCTAGGTGAAGAACCTAAAGATTTGGCCTAGATCTAAGTTCATCTACAATATTGAGCCAAATAGATGACACTACATGAAAATCATCTATTTCCGGCGGTAAATTTTTCGATGGCTTTATGGCAGTTTTCCGACGGAAAATAATGAGACAAATTTTTCGATGAAATTTTCCGGCTATTTCTTTCCGACGGAATTTTTCGGTGGCTTTTTCAATTTTCCGGTGAAATTTTAAAATTTTAATTAAGATGATTACAATTTTTACTATTTAAATGATTTAACAAAAATGATTAAAAATTATATTAACTATTTAATTAATTTTCATTTTAAAACTAATTAGTAAATATTAATTTTTATTTTATATTAATTATTATTTTTTATTTTTATAAGTAAATTAATTAGTTTCATTTTTATTTGTATAATTAAATACTACTTGATTTTGGGTTAATATATATTTTAAATATAAAAAGTTGACAATAAAAACATATTTCCATGTCCAACAATTTGGTTGGTTGTTAGAGATTTTTTCCAATGATCCGGGTTCGAATACCCTGAAAGGCGCGGGAGTGGGCGCACACAGGCGCGGGAAAGCGGGTTACGGGCACACACGCGCTGGCGGGTTTGAGCACACATAGGCTGGCGGGCTGCCGCGAGCGGTTTACGGGCGGGCTGGCTAGCATGCTCCCGTGCGCGGGCTGGTAGGATATATTGGTATATTCAACACAATTCAAGTCAAGCATGTTAACATTATTAATTCTTTTACCTTATAAAACAACATTTCCATTTAAATTCATTAAACATATAGTAGATAAAAATTTAATATCAAATTCTTTATCACACAATTGATTGATACTAAGCAAGTTATGTTTTAAACCATATACTAGTTAATTATTTTCAATAATAAAATTCTTAAAATTTTTAATCATACTTTAGCCTACCACTTCCCTACTGCTATTATCTCCAAGTGTAAATTTTCCTCTTGCCTCGGCCTCCAGCGAGATGAATCACTTCCTATCTCTGATCATGTATCGTAAGCATCTACTTCCCTGGTATCACATGCTCTCACTAGGTATTCTTTATGAGAGCACTCCTATAATGTCATTCACAAGTTAGATTTGGGAACCCAAGTGAGTTTAGATTCTACCTTATGCATAGATGAATGACTTGCATACATGTTATGTTATGGCTCAAGTGATTTATACCTTCACACTAAATGTGTTTTAGGGTGTATTATGCAAGTGCGGGCTATGTGAACTAGCATGCCATAAGAATGACACCTAATCCCAAGGATCAAATTTATTAGTCTATATTGGGGGTTGTGCCTCTTCCTAGGGATATGTAATGCATGTTGTGTCCTAGGTTGTGGCTATGTGTGCATAGGCCTATGAGTGTCTTATTGCAATCCTTTTAACCTTATCATTAAAGCACTAGTTATACTTTTCTCAAATGCCAATTCTAATAAAATGTCATTCCTACTGGTTTATAAATCATCTATAACTATACTTAATCTATTTATTGCATTGTTTAACTCAATATGATCAAACTTTAAGGAACCATATGCATTAGTTAAGTCAACATGCTTCTTATTTAATGCATCAAACTCATTGAGTAAAGACATGTGCTCTTTATCAAATGCAAAATGTTCAATCCTTTGAATTATGCTCCTTTTGTAAAGTAGAAAACTTAGAGTTTAAAGTAGTATATATTTTATTTAACTTCTTATATGAATCATGATTTAAAAAAAAATAATAATAATTCATCATAGGATAGATGACATACCTCATCTTAATTAGACTGATCAAGATTATAATTAGCCATGAGATAGATTAGTTGCCTCCTCCTCTACTTCCTGTTTTAATGATTTTGAGGTGGAGTCAGCCTAAAAAGCCTTATGTGTCATATTCTTTTTTTTTTTTTCCTAAATTTTTCCTTTTCATCACCCTTATCCTTGCTATGGTGAGTTTTTACGATAGAACAATCAGATCTCACATGCCCTGGCTTCATGTATTCAAAACATATTATATCAAATAGCTTTAAATTTTTTTACTACTTTTACCTTTACTCATTATTGATGACTCTTCTGCTTTCTTTTTAGAAAGCTTTTGAACTATTGAGTCATCAGCGTAATGTCATCATCCTCCTTAGCTATAGAGCAATTAGTGTCCGAGTCATTGGCTTTTAAATCCATAACTTTCTCCTTTCTCCTGTCACATGCATGCATCAAGTAACTTTGACTCGCGGCTTGCTCATAAGCAATGAATGAGCAAATTAAGTTATCAATAGAATACACATTCAGATCTTTAGATTTATATATTGCAATAACTTTTGCATTATACGCACTAGGTAGACAACCTAGAATTTTGTTAACATTTTCAAAATTGGATAGTTCTCGACATAGAACATGCAGGGATGTCACTATCTGAGTGAATCTATTGTACATATCATAAATTGTCTTATTAAGTTTCATGTGAAATTGTTCGTAGTTATGCAACAAAATATTTAACCTAGATCATTTGACCTCACTAGTACCTTCATAAGTGAGGCATAGTCTATCCCATATCTCCTTCCCAATTGTACATGTGGACACTCTCATGTAATCTTCTTATTTCAATGCATAGAAAAAATAATTCAAGCACTTTGCATTTAATTGAGAAAGATCTCTATCCACATTACTCCATTCATTGAAGGGTGTTTATATCTTAATTCCATTAAGAAAATGCAAAAGGTCCAAAATAACCATCTTGAATTAAGTACACATGCAATAATCAATAGGTTGTAAAAATTTTGATATGACTATTTTCAAGAAATCAAAGGGGATGTTACCAAACAAAGTTAGACGGGTTCTAGAATAATCCTTTGTAGTATTTTTCTTGTCAAAATGTGCCAAGGATCATTTTTCTTAAGGTTTTTTAAAACGCTACCTGTGAGACCCGCTCTAATACAAATTGAAAGTTCACGAGAGGTTGTAAGACCTCGTCGAACTATCCCTAAGCAAACCAAGAGAGGGTGTGAATTGGTTGTTTTAAAAGAAAATTAACACAAAATAAATTTTTTCATATTTTTTTGTAACTTAAAATAAACAATAATATCATCAAATATGAAAGAAAATTAATGAAATAAAAATATAACAACTGTGATGATGAGTTATTCAAATAAATATATCATCAAACACAAATTTTTCTAACATACAGTTTTCATGAAAAATAGATCATAAAAGACGTAAAATATAAGAAAATAAAAATTAGAATGACACATCAAAATTTTATAATGATTTAGTCAAACAATGACCTACCCACTCCCAGAGTCCTCTCCATGTATTGCACTAAAACTTTAGTGTCTTTTCTTTAGCCCCCACAGCTAGGTGGAGAAACCCTTACAATCTTTTCACCAACCTAGTGTGACAGAGAACATAGATCTCTTTTTTCAACCTCCTGGTGAAGGCAGAGAACCTTGTAGTCCTTTTTCACCCTCCTGATGAAACTAGAGAACCTTGCAATCTTCTTTCACCCTTCTAATGAAGGAAGAGAACCTAGGCGATCTTCAAGATGAAGTTCTTCTTCCTAGAGTTACCCAAGAAACTAAGCAATACACTCGAAGGAAATAAGGCAGAAGCTTGCTCGGAGAAATTGTATCGAATTCCCTCATACACAACCTCTCATTTCTCCTTCCCAAAGCTCTCCAAGATCTATTTAAAAGCTCTCTTTCTAGAAAACCTAACGGTCAAAAGACTTCGAATAAGTCTATTTTTGACTTCGAATAAGTCTATTTTTGACTTCGAATAAGTCTATTAAGAGAGCTTACATACAATGCTTCATAAAAACCCTAATACTTTAATTATTGACACTAGTCGTATAGTATTATCACAGATAGTGCAGTACTATTAGTTTAAATAGTCATATTAGTACTGAATGAAGAACAATATGTTTTACGATCAGTTCAAGTATTTGAGTTAATCGTCCATTATGAGATAAGGCATCATCCAGTACAAATTGTTTAATCAAATTGGATTATCATTTCATATAATCGATCACGATTAATTATTGTCCCTTGCAACAAACGGGTCGTACAATACATTTACTTCAATCATACAAAACGATATATTGGATTAATTAATTCAAATTTTATCTATTAATTTAAGGATTAGATTAAGCAAAATTTGATTATATCATACAATACAATTGGTATCGTACGGTATGATTATTACAAATTTTGAATTTCAAAATATCGCCTAAAATATGATTGATAAATGAGATTTTGATTTCTACTTATCGTCCTATACAATGTGGATCATACAGTACAATTAGTACAAAAATAGCAATTATTTCAATTAACTGTTATAATGATTTTTTGAATATCTGATTGTCCAGTACAATATGGGTCATATAGTAGGATTAGTTTAGGAAAAATTACATTTCTAATTTTCTCACTCCCCTGTGTGTGTGCATGATTACCAAGTTTAGCGTCTACCAAATACAAGATTTTAACTCAAGAAAAGTAGAATTAAATAAATGTAAAAAAGACTCTTAAAGAACCTTAAACCTATTTTACCCAACCTTGAGTTGATTACTTTGTGCTCTGTATGGAGGACCTGATATGTTAGTGCACAAGAAAAAATATCCAATAATCATAATAACAGGAGATGACATAGAGATAACCCAATAATATTTAGTATCATCAAAATCACAACATCTAGGTCCAAATTTGCAACACCAATGCTAATAGGACCCTAAGACTTAGATGTCTAGACTATTAGAGGTATTGTCTTAAGATAACAAAAGACCTGGAGCCTAAACTGAGCCAATTTAAATTATTTCCCTGGTTTAATTTTTATTATTTTAGTTTAGTTGACTAGAACTTAAACCTAAGGGATGGGTTCTTAGAACTAATTTAAATTCAACCTGAACAATATTGAGGTCTAACCAACTTTAGAAGAATTTCTTCCTAATGGATTTTGATCCATTAGAATATGATCCTAAGCTCGTGTAGACCATTAAGTAGGTTCACTAAGCAACTTCAAAGGGTTTAAGAAAATAATTTGGAGACCTATTACAGCATAATTGAATTTATGACTACTGATCAAGGAAAATAGTCCTAATGTTAGAACCAGGCCAATGTCAGTTTAGGAAGGAGCATAAGTTATGTTTGTGAGAACCAATGCTTTATTAATCTTCTTACAAAAAGAAGGTTAACAATAAGAAACTAATATCTCAATGTCACTAAAAAGAACCTCCAATAGATTTCTTTCCTCTACCATCCATTAATTCTCATATTAAGAAAATTTATGATCATTTTTCATCCTCTGGAGTGATACAGTTCAACATTTGATCATCAAATCACGTATCAATGCACAAATAAAAACGTTAAAGATCATCATAACATAATTTTACCATCATTCACTTATCAAAATCATTAAACGCACTTTAAACTTCATTACCAAATACATGATATACAATCGCTTGAAGCCAATAATGAAGACAATGTAGAAGAATATTTATGACCCATATTAACTCAAGGACAAACAAGCTATGAAACACTTCCATTCTTTAAAATTACAGATGAACTTGTAGAATGAACAGCTATGCAATGAATAAGAATCAATCAACTCAATAAAAGATTAAATGAAAGAGTCCATCCTTGAATAGGCAAAACAATAGCAGCAGATTACATTAGTATGTGCATCTTTTGTCCATATAACTAATATCACTACTTTTCCATAGAAATAACTTATACTGGTCTCACTAACACAAGAATATTTTACACCTTTTAGAAGACAAAAGATGAAAGAAAACCACTTAAGTAAATAAATGCCAGTTATCAAAAGAGACCTTAATCACCAAGATCATTCAAATAATAATTTTAGCATAGGCTCGGAACAAATAATAAAGGTCATTTACAAAATAAGGGCTCAAGTCGCGGCCTTTTTTTTTTTTTTTCCCTCCACTGAAGCCAAGTAGCACAACTTACTACAAAGCAGCAAGAGGAAACCATCAACAAAAAAAAAATGGTGGGGGGCGAAACCAAAGCAGGAGCCACATCATATAGCTTCTTGGTTTCTCCTTTCTAATTTTACAAGCACTACTACAAAGACTGGGAGTAGCTTTCTTACAAAACAAATTGGGAATGCTGGCGCATGTGCTGACCATGTTTCAAAATCAAAGAAACGAACAAGGACAACACTGTTCCAATCGCTGGAGTAGATATATATCATGAAGATTTCTCCGAAATACTTCTACATCACAGTGCAATTGCACTTGGATTCTAATTTAGGAGGCCTACCAGTGTCAGCCTTACCAGGCGTTTCAATACTTGAAGTAGAGAGTTCATGAGCATTCACATCATTCTCAGCTTCTTTATGAGGATACTTGGTCTGAGATTCCATTCTCTTTCGTTTGAACTTATGAGATCTTCGCGTTTGGTTATAAGTTACTTTCCAAGATTCTCTTAGTCCAGTGATGGGCTTTGCTAGGTTTGTCATGTAAGGATCAGAAGCCTGAGCCTCAAGTAGCAAGTTCAATTCCTTTTCTATCCCAATTGTGGCAGCTTGGTAGGCCAGGTCATGAATGATAGAACTGCAGAACAGTATGGTGTCCGTTGCTTCTTCCAGTGTCAAGCTTCTTGACATATGTCCTCTTGGCCGTTCAATTATTATACCTGAATATTCTGTAAGAGGCAGTGTTAGCCAAACAACAGTGCATTTCATTATCAAATTGAAAAATTAATCACAAGAAAATGATTTTGATAACTCAAAACAAAACAAAATATTGCTCAATATACGGGAATCAGCATCCTGCATTGGGTACCCATACCCACACCCACCCATATCCATCGGTAGGTACGAGATGGCCTCATAAGTGAGTATGGGTGGGTGCTCAGCATCGGGAGAAAAAACAATTTACATTGCTAATCACCTAATACCGTATATTACCACAATCCTCACTACACAGTGTGCAACCCTGAACTGCGCTACAACCACGATAAATTTTGATATGCAGCTTGAAAGTTTGCAGTCAAAGCAAAAGGGTAACAAGCCTCAAGGCCATCAATCCGTGTCGGACTGCATTCAAAAAACGTGAAAAGTGGGTGGGTATGGATGGGTACGGATGGGTACGGCATCCCAAAAGACACTATGGGTGGGCGTGGGTACCCAACCAAGACCCATGTAGGGCTTTTATGGGAATACCATTGTGGTGTACAAGTCATACAAATATAAACCCCACCCACTTTTACTAATATTGGTAATTTGATGGAAATATAAAATAATTTCACTAAGCAGTTCCCAACTTCTTCCAAATTGTTGTACATGTGTACCAACGAATAATCAAATAATTGTAGGTCTATTATCCTACTATACCCATGAGTTGTGGAAAACTAATGGTCTTCTGTTTTGCAGATGAGTTAGTAAATGTGCTGCATTAAGTGGGCTTTAATATTACCCTCTATAACCAGAACTACAGAGGATATACAGTCTGGAAGAAAATCATGATGGTTTGGTAAGCTCCTCTCCTAGTTCATTATTAAAATCATGAGGATATACAGTCCAATCCCTCTACGATTAGGCGCCGTTTTGGACAGAGCATGCATATATCTTTTCCCACGCTCTCATTTTCGTCGTTAAAAAGGAACAAAACGAAGGGCTTCGGGTTTCTCTTCCTCCCTCCCGATCGCAAGCCTTCCAAAGCACTACCTCAAGCCGAGACTTCCACGATAGAAGCAGCAACCCGAGCTCTTCTGTCTGATCCCCCTTGCCTGCTCCGACCAAATTCCCCATACCCGCCTCCTATCACTGTGACAACCTCCTTCCCTCTACCTAGAGCCGACGCCATATCTCCCACGCCTCATCTAGGCTGACCTTCGTTCTCCTCTACTCTCCCCAATCGAACCCCACGATCTTCCCTAGCCCGACTCTAGCCCCCACCTCATATAGCCGAACCCAAACCCCTCTCTTCTGTAATAGCCAGCCGAATCCACAAAGCTAGCCCGATCTCTCCACTCATAAGCCTAATCCCTAGTTTAAACCGAGCTCCATTGAGCTGATTCGCCTCTACCCATCCCTCTAGCTTAATTAATCTCCTTACCTGACATCCCTTAATTGATTAGGTATATATTAATTTTATTCTGTTTTAGTGTTAATTGCTATTATATATATTTATATATATATATGTGTGTGTGTTTGTGAGAGAAAAAAAAAAGAAAAGATTCAAAAAAAAAAAAAAGAGATAAAAAAGGAGGTTTTATATTTTTTTTTTCCTTGCCATCGTCATCGCCCCTACGCGAATGTATAAATTTCTAAACTCAAATCTCATCCTCGGCGTTCGTGTCGAGCCGGCAAACCACCCATACAAGCTTTTCTCTAGAGTGGTGGGAAGGAAACCCGGTGCGACACCTACGACAAGCCGGGTAGGCCCTATACACGTTTTTTGTAGCGTGGTAGGGACAACTTTTAAGCACCCGTATGCGGCTCTGTACCTATGGGAAACAACTGTTTTTCTTTTCCAACAGGTATCAAAGACCCATACACGCCTTTCTCTGGCATGGTGGGGTTGAAGATTTCACGACCGCGGTGTCCAAGGACACCTACCATACACACTTTTCTCTAGTGTGGCGGGAGGTCCGGTTTTCCGTAGTTTCCCCTAAATAAAAGAGACGCCAGGAGGCTGCTAAAATTTCGGGGGAACATAAGACTGCACTTGGACTTGAATTTAAACCTATGACAAAATAAAAATGAACTACAACGAACTTAATGTGGACTTGAATGAATATAAAGGACTTGTGTAAGACTTGAGTTGGACTCAAGCTGAATTGCACTTGAACTCGAACTTGAACTGAACAGTGGAACTTGAACTTGAATTGAGTTTGAACTCAAGAAGAACACAAGGAACTCGAGCATGCACTGGACTTGAGCAACAAAACAAAGAACTTGACTCGAGCAACAAAACAAAGAACTTGACTCAAACTTGAACTTGAACCAGTAAGCTTGAACATGAACATAATTTGAGCTTGGATAAAAAAATGATGAGGAACAAGAGCTTGATTTGAATAGTGACATCAAAACTCCCAAGGAATGATAAGGAGTTGTCACTTTAATTTGAATGCAAATCCTAATTAAGAAAGGTTTGAGTCATTCAAATCTCATGCAAGTAAACAATGACTTGCAGTGGACAATGAAGCTGCAAACACAAATTGCTTACAAGGGATACGAAAGTTATAGAGGATACCACATGATTTCATAGAATGTCTTTGATGGACAATAAAACTTGCATATAGATGACAACGATTGATGAATCAATGTTCATCCCAATCATGCAATTCGTTGATTCGAAATGATTGTGATAGATGTGGGGAATTGTGATGAATGAAGAACAAGCTCTCAAGAGACATGTAAGCAAGAGAGGATAAAACAAGTTATCTCAGACTATTTTTTGAAGTCGCCTTCAAGAATGGAAGATTCATGATGTGTGCAACTGACCACATATGGATGATAGTAGAAGATCATACAATGAAAAGCTAATAAGCAAAGCTTGGAGATCTAATATTCTACAAGTCATGGTGAGTATGAAAGCCAACGATAATTGTCAATATCATTGGTAATAATACTGTGGCAAATATATATGTCCATCCCCTATAAGAAGATAAAATGCTAATGTTGGAAGGCTTAGAAGATGATATATGTTTGCAGCCCCATAGCAACCATGCACTTGCAAATGGGGGGAGAACCATGACAGTAGCAAATTAAAGCTAGTTGCCAAACGAATAGTTAAGAAACTATCAGAATCTCCATTGGTGGCAAAAGTTATAGAACTCCTGATATGATTCAACACTTATCTATTGAAGCTAGCAATTTGAGAGTTCCCAGAAAGAGTGGAAAGTTTGAAAATTTGCTTACGTTATGCTTAACCTACAAAGGATATGAGCAGAGTATAATCAATGTATTCGCCGAGTCACTCAAAACATAAAAAGAAGCTTTGCTTAAGGTATCAGTAAGAACACAGTCATCCAAGGTTGAAATGATTGATTCTTTATTTAAGCCAACAACAAAAAATGATGATGATGGCATAATTAAAGAGTCACCCACTAATTCCTATACGAGTTCTGGGAAGAGAAAGCTGGATCAAATCATTATGAAGTGAATGAATCTCAGTTCAACCAGGTTCTGAATATTGAGTTGGATAAAATTATTGAGACTTGCAAGTTCCTCGATGAACAATGTTCGCACATCTTACATACCACCCACGAGAAAATACAGAAGGGTACGAAAAATACAAGCTCCTACAAGCCACTATAGGAGACCTGCGGTACACCTAATCTATTATCCACAAGCAAGATACAAAGTGATTATATCAAATGCAAGTGCTTACGAGTTACAGTGGGAAACTCTTGCATACAACAATCTATCTACAAGCATCTACAAATGCAAAGCAGAAGATTCGTTAGTGCATTATAATCCATCTACAAAAAAGAGACAAGTAGTGCACGACAGTCTACATATACAAGGCAGCAAACAATTCAAGGCAGAAGCTACTACAACACACCATCGGATCTGCAACGTCCTTGCAAGCGGACAGAAGGCGTTCACAAATATTTCAAAATACTTCTTCATAAGCACCGTAGCTTGTATACCTATAGGTACACAAGGGGTAAGTATAATTACAAAACCCGCATGGGCTCCGGCAGGCATGTTATGGATATACACGTGACTTCTAAGGATGTTGCGCGAATCAATAAGTTTAAACTCAATCCTCCTAAGAAGACAAATAGAAGTTGAAAAGGTTCAACAAACAATTATAAAATGCCCCCAAACACCCGCATGGGCCCCGACGAGCGTGTTGTGGGAACGCACGTGACGTCTAGAGATGATACGCGGGTCGGTAAATAAACCCAAATTCGAGCTCAATCCTTCAATGCAGGTAGATATGAGTCGACACGGTTCGAAACATTAAATAAATATACATTCGCGTGGTCGACCAGGATATTTATTTAATACATTCATATTAGGCCTTCAATCAAGAAAATTCACAAACAAATGTACAAAGCCTACGAAACCCAATTCTCTGTCAACATCTTGATAGAATTGACAAAGTTCTTCCACAAAATTCAAATATCTTCAAGTGACCTCAAAGTCACCCCGATGATGACCGTGTTGAATGTTTATCTCAACCGGAGGGGTTAATTTAATCATTTCAAAATGTTATCCCAAAAATTCTAAGTATTTAAAATTGAAATTCAAGCATAAATCACTTAAAAAAAATCCATTCACCATCTACAACAATTTATCGAGTTGGACAAATTTGAATATAACTTCAGCTCAGATAGAGTTAATGCTTAGTCGAAAATATTACTAAGATCCATTCTCAAATAATCTCTTGTCAGTAAAGATGTGGTATGTCCTCTAACCATCGGTTTTGCCGTCAAATGCCACCATAGCATAAATGGTTATGACCTGGGGCCCTCTGAACCGAGTGGTTTTGCCGCCAATTGGCACCACGAAATATTGGTTATAGCCAGAGCCAATAGCTCTTTAGTGGCATCAAATCCTTAAGATATGAATCAATAGGATATGATCGATAAGGCACAAAGCCCTCTGTTAGCTAAGGTGGATTCAAATTTGTCCCCTTAGATAAATACTCACCCCAGGTCTACAAAATCCCCTTGGACGAAGCAACCCATGGCTGCCGACAAGGATCCTTCTGTCAGGTTGGGTCGACTACCACCTCTGACTAAGTAGACCATTGACCATGATGACCCGGGACGACGAAACCATGGGATCTTGATCGGGTCCATCATCCACTCCCCCAACATCCGCTTTAAGTGCAAGATGGTGAAAATTTCTATTTTAAATATCAAACGTACAAACAATTCAATTCCCAACAATTTTCCAACATCCCAAACCCATGCTGCTACTATATGTCAGATAACACGTATTTTTTATGTATTTGATTGACGACTAGTCTTAATTGAAGTTCTCTCTCGTTATTGGGAGGGGTAATTAACTATAGGAGCTTGCGCCTATAGGAAACCATAACTCAGATTATAAAGTCCTCGTAAAATGAGGGCGAAATCTCTGGGTAGTGTCTTATCTACAAACATATCTGCATTCCAAAATTTACCCTGGAACTTAATTCCGTTAAAACTCCCACGAAGAAAGAAAAGCAACTGCGGACGAAAGCTGGGGCTGAATTTTCGGAGCCCACACTTATAGTCAAATCAAGCACCTTGAAGAGACAAATCCACCGAATCCAAGATCAAGTAATTTTGACATCAAGCGCCTGTAATTAAAGATTTTTTTTTGTTTTCTTTCATTCTTAACTTGGTTGTGGATTGGTCATCCTCAAGTTTAAAATCGGTGTGATTTATGCTCTCGACGAAGTCAAAGTGGAACAACAAAGAGGCTTGAGTAATTGTTCTCCTACCCAGTCCTTGTGCGTTTTGCTTCAGTACTTTTCCTTCTCTTGTTTCAGTACTTTGATTTAGTTATAGTACTTTGACTTTTCTTTCTTTAGCACTGTTGTTTTGCTACAATAATAATTTTGCTTTTGTTTATTTGTTTGTAGCCGTTTGGAGCCCGCACAGATTGGAGTTTGTTTGAGTTTAGTCTATTTGGAGTTTTAGTCTGAGTTTTGTTTTAACTATTTGTCAAAGCTCTCCAATTACTAGCCAAAGAACCCCTTTTTTATTAAATAATAAACTATTTAAATTTAAAGTACCTTTTACTTTATTAAATATGTTTTAATTTGCTCTCTTTTTTTTCTTGAAAATCCTACAACCTCAGGCGTCCCCTCCCCATGAGGGGAGATTAGGATCGAAGATACAAGGGCGTGAGGTCTTCAAATTATAATTATCCTATCCGAATTAAAGATAGGACGGCGCAGGTCTTTAGATATGCAAGTACACATTGCTTCATATTCTACATCATTTAATTTTTTATACATAATTTTCTTGAAAATCTAGAAGCCTTTTAACATCCCCTCCCTGTGAAGGAAGGTTGGGACGACACTTGTCATTATTCTTCTTGTTCAGATAAAAAAGATACAACAGGTTGAGATCCTCAAATTACAATCATCCCGCCTGAATCAAAAAGATATAATGGCATGAGATCTTCAAATCAAATAATCCTGCACGAATCAAAGATACAATGGTTTAGGTCCTTCAAAATTGTTTTTGCAAATTATATATATATATTGTAAAAACACTTTTCTGCCAAACTCTTATACTCACATTGGAGGAAAGTAGTGCGGAAGTAATCGGACTAGGCATGAGAGCAGAATGTGTGCGCACCTTGTGTTGCAAGTGGGGTTAGGTTTTGGTCGATGCAGGATGAGTCGGACGTATGCGTGGAAGCGGGAAGCAGGCCACACAAAAGTAGGGCACGTGGGCATGATTGGTGGTGTGGAATGCAGGCACATGTCGCATGCATCGAAGCGCGCATTGCCTAGGTCAAGTCGCAAGTTGCGGGGCTGTGGGAAGTGGGTCGTGAGGGTCGTTTGCACAAGAGACGAAAGCACATAGTAGGGTGAACCAATGTTTAAATTTGTGTAATCGAGTACTAAGGCGTTTTTCGTTCGTGAGGAGAGATGTAAGCCTCAAGGCATTTTGAGGCGTAAGCGTCAAATCAAAAGATGGCGTGAACATAAAATGATAATTTTTTATATATACTAATGAGTAAATAATATAAAACATAAAAAGGCACAAAATATGAAGTGAAATCAAAATATCCCAATAATAAGACAACATAGTGCAAAGAAGAAGAGGAAGTAAAGCTATTTCACCTTTGTCAATAAATCCTAAACTCCAACCACGAAGAAGAAGAGCTTTCAGCAATCGGTCGAAGGAGACTCCAACCCAACTTGTGGTAGAAGAGAACTCCAAGCAAGAGGCAAAGAGCAACTCTCAGTGGAAGGAAGTCGACGTCGGTAGAATGGAGGGAAGTGGGGAAAATGTCGCTCGAAGAGTGGGGGGGGGGGGGTGGGCGAACCAAAATAGATATATATTAGGTTAGGGTTTTTTTTTTTTTAATTTTACGGGGCGAACACCTCTAAAACATGAGGCGAGGCGCACCTTACTGAACTTGAGGTGTACGCCTCAATCCCAACTATCATTACGTAGGCTTTGAGGCTTAAAAGAATAAAATTGTGTTGAGGCGCGCCTCTTATTGCACAATTTTAAACTATGGGGCGAACATGTAGAAATGAGAGTTTGTCACCTCTGTTGGTTTTTTTTATTGGCAAAGCTGAAGAGTTGTGTCATTTTGGTTTCGTAAAAGGAGGTATCACTTTTTTTTATTTTTTATTTCAACAAGAACTAATGAAATTTTACAATCTGGATTTTACTTCCCTGCTATATTTAAATATATAAATGATTATGTTAGAGTTGAGCCAAAATCCTCTATCCGTACGATCATATCTTCAAATAAACCCTACCCACTACCTTAAACTGCACGACTTTCTAGTGTCAATCTGCCTTCTTATTCATGATTTGTTGTGCTCTATATAAATGTTCATTCAATTCTGCCAAAATCTAATTACTTTCTCTGAAGTAATTCTACATTGATGATATTGGTGTGTTTGACATGCCCATAATGTATTACATGAGGGGGATCCCTCCCATTAGGATTTTAAATGGCGTTGTCTGAGCTGTTTTATGATATAAAGTGTTATACCAATATTCCGCCTAGGCTAACCACTTAGTCCACATATTTGGTGTATCTGATACAAAGCAACGAAAATAAGTCTCCACACTACAATCCACCACATCCATCTGGGAGTGGTAAGCTATACTCCGCTTTAGGATAATCTCCTGCATCTTGAATAACTCCCTCCATAAGTGGCTCAGAAAGATCTTATCCTGATCAAACACAATGGCTTCGAGTATGCCACGCAAACATACCATCTCTTTAATGAATGTGGCTGTCATTGACACCGCAGTGTATGGGTGGTGTAAGGAATAAGATGACCATATTTGTTCAATTTGTCCAGGATCATAGTAAACCCTTCCAATCTAGGTAGTTCCTCAACGTAGTCCATAGTCACCTCTTCCCAAAACTTCTCAAGTAATGTCAAAGGCTGTAGAAAACCACCTGAAGCAATAGCCAGGTATGGTCTCTGGAATACATCACAACTGGCCAACAACTCCACTACATCCTTCTGCATACCCACCCAGTATAACTCCATTGTCAATCTATAATGTCTTCTAAAATCCTGAATGTCCCCCAATAACTATGCCATGAAACTCCTCAACAAGTGAGGGATGTGTGGTGATGTCCTCGAGAGCACAAACAGTCCCTGGTATAGCAGATTCTAACCCATCAAAGTGTAACCTGAATGTTCGTGTAGGTTGTTAAACCAAAAGAAACCAACCCGAGGCTAACCAAGAAGGGGGGTGAATTGGTTATTTAAACATTTTATGCAGAAAGAAAGAACAGTGCCAATAATAATAATAATAAATACCAGATTTTATAGTGGTTCGGTCCAAACTGACCTACTCCCTAGAAACCTCATTTCCAAGTATTGCACTAAAAATAATGTTTCTCCTTTTGCTCCGCACAGCAAGGCGGAGAAGCACTTACAAAATCTTTTTCACCAAATTGGCCAAGGCAGAGAACATGAAATCGTTCTCACCCTCCTGGTGAAAATAGAAAACCTGCAATCCTTTTTCACCCTCCTGGTGACAGCTAAGAACCAGCAATCTTTTTTCTCCCTCCAGGAGAAGGCAAAGAACCTTGAACTATTGTTGTAGTATGTCTTCCTGGAGCCTCCAAAGGATCAAGGCGAAAGCTTGAAGAAGACGAGGAAGAACCTTGCTTGGAAAACCTTGTGAATCCCTCACAAATCTCCCTTGCAAAAAATCTTTCCCTCTCTTCTCTCTCACAAAGCTCTCCTATGCACCTCTTTGGTCCCTCACAAAAACACTTAGCAACCAAAAGTCTTATGAAACAAGAAAATAGAAGACTTAAAATAGAGAGCCCCCAAGAAAGCCCTAAATTTCAATTTGGCACTTTTGATCGTCCACAATACGATCCAAGATCGTCCTGTATGATTAGTTCAAAACAACTCTTTCAGCCAGTACGAACTGCAACCAACTGTAGATCAATTCAAGTGTTTATATTGATCGTCCTGTACGATTGAACACATCATCCTATACAATTAGTATAAACACATATCTAATCGTCCAGTACGAGGAGTCGCATTTATATATCATCTCATGCAGGAATCAAGTCGTACAATACGATCTTCTCGATCGTTCTGTACGATCAGTACAAACACATAGCTGATTATCTAGTACGAGGGACGGCGTTTAATTATAATCCCATGCAAGAATCGGGTCGTACAACATGATCATCTATGATCGTCCTGTACAATATGATTGAACAATTTAACTATAATTAAACGCCTAATCACAGGATCAATTTATGCATGATTTTCATCGATCGTATAGTACAATAACAATCGTACTGTACGAATAAACATAGATTTTGAATATTAAAGTATTACCTAAATAGTGATTGGCAGCTATTTTGCTGATTATAACTAATCGTCATGTACAATATGGATCGTCCAGTACAACTAGTTTAATCAATCTCAATTAACAAAGGATGTCCTAATTAGGGTTTTCTGGTTAATTAATCGTCCGGTACGATATAAATCATATTGTAAGATTAGTTAAAAAAATAGAAATTTTTTTAACACACCAACTCACTCCCTTGAGTGTGTGTGTGCAAAGTTACTTAGCTTAGTATCCACCATATGCAAGACTTGATTCAAGAAAGGTAAAAGTACATTGAAGTTGAAATTACAAACATACTCAACCCTAGTGATGTAGGACTAAATGCGTATGTTGATGTTGTACTTTTGAAATTATATGCCTTTTTTTGAACGAGCAATAACATTTAGCCAACTTCTTTGATTTTATCGGTGATTGAAAATAATAAAGCAATGATTTAGATCAAGCAATATATTATACAACAAAGATTTAGAACATAAAAAAATAGTCAATCAAATCTGATTTTGCTTAATGTGAGGTTTTCAATAGAAATCCCTAAATTAACATTCAGAATTGTCACTATGTAAAATCTCTCGCTCAACTCAGAGATGATTGGTTAAAACAGAGAAATCTTACATAATATTTATGATGCCACAATTGAAGGAAAACTTAGAAGAGATAAGACTTGAAAGAGACTTCACCTTTGTCAGGATTCAGAAGAAAGTCGCCACTGAATGGGAGGGAGTTAATGGTCGATAGTGGTGGCGAGGGAGAAGAGCTTTATCTCTACGTAGTCTTTAACGGATTTGTAGTTCTCAAAGTCAATGTCGCAGAAGGGAGATCGAAGGATGACAATCAGCTCTTGATCGTTGAAAACAAAGCCGAGGTCATGTTCTGGATCACCCATACATGAGGGGACATCAAATTAAAAGGTGTTGGGATCAATGTTTTAAAAGGCGAAATTGGAAATCGAGGTGTTTTATTTAATTAATTTACTTAATTATTAATATTTTAAATTATATTAACTAAGTTATTCAATAATAACTTAGCCGCATCTAGGGTTTGCCTTTCATCTTCTCTTTTCGTCCTTGCTGTTCGGCTTCGTTGCTTCACAGGATGTGTAGAGATTGCACGCGTCGCTTCTTTAGCTCCTTCGTGGTTGTTTGACTTCGCTCCTTCGACGACTTTCCCTTCCTGTCGGATCATAAGTTACGACATTTTGATCGGAAGAAACAACAGGAGCTCGCTGGCTGTGAAGGTAACTTTCTCCCTTTCGAGGCATTGCCTCGATGCGCCTCGGCGCCTCACGCCTTGAAGTGTACGCCTCTGTGATAAAAGGCGTAAGCCTCGCCCGAACGTTCAAGGCTTAAGCCTCAGTTCGCCCGATCTTCGCCTAGATTCGAGGCGCGCCTTGAGGCGTCCGCCTCAAACGCCTTTTTAATCCATGGTTGGGACTTGTGGACAGCAAACAGGAACCTTTTGGACAATAGAACAACAAGGGGAACTTGCTGAAATTTCTGGACAGCAACTTATTCTACTCTTGGACAACAAATTCGACGATTAAGGGAGGCAGGATAGCAGGGTTATGTTGCTGGAATTTTTGGACAGCAATCTCAAGTTGAGTGGGATTAATTTGTGATATAAAAGAATAGAGAAATAAGGGTAAGATTGGAGGGGAAGGAGGAGGGGATTTAATTTCAAGTTTTGAATTTGAATTGGGAGCATTAAATGGAAGAATTATTGGGAGAGAGGGGTAGGCTGGCGGGTATGGGGGTGGGGAGGTGATGTGGGAGGGAATTAAGGGGTTACCAAACAAGGGATATTTAATTAGGGAAGGGGAAATTATGACAAATCTCTAATTAATTTAAATTGGTATAATTTGGGAAACTTTTCTAAGATAGGTTATCTTGTTTTAGGAAGGAATTTCAAATTCAAAATAGATTGAAATTTGAAATTAAGAACCTTCTTAATTTAAGATGCTTTATAAATGGAAAGTATGAATTTAGGGTTTGAATTTTGGAGGCAAAGGAAGAATGATGTGGCCGGCGGCTAGGGTTAGGGTTAGGGTTTTAGAGCTGCCGGTTAGGAGGGATTTGGGGCTTGGACAGGAGGCTAGGATGGGAGGGGGGCTTGGGGCCGGCGGCTTGGAGGGAAAGGAAGTGGCCTTGGGGCCGACAACTATGAGAAGGGGAGGGGCCTTGAGGCAAGCGGCTTGGAGGAGAAGGTGGTCTTGGGCTGGCGATTTGGAGACAGGAAGGAGGAGAACCACGAGTCCGGACGCTAGCTGTGACTGATGGGTAATACATTGCCCTCACCTAGGAACTTCACTATGATTCTCATAAAAACTCTCAAAACTCTCAAAAGAGCAAAAGTGTTTAAAATTTCATAATAATCATCATTACCTTCTCCAAAGAAGAGGAGGGATTATTAATAGCCAAGTTACGATAGTAAAACCAAAAGACAAAAGTGCACCTAAGGGTAGGGCTGCAAATGAACCGAACCGAGCCGAGTATGTGAGTGTTCATGTTTGAGTTCGTTTATTATTAGCTTGTTCAAGTTCGGTTCGTGTTTGATTTGAGCTTTATTATTTGTGCTCATGTTTAGTTTGTTTAAATTAATGGTGTTCATGTTTGGTTCATGTTCGGTTCATGTTTGGTTCGTTTAGTGTTTATCGATCTTTAAACAAACAAGCCTTAACAAGCTATGCTCGTGAGCATATTTAGCAAATGTTTTTACACTATTAAATAAGCAGGTTCATGAACAAATCTAATGAGTATTCTTAAGCTATCAAATGAAGAAGATCATGAATATATACATAACTAGTATTTTCGAGCTACCAAATAAGCTTTTTCACGAACAAAATCATTCTATTGAAGGTATAAAATAAAATGAAATTAAATTTATAATAAAAGAGTTGTGTATTTAAAATGAAAATATGATTAATCTATATGAACATATTTATTGAGCTTATTCACGAGTTTTAAATCGAACATGAATCGAGCTTCTTATCGAGCTTAATATCAAGTTTGTTCATGAGCTTCAAATGATGTTGTTCGTGAATATAAATGAACCGAACACATTAGTGTTTAGGCTTGTTTTTTTAAGGACCGAGTATTAAAAATGTTGTTCAAGTTTGTTTGTTTAGTTAAACGATCATAAATGAGCTTTAATCGAACCGAGCAACGAGTAGCCCGTCGAACGTTTGGTTCGCTTGCAGCCCTACCTAAGGGTCACAAACAACTACTCCCTCAAGTGTGGGTAAAAACAAAAAATTGCAATAATAAATCAAATACACAAATAATAATAAACCTAATACAAATGATATCTCAAAAATAAAGTGGTGCGATCGTGGTCGTATATCGTCAACCCCTTCTGTGGTAGACTCTCCATGGTCAGATGTCCTCATCATTCTCCTGAGGTGGAAAAGAGCTCGACTCCGTCGAGTATGCGTCCTGGATGCTCTCATAAATCTCTAGTGCATTTGGATCAATCTGTTGTAGCTCCTCGAGCTCTAGCCAAGTGTCCTCTGACTCTGGTTTACCTCTCCTCCTTATCAAATACCTTCTTCGTCCACCTTTTGTGAAAATGTTTTAATCACTCATAAATCATTTCAACTATCTCCACGATAGATATTTTGAAAATATTTGGGTGCGGAGGAAGGCTTGACTTCTCACAGGGTGGGGTCAAACAAGACTCAATTAGTAGTGGATTAGGTGGGGTAAACTCTGGACCTTCATAGGCTACTAAATCTTCAATGTTAAAAGAGGGATAAATATCAAAATCTGCAGGTAGACCCACCACACAGGTATTATCAAATATTTTCTTGGTTATTTTGAATCGTTCAGCACTTTTGACATGTACTTTCTTAACGACCCCTTTTAAAAACCGTTCCGGACGAATCCGGACCATCATTAAATCACAACTTCGAATGTTTTGAATCTCTATTTAAGTTTAGCGTGAAGCTTATAATTGGCATTGCTCTTTTCATATTGGCGTATAATTTCTTTATGTAATTCATGCAGACGCGATGCAAATGAGGATGCAGACTCAAAAATAATGATTCCTAACTCGATCTAGCATGTCAAATCATTTTATCGTTTGGCGATGGAGCTCAGCTAGGTCGGCTTGATTTTCTCTAAGTTGTTGACTGATCGTGTTCATCTGACCTACCAACAGATCTAAAGTCCTGTGAATTTGTTCTGGGTCCATCCTATGTCTAAGGGTGACTCAGAACTATGCAGATGTGAAAGAAAAATAATATGATAATAGGCAACTAAACTTTAAAGCGTGCAGGATGTGATTTAGATGCTAAAGATATATGAAAAAATTCCTAATAGGCACCTAAATGCAACCATGCTCTAATACCAGATGATGTAGGAATAAATGCGTATGCTGATGTTGTACTTTTGAAACAATATGCCTTTTTGAATGAGCAATAACAATTAGTCAACTTCTTTGATTTAATCGGTGATTGAAAATAATAAAGCAATGATTTAGATCAAACAATAGATTATACAACAAATATTTAGAATATAAAAAAAAATAGTCAATCAAATCTGATTTTGATTAATGTCAAGTTTTCAATAGAAATCCCCAAATTAACATTCAGAATAGGCATTATGTAAAAACCCTCACTCAACTCTAGGATGATTGATGAAAATGGAGAAAGCTTGCATAATTTTTATGACACCACAATTGAATAAAAACTTAGAAGAGATAATACTTGGAAGAGAGTTCACCTTTGTAAGAATTTGGAAGAAAGTCGCCACTGAACGGGAGGGTGTTATTAGTCGATAGCGATGGAGAGGGAGAAGAAGATCCTCTCTACGTAGACTTCAACGAATTGGTCGTTCTCAAAGTCGATGTCGATGAACAGAAACCAGAGGATGTTAATCAGCCGTTGATCGTCAAATACAAACCTTTGGTCGTGTTCTGTATCAACCAAACATTAGGGGGCAGCAAATTACAAGGTGTTGGGACTTCTGAACATCAAACGAAACCTTTTGGATAGCAGGACAGCAAGGGGAACTTGCTGATACTCCTGCCACCATCCTCTACTCCAACAAGAAATTCAAACTCATTTGGTCGGTCCTGACTATGAATTGTCGTCCCAACAGGTAAGGTTGCCACTGCTATACTTCCAAAACTATCACCATCAGCTCCCTTTCTTACACTGATTTCAGTCACTCTCTGGATGAAATAAGCTATAGGTCTCTGACTCTGCATAAGAACTGCTCCCAACCAATAACTGGATGAATCTATCTCTACTACAAACTACTGGTTGAAATATGATAGTGCTAACACAGGGACACTCATCATGGCTTTCTTCAGCTGCTCAAACATCCGTGTACCTTGTAGCTACCTCCACCCATTTGAAACTATCATTCTTCAATTGCTCTACCAATGGCCATGCTATAAAGCTATATCCCCTTAACAAACTTCCTGTAGTACCCTAAGAGTCCCAATAACCACCTCAACTCCTTCAGGGTTTTAGGTAAGGTGAACTCTAAAATAGCCTCTATCTTAAAAAGATTTATAGCTGCTCCTGATTTGGACACGACGAATCCCAAATACTCCACCTTTTGATGTACAAAGGAACACTTCTTCAAATTGGCATACAGCTGATGCTTTTTCAATGTTATTAATACGACTCTCAAGTGCTCGACATGCTTTTCCTCAGAACGACTATACAACAAAATGGCATCGAAGAAAATTAATACAAACTTGCAGAGGTAGGGCAAACATAACTTATTCATAAGTGATTGAAATGTAGTTGGAGTGTTGGTAAGCCTAAAAGGCATCACTAAAAACTCGTAGTGACCTTCATGAACCTTGAAAGCAGTCTTGTAGATGTTAGAGGGCCTGCATTCTAATCTAATGGTAATCTACAAAAAATTGGTATAAGAACATCTCCGCTCCAAAGAACTCATCCAGCAACTCATCGATAATTGGTATAAGAAACGTATCCAAAACCGTTTCATTATTTAGAGCTCGATAATCTACACAAAATCTTCAACTAATATCCTTCTTCGCTAACAACATAGGACTGGAGAATGGACTAAAACTGGGACGCTTCTCCATCTTTCGCATTCACATCATAACCTCAAAATAACCCGTGTCGACCAGCGTCAAACCCAACCGATCCACCACCTAGTTGGAGATGAAATTATGGGTTGTCTTACTATCTACCAGAACTACCACTGATTCTCCTCTTATCTATCTCCTCAACTTCATGGTATTATTTGAGGTGCCTCACCACTGAGTTCAAGGAGACTTCGCCACATCTAGGTGCAAATGCTCCTCCTCTAGAGTCTCCTCCTCATCCCAGACTATAAGTATCTGTAACGAATGGTCCTTGCAGCAATGGCCCAGTGAAAACTTCTCTTCACAATGAAAACACAGTCCCCTAGCCCGCTTCTCTTGAACCTCTGCCTCAATTAGCCGCTTCAAATTTCCCCTGGGTGGTGCTCCCAATCCCCTCTCCTTTGGTACTTCTCTTTGAATGGGCACAGATTGTATCTTTGGTGCCAAAAAAAGTAGTTGATCGGTATGAAGCTCCCAAACTGCTACCCTGCTGCTTCTCTCAACTGAGTTTTCATCCTCCACCAACTGGGCTAGTTCTATAGCCTACTACCCCAATCCTCATAGCCTTAATAACCGAACAACAACCCTGGTCTCTAGCTTGAGCCCATTCATAAAATTTCCTTCCAACACTATCTCAAATAGCCTCCCCAATCAAATCTCTCTAGATAATCTATCACTATCTCTTCCTGAACCAAAGCAAAGAATTACTCGTAGAAGCCTCCTTCCCGACTGGTTCGAAAATGTACTAATAAACTATCTTTGAATTCCCTCCACGATCGAATTGGATCTCTCATCTCTCCACTGATACCAAAACCATGCCTTCCCCTTCAAGCATAAAGCCACTGTCATGACTCTCTCCTCCATCGTCAGCTCATTCAACATAAAGTATATCTTCACCCTATAGATCCACTCATGAGCATCTTCCCCCTCAAAAACAGACATATTCAGCTTTCTCACTTTCAAATCCCCTCCGCCCCAACTTCCTCTTCCACCTCTAGCTCCTATGTGCCGATTGTTGTAATCTCTCCATTGTTCTCTCCCACCCCTCCTTTCATAGATATCCTCTTCCTCAAAATCAAGCCTCTTCGTTATCCTTCACCCACTTCCCTCCTGGTTATCAATTCAAAAGGTGGCATATTTTCTCTATTCCCCAAGATTTCTACCTCTCAACCATCCTTCATTGTGCCAATATTGAGGTTTAACCCAGTTCCTTGGCCACCCCCCGGTGCTCTCGTCTCCAATGATGTTGGTTGGGTGTGAAGCTCAAATATTTTCTTCATCATGTCTTTTAGATTAGAAAAACCTTTCTTCTATGAATGAAATATGTTCCTCAACTTCATATTTGAATTAGCTAACTTCTCCTTCTAGTTTCTCTTCCAAAACATCAACTTTCTTTGGTTCCATAAGTTCTGAATCGTGCTATGATACCAATTTCATAGGATTTCATGACCAAAACAGCACAATATTAAAAACAGCAAACTCACTTCAAATAAATTCAGAAATAGCACTAAGAGGGTTATAATTACTAATCTCCAAGCAAAGAAAGACAAGATACAAGTTGATTCATTATTTGAGAAGTGGAGCGTCTCTCCCACAATTCCTAAAAGCCCCTAGCTATTGGGGATGAGTAAACACCACAATGACGAAACAAGCAAAAAAGTAAATGCAGCGAAAAAATAAAGGACACCCGGATTTAACGTGGAAAAACCCAAAATAGGAAAAAAAAACCACGGAGCCACATCAAACCAAGAAATTCACTATAAACATTGGGAGAAATAAGTATAGATCTCTCTTATGTCTCTCTCTCTCCTTGCATCTCTTCTCACATGCACATTCTCAATATCTAACACTCAAAATACAAGAGAAAACCAAGAAAATAACCCCAAGGGACACAACCCTTCAGAAAAAATGAGAAAAAAAAAACCGTCCAGTCCGTCTTACAGCGCTGCGGCGCTTTGCTCTCTTTCATTCAGCACGGGCGCTCGGGAACACAGCGCCAGAGAGCTCTGGTATGCAGCGTCGGGGCACTCGAGTACACAGCGTCGGGGATTTGTATTGAAAAAAAAAATCGAAAGCAAGGCGCTTGTACCCAAGCAGGGGGTAAACCTCCACACTCCTAGCGTACATGACAAACTTTAAGGTCTGAAACAACAGAATAATCAGATTGATCAACACAATCATATTCCACACATAACATTAGAAACCCAAAAACCCCGACAAAAACTACTGTCACAAATAAAATTCAAATATAAACCCTAATCCCTCATAATCTCCCCCCCCCTAAAAAGCCGTAATGCCCCTTACATCTTTCGCAAAGAGTTCCCCCCAAAGCCTCTTCTCCTATAGGTGATAAAGGAGGTCATGAGCCCCACATGGGTAATTAGACTGCTGCATTAGGTATCCGTTAAATTTTATGGTATTTAACATTACAATCATTAACATTGCCATTATTTAGAACTAATTCATAATTTCTTGTTAATTATTATTAATTAGAGAAGAGGAAGATGAATGAGATCAAAGAAAAAAAAAAGGAAGATTGGGATAATATCAGTACAATTGTGGATAAGGTTGGAGAGAAAGCAATTTACTATGATCATAACTACAATGAAGCCCACTTATGAGAGTACTGAGGACTTTTGACTTTAGAAATTCTAATCTTGGTGACTAGTTATTTATAGTCTTATTTGGACGTTGGACAATAGAAATGAGAGAATTTTATTGTGTTCAACTTATTTTAAATTGTTATATTATTAGTTCTTAATATGATATCTTATCTACTTCAATGTTCGCATAGCGCTTCTACTTTGTAAAATTTGTTAATTGATCTTTTTGCGTGATTTATTACTTCATATTATGTTAGAATGTTAATATATTACTTTTTAATATATTAATTAGTTACGATGTTTATATATTATTTATTACTTCATATTTTGACATGTATAATACGTCTTTGCACAATTTGTTAATTTTAAGGCTTACACCTCAATGCTTGCATCTTATCTCATGAACAATAAGTGTCTCAATATCCAATTACTCAATTTTAAATCTTGATCATTTATGTGTATTAATAGTTGGAGTTAAGGGAAAAAAAATCAAATTCTCCAAACTTATCTTCCATTTAACTATTCTCCTCTTGAAGATGACTCGAATTAAAGAAGGGTTGTTTTTCATTAAATATAATATATTTCAAAATGAGGATTTTTTTATACGTAGATGATATAATTTATACCCATTCTAAGAGGAGGAATACTCTAAAGAAATACACTTATCCAAGTTAACAGATTATTTATGAATGATTACATCAAATAATGAAAACGTTTAGAAGGAATTTTTGTGAGATTATTTTTGGGAAGAAATTCAGTGAGGTAGTTTAGAAAGTTTTTAAAATCACACTAATAGATAATCCATTAATCAAATATGAAGAGGTCAAGATAGTTTCACTTCAATATTTTTTGGGAACCTAATTTTGGAAGAAAATAGCACTGATTAAGCTCAAGAAGATGACTAATTTTTCATTCTCAAACCATTAGCTCAAGCTATTCACGCATCTCACTCCCTATGTGTAACGTTTTTATCAAAATTCTACTGAAACCTACATTTTTCTAAACTGCACCCAACCACATTTGCAAAGCACAACCCATGGACCCAAATGAAATAAATAATGTTAGCTTCATTCAGTTAGCCATGAATCAAATCATATCAAAGTAAGTTTAGTTGTGTATATGAACATCTCTAAATGTGATAGGAAATACTTGTATATTTCAAGTAAACCTAACAAGATTGATAAAAACAGTGAGAAAAACTCAACAATTCCAACGAAACAATCAAAAACATCTCTTGTAGCAGAGAACCGGCCCTGCAAGGGAATAGTTTCTCTATTCTGGCCTAACAAAATGCTTTTAGATGTATTTTCAAAGTTTGAAAATGATCTTAAGGATCTAAGACAAGTCTTTTATTGACATTGTGGATGATGGTGATGTTCACTTGCTTCATCTCTTCCTCTCTATGGGACAGTTTCTCTTTTCTTCACCATCTTCTTCATGAAGGGTTTCCCATTCATATATCCTATTAGAGATGGAATTCGCCAGCTCCACAATACAATCAATAACCTTCAATTCTTCAACAACATTTCAACTCTTGGAAGTAGAGTTCTCGCAACATAAGGGAATTGATGCAGAAAAATAAATTAAGTTGAAGTTCTTTTTTAACATTTTAGAATTTCTTTTCATTTACATTAGTAGTTTGATTTATTAATATTATTTTATGTTAAATTATACAACTTTTAGAAAGCATGACAAGGAAAATTTTGATTATTCGTGAGCGCACTTATAGGCATATCAACATATCCATGTAAACAACCAGCTGAAAAGTTAGCGTATGATTAAATTGCGAAACTGAAGATAACATTCGTCAGAAGTGTATCTAGAAAACTACTAAGCATTGCAGTAAAAAACAAAACCTAAAAGTTCAGAATTGCAGGTCAAAATTTTAAGAAATGGTAAATCAGCTAATTGGCCCAGAAGGTTAAATGATGCATACCATGGTTTCCATGTTCGTGGAAAGCTTTGCATGGTTCTGAGGTAGAAAAGGATTTGTCAGTCTCTGATATTTGGGAGACAGAATGCCCATTGGACTGTTCTGTATATGCTGGATTATGGGAGGGAATACACTCGGTATGGTAGTCCTCAAGCTCACTGGAACCATGTGGTAATTCAGTAGTCAGAATGAAGAATCTTTTAGTAGCTGCATCCAAGTTACCATTTTGAGAAGTATAATCTTCCTCCATCGCAGAGCAACCACGAATATCAGTTCCTCCTATATTTCTGAGATTCCTTCCATTGTTTTGAGGGTATTCATCAGCATGAATGGATGAAGTGCCATCTTCATTACACATTACTTGTGCTGCTGTTGAAGAGCAAGGTAAATCACTATTTCCTAGATCGTTCAAATTTTGTGAATCATAGGAGGTTAATGTCATGCAACAATCGGTATGTTTGGATATGAAATTCTCAAAAATGACTGGCCTTGTAGATGAAGAAGGCATGTCATTAAAATTTGATTGATCAAAAGAGTCCTCATGTTCTTCAGTAACAAGTATTATTTCTCTCAATGATTCGTATCCTAAACATTCTGTAGAACAACTTAATGTTTGCTCACTCTCACTTTTGAGGTGCCCAGATTGACAGCAATTCATTGGAAAATCGACAGGTAAGCTCTTACTATGAGAATTGCCATCAGTATCATTTCTCATGTTGTCTGCCCCTCCTTCCCTACTTAACTGGTGGTGAATGGAATTCTCTGTCTGCTTGGATGACCCCAGAGCAACCGCAGAAGATGCTGAAGCAATGTCTCGCCCAATGCTTCTTTGCAAGTAATTAATATTATCTCTTGAATAAGAAGGCTCAAAACAAAGAACATTTGTAGCAGACACAGTCTTTCCTTGTAAAATGGGCCACTTACTACTGCCAGATCCATGCAATAGAAGCACTGAAATACCTGTGCCTTCAGGAATATCAACTTTTAAACTGGGATTAACAGCCTGGTTTGACAGTTGTGGTGCATTAATGCTGACATCCGGTGGAACATTTATATCCCTTTTTCTCTCAAAATGCTGATTGGAAAGCTCAGACTCCCTTTGATTCAACAACTGTATAGAACAGATGTTTGGCAAGCAATCAGTCCCCATTAGTTCACCCGCGTGATGAAATTCAGGAACTTCACTGTTGAGTGGTCCTTTGCCAGCTGTGTCTACTGCCAAATCCAACAGAAATGTATCATTTTGAGTCAACGGCACACAGGTTAGAGCTCTTCCAGTTGTACAAAGCCTATCATCTTCAGCACATTCTTGGCATAAATTTGCATTTTCATCCAAATCTAAAACCTTGAATTCTTTACTACATTTGGAGCAAATAGCGGACATTATATGGCCATCCTTATCACAATGGTTGTCAATAAAATGTGTTGAGTCTAGATTGGTCTTACTTGTTTCAACATCTTGAAACACCAGTTTGTGGATATCTTCCGAATCAAATTTCTTTGACAAAATTTCATCAAACATCTCATCCCGTCTCGGAGGCCTTCTAGAAAGTACAGCATGATTTGTATCTTCAATAATCTCATCCACTTTATCAAACAGAAATATTTCCTCTTGGGTTTCAGAGTCTTCAGTCCTTTCCCATCCAGCATGTAGTTCCGTTGGTTCAAGCTCACTTCCTTCCACATCAAGTGCAACACTTAAAAGACCCTGTTCTGAGCTTGCATTACTACTAGTGGTAAGTGAAGAGTTCCTTGAGAAAATGGGCCGGACAGTGGTTGCAGGGGCACTTGACAAAAGAGGCCTGAACATATTATGAGGTGTTTTGCGCTGGGCCTGTATAGGTAAGGAAAAAGACCATCGAAAGAAAGATATATATAAAGATAAAAGCAATTATACGTAGTATTGATTTCTTGAAATAAAAGAAAACAGCATTGAAAGTAGGAATGAATGCATTAGGGTTGGTTTTCCATCCATCAAAATTAAAAAAAAAAAAAAAACTCAACAACTTTGAAAACGTGAGAAGAACCAAATTAGCCAATTTTAGGAATCCAACATTGCGGTAAAGAGAAGCATTAAGTATGTTCTACTTCACTAAAGCATTTTCATACATCTAAATAATGTTGAATTTCGATCTCCTCCCTGAAGTCCGACATCATATCAATCTCATCCAATTATATTGACAATCTGTACCACCAAACTAATGCCACTTAATTGGCTAATTTGGTTCTGCATAACATCAATAATTTTATAAAAATAAAATTAAAAACAAATTTAAAAGGGAAACCCTGGTTAAATTGTGCATAACAATGCCACAGAATCTATATAATCTATAATTAAAAATACACATCCAAATGGGCAAACCCAGGTGAAAAGATTTGTGGCCTCAATTGTGACAGAAAGGTAAAAGAATTGCATAAAAAATAGGCCATCTACAATGCAAGGTTAGACTTGTCAAAACTCGCATTGGCATTTCAAATGCGCTGCACAACTTTAAATGGCACAACTAATTCAAGATAACTCCAGGTTAGTGTTTCCTATTGCAACTAATATGATGGGTAGCATGCTTTCCTGCCAAGAAAAATTAGAATTCATAATATTAATAGTTACAAATCAATACAATAGCTCAACTGATTATGATTAAAACAATTATAAATATCCAAGAATGTCATAGGAATTTGAAAAGAAGAAAATGAATGAGCAAACGAATAAATTTTCACACAAACAGATTTTTGTATATATCAATTTTTCACCAAAATCAATAGCACTAAACAAGACAATAACAAACTCTACAGAAGAAATAGACAAGAAACGAAATTAAAGTTTAAAAAAAAAAAAGTTAGGCCACACACTAATACAAAGAGATGACTTCCCACATAATCAAGTGGCTGTACTTACAGTCGAGCTAGAATGAATAATATATTCAACTTGTACTGACAAGATTGAAAACTAAAAAATAAATTTGATTCAAGTTTTAAGTTACAAATTTTATGATTCATACCACTATTTATAACTTCACATCACCAAAGTTAATAGATAAGGTTGGCACATATCAATGTAATGTAAGTTTAGATTCATCATAATTTTCATATAATGTTCTCGAAAACAACTAGCTTTAGCAGCTTCAAAATAAAAAAGTAGTATAGAGCTTCGACAAAAATTGTACCAATCCAATACTAGAAAGCGCAAAGGACTAGCAAGCTTAGCCCCACACACACATGCACAAGTAAACATACACAAACAGACCCACAAATGCCCGCATGAACACACAGTCGCAGACACACCCATTTTAAGCAAAAATATGATTTAATATATTTGTCCGTAGGTTTAGTTTTGAGGTTATTTGCTAAGAAGTTTCCTTAACATGCGGGTCTTACAACTTAACTTAGAAGTGTCTCATCTTACAGCTTCTATTAGAAGTAGACCGTGGGTTTAGATTTGGGATCAGGGCTTACGGCTTTCACTGAAAGTAGCCCGTGCAGTGGGTCTTACGGCTTCTCTTAGAGTAGCCTAAATGTTTGGGATTGAGTTTAGGTCACTTTTACCTAGGGTTTTCCCCTAACGTATTAATTGAAGTCAAATTTACGACTTCTATTAGAAGTTGTCGGCTAAACATGGGTAAGCAAGGATCTAGTTTAGTGGGGTTTTGCTAGAAGACATATAATTCTGCATTTGAGTAGGTCTTACTACTTCTATTAGAAGTAGCCCGAGCAACAGGTCTTACGGCTTTCCTTGAAAGTTGTCTTTGAGTTTGATTACTCCCCTTGAGAGGATTTGTTACCCCCTTTAGGAGGATTTATAACTCCCCTTTGAAAGATTTATAACTTCCCTTGGGAGTGTTTGTAGCTCCACTTTGGAGATTGTGTGCATTAATTTAGTTAGGATTTACCCTATTTTAGCTGGCAGTTGCCTGTTAGGCTAGCTTTAGAGTAGTTGTAAACAATGGTTAAAATTGTGTAATCGGGTATTAAGGCGTTTTTCGTTCGTGAGGCAAGGCGTACGCCTCAAGGCATTTTGAGGCGTAAGCCTCAAAATCAAAAGATTGCGTAAACATAAAACGATAAATTTTATATATACTAATGAGTAAATAATATATAAAACATAAAAATACACAATATATGGAGTGAAATCAAATATCCCAATAATAAGACAACATTAAATATAGTTCAACTCAAACTCCATCTTTCCTAAATCATACTATTTTATCCATTAACAAATAATTCCAAAAATAAATAGCAATGACATATCACATAAGAACTCATAAGTCATCAACACTGTCATCACTAAGGGGGGCTTCATTTGAATCATCATTATGATGAACTGCTCTCTCCCCTTCCTCCTCTCCTATAAAGTCTAATGTCTCCCAATCAGGTCCTTCTTCCCCAATGTCAGTTATCTTCCTCTTCCCTAAATATTTTTAAACAATATCAAATTGAATAATAGTGTAATACATTAATAAAAGTCTTAAGAAAACTATGTTATTTATATATCTTTTTTGATTTTTTTTTGAGTTGTGGTGGATGTATATGCTTTAAGACCATCAAAAAAATTAACATTTAAATCTTAATCATGTAATTCAGACGGCATCACTTCAACTTCATCATCTACAAATCACTCATTATCAGATGTCACATTCTTTCAAAGAAAAGGATCTTCATCATCCATTAATCATTTTTTCTTCAAATTCATATCTCTGAGTCTCCTATTGTACATAATGTACACCAATGAATTCATCCTCAAGGTCGACAAGCGATTTGTCCTCTTTGTAGTAAATAAACTTGGTTTTTTTTTAGTAAGTGCATTCTTATGTTGACTTAGCTCCCCAAGCTTCTCAAGAATCAGATCTATGCAATGTGCAGCACATGAAATACAGTACAGATGTTTCCTCTTCTCCATAAGTTTGTTACATGCAGTCTTATAAACACTTGCATTATATGTCACAACTTGTACAACCAAATTGATGAGGACATCGAAGATCAACGGCTACGATCGTGTCTATTTATTTTCATGTATTTTATTTGTTATTTGTACTTTTCCATTTATACCCTCACTTGAGGGCTTTGTTTTATGTTTGCCCTAGGGGCAATTGTATCTTTTATTTTCCTTCATGTATTTGGCTATTTAAGCCCTCCTCTTCCTCTTGGAAGGGGATGATGATTATTGAATGAAAATTTGGCTCTTGTTCTCTTTGTGAGTTCCTTCTTGAAGATCTCTTAGTGAATTCTATTGAAAGCCCAAGGTGAGGGCAAAAGCAATACCCGCCAGTCATTGGAAGAGTCCGTGGCTCGTGGTCTACTTCCACCATCCCAATTCCCCTTATCCCCCATTACCCGCCGGCCTGCAGGCCTTGCCGCCGCCTCCCCTCTAATCCGCCCAGACCACCGGCCACCAGGCCGCCGCCTCCCCACCGGCCAGCAACCCTCCACACCATGGCCGCCCCCTTGCCACCTTCCTCTAGCCGCCGGCCCCCCTTACTTTGAATTTAGAATTTGAAATTCCAAAGTTTTATGAGCATTAAATGTTTCCTAATTTTTCTCCCTAATTCATGCAATCAATTTATTTGAATTTCAATTTCGAATTTGAAATTCAAATTAATCCAATTGATTGTCTTCCTATTAGGAAACTCCTCCTCTTTAGAGAACTAAAATTTAATTTCAGATTTTTGTTAAAACTGAAATTAAGATTGTGGTCCCCACCTCATTAATACCCAAGCCTCTCTCTTTCTCCCTATGGCCGGCCACCTCACCCTCATTGCTTCTCTCTCTAATTGCCACCTCACCACCACTTAAATACCTCTTTAATGCCTCCTCTCACATAGTTAATTCCAGATTTTTATCAGTTTGAATTTCAGATTTCTCTCTCCTTGAGTGGGAAATTAAAATAAAAATAAAAACCTAAAATTGGAAACGGATACTCCCCTCTCCTATTCACTCTAGATAGCTCTCCAATTCAAGGGCCTTGAGTGGGAATTTAATCTCAGCTTTCTCTCCAACATTACTGCTAGATTACTTCCTCTAATTTCTCTACAATCTAGTCCACCGAGATCTGAAAATTCCCTTCAGAATTTTATTGGAAATCTGAGATTGTTTTCCCCTCTCCCCCAAATGTATGTTTGTTGTCCTGCACCAGAGGAAGGCTGAAAACAGAGTTCCTTCTGGAATGATCCTGCTGTCCTGGAGTGATCCTGCTGTCCAGAAGTTTGAGACGTCTTCATCATTGAATTATAGCCCAAGACCTCTGCAAAACTGCTGCTCCTTGAAGGCCAGATTGCTGTTCAAAGATTTCTGCATGCATATCTACACATTATCTCTCAACCAAAAGGTTTCCATGGCCATCCAGAATTCCCTAGCTATTCCAGGTTGCTGTCCAGACTATTGAGGCTAAGTGGATTGCTGATTTGAAGACCCATATTTGCAAGTCATCCAAGAAGCTGTCAAGCACCACCTACTTCCGATCCAACCAACAAAGCACCACCGGAACGTCGTATTACTTCATTCCTTGGGTGAAACTCTTTCCCTAACGCTCTTATCTTCCTAGTTTATTCTTCGTTTATGGGTATTAATGGATTCATAAAGATCATGTCAATTATTCGCCGCTATAACCTAGTAATAGGAAGAGTTGTGTGAGGGATCTTCTCATAGCGGCTAATCTCATTGTTATTATTGGAATTTATTGTTGGAACGATTCATGTATGCAATGTCGGATTAAGTTGGCTATCTTTTTGAACTTAACTTTTATTCATGTGATTTAACCAAAGCTAAGTGCCTTTTAATATTTATCTTATCGTTCAATTCCGCATAAGATCTTGCTTATTATTGCCTCTAAATCTAAGCGTGCAAACTTTCATTAAGAAAATCATTTTCGCATGGGATTGTTTCGCATCATCTCGGTATCAGAGCATGGTAGGCATGCACGACATGTTAGAAAACATCCTAGGGTCTAATCTTGCGTTATAGTTTAGTTTTTGCATGCATATCATCGCATATCTCAGTTTACTCACTGTTTTTCACTACTGTTTTTACAATTCCTGCAAGCATCCAGTTGAGTTAGGTCATACTAACTAGTGTCTTAGTGCTGGCCTTTTGTTTGTAAGGTTTCTAAGTGTCTAGAGCAACTACACCTTGAAGTAAAACTGCTGTCCTCACTGTTCCAGCAATATTTAGTCATCGTTTAGAGAACTTAAAGCCTCTGTTTAGGTGGTGTCCACTCCCTCGGACCCTTCCTAACACCTAGACAACTTAAACAAACTGCTGTAGTTTGCTGTCCCCCTCATTCCTGCACTATTTAGTGACATTTAGGTGACATTAAAGTTGTGATAACTTGCTGTCCACACCCTAGAGTCCATCTAAATTGCTTAGATAACTTCGTCCCTCATTTTAGTTTGCTGTCCAAACAAAATCTGCACCTTGTAGTGTCATTTTGGAAGAGTTTAACTTAGTGTTTAGGTGCTGCCCAAGCCTTAGCAACCTCCCTAAACACCGGGTGACTTAAACCCTTCTTGAAGCTTGCTGTCCAGTACTTTTCCTGCACCTTATAGCAAGTCGAAATGGTGTTTTCCCTTCGTAGAGTGTGGTACCTTGCACCCAATCTTCACTAGGTTTCACTTGACACTTTTCAATGGACGCGATAAGACTCCAAAAGAGTTTAGATGACATCGTTAACCTAGTGGGAAATATGACTAGAATTATGACGGAGAAACCCGTTGACTATCCCCACTCTAATTACATGCCCCACTCAGCTTATCACCCGAGACCTGAGCCTAAGCCTCCACGACCTCACTTAGAGTCACATTACCGTTTACCTACCTTTGATGGTTCCTCAAACCCTTACTACTTTAGGGAATGGGCTAGACAACTAGATGACTATTTTGAATCATGTCATATCCCTGAATCCCACCAGATTAGCATTGCTAAATCTCACCTCAAAGGTCAGGCTCTTAAATTTTGGGCAAGATTGGAAGATCATAAAGAGTCTCGCGGTGAGTACCTTAATTGGAAAGACATGAGACGAGAACTTAATTTGAAATACCGACCCTCTACTAGTGACCGTCATCTAGAGCATCACCCTACCTCTTTTGTTGGGACAAGTCGTGGACATTACTATGGTCGAGACCACCCACCCATCAGTAACATCAGGGTTGCTGCCCCACCCTGTAGGTCTTCACCTAACCATGATGGCCGACCCTCTATTGGGCCTTCTGTTGGTTCGATCTCACATAACTCCCCACTTGGACCGATTTCTGGCCATCCCCGTCAACCTTTAGCCTCTCCAATCCTTGACCCTGAAAGTGTAATTTTAATAGAGAAATGCTTTAAAAAGAAAAGGTCCCCTGAACCTGAAGCTGAGTGCATCCATTTCGTGGATGCTAATGATATCAATGATAATGAAGCATTCTTTGAGGATGAGATTGAAGTGATTACATTAGACTCCCTACATGATGTAAATCCTAAGTTAGGAGATCTAGAATCCTCAAATTTTGATATCTTAGCCCATCCTGATCCTAATCTCATAATGGATATCCCTTTGGATAAGGTCTGCCGGGAAGATATTAATTTGATCTCGAACGACACTGATCTGACCTTGAACCCTGTGGAATTAAATTTGGAAGATCTTGATTTAGTTGTAACACCTACTGAGATGACTCCGGATAATTCTGATTTAATTTTGGATAATTCTGATTTAGTTTTGGATAATTCTGATTTAATTCTGGAAAATTCTGATGGCGACTTAGATAATCTCGAGTTGGAAGTAAGTCAATCAAATTTATCACCTGATATAAGTGAAACGGAACCCATGGATCTTAGGGTTGCAACCAAACCTGAGTCTCTTTCGGAAGACAGTACTTTGAGTCTGAAAGTTTTTGAGCCTGATTTGAGCAATGAGCCCCCTCTTGTTTCATTAGAATCTAACTTTAGAGCTGCTCAATTTGATTTATATTTGGCCGAGTGTGTCATTCCTGATTCTTACATTTTGGCCGTTATAACCTCGTCCTATCAAGATAAGGACCACTTCTATCCTAATTGGATTAATTTATTAGATGACACTACCCCCACTAGGAGACTGCTGTCGACCCTAGCTGAAACCACCTATAGAAGTGTCCTGGTAGCCAAGAGTGTTTTCATTTCGCCCCCTACCCCAGTTCCCTTAGACCGAACACTTTAAAACCACTCTTTTTGGGACTTGTCTACCTTTTCTAGCTATGTGTTCGTGTGTGTTTTGTAGTCTGTTGTCTTCCAAAGTTTTCTTTGTTTGAAATTTGTGTGTGAATCCATATGTCATTCATCTTGTATATCAAGTCTCTTGCACAACCTCATATTCATCTTGTTGAGTCTTAAGTCTTAGACATATGAATTCGCATATCACATGTCGCATTTACATTACATCTGCATAACTTTCTTAAGAAAATTGCACGCCTAACTGAATAGACCAATAATAAGTATAAACTTTATGCTGATTCTAAACGACAATTTAAATCTATTAAAGTTGGTAATTCAGTAATGGTGCGGATTCGTCCGGGAAATTACATGCTAGAAGTGCAGATCATTTAGAATAGTCAATAAAATCTATAACAATGCTTGCGTGGTGGATCTGCTTGCAGAATTCAACATTTATTCCTTTTCTAACATAAAAGATTTAGTAGACTTTAAAGGTCCGGAGTTAAACCCCCAAATCCAATTCAAATTAAGCCTTGTGTGACCCCACCTTGTGAGAACCCCAAAGCCTACCTCCACTCCCAAAATTATTCCCAAAATTCCTATAGCGGAGAAGGTTGACATGATTCCTAGTGATGATATTATTTCCACAAAAGAGGGTGGACGAAGAAGATATTGGACTAGGTGAAGAGGTGAACCTAAGTCAGAGGATATGTGGTCAGAGTGCGAGGAGCTACAACATATAAACCCAAATACACGAGGAGTTTTCGAGACACCAACTCGACGGAGTCGAGTTTTTCTCTCACCTGGGGAGAATGATGAGAACATCGAAGATCAACGGCTATGATCGTGTCTATTTATTCTCATGTATTTTATTTGTTATTTGTACTTTTCCATTTATACCCTCACTTGAGGGCTTTGTTTTATGTTTGCCCTAGGGGCAATTGTGTCTTTTATTTTCCTTCATGTATTTGGCTATTTAAGCCCTCCTCTTCCTCTTGGAAGGGGATGATGATTATTGAATGAAAATTTGGCTCTTGTGTTCTCTTTGTGAGTTCGTTCTTGAAGATCTCTTAGTGAGTTCTTTTCTCCTAGATCTCTGTGTGAGTTCTATGGAAAGCCCAAGGTGAGGGCAAAAGCAATACCCGCCAGTCATTGGAAGAGTCCATGGCTCGTGGTCTACTTCCACCATCCCAATTCTCCTTATCCCCCATTACCCGCCGGCCTGCAGGCCTTGCCGCCGCCTCCCCTCTAATCCGCCCAGACCGCCGGCCACCAGGCCGCCGCCTCCCCACCGGCCAGCAACCCTCCACACCATGGCCGCCCCCTTGCCACCTTCCTCTAGCCGCCGGCCCCCCTTACTTTGAATTTCAAATTTGAAATTCCAAAGTTTTATGAGCATTAAATGTTTCCTAATTTTTCTCCCTAATTCATGCAATCAATTTATTTGAATTTCAATTTCGAATTTGAAATTCAAATTAATCCAATTGATTGTCTTCCTATTAGGAAACTCCTCTTTAGAAAACTGAAATTTAATTTCAGATTTTTGTTAAAACTGAAATTAAGATTGTGGTCCCCACCTCATTAATACCCAAGCCTCCCTCTTTCTCCCTATGGCCGGCCACCTCACCCTCATTGCTTCTCTCTCTAATTGCCACCTCACCACCACTTAAATACCTCTTTAATGCCTCCTCTCACATAGTAAATTCCAGATTTTTATCAGTTTGAATTTCAGATTTCTCTCTCCTTGAGTGGGAAATTAAAATAAAAATAAAAACCTAAAATTGGAAACGGATACTCCCCTCCTATTCACTCTAGATAGCTCCCCAATTCAAGGGCCTTGAGTGGGAATTTAATCTCAGCTTTCTCTCCACCATTACTGCTAGATTACTTCCTCCAATTTCTCTACAATCTAGTCCACCGAGATCTGAAAATTCCCTTCAGAATTTTATTGGAAATCTGAGATTGTTTTCCCCTCTCCCCCAAATGTATGTTTGTTGTCCTGCACCAGAGGAAGGCTGAAAACAGAGTTCCTTCTGGAATGATCCTGCTGTCCTGGAGTGATCCTGCTGTCCAGAAGTTTGAGACGTCTTCATCATTGAATTCTGGCCCAAGACCTCTGCAAAACTGCTGCTCCTTGAAGGCCAGATTGCTGTTCAAAGATTTCTGCATGCATATCTACACATTATTTCTCAACCAAAAGGTTTCCATGGCCATCCAGAATTCCCTAGCTATTCCAGGTTGCTGTCCAGACTATTGAGGCTACGTGGATTGCTGATTTGAAGACCCATATTTGCAAGTCATCCAAGAAGCTGTCAAGCACCACCTACTTCCGATCCAACCAACAAAGCACCACCGGAACGTCGTATTACTTCATTCCTTGGGTGAAACTCTTTCCCTAACGCTCTTATCTTCCTAGTTTATTCTTCGTTTATGGGTATTAATGGATTCATGAAGATCATGTCAATTATTCGCCGCTATAACCTAGTAATAGGAAGAGTTGTGTGAGGGATCTTCTCATAGCGGCTAATCTCATTGTTTATATTGGAATTTATTGTTGGAACGATCCATGTATGCAATGTTGGATTAAGTTGGCTATCTTTTTGAACTTAACTTTTACTCATGTGATTTAACCAAAGCTAAGTGCCTTTTAATATTTATCTTATCGTTCAATTCCGCATAAAATCTTGCTTATTATTGCCTCTAAATCTAAGCGTGCAAACTTTCATTAAGAAAATCATTTTCGCATGGGATTGTTTCGCATCACAAATGTTCTCTAACCTCTTCAACAATGCTATCTAATAATCCAAATATGAACTCAGCATCTTTGACCTGGTCAGATGCTTCAACTAACCTTAGAAACACATTACAAATCTTTTTTTTTTTTAAGTATGAGTTGAAACCATTAAAAGGACCCCATCCATTGTTGTGAATAAAAAAAATAGATTTCATGGTTTATAAGGTTAGGAGGATGTGAAACATGATGTTCAGTTAACAAAGGATAAATTTCACAGCTTAAGAAAGATGGGACTTTGTTGTAGAATATATTAGAGAATAACTATTTTAAATGCAACAAAAAAGGGTAGCAAAGTCTATAATGTCACAAAATTATTCTATCTTTAATGAAAGTCTTTTATCCTCCTTAGCATTGTCAAAAATCTTCTCTGAGCTAGTTCCTATGGCTCATAATAGAAATGATAGAAATTAGCATGGCAATTGAGATCAAGAGTTATTTTATTAATGGATAAAAGGGGCGACGATAAATTTGGGACATAAAGAGTATTATGAAAATTTGGCATGGGAGAAATTTGAATTGAACTAATCCCGGCTATAACCAAGAAGGGCCCATTAACAACTTCAATATTTTTTTGCCAGCAAAAGGTGCATAAGAAATAAATGTGAGCAACTTCTCATGTGATTAGTTGCTGCATAAGAATGATTTAAGTCTTGCGGCTTATTTTTTATGGAGAAAAAATAATTTTATTATCTTGTTGTACTAATGAATAACGAGTGTGAAGGAGAATTGTGGAGATTTAAAGAATTTTTGAAGGTGCATTATTTGCTCCTTTATGAAGGAGATGTTTTAGACTCAATCGATTGCCCATGGGAAACTTCAGTGGTGGTTTGAAGCACCTTGCCATAGGGTCTCTTCTTCTAGTATGCTGGCATTCTATGAATTTTCCAACGAGTATCCTTACATGCCATGGTTTTCGCTGAGTTTGCACCATGATTTTTTTCTTTGTTGATCCCTCAACATCTAATCAAGAGAACATGACAAAAATTTTAATCTCAGAATACATCTTGGTTTTTGTTTTTTAAATCATTATTTTCTTTCTACACTCTTCAAGTTTCATTAGAAACGAACCTACGCATGGATCAGAAATGTTTTCCACTTAAGCTTCTTCCATTCACTTCATCTAGATTGCAATTTATTTAGGCAAGGAAAATGTAAATATAGCCATTCTCTCTTTCTAACCTTGCACAAATCGGGTTCTCCCACACATCTCCATAACATTGATCCAATTTTTTTCACAATTTTACCATCTTATTGTAATAGCTTGTAACTTCTTGCTCTCCTTGTTTAGATTGTCAAAATCCTTGATTTTAATTCAAAATTTTAGCAGTTCTCTACATCTGAATAACAACATTCAAACATCCCTTGAGATTTGATGGAACATATAGGTTTTTGTAATAGTTCCCTCCAACAAATTTAGGAGCCAAGCAATTGCTTAGGAGTTCTCTAACCTCCATGTTCTGAATATTGGATCGTTCATAGTTGGTTATTTTTATTGCATCAATCAAGTAGCCTAACATTTCCCTTCAATAAATGTATAATTTAACTGTTTGAGGCCACACAAAACATTCAATTTGTGAATTGTTATTTGGAAGGAGTTGGAGAGGTCTTGATCACTGTCGACCATGATAGGTAAGGCATTTTTTTATTATGATTACAGCAAAATGAGAGTTAATAATGTTGTAAGTTGTGATAGATCTTGATTATATCACCCATATTATTAGATTCCATCAAAAAGATGGATGTCTTTGCATGATCTAGTCAATATATACCAATCGTGAACCCTTGGGCAACTCCATCAGATTTTTTAGCCAAATCAGGGGGCTCTAATACCATGTAAATTAAGAGAGAAATATAATTTCTAGAATTGTTATTAATCAAAAGAAGCAACACAATATTTATATGATAGTTGGAGTCCTTGTACACTTAAATTTTTGTATAACTTGCAAAAACTAATATAAATTTTTGAAACTCAAATTAAACAGTATATTCCAATTAATAGTGAAAGTCATTCATACATTTCATTCAAGAGAAATAATCTCCATGCAATGAAAAATTTCTTTTCCTCCTTATCCAACCGACGCCCTTTGAATCCCATTCATCATTTCTTAATTTTCTACATAATATAAAAGATAAGTCAAAAAGAACTAATCTACAACAATAGAAAAGCCGCACATCCAAAAAAGTTCATGCGTCCAGTTACCTACCCAAGCAAACCGACACGTTCAATCACCCTCTTTTTAATTAAATATAGAAGACAATCATTTGAAGAACTAAAATCAACAACCACTACATATAATACACACACATACGAGCTTTCCTCCTAAGTAGAGCGCTTTTGCCTCCCAAATTTGTTCCAAAATAAACGCATTATATGGTCATAAAATGTAATGCCAAGCCAAACTAATGATATTCATCTACAACATAAAAAATGATTATGGATTTTCATCAATTGTAATGAAGATTAAATCATTCAATAAGCTTGTAAAAAAACTGATGAATTGCAGACATATAGAAACCTACTTAAAATCTCAATTCAACCCATTTTTTATAAATCAAAGCCACTAAATATGCTTTAAATATCATTGCAACCCATTTATCAAATTTCAAAATACTTCGTAAAGCTATGACGTAAAAATCATAAATTTCTTAACGTGCAATAAAACCGTTCATCAAAAAACTTCTTATACATTTAATGGTTAATCAAGCAATCAAAAATTTATTGAACTCAAGTACACCACTAGATTTAATGATTTAATGGAAAAATGATAGCATTGATATGACTTCTAGTGGTACGCAAGGATAATGGGCATTCACTTTCAAATAGAATAAATGCATTCTGTAATTGTATGTAATAGAATATTTAAAATGCAATGGATATTTAGTCCTAATAAAGTTAATATTCTTCATATCAATAGTTCAATCAACTTCGTTCACTAATGCTGACGTATTTATGCAATATTGGCCCCTCAAGGTTTACAGATAACAAAAATAAACCCTTTTTATGAGGTTTAAAGAGTAACAGGTTTCAATTAGCAAGCAAGTGTAGATAATGCTGCAAAGAAAAAAATAAGAATAATAATAATAAGATGTCAAGCATAAGAAAAAATTTTAAAAAAATAACATAGTGATTCATGCGCTTGATATATTAGCCAAAAATCTCAAAAATGAAAGAGAAATGATGATACCATTAATCTAAGGACCGAATCAAAAGACCTTTTGGGTATGGAATTTGTTGGTGAATATCCGGATGGTTTTCTAGAGTATGACATGATTTTGTTGCTTGCCAGAGCTCCATCTTTTTTAGCAGGAGTACTTCTAGAGATTCCTACTCTTATGAAGTGCAGAGATTCATCATCATCATCACCAGAGGACATCATAGAACACTTACTATAAGAGCTGAAACAGTTTCTTTCTTGACCATGTGACGAGCTAGTGCTTCTTGAACTAGTTGGTGACATTGATTTCCTCCCAAGCTTCTTTGATGATTCCCTTGCATTTCCAGATGTTGGAGAAGAACCTCTTGTATACGTCACTGATAGATCTGATAAAGAAGTGCATAGGTTTGGAGGTGTCTCTAAGGTGAAACTAGGGAGGGTCATTTGCCACCCAGGTAATTTTGGTGAAGAACAATTCCCCCGACTTGCATTTACTATAGAGGGTCCTCTTCCAACATAGTTTGATGAATGAATACTAAAAACAGTGCTAGGCCTTTGTAATGTAGGAATTGAGGACCTTGGAGTATGTGTGGATTGTTCATTTGGAGTAGATGACCTTCGGGTAGGTGTTGTAGACCTAAAGGCAGGAGATGCACCAGATCGTGGGACTGAAGATGACCTCCATCTCATTTGGGCTAATTTGCCACTTGATCGAGGAGATGGACTTAGTCTGTTTGGACTAGAACTAGTTCGACTTGTCTGATTACTCTTATCAGTCTGTTACAAGAAATAACAAATGAGAGCTCCCTGTTAATGAAGATAGTGGATAAATCCCACCACGAGGTTGAAGAAATGAATGGAAAAATGGATAAACCTACCAATGATCTTGAAGTAATCGATTGGCTTCTTGACCTACCTCTAGATACAAGATTAATTGGTTGTGAATACTCATCATCCAATGATGGAAAAAGGGGTGTATCAGGAGGGGTTAATAGCCTGTTTATGAATATAAAAGTTGTGTTAATATCAGATAATGAGGACGGTTATATGGACAATAGCGGGCCAATTTTGAGGATAAAAGGAAAAAATAAATATATGGTAGCTTTGAGGGGTAATCGTAGAATGTCCTGTTAAAGCAACTGCAGTAACAACAGGTTAAGTTCCCTCAAAAATGTTACTCATGTATACAATAATTAGAACAAGGAAAAAAAACAGCTAATATTCCCCGCTAGAATAACTCACCAATCATAGTCATTTTTGTCGCCTTCCTGATTAAGCAAATTACTGCTCTCGCCTCTAGTTGGAATGTTGATGCCAAGTTTGAAGTCTGATAAATGCCTCAACTTTGCTGATAATTCGAGAGAAAATTAAATGGTATAAGTGTTTAGATAATTTCACTACTAAGCATAAACCAAATAACTGTGGCAATCAAGCAGTTCAAAAAGATGGCTAAATGGGGCATTACAAATAGATTCCTCAAAATCATCAGCCGTATGGAGAAGAAAGTTATCTTTCTCTTGATTTTGAATTTCATTGAACAGTGCAAGATCATCATCCTTGTTTCTAAAAGTCAATACACTCTCAAAACTTCGGCCACTCTTGTGACCATTTTCTGCCATGTGCTCCCACCCTGGTGAGCATCTCAGAGCTGGTGAAGGCGCCATCGTTCACCAAAACCTGCTTTCTTTACATAAATCCAAACATTACCATTTTCTTCATGAACCAAATTAATGGGGGAAATAAACCGAAAATACCGATGCCCGCATTCCCGCGTTCAGAACAGACTTCACATTACTGTTCCACATTTTATTGGCAGCCTGCAGTTAAAAAAAATACCATTCCACGATGCAAGAAACAACACGAAAGCAAATCCACTGATACATTGCATTTGCAGTAAACGGTGAGCTCCCACTAAAATCAAAAGAATGACCATTTCCACCTTCAACGCTGTTACAAATCTTCCAACTTCAAATTAAACAAACCAAATCACTCGCATTCTCATGGAAGGTATTGAGAACCCCATAAATCTAGTACATAGAAAACGGAATAAAAAATATAAGACAATGCCAAATATTTCGATCGAATTTACACGAAGACAAAGGTGCGGTCAGCTGAACAAATGCAAGAACACACTGTAAACATATTCAATGCCAACTACCATCTCTCCACCAGATAAGCCCAAAAGAAACCCCTTCTCACCTTTCCCGTTTTGCCTAGGGTTTCAGCATTCCTTCTCAAAATTGCAGCCAAGCAGCTGCCTCCCATTGATCGAGGCAATCGAACACCAGTTCCAAATGGCTGAACTTAGCCTAAAGCTGATGTTCTGAAGCAGATCGGACAAATACACCACCGGTCGAGCACGCTTTTGCTTCCAGCGATTCCAAAGTTGGAACAAGCTTCGGAAAGAAGGAAGCAAGCACGACAAGACGATACGATGTAGAATGAGCGACAGACAAGCAACCTCGTTAGGGCTCTCTTTTCTTAACGTAGGTTCGCCTGAAGCAAGGTTTCCTTTCTTTCTCTCCTCAGTACAACGACAGTTCTTTATTTTTTTCTATTTTAAATTTTATTAATTTGTCTCTACTCAGAGAGCATATTAAAGAAAATTAGAAATTGCAACGGTGCCAATGATTAGCTGATAACAGTAACTTTTTTTTTTTTTTTTTTTTTTTGGAAATTTTGGGGCTTCGCCCGTATATTAAAACCAAAATGAAACAAAAGTTTTTCTACCCAACAACAAAAACTGGGCAAGAAAAACAAACATCCAGAAAGCAGGAAAGACAAAGAACAAAGCAAAAAAATAGAAACAAAAAAACTAAACCAGCATAGGCCAAAAAGACCTCGGACTCAGGAAAATGGAGCTAACAGGGAAAGCAAACCATCATCTAATAGATCAGCAGCTAACGGTCCTCCATGGTTGCCAGAGAGATCAAAATAAGCACCTGAGCCTGAACTGAAGGCAAAACAGAAGAAGGACAAGCCAGGCCATCCAAAGGAGCAGAGCCCTGGTTGCCACCAAAAAGCAATCAGTAACGAAATGAACTTGTGTAATATTTTAAGTTGATGGATCTTGAATCGGGGGCCGCTTCCATTAGACAAAAGCTAGGAGCAGACCGACCTGATCAGGGTAAAATAAACCCGCTCATAATCAATATATGAAGATAACCAAACCGAAATAAATATAATTAAGTTTAAAATTCATTATATATATATATATATATAAACACTGTTAAAATTCAAATTTATCCATTGTTGATATTTTTTTTATGATATATGATTTTACTAGAAGGTCTACCCGGTGGGTTGAGGCATGTACGTTAAAATGGCGAGAGTGGATAGTAGAGAAAAACAAAAAGTTATAGATTTCCAACAAATAAAGTAATCGCTTTTAGTAAAAGAAAACTCTGAGTTCCCCAAAAAAGTGCTCATCAACACTATTTATTTATAGAATTTTAAAGGTTATATGAATGACTGATTATAAAGAGAAAAATTAAGAAATACAAGCTAACAACATTACATGTTAACATAGACACATGTTGTCTCCTGACAAGCTAAAGAAAGGAGAAGCAACTCTTGGACGAGCTATTCTTGGGCGAGTTAGGTGCTGCGAGTAGGTTCTGAGTGAATCTACGAGCAAGTCCTAAGATGTGGAGAATCTGTGACTAGCGAGGGATCTAATGTGGCTAACGAGGGAAAGGCAAGGAAACAGTAGGAATGGAGAGATTTAGGCCAAGCAATAATGGTTAAATGATGTGTGGGGCCGTCTGAATAAGTACTTTCATGCAGCTAAGCTTTGCGAGCTTGAAGATGAAGGCTCTAGGGGAGAGCTAATGACTGAGATGGCAACAAGTAAAGATTTGCTTTCTTAATAAGGAATTTATAATTCACCCTGTGTTAGGCGATCTCCTTAGTAGGCTCGAGTGAGTAGAACCTTTTGATCTGATCGGACAACTCCCTCTAACAGTCCCAGACTAGTGCTCCAAAGGAACACCTCTTAAAGGTAAGTGTCTTCATCATGACTCAATGTCCATATGTTAAACATCGATGAAGTCATGTATGAGTATACATTTAGTTCCCTGATTTACTCAACTCTTTAACAGACAAGTGGAAAAAAGTGCAAAGTGAAAAAAATTAAATGTCAATTTTTTAAAAAATGTAAAAAATATAGGATTCAGATTGGCGGAGACAGGGTTCCGTTTCTTGGAGCGACGAAGAGCAACGAAGAGAGATCTTCGCGATTTTGGCAGAATCCGTGGAGATCGGTGGTTCTCCGTCGGTCTGGATGGCCGATGGAGGGTCTTTGAAGAATCTGGGTAGAGATATGATGGATTCCAAGATGGGTTTGATGGATCTTAGCCAGATTTCGGTTCTCCATCCATCGGTTTCTAATTGTGATTTGTATTCAGAGGCTAAATTCTTGATTGAAGATGGTAAGCTTATAATTCTAGTCGTGATCTTCGATAAGGATTTTTGTTTGCCCGGTGGTGAGTTAAATTTTTATTTCGAGAATTCTTTTTGGTGCCCAATTTTGCCTTTGAATCTCATGGGGAAACATTTGGAAGAAGACTTCTTGAATGGATGTTTGACTTTAAAAAACCCTGAGAAGTTTTTTGGTAATTGTCGTTTGTTTTTGTATGGGTTTCTTAATAACCTTGACTCTGTTCTTGGATATGGTATTTCCTGGTGTTTGATGATTGAACCTGGGATTTTCTTGAGATGGATTCGGCTGGTTCTCAAAGATGTTTGGATTGAAAATCTTACACTGAGGAATGAAATGTTGGTTTGAACGGATCTGTTTAAAGATCTTTTGAGCAGTTTTTTTAGTTTTTCTTAAAGATTCTTGGAGAAATGGATACACTTTTTCTGAAGAAAATTGTCATTGGTTTTGAGGCCATTCTTATGTTTTCGAGTGGATGCCCTGTTAAAGTCGATGTTAGTGAAGCTAGTATCCTTATGCTGGATGGTTTTTGGGATTATATTTGGAAGAAGGTTTTTGGTATTGCCATTGTTATTTCTTTGATCCATGGGGATCAAGTTCTGTTTGAGGTCGTCTCTTGGCCTATTAATGTTAGAGCTTCTAGCCGTGGATCAACTTTGTTGAAGTGGTTGTTGGTTGATGTCGGTAATGACGAGGTGGTTGTTTGGTCTATTGCTTTTCAGTTGTTCTTTGAAGATCAAATCTTATTGTTTAAAGATTTGAAGGACTTGAAGTTTTTTTTGGTTTCTCTCTTATCTATGTGATGAGAATGGTGATGATTATCAGTTTGGTTGACTTTGGCATTGATGAGGCCGGTTATTGGCTTCTTGAGGTGGTCATCGGTGTTATCACTTGTGTTGTTCTTGCCAGTATTAGGAATGTGATGGCAATTTTCAGTTTATATGACTTTGCTTGTGAAGAGGCTGTTTGGAGCTTGTTGGACCCTAAGATTGATGGGGACCTGGATGATTTTTGGATAGCTGGTTTAGAAGTTATTTTAATTTTTCTTGTAACTAGTTATCTTTTACTTGTTTTGCTTATAGGCTTCTTACACCTTTTTAAAACCATTATGATGAAATATGGGATTTTCATTACATTTCATTTTCCATCTTTTGGGAAAGCTGGGATACTAACCAACCTTTTAGGTTGTTTTAATATTTGGTATCCTCATCACCCCAATGGATCTAAAATGGAATTTAGTGGATCGCATATCCATTATGGTAGTTTTAAAGGGTCTGCTTTTGCTTTCTAGATTGTATTAGGTTTTCTTCTTTTAATGCAATTTGCATTTCTTCAAAAAAAAAAGAATAAAATTAAATGTGGCTACTAAGTGCAAATAGATAAATAAATGTAAATATACTGCTCCATTATTATTGTAGTCTTGGAGACTATATTGATCTTGCAATGATGAAGTGATGATGATGTTACTACACCTTCTCCCCACTCTCCTATACATTATAGGTTTCACACTAAGAAGGCTTTACTTCCATCTTTTAGTGATTTGAGATTCGACGAGTGCGTGATGGAGATAAACCTTATCATGATAGCTTGCTTCCATGCGAAGGCTTCAAGGAGAGTTGCCCTCCACCAAGGGAAAACTAAGAAGAAGGTGGTAGACATTGTGAGTAGGGAGGTCGATGGGGAAGGTGTTAAGCTCACTGGATTCGGTGAACCAACAGTCACCACGCCTATGAAAAAAGGTTATAACTAAAACTAGGGTATAGATTTAGGTGATAGAGATGCTGACAACAATGGCTAGTGGTGTAGGGTTGGCTACGACCAAGAGTGTGAATCTTCATGTGGGGGTCAAAATGACAATGGAGGGGGATGAGGAGCCTCTATTACAATTAATGAGGAGGCAAGTCTCGTTAGGGGATCATCAAGAGGAGTGCAACGAAGGTTTCCTCTATTAAATAAGGCACGAGTGCACAAACACAACTTCTTAAGGCAATTAAAGTGAAATAAGAACATATTTGATTATTTCAAAATAATACTATAAGGAAAGAATGTATCTAGTACTAGAGAGCTTAACATTTAATGAATGCATGTACCAGAATTTAAATTTTTTTTAATAAGTTAATTTTATGGTAATGAAAATCTATGTTTGAGTGTTAATCATGTTTCTCTTATTTCATAAGTCTTATATATGTTAGGTTAGAAATATAATGAGAATAACAAGTACGGGAAAACTTATCTTGAGTGATGCATAATTGGGTAGAGCGGCACTGTGACACTATGATCTTTATTTTCTAGTAGAAAATAAAGATTTTAGAAAAATAAAGATTTTGAGTGATGTTGTAGTGTTTTAGGGTAGAGCACTACACCGTTGTATTATGTTTTGGTGGTTCTACGACATGGAAGAGTTTAAATAATGAAAATTTGAGAGAGTTTTGTGATGTTAGTTAGCAACGCTTTATCACTAGTATGTATTTGAATTTTATAATAAGTTAGTAGGGTAGTGTTGTGTAGTTGGGAGTTTCAGCATTGTGATGCTAGTTCAGAACTTATATATATATAAACATTTTCTAAAAACTTCATCACTTTTTTTGATTGGAGGAAAGAAGAGAGAAGAAGAAGAAGAAGAAGAGAGAGAGAGAGAGAGGGAGGAAAGATAAGAGGAAAAAATATGGGTTTGGCTATTGCAAAGTCATTTTTGTTAGTCAACTTAGTTGAGAAAACTGTTGGTCTCAAGGTTGGCTGTTGCTACCTTACCTTGACTTTCAAATCAGGAATTTATTATGTTGGAAATTGAGAAAAGGTAAACCATGAATATTTTGGATTCTTTTTGCTGTGTAACTTTTGATGTATTGCAATGTTGAACACTGCAGGAAAACGCGCTATTACCGGCAAACTTTACGGCAAAATGTTTTGCACCGGTAACACCGACACACATATTAGCGGAATATGTGCCAGTAAGTTAACGACGCATTTTTCGGTGCAATATCCATCGCAGAAATACCGACGCAAATTCTGTCGGCTTTTCGCTGACATTTCTTAGGTGTCTGGCATATATTCCGCGGGCAATTATTGGCGGAATCATTGACTCATATTGTGCTGGCTTACTTAAACTCGACAAATCAATACCAGTGTAATATCTGCCAAATGTATAATTGGTGGATAATACGCCAAAAAATGTGCTGGTTAAAGCCCTATTTTTGATGAATCCGCCAAACGAGTTCTCATTTCTTTCTCTCTCGCATTGGAGAACTACCGATTGCTTTCCCTCTCTTGCATCAGAGAGCTGTGATGATGCCCCGAGATTGAGCCATTATTTCCCTCTCTTCACTCAAGTCAGAGAGCTTCCCCAACGACTAACAGGCGGGCAATTCTTCCTCGCATCCGAGAGCTACCCCAATCGAACCCTCGCTGACTTTCGCCAAAAGCAGCCTCAAATGCCACCGATAAGAGAAGGTATTTTCTCATGACCTTGAGTTTGGATGTTCTCACTATACATTTGCAAGAGAAGGTATCTTGGTGTATGCATTATGGAGTGTAATTTTTGGAAAGTAGAGAGGGAGTTGAAGGTAAACTTGAATTATGTAGGTCAACCTTAGAGTCTAAAGGCTTTCATTTGAGTAGATTTAAAATTGAATATATGGAGTGTATTTTAGAAAAAAAATAGTTTTAGTGAATGGATTGTGATTTTGGGTGATCAAGTTATTAATAAAAATATACGTTATTAAGAGTGATGGTGAAATAGATGGGGATATTATTAGTATAATTCAAGTTGGATTGTTGAAGTGGAGGAATGCATTGGGCTTGTTGTGTGATATAAAAGCCCCCCTCGAACTTAAGGGGAAATTCTATAAGGTGGTGGTTAGACCTATAATGCTCTAGGATGCAGAATGTTGGACATAAAAAGAGAAGCATAATATTAAGTTAAGTGTTCTAGAGATAATGTTACTCAAGTGGATTAGTGGCTTTACTCTTAGAGATGGGATATGAAATGATCATATCATGAAAAGGTTTGAGTACCTTTTAGGAAAGTAGATGTACCAGATTTGACTTATGTTCAGAAACACAGAGGTAGACCTAAAAAGACTTGGATTGAAATTATTAGAAATGACCTTTCTTTATTAGATTAAAATGAGAATTTAACTTTTAACTTTTAACTGCAATGGCTATATGCTTCCATGAGATCTGCTGCATTTATGAGATGGCATAAAAAATATATCTCACAATAAGGTTTTATTACACATCTGTTAGGAGCAAATTCCTGGAAATAATTTGATCGTACACATCCCACCTTCATCTCAGAAATAAGAAATATAAGATTAGGCTTATGCGCAGATGATTTCACTCCATTTAGCCAGTCTGGTTCAGGAGAGCCAGACTACAGTAGGTGAATATTCTTCTGGTGGATCAGAAGAATATTCTGACTACCGCACTTGGTCGCAAGCGGTATGAAGAATGTAGCATGACAGAGTATACAGTTTAGGCTCACAAGCGGCTACATATAGTTTGTATACATCTAGTGGCTCAAATTTCTCTACTAACACCCATGATTCTTTATATACCCAACAGATTGTTTCCCTTACAACCGAGCAAGAACATGTAAGGAAAGCACAAACTAACTGGCAGATGCAGCAGCTGTTAGAGATTCAGAAGCTGATGCAGATTCAACAAGATATAATGTTATAGGAAATGCAAAAGATGAGAGAGCATATGAGTAGTGGGAGGAGTACAACATCTACTTAGGAGGAGACTGAATCAGAGTAGATGTTATTTATTTTACTGATGTGGAAATCTATATTTATGTAATTTTGGACATGTTTAGTTATTTGTTGTTTGAACATCTTATATTTTTTTATTATTAGATATTTATTGATAATACTCTTCTTATTTATGTTATTGTTTAAATATTTATGTTTAATAATGTAATTGGTGTTGTTCTTGATCTGAAGTGGATGTATGAATGTATATAGTATTGTATTTTTTTATGCAGGTTTAATTATGAAAATTAGTTTTAAAGGAGTGTTTTTTTTATTATTATTATATAGGTTTCAGATAGATTGTCCACCAAAAATAATGTCGGTAATACGACACAACCACATTTTCAGTGAAAATTTGAACCATTAATTCTGGTGGATATTGCAATGGTAATGTACATCAATAACAGGATGGCATTTTTAGGCGGTGGATTATGCGTCGGTATTTCTAATGAATCTTACTTTGGAATACGATAATGAAAAAGGCGTCGACTGGTCTTTTTTGCTGGCATTTCACTAGAAAAACCACTGGAAATATTTTCGGCGAAACATATTCGCCGGTGTTGACTTTCGTATGCGTAAATTACCGTCGAAAAATTTTGTATTAGAAATGCGCTAGAAAGGTCATATTTCTGGCATATATTTTTTTTTTTTTTCCGGTGGATTCCATCTGATGGTAATAGCACATTTTCCTGTAATGTACATCTTGCCATATTAATAAGAAAAATAAAAAATTCAATGAGTATTTTTTTGGACACTATTTTAAGTATTTTTGTGAAAATGTGGGTAATGGTAGAAATTTTTATAGAATAAGATTTACTTTAAAATGATGTTGTGGATGCTCTATAGGTAAGATTTTATAATTTTCTATTATTGAATATGTACACAATATGACTGTTAAGTGTAAACTTTGTACTATTTTTTACCTTTAAATTTAGTGAAAATGTGATATTTTAGTATAAGTTGTGCAAAATTAATTAGTAAAAGGACAAAAAAAGTTCACAAGTGTTCAACAATGATTGTAACACTCAAAATACAGGCACTGCAGCACTCAAAATACAAGTACAATTGTGTCTTTAATACCTTGTTGCCATATCAGGAAATCACATTGCCGAAGCCTTGAGAAAAATGGCAAATAATTCAGTGCCCCCGCAGAGCAAAGGTCATTACCGTAGCATTAGAAGTCCACATCATAATACCTTAGTCTTATAAATTGAATAGCTAGAGCACCATGCATTACAACACCGCAACATTGGATTGAACATTTAAGTGCCCAACGCTTGACATTTATAAAATCACAGTGGAGTAGTTTATAAAAAACAAAACTCCACTGAATCAATTGAGCAATGCACCGGTTTAGCTAATAGATGTGTTGTGTTAGCGCAGCACCACATCATAACAAGCACAACAGCACCAAGGTGCTAGTTCATCTTATAATGTTATGTCACCACCACTTCAAGCATCATAACACCTAAGGCCATTTCTGAACTTAGTATAAATAATTTTTCAAGTCTTTTGTTAAGCAGTTCTTTTAATTTTAGTAGAGTGCTATAATTTTAGTGTAGTTCTTTAGTTCCCCCTTAGTGTAAATTCTAAAGGAGGCTAAAGAGGTATAGGATACTTTCATTAGAGATCTTAGTCTATCTTAAGTAAGCAAATCTACCATTAGAGGAGAAAAGAGTGTGGAGAAATTCATATGTATTATCTTAGTGAAATTTTTCCTTATTGTTTCTCATGTATCTTTTCTTTTATAATTGAAATGATGATGAATTTGATTTCTATTTTATCTGTCTAGCTAATTTCTGAGTTTTGGGCTAATGTAGTGAACATATTGCAAGTACTAATATAGACTCTTATGCCATGAATGAAATTATGTATGTTTTTAATATCTCTCATTCTTAATTTAATGCATTTTGTTAACACTGCAAATTGCATTAATAAAAACTAGAGCTTATTACAAACTATTAAAAGAAAAACAACTATCACATTTCTTCTTTATTAAACTACACAAAGAAGAAGGAATGTTAGCATAAGAAAAATAAATCAAAACAAAAACTATTTTCTAAAGCCAAAGTAGCACACATATCGGCTACCTTATTACATTCTCTTGAAGTATGGTGGAAAATAACTTTGTTGAAGTCATTAAGAAAGGATAACTTTTTCGAAATTGAAGTGTAAGCTTGCCACATTGATTTCTTCATAGAATTTTGAAGGAACTTAATCACATTAAGATTATCTCCCTCAATTATTATGCCTTTTCTTTCAAACATCCACTCTTGTAAGAATTCTCTTCATAAAAAAAAATAGCCTCCATCTCCAATTGATTTATGTCCAAATGAATTTTCTTTTTTCTAAAAGCAAGAAGAAATCTACCTTTATGATCTCTAATAATGCCCCCAATGCTTGCAAGATTTGAATTCAACAAAGATGCATCCACATTTATCTTTATCCAATATAGAGGTGGGGGTGCTAAAGAACCTTAAACTCCATATGGAGAGAAGCACCCCAGTCGACTAGAATCAGATATTTTGACATAGCTGTGGATAGCACATTAGAAGCAACCACCAAAGCTGGAGAGGTAGAGTTTTCATGCTTAATGTCATTTCAGCATTTCTAAGCAAAAAAGTCAGCTGTACAGTAAGCCTCCACAATATTCACATGATTTTTCGATAGACTTGTAAGCACGGATTGACAATTTGCCAAAGGATGAAAAATGGGAATTTGAAATCCCCATTGTCTTAATTTTCAATTAATTTCAATTAGGAATTTACAATGAACAGCAATATGAGAACAATCCTCCACATCTTGACATCCTCTAGCACAAAGATCATTATGACATAACCTTCCATAATTTAAAAACTCTTTAGTTAGTAAAGCTTACTTCCTCATTCTCCAACAAAACATTTCAACTCTTGGATTTAGCTTTAATTTCCTTAACCAATTAGAAAAACCAAAATCATCATCTTCATTTGTTATACTTAATTAATTCATCAAAAACCGACACAGATAATGATTTCCTGAAATGTTGAAATAGGACTTCTACTTGATCTTCATCTCCACCGTGGATACTACATTCCTGCAGGATTAAGTTGACCATATCTATATGAAAAAATTGATTCAATTCACTAACATTCCAGTCAGCATCCTGAAGTAAGAAATGCTGAAGTGTAACACCATTTAATCCAACACAATCAGCTAACATTTGCCATATATTGAAGCATTTATCCAACAACCAAATATCATTCATAACATTAATATTCTCTACATTAACCACTTTCCATTTAATAAGTGGTTTTGAGGTGAATAGTCCCATCCATAATGATATGCCAAGCAGCCGAATAAACTCTTTTGAACTCTCTGTTCCAAATATTAGAACCATATTTAGCAGAAATATTTTTATGTAACAAAGATGAAGGGTTATGAACAAACCTCCATGCCAATCTCACTCTTAAAGGACCAACCTTATGAACTACTTAATGTAAACCCATACCACCCATACTCCTCGGTTTACACTAATCTTTTCATTCCACATAATGAATATCCCTTCTACCATTATCTTTGTGCCCAATAAAGTCTCTACATAACTTGTCCAATTCATACAAAACTTCTTTAGGAACCATTGAGTGAGTAGATATAAAAATCGACAAAGCTAGAAAATATAATCTTATGAGCCCCATCCTTCCAGCCAAAGATAAGAATTTAGTTCCCCATGAGTTAAGTCTTTCCAATGCATAATCAATCATGGATTGGAAGTCATTCTTAACCATTCTACATAATAAAATATTGATTCCCAAGTATTGTAGCTCATTAGCCACCTTGAAGCCAAATCTTCTTCCAAAGTTCCTTTTCAATGAAGATCTAATAGCTTTTCCAAAGATAATTTGAGATTTCTCTTTGTTAATTTTTTCTCCAGTCCAACCAAAATACTCATTAAGTATTCCCTTCATAACTTGAAACAAACGAGGAGATGTTGTCCCAAACAATAGCACATCGTCAGCATACAACATGTGAGTGATTTTTTGAGCTCTTGGAGAAATTTTATTCCCAATTATTTTCCTCTTTGATTTATTGAATTTTATAAAACTAGGAACACATAATAAATATATATGGTGACATAGGACATCGTTGTCCAAATCCACTTTTGGCTTCAATCTATCTAGCGCTCTTCCCATTCAATAAGATAGAAAATCTTACATTTACTACACATTCCATAATAAGTTTAGAAATATTATCTAAAAAGATGAACCACTTTAGACATACTTCAATGTCTCCCACCCCATGCTATCATAGGCCTGCTCCATATCCAACTTAACCACCATCAATCCTTTCTTATTCTTTGAAATTTTGAATTTATTAAAGATTTCATGAGCTAACAAAAAAATGCTAAGACATAGATCTTCTCGGGATGAAGGCGACTTGTTCTTCATAAATAATCTTAGAAATACAACACTTCAATCTACTTACAATCATAGTAGTAGCAACCTTGTAAATAGTTTGACAAAGGCTAATAGGATGAAAATTATATGGACTAATTGGATTCTTCATTTTTGGAATTAAAACAATCATTGTATCCTTCCATGCTTTATTCATGAAACCAGTTTTGAAAACCTCATCAATTGCTTTTCAAGTTGCACCTTTAACATTTTTCTAATAGAATTTGAAGAAAGAAGCAGTATTTCCATCCAAACTTGGAGCTTTGTTTCCATTTTGTTTAAAAATTGTTGTAGACATCTCCTCTTTCATAAATTCTGCACTTAAGAAATTAATATCATCTGCATCAATCTTCTAGTTTGCATTAATTTGTCAAAACACAATCTCTTGAACACCATTTGTTCTAAAAAAAATTTAGAAAAACTGATTCAATCTGATCCACATCTTCTTCCACATTATTGTGTTCATACTTGATCTGTCTAATAAGCTTCACATTTCTTTTAGCTGAGGCATAATCCTGAAATAATTTAGAATTCATATCACCCTCTTCATGCCAACTTGCCTTTGCCCTTCGGTACCACCATGTAGATAATCTTCTCAAGGTCACATTAAGTTCGTGAACTTTAGATCGAAGTAGGTTCAACTTTTCAGAACTTAGTCCACCTTCCAAAATCTTCCTCCAGTTGTAGCTTAAGAATATCAATTTTCAATTCATCCTTAAGTAAAGACAGGTTTATGCATTTGTTCTTATTCAAATAGTTTAAGGCCTTCATAGTTCTGTGAATTTTCCCATTAAGGACATCCGGTGCATCTCCAAAGTCATTCTTCTCCCAAGCTTTAGTGACAATGCTCCATGTTGCTGGGTAAGATTTCCAAGGTTCTTCAAATCTAAACAACTTAGATTGGAATTGGGGTACTTTATCAGATTTAAAAATAATTGGACAATGATCAGATGCCACCCTTGTAAGATGTCTAATCATTGCAAATGGAACCATCTACAAAGTCACTGAATTCAGAAAATATCTGTCAAGTCTCTCCCAGATCCAAGCAGCTCCTTATTTATTATTGCACCAAGTAAACCTTGGTCAAATAATACTTACATCATGAAAATTGTTTTTGGCCATAAAAAACTTCATCTCCTTTGGACCTTGAGACATATTAAATGTTTTACCACTTCTTTTATCCTCCTTAGACAAAAGATAGTTGAAGTCCCCACCCACTATAGTAGGAACACTATCAACCACATTCTTCTCAAAACTTTCCCAAAGCATCCTCCTAGCATGAAACTCCTTATTCCCATAATCAGGTTTGATTTAAAAATATAGTTTGAAAAAGTTTAATTTTCTTTTAGAAAGATTTAATTCTGAAATTTAAAATTTTGAAATCAAACATCTTATTATGAATGATATATCACCTTAAAAGGTGAACATATCGTTCCCTAATAGGTTAAGATTGTAAAATTTTTTATTTATCCTGATTATCATAATCAAACTCAGGAGAGACAGTGTATGATCTCAAAAGATCAAAATGATGTTCAATCAAATATTTGATTATAATAATTTGGATAAGAGATCATTAATTTCATAATCAAAGTCATAATAGTAATTGATATATCTCTCCAAAGAAAGAAGTTATCAAACACTATTTATTATTTAAAAATGATGATAATGATCATTGATTTTGAATTTCTCAAATAATATTAATTAAGGTATTTAAAAATTTGATTTTTGAAAATTTTGATTTGGGTTTCTAAATCTCATACGAGCGCAAGCCCTCATAATTAATTACATCATAAGAAATTGGAGTCTCCTATGAAAACTCTTGATTAAAATAGGGATAAAAATTTCATTTAAGATTTCAAATATTGATGTTAAAGGAGGTAAGGGTTGGATTTTTCAAATGGAATAGGATCAAATTTAAACACTTATTATTAGAGTCAAATGAGGAAAAGTAGGAGGCATTTGGGATTCTGAAATCATTTAGAAGTGCCCCAGTCTATCCTAAGTATTGGGCATTTGATCAAAAGAGATATTTAATTTGATTGATTAATTTTATTAGAAAATTGGGATTCAATTCCCTAAGGTTGAGGGCTTATAACCTGAGCTTGTCTCATAACCTAAGTCTAAATTAGGCACTGAAAATCAAAAACCAGAACCTAGCTAATGCAGTGCAAATCTGGACTTACCCCAGCCTAGATTGGGGAGCTAGCTAAACCACCTAGGCACTTTAAAACCATGAGCCTAGTCAAATTATAAAAGAGTGGTAGGGATGTTGTAGTAAGTTAAGTTTAAGAAAAGTAAGGCTGACATCTAGAGCAGATCCTAATTTGCCCTTTAATGTATGTGGGGTATTTAATGCTTAAGCTAATAAAATTAAAATTTTATATGCTTTTAAATTTATATCTAATGTAATGCATCCTAGTTGACTCAATTAAATGCATGATTCAAAATGAAGAAATTTAAAAAATTGGCTAAAAATTTTTTTTTTTCCTAGAGGTTGTACAACATCTCCTTGATAGATCTGCACCCTCATAGGCTAGGTGGTCTGCTAAAACTTGCATGTAAGGAGGTGCCTATCAAGGTAGAGAAGGTATAATATGATGCATGAAAAATCTTGAGTGAGTTCAAGCTTACTTCTTAGGACCGTTAGAGTTTTTATCTAAGCTAAAATTTTTAATTAGTTTAAGTAGAAGAATTTTTATCATACCCTCATGAGCCTCTAATCGGGTTCTAGGCTAAATTAAAATCGATATGCAATAATCGCCAAAAAACTACTAAAAACAGGCAATCCTATATCGTAATCGACATCAAACATATTAATCAAATCAATTAAATTAATATTCAAATTGAAAGTTCATAGGCATGTGCCTTTTAATATTACATCCAAGAATTACAGAAAAGTAAAGTGGCCGTGTGCCACTACCAACAAGCCCGGATTTCTAATCCTAAGACTCAAGTGACTTTGAGATTTGGGATTCTTCTCAATCTTCACTTCTTCTCCTTCTCACGAGCTTCTTAGATCTCGGGTTTGGATATCCAAATGAAATGAAACTTTCCCTTGGATGGGGTGTTACTTTTTCTCTTTTAATGTTTGAAGATCATCCTAATTTGGATTTTCAAATGGAGAGGGACTCTCCCCTATGGGATGTTTCTTCCTCTTTGGATTCCAAATTAGAGGTTTAACATCCCAATCTTAAAACACTTAAAATATTATAACTCAGATTATATCAAATTACATTTGAAAATAAAATTTTAGACTCGATCCTACATGATTATCCTAATAATCAATAGTTATATAAATCCCAAGCAGTTAATATATATATATATAATATATATATATATATATATATATATATATATATATATATATATATTATATAATTTTAATTGCTCAAATTATAGTCATGCTTGGCCATGCTCTTTAAATTTAAAGGGGGTATTAACTTTTTGGAGCGCATGCATAAAACATTATTAATTTAAAGCTTAAATTTACTTGCCCCTTTTAATTTTCATGCCCTATATGAGCATGACCACATACATAAGATTGAATTAGTCTAAATCATTTCTAACCTAGGGGTAGATCTAATGCACAATCAAACACATCACAGAGTGTAGAAAGTTAGTAAACAATCTATCAATCTAAGCTAGCAAATAGCATGCAGTGAAAATCATGGAAAACCCGACACACAAAAAAAAAATAAACACCATCCTAGCCTAAGACTAGAGTTGGTTGTCCTAGCAAATCACGTAAATTGTGTGAGGTAGATTGTGTGGTTTGGATATGTCTTATGAAGGACAATTTTTTAAAGTTGTTTAAAGATTTGATTAGTTGAAAGCTATAGAGAAGATATTGGTTAAAGTTTACGTATTAATAATTTGAAATTAATTTTAAAATTGATTTTACTTACTTTATTGGATACCATATTTATTTCTCATCGAGGCTGTGAAATTTATTTCATCTTCCTTGAGGCTAATTTAATAGCCTGATAGGCCTGGATTACCTAGTGATAACCAATATGATTAAGTGATTTGATTTAATTAATATTTAAAAATTAATGAGTTTTAATTAAAGTTGATTGATTGCGGGTTTTAAGATTGATTAAAGATTTTTGGAGTTTTAAAGTGATTTTCAACTTTTGGAATTTTCTGGATTATTTTAATAATTTAATTAAGAGGTTAAAAGTTAACTTTTTAATTAAGGTTGAATTCTAAAAAGTTAATATTTTTATAAAATATTAAACATTAAGATGTGTTGTTAGACACTAATTTTACTGGATTTGAATTTTTTATATTTTATTATGAAGGTTTGAAGTTTTGACTTAATTTTGGCTTAAGTTTGATCAGATTATTGACTTTTTCAAATTTGAATGATTTCAAAAAGTTTGATATTTGTCATAAATATTAGATTTTCATATGAGTTGAATGCCTTTAAGTTTGTTCAATTTGATATTTTTATAATTAGTTATGATTTTTCAAAGTTTGACAATTTATTGAATTATTAAAATTGTTTAATCAAAGGCCTTTTTATTGATTTTGCTCCAAATGAACTCCCAACTCCTTGAAATCAACTCTAAAGGTCAGGAATGACCTAACAAGAGATTTCAAAGTGTTTAAAATTTTTAATTATTTTTACTTAATTAAATTAATTAAATATTAAATTTTAATTAAAATTAAATTAAGTTTAGGTTTTTTATCACAATGGATTTTATTTTTCATGATTAAGATTTGAATTCTAGTCAGTTTGAGGTATTATGTGTATTTTTGGATTTAAATTTGATTTATTAAAATTTTTAGAAGTTTTAAAGGCTTAATTTAGGGTTTAATCTTAAGAAAATTAATAAAAGGGCTTAATGGTTTCAAAAATAAGTGAGAGAATTTCTATGGGCTGATCATGTCACTAAGTTTAAGTGGTCAAAATTTCAAGTCAAGAGGATGTATATCCTAATTTTAGGGTTAATCTAAGTTTTCTAGCAAAGGTCCTTAATTATTGTCCTTAATTGTGTCACTAAGTTATGTAGGTTTGAATCAAAGTTTCTAACCCTCGACAACCATATACATGCATAAACACAATCACAATTAACTCCTAAAACTAGAAGAGCCTAGGCTAAGTGGTGTGTGCTTCCTAAGCATGCAAACATTGATAATAATTAAAATGGCTAATATTATAATTAGTGAATAAATAGAATATAATCATTCACTAATTATTCCCCCTCGAATTCAGTTCATACATTCAATATATATTTAAGATTTCAAATGGATATATCAAATATTCAAGATATATAATTTATATATATATATATATATAAATAATATATATATATATATTATATATAATATATATATATAATATATTAAAGTAAGTTTTAAAATAAATAAAAATATATATACCTATATCTATAAATATAATTTTTAAAATAAAATAATTAAAAATATTATTAAAATAAATTTTTAAGGTGTTGAGGGATCCACTGATTTTCAAAGTTATTTGAAAATAATTTTTAAATTTTCTTTTAATTAATTAATATAATATTTAATTAAAAATTTATTAAATATTAAGATATTCAAATAATTCAAATTAATAAAAATAAATTAAGTTTTAAATTTTTAAAATAGTTTTAATTTAAAATTCTTAGTTTTCTAAAAATTTTAATATATTACATGTATTTTTATGAATTGAATTAGATTTATTATGAATATTTAAAATTTTAAGTTAATTAAATCATTTAAATTAATTAAAGTATTGATTGATATTAAAAAAAAAAAAATTAAATTAAATTAAATCTTAATTATTTTCTAGAATTTCAAGTTATTTAAAATAATTTTAAGTAAAATTTTAAATTATTTTTTATTTAATTTTAATTAAATATTATTTAAAATTTTAAATATCTAATTAATAGATAATTATTTAAAATATAATTATTTATAAAATTTAATTTAATTTAATTTAAAATTCAATATCAAAATTAATTCTTTTATTTTATTTAAATATGTTTAAAAAAATCATAATTAATTTTTTTTTATTTATGATAATAAATAATTAATACTTAAAAATAATTTTAAAATATAATATAAATCATAGTCAACATTTTAAATTAATAATAATTTTAATTAAACTTTTTAGTTTTATAATATTTTAATATATATATATATATATATATATATATATATTTTATTTTAATATATATATATATATATAGTATTTAAAATTAATTTTTGTATATATTTTTAATTTAAAATGATTTAAAAATGATTTTTAAATCATTTTAAAGCTACTGGTGGCGTGGTGACAGTGGAGGCCACGTGGTAGGCTGTGATTCACCGGATCGAAACTATATGGCGACGGCCAATTATTATAAATGATTACACCACTGTGCAATCATCACTGGATGATTGGTATACCTTGGGCCCCACGCGCTTTCTACTTTTCCGTGTCAGCATCAAACTATGGCCGTTCGATCGAGTATGGTTTGACATGGACGGTGGAGTTCACGCTAGACAGAGATCTCCGCAATAGCTCAATCCCACGATTTAGAAGACTGCGATGTGGTTTGATTGGAACCATTGATTGGATGATCAATGACCTGGATATCGTGTAATGAATACACGTAGCCAATGTCATCTGATCACACCCTCTTAAGCGAACGGCTCCGATCGAGTCGAACAGAGGAATACACTACGTGATCAGATCCATGGTTTGGATCAACTACAAAATGGCAAGATCTACGCTATTGATCGAAGGATCAACGTCTTAGATTTTGTGTAATTCAAGCCTGCGTAAATCGAGCCCTAAAATATGTTTTTTGTCTCGTTTAGATCCTGTCAACAAAACTTAATGAAATTTTAGCCTAGATTAACTAGGTGAACAAAAATTGTGGGAATATAATTTTTTAGCTCAAAAAATGCGATAAAAAAAAAATCTATTTTACCTTAACTACTATGACCTAGGGCTTAGGATATAGAGAAAACTAACCGTTGGATTTTTGTATTTTTGTATTCTCATAAATTATAATCTGTCCACACTTATTTTTACTGAAGACACCATGGTTGGAGGAGCTATGGATTGAGCTGGAGAAGACTTGGACGTGGTTAGCCTTCTGTTTGGCTAGAAACTTGCAGCTGGCAACCTCTAAACGCCGGATTGGGGAGTGTTGATGAAGTCTTTGAGAGCTCAAACGAAAAGACTATTGGGTCTGAGATGGCTTGAGTAGTGAGAGAGGGTTAGGGTGAGAATGAACCCTCAAATGAGGGTTTTACCCTATTCAAATCATTTCAGGTTGAATGGAGGGCTAAGATCACTTGAGTGAACTCCCAGATTGATGCCATCTATCCAAGGAGTGGTTGGGAGAAGGAGCATCAAAGGACAAATGTACGAATGAGGTGGAAAGCCCCTTTTGTTCTTTAGTCCACATGGGAGTGAATGAGAGCCATTTGATTTTGATCTAAGGGTTGAGAGTAGGCTTAGGAAGGTTCTAGACCATGGCTAAGTTACTGGAGAGGGTTGAATTAGAGGGATTAAGGCTTAAGGCGGGTTTTAACCAAGTTTGACACATAAGGCCTTGGTTTGACTGTTTGACCAATCCATTTGCCTTATGGACTAGTGATGTGGCATGGGAAAGAGTTTAGGAGCTAGTTAGATGCATTAATCCCAATGTCCCAAGAGGGATTAGGTGTTTAAAGGTGTTTGTCCACTTAAAAGCATTTTGGGGACTTGTTGACTGAGTTGACTAGTCAAGAAATCTATATGGCTGAATGAGGTGGCATACAAATAGTATCTAAATGTCCATATGATAGGTTGCAAAGGGTCTTAATGGGTAAAGCCATTGGATAGTGCATATATGGAGAGATTTGGCCATGAATTGAAGTTTGAGCAAGTCAAACTTGGTGTGATTTAACTTAAAATAAGTTTGAATGGATTTGATTTAAGTTTTGAGATGGGTTTGAGAGCTTGAATGGGTTAGATAGGTCAAATGGGTTGAAGTGACCCATTTAAAGCCTTAAAGGGTACTTGGGTCAACCTAGGTTGACTTGGTCAACTAGGTTGACCTAGGGGGTTGGTCAAGCTCAACAAGTTTGATTTGATATTCAAAAATTATTGGAAGTGGTTCCAAGAAATTTGGAGTTCATTTGGTTTGAAATTGGTATTTGAATCCCTACGGGGTATTTTGGTCATTTTGACCCCTGGTCAACTGGGGGTCAAAATGGGTCCACCAAAGTGTAGTTTAAGGCTTAACAAATCATGATCAAGGTCTTTGGTGTGATTAGAAGGTTTGGAGAAGGCTCCAAGGTTAAGATCCACCAGGTGGCAGGTCTAGTGGCATAGACTGTAAATATTTATAGATTTTACAACCTTTGGATTTCAATTCAATTTCTAGGGTTAGAGACCTCAGAATGAGCTCAAATTTAGAGGGTTTTCTCTAGAGACATGTCCTATCAATATGCAATTGATAAACTCTAAATTAGAGGTTGCTTGATTAGATTTTAAAGTATTTGAAAATTCCTTTGAATAGGCTTTCAGGGCTTAGACCTTTAGCCTTGGATTTGAGTCTGGATTGATCTAAGATCTAGGTGGATCCTAAGGTCTGAATTGGTCCTAGTGACCTCATACAAAAATGAGGTCAACAAAATAGTATCTATGTTCTAACAACCCTTGCTAACAGTTTCAAGAACTCCAAACACCAATTGTAAAGAATGCTCCGCCACATTAAAAGAAACAACACTTCTATTCCAAAGAACAAGAATACCCCCCAGAGGTACCCTCTGCCGGTAGGTGAAAAAAATCCCAGTCACTCCCAATAATTCTACTAACATCACCTCTATCCAACTTCATTTCAGAAAACCCAACAAAGAAAATAGAATTGTCTTTCACAATCTTCCTAAGATAAAGAGAGACTTCTTTCTTTTTTGCCCCCTACAATTCTAAAACAAAAGAGAAGACATTAATTACACAAAGGGGAAGAGTCCCCACCTTTCTTTACATTTCCTTCACTTCGTCTTTTTCTAGGGACTTGTTCAATAGGCCCTAAAAACTTCAACTGAATTTTGGATTTCTGTTTAGCAAAATTCTGATTCAGCATTTCATTATCCACATCATCTAATTTTTTCTTTTCAGAATTGATATTCCCATCTTCATTAGCCCTCAATTCTATAATAGGAGTAACATTAGAGTCCATACCTCTTGAAGACTTTGTCTTCGAGATCAATAACTACAAGAAGTCCATTTTCCTAACTTGTTAGCTCTTTAACCGTTTGTTAGACATCCGGTATAATAGTTTTTGCTTCTTTCTTAAGCTAACAAATAAAATCTATTAGCCACACAAACTTCTTGTTTTAAACTATTTCCAACCTCCTTAATTTGTTGTTCGGAAACTGCTATATGAATACTACTCTCTTCTTCATTATTAACTTGAATAATACTAGCAAATTTTGTGTTGACTACATTTATTTCATTCAAGTTCTTTGAATGTTTGGAATCATCTTACTTTCTCCAATTGCCATTTCCCTTTCTCCAATTCATAGTTCTTTTATTTCTGAATTTGACATGCATCCAAGGCCCATATTCTTCGATTTGATGATTGATAGTTACAACATCATGAACCTCAGAATTACATTCCGTTGAAACATTATTAGTATCTTTAACCTTATCAACTTCAGCTCGGAGAATTGCGCATTTAGATTTTCAAAGTCCATTCTTTGCACAATGGTAACAAAAAGAGGTAGTCTTTTGGTATTCAACCTTTTGGAAGAATCTCCCACCCAAACCATCAACCCAAACACCCAAAGGTAGCTTTGATTCCAAATTGATTATGACACACACACGAGCAAATTCGCTCTTTCCCCATTTAAATGAGTTTCCATCTAAATACATAGGAATCCCAACTTTTGAAGCAATTTTTGTAATGTTAACTTCATCCAAACAGTATTGTGGTAAAAGGGGTAGTCGAATCCAAACAGGTGTAGTTAAACCTTTTAATGATAAAAGTGAAAAGTATGGAGACCATTTATCCATACCTACAATGTGACCTTAAACATACCAAGGACCACCGCTAAGAATTTCTTCCATCACTTCAGCTGTCTTTAAGGAACAAAGGATCCAATCCATTCCCATAGTTATTAAATGAAAGTTACCAAATTTGCTCCATTATCTTCTAAGCTCCATACTATATATAAGAAATGGGATATTCTTTTCCAAAACTTTTAAAACCAAAGAATTCTTTAATACCTGCGAATTAGCTACCTCCAAATCTAAATTTAGTTTAACAGCAATTCCATTAGATGCCATCTCAGTCGAATCCATATTAAAATTAATTTTGATATGTCGCAGTTTAGTCCAAGCATTCGTAAAAACCTCTTTCTAAATAGGTATTTCCTCATTTAGATTAATTGCATTCTCTTCATTCAGGGATCAGAGTTTAAGGAGCTCTGATTGATAATCTCAGGATTAGAAAATTTATCTGTTAAAGTTTGACTCAATGAAACTTCATTATTACCAACAAATTTATTGACTTTTAGTACCAGATTCGAAGAGGTAGTGGCTTCATAATAAAAAATACCAAATAGAACTCATCTTAACACCATCAGGTTATTGCGCATCAGACGACTTTGAAAGAGCAACTGACTTCTTTCCCTTTCCTTCAATTATAGATTCTTGGTGAACATTTGGACTAAATCCTTCTCTGATGATCAGTGGTTTTTGAAATCTACTAATTTCCTATTCTACTTCCTCCCTGGAGAATCTCTTGTCTTTAGAACCAGCAATATTTCCAGCAATTGAAGATTTGTTTTATGAAGGCGGAGGTGGATGGACGATCGATGATATGCGGCAAGAAGTTTCTGGCTATCAGTCACCATCATGATTGATGGTCGAGGAAGTACCGTGCAAAAAAAATTCAAAAATGGAATTTTCTCTCTCTAAAAATTCTTAGAGTTTCTCTCTCTAAGTTAAAACAAAAGACTACACCCCCCCTAATTTAATGCATAAAATGACCATATGTGTAGTGAATATCTAGTATAATATATTGTCTCAATGGAGAAATACAAGGAGTATTAAAATGGAATGATAAAACATCGTCTGGCGACTCTGAGGTGATTTAGGGTTTTTGTTCTTGTGCTCTTTTCATTCGATCTCCTAGCTTTTGGTTTCAGTTTTTCATTGTTTTTCTTTGCTTTTGCTTTGCTAGTGTTCGTTTGTTATTTTATTTTGATTTTTTTGGTTTGTTTTCCTTCGGGAGATGACGTCATATCTCCTTCGACTACTGCCTTTACTGATGGTCACACACGTTCTTTCAAGGATGTCGTCTCTGGATCGACCTCTTCAGCTTCTAAGCTTAACTTCATGTAGTCTTCTTTTAAGTGTTGTTCGGTGCTTTTGTTCGATGATGCGGTTATTTCTCAGCTTACTGCCCCTTTTGCCCTTACTCTGGTTGGTAAGTTTGTGTTACGTCGGTCGAATATGGACGTTATTTATAAGTTTTTTATGAGTTTGAAACTTTCTGGATCATTTCATGTTGGTCTCCTGGATCCGAGACATGTTGCTATTCAATTAACGAATAATCTGGATTACAGTTGTATCTTTGCTCGTAGATCTTACTACATTAAAGGATATCAATTGTGTCTTCTTGAATGGATGCCTGATTTTTGATGTGCGCGAGGAATTCCCTATTGCGCTGGTTTGGATTTCCTTCCCTAATTTGATATTACATTTTTTTAATACTCAGATTTTGTTTGGTCTTGCATCTTTTTTTGGAAGGCCTTTACAAACAAATCAAGCCACGACTTCCATCTCTCAGCCTTCTGTTGCTTGAGTTCTTGTTGAACTTGATGTTTCCAAGAAACATCCTAATGAGGTTTGGTTAGGATCGGAGCTCAATGGTTATTTTCAAAAGGTAGAATTTGAAAATTTACCTATTTTCTGTTCACACTGTAAAATTCATGGCCATGCTTTTAACGAATGCTATAGATTGCATCCTCACCTTCACAACGTTAATGCTAGATCTAATCCGTCCAAACAAAAGGTTGATGTTTCTTCTAGTAAGGAAAATTTGCATCAAATTAATCCTAATGGTATTGATAACTTGGTTTTGGTGGAGAATGATGGTATTATTTCTAAGTTTAATGATTTTTCGTTACCTCTTGCGGTTAATGGTTCTATAAATAGTGAAATTGACCTCTTACCTGTTGTGATATCTTCTCCTATAATAGCTCCGTCCTCTCTTGAGGACTCTCTTTCTAAACAGGTTGAATTGAGCGATTTGGTTGCTCCTAATGATGTTATCATATTGGAAAATCAAGGGTTGAATGATGGTGTCTCTTTAAATATTTTGAATCCTGTTTCTCCCATTTTAAATTGCTCTCTAAATGCTAATTTTCCTGCTAATGTTGATGATGGTCTTTGTTCTAAGAAAAATCAGGTCCCGGTTAACTCTAATCTCCAGACTATTTCTGTCAGTCATGTTCAAACTAATCAAAATGAATTAATTGAAATGGAAAATGCTTTTCTTGGATTGATTAATATGGAATTAGATGAGGTGGAATTGATGGAGGAAGGTGAGCTTCCTCACAAATGTAATGGCAAAGGTGAGAATCCTAAATGCAACTCCCCTTCTTATTCTAAAATGCACTATGATACTCTTACTGATACTGAAGATCTAGAATTTACTGCTAAATGCTTTGCTAGAGATGATCTTAACATTAGCTTTATTAAAGGGAATTGTAAACGTGGTAGAAAGAGCAAGAATCATATGTTACAATCGGGCAGAAATAACAATCTTGTTTTAAATCTGGTAGAAATTCCCGTTCTCAAACTAGTCACTAATTTTTTAGTTTATTATGTTTAAATCTCTCATTTGGAACGTGAAGGGCATTGGTTGTGCCTCCTCTAGGGTTCGGGTTAAGAACCTGTGTCGCATTCATGATATTTCCATTTTAGTGTGACTTGAACCTCTTGTTAATGTCTCTAAGTTACTTACTACTGCTAGATTTCTTGGTTTTAAGCATTCTATGGCTAACTGTGCTAATAAGATTTGGGTTTTTTGGAAAGACCAGATTCATATTGATGTTCTTAGTAATTTTACTCAAGTGCTTCATTGTCATATTGAGGTTTTAAATGTCAAATGTTGTGCTTCTTTCATTTATGCGGCTTCTTCTCGTGGCTTGAGGAAAGTTTTGTGGGAACAACTAATGGATTTTCATAATATGTATAATGGTCCCTAGATTGTGGGGGTGATTTTAATACTATCTCTAATCTTACCGAGCGTATCGGGGGATCCTCTCCTAATTCTTATTCTATGGAATATTTTAATAATATTATTATTGACTGTAATCTCATTGACATTGGTTTTTCGGGTAATCAATTTACTTGGCACAGAGGTCACCTTTGGCAAAGAATGGATCGCATTTTATTCAATGATTACTGGATCCATTCTTTTAGTTCTATTTCTGTTGATCATCTTAGCCTTACTCTTTATGATCATTCACCTTTACTTATCACTTTTAATACTAGACAGGTTTATATTGTTCCTCTATTTCGCTTTCAAATATGTGACTTCAACATGGTTCTTTTTTAGGTGTTGTTCAGGAGAATTGGAAGGCTATTTTACATCCTAACAATTCTGTTGGGGGTATGAAAAGGCTCTAGTTTAAGTTGAAACGGCTTAAACAACTTTTAAATTGGTGGAATCACAATGTTTTCAAAATATCTTTACGAATATTTTAAATGCTGAAGAGTTGGTTAATAATTGTGAAAGTATTTGTCAAAACCTTCCTTCTGAGGCTAATTTTGCTTCCCTTAGAGAGGCTAAAGTTAATCTTTTTAATCTTCAGGCTCAAGAAGAAACTTTTTGGAAGCAAAAGGCTTCTGCTAAGCATTTGGTGGAAGGGGATCATAATACTATGTACTTTCACGCTTTAGTTAACTGTAAACGTGCCTCTAACTCTTTGAAAATTGCTCGTGATGATGGTTCGGACACTGAGAATGGAGAGGAAATTTCCATGTTGGTTGTTCAACATTTTAAAAATAGGCTTAATAAGGGTTTTTACCCTAGCAATATGCCCAATACTAGTATTATCCCTTCTCTTGCTTCTGAGGTGGATAATATCATGCTTGCTACTTCCCCGTCGATAGAGGAATTAAAAGATATTATTTTTCATATGAATGGCAACTCTGTGGCGGGACCTGATGGTTTTACCACTAAATTTTTTCAAAATTCCTGGGATATTATTAAGGATGATCTTTATGCTGCCTTTTTGGATTTTTTTGATGGTTCTCCTATGCCTAAGTTTTTTGCTTGACTTCTATTGCTCTAATCCCTAAGAAAGCTACTTCTAATACTTTGGATGATTACATACATATTAGTCTTTGCATTTTTTTCAATAAATTGATTTCTAAAATATTTATGTCTCGTTTATCCAATGTTCTGCCCAAGATTATTTCTCAGTATCAAATGGGTTTTATTAAAGGTCAATCTATCTATGACAATATTTTGCTTGCTCAAGAATTGTGTCATGATTTGGATATTAAGGTGAGGGTGGTAATTCCATTCTCAAGCTGGATATTTCCAAGGCTTATGATAATATTAGTTAGAGTTTTATTTATAACATCATGCAGTCTTTTGGGTTCAATGCTGAGTTTATTAAGTTGATTAAAAATTGTATTGAGGGAACCTATTTTTCCTTGCTTATCAAAGGAAAGAGTGCTGGTTTCTTTAATTCATCTCATGGTTTAAGGTAAGATTACCCTATGTCCCCTGCTCTTTTCATTATTGCTATTGATTATCTTTCTAGGTGTATTGCTAACATGTTTGCTTCTCACCCCAACATGTACTTCAGAACCAAGGTGGGTTTCTCTATTTCTCATCTTTATTTTGCTGATGATTTTATCATTTTCATGAATGCTTCTCGTAATAATATTAACAAACTTATGGATTTTTTTCTTGGGTTTTATACTTTTAGCGGTCTTTCATTGAATAATCATAAAAGTTGTTTCATTGTTTCCAAGAATATGAAGAGGCGTCGTATTTCTGTTACTAAGGATTTGACTGGTTTTGTGCATGGGTAGCTTCCGATCAAGTACCTGGGTATTCCTCTTTTTAAAGGTAGGAAAAAATAATTCCTTTTTAATGATTTAATTTCTTCGGTTCAACATAAGCTCATGTCCTGGGAGTCTAATTTTTTGAGTTTTGGGGGTAGGCTCACTCTCATTAAAAGTGTGCTTTGTTCAATTCCTATTTACTCTTTTCAAACATTGCTTCCTACTATATGGGTGTGTAATTGTATTGATATTATCCTTAACAAATTCTTTTGGAAAGGTTCTACTAGTAGCTCTAAAATTACTTGGGCCTCGTGGGACAAGTGTTATGGTGCTTTGATTGAGGGAGGCCTTGGTTGCAAAACCATGGCTGATCTCGCCCATACGTTTTCTTATAAGTTATGGTACAATTTCCGTGCTCACTCTTCCTTATCGGCTAGGTTTATGAACTCTAAGTATTGTGGTGGGAAGTATCCTTCCACTGGTTTTGTTAATATTGGAGAATCTAAAATTTGAAAAAGAATGTGTAAGATTAAGTGGGATGTGGAGCCCCACCTTTCTTGGGGTCTTGGTAATGGCAATGTGTTTTTTTGGCAGGATCAATGGTTGAATTCTGTTTCTATTGATTCTCTTATTACTTCTACTTCCATTGATTCCGTCAAGGTTAATCTTTTTTTTTTTGAAAACTCTTGGGATTATAATAAGCTTGCTGAGGTGGTTCCTTACTATTCCTATTAACATTGATACTAAAGATGTTCTTTTATGTTAGTTAACTAATGATAGTTTGTTTAGATTAAAAGATGCTTGGCATGATTTTAGAATTAAAAAAGTTGTTAATATCCTTTTGTCTAGGAGTTGGCATAAAAGCATCCTATCTACAATTTCGACCTTTGTTTGGAGAATTTTAAATAGATATATTCCTACGAACGATAATTTGATTAAAAGAGGCTTTGTAATTCCTTCTAAATGTCAGTGTTGTTTCCATTCTGAAAGCATGCATCATGTTTCTGTCTTGGGGCCTATTCCGGTTAAAACCTGGTGCCATTTTGATGATATCTTTAAACTTAATACTTTTAGGGGGAGCATGTCTATTTATGGTATCCTTAAGGCTTGGTTTGTGAATTATAAAGGTCATATAAGAAATGTCACTTCTTCCCTTATTTTTTGGTATCTTTGGCTTGAAAGAAATAGCTCTATTTTTAATGGCATTAAGATGGATTCTTCCAGGGTTATTCACAATGTGAAAGATAAATTACATAGCCTGGTCTCGGCTAGTTTAATTAACATGAAAAGTTTTAAACATGTTTACCATGTGGTTGCTGACCTTGGTTAAAAGCTGCAGATGTCTGCCTCTGTTTCTACTCCTCGCCTGGTTTTTCGGGTTAATCCAAGGGTGGGTTTCTTCAAGATGAATGTTGGTGTGGAGGTGGTTAATAATACTTTGGGTTGTGGTGGTATCATTAGAAATGAGGTGGGTAATCTTATTCTTGGTTTTGCTGGGCCTTCCCAAGGTAATCCTTGGTTGGCTCTTTTGAATTCTATTATTTATGGGTTAAATAGTTGTTTGTCTCTTCATATTTATGATATTATCATTGAGGTTGAGAGTCACCTGAATATTCTAGGCTTATTAAATGATGTGAATGCTCCTTGTGATCATGAGGCTTTTTACTCTATTCGGGTTATCAAGCAATTAATGGTACATTTCCAGATTGAGTACTCTCTGGTGCCTAGAGAGGGTAATTTCTGTGCCAGGTGGCTTACTCAGTTTGGTGTTGGTATTGAGGGTTTCAAGGATTTTGTGGATAAGATTTCTACTACACCTCTCTGGTCAGCTTGAGGATTTCTTTCCCTTATCTTTATTTAGTCTTTGGCTGGATGGTTTTTGGTCATGGCTGGGGTGCTCGGATCAGAGGCTGCATATGTTGGGTTTGTTTATTGAGTTCTATTTTTTTGGGTGGGTTTTCACCCTGGGTTGTTGATGAGAATGCAGTCTCCTTATTGGTGTCCTGCTGGGTGGTGTACTGGTACTAAGTCTGGTCTTATTTTGGTTTGTATCCCTCAGCATGGAGCTTTCCAAGGGAATTTGGGCTTCTGTATTGATGGTTTGGGGGTTTTTTCTTTCTGTTGTGGTTTTGGGTCTCAGGTGGTTGGGAGGAGTTTTGATAGCTGCTGGGGGATGCTATCTGATTCATGCTATTTGGATTTTGTTAAGTGGTGGGATTGGTTGAAGCTGATTCAGATTACAGTTGGCCACCTCTTGTTTCCCTTCTAGCACACTTCTGGGATTATCTCTGATGGCCTTTACCTTTTAATTTGGATTGCTATTCTAATGGTGTTTTGGTTTTTTATTGGAAGAAGTTATACCTATTTCAAGGGTGGTACTTTCTCCTTCCTTATAAATTTTCTTTTTATATTCTATTTTATTATTTTGGTGGTCCCTTTCGTGTTTTGCAGGATTAGTTTGGTGATACAGTTGGGGATCAGGGAGCTGTTGCTGATTGCTAAAATGGTTTGTCTCCCATTTTTTTGGGTGTTCTGCCTTGAGCACCGTAGAATGTACCTAGGTTTTCTTGTACCTGAGCTTAGTAGGGACCTTGAGCTTTTAGGATTTTTTGCTTTTTTGGCTTGTAGCTCTTATGAGTGGCAGTGATGCTCTAGGTCCCTTTAAGGACATTATAATTTTGGATTTATATTAACACGTAGGCCCCTCGGTGGGTCCACCCCCCCCCCCCCCCCCAAAAAAAAAAAAAAAAAAGAAATATTAGGATTCCTAAAAATAGGATGTTAAACTTTCTAGATTCTATGAAGACATTAGAATTATAGGAAGGCCATTAACCTCACTTTTCACCTCTATAAGCTCGATAGAGATCTTGAGATGTATATGCTTTAATTAACATCAGCAACTAAGAGTCTCATTAAAATTTTTTATTATTTTATAGGCATTAGTCAACAAAAATTTTTATATTAGTATCTCATCATCTTTTATATTCTCTATAATTGACATAAACTCAAACACTTTATTTTCGTTTAATAGGATAAACTTTGCATCTGTAATAAATATTACTAGTTTAACTGCAATATAGCACACTTACTCGTGGGATCGACACTCAATCAATTACATTATTACTTGATCAACATGTATACTTGTAAATGTAGTGGTCAATCTATATCAAAGAAAACTTAAGCATTAATTGACCCTAAATCATATTCATTTCATAAACATAATCAACTATTTATGTGTCATGCCCACATTAAGTTTTTGGCATCATTGCTAGGGAAGTAACATGCATATTATTATTTTAAGCTATTGCATTGAACTAGTTGCATATTTAAACCTATTTGTATATTATATCTTTATTTTGTAATTTTTTTGGTTAAAATTTTAAAAAAATATTATTATTTATTTAATTTTTATTTTTTTTAACTTTTTAGTGCATTATTATTACATGTGTTGTAAATCTAGTAAGGTGCCTTTATTATTTGATTCTAAAATTGAAAGGAACATTACAAAGATTTTAAAAATCCATAAAGATTTTAGCTATAGAGATTTCTGAACTAATATAAGATCAGGATCACCCTAGATCTCTTAGGGAGTATGACAATCCTATAGTAGATAGAATTCATGAGAGTATTAATATTCCTACTATCAAGGCCAATAATGCTGACCTGAAATCCTTCATAATTCAGATGGTTCAAAATTCCTAATTTGGGGGAACTCTTTTTAAGGATCCCAACTCGACTTACCTAGCTTCTTATAAATTTACACAACATTTAGGTATAATTATATTAATGATGATACTATTAATCGTCATCTATTTCTATTTTCTCTAAGGGACAAAGATAAGATTTGGTTAAATTTCTTGCCCACATGCTTTATAACCACTTAGAATGTGTTGGCACATTAATTCCTAGTTATGTATTTCCTATCTTCAAAAATTGTAAAGCTTAGAAATGATATTACATCTTTTGCCTAGTTTGAAGGAGAGTCAATTTATGAAAGTTGAGAGAGAAATAAGGAAATGCTAAAAAAATGCCCTCACCAGTCTTTACTTAATTAGTTGGTAATTCAAACTTTTTATAATGAACTAGTAGAATCCCTTAGGTTGATAATTAATGTAGCAACTAGAGGATCTTTAATGTTTGAGCCATTTGATGAAGCCTATAAATTAACTAAAAAATGGCTATAAATAATTTCCAGTGGCCTTATAATAGGATAAATCCTAAAAGAGTATATAGAATTTATGAATTAGATGCTTTGTTAATTCTTACTACTCGGGTAGATGCTATATCTAAAAATTTGGATACTATTAGAGTTAGTTCAACATCATAATTACATATGTAATTGGAAGAGAATGATTTGAATTTTATTGGAGAGAATAGTGATCAAAGGACTAATAATGTGAATTTGATTGGAATATAAAATAATCATGTTTACTTAGGAAAAAGTGCGTAGGCATGAATCTTGCTTTATAACCATAAGATTCAATTCTGCTTAAGGTAAATTGTAGTTAACCAGATTTTTCTTAAAGATGATACTAGGGTTTATTTAAATTTGAGTCCTTACTTTTTATGAGATCAAGCTCTCAGAATTGATTACCCCTTTTATCATGTAGAAGAGAACCCTTGATTAAAGATGAATTAACATTTAGATGTGCAACTATGCAAGTGTTTTAATCTTGTTTATTGGGGATTAAGGTATACCAGATCGAGATTTCATAATTATGACATCCCAGAAATATCATAAGTTTTAGTCTACCAATACTAACAATTATTGATCATAGTATATAGGGAGTCTGATTAGCATCAATGGGTTGTCTCCTCTTAGGGATCCTTAGCAAACTGAAGTGGATATAGGTTTTAATTTTATGGTGGTTTGGATAGGATTGGGGCATACATCTCCACTTGGGAATTCCCCGTATATTATGGTTTATGGTTAGCACTTACATCTTCCTTTGAAAGTTGCACGTATATTTAGTTTTAAGATTATGTATTATGGCTTCCATTAGAAGTTACCCATAGTTTGGATTTAGATTGGGTCTTATGGCTTCCATTGGAAGTTACTCGTATGTTTGAAAGTTAGGTCTTACTACTTTCATTGAAAGTAGCCCTTTTGTTTGAGACGTTGGGTCTTACTGCTTCTATTAGAAGTAGCTAATGATTTTAATTTTGGACATATCTTACAACTCTATTTGTAAGTTGCCTGATTATTTGGGTTTAGGGTTGTACACATGGATGTTTTCTTAGTATGCGAGTCTTATTGTTTCACTTAGAAGTGGCCCACACATATAAGAAGTTGGGTATTACTACTTTATTAAAAGTAGCATATATATTTAAGAAGTTGGGTCTTATTGCTTTCATATAAAGTAGTTCATATGTTTGCACTTTGGCAGGTCTTACTGCTTTTATTGGGAGTGGCCCATATATTTGGGTTTGTTAGCAAGCGCTATTTTATATTTTTAGACAACAGTTTGATTAGTTTTCATCTCCTACTACCCTAACACTTTGTGCTTTTATTTTAGTACCCCTATTTTAGTTTCAGTACTAGTTTTAATTACAGTACTAGTTTTGTTTCAATGCTAGTTTTGTTTTCACTTTTAGTAATGTAGTTTATTTTCAGTGTTTGTTCTAACTCCTATCAACTCGCTTTTAGGAATTTAGAGCTAGCAGTTGTTGGAGCTTGCTTGGAGCTAAGTTTGGAGGGTTGGAGCTTGCAACTATAGTTGGGAGCAGCTGCAATTTGTTAGTAGTTTGCATATAGTTTATTTGGAGCTTTGTAAGGAGTCTAATTATAGTTTATGCAGAGTTTGAGCTTTGAGTTAGTTTTTGTATAGAGTTTTAGTATGTTGGATAATTATATAGGGGTTTATTATATGGCAAACATTCACTTATATTTATTTTATTACCTTTTCAATTAATTGCTACAATTAATTAAATAATTATACTTTGGTATAGCTCAATTAATAAACTGATTAATTATATTTAATTAATTTCCTAATTAGCTAATTAATTATATTTTCTTTCTCACTTGGTTAGTTAATTAATTAAATATAGTTTATTATTTTAATTGCTCAATCAATCAAATAATTAAAACCCTCAGGCCTTTTGATGATTTTATTAAATTTTGGCAGCCTATCGACGCTCCCTACCTGCTAGGGAAGGTTGGGAGGGAACTTACCCTTTCAAATTAGCTCGGTTTGATTAAAATTAATATCTGAAGGCTTTGGGGGAATAATTCATTAATTGAGTATATAGGAATTTTGTAATTATAACCTAGGGCTTTGGTATACATCTTCTAGTCCTTTAGAGGATACCAGAAATGCAATTTATAATTATAATGATGATTATTATTATTAACATATAAAGATTCGATAGCCTCCTAGTGTCTCCTCTCCATGATAAGAGGTTAGGAGAGTACTTTCCATTTCAAATCCTCTCAATCATATTAAAGTTGACGATTATAGAATTTAGGGAAAAAATCAACCAACCCGATATTAGTCTTATAGTCTTTAATTATTTGTCATATCTAATAATTAATTATGATTTAATTAATATTAATAACCTTTTAATTTACTTAAAAATTAGCCAGCCTCTTAGTGCCCCACCCCAAGAAGGGAGGTTAGGAGGCCGCTTACCCTTTTAAATATTCTCGATCAAATTAAAATTGATGACCAATGGCTTCGGGGTAAACATCTACCCTAGTATCAATCTCCTGATCACTAATTTGTGATTGAGACACTTGTTGCTCTCTTTTTTGTATGTATATGTATGTATGTATGTATTTATGCATACATACATACATACATAAATACATAGATATACAAAAAGAGAGCAACAGGTGTCTTAATCACAAATTAGTGATCAGGAGATTGATCACTAATATACTTTCAATCAATTAGATTGGATCATATTTAAGTGGATTAGATCAAAATATAGGACTAAGTTGGGTTAAATCAGGCTAATAGAATCGATTTGGATTGGATTGTTTACTGGTGGCTTAAGATCAACGAGTATCTGGCCAAATCACGGGCTGATCAGGTCAGATTGGTTGAAGTAGGTCATGAGTTGGATTGAGTGGATAAGAGGGCAGAGGTGAGTGTGGATCAAGCTGATCAGGTGTTTGGGATGGAAAAAGATGGAAGAGGAGGAGTTCGATCAAGTTGCATTATGGATTCAAAGTTAAAGGTTGGATTGGAGTTGATTGATCATGCATGATCTTGTGGGAGTTTGGTTCAAATCAGATAGTTGGTGAGGTTGGGTTATAGCCAGTTGGGCCAGACGAGGGTCATGACTAGGTTTTACTTGTGTAGGCTAGATCAAAAGTGGGAGGTCATTAAGCTGGTCATATACATGTGCATGAGAAGTTATCAAGTCAGCAATCAAATATTGATTAGAGCTTTGGCTTCCTTACATGCATATAAGGGTGAAGAACAAATGTGGTGGTTTTTCTCCATTAGTGGTGCTATTGTGAGATCATGCTTGAGTGGGGTAATGGGAGATGATGGTTAGTGGTCTACGGTCAACAAATGCTCCCCAAAAAATATAATTTATGCTCCATAGCAAATCATGTTTGTTATAAACTAGTTGACCCAATATAAGTTATTGATTCGATGCTTTGTATTATTTGGATGTGTTGATTCACCTTATCTGACTTACAAAGTATCTAATTTATATTTCTTGACTTGTTAGGATTTGAATATACACTTTTACCTCTAGCATCCAACCTTAATGGGCGTGAAGAAGGGGGTTGCCTGATTTAACTTCTCATTTAACTTCTCGATTTATCAGGCATAGACATATCTTTGACCTTAGCTTCATGCTTTCATGATCTTGATGACGGATGCATATTAGTGACCCAACCTTCAAGACTTTTGTTTGGTTGATAGAAGATGATCAAAAATTCAAAGCTTTGTGCCATATAGACTTTTGTTGACAATAATATTCCTTTAGTTTAGCCTAGAGCATTATAAAAATTGTAGGATAATGTTTTCAGTCATGCACTTTATGCTTTATCATGCATGATGAAGAAGAGAAGCTCCATCAATCTTAGATTTTTTCTTGACAAATTTATTAATGGTATAATGCTTCTAATTTGATATAGAGATGTTAATATGCTTGATGCTTTGAGTTGAATGAGGTTCATCTCCTTGGTTCTGCCTCAATCCATTTACTAATTAAGGATTTTTTTTGAATCTGAATTACTCTGACTTGTCAAGTTGGATAAACATCAAACTAGATAGTATTTGTCATCGAACTAATAAAAAATGTGCTTTTCTTCTATGTCATCTTATCATGGCTTATTGAATAGGTAAATATGTTAGTGACTCGGCCACATCTAAGCTTGTTGAGATTGATATTATATCTATTTAAGCACTAGACTTGTATTATAACAACTTGTGCTTTTTTAGTTTAATTTTTTAAGGTTATCAATAAAAAATTTCTCTTCATTTAAACTTTAAGATTTTGACAAATTTGAAGATGGATCTTCAACATTTATAATGATCATATATTTGCTTACTTGATGGCATCAACTTCTATCTTGCATTTATGTAGTGATAGCAACATGAGTAATTTTTAATATTTATTTAGGGATTGATGTTGACCCAAATAAATATTTAAAATGCCCCTTTCTTAAAGCGGAATTTCAATGGTCATTAGATTTTTGGCATTTTTAAAACTTAAAATGCCCCCGATATTGCAGGAGAATTTCTATGACATCTTAAAAATGTATTATTTCTTTGCAAGGAGATCATAGTTAGCTTGGTTTTCTAAGAATGTCACTTCTTCAGATATCTCTCATTGATCGAGCCATAGGTTGTCAACCTTCCATATCAATAAGTTGATATTCTTCTCCCAGGTATATCTTTATGGCAAAAGGGCCTTCCTAATTTAGTTTGAATTACTACCAATTTTCTTATATAGGATGATTAGCCTTCTCAGCACTTGGACCAGTTTCCCTTTTAAAATGATCATAGGCATGTCATACGGTCAAAAGCTTTTATCATTCTTACTTGATAAATTTTTAGCTTGGAGTCAAAATTTATTTAGTGCTTTAGGTTCTTCCATTTGTAAGAAAACATTTTGTTCTTCCATGTGGTCGTACTAAACAGCTACTCAAAATAATGGCAACTTAATTTTAAGTGGTGATAAAGCTACAGCTCCAAACATCAACACATCATGAGTTATTTTTGTTGGTGACTTCAGTGTAGTATGATATGCCCATAATGCTTCTACCATATCTGTAAACCATTCTCTTTTATTCTTCCTTAGCATCTTCTTGAACAGCTTTACCAGTATTTTTTTAAAGGCATCTTTGAATATAAATCAATAAATATCGCTAATAGATTTTAGGTTGCTTAATAAATCTATAAATTTTGGCATTTTTAAAAGCTAAACCATTTTAAAAAATTGTACGATGTAACACACCAAATCTATAGATGATATTATGAGAAAAGAAGATAATCACGTGATTAGTGGTGACTTCATTAAATAAATTACTTTGTCCCAGTTTGAAAAATATTTTTAACAACTAATATAAAATGGTGTCTAGCTGATGATGGTGGATTTATTGGTCCAATTATATCATTACTCCAACATTCAAATGACTAAGATGCTATAGTGTGGTGCAACAAATTTGGCAATTAATATATAATATCACCTTGAATTTGAGTTTTATAACATTTATTAACATTAATCTACCATTAATGGCTACTAGTAACCCATTCTTTTAATTTTGATAGCCATTTTAGGACCTGATTAATTTGCACCACAAAGTCCTTTATAAACTTCAGAAAAAACATCATTTGCTTCATCTATCCCTAAACATTATAGCCACATTTGATCAAATGATCTTTGATACAAAGTATTATTGATAAGAGTGTATCACAATGCTCTCTTTTTGATATGTGTAGTTAATGATTTATTTGCAAGGAGTTTTCTTTCTTTGAAGCAATTGATGAAAGGTTGCCTCCAATCATTTTGTTCTTCAATTTTTAGGGATTCTAGCCAAGATATATAGCTCTACTAGACTTTTCTTGTAACCATTTGGGGTTTATTTAGTTGAGTTCAAGAATAATTTGTTGGGGAGATTGAGGATCAATCGGAGTTGCATCCAGTTGGCTTAGATTTGAAGACCTCTCTACCTGTGGGGAGAACGTAATTGCTGGCTCTAATAACTCGCATATTATAGTAAGCCAACCCAAGCTTATCAATTTTATGAACACCCAACACTTCATTTATAATGAGTTGAGAATAAAAAAAATTCTAAGGTAATGAATTTCCATCAAAATATCATTTTTGAGACCACTATTAAGGCTTCATATATTGCTTCATTTTTGGTTTGGGGTTCAATTAAACCAAATGAATATCTCATTATCCCCCCCGTTAGGTGTTAAAAAGATAAGATTAATATCGATATGGGATTTGGGGAGATTTAAAGGCTGGATAGGTTTAATTGATGATGATCCATCAAAATATATTTCCTAAACTTATAATTTCTCCTTTTCTTAGATATGCATAATTTTTTCATCTGATAAATCTTTATTGAGCGGCGAGTCTGCAGGAATGGTATGTACAATGAGAAAATCTACCAGGACTTCTCCATTCATTATTTTTTATGGCACATATGTGATATCAAATTGTAGGAGTATCAATATCCATCTAGCTAAATGATCTATCAACACTAGATTTGTCACAAAGAACTTCAAAAAAATTGATCTTTGATATCAAAGTAATTTTATATGATAACATATAATGGCAGAGTTTTTGGACAACAAAAAATCAATGCCACATAGTGCTACTTAATTGGATAAAAGCATATATATGTTCCAATAAACCTTTTGACTATTATAGTAGAGGGCATTCTTTTTACCTTATTCATTTTGTTGAGCTAGCAATGCTCCAATGGACTCTTCTAGTGCTGCAGTGTATAGGATAAAACACTTCCCTAAATTAGTACTATAAGAATAGGTGAGCATAAGAAGTATCTCTTGATACTATCAAAAACTTCTTGACATTCAACATCCCATTAAAAATGAATATCTTTCTTCATCAATCTTGTAAATTGTTGACATCTGCTTGATAAAAAATTAAGATAAACCGTCATATAAATGTAAGTTGTCCTTGTAATGAATGAAGCTGATGGAGAATTTTTTGTGGCGATATTTCTATAATCTCCTTGATCTTGTTGGAATCAAATTCAATCCCTCTATGTCATACAAAATACCGAAGAAACTTCCCTGAGGAATCTCCTAAAGCACACTTGAGAGGGTTCATTTTGAGATTGAATTTTTTTAACTCTTTTAAACACAATTCTTAAATCTTCAAGGTTTTTTTTTATATCCATTCTTTTGAAAAAAAGTCCATCTATATAGCATTCAATCTTCTGGTGGATAAACTCATCAAATATATGCATCACAACCCATTGGTATGTAGCTCCACCATTTCTTAAGCCAAAGGGCATAATGGTGTAATATAATATATTGATAGAAGTTCTAAAAGACATGCTTTTCATCTTTAGGTGTCATTTTGATTTGATTATATCCTAATTATCTATTCATAAATGAGAATATGTTATAGTTGGAAGTATTTTCAAGCAGCAAGTCTAATATTGGAAGTGAAAGTCATCTTTTGGACACTCCTTATTGAGATCTTAAAAGTCAATACATATACAAATTTGATCATTCTTCTTTTTTATTAGAACAATATTGACTATCCAATCAAAATTTTTTCTAAAATGAAACCTACTTCGATAAGTTTCTTGGTTTTATTTTCACTTTTTCTTCAATCTGCAACCCTACTTACCTTAGAACTTTTTTTAATAGGTATTGCATTTAGTTGACAGCTAATATATGGAAAGCTTTGTTAGGGGATAAGCCGGACATTTCATCGTATGCCCAAGCAAAGAAGTTTCTGAATTCACTAAGTAATGCTTTCATCTCTTCAACATTGCTCTTAGAAAGAAGAACACATAAAGGTCGGACAAGGATCTTCGTTAGTTCCTAAGTTAATTTATCTCAGTTCATCCATGGTAGTAACATGTCCATCATCTTCAAATTCTTTTGGTGCGAGTTTGGCTTTCACATCATGTTTCTCATTCTTAAATGTATTTTTAGTAGCTAGATATTAACAATTATAACATAATATATATCTTTTTAAGTATATTCTACTGTGAATAATCTAAGGCCTTTTGTATCATGACTTCTGGTCTTTGATAATTTTTGACACTACATTCTTTGTAAGAAATGAGCTCATCGCCAAGTAACCATATTGTGAACTCCATGTTTTTTATTTACTTGTTGAATTCTTTTAGGACAATATCTAAATATTTTTGTAGGATTTATCTCTTTATCTTCAGTGAATTTATCAAGCCAATCAAGATTCTCTTCTTGATATTCTCCAAATTTTTAAAATAAGCTTTTGGGTCCATAACTTCCATGTGGAGAGGTACATAAATTTTTTTTAAACTATTTAATATTATGAATATCACTAGGTATGATTTCTCTAAAATATTATTGAAAAATGTGTGTAACTATAAAAGTATCTTCTGAAATTGACATATTATTCATTCTACTTGAAAAGATGTATTGTATCTTATTTGCATTAATAGCTTTACAACCATTTCATTATTCACCCTTTGGCTCTCCTTTAATCAAAGGCATGTAGGTTTTAGAGATATCGCCATCTTCTTTTGTGTCTCTTACCAAATGAGGCACAACCTTATTTGGCTTAGGCAATGTATTAGCCCTTTTAGGAATTTGGTGTCACATTCTTTCTTCCTATATATTTTTACTTAACTTCTTTGGATTGTTTTATAATCCTTATATTGATGTTTCATCTTTAGAAAGTTTTATCAATTTCACTTCTTTTAGAATGATGTATTTTGCATCATCATAAATGTTAGCTTCATGGATTGCAAAGGGTTATGTATCTCCAAAAATTCAGAACTCTTCTCCATCCTTTATATATTTCATGCATTGGTGTATAGTTGATGGAATAAGACCATTCTCATGGAGTCAAGGTCTATCCAAGAGTGCCTTGAAGAAGGTGTCCTCATAAATAATATGAAATCTGACTTATTTATATAGTTCTACAAAACTAAGGGAAGAATAAATAACCCTACAATTTTTGTCCCTTCTCATTAAAACCATACCCCACAAGGATCTTACCCAAGATATTGAATATCTAGAGATAGTGATCTTAATGTGCACAAGCTCGTTGGTTTGTTGAAGAGTCATGATCAATTAGGATTTGACTTATTTTGATACTGCCACTTTCTACCGTGCCATATATTGGATGATTATATTTCATAGTTCCCAAGATGAGGTCTTTATCAGAGAATATAACATTTGGTTCATTTCGGGCATGAAGAACTTTGCTCAAATATTTTTTATAAATATGCTTCATATCTTTCAAGATGTTTAAGAGTTTGTATCAAAGTTTCTTGGAGATCTTCTAACATTAAAAGAGGTTCATATAGGTAGAGTTGTGCTAGAATTTTAATTATATGGTAAATGATATTATACTTTATCCCTTTATCGTTAGTGTATTTTTTCTTAGAATCCTTTGGGATGATTTCCTCATTAAAGTTTATATCTTTTTCCATTTCTCTTCTTGATAACCCTTTCTTTGGTGGAGGGGGTAATAATTTACCACTTCTTAATTATACGTGAATCACTTCATTCGATTTAGTATCATCTAATAAAATATTTTCTTCAAAATCAACATTCATTGCTTTAGATGATTTTGCGAAATGTTTAGAGTCATCATTCAACCTCGAATGTTCCACTTGTGAAGTTATCTTTTGAACTTATTCATCATCACATGGAAAACAAAAATCTACTTCTGAATTATTATTTGTCTGCAACACCTTTAGATAGGACTAAAATATTATTTCATTAAAATGTCCATTTTTCACCAATCTAATATGTTTAGATTCATCTTTTTTGTTCATTTTTATAGGATACATTACCATCCGACTCCTATTGTGATCTTCAAAGGAGTTATTTGACATGCATTCAATGCTACTCAGTTGACTTGACATGTTTCTACATGGAGTGATTTTTTATCTTCTTGTTCATCATCTTCCACTTTTAATTGGTCTATTCAAAGCTTAGACATAAAATCTATAAGTATTATAAAGCACCTCAATTATTGATGATAATCCTCCAAATTATTAATGATCTTTTGAAGTATTATCGTCTTTTTCTTTAGCTTGTTATGCTTATTTGAGTTATTAGGTTTTTTGGAGGATGCCTTATAGATTAGTTTCCTTTTTCGAGATGTATTGAATTTGGATTTTCTTTCAATTCAATCAATGGTCCTAAAAAGGATTTTCTTTTGATAACAGAGACTCCTTATAGTTGTTTAATCATCTTTATTATCCTCTTTGAGAATGTGGTCTACCATTCTTCTTCTTTTGGTATCATTTTTCCTTTCATTTTGCCACCTTTCTTAATTGGTGGTATGAAAGAAAACACAACCACCTTTATAAATTCCTTTTTTGGGTGAACTAAAATAACAATAATAACATCAAGCCTTTATCCATTGTGTGGGGTCAGCTACATGATCATTTTTCTCCATTGTGTCATGTTAAGTGTCAATTTATCATTTAAAATCAAATAAAGAAAGGTCATTTCTAAAAGTTTTTAACCAAGTCTTTTAGGTCTACCTCTACCTTTCTTAACATTGGACAAATCTAATACATCTACTCTCCTAACACATTCATTAGAAGACTGCCATTTTATATGACTATATAAGATGACACTCTGTAATCTTATCTGTCATTGAAACTACTCCAAAATTTTCATGGATATGCTCATTTCGTATCCTGTCTCTAAGAGTAGACAATCTCATCCACCTGAGCATCCTCATCCCAACAACACTAAACTTAATATTTTGCTTCTCTTTTAATGGCTAACATTATGCACCATAAAGCATTGCAGGTCTCCCCATCATCTTATAAAGTTTTCACTTAGGTTTGAGTGGTGCTTTTCTATTACAAAACAAACTGGAAACATTCCTCCACTTTAGCCATCCAACATGAATTTTACTTATAATATTCCCATCTATTTCACCATCACTCTGAACAATAGACCCAAGATATATAATATGAGTACACTTATTAATGACTTGATCGCTCAAAGTCAAAAACCCCTCACTAGATATATTACTACTAAAATAACACTCCATGTATTCAATTTTAGATCTACTCAAATAAAAACTTTAGACTTTAAGGTTATCCTCCATAATTGGATATTATCTTCAACTCCCTCTCTAGTCTTATTAACAAGAAGAATATCATCAGCAAAAAGCATACTCTGGGGTAAATCCTCTTGCAAATTTCTAGTAAGAACATCCATGACTACAAAAAGATAAGGGCTTAAGGCTGATCCTTCATGTTATCTAACGGAAATAGAAAAATACTTGGTTAAACCACTTTGTGTTTGAACACAAGTAATATCTAATGCATACATATTCCTAATGTCTTGAATATGAGCGTTATTAACCCCTTTCTGTTCTAGAACTCTCCATAACACTTCTCTTAGAACTTTATCATATGCTTCCTCTAAATCAATAAATATTATATGTAGATCCTCCTTATTCTCTTTAAAGTTCTCCATCAACCCTCTCAATAATGGAATAGCTTCTTTAGTAGATAAATAGAGCATAAATCCAAATTTATTTTTAAAAATATTAGTATCATGTCATAACATATGCTCATAAATCTCTCCCAAAGTTTTAAAGCACGACACATAAACTTAATTCATCTTTATGTTGTACAATCTTGTGCATGACCTTTCTTCTTAAAAATAGGAATCAACACACTAGTTCTCCACTCATCTAACATCTTTTTAGACTTCAAAATAATATTAAAAAGTTTAGTAAGCCAAGAAATTCCTTTATCTCCTAAGCATTTCCACACCTCTACTGGAATGTCATTAGGCCCAAGATTTTTTCCATACTTTATTTTCTTTAAAGCCTCTCTAACTTTAGTTTTACTAATTCAATGATAAAAATAAAAATCACTATTTTCATTTAGAGTGACAAGGTCACTAAAGTCAATCATATTCTCATAATCATTTGGGTAAACTAAAATATTATTTGGTAATGTGAATTTAACATTTTAATATTTTCATTCAAGCTAATCATTGAAAACATAACAATCTTCAATTGGGTGGCTAACAACTCGATGATACGGATAATAATTTGGATCATTGTTATGATCAGCTTCTTTAGGTTTTGTTGCACTATGGTAATTCAAGAGTTTAACCAACATTAAGCTCTTGCTTGAATAGTTTAGCAGCACTTTCCCTTTTAAAAGAATATTTTTTTTTTCATCTTATCCTTAAGGGATGTGATTCAACCAGTTGTTCCATGCATTGCACACTCTCCTTTACTATGAAAAATCTTGTTGCGGATCAACGATTTATGATTTTGATGATAGCAAATATTTTTATTTCTCTACGACTGTCTTATGTATTGACATTTCAGGTTCACATGATCGGACTGCAAATTGGAATCAGCTCAAGATTGGGTAGACTAGGTCTGAGTCTGTTTGTAAACTTTTTCCTTTCCTGAGTCTGTTATATTTGGTGTGGGATCTATTAATTTCTATCTTGGAAGATTTCCTGTTAGATTTCTATTTTTGGTAATATCGTCTGGGACGATATTTATATCGTCCTAGACGATCTGTCCAAAAATAGAAACCCTAATCAGGGCATCCTCATTAAGGTGCCATCATTAGCTGATTGGCCTGGACGATACCTGTATCAGCCAGGACAATAGTCTCAATTCAGAAAGAATCTGCCGCCATAATCAGTTTAGGAATTCTTTGTTTTAGGAAATCGGCCAGGACGATCTTTATATCGTCCAGGCCGATCTAACTCAATTATGCCTAAATTGAACTGGTATCTTTGGAAAGCATTAATGGTTGATTAATACGATCACATCGTCCGGGACGATCACCTGATCGGTTGGGACGATGTCCTGGATGATCTACATTGGACAGCTCAATTTCATGGCGATGATCAAGACGATTGAAATCGGTTTTAAACTAATCGGCCTAGACGATCTTGATATCGGCCATAATGATGTAACCAATTTTCTTCTGATCATCCCAAATCATCCCGGGCTGATGAGCTAAATTTTTACTGATCGGCCAGGATGATATACCTATCGTCTTGGATGATAATGTCGGCAACTTGCATTAATGAGCTCGTTTTAGCTCTTCTATTTAAGCTTGGCATGACACTTTGTAAGTGTCTTTGGCAGCCATTTTAGCTTCATTCTTATGGGGGAGACTTGAATAGAGAGCTTGAAAGGGAGTGAGGAACGGGTGAAGTCTGAGAAGGAAAAGATCTTGTGAGGGGGAGACTCAAGGGAGTGTGGAGGGGATTCCACACGGTTGCTCCGGTAGGCTTGCATCTTAATACCGTCGGATTCAAGGCTTGTCTCGAGGGAAGTTCACCAAAGAAGAATTTCACTTTGGTGTCAAAGGACCCGACGACTCCGCCGCACCGGGGAAGGTGGAAGTGATTTTTTAAGGGCTTCTTCACCTAGCTGTATGGGCTAAAGGAGAGACACTTGTTTAGTGCAATACTTGGAGGGTGCCTCCAAGGAGTGGACCTAGGTCAAGGTTTGACTGAACCATTATAAATCAGGTGTGTTCTTTTCTTATTATTGCTTCCGCATTATTTTCTTCCGCACTTTGGTTTTCTTGTGGTGATATTGGTTTTGGTTTGTATTTTGATTTAAAGATTCTTCTTTTCCAATAAACCTATCTCTTTATTAGCCTTGGGCCAGTTCTATAGGTCTTAACATCCCTAACGAACTTTAAAGTGGTATCAGAGCGTTACTTTTTATCTTTCAAGTGGTATCAGAGCCGTATTCATAAAATAAGTTTTTAAAAGCTTTTGAATTTTTGATCCATGGCTAATCGTAATGTTGCAGAAGGTTATTCAATCCCAGACATCCTTTATTTGAAAATATGTCATTTGATTTTTGGAAAGCTCGCATGTCTATTTTCTTGCAATCAATTGATTTTCGCATATGGCATATGATTTTAACTGATTATTCATCACCGTCACATATTTTAGATGGAATTAAAACAAACATTCCTTTTAGTCAATGGAATAAAGATGAACGAATCGATGCTCAATTGAATGCAAAATCTTTAAATTACTTTTTCTATGCTTTAAATTCTGAAGATTTTATGTTAGTATCCACGTGAACTACTGGTAAGAAAGTTTGGTATAAACTACACACCATATACGAAGGCACTAGTGAAATCAAGCAATCCAAGTTGAATTTGTTAATGCATGATTTTGAACTGTTTTCCATGAAACCTTATGAGACGATCTTAGAGATGTACACTAGGTTCATTCAAATTTTAACATCATTGCATGCCTTAGGAAAAGAGTTTTCCAATTTTGAAAAAGTCAATAAAATTCTTCGTTGTTTACTTGAAAAATTTGATGCCAAAGTTGTTGCTATTTGTGAATCAAAAGATTTGAATGATTATTCTATTGATAATTTGATTGGCTCACTCATTACCTACGAGCAAAGTTTGAGTCAAAAACTTTTGGATGCAGGTGAAACAATTGTTCTAAAAGCTGAAGATACGGAAAAAGATTGCTTAGTTGGTGACGAATGTAATGACTTGTCAAGTAAATCACAAAGCTCATCAAAGCATAAGCAAAAGTAGAAAAAAGGTAAAAATGGTAAGGATGTTCATATTCCTTCTCACATTATTTACTTTCGATGTAGGAAATATGGACATATGAAAAATCAGTGCCCTAATTTAAAAATTCTTCCTTTGAAAGAAAAGGGCAAGGCGAAGAAAAATTTAAACTGGGGAAATAATGAAAGACAAAAAATCTCATGGGCAGATCTGGTTTCTGAAGCATCGGACCAGGAGAGAGATGATGGTTAAAAGCCTTTCATGTTTTTGTGTTGTGTTTTTATTTTTATGTTTTTTATTTTTATTTTTTTTGTTTATTTTTTGAAATTTTTATTTTCGTGAAATTTTTTCTCTGATCAACACACACATTCACTTTTCTAAAAATGAAAATTCTACTTCTTGAGTTTTTTTAAATCTTTGGTAAGTTGTGTTTGACTTCTCTAAAACAGTCAAAGGAAGGAAACTCATGTTTTTGACTTCAATCTCTATTCCCAAAAAAAGGTTATTCTACTTTTGATTTAAAATCTTCATCATATTTTAAATTGGATTTTGAAACTAATTTTTTTTAACTCCTTACATTTTATTTATCTCATAGGAATCTTTTGCAGGATGCTGAATCTACATCATAATTTTCTTAATCAAGAATTTCATTTTTGTCAATAGTATGGGTTTGCTTTTGGTTTTTAAGATTTTAGAAAGGTAGCATATTCAAAAAATTGGCTAATAATGCCAAAAATAAAAGATGCGCAAAGACGCCAAATTGAAAAAAAGAAATATAGAATACACAAAGTGTATCAAAAGATGCGTAGTGTGCCAACCAATTGTCAAGAGGCATAAAATGAGCCCAAAAAATTTTATTGCTTACCATTCTTGTACTTCTTAAAAGATTAAGAAAACCCTTGATTCTTTCGATACTTGAGTTTGAAAATCTTGATTCTTGATTCAACAATTCGTGCATTGATCTTCTATTAGATATATTTTATGGAAGGAGTTTTTGAAAAATGATTGTTTCTTTCTCTAATTTATTCTTTGAATTAGATATTGAATTAAAAAGTTTTTAAGCCTTTTAAAAGAACTTGAGTTTGGATGATCAAATTCTAGATTTCTAACCTTTTCTGAACTATGCGTTGTCAATCTAATTCTACTAAGTATTTGATTAAAACCAAGAGGTAACTTTCTCATTTTAAGAATATTTATTTTTCACTAGATTTTTCCAAACATTTTTTTTTTCTTTTGTTCGTTTTATTTTTTGTGCCTCCTCTCTTTTTGATAATGTCAAAGGGGGAGAACGTATTATTAAATTGGTATGTTTTTTGTATCCTTTAATATCTCCCATATTTTAAAGGTTTATTCTAGTGAGGGGGAGATTAGGAGAAATTTTTTTTTGAAGATTCAAATTGAATTATTTTCCAACATAAAAATGGGGGAGATTGTTACGGATCAATGGTTTATGATTTTGATGATAGCAAACATTTTTATTTCTCTACGACTGGCTTATTTACTGACATTTCAGGTTCATACGATCGGACTGCAATTTGGAATCAGCTCAAGATTTGGTAGACTAGGTCTGAGTCTATTTGTAAACTTTTTCCTTTCTTGAGTCTGTTGTATTTGGTGTGGGATCTGTTGATTTGTATCTTGGAAGATTTCCTGTTAGATTTCTATTTTGGTAATATCGTCCGGGATGATATTTATATCATCCTGGATGAACTGTCCAAAAATAGAAACCCTAATCAGGGCATCCTCATTAAGGTAGCCGTCATTAGCTGATCGGCCTGGATGATACCTGTATTGGCCAGGACGATAGTCTCAATTCAGAAAGAATCAGCCACCATAATCAGTTTAGGAATTCTTTGTTTTAGGAAATAGGCCAGGACCATCTTTATATCGTCCAGGCCGATCTAACTCAATTATGCCTAAATTGATCTGGTATCTTTGGAAAGCATTAATGGTTGATTGATACGATCACATCGTCTGGGACGATCGCCTGATCGGCCGGGACGATGTCTTGGACGATCTACATCGGACAGCTCGAATTCAGGGCGATGATCAGGATGATTGAAATCGATTTTAAACTAATCAACCTGGACGATCATGATATCGGCCAAGACGATATAACCAATTTTCTTCTGATCGTCCTAAATCATCCCGGGCTGATGAGCTAAATTTTTACTGATCGGCCATGACGATATCCTATCGTCCTGGATGATAATGTCGGCAACTTGCATTAATGAGCTCATTTTTAGCTCTTCTATTTAAGCTTGGCATGACACCTTGTAAGTGTCTTTAGCATCCATTGTAGATTCGTTCTTATGAAGGAGACTTGAAGAGAGAGCTTAAAAGGGAGTGAGGAACGGGTGAAGTCTGAGAGGGAGAAGATCCTGTGAGGGGGAGACTCAAGGGAGTGTGGAGGAGATTCCACATGGTTTCTCCGGCAGGCTTGCATCTTAATACCGTCAGATTCAAGGCTTGTCTCGAGGGAAGTTCACCAAAGAAGAAGTTCACTTTGGTGTCAAAGGACCCGGCGACTCCGCCGCACCGGGGAAGGTGAAAGTGATTTTGTAAGGGCTTCTCCGCCTAGCTGTGGGGGCTAAAGGAGAGACACTTGTTTAGTGCAATACTTGGAGGGTGCCTCCAAGGAGTAGACGTAGGTCAAGGTTTGATCGAACCACTATAAATCCGGTGTGTTCTTTTCTTATTATTGCTTCCGCATTATTTTCTTCCGCACTTTGATTTTCTTGTGGTGATATTGGTTTTGGTTTGTATTTTGATTTAAAGATTCTTCTTTTCCAATACACCTATCTCTTTATTAGCCTTGGGCCAGTTCTATAGGGCTTAACATCCCTAACAAACTTGTAAATCTAAGACTTGTCAATTTCTCCCAACTCTAATTTTGGATGGGTTCAGGAATGGCAGACTACTTTCCTTTACCTTTTTTAGGAAGATTATTATTTTTTATTTATTTTTAGAGATGATGTATAATGTATTTCATCTCTTTTAGTGCCTATTGTTTATTTCTTCATATTCTATCTGAATGATTTTAAGAGTTAGATATATTAAATTTTATAAACTTAGATACTCTATTTAATAGCTCTTGATAGGTGGTGATGGATGCCATGCATATGAATGGTAACTATTGTAATCTGTGATCTCGAGCTTATGATTTTGATTATAATAAATATTAAAGGATTTCACTTCATTTATCCTTGTATCATTATAACATATTTTTCTTGTGCACACTAAAATTTTAAGTACATCATACACACAACAAAAGTTCAAAACTCAAGACTGGGTAGAATAGGTTTGATGTTTTGCAAGTGTCTATATTTTTTGGCTATTTACTTTTTATCTTTCTTGAGCTAAATGTTTTGTAAATGGTGTATATTAGCATAGCAATAATACCATATAATCACCTATTAGGAGAGTGAGAATTTAAATTTTAGATTTTTTAAAAGTTTAATATGATGTATAGAAAAATTAAAATATTTAAAATCATTTTTTGCTCCCCTTGTATGTGTGCATGATCACCAATCTAACATAAATCATTACAAGAATTGACTAAAGAAATAAAAATTATAGACTGATTTAATATAACCAATTTTACACAATCTTGAGTCTTTAATCTTCAAAAAATAGTGTTGGTGTACCTAAAATATTAGGCAACACATAAAAAAATATGCACTACAAACACTAGGAGAAATAATAGATTAATCAATATTATTTGTTATCATCAAAAACATAAACTCGAAAGCCCGAGTTCCAACAAAATGATGCAATTATTTTAATGTACAGATGGTATATGGTAGTTGTGAAGAAGCTATGGAAAACTATTCTTGGGTTTGATCAAGTTAACTTAAATTTAGGTTATTCTAGCCTAACTTATGAACTAAACTTTGTTTAGCATTGGTATAAAAGTTGGCATGGTTGGTCCTTAAGTGTCTAGTTAGGTGATACTCCTATAGATTATCTTTTCTTAATTACTTAATATAATTAGTTTGTTACGGATCTATGGCTTATGATTTTGATGATAACAAACATTCTCTTTCTCTACAACTACCTTTTCTACTGACATTTCAGGTTCACACGATCGGACTGCAATTTGGAATCAGCTCAAGATTGGGTAGACTAGGTCTGAGTTTGTTTGTAATCTTTTTCCTTTCTTGAGTCTGTTGTATTTGGTGTGGAATCTGTTGATTTGTATCTTGGAAGATTTCCTATTGTTCCCTATGAGATTTCTATTTTTGGTAATATCAGCCTGGACGATATTTATATCGTCCTGGACGATCTATCCAAAAATAGAAACTCTAATTAGGGCATCCTTATTAAGGCAGCCATCATTAGCTGATCGGCCTGGATGATACCTGTATCAGCTAGGACGATAGTCTCAATTCAGAAAGAATCAGCCGCCATAATCAGTTTAGGAATTCTTTATTTTAGGAAATCGGTCAGGATGATCTTTATATCGTTCAGGCCGATCTAACTCAATTATGCCTAAATTGATCTGGTATCTTTGGAAAGCATTAATGGTTGATTGATACGATCACATTGTCCGGGACGATGTCCTGGACGATCCACATCAGACAGCTCAAATTCAGGGCGATGATCAGGATGATTGAAATCGATTTTAAACTAATTAGCCTGGACGATCGTGATATCGGCTAGGGCGATGTAACCAATTTTCTTCTGATCGTCCCAAATCGTCCCGGGCTGATGAGCTAAATTTGTATTGATCGGCCAGAACGATATACCTATCGTCCTGGATGATAATGTCAGCAACTTGCATTAATGAGCTCATTTTTAGCTCTTCTATTTAAGCTATGACAAGGCACTTTGTAAGTGTCTTTGGAAGCCATTGTAGCTTCGTTCTTGTGGGGGAAACTTGAAGAGAGAGCTTGAAAGGGAGAGAGGAAAGGGTGGAGTTTGAGAGGGAGAAGATCCTGTGAGGAGGGGAACTCAAGGGAGTGTGGAGGGGATTCCACACGGTTGCTCCAGCAAACTCTCACCTTAGTACCATAGGATTCAAGGCTTGTCTCGAGGTAAGTTCACCAAAGAAGAAGATCTCTTTGGTGTCAAAGGACCCGACGACTCCGCCGCACCGGGGAAGGTGGAAGTGATTTTGTAAGGGCTTCTCCGCCTAGCTGTGGGGGCTAAAGGAGAGACACTAGTTTTAGTGCAACACTTGGAGGGTGCCTCCAAGGAGTGGACATAGGTCAAGGTTTGACCGAACCACTATAAATCAGGTGTGTTCTTTTCTTATTATTGCTTCCGCATTTTAATTTCCGCACTTTGATTTCTGTGGTGATTTTGGTTTGTGTTTTGATTTAAAGATTCTTCTTTTCCAATTCACATCTCTCTTTATTTAGCCTTGGGCCAGTTCTATAGGGCTTAACATCCCTAACAAACTTTCTAGTGCCATCAGAGCACTTTCAAGTGGTATCAGAGCACTTTTTAGTGACATCTGAACACTTTCATAGTTTAAATTTTATCGTATTAGTTAATTAATATTGGTGTAAAGTAGAATAACGTAATTAACTGAAGTGGGCCTTAATGAGTGAGATGATTAGTTAGGTTCTAAATTTCCTTTTTTTTAGGGTCCAAGATTCCTAATTAGTTCAAAAAAAGTTAGATTAGGTCAAAAGGTTCAATAACAAGCTTAAGTTTAAAATAATTTATAATTGCATGCATAGGGATGATTGTAGACCCACTTAATTGAATAAGACTAGTTTTATTAGTAAAGATTACTTGGGTGGGGTTTCGTAATGTCAAATGTCAAGTAGATATCTTAGGATCAACTATGATTAAACATATGGGGATCTAGTGGGTCATGGTTTAAATTAAACTATTATAATTAACTTAGTATAAAAAGGTTTAATATTATGGTTTTTGGTAGATTAAATAAGTACTAAGTAGTTCTTTTAGGGTTTAGGTTAAAGTGGATATCTTAGGATCTAATAGGGTTGTACCTAAGGGCTTAAATGGGTGAATGTTTAACTATAACTTAGCCTAATATGCTTTAGGGACCATTTCTAACTTGATGGACTTAGGTTAACTAAATAGGTCATAAGTGGTTCCCTCAGGGTCTAAAGTTAAATAATTCTCATAATCCCCAAAATACTTTAAATTAGATTTGATCAGACTAGGATTGGCATAATATTAAAAATGTAATCCATGTTGATTTGGTAGGTTAATCAAAACAACTAAGTTGACCAAATACAACCCATTAGGCTTGGAGTTGGACTAAGCCAATTTTAAGGAACTTAAACCTATGTGAAGGTTTTATAGGTTAACGTAGAGTACTTGGCTCACCATAAGGTAAAATTAGTCTTGTTTAGTTTCTAGATTGGTTAGAAGCTAACCTAAAGTATATCTAGACTAACTTAATTCTCCATAGGGTAAGCGTTAATTCGCATAGAAAGCTTATGGGTGTGTGAAAGTGTTAGAGATAAATTTATGAGACCAAGGGTTTAATTCTTAAGAAAAAAAATTAAGTGTTTAAATTGCACATTTTGTGTTAAAACTTATTAAGTTTATCATTTTTCACAATAAATTCCCTAAAGATCCAAATTGTAGTAGAACTATGGTATGGCGTCGTAGAGCCATAGGGTGATATTTTTGTCCTAAAAATAAAAAACATATCTATAGAAAATTAAAAAATTGAAGCCCATCAATTCGCTTATGTTTCTTTAATACTATATGCATAAATAACATTATATTACCTCGAAAGATAATCTAATGTTGCACTATATATCTGAAAAGAGAAATGATATTTACTTTCATAATCTTACACAACATAGGAAATTTTAAATTCATCTTGTAAGATAAAAGTGCCATTTATCTATCATTCTAAAAAAAAAAAAAAAAAAAAACAAACCAAGGAATAATTTATAGTTTGTGTATAGATATTTTGTCTGCACTTTATATAAAACTAAATTAGGGTTTTTTTTAGGGGTTCTCAATTCCTTATAGAGGCAACCCCTTATAGTTAATTACATCTGAAGATAATTCTTAAAAAAAACTATTTGATTAAAGTGGGGATTAGATTTTTTAATTTACAAAAAAATAATCAAATATTTGATTTTCTTGTACTATTAGAAAGAAATGAATAAAACATGAAGATTGATTTACTTTACTATTTTAGGAGAATATTTAGATTTAGTTTTAGTTTTTTATTTATTTAGAATCTAGATGTCCCCCTCCCCTAAGAAGATGGTGAAGGTGTATATACAATCTAGGCTTATGACTTCTTAGTGTGGGTTGCTAGTTAGCATACAAAGCACTAATTGATGCCTTATGAATACAAGATATATTGGTTTTATTTCACTATAATAGAAGATGTTTTAATTTAGAATAAAATTATGATTTTTAAATTGCAAATACGCCTAACTAGAACAATGCTTGATGTATGAAGCAACATAAACAAAAAATAGAATTTTATTTAAATAAAAAAGTAAGTACATGTAAGGTCTACTGAAAAGTAAGGCGGTTAGGCTTCACCATAAAAACTTGGATCTCTACTCCTATAGAATGTAGAGTTAAATATGATTTGTTCCTTGAGTCTTCAAAACTTCTCGCTCCTAGATCTTCTATGGAATTCCAAAATAGAATCTTTTTCAAAGGAAGATCGAACATTACCTTTTGACACTATTAGTGTATACAAGCAATTATTTTTCAATATTTTATAACTCTATCACTTTAGACAACTAAATCTAGTTTTACAATCTAGACTTTAACATTTACATTTAACTCTTTACATATATATTTGAGCTTGGGTACATTCTACTTTGAATCTTTACTAGAAAAGAAATTTATCTATAAAATAAAAAAATGCAAGCTATATAAGCAAACAGCTAAAGCATAGTTTACTATTTAGTAAAGTGTGTAACATGTATGAGTATGACATCTAGAGTGCAATAAGTAAATAAACACATAAACGGTACCCTCCAAGCAAATTCATCCACATCACACCAAAATAATCCATTGGCCTAGCTTTGGCTTGAGTTAGTTGTACTAGCAAACCATCTAAAGTTTGTGCATAAGCTATGTTGCTTTGTATAGGTCCTAGAAGGTTTTATGTTTAATTTTTATACATATGAATTTATTTGTTTATTATAAGCCAAAAGATGTTTTAATTTGAATTTAAGTTTTAGTGATTTATTCATTTATTCAAATATTTTTTATTTTAAAAATTAAAATTATAAAGAATCATGATAATTAATAACCCCAAGTGAAGTATAGGATTAATAATCAATAAATCCTAAGGCTCATAGTTGTAATGCATTCATTCCCCTATATAGGATAAAATGATTGCATAGAGTCCTTAATTTTTTTTAAGTTCTTTAGTTATTTAAGTTTTAAATATCCCTTTTAATTAATTGCTTCAAAGTTTGACGCTCTTAATCAAAAGGCCCTAGGCTCATAATGGTAATGCATTTGATTCTTCCAAAAGGATCAAATTATGTGAATAGAGTTATTAGTTTTATTTAGAGTTTTATGATCATTTTTTTAAAGAATATATTAATCAAGGGCTCTGACTTGCTTTAAAGTGTTCAATAAACACATCCAAGGACTATCAATTTAATGTATTTTTGTACTCCCATAGGAATAAAACATATGAATAAATGTCTTGGATTTGACTAATAATTTATTAATGAATTGTTATATAATTTAATTAAAATTTAATTTAATTTAGATGATTTGATTTATTTGAATTTTCTCTGAATTTATTTTAGTTTATTTAAATTTGAATTTCTTAAAATTTATTTGAAATGTTGACTAATTATTTTAATTTTAATTTTAATTTTAATTTAAATGTATTAGTTTAATAATTAAATTTAATTTTTATTTTTATTAATTATTTTAATTTGAATTATTTAATTAGATTTATTTAAAGTTTATTTATTTTTATAAAATTTATTTAATTTTTAAATTCATTCCCTCAAGAAGCAACTTAGCATATGTGTTTGATTGATCAATTGATCTCAAATGATTGGATCCATTGGCTAGCAATAACCTAAAGGCCAATCCTTATAAATTTGGGTTTAATTAGGTCAAAAATGAATTTATATGATTTTATTAAATTAAATTTTAATTAAGGAGTAATATTTAATTAAATTTATTTTATTTAAAATTGGATAGGGATTTTATTTTTTATTTTAATTATATATTATAATTGATGTGTATTTAGAGAATAATTAACAAAAATTTATTAGGGCTCAAATTTAAATTACTCTTATAATACTCACTAATTTTACTTGATTTGATTTGTTAGTGATAGACAATTTTATCCTTAATCCATAGAGCCCAAATTTGTGCAAAATGGTTTAGTGTTTAATTTTCTATGATTTTTGAAAGTTCTAGCCTTTATATTAAACATTTTATAATTATTTAAAGAAATATGGAGATGATGGTGGCACTGAAGGGGCAACACTTTATGCGCGGTGGTGCGTGTTTGGGTTGCATGGATAGTGGCAAACATTCACGTATACATGTAGGAAAAGCTCTTAGCCATCTAATGGGGTTTTAAGCTTTACTTGTGGTTAAATTATATGCTAATGAAATTTTCTTTCACTATAGATTGATATGATAAATGCTTCCAACTAATGTATGTACATGTGTCGATCAAGTAATACGGTGTTATGAGAAGGGTGTTGTTCTCACTAAAAATAGGTGACTCACACTTGACTCTTGTATTGTGTACTCAAGCTGCTAAATTTGTCCTATGTACTGAACTAATGTTTAACGACTGCAAGTACAGATAAATGTAGACAATTATTAAGATAACAAAAAATAAAGATGTTTTAGACTAATGATGGTGAATTAATCTATGTTCACCTATGCATACCCATCTATAATAGTTATGAATTAAATCTTATGCACCTTTAGATCTTTGTCAAGCTTGTAAAGGTTTAAAGAAAGATTTATGCCCTCAGTATAATTATTATATCTCCTTAGATCCTATAATCCTAATCATCCTATGTCTTAGCATGAAATCATTCCATTTCAAAACTCAAAATTCTTCCAACATTTCTTAGCTGAGGAAATGTGTCATGCTAGATTTTAAATTCATTCATGGCCATTACACAAATTAAATTAAGCATGGAAGATATTGAAAATAATAATTAATATTTATACACAAGAGTTTGCATTAGGATATTCATAAATGTTTTATCATCAGTCCAAAACTAGAAGTTTAGCTAGCCGATGAAATAAAACTGAACAAAATATTTCTAATTACTTGCTCAAGAAAAATGTACAAATATAAAAGATCAAGAAAATAACAATCAAGAAGAAGAATCCTAAATAGATTCTACAGATAGACTCTTCCTAAAGTGATTCTCCCATTACACCTTCTCCCACCACACTCCTTTGAACTCATAAGCTTGATTTTTCTCTATATAAAGATGATGAGCCACTCCACTACAAATTACTCACTATCCTCTAATTTCTCTTATAAGGAATTATAAAAAAAAACTATTTTTACTTAACAAAAATAGGTTTAAGAATCACAACACTCAATGTGCTGGGTGGGGGGCGTGAAATTACAATAAGAACTAGTGTCTGGCACTACTTAATGTGCTCCGTTCCATCAATAGGCTAATCTAGCTTGAGTGTTTACGGATCCAGCGTGATGCATAACTAACTTTATACATTGCTTCTTCTCTCTAAATGCTCCACTGCGATGCTACAAAAGATGGGTGCTATGGTGCTTCATCATGTCATCTGATGTTATGGTGCTCAAGAGGTCAATAATTTAGTGTTGAATTATAGGTAATTTTCTTGAGGCTCTGGCGCTGCAATGTTCACTTATGACGGTACGACATTGAATGCAATTTTAACATTTATTATGCCATATTGTTTCAAATTTACCTTTAAAACTTCATCCAAAGCTCCATGGGTATTTATTTCACCATTGTATGTAACTTAGAGGCTTCATACAATGTGTATATAAAATTATTTCAAAAACTAGATCTAGGCATAGGGTTTCAATTTTACCTTAATTGAGTGGATTTCTTGGCTTGTATTTGGGCTTGTTCTTCTCTTTAGCTCCAAAGGGGGAAGGAGTATGAATGACTAAGAAGGATTATCACTTTGTCACTTCAATTTCTCATCACCAATATGCCTTAAAAAAATGGAAAACACTTGGAAAATATAGGTAAGGGTCTAAGGAGCTAAGATGAAAGAAAGAACTTAGAAGAGCTCTAGGTAGTGAATAAAGAATGCATGAGGGGTTTCCTTTCTCTATTATATTCCAAGCCATAGAATCCAATCCAAGGGCTAAAATTTATCAAAGTTTTTGCTTAGATGATAGCCAAGTGGAAAAGGTCACGAGGGAGCAACCTCTGGTATATGTAGTGGTTATATAAGATGAAAATGATATGGAGTCACTTTTTAATTTAGGGGGGGGACCACTTGGTTTGAATTTAGGCTAGTCCAAGCCATAAGCTAGGTTCAGCGTGTCTTTAGGAACAATCTACACCTAAATTAAATAAGCCAAATGGATTAGCAAAGGCTAGAGATATTATTTTAAAAAGATTGACCATTGATCTATTTTTTGACATTTTGAGAATTTTGATTTGTCAAACTTAACCAAATAACCTAGGGTAGATCCTAGGGATCCTCTAGATACTATTTAGATTAAACTTTAGAGGTTTAGGCTTAAAAGATTTAAATTTTTAAAGAGAGAAACCATATATGTGTAGCTTTAACAAAGTCACCTCACCATGTCTTGACTTACCCTTGCCTTAGGTGTGTTTAGGATGCCAAAAGTACTATGCTTAAGTAATAGGAGGAACCCAATTTGTTATATATAATAGTTTAACATGAGCTAGGCTAGTTTGATTAGTCTAGGGAAGGTTGACTAGATCAATCTTTAACCAGGGCAGGTGGACCATACTTGTGCAAACAAAGAGTAGCATTGTTTAATTTGATTTGATGTAGTTTAATGGATAGATGGGGCTTGTAGTAGTTGTATGCGGGGGTTTGATTAATTGATCTAGCTTGGGATAGCTTAGTTATGAAAGTCTGAATAAATTGTTATACCTAAAGCAATTATCTCAAGGCTAACAAAGTGGGTGGTGAATTGGTTATTTAAAAATTTATTGAAATTTTTTAAAACTGTTTCTAAAAAATTAAGTCTTTGATCCTTAAAATATGTAGTTGTTTGAATATGACTTTCACAAAAAGATTTTATAACCACAAAAGATTAAAGTACGTAAAATAAAAATGTATAAAATAAAAGAGAATAGAAAAATACCAAATTTTATAGTGGTTCGGTCCAACTAGACCTACATCCACTCCCTGAAGACTCCTTCAAGTATTGCACTAAATAATAGTGACTCTCCTTTTGCTCCCATAGCAAGGTGAAGAAGCTCTTACAGACTCTCTCCCACCAACCTGGTGTGGCAGTTAACATTCATCTTTTTTCACCCTCCTTGGTGAAGGCAGAGAACCATCATCCTTTTACACCCTCCTGATGAAGGTAGAGAATAGTCATCCTTTTTTACCGTCCTGTTGAAGGTGGAGAACTGTTGTCCTTTTTTACCCTCCTAGTGAAGGTAGAGAACCCGCGACCAATGTTGAAGAACTTCACTTAAGAGCCTCTAGAAGAGATGGGCAGAAACTTGAAGGAGACAAAGAGATCATCGCTTTGGGCAACCTTGTGAATCCCTCACAACTCCCCCCACTTGATTTCTCACACTTCACACTCATAATCTCTCCCAAAGACTCACACTAAATGGCCACTCTCAAGAGAAATTCACAATAAAGGTGTTCAGTGATAGTTTTTAGGACTCCTTATATAGAAAGGACATGAAGAACCATCCAAAAATTGAAAATTGCAAGAAAACTATCCCATGATCATACTGTACAAATGCAAAAATTCCCGTATGAGCCATCCATATGAACATATAATGTCCCTTATGAATAGTTCAAATTTGTCTTTATGAACTGGTACCAACTAAATTTTTTCATCTGTATGAAATGTATAGCATCCCGTACGAACAGTTCAAAAATCTAGATATGATCTTGTACGAACCTAATTTCATACTCTCTGAATCATCTGTATAAATTGACATCATACTGTATGAACAATTAAAAAACTAAACAAGTTAGTCTCGTACGATTATGTACGACCCCATTTCATACTCTGTGAGTCATTTATATAAACCATACATCGTACAATGTGAAATGTTTAAATGAATCTAAAGTTTTAACTCACTCCCCCAGTGTGTGTGTGTGTACGATTACCCAATTATAATCACACTCTCTTAGACTCAAGAAAAAAAAAAATAGACTTCATTATAGGAATCCCTAATCTAATCTATCTTGAAGTCTTCGATAGTCTGGGGTACGATTTCCCTAAAATGTTAGTATACAAACAAAATAAGTATATAATAAAAAATACTATAAAACATAAAGATGTGAGTAGTAATATTTGTTATAATCAAAAATATAAACTTGTGAGCAAAGAGTTATAATAATCTCCCCCTTTTTGATTATGGTAAACATTACTAGCTGAATTTGTAAATTAGGTTTTATTTCTCTCATAATCTCCTCCTCATTAAGATAATTATTTTAAAATAGGGGAAACAAAAATAATTTTCTTTTTTTTAATAACAAAAAGATAAATAAAATAAAAATAAAAGTATGAAATAAATAAAACAATATTTTATCAATAGCACAAAACAAATACAAGAGCATATTCTACCCCTTTGACATTATTAAAAGAAGAGGAGCATAAAACATAAAAAAACAAAAAATAGACTAAAGATCAAATAAACACTAATCAGGTGAAGGTGATGTTTTAGAAGAATTAATTTGAAATTTTAATAAATTTATTTGGAATGAGAAAGTTACATCTTGATTTTATTCAAAAACTTAGTAAGACATGAATTGGCAATATATAACCCAAATAGGTTAGAGATTCAAAGTTTGTTAATCCTAGCTCAGGTTCCTTTAAAAGCTCAAAAATTTTTAAGCCAACTTTTAAATCAAGGAATAAATTAGAGAAAAAAATACTAATCTTTTTAAAACTCTTTTCATGAAATATATTCAATAGAAGATTAAGCAAAAATTGGTGAATCATGAATCATGATTTTCAAACTCAAGTATAAAAAATATCAATAGATATAATGTTTTTATTAAGATTTAAATAATATAAGAAAGGTAAGCAAATTTATTGTGGGCTCATTTTGTGCCCCATTATTAATTTTTGGCGCACTTTGCGCATCTTTTGATTTTTGATATAATTTGTGTATCTTTCAAAATTTGGCATCATTGCACATCTTTTTAGCTTTGGAGTCATTTTGTGCCTCTTTTATTTTTAACAAATATACTTCCTTTATGTAATTTTAAAAACTAAAGCAAACTCATTCTAGTGATCAAAATGAACTACTTGATTAAGAAAATAATGATTTGTGTGACTTTATAAATGTGTGTTGTTAAAAAAGGTGATATGTGTGTTGTTAAATCATAGTGACTTTATAAAGGATAGAAAGAACATAAATAAATATATCTTAAAGAAACAACACAAAAAATTAAACATATTCACAAAAGAAAAAAAAATACACACATATATTAACAACACACAATCAAAACTTTAAACATCTTCTTACTACTAGTATGATGATTCAGAGGCTAGGACTGCTCAGGAAATTTTTACTTTTTATCATTTGCCTTAATTGTAAATTGCTTATTTTTACATTTTTTTATTGCAGAAAAGTTTTTAAGTTCGGGCAATCATTTTTCATATGTCTGAGTTTTTTATTCCCAAAGTAAATTACTTTAGAGGAATTCTTAATATCCTTACCATTTTTATCTTTATTCCTCTTTTGTTGATGTTGATGCTTGTGCTTTAGTAGCTTTTAAATTTTCTCATTATCGATGTTATTTCCTTACTTTCATCATCTACTAAGTTGCTTTTCTCCATGTCTTCAATTTTTAGCATTATCATTTCACCTGCATCCGAAAGTCCTTGACTCACAATTTGCTCATGAGCAATAAGTTAGCCAATCAGATTATCAATAGTATAATCATTCAAATCTTTTAATTTAATTATAGCAGTGACTTTAGCATTAAATTTTTTAGGTAGACATCATAAAATTTATTTACTTTTTCAAAGTTTGAAACTTCTCTACCTACAGCTTGTAATGAAGTTACTATTTATGAAAACCTAGTAAACATGTCTAAGATGGTCTTATATGGTTTTATGATAAAGAATTCATAGTCATGCATAAAACTATTCAACTTAGATTGCTTGATTTTTCTTGTCCCATCATATTTAGTGCATAAACTATCCTAGATTTCCTTACAAGTAGTGCATGTGGAGATTCTCATATAATATTTAGAATTTAAAGTACAACAAAAAACAATTCATACATTTAGCATTAAATTGAGCATAAATTTGTTCTACTCTACTACATTCATAAAATTGGATATTAGTTTTGATTCAATGTATAATATGTGACGGTATAGAATAACCAGTTTGAATTATATGCCACATTCAATAATCTATTGATTACAAGAAAGTAGAAATTCAAATTTTTAAAAAAATTAAAAGAAATATTTTCAAATAAAGGTGGTCTAGTTATCAAATATCCATCAGTAGTATTACGGTTTCTAAAATTAGCCATAATTATTTTTCAAAAAGTAATCTAAACTTTAATTTTTAAAATTGGCTCTAATACCACTTGAAAATCTGAATAGGTTCTTATACCTAAAGCAATTATCCCAAGGCTAACCAAGAGGGGGGTGAATTGATTATTTAAAAATTTATTGGAATTTTTTAAAATAATTTCTAGAAAATTAAATCTTCGATCCTTAAAATATGCAGTTGTTTGAATATGATTTTCACAAAAGATTTTTCAACCATGAAATATCAAAGTGCATAAAATTAAAATGTGGAAAATAAAAGAGAATAGAAGAACGCCAAATTTTACAGTGGTTCGGTTCAATATGACCTATGTCCACTTCCAGAAGACTCCTTCAGGTATTGCACTAAATAATAGTGACTCTCCTTTTGCTCCCACAGCAAGACGGAGAAGCCCTTATAAACTCTCTCCAACCAACCTGATGCGAAAGTGAACAGTCATATTTTTTCACCCTCCCTAGTGAAGGCAGAGAACCATCATCCTTTTTCACCTTCATGGTGAAAGCAGAGAATCATCGTCCTTTTTCACCCTTCTGGTGAAGGAAAAGAATCATCATCCTTTTTCACTTTCCTGGTGAAGGCAGAGAACCCATGACCAATATTAAAGAACTTCACTTAAGAGCCTCCAGAGGAGATGGGAAGAAACTTGAAGGAGATAAATAGATCCTTGCTTTGGGCAACCTTGCAAATCCCTCATAACTCCCCCCCCCCCCCCTCCCCACTTGATCTTTCACACTTTACTCTCACAATCTCTCCCAAACGCTCACACTCAATGGCCACTCTCATGAAAAATTCACAACAAAGGTGTTAGTGACATTTTTTAGGACTCCTTATATAGAAATGATATGAAAAACCATCCAAAAACTAAAAATTATATGAAAATTATCCTATGATTGTATTGTTTGATCACATATAGTCACGTACAATCTGACTATATGAATGTATAATGTCCCATATGAACAGTTCAATTTTGTCTATATGAATTGGTACGAACTCAATTTAGTTATCCGTATGAAATGTATATCATCCCGTACGAATAATTCAAAAATCCATGTACAATCTTATACAAACCTAATTTCATACTTAATTAATCATCTGCATGAACTTACATCATACTGTACGAACAGTTCAAAAACTGAACAAGTTTGTCCGGTATGATTATGTACAACCCCATTTCATACTCTATGAGTAGTTTATATGAACCATACATTATATAGTATAAATTGTTTAAACAAATCTAATGTTTTAACCCACTCCCCTAGTATGTGTGTGCACGGTTACCCAATTACAATTACACTCTCTCAGACTCAAGAAAAATAGAAAAATTACATACTTCATTACAAGAATTCCTAATCTAATTGTCTTGAAGTCTTTGATAGTCTGGAGTATGATTTCTCTGAAATATTAGTATACACACAAAATAAGTATAGAATGAAAAATATTATGAAACATAAAGATGTGAGCAAAAATGTTTATTATCATCAAAAATATAAACTAACGAGCAATGAGTCGCAACAAGTTATGTCAAAATAAGTCAACATCTAGCTTACGAAGCAAGGATTGATGAGTTTAGTTTCTAGACCTCTTATGGTAGATGTACACACATGGTTTGAAGGCAAACGGCTAATATGATGTAATATTCCACCCTCTAGGCAGGTTAAATATATATATTAGAGTTTTGAATAAGTTCAAAGGTGTTTGACTTTAATTCAATAATCTTGGCATTCAATGGCTAGGTCTAAAACTTCTTGACAAGTCATTAGATCTAAGATAAGATGACGTATTCAGGGATTTAGGATTTGAATGACCATAGTTGAAAATGAGGTCAACAAATGCATCATGCACCAACATCATAATGCTAATCTATTAATTTCATGGCACCAATGTCATGTTGAAAATTTAGTTAAACTAATATTGATGGTAGGATGGTGGGGCCTTAGATCATTGATGTGGCCAATTGATGGATGTTGGGGGAACTCTTCTAATATAATCATAAGAGTTAAGATCAATTTTCATAGAGGAGCTAATTTGAAGGTGGATCAAAATTAGAGGTAGTTTGCATGCTCTTTAATTAGTGCAAAGATGTAAATCCAACTTCTACCAATTGATTATGATTTCAATAGATTATCTAGTAGACCATGAAGTAGTAGCTGTAGTAGGAGTGACAAAGATCCTAACACATTGGGAGAGAAGGTGTCATATTTGAGAGGAAAAATGGAAGAGGTTACCCACTTTTGTGAAGAAACCAAGGACCGATAATTTGAGATAAAAATGAGGATAACTCAAAGTATGGACCAACAAGAAAGGTATATAGATACACCTCAAAATTTAATAATGCACTTGTTGGTATTTTAATAGTAGTGTTTTCATGGAGCATCCTGAATAGCTTAAGTTCTCTTTCATACCTACATATAATCCCTTTGTTTGGTAGCCTCAAGGGAAAGGACACAAAGACAATGATGATGAGGAGGAGGAGGAAGACATTATTTTGGAGAGTTAGGGGTTAATTTTGTTTTGCTTGAGAGAGAGAGAGAGAGAGAGAGAGAGAGAGAGAGAGGCTAGTTTTGGTGGGTAGCATGTTCTTATTTTGAATTAGGAATGTATATTGTGTTTTGATGTATAGTTTGGTTGAAGACTTAAAACTTCGCACTTATGGGAGGCAACCCACTTGTGATGATATGTATGGTGCCTAGTGCACTGGTATCTTGTAACTTATGTTATGTTCATGTTATGTTACCACATATTTTATGCACCTTTTATCATTCATATGAAAGCATGTGTAGCATTAATTGTTGTTTGCATTGTTATTTATATTTTATTAAAATTTCCTTTATGCTTATTAATATTTTCCTTATTTCTTTTATTATAATTATTTAATTAACCTTAGTAAAAATGTTAATTAAAATTATGTAAGATTGGGATAATAATAGAATCCTAAATTATAATTCAAATGAATAATAATGTTTATACTTTATAGAGTGAAAAAAAAAACTAATGATAACTAATTATGCTTATTGAGAACAATAATGTTTATACTTCCTAAAAACTTAGATCATTTAAGTTACTATTTTAATTTGAAATTATAAGTTATACCTTTATGTATTAATTTTGAAAATAAAGATGAATAATTAGGATAAAAGATTAGATATGAGTTTATTAAAATTGGAAATCATAGCAACCAGAATTAGGAATTAGTAATCTTATTGAATATGTACATAAAATTCGTTAAGGTTGTAAAAGGGTTTAAACCAAAAATTAATATTCAAAATCATTAACTATATACTCCATAAAATAAAACAGAAATTACTATGAAAATAGTTCTAAAAATAAAAAGAAAAGAAATAAAAGAAAAGAAAATATGAATACATTCAAAAATTGGTATAAGTTAAAAGCTTAGAATCTCATTAAAATAGTATACTTAAATTCATAAATGATAAAATAAGAAAACTACTACAAATAATGGTGAACCTATAAAGTTTCAATCTAATTACAAACATATATAATCATTAAGCTGTATTATTTACTTTAAAATTCAAAATTTAATAATTAAATCTATAACATGTAAATTCAAATTAAGAAATAACATGGATGTCTAATTAGAGTAATTATTATTTTTCCAAACTAGAATTGTATCCTTATTCATTTTTATTACTTCTAGACCATGATGTGTTATCCTATATTTTAGTGCTTTTAAATTGTTATTTTTTTTCACTTTGGTTAATTATTTAATCAAAATTATAATTTTTTTATTTATTTGAGAACAATTAAAAGTTTAAGTTAGGGATAATTTGATATGTGTAAATAATATATTATTTTGTGTGTTATATTTTCAGTTAAAATATATTATTTTAGATATGTTGTGTAAGAAAAGTATAAAAAGGGTACAAAATTTTTTAAGTATCATCCAACGTCGCGGCGTTAAATGAATTAACACTGCAACTCCATCAAGGAAACTAATAGAGTGCCACAATATTGACATTGAAGCTCATATTTCTGTATTTAATAGCGCCACGATGTCTAAATGGTTAGCTTAGTAGTGCCATGTTCACTATCTTCAAGCTTTACAATGTTATAACTAATTATGCTTTGGTACCAAAATTATCTCTCGGGTGCCACAACATTCAAAAGTCAACAGCACCGTAGTATAGCAGTTGTAACTTTTAAAGGATACAATTTGCCAATGAAGAGATGTGACTAATCACTACGCAACTAATCCATGCCAGCAAGCACCACGATGGAGAAAAAACATAAATGCAGTGGTGTTAGTTTATTTTACAAGTGCTATGACACCAATCTTTTAGGCACCACAGTGCTAATTACCTAATTTTTATTTTCCTATAAATAGACATTATGTTAAGTTTTTAAGGGAGTTTGGTCACTTGTATAATTCAATACTTTTTATATTACTTCTTTAGATCTCCCTTATTATATAGAATTATTAGAGTATTTTAGTCAATGTTTATTGAAACAACTCTGTACGTGTAGAGGAGAAATATTGATCCTTCCTGGTTAAATTATTCTTTTATATTTTTGTTCTTTTATAATTTCAATGAAATTGAGTTTGCTTATCTTTACTTCTATGTCTGGCTAATTCTCTAGTTTTGATTGATGATGTATAGAACATGTTAAGTACTAAAGAAGATATATGGGCTATAAACTTAAATGTTGTTTTCAATATTATCCTGCTATTTATTTCATGTATATAGTGACCATATATTTAGTTAAAATCTAGTGTGACGTATAGCCCCAATGGAGGAATACAAGAATAACTAAGAATATTGAAATAATATGCTTGCATACCTCGATATATGATGTAAAATATTCTAGGTTCTTAAGGAGATAATATAACTATAGGAGGTCAGTAGATATCATTTTTTCCCCTACATGCTTGATAGAGATCTAGGGATTCATATGCTCTAAATCACATTATAAATAAGAATTTCATTATGAAAGATATGCAATTTATATTCATTAGTCCAAAACACTTTATTTAAATATTATATCCATTATTTTATGGTTTTTATTTAATGACTGAATCTCCAAAATGAACATTTTTATTTTAGTAGGTTAATTTTATAATTATAATAAACAGTATTATTTGATTGCTAGAAATCATAATTCCTCATATGTTTGATACTTTATTCTATCACTTTATTACTTGATTTGGCCTGTATACTTGCGTATATTAAGTGGGTATATTATTTTTATATATTAAAGAAAACCTAAGTATTATTTAGGTGAGATTGATCCTTAAACATTTTCATAATATAAAAGTGCACTCAAAAGCCCCCATCAATAACCTAAGCCTAACGGCCTCATTAAACACACCATTATTTTTAAAGGTGGCATATGTTTCCAAGAAACTAGCTATATGAAGGTTAAGATCTCTATAGGGGTTTCCCCAAATTGAGAATTTTGCAACTTTTAAATTATTGTAGGTTTCAGCTCCAAATTATTAGCTCTAATTCTTGGTCTATTAATACTTTGGCCAATATCTTTAATCATTGGGTTAGCATATTCCCTAAGTGGTCATGATTGATCATTTTTTAAATTTTTATGCCATTTTTAAATCTTTTTGTAAATTTTTAATTTTTCTAATTTTTTAATCATCTTTCCAATATTAGTGTCAAATAAAACTTCTACTTGTTGTTTCTTACTGTGTATACAATAGCAAAAATTCAAAATATAAATGCAATACACTCTCTTAAGTAAGTAATAATCTTACTACACTAATTTTTAATAAAATAAAATAACAATGGAGATATAGAGTAAGTAGTTTGCTTAGAAATATAAAGTGCAAGAAATGATAATTAAATTTAGATCACCGGCAAATAAAAAAAAAATTTTGACACCAATTTTATACAATACTTGGTCTATTAACTATTTGTTATGTTAAGGTGTAACAACTACTCTACTCAAGTGCATATGTCATGTGTTAAGTGTAAATTATGTACTATTTATTGTGTTAAATTTTAGTAAAAATATTTTATTTTAGTTATGTTTATGCAAGAATTATTTAGGAAAAGGTAAAAATTCATACATACTAAATGAGTGATACAGGGCCCACATATTATTTGCAATATTGCTAGCATCTACAATGCCCTATTTTTGAATTCAAACATTGCAGTGCCAATCACTCTAAATTTTTGAGTAGATCAACATCGCAATGGATCCAAGGTTAGCGCCATAGTGCATCACAACATTGATGTGTGAGAAATCAACATCATAGCACTGGAGTTTCAAGAATTTGAATGCTAGAGTGCCAATCATCACAATCCGTAACAGTGGATTGCTTTTTTAAGTACCGCGATGCTTGATATTTTATAGTGCCATGGCAAAGCAATTTTTGAAATGAGTAGCCATTAGCCACAAGATTCTCTTGTTCAACCATTAACCTTGCCAGGTCAGTCCAATGCTACAGTAGAGTAAGCATTATAGTGTCGAGGTTGTAGTTCATATTATAACTCCATGCTGCCACCATATTGAGTGCCACAGGACTTGAGTCTATTCAAACACTTTTTAAATAGTTTTTCAATATTTTTATTTAGAGAGATCTACAATTTCAGTAGATTCTTGTTCTTCATAATCTCACCCCTTTGTTCCTCCATAGAGTAAATTCTAAGAGAGGCTAGAGGAGTGCAAGATACTTTCATTTGATATATCTTAGCTTGTATTGTTTAAGCAATTCTATTATTGGAGAAAGAAGGACTGCAAATAATATCAATTTATCCTTTGGGTGACATTTATCTTACTCATTCTTATGTATCTCTTTCTTATAAGAATGAAATAGACATAAATTTGCTTTTTTTATCTAAGTCTAAAGAAATTTTTAGGTTTTGGGATAAATAATATAAACACATTACAAATACTAATGTAGACTCTTGTGTTTTGAAATACTCAAGAATGTTTTTAATATCTCTTGTTTTCATCTAATGCATACAATGGCCATATATGTAGTTAATATGTAGTGCGATGTGTAGCCTCGATGAAGGAATATTAGAATAAATAAGAGTATTGAAATGACATGTTGACATACTTAGACATAGGATGTTAAACTTTCTAGATTCTATGGAGATAGTAAAAATGTAGGAAGGACAAACCTCCCTTTTCACCTCTACAAGTTTGACAGATCTAGGGATGTATATGCTCTAATCAGCATCTAGAAAAAAAAAAAAAAAAAAAAAATATATATATATATATATATATATATATATATATATATATATATATATTCATTAATATCAATTTTTCTTGTAAGTCTCCATTAATTGGAAAAAACTCAAAAACATCCATTTTACATTCAGTAGAATAAATTATGCATTTTAATTAAACAATAGTTATTTAATTACAATTAAGTAGATCACTTCCTCGTGGGATCGATACTCTTCTATATCACTTTATTACTTGATCAACATCTTGTGGACAAATTTAATTTAATTTCCAAATGTAATGATCCACAAGATTTACTTTAAATTTATATTTTAAGTTTCTTTAATTAAATTTATATAGATTGACATTATACTATACCTAAGGATAGAATAATTTGCAACCCAAACCTCCTTTAATCTTTAGGTAGAGAAGGCGATTTGGGAGATTTTTGTAGTTCTTTGGCAATCAAAGGTTCTTCGTCGGCCCGGTGTGGCTAACGGAGGTCCTCGATGGATATTTTCTTCTAAATCAACACTTGTTTTGCTTTTGGTTGAAGGTCTTTTTGGCAGTGCAATTAATTGGAATGCAATTTTGGTAGATCTCTGGTGTTCAGAGGATTTACGTCATCCTGGAGTGGCTGATGGATATTCTTGGTTTGGTTTTTCCATTATGTTAAGATCTGATTTATTTTTGGATGAAGATGATTTTGACATACCGACATTCCTGAGGGTGATTTGGGCAAAGCTATGCTTGGCAAAGGTTCTCCATCAGCTTGGTGTAGATATTGTTTACTCTTGGTATGGATATTCAGCTGGGGTAAGATCTGGTTTAATCTTGAATTATTTGTGTGGAACTACAAATCTAAAGTGTATTTTGGAGGATATTCTTTGTCAGACCGGGTGGCCTTCCATAATTCTTGGAATGATTTTTTGGCTTCGTTAAGATTTATTCTTACAAGTGGTAATTGGTATTTGGATTTGTTTGAGTTTTTTTTTATTTTTCTTGATTTCAGATTTGGTTTGATTATGTTCCCAGTGTTTGGTTTCTTCATGTTCAAGAATGTGTTGGTGTATCGATGTTTGGCTTATAGAGGCAATTTTTACAATTCTGATGATCTTGTGTTGATCTTCTATATTCTTTTTAAGACTAATATACATAACTTTAGGAATGGAATTCAGAATGTTAGCTTAATCCTGATTGTTCTTTTTGAAGTTTTGTGTATGTCTTCTTAAAGACTCTAGGAGATTATGCTATTACCACTTGAAAAAGTTTGTGTCATTGTTTCTTCAGCTATTCGTAGGATGTATTCATCTGATTTTGAGGTAATAGAGGTTTTGTTTCTAGTGGTTTTGTTATTGAATGTTGGCATTGTTATAATTGTCTTATTGCATTCATTTGGTGAGTCCATGGAAGATATTTTATGTCTTCCTTGTTGTTCTGGTGATGGGATAAAGTGGAATTCTGCTATATATAAGCTAATGGTTGAAGAAGTTGTTATGTTTCAAGTGGATTCTTTTTTGGATGCCACTATTACTGCAGTTATTTTGATGAATGTGATTGGATCTTCCATGGAAGATAGATCAAAACATCATAAGTGTTATGGTGAAGCCTTAAAGTGGGAAATCATTCTATTAAAGGCTATGGAGGTTAATGGTTTGCTTTAAGAAGTTCAAGGCTTGTTTGCAGTATGCTTAAAGGATGCGAAGATTGTGGGTACTGGAGCTTTTGAAGTTGTGAAGTTCCTGTGTTCTCAAATGGCTGTAGAATTCCTTTAACAAATCATTTTTATCTTTTTGGAGAGTTCTTATGTTTCTTTTAGCAAGGTTTTAGCATAATTTCTTATTTTCAATATGAAATTAGATTAATGGAATTTAGGACTCTTTCTATTTTTGACTTTTTACCTGATTGGAAACTCTAGGAAACTAATCAATCTATTTGGTTGTCTAATATTTGATATCCCCAATACCCCCAATTGGTTTAAAGTGAGGAGTAGTGGTTTTTTTTCATTATGATATTTTTCTATTTTGCAAATATTTTTCTTACGCTTTATTTTATTTTCAATAAGGTTTCCATTCCCATTGTTATGAAAGGCATGCCTAGCAGTTTCTTTCAATTCTAGTTTGTAATAGTTTTTTTCAAGTTCTTCATGAAATTTGCATTTCTTCAAAAAAATGATAGAATAATTTATTTCAATCAATTTGAGAAGAGAAACATTCATTCATGATTAAATACTGTAAAGGGAATATTTAATTTGTCCCAAAGGATAAAAGAAGCATTTACATATCATTTCAATTTTGAAATTAATCCAATGTTTAATACTTAGGTCTTTGTTTCAATGATCTTTCCCTTACCATGTAAATAAACATATTTTGGATTTATTTAATTATGGGTTGTAGACTCACTATAAGGGTAAGTTCCTACAGTTAAATATCTCCTAAGAGAATAATTTTGATTAAATTGTAGACCAAAGATTTTCAAAAGATATGGATCTAAGGAAATATTTAGGCTAAAAAGATTTAATTTATAAGCTTTAGATTATAAATTATGTAGTTGTCCCCTGAATTTAGATTTTTAATTTTAGAAGAATTGAATATGAATGTGCAAAGATTGAAGAGGTGCATATAATTTGGACTTATACTTACTTGGAGTGAGTTTCCAGCTAACAATCCTAATGCACAATCAATCACCCTAGATGTAATATATAATATGCTGAGTTCTCTCCTAAGAAGTTCAAAGGATGAATCAGACTCTTAAATTTATGACTCAAGATGAATAATTTTAGCTTTAAGTTCAATGACACTAGTGAGAAGACTCACTAAGAACTCTAAATTTTATCTTATATATTTTAATTAGCTAAATTTTTTAACTTCCAAAATTTCTTAAAAATTTTGGCAGCATAATGGCCCTATCAAAAAGAAAAGCAAAGCATCCCCCGAGCGCAATGGAAACCCCGCTACCTTGCCCATGATGGGTATAGAATTCTTGGACTCTGCATACAATTACAAAAATTTAAAATGCATTCATGTATGTATTATTGGCTAAAGTGGTTGTGTATATGATAACTAGTACCCTATCATCCTAGAACTAGTATACATGCTCTTATAAAGTTCAAACTACATACACCGAAAGAAATCTAGGAAAACTTTTACATTAGCATGCCAACTACCACCCATAATGCAATGAATGATGCAATATAAGAAATGAAAAGAATTAAACATAAATAGAAATTTATTTATTCATTGACAATTTACAATAGACTCGGACTCTACAAAAAAATAGGTGGCCAATCTCTACCACAATAAACTTGGGGTTTCAAATCCTACCATATATATAGATTCAAATATACTTTCTTATGATCTTCAAGCTCCAAGTCTTCAATGGAATCTCAAAAGAGAGTATTCTCCAAAGGCAAGGATCTTATCTTTTGGAGCCCCATTTGTACATGTATATGCATGCATATTTAATTCTTTTATAACTCAAGACGTTGCACAACTCAATCTATATAAATTTTTTTAATGACTCATACATGTACATCATTCCTAGGTACATTCTACTTTAACACTTATAGTAATTTTAAGCAATGTAAAAAAGTATATAAAGTGCAAAAATAGTTGTGTAATTACCTGATGCTTCTAATGCGATTCTTAAAGAGCCTAAGTGCACTAACATGAACCTAAAATGTATGATATCCAAATTGGTGAAATATAAATAAACATACATAAGCTACTCTCTAAAAAATGCACCTGACAAGCAAATCAAACCATCAATTAAGCCTAGGCTAGAATTGGTTGTCCTTGCAAACCATATAAGTGTGTGTAGAATGGTTATGTGGCTTTGATATAACCTAGTTTTATTGATTTAGAGTTTACTATAAATGATTTTATTTTGAAGGGTCTTTATAGAGTAGTTTGAATTTAAGTTTTAATGATTTAAATATTTTAAATTTCTTTTAAAGATATTTTGATTGTTAAAGTTATTTATCATTATATTTTAAACAATATAGTGTTTAATAACTTATAAGTGTCAAAAGTTATTGATCAACAAGTTATAAGCTCATATTTGTAATGATATTAATCTTGTAAGACTGAGATAGATGGATAGCATAGAGACCTTCATTTTAATTAAATGTTTTTATCCTTAAAGCTTTCTCAATCCAATACATATTTACTGTCCTAAGAGAAATCAAACCCAAGGGTGTGTAAAGTTGTAATGATTTTATATTTTATTAATAATTTTATTTGAATTTAATATATTATTTATTGAGTTATTTAAATTTATATTTTAGAATTTATGGCATTATTAAAACGAGCACGGGGACCTAGGGCCTCTTTAAGGTATGTAGCCCTGCAACTCGAGGTAGTTTAGCCTTAGGAATGTTGGTTATTTTTTTAATATTGTTTAATAATTAAATTTAATTTAAATGATGATTTACTTAAGTTTTAATGATTTATTGATTTTTTATATTTTAATAAAGATTTTAATGCATTAAACATAGGTCCATTTCTTAACTTTTTTATTTGTATTGGTTTTTAGAATTTTTATATTTTTCATAAATACTAGACTCTAAGATGTATCTAATTCCTTTGAGTTCACTTAATTTTAATTTTTTTGGAGTTAATTATGAATTATTGAAATTTGATGTATTTTATGTACTAAGTTTGACCAAATTGTTGACTTTTTATTTATAGTGAACTCTATAAATTTTATATTTTTCATAAATATTAGACCCAAAGATGAGTCAAATGCCTTTGAGTTTGCTCAATTTAGACTTTTCTATAATTAGTTATGATTTAATGAGTTTAATAATTTAATGGATTTATTTAATAATTTAATTAGTGGTATTGTTTTGTACCAAATTAACTCCAAACCTCTTGAAATATTTCCCAAATAGTAGAGATGTTTGATGTGTATGCATACTAGTTCAGTTTGAGTATTTTGCATTGCATTGAATTAGTTCAATGAGTTAACTCAGTCTAGTCCAAGGGTGGGCTGACCATAACATATGTAATGAGCCATAGGTAATGCAATGAAAGTGCTTGGTTGGGTCAATTAAGTCTAGGTTTAGATTAGGTCCAATGCCTAGTAATTTTGACCACTTGGGTTAAGCCAAATGGCTAACTTAAGTGGACTGAATGCATGGGTCACCAAGGGTTAGCTCATATGGATCTTATAGACAACATTATTTGTTTAGATATGTTTAATTAAGCCTTGGTCAATGAAAATGCAAAGGGTTTTAATGTGTGTTTTCTTGGTCAATCTTGGTTGACTTGGCAAACCAAGTTGACTCACAGGTTTAGATTGGATCCATTGCATTCCAAAGGATGTTTTGAATTCATTGGCAATGGTTCCAAGGGTTGGAAAGGTATTCTTATATGAAATGAATGTTTAAACCCTTAAAAGTATATCTAGTTAACCTAGGTTGACTTGGTTAACTAGGTTAACCCATGGGCTGTTTGGGTTCAAACCATTCTAAATGATGATGTATTGAACACTTTGGTGTAGGTTCCATGCAATGACAAAGTTCAAATGTATGAAATGTAGCTTTAGGGTTTAATGGTTCCATATGGTCAACTTAGGTTGACTTAGTCAAAAAAAGTTAGCATGACTTGGATGTATAATGCATGTCAAATAATATTCTAAACATTTTTGTCGAAGGTTGCATAGTATGATTTGAATGAACTATGTTGAGGTTTAAGAAAATTCAAAATTCAAAGTATAGAATTTTAGGGTTTTATGGTCAACCATGGTTAACCAAGGCTCAATATTGATTCATTGTATCATGCTAATGAAGATGATCATGATTAATGAATTTGGAAAGGCCTCCAATGTTAAAATAACAAGATGTCATATTTAGTGGCATGTGCTATAAATATTTGAAGATTTTGTAGCTTATGAAAACACTTTGAGTTTTAGGGGTTAGGGATCTTGAAATGCTTTCAAATGGATGTGGTTGACCCTAGTTACATGCCTAATAAATATGAAAGTGATTGATAAAAAATTCATGGTCATTTTTTTATGTTTTAAGGAAAGGAAAATTTATCCAAAAATAGGTTATGGACTAAGGTGTTTTGGGTTTGGTTCTAACACCAAATTTTTGTGTTTTTTAAATGGTTTAATCACTGGATTGGATTTAGATTTAATTTAGACAATGATTTGTGAGGATATAGGGGTTTTAATGTTCATATCATTAATAATCAATAATAAATGTTAGTGATTGAACAAGTGGTTACCTAACTATCACTAGGGATTATCAACTGATGCATTTAGAGTTTGATTTGGATTTAGGTTTTGAATTGATCAATAGAGATTAATGATTAAAGGAAATTTAACTTTGTAATGATCATATCACTAATAATCATTTGATGAGTGTTAGGTGATAAATCAAACGATCATATGACAATCAATGGTGATTGTCAAGTGATGGTTATATGTATCAATAGTCAAGTCACTATGCCAATGCATAGTACAGAGTTTGATTTAATATTTAAAGCATGGTTCAATGATTGATACTTGGATATTGAATTTTTATTTAGATTATTGACCTCATCCAAAAATGAGATCAACAAATAATTGGTTGATGGATAATGATATTGTGATTAATCATGATTGAAGGCTAAATATAATGATCTTTGAATGATTAAATTTGATTGTATATTTGAATAATCATTGAATGGTTAAAGGTGATTTAATGATGATTGATTTTTATTAGAGCAGATTGAATAAATTTGAATATAGTTTAATGATTGAATAATTATAATAGAAGAATTAACCTCATACAGAAGAGGTCAATAATTATAGGAAATGTGTAGAAGGATATTGTCATATTTTTGCACCTCTGACAAGACTGACTTAGAAGTTAGTGCTTTCATTTAGAGATCTGATTATGAGGCAAGTTTTCAAAAATTGAAGGACTGTTTAACATATACTCCAATTTTGACTATTTCATCAAGTACAAAGAGATGTTATGTGTTCAATTATACTTCATTGAAGGGATTATGTTGTGTTTTGATGCAAGATAAAAAGGTTATAGTGTATGCTTCCAAACAATTGAAACCACTTGGGAGAAATTATCCAACACATAATCTTGAACTTGTTGCTATTGTGTTTGCCTTAAAGATCTAAAGACACTATTTATACAGAGTAAGATGTGAGATTTTGACTAATAAAAAAATTTTGAAGTGCATATTTACTCAAAAGGAACTGAATCTGAGATAAAGAAGGCAACTTTATCCTATTAAGGACTATAATATGAATATTCAATATCAACCTAGTAAGATGAATGTGGTTGTAGATGCTCTAAGTAAGAAGTATTTTAGAATGTCAACTCTGTTAGTTACTTTTGATATTTTTCTAATTCGGGATATGGAGAAATTAGAATTTGAGGTGATTATTCTTTTGATTGAGATTCTAATGTTCTAGGTTTGATAATTATTCAATCGTCATTATAGAATAGAATTCAAGAAGACCAAAAGTTAGATACAAAGTATCTAAAGCTAATTTAACAAATCAAGTCTGGTAAGAATCCTGAACTATGATTATCTATTTATGGGGTAATTTTCTATAAGAACATGTTATGGATTCCTAGTTTTAGGGATTGGAGGCAAGGATTTTTGCATGAACCAAACTATTTAGGATATACTATTCATTCAGGGAGTAGAAAAATGTACAGTAATTGAAAGTTATATTCTGGTGGCCTAGGTTGAAGAAGGATTTGGTAGATTTCATTGCAACTTATGAGGCATATTAGTTAGTAAACGTAGAACATTAATGATCAGAAGATCCTTTACAATTGTTACCTATTTCAGAGTGAAAATGGAAAGACATAAGGATGTATTTTGCTATGAGATTTCCTAGATAAAGATAATGTTATGATGCTGTCTGGATTGTAGTAGATCATCTTATAAAGTTTGCACACTTTATTTCTATTCTACAAGTTGACTCAATAATAAATTAACACTTACGTTGTGCCAAAGGTGATAATATATGATAGAGATGGTATACTTACCTTCAAGGTATAGAGAGGTATTCAACAAGGTTTGGGCACTAAATTATATTTCAATATGACTTCATTCTTAGACTAACAAATAATATGAGAGGACTATTTAGGATTGAAAGACCTGAGATTATATATTCTGAACTTTGGCATTAACTGGGAGGATTATGTATCTCTAATTAAATTTTCCTACAACAATCATTTATAATCAAGAACAAGTATGTCTCCTTATAAAGCTCTACATAGTAGGAAATGTGAACCTCACTATCTTGGATAAAGATGGGAGAGATGAAACTAATTGGGAAAGTCCTAATTGATGATGCTACTGAAAAGATCTATATGATCAAATATAGATTAAAAGCTATGATGGATAGAGAAAAATAGTATTATAATACAAATCACTGAGCTGTCATGTTTTTTTGTATACGTAAAGATCATATCGATGAATGGTGTAAACATGTTTGAAAAAAAAAAAGAAAAAATGAGTCCAAGGTATGTTGAATTATTTAAGATTACTGAAAGGATTAGAAAGTCTACTTATATATTATAGTTGCCAGATAAATATCTAATATTCATAATGTATTTCATATATCATCTTAGAGACAATGGGTTTCTGATTCTATGAAGCAAGTATCTATATAAGAGATTTAGGGACATCCAAATTTGTCTAAATAAGAATAACCCAAAAAGATTCTGACATATGATGTTAAAATATTTAAAAAAAATAAGTAAATCCTAATGGTCAAAGTGTAATGGAAGTATAGAACAAAGATAAGCCACCTCGGAGAAGAAATTTGAGATGAGGCAATTAAATTTAGATATGTCCCAATGATCTGACTTCTGAAATTTTGAGGATGATATTTTTATCAAGGAAGGATTGTAACACCTATAGAAATTTTATATAGTTACACCAATTCTGACCTATAGTAATTATAACCTACTAAATTTATGTGGTCAACACAATTTACATGTATCTATAAGTGTTTTGTATGCATGTGTATATTAGAATTTGATCTAAAGTTGGTCCCAAAGGTTTATATGCATGATTAGTAAATGGAAATTTCCATTGGGGCGCCACAATGTTAGAGTAGGCAACATTTTAACATCAAGATCCCTATCTTTTTGACAAAAAAATTCAAAGCTATAGCCCTTGAGGTGGCATTGCGGTGCTATGCACTCTAGTGGAGAGTGTTGCGACATGGTATGGTTGAACATTATAATGTCGGGTTTAGATTTTATAAAAATATCTTTTTCTACCAAAAGGTTTTTTGAAAAAAGCTATTTTATTCCCCCTAGGCAACATAGAGAGAGAGAGAGAGAGAGAGGAGAGAGGAGAGAGAGAGAGAGAGAAAGAGAGAGAGAGAGAGTATTCTAAATAGAAAAAACTAAGATTTGGACAACTAATTCCATATTTTTATGTTGGTCCTGTTCTAAAAGTTATCCGAATCAAGGTAGGTTATGTTCTGTCTACCTTAATATTTTTTTAATAAAAAATTTTCAGGATTTTCTTGATTGAATTTATAATTTTGTAGTGTAAAATCTGGGCTTAAAAAATCGGACTGGTATGACCGGTTCAATAATGAACCAGTCTGAAGGCTAGTCTGGTTCAACCTAAAACCAGATTTGCTTCAAACTGGTCAGTTTTGGCAAGAACCGCCAGTTCAACCAGTGATTTGTTCCTGATTTTTAAAACCAGCCAATTCAAGTTTTTTTAATATAAATAATTAAACAAATTATTTAATATTAAATAAATATTAAACTTAATCACAATTAATATAAATATTAATATAAAACTAAACACATAATTAACTATTAAATTCAACAATCGCATATGTCTTCATTACTCTATATGAGCACTTGTCATGAGTGAAAGCGAAAAGCTATATAAACTAAAAAAAACATAACTTCCCAAGTGATGTGGAACTAAATCATACAAAGCAAAAAAGTCATCTTTAGTTTCATATAGACACTATACAATATATTTTTTTAATGATTTTCAATTAATTTTTATAATATGAATAATATTTATATTTTTAGTTGATAATATTTATTTTTTAGTTGATAATGTTTATTTGTTAGCTATTTATTTTTTTTTTATTTTTATTATATATATAAAGTTTATATAGATTCATTTTTGCTCATCAAGTAGCTTGAGTAAAAATTATATGATATAAATTATAATATAAAAAAATTAAATTTTATAATTTGAATAATATTTATTTTTTTAGTTTTTTGAGTAGTTTTTATTTTATTTTTTAGCTAATAATATTTAATTTTTATTAAATAAAACACTCTTTTGTTAAAAAATTTGCAAAGTTCAGTTTTTCACCTCTAAAAAACTTTTATGTTACCAAATGAAATACTTTTATATTAAAATATTTAATTATACTTATATTTTTATATTATGAATTTTTAAATAATTTATATTTATAAATTAAATCTAAATATGTAATATAAATTAACAATAAATTATATGGTTATTATATTTCCTTAGTTTGTTAATTTTATTATTTTTAAAGTATCATATGCTCTCACGAGGTCTTTGGTGAGAGCACACCTGCAAAATCATCAAATGTCAGATTTAGGAACCCAAATAGGTTTGGGTTCCATCTTATGAAAAGAAGAATGTGATGCATGAGCGTTATGCAGTGAATTATGCAATTTGGGTCTCCACACCCAATGTATACTACGGTGAATGGTGCAAGTATGTGCTATGTGTCCTAACATGCCACATGAAAAACATCTAACTCTAGGAAAAGGATTTCTTAATTAGTTCGGGTTATAATGCCACTTCCTAGTTATTGGCTTTGGATCAAATGTGGGTGTCATCCAATTTTTCTTAAGTGCATCCAATTCAGCTTTAAATCTCAAGTGAGCATTTTCTAAATCAATCTCCAAACAGTGCTTTTTATGCTCATATTCTTTAGTAGAAACTTTAAAATCAGATTCAAGCAAGGTGTAGGAAGCTTTCACAGAATTATGCTCAATTATTCATTCAAAATGTTATTTATTTAAATCATCAAATTCATCAAGTAGAAACATATGATTGCTATCAATTTGAAAGTGATCTTTACTCAAAATTTCATGCTCTTTTTATAAATTCAAAAACTCCAATTTCAAACTAGCGTAAGTTTTCTTAAATTTTCTATATGATGCATGGATTTTCTCACATATTTCAAGCAATTGGTCATAGGGTTGTTGGCATACCTCTTCTTAATCATATTATTCAAAATCATCAGCCATTAAGTACAAGTTTATTGTCTCTTCTTCAGGTTCAGTCTCAGATGAGTCAGATGCAGACTCCACCCAAAAACTTTTTTGGGCTTGCTTCTTATCCTTTTTGAACTTAGGTTTCTCCATTATTTTCTTTGCTTGAGTGATCCTGAAGTGTAGGACAATCAGCTTTGACATGTCCAGGCTTCCTGCATTTAAAACAAACAACATCAGAAGAACCTTTAAAATTTTTGTTATCCTTACCTTTTCTCCTATTCTGATGATGCTTATGGCTCTTCCTTAGACAATTTTTTAATTGCCTAGTGATGAAGGCAACTTCATTGCTTTCAGACCCGGAGGAGTCAGTGTCTGAGTTATTCTCCTTAACTGCCACCATTTTCTCCTTCTTTCTCTCACCTAAATCAAAATTTCTTTGGTTCACCCCTTACTCGTAAGCAATGAGTGAATCAAGTAAGTTATCAATCGAATAGGTATTTAAATCTTTAGACTCAGAAATTGCAGTGATTTTAGTATTAAAAGAGGAAGGCAAACATCTTAAAATTTTGTTTACTTTTTCATAGTTAGTAAGTTCTCTTCTTAACGCATGCAATGAAGTAACAATCTGAGTAAATCTTGTATATATTTCAGGAATCCTTTCATTAGATTTTATATGAAAAAGTTTGTAATCATGCAATAAAATATTTAAACGAGATTGCTTAACTTCATTAATGCCTTTCTAGGTGATACACAATTTATCCTAAATTTTTTTTCCAGTAAAGCAAGTAGAAACATGTATGCAATCTTCAGATTTTAAAGCATAGAAAAAATAGTTCAAACACTTTGTATTAAGTTGTGCTAAATCTCTTTCATCAAAAGTCCATTCAGTAAAAGATACTTCAGTTTTAAGTCTATTAAATTTGCGAGAAGGTGGAGAATATCCTTCTTTAATAAGCATCCACATACGATAGTCAATCGATTGTAAAAAAGTAGACATGCGAGTTTTTCAAAAATCAAAAGGAAGATTATCAAACAAAGGTGGTAGTGTTATAGAATATCCTTCCGTTGCATTGCGATTAGCATTGTTATCCATGGATCAAAATTCAAAAAGTTTTCAAACTTAATTTTTATGAATCCTTCTCTAATAGCACTTAAAAGTTCATTAGAGATGTTAAGCCCTTATGAACTGGCCCAAGGCTAACCAAAAGGGGGGTGAATTGACATTTAAAAAAATCTTCTTACAATCAAAGCATAAAACTTAAAACCAAAATCCTCATAGAAATCAAAGTGCAGAAATCAAAACAAAGAAAGATTACACCAGATTTATAGTGGTTCGGTCAACTCAACCTACGTTCACTCCCCGGAGGTGCCCTTCGAGTATTGCACTATAAAAGTGACTCTCCTTTTTCTCTCACATCAAGGCAGAGAAGCCCTTACAAAAATTCCTTTTCACTAACTCTAGTGAGGCAGAGAACCCAACTCCTTTTACATCCTCCTGAACCAGGTAGAGAACCCAACTTCTTTTGCTTCCTCCTGAAGCAGGAAGAGAACCTCGACTCATTTTACTTCCTTCTAAAGCTTGCAGAGAACCTCGACTTCTTTTGCTTCCTCTTGAAGCAGGCAGAGAACCTCGACTAATTGCTGAAGCATACCTCCCTTGAACCCCCAGGGATGAAGGACAAAGACTGGAGAAGACGCTCTAGAACCTTGCTTGGAGCAACCTTTGTGAATCCCTCTCATAAACTCCCCCTCATAAGTTCCTCCTTCTCTCTCTCTCTCTTCCTCTCCTCTTAGCTCTCTTAGGTTAAGACAGCAGCTAAAGGTCACTTTGCATGAGAAAATTCGGGTCATTTAAATAGAATTTCAAGAACTGACATTATCGTATAGAACGATATAAATATCATCTTAGCCGATCAGTATAAAATAAGCTCAATCAGCCGGGACGATTTGGGATGATCAAAAGAAAATCGGTTACATTGTCCAGGTCGATACAATATCATTCTGACCGATTAGTTCAAATCTAAGTACAATCGTTCTGAACATTGCCCAAAATAGAGTCTGGCCGATGTCAATCATCCAAGACATCGTTGCGGTTGATCCAGCGATCGGCCTGGCCAATGTGATCGTATCAATAAGCCTTAATTGCTTTACATAATTACCAAATTAATTTAGGCATAATTATGCTTCATCATCCAGGACGATGTATAGATTATCCTGGCCGATGTCCTAAAATAAATAATACCTAAATTGATCATGGTGGCTGATTCTTTCTAATTTGAGCCTATCATCCTGGCCGATACAAGGATCGTCCAGGATGATGTGCTTAATGACGGTTGCTTAACCAGAATGCCCTAATTAGGGTTTCTATTTTTAGTTGAAAATCATCCTGGTCAATATGAACATCGTCCAGGCCGATGTACTCAAAACAGAAAAACACAGAAAATTCCTTTATGTGTGTGTGTGCAAGGTTACTTAGCATCAGGAACCACTTTTATAATTGACTCAAGAAAGAAAAAAATATAGACTTGATTAAACCTAAATCTACCCAATCTTGAGCTGGCTTGAGTTGCATTTGATCATGTGGACCTGAAAAGTTAGTAGGCAAGGTAGTCGTAGAAAAACATGAATGTTTGCAATCATCAAAAGTCTAATCCATAATCTCAAATTCGCAACAGTACCAACATCACCCTCCTTATTAACTAGATCAAAGGAAGATTCCTCTAGAGTTCTGTTTAAAACATCTGACTTCTCCAGTTCACCCTCTTCTAAATCATCCATTCCCAAATCAACCACCCCAATTTTTTTTCAAATTCTCCTCACCCCTATAAAAAGATACTAATAATTTGAACGTATTATCTTCAGTAGAAATAGCTGTGATAGAAGAAGACAGATACTTACCAACAACATAAGATAAGTCCATACCTCTTTCATTAGAAGTTCCACGATCACCACCAGCTTTCTTCATATAAACGCCATACTCCATAACTACATGATTAGAACCAAATTGATCTTCTACAATGATCGAAAGAAATTCAACTCCCTTTACATTAGAGATCACACTCTTGACTTTATCCATTCTAGAGGTCTTCACATCAGCAGTCTGAGCTTTATAGCCAAAAACTGATTTGGGGAAATAAATCTTCTTAGGAGATATAACAGTAAACTTCCTTCTCCTTCTATGATTAACAAGAAACTAAGGCCCATTAAATGAATCATTATTTGAAGACATTGGCAGAGACTTTCTAGAATCATTACCATGAACAACCGGCTTAACCGCACCTCCATCCCTTCCTTCTATCTCCTCCAAATTACAAGCATCGATCAAATTATCAATCTTTCCACATTTGAAACAGAATGATGAGATTTTCTCATACTCCACCTTTTAAAAGAAACAGCCATCCAAACCTTCCACACAAACACCCAAGGGGAGTTGTTTGTCTAATTCCACTTGAACACATACTCTAACAAACTCTCTTATTCCCCATTGGAACATATCACCATATATTAAGAGAGGTGTTCCATTCAAAGAAGCAATTCTAGACATGCGCGTTAATCTCATCCCAATAATAAAAAGGTAGATTAGGCATCCTAACCCAAACATGAGACGACAATCCTCTCAAAGATGTAGGTGAAAATTTGGGATTCCATTTGTCAAGATCCACTATATGACCATTCAGAAACCAAGATCCACCCGATAGAACATTCTCCATAGCTTCACGAGAGAAAAAAAGAACATAAAACCTAGCCTAAGCCAAGAATCGTTAGATGGAATTTACCAAATTGCAACCACTGGCGTTGCAACTCCTCTGCAATCACTTGGATATGGATATTTCTACCAAAAACCTTCACTACAATAGAATGTTGAAGTCTTCAAAATTGATATTCGCAGTTGGCTCATGCAACTTAACCGCAACCCCGTCTTCTAACAAAAAGAAATTGTCCTTCGAAAGATTAACTTTTACATATGTCTGTCTAGCCCAAGGATTCACCGAGCCTCTACCACCCAAAACACCATCGACTTTTGGTATTTCCTCTAGAACGTTATGAAAATAAACATTATCTTGAGCATTACCACAAAAAGTTGATAGGTCTTATGAATTTTTTTGAACAGAGTCTCCGTCATAAACGATAATAGGTGGTGTTTACATTGCCAAACCTATTAACAATGAGCTTCATGCTTGATGAAGAGGATGATTCAAAATCGTTCAGTCTGCTATTACCATTCTTTCGAGGATTCTTCGCCTCCAAACCTTCCACAATTTGTTAACCTTTACCAATCACCGGGATGATGATTTAGATGGAACACCAGTTGGTTCCTTGATAACCAACGGAGCATTGAAGAAATTAATCTTTTGTGTATCAACGGCTTGCAATGACACCTCCAAACCATGAAGAATATAGGAGCCAGGCTGAGTAACAACGGCAAATTCTGACCAACAAAAGTGATTGCCGGACGATCTACTGTCATGACCGAAAATTCTGCCAAATGATGGAGAAGAAAATTTGAAAAAATCTCTTACTAGAATCTGGGAGCTTCTCTCACTACAAACCAGGAGCTTATTTTTTATTTTTATTCGAAAGCTTTCTGAAGTTCATTTGGTTTCATTCGATATCATAGAAATCATTGTACTAAATAAAAAATTAATTATGTTAAGAACTCTTGATATAAATTTCATTTTGCATGTAACTTCCGTTTCATAGCCTTAATTTCCGTTTCAGAACCTTTCTTTTGGATTTCATTTTTATTGTGCAGCACCTTTCTCACCTGCCTCTCCCTTCTAATCCCTCCCGTTGCTTAACTCTGTCAAAGCATAACCCGAAAAGGCATCTCATCTAACTCACTGGATCCCGTTCAGGATAGGAAAGGGAAAAACAAAAAAAATGTCCAAGGTTCGGGCCGGGAGAAATTATTCTGTGTGGAATCTGATCATAGAGGAGTGTTCGGTTGCTTACGTGGAAAGTAAAAAAGTCAATTGACTCGCTTAACCCGCTAAGGCCCGACCCGAGAGATAATGTTAAATTTAGGTTGGCACTTTTTTTTTTTAGAATTTAAGGCGCGAATCACCGCAATATATATAACACTTTCAGCCAAAATTTTCACAGAAAAAATGCCGATGAAGATGGAGATTGATCTAGATCTGGAGGAGGATGTTTGTTTTTATGAGCAGACAATATTTTCGCAGGTCTCGGAGGAAGCCGATAACCTGGAGAATGCCGACGTCCAGGAAACAAGCGCACATGAAGAAGAAAACCTAAAAACCAGTGCGACTGGACGAAAAGTTCAGCTTATCGGTAAAGTTCTCCTTCTTCCAAGTTTTCTTTATAGCAATATTGCAATTAAATTTCTTTACAGAGTTATTTTTTTGATGTAATTATTTTAGGGTACAAAGATTTTTGATGTATTTATTATGTTAAACAAAGATGCGTATTTTTATCAGCAATGTACAAAATGTTAAATTGTAATTGATTTTAAAAGAAGACTCGATGTTCCCTTCTTTTAATGTATTATTGAGCTAGGGTACAATAATGAATTTGTAGTTCGATTTTCTTATTGCCAAGTTTTGTGCATATTAATTGTGTATGTATTGCTTATCTTTTTGATATACATTGAGTATTATCTGCGTATTGATTTGGTATACATTGCGTATTAATTGCGCATATGTTGGGTTTTTATTCCGTATTGGTTGCGTATTGATTACGTATTGTTTTGCTTAATTACTGCTTATTGGTTGCATATTGGTTGCGTATTGGATAATTCATTTATTTTGTATTTATCAGGATGTTTATGTTAATGAGAAAGAGGCATACGAGGCTTATCGTAATTATGGCCAAAATCTTGGTTTTAGCGTTCGTAAGGATCATCACAGTTACTGGCCAAATTCCAAAAAAATAAAATCCAAGGACTTTGTTTGTTCAAAAGCTGGTTTCAAGAAGTTGCCTGATCTTAATATTCAAAGGAAATATAAAAAATCAGATACCCGAACTAGTTGTCCAGCTATGATTAGGTTTACAGTGGATGAAGCTGGATATTGGAAGGTGAAAAAATTTATTGAAAATCACAATCATGATTTGCCTAGGCCAGAAGACCGGCATCTTCTTAGATCATGAAGGAAGATGTATGATGAAAAAGCTTCTGTTCTTAAAGCAATGACAGATGCTGGGATAAGAACCATTGATGCATTTTCCTTCCTTGCTGATGAAGTTAGAGGTGTCAAAAATATTGGATTCACAAGGAGGGATGCGTACAACTTTATTCAAAAAATAAAAAGAGCAAAGATTGAACTTGGGGACACTAATAATTTGATTGAGTTATTTAAAGAACGCCAACTTAATGATAACATGTTCTCTTGGAATGTCCAGAAGGATGAATTTGATAGATTGTTAAATTTTTTTTGGGTTGATGGGATTGGTAAGATAAATTATGACTGCTTTGGTGATGTGGTAATTTTTTATATAAGTTATAGGCTTAATAAGTATAATTTGGTATACACACCATTTATCATTGGCAAAACATTTTTCTTGGAGTGGCCTTCTTGTCTGTAGAGACAATTGAATCATTTACGTGGGTGTTTACAACTTTTGTTCGAATGATGGGTGATAAACAACAAAAAAATAATATATGCAGATCAAGACCAGGCAATGGCTAGGGTCATAAAAGTTGCACTACCTCACAGTTGCCATAGACTGTGCCAATGGCATATCCATAAAAAGGCTCCATCAAAAGTATCATGCTACAATACCAACAACAAAGTCAAAGGCCTCTTCAATAAGTGTTTGAGCAGATGTGACTCTGAGGAGGAGTTTGAGAATGCATGGGCTGAATCGATCATACAAGGGAACCTCCAAGATCATGTTTGGTTGCAGGATCTTTATAGAATAAGGAATAAGTGGTCAACAGCCTTCAATAAGGATTGTTTTAGCATGGACATTCTATCCACACAACATAGCGAGTATACTAATAATGTGTGTCATGGCATTTCTAAGCCCACAAGTTCTATAACTGATTGCTTTTTGGGTTTAGAGAAGGTGATGAGGAATTGACGCCGGAATGAACAGGATAAGGATTACAGATGCAGCCAGCCCGAAATAGAACCTGTAATAAAAAACTGCTCAATATTAAAGCAAGCTGCTCAATTTTATTCAAAGAAAATATATTCATTTTTTGAACAAGAGTTTTTACAAGGTGTTGGTGTAATGAGTGTAGATCTTGAGTCTAGTGATTCTTCTAAATTTTTTGTCTATTACACAGAGAAAAAGGATCACTCTAAATCATGGGTTGTTGATCTTGATGTACAAAATGGTAACATTCAATGCTCCTACAGAAAGTTTAAAACGATGCTTTAATTGTGTTCTCACTGCATAATAGTTTTGAGGCAAATGGCTATTGGGAAAATCCTCGAGAAGTACCTACTGTTGTGATGGCCAGCACGAGCTCGACAAGATATATATTCTGGTCTAAATTTGAAAGAAAATTCTAAGAATAGCTCTGAAGCTAGTAGCAGATTCATATTCAAAAATTATATCAGCAGGTTTGCATATGAAATGAGCACACAAGCGTAGCTGAATGAGGGTGGTGAAGAATTCCTATTGGCTTCGATGAAGGATACATCTGAAAAACTCGTTTTGGTTATTTTTGGGAAGAGAAAGACATACAAGTCTACACAGGGTGGCAGTGCACAACTGAAAGACCCTCTAAAGTGTAGGCCTAAAGGCATATCCAATGCTAGGCTGAAAAGCCACTAGGAAAAGAAGCCAAAGAGTATGATTTTATTTTTTTGACTAATTTGATTTATTGCCTATTATGACATATTATTATTAAATTTTTTAACAGGGAAATCACCAATGAAGAAATACACGACAAAAATTGAGACTCCTTCAAGCATGCCTGAATGCTTAACGGAGGATTTCATAAATTCTGTACACTCCAAGCAACCATCAGCTCAGCAGTGTAATTTCATAAGCATGCCCGAATGCTTCACTGAGGACATTCATAAATTCTGTACAGTCCAGTCGGCCATCTCCAGCTAAGCAATATAATTTTACAAACATGCCCAAATGGTTAACGGAGGACTTCATATCACAAGCATGTCCGTCTAGTCAGGCATCAGTACAGTAGTTCACAAGCATGCCCGAGTGCATGACCGATGATTTCATAGCTGGGGAACAGTCCAGTCAGCCATCAGTAAAGCGAGCAAAGCATTCTAATTTCACAAGCATACCCAAATGCTTCACTCAGGAACACATAAAAGGTGTACGTTCAAAAAAGCCATCATCAATGTACCTGAAGTTGATGATGGATATCATTAAATCAAAAAATTCTATGTAATAAGAATATTTGTATTATTATCTTTAGAGATATTTATTTTATAAAGAATATTTGATTTGCGCATGGCCTGCGTATACAATGCGTACTGGATGCGTATACAGAGGATATTTTCTATATTTTTGAAAATGCAATGTATTTAAAAAAAAACAACTTTGATTCTCCATATACTCTAATGACTGCTAAACCAGTGAAGCATAACACCCACATTCTAGAACCATTACTTGTGTAGCACAAGGGTATAAACAAATACTATGTCTCATTGAGAAATTTTTTTATAATAATTTTATAATGATTGTAAAATGAGTATTTACATGAGTCATACTGAAGGAATGCATCGAATCAATTAAATTTGAATTAAATATATTTTTTAAGGAAAAACCAAGGACTGTGGTTTGCATATGGATTACGTATTCCGTGCGTACCTAATGTGTATACTAAGCGTATGTACTGCATACTTTGCAAACCTATAGAAATCCTTCTTAATCGCAAGGAATGAAGGTTCAATGATGAGAAACACTATATTCAACCCTTCCTGATTCTTTTATTCACGAGACGAAGCATTCCAAACAACTTTGATTCTCCATATACTCCAATGACTGCTAAACCAGTGAAGCATAACACCCACACTCTAGAACCATCACTTATGTAGCACAAGGTTATACACAAATACTATGTCTCATTGAGAAATTTTTTATAATCATTTTATAACGACGGTAAAATGAGTATTTACATGATTCATACTAAAAGAATGCATCGAATCAATTAAATTCGAATTAAATAAATTTTTTAAGGAAAAACCAAGGACTGTGATTTGCGTATTAATTGCGTATTCCATGCGTACCTAATGCGTATACTAAGCGTATGTACTGCGTACTTTATAAACCCATAGAAATCCCTCTTAATCGCAAGGAATGAATGTTCAATGGTGAGAAACACTATATTTAACCCTTATTGATTCTTTTATTCACGAGACAAAGCATTCCAAACACCTTTAATTTTTTTAAGAAAAAACCAATTACTATTATTTGCATATGGAATGCATATTTAATGCGTCTATTCTGCATATTATATGCATGTAGAATACGTACTTTGCAAACCCATAGAAAATCCTTCTTAATCATAAGGAATGAAGGATCATTGACCATAAACACTATATTCAACGATTCCTGATTCTTTTCTTCACGATACGAAGTATTCCAAACACCTTTAAGTTTTTTAAGAAAAAACCAAGGGTTATTATTTGCGTATGGAATGCATATTCCATGCGTCGAGAGTACATATTATAAGCATATATAATGCGTACTTTGTAATACCATATAAAATCATTCTTAATCACAAGGAATAAAGGATCATTGACCCTAAACACTCCATATATCACGCATTGATAAACATTTTATGCACAGATAATTTACATATATCAGTTATTTACACAAAAATAAAATATGTAAAGTTCAGTTCATCACAGCACAAAATAATGTGTATGAGAATTCTGCCCTATATTTTGGCATTTTTTCCTACAAATCTTGACTCTCTCTCCACTGAGTTTTTTTGTCGAATAATATTCTCCATGTATTTGCAAACAAACATTCCGTAATCTATATTATTGGATTGAGTTGGCGCCTTCTTGATTATCTTGAAACTCCATTTGTTGATATTATCATCAAAAGCTTTTTTGTAATCCCTATATAAGCTTGCAATCTAAACAATATATGGAATAAAATTCAGTTCACTGAAAAATAATTTCAAAATTTTTTAGCAATATAAGCTTACAATCAAACTCACAATATTTATAGCAATACTTCTATGCATAGGGTTGGGAATAGAATCGTAAAATTCCCTCTTTTTCTAATTTTGATAACCAACCAGAAGGGTCTAGTGTGAACCGTCAATAATTGGATTAAGTATAATGTTGCATGAATGAATAGAACTGTAGTTTATGTGTTCGATGAACAATTTTAAACTTTCATCCTTCAACTTGTAATGCTGCAAGACATAAATATAAGAATAAAATAGTCAAAATATATAATTATATATAAAATAAACTAGTATACTAACCGAATACATTGGTGAGATGCATAAAAATTTATGATACTTGTCTGGTGAAATTTTAGCCTTCTTATTTAATAAAATGACAAAGGAATCAACATGATCATTGTCAAGGTAACCGTCGGATAATATTTTGTCCATCCCACGTCTTGAAATTATAACATTCCCAGCTTCAAATATTGGCATGCTACTGAATTCATTAAAAGAAAAAATACGCATTAGGTACGCATATAAATTATGCAATCCATATGCACAAATTACGCATGATGTACGCATCTGTTACGCAATCCATACGCATAAATTATGCATACATTACGTAAATAAAATATCTGTCAAGATAATTCTTTATGTTCTCCCTGATAAAAAGTTCCTTCTTTGGACTCAACATCTCCAAGCCAATGAAGTTCACTGTAGGACTAGCAGGAGAACCCTTTACTATAACATTATAAACATTGATTACTTCTTTTGGTTGTGGAACTTTTTTGGCAGGTTCTTTTTCTAGAGGTTCATTTGGGGATGGTTCCACTTGAGGAGGTTCTTTTGGGGATAGTTCCACTTGAGGAGGTTCTTTTGGGGATTCAACAATTTGATTTGGTTCTTCTTGGGGAGCTTCTTTTGGTGATGGTACTTGATGGGATGGTTCTACTAGGGGAGGTACTTTGGGGCATGAAACTTTCTTTGATGGCTCTTCTTGGGCAGGTTCTTCTTAGGGGTGGTGTACCCTTCTTCGCTTATTGTTTTTCTTTGGAATTGATTTTCTGTCTAATTTCTGCTTTTTGTAGACCCTTTCAGCAGCCTGGGTCATCTCTTGGTCAGCATCCTTGGTCTTCTCTTGGACATTGATTTTCTCTAGGGCTTCAGTTTTTATGTGTTCAAAAGATATATGAATATTCTTCATTGTATGGGGAATGAATGATGATGAGGAGGGAGCAGCTTGCTGATCAGGATTAAGAATTCCTTGAACAATACAATTTTGGAGCTTGTTATCAATAAGATCAACTCTTTCATAATTTGCTCAGAATTCTTGGTCAAATTCTTAGACGAGGTTGACCATGGCATCCTGCACAATTTTCATTACTTTCTCTTCTAGATCATCGAATGATTGTGGTTGGGTTTTTAAGGTAGATTTGGGTTTGGGCTGCTAGGGAGATTGTGGGGGGAGATGATGTTCAGTTGTGTTGGTTTGAATAGGTGAAAGAGGGCTTGATGGATATTTCTTGATACCTAGAAGATAAGATTCTTCAGGGGTAACTCTTTTGATGTTAACAAAAATCTGTGAAAAATTAATCTGCAATAAATATGCAATCTATATGCAATAAATACGCAATGTATACGCAATACGTACGCAATATATACGCAATACATATGCAATAAATAAGCAATATATAAATATTTTCATAATATATACCTGTCTTCTTTTTAAATTAACAAATAATTTAGCTATTTTCTTAGTGTTATATACAATGTCATCACCCCATCGAAGGAAACGGGGCCTTCTCTCAGGATACTTCGGGAGATGAATGGAAGTGTGCTCCAGGAACCAAACCTGAATAAAATTGAGATATTCTCAGTAAATTTTAGCAAATCAGTCAATCAAATTAAATGTTAAATTAGAATTGTTTTAGCACTCATAATTAGCAGTGGCACAAATCCATTGACATAACCTGATGGCTTGTTCTTTGAGATCTTCAAAGACACATTATTAAAATCTTCAACCAGGCATTCCCAAATTGACCATGCCCAGTTAATTGATGAAAAATCATCAACATTATTTGCTACTGTTTTTAACAACCTAGGAACTTTGAAATTTCTTTGTTGGAAAAATAAATTTAAACATAAATACATAATAAATATTTTCAACATAGTCTCTGGGGCGCTTTCTCTTGTCAACTCAAGCATTTCAAACTTTATATGAAGTGATGGTTGAAGTTGGCAAGGTCATCCAGGTAATCTCCTTACTTTTATTTGGAAGACCAGTAAGCAAGGCCACTTCATCAGCTGTGAAAGGTACAACATGACCCTCTATAATAAAACTTTGCTTTTAAATACTCCACATTGTCAGCAGCTGGTAGATCAGTGGGGCATTTTGCTCAAATCCAAGAAAATGAAGAAATTGAAAGATATTCAGGTTCTTCAATTTTTCTTCAACTTCAAGAGGAATTATCTCAGAAAAAATATCACAAATTGTTCTTGATACGTCGTTAGAAAATTATCTTGATCGGGCACGAATCTTGAGGCAAAAGCTAGTTGGAAACTTCAAAAATTAAATTTGAAAGGTCCCAAATTCCGATTTCAGCGAGCTTATAGTCAAACTGAGCGTCTCGGAAATACGAACCCAACGACACCAAATTCGACCCAATCCGAGCCCAAATGAGTCCGAATCTAGGGCTCAAAGCACTGTTGGAAGGTTCAAACCACAATTTGAGTTACCAAACAGTCTCTGATTTTGACGAGCTTATAATCGAATCGAACGGCTCGACGAGACGAATCCAACGAGCCCAAGATCGCCGAATTCCGACATCATTAAGGCCTTCAAATGCCCAACGAACGGTGCATGATCAAATGATTCGATATCGGCCGTCCATTCAAAACACTCCCAATTTGCCCTCGATCTCTCACCTATTTACGGGTTATGCCACTCCATAAAATCTATAAATAGAGCCCTCATTTCTCAAAAAGGGGGACTGAGGCAAGAAGAGAAGGAAGAGGAGAAGGAGGAAGCTCCTCCTCGACGGCCGCCGGAGCACCGTCGGACCACCGCAGAAGCACCGCCGGACCACCGCAGAAGCACCACCGGACCACCGCAGAAGCACCGCTGGACCTCCACCGCGCCGCTGCAGGAACCTCGCCGGACCACCACCGAAGCCTCGCCGGACCACCGCCGGAGTTTCATTACACCACTGCCTTAAGGTCCGACGTTCAGTCTTGACGTCCTGCTTAAGACCCGACGTCCTACTCAAGGTCAGACCATCAACATCCGATCTTCTAAGTAACACTGGGACTAACACCTGACTCCTTGTCTCCTACCGCCTACGGTCCTTCTGACCTCTGTCGCCTACTACGGTCCGTCTGACCTCCATCACCAGACAACGGTCTTTCAGACCCCAGTCTCCTACCGCCTACGGTCCTTCTGACCTATGTCGCCTTCTACGGTCCGTCCGACCTCCATCACCAGACAACGGTCTTTCAGACCCCAGTCTCCTACCGCCTACGGTCCTTCAGGCCTTCGTCGCCTACTATGGTCCTTCCAACCTCCATCACCAGACAACGGTCTTTCAGACCCCAGTCTCCTACCGCCTACGGTCCTTCAGGCCTTCATCACCTACTACGGTCTGTTAGACCTACATCACCAGACAACGGTCTTTCAGACCCCAGTTTTCTATCGACTACAGTCCTTCAGGCCTTCGTCGCCTACTATGGTCCTTCCGACCTCCATCAACAGACAACGGTCTTTCTGACCCCGTTCTCCTGCCGACTACGGTCTCCTGCCGACTACGGTCCTTCAGGCTAAACAAACCTGTATATGTAACTCCTACCATGTAATGCAATCTATATGATGTACATTTGCTACATCAATCTAAGGCCTTCTCCTGAGGAAGGGCCTCATTTGTAATCGACTACAAATACTAGTGGATTCATTCAAACTGGGCCAGGCCCCGTGGTTTTTCCCCCTTTTCAGGGGTTTTCCACGTAAAAACTTTGGTGTCTCTTATGAATGCTAGACCCTCTCTCCTTATCTGATTGCGTGCCGAATTTTCGTACAATGCTAAGACGTTAAACCATATATTTCTCTACAGCCGCGAATATTCTAGGACGCAACAGTTCTAAATGTTGAAATATAACAGCAATAGGATATAGGACGGACGTAAATCTGTGTAAATTAAGAAACTAAAATTAATTTAGAGAAGCAGATGATACGCATTAAGTACGCATATAAAATATAATATATACGCAAAGAATACGCATATTATACGCATATTATATGCATTTTATACGCATGGTATACGCATTATATATGCATACTGTAAGCAAAGAATACGAAAAATATCAGCAAAAATCAATAATTATTTTCGCTAAACATTTTTTTTATTAGTAGTTTATTTTTTTGATTTAAAGATCCAAAGTATTTATTATAAAATGTTAGAATTTGTCTTCAACAAATACACAGAAAATAAGCAAAATTTACGCAGAATATACACATTATATACAAAGAAAATACGCACAAAGAACTTAAATGGAGAGATAAATATAATTTTTTATCGTTCTCAGAATGATTTTATTTTTTATTTTGATTTCTTCCGCAAATACTCATTGAATATCAAAGAAATACGTAGAACATTTTATGTCAAAGTAAGCAATAACGTACCTTTCTCTTTGCAGGTGAATCCTTCCCCTCCTCCAGTTGAGCAAAAGAGATTGCTGGATATTTTTGAGAAGATTTTTTTGCAGGAAACCTCAGGAGAGAACTGGAGCAAATGGCCAAAATGTGAAAATGTGAAATTTTTTCGTCATTTTCATATTTTTACTGTTAAATTTGATGTGCAGGCGGGTGTCTCGTCATCTGCAGTAAACGGGTTAGGTCTTAGCTTTCCACGTAAGCACAACACGCATAATATTTTTATTGGCAACCGAACACACCTCTGTGACCGGATTCCACACAGAATAATTTCTCTTGGGTCGGGGATGGAGCATGGGCGCTCGAGGCGGAGTGCGCCGAGGCCGAGGAGCGGGAGCATGCGGAAGCAGCATAGGTGGCTTCCATGCACTCCTTCGGACATCACACTCTCCTTATTGGCGAGCCATCCCATAGTTTCCCTAGCATCAAGGAGGCTGCCACGAAGCCCAAAAAGAAGAAAGGCATCTCGCTCACCTTTTTAGAGTTCACCACCAGAACATTCGTCATTCCCGGTGGCACTCGCAAAGAACCAGCTTTCCAGCCCAAAGGCCTCACTCCCGACAAGATGCCGTGCCTTCCTACCGGCCCCTGAGAATGCACTATCGAGGAGCTTGAGAACTCCCGCCTTGGCGGTGCCTTCCGTTCCTATGGCTACGGCTAATGAGGAGGCGAAGCAGCTGCTCCTCGCCAGCGAACTGACTTTCATATGGATAAAGAATTAAGGAGGGGCCCTCCCAGGCCCTCTGATCTCGATCTGCTATCGAGGGACAATGAGGTGGATAACTGGGCCTCGTGCAAGAAATCTGCTCCCACTATGGACTCTATTCGGCAATAACGCTTCGGTTCTCTTAGGGGCTGTTTGGTATCGGACTTATTCTCGGATTTAAGTCAGATTTACACTAAATCCAGCCAAACAGTTTTTGTGCGCTCGTTAAATCTCAGGATTCCGTAAATCCCGGATTTAGGGATTTACGGCTTAAATCCTGGATTTACTAAATCCCTCTGTTCGACGGATTTAACGGGATTTAGCCGAAGAAGCGGGCGAAAGGGAGAAAGTTACCTTCACAGCCAGCGAGGGCCCGTTCTTGCTTTCGATCAAAATGTCAAAATTTTCGATCCGATAGGAAGGGAAAGACGTCGAAGGAGCGAAGTTGAACATCCACGAAGGAAATGAAGAAGCGACGCATGCAATCTCTACACCTCCTATGAAGCAACGAAGCCTAACAGGAACGACTAAAAGAGAAGATGAAAGGCAAACCTAGATGCATCTAAGTTATTATTGATTAAATTAATTAATATATTTTAAAATATTAATAAAAAAGTAAAATAATTAAATAATTAGTGCATAAATTTATTATCTAATTTAACTTAATTATACAATTAGTAATTAAATATTAATAGAATTAGCTTAATTAATAAAACTTAATATGTATGTATTATTAAATATTTAATTAATAGTGTAAATAAGAATTAATGAGTAATTTGTACTTAATATGTTATTAAATTTATAACACATTAATTTTTATTTTTAATTATAAATTTATTTTTTAATTTATAATTATATTCTTCACATTTAAATCTCTAACTGCCATAAATCCTGAAATATGTTACCAAACAATTTCTAAGGATTTAACAAGATTTAACATTTGACATATAAAACAGCTTTCAGGATTTAACACATTTTGGATTTATTAAATCCAGATTTACAGGATTTACTAAATCCCACTAAAGTTAAATCCCACTTGTTGTCAAACAGCCCCTTAGGGGTGGAGGCTTGTCAAAGGCGGATGAGGTTGATAATTGGTCTTTTAGTAAGAAATTGATTGTCCCCCCTCCTCCTAACAGATTCTCTTACTTCGGATATGAATTCAGAGACTCTCTCATACCTGGTGCGGATTCTGATCGATGGGTTAGAGGAAGCAAGGGATCTCTTCTGAGCAATGAGCAGTAAAGGCCGAGGCTCATCCTTGACCCTCCAAAGAGAGAGTCTATATCACAGTCGGAACTAGCTTCTACTATACAGAGCTACTATACAGAACCCTTTTTGCTTTGCTAGGCTGAGGGAAGATGTTTTGTCTGAGAGCTTCTCCAGCCAAAATGCATGCAGGTGTATGAAGGGGCTTTATGCTCCAATGGATGGCAAAAAAATACGCCAATGGCATGGCACAAGACTGTTCACCTAGGCAAAAAAAATAGCACTATTTTTTTAATTTTGCAGGAAGGGCGCGAAATAAGAGAGATGTTTTTAGCACGAAAAAGAAGAGAAATAGAGTTCATTGAAGATGAATTAGGGCATTTTGAAGTTTTCGGTCATTTTAGAGTGAAATGAAAATTGGGATTTTCCGTTAGAGATGTCCGAGAATGGGTTTGATTGGAGGAAAATGGAAACAGAGATCGATATGAAGAAATCTGTGAGGCCAAAAAGCTCTCAGTCCAGCACGTCATCGAGTTTGCATTCAAGTGGAGATGGGAGCCCAGTTTCACAGGTGTCTGGAGAAAGCGTACCTCCAAAGCCTCGGCCTAAGGTGAACCCCTTCGGTGATGCAAAACCTCGGGAGGTTCTTTTGGAAGAGAAGGGCATGGATTGGAAGAAGATTGACATGGAGATGGAGCATCGTGGGATTGAAAGGTCTACTTCTTTTGATCAGTATTCAATCACATCTAATCATATGAGCACTGCTGCTGCTTTCCGAACATTTGAGTCTAATTGTCTGTGTTGCTGGGGTTTTGCCTGCTCATAGTTTTATTCATGAATTTGTGATCTTGTACCTTGCTTGGTTGTCATTCTTCTTGGGAAGGTGCTCCCGGTATGTTGCTAAAACGGCTCACTTGTTTTATATTTAGGAACGTTCTTCAGCGTGGTCAGTTTTTTTTTTCCTAAATAACAATCAACAGCCATAATATGATGTTTGCAGTTATTTCATGGGTGCAGGTGGCTGCGCAATAGAATTTTATCTTAGTATTATTATATTTTGCAAACGGAGCTGTGCTTTGGCTTCTTAGGCTAATATATGATTGCTGATTTTCATGGAACTATGCATATCTTTCCTCTTTTTCCATATTGACCCTAAAATCAAATAGGTTTTGAGTTAAGATTGAGTTTGAATCAAAGTCAAAAAGCCAATTAATGAGTCAAACACTCAAACCCAGCTTGGTTCAACTTCAGTTGAGTTGATCTTGGATCGAATCGAACTAGCCTGGGTTTATATCAAAATCTATGTGCATGTATAAATGTATTTGAACATATATTTATGCATGCATTTGGATTTGAATTATTATGTTCATATTTGCATTTGTATTATGAAAATCTAAATATTTACGAATTAATTTATGTTGGTTGGACTGATAATTTGTATGGGACAATATTGAATATATATATTATGATATAACTCTGCATTTGTCATTCACACCTAATAATTTCTTAGTTTATAGCTATTATGATGTTTTTGAAAGTAATTTCTTTTAGACTTTGTATGTTATGTCAATACGGCTTTAATAGAAAACTTTTCATATTGATCTCCCTTGTTTATACAATTCTTGATTATGCTTTAAGATTTTCTTTTGTAGTTGATGCAAATTACTAGACTTGATGAATGCTTAGGTTAGTTTTATCTTAGTGCACATTCTTTTATCAGTTTGAGTTTCTCTATGAAGTAGGATGACCTATAGGAGGGTTAATGATGGATATAGAAATAACATGGGAGGCATTATAATGAATTTCATGATATCATAGAATCTTGCAATTGTAAATCTATGTTGGTGGAATTTTGAAAACAGGTTTTGAAAATATTAGTTTTCTTTGGGAATTTTAAAGTTTAGATTTAACTTTAATTCTAGAAGTCGAATCAACTCGTTCGGAAAAGTATATCACCCCGAAGGACGAAAATAAAATTCCATAACGGTGTTCAGACTTAGAATCATGAAATTCATCTTGAATATCATGGCTAGATTCTAAAGAGAACTCCACACGGCCCCAAGGGGACAAGGTAAAGTTCAACTAAATAATCCAGTTATGGTATTCAAAGAATATGATTGTCGAATTCATATCCAAAGCCTTATCAAAGAAGGATGTATCTCCCCAAAGGGAGATAACACCTTTCAATGATAATTCTTCTAATATGATACTGACAATCGGTCTTTAACATTTTCCCAAAGAAATCTAAGAAGATTTTTTAAAAAGGATTAATTTTGAAATCAGGTGTGTGGTTCCAAATCTCCTACGAGCGCAAGCCCTCGTAGTTAATTACATCGTAGGGAGACAGAGTCCCCTACGAAAACTCTCGATTAAAATAAGAATGAAATTTTGTTAGATTTTCTAGGAGTGATATCAAAAAAGTGAATAGAATCTTTTGGAAGATCAAAAGGGAATGGATCAAGGTTGAACATTTATTAACAGAATCGAGGGAAGAGAAGTATGGGACACTTTGAGATTCCAGAACCATCCGGAAGTGTCCTAACTTAATCTAAGTGTTGGGCTTTACATTTTAAGATTGAAAGAAGATTTAATTTGAGTTGAACATTTTATTAGAAATTTGGGATTATGTTCCCGAAATTTAGGGTCTTATAATCAAAGATCTGCCCCAGATCCTAAATCTATTTTGGACACTGGACCACAGTCGTCCGATCCTAACTAATGCAGTGCAGAACCTGGACTTACCCCGGCCTGGATTGGGGAGCCAGCTAACCACCTAATCGATTTAAAATATATGAATCTGGTCTTTTATGAAAGAGTGGTAGACGTTGTACTTAAGGTTTTGGAGAATTGGGGCCGACATCTAGAAATTTTCCTAGTTGGCCCCTTTGACTTATGTTGGGTGCTAAAATGCTAAAACTGATGCATTTAAAATTTTTGACTCTTTTAATTTGTATCTAATACAATGCATGCTGGTCAACAACTTTCGAATCAAATATGCTTGAAATTTTAAAAATAGGCTTATAAAATAATTTTTTAGAAGACTGGACTTCCCCAGGTCCGGCACCTCGTCCTCATAGGTCAGACTATCCGGACTCTACCCGCAGGCGGGAAAGGGTCTAAAGCAAGGAAAGAGTAATGCAGAAATATGCATGCGACCCCGGGGTCGATCCCCAACTAATTCCCTAGATTCGTTATCTTTCTATGTTATTTTGACTCACTAAAATTTTAGACTTTTAAAGTTATGAGTAGAAAACTTTCACACCCTCACGAGTCTCACGTATCCAGACGAAAACAAAAGCGGCACACAATCGCCAAAAAACTAAGAAAAGCAGGTAATCCTAAAGGCAATCAATTCATCACATCAAATATTAACTAATTAATAAATGTCCTTAGGCAAAGTTGCCTTGCTTATTACAAACTAGAGTTTTGCAGAAAGTAAAGTGGCCGGGCACCACTGACAATAATCCGGATTCTAAGCCTAGTAATGACGCAAGTAGTTTTGAGTGGGATACTCTCAATTTTCAAGTCTTCAATCTTGTTCTTCTTTGGACTCCTTTTCTTCAAACTCCTTGGGTTCTTCGTGGTAATCTACCCAAATGGATAAGAGGGCACTTCCCTTTTAAGGGGAAGGCCACTCTTTCCTCTTTGGGTATAAGAGAAGTGTGATCCAAATTTGGATTTCCAAATGGAAAAAGGAATACTTCCCAAAAGAGTATCCTTTCCTCTTTGGAATCCAAGCTTTGGACCTATGTATCCTAACTCAAAATTAACTTTCACAACACTTGACAATTACACAAATTACATTTATAAAAATAAAATCTAGACTCTCCTGCAAGGTTATCCTAAGCAGTTAATAAATAAGAAGCAGTTATTCCCAAGCAGTTATATATGTGCAGAAAAGAAAGTAAAACACACTGGCCATGCTCTTTTCATTTGGGGGCTTTAGCAGCTGAAGCCCCTGTGCAAGCAATTATAACAATTAATATTTTTTTTATTGATTTAGCCCCCTTTTATTGCCCTGCATGAGCGTGGCCACTTGCAGAAGACTATGTGAACATCTAGATCGTACCTAACCTAAGGGTAATCTAGTCGCCAAACACATCAATCCATCCACAGAGTGCAGAAAAGTAAGCAGACACAGCAAAGCAATTTCATCTGCAACATGCAGTGAAAAGTACGAAAAATCTGGCACACAACAGTAGAGTAAACACCGGCCTAACCTAGATCTAGAGTTGGTTGTCCTATCACATCATCTAAAGTGTGTGTAAAAGGTCGTGTGGCTGGGGTAAATCCTAGGTTGGGTGATTAAATAAAGTTATCTAGAGTTTTGGATTTGTTAAGGCTTAAAAGGGAGGTTTAAGTTAAACTTTAAATATTAATAAATTAGAAATTTTAATTAGATGTATTTTAAAAGTTAATTGATTACTACTTTTGTTTCACACCGAGGCCGTGAAGTTTATTTCTTCTTCCTTGGGGCTAAGTTAATAGCCTCGTAGGCCTGGGTTACCCAGTAGCAATCGGGGTTAATTAAGTTATTTTAAATTGGTTGAAATTAAAGGAGTGCATTAATGTTAAGGGGAGTTGATTACTGGTTTTAATGGGTTGGTTGAGAATTTTATTAACCTATCAAGAAAATTTTAGGATTTGGAGAAGTTAACATATTTTAAAGAGTTATCCGGATACGTTAACTAAGGGGTCAAAATTTGACTTTCAAAACTAGAAACAATCTTAAGGGTTTCAGATTTTTAATAAATACTAGACCTAATTATGAGTTGTTAGACAGGTGGCACACTCAATTTAAAGTTTTCTATGAAAAGTTATGATTTTTAGAAGTTCTGGCCCGTTTTGACCTAAGGTCACCTAAGATGTTGAGTCCTTGATTTTGACCAAATTATGGAGGTTTAATATTTTTAGGGAATAGTAGATTCTAATTGAGGTAATTAGCCATTAAGTTTGATTAGTCAAAATTTTTCTTATAATTAATAGTGAATTTTAGAAGTTATACATATTCGTAAGAATTACCAAATTATTACGACTAAGGGGGTTGCTTAAGGATTTGAACCCAAATGAGTCCTAAACTCCTTGGGATCAATTCCAAAGGCCACAAATGACCTAAGGACAGATCAACAAGTGTTTAAAGCCCTTTTGGAATTTTTAAGATTTTTAGGATTAATTAAAATTAGTTAACCCTTGATTTTACCTAAGGATCAAACTAAGACAATTCTAGAAATCAATTTAGGAGAGTTTCAATTCTTATTGATTAGGGGATTAATTAGGGACAATTATAAACATTTTAATGGATTTTATAAATTAAGGATGGTTCATTATCAATTAATTAGGGTTAACGGGCCATTTCTAAGAAGGATTTTTTTTTGAGGCTTCTACTTGGGGAACCAAATGAACTCCAAATTTGATGAAATTTGGACCATAGGATCACCTGACCCTAAGGACTAAACCCACCAAATTTGAGCTCAAATGGAGTACTCTAAGGTGGTTAACCAAACCACCCAAGGTGAGCTCTAAGCCACCTTCAAACCACTAGAGAGGTCTATCCTAAGCTTGGATTGGGGCAAAATCAGTGGCTCTACACTCCTTATCCTACACATCATCAGCACATCAAAATTCACACCCTAAATCCCATTGGATAGGTCTATACCCCATTTTGAATTTAAGGGTCAAACCATGACCCTTAAACTTAAAAAATGGGGAAAATGCCCTTGAACAACTTAAAATGGGGAGATAAAATTTGGACATGTCAAAAACATGTTCAATTTCAATCTCCCAAAATTCCAGACCTGGTGGACTTGTATTTAAAGAGTAATTAAAGAAATTAATAAAATGCTCAAATTGAAATTAAGCCTAAGATTGACCTAACAAGGGTCTGGAACCATAAGGAGACCTTTCCAATGAGCCTACGAACACCTAATTTGGACAAGTGTGAAGGGAGTTATGAATTTTTGAAGTTCCCTTGAATTTCTGGATTTATTAATTCGACAATTACACAGTCAGCGGCTCTTTACACGCGCCGCGCGGCGATTGGCCAAGCAATCATTGGCGCTAACCGTTAATGGCCGGATAAGCCACAGCCGTCGGATGGAGGATCGAACGGATGGGATCAAACGCGCTCCGATATCGCGGGATCTAATCCGAGCCGTTGATCGAAATCAACGGCTGAGATTTCGTCTTCAACCTCCCGCTCGTATCCGAGACCATAGAGCTTCTCCGGCTTGATCCGGGCGATCCCGCCGGCGAACTCTGATGAAATTTCACAGAGAGGATCAGGACAGTGGAAACCTTCAATCCAACGGTGGAGATCCGTTGGGGTGGAGGTTTCCTTCACACTTGACCGGACTACCTAGCTAGGGAGCTCGGGATGGAGGGATTACCGCAGAGATGGCCTCAACGAATGAGCTTCTCTATCAGGAAGCTTTAGGGGACGATGACGAACTGATCTCCTTCAGGCGTCGGGACCGGAGGACGGCCGGAGGTTTGACTTCGAGCGGGACGCCAAAAGCTTTCACGGGCGCTTGCTCGAACGGACGAAGGGATCTATCTGGGAGCTCGGAGGGAGCGTCTGGGAGTTCGAAGGAGCTCTAGGAATCGATTTTGAATGAATGTCGATGCTTCTGGTGGTCTGGCGAGCTCGAGCCTATTCGGCCACCTTTTAGGAGCTTGGATGGCCGAGATTGAGCTGGAGAGGGCTCGGATTGCTGCCAGGTGGACGATGGCGATGTCCTAGGGAGATCATGGGGATCAAACCGGTGGACAGCAGCCTTGAACCAGGAGTTGTCTAGGGGGGGACCACCGGAACTTGTTTTCCATCAGATCCGACCGCCGCCGGCCATGGTCTGGGTCGGGTTGACTAGGGAAGGCCGATGGGGACATGCTGGAGCCAAGGGTGGAGTCAATTTGGCCTGGGAATGTCTGGATTGAACTAGTGGCTGGGTTGGACCCAAACCTTCTCGGTTCGAGTCGAATTGAGCTCAATCTAGGTCAGGTCAGACCCTGGGTTTGGTATGGGAGATAGGTCTGGGTCTGGTGCACCCAATGCAAGTGGCAATTGGATCCAATTTGGTCTGGGTTAAAGATGGCTAGGGTTGATCCAAATTTGCTCAGTTCAGGTTGATTTGGGCTCAACCTAGGTCAGGCCAGACCCTGGGCTTGAGGTGGGAAGTGGGTTTGGGTCTGGTGGACCCAATGCAAGTGGCAATTGGGTCCAATTTGATCTGAGTTGAAAGATGGCTCAGGTCCAAGTGTTTTTGGCTACTTTAGGTTAGCCTAAAACCTGACCCAGGTTAACCCAAGGCATGGGCTGGCTGGAGGAGGTGTGTTGGACCTAGGGCCACCTATGGGAGGTGTTGATCAAGTTCAATTGGGCTTAGGTTGAGAATTGGCTCAATCCCAAGTGCTCTTGGGCACTTTGGGTTAGCCTAACTCTTGACCCAAGTTAGCCCAAGGGTTGGGCTGGTCAAGGAAGGTGTATTGGGTCAATAGGAACCCAATGATACCTTGATTTGGATTCAATTTGATTAAGGTTAAGAGATGGCTCAAGGGAGGTCTCTCTTTGGTCACTTGGGTCAAGCCATATGGCTAACCCAAGTGAGCCCAAGGCTTGGGTCTCCAAGAGAGGTCTCTTGGGTACCCAAAGGGGTCATCCCTTGCATTCAAAGGACTTGGAATGAACTTGATTCAAAAATTTGAAAGAGAAGGGGTGTATGGGTTAATGGGTCAAACTTGGTTGACTTGGTCAACCAGGTTGACCCAAGGTCTGGGTTTGAGTTCAACAAGTTGGGTTTGATATTTGAAACTTATTGAAAGTGGTTTCAAGGAGTTTGGAATTGATTTGAGTTGAAATAGGCATTTGAAATCCCATAGGGGTATTTTGGTCAATTTTGACCCATTGGTTAACTAGGGTCAAAATGGGTCTAAAAAAATGCAGTTTACTGCTCAATGGGTTACAATCAAGAGTCTGGAAGTGATTGGAGGCTTTGATAAGGGCTCCAAGATCAAAATCTTCAAGGTGTTAAGTCCAATGGCATAGGCTGTAAATATTTGAAGGTTTTATAGCCTTTGGATTTTAATTCAGATTCTGGGGTTAGAGACCTCAGAATGGGCTCAAAATTGGAGGGTAACCTCTAGAGACATGTCTTATCACTTTGTAAGTGATAGACTCTGAATCAGAGGCCATTTGACTGGGTTTTGAAATGTTTGAAAAATCTTTGAAAAAGGTCTTTAGGACATGGCCTTAAGACTTTGGATTTGAGTCTGGATTTCTGTATTTGGAATTGATTTTAAGTTTGAATGATTAATGTTGGAGTATCCAAATCATTTACAATCATGTGGTGATTGTTAATGAATGGATAGGGTTAAAGCTAGATTAAAGGTGGGATCAAAGTCTATGTTGAAGTTTGGATTGTCAAATTGATTGGATCAAAGTTTGGGTATGTTTGAAGCTTGAATGAAGTTTGAGATTTGAGCTGAATGAAGCTTAAGATTTGAATTAATCAAGGGTTGGGATTGACTTGAAGTTGGAGTTGATCAAAGGTAGGGATTGATTTGAGTCTGGAGTTGATCAAAGGTAGGGATTAATTTGAGTTTGGAGTGGTCCTAGGATCTAGAGGGGTTCTAAGATCTAGGATCTAGAGGGGCACTAAAATTTGAGATATAAGAGAATCCTAAGCTCTAGAGTAGGCCCTAAGGTCTAGCTCTAGGAAAGGATCTTAAGGTCTAGAGTGGATCCTAAGGTCTGGCTCTAGGAAAGGATCTTAAGGTCTAGAGTGGATCCTAGGATCTAGAATTAATCTGGAGTTTGAAAAGGCGTTAGTGACCTCATATCAAAAATGAGGTCAACAACCTATTACTGAAGAAATGAGAAGAATATTTGTTTACTTTCAAAAGAAGAGTTGCCAAATCATAAATTTTATTTTTATTTGCTTAAAGCAAGTAAAATTATTTTTATTTAAGATTGTTACAAGAATTTTATGACCACAGCATAGACTAAGGCTTTGTTTGGGACGTCTTTTTTATTGCTTTCTGAAACGGAGTTTTAGTACAAAAATAAAAAATTTTGTACTAAAACTCCGTTTCAGAAAGCAGTAAAAAAGCCGTCCCAAACGAAGCCTAAGAGCCGTGAATAGATTTCGACTGTTAAAAATTTAATCAAAAGAAATAATTGCTCTTAGATAAAATTATGATATTCAAAATAAAAAATTTAAAATTTCAATATAAGTTTAGTTATAAATTGGATAAAATGAAATATAATTTGATGTGGTTTAAAATGGATTGTAGCTTTACGAAGATTCCATTGAAGTTCTAGGAAAGTTTCAAAATTAGTTGTATATAAGAAGGTTTGGTGGTGTGGGTGTGATGTAGAATATACATGCAAGGATGATTAGATTAAGGAATTTGCATGCTTAATATTTAGAAAACAATATTAAATAAAACTCATATTGACTAATTGCTAAGATAAAATAATAAGGTGATAAAATAAGCTTAGACCAAATCACATGCGTAGGAGTTAAGATCCTGAAATAGTCAATGAATCTAACATTCCATACATGGAAGGTTTGCAAAAAAATTCCTATGCTAACAATAAGATTAGTCGCTATGCAAGGGTTGCCTCACTCAATTCTCTAACTTACTAAGCTTTGAATAGGGATTGATTGGATGGTTTCCTTAGGTGATCTCGTCTAAAATTAGGAGGAATTAATGGGCCAAATATTCCTCTTAATTTTAATTTAAAGTTAGATCCGAGAATTGAACACCTTCCTAATATAGATTATGTCGATTTAGGAAATAATTCAAAATCTGAATTTGAGATCATGTGAGTATATTATATAGATTATGATATGCTGGTTTGCCTAATTTAACTTAATCAAATTTAGTTTTTGGCTTATGTGGATTTTGTTGCAACTTAGTTTTCAAAATTATATTTTTATATCATGTGAGTTTTTGATGATACCAAAATATTATTGTGTTGATTACTATTTTTCCTAACAAATTTTGCAAATACTTTGTTTATGTTGTTTGCGTGTACTAAATTTTTAGAAAAATCATACTTCAGACAACTGAAGACCTCAAGTTATATTATATTAGGGTTTCTTGTAATTGAAGTATGTACTATTTTTTATTTTTCTTAAATCTGAGAGACAGTGATTGTAATTGGATAATCGTGCACACACACATTGGAGGAGTGAGTCAAAACTTGTATTTTTAAAAACAAATTATACTGGATGATTTGACCTGAGTGGTCCTCCAAGAAGAAGTTAATTGAATCATGCATTGGAAATTTGTTTTGAACTGTTCATACTGTACAAAGTTAGATTCATACAGACAACATCCAAAGTACAAAATAGAATCATACCATTTCGTTCCAAATGAACTCACCATTTTTTGAATTAATCGTACTATATGAAATTATTTTCGTATAGACAATGTCTAGAGTACAAAATGCATACGTACTAGTTTGTCCCATATAAATAGGTAAAATTTTTGAACGTTCTTACTGTATGAAATTAGTTTTATACAGACGACGTCTATAGTATACAATGGGTTCATCCATGTTCTTACCATACGAAGCATGATTTGATTTAACAGTTCATAATATATGATGTAGGATTTGTACAAACGATGATGAGAGTATGAAATGGGTTCATATGAAATCATACAAGACAATCATGTTCAGTTCTAAACTGTTCGTATTGTACGATGTTAGTTCAAACATAAGACTGACAGCGTACGAAATCAGTTCATCCAAGATCGTATAAGGATATTTTGAACTATTTGTACGTTTGAAATATGATCGTACTGTACAATCCAAGTATGTCCAACATGAAATTTTCAATTTTCTAAATGGTTTGTCTTGTCCTTTCTATATAAGGGTCTTAAAAATTTACTATTATAGCTGCTTCTGTGAATTTTCTCTTGAGAGTGAGAGTGAGTGTTTTCGGAGATTATTTGGGAGTGAGGATTGGGAGATCTTGCAAGTGGAATTTGTGAAGGGTTCACAAGATTGCCCAAAGGTGAGAATCTCCTTGTAAGTTCTTTAAATCTATGCCCTACTTCTTTGAAGACTCTTGAGAGAAGATCTTTGGTGAAGATCCGGTACTCTACCATCACCAGGAGGGTGAGAAAGGACATCGACACTCTACCATCACCAGGAGGGTGAGAAAAGATGTTTGTACTATGCCAACACGAGGAGGGTGAAAAAGGACACTGGTATTTTGCCATCACTAGGAGGGTAAAAAAGGATGCTGGTAATATGCCATCACCAAGAAGGTGAGAAAGGATGACGGTACTTTGCCGCACCGAGGTTAGTGGAAGAGAGGTTATTGTAAGGGTTTCTCCATCTTATTGAGGGAACAAAAGGAGACTTACTTTGGTATAGTGAAATACCTGAATGAGTCTTCAGGGAGTGGACGTATGTCTAGTTGGACCGAACCACTATAAAAATTTTGTGTTCTTTTGTCTTTATTTTTATTGCCTTTTTTATTTTCTACATATTTACTTTCAGTGGTTGAAAACTTAGTTTGAAAATTTATCAATGTATAAAAGAACTTAAATCAGTTTTAAAAAAAACTAAGAGATTTTTTAAAATAACCAATTCACTCCCCTCTTGATTAGTCCTGGGATAATATTATTATGTCTAACAACCTATTCGTATATTCAAGTGGTATTAGAGCATATATTAAAAAATTAATGTTTTGAAAACTTTTTTAAAATAGTCATGGCTACTTTTGGAAACTGTACCGCTCTTGAAGGATATTTGATTACTAGACCACCACTATTTGATAACATCCCTTTAAACTTTTAGAAAACTCATTTGTCTAATTTTCTTCAATTGCTTGACTATCATATGTAGATTTTAGTACATGAAGGTTACACTAAACCAACTAGATTTGTTGATGGAATTAGAACTAAAATATCGTTTATTGATTGGACAGTAGAAGAAAAAGAACTACCTCAGTTAAATGTAAAATTTTTAAACAACTTTTTATGTGCACTTAAGTCTAAGAACTATATGCATGTTTCAACATGTAAAACTGGAAAAACAATTTGAGATAGACTTTGCATAACATATGAAGAAACTAATAAAATGAAACAGTCTTGATTGAACATTCTTTTACACGACTATAAACTCTTTTGTATGAAACTGAATGAATCAATAACTAACATGTATTCTCATTTTACACAGATAGTCACTTCATTGCATGCTTTTGGTAGGGAACTAACGAATTTTGAGAAAGTCAATAAAATACTTCATTATTTACTTACTACTTATGATGCAAAGATAACTGTCATAACTGAATCAAAAGACCTAACTACTTATTCTATTGATAATATGCTTGGATCACTGATTGCTTACGAGCAAGGAGTGACTCAAAGATAGATTAATGTAGGTAACAAGCGGAGGGAGAAAAATATTGTGTTGATAATGGATGACTTGAAAAGTTATCAGTCACAACTTGAGAATGAAGATGATATTGCACTAATGATGAGGCAATTCAAAAGTTACCTGAGAAGAAAGCAACGGAGATGTTAATAGTGGAATAATGGTAAGTTCCACAAAAATGCAAAAGCTTCTAATAATGTAATTCATTATGAATGCATGAAGCCTGGACACATCAAATATGATTGCCCGAATTTCAAAGCTAATCCTAATAAGGAGAAAGTTGAGGAGAAAACCAATATAAGCAAGGGCAAGAAAAGATTATAGAGAGCATTCTGGGTAGACTCAGTATCTGATTCTTTATAAACATATGGAAGGAGGAAGCCACAAACTTATGCTTAATGGCAGATAATCTTGATCTCTCAGATCAAGAGGAGGTATGTGATTTATCTTATGATGAGTTATTTTATGTTATGAGAAAATTCATACTATATATAGGAAACTTAAAATGCTACATGCTAAGTTGAACATGGAGTATTCTAATTTATAAAAAGTGTATGAAATCCTTAGGAATGACCACAATTTAATTAATAGCAACCACATGAAATTATTAAATGAATTTGATGATTTGAATAAAAAATATGAATTGTTAAAAACATGTTATACTGGTCTTAAAAATGATTGTAACATGTTAATAGATGAAATAATGAAAACAGAATATAAGTTAAGAGTTGATAATGTTGTTTTAGAAAGTGCTAACTCATATCTTAAAGAGAAATTGAAATCTCTTGAGGAAAATTTGATACTACCAACACTTCAATAATTTTTTAATCCTGATCAGAAGTATAAAATTTTAAAACTTAAGAAAAGACAGTATAACTATTATCGATTAATAAATCCATTTCATGGATTTAAATATTTTTCATGTAGAATGATTGGTCATATCTCTCACACTTCCACGATTCATAGTAGAATACATCTAGTATGGAGACCTAAGATGCATAAATTACATCATATAAAAAATGCATCTAGATTATTATTATTGTTAAGTGGAGAACCTAACTTGTTTAGGTTCCCAAGTTTAATATTTGATCATTTTGTAGAAATGCTCTCATACAAGTAATCGTGAGAGCATTTGGTACTTAAGCAGCGGATGTTCGAAGAATATGATACGAGACATAACACAATTCATATCGTTAGAAGCTAGGAATGGAGGCATGGTGTCATTGAGAGATAATACCACAAAGAAAGTGGTAGGCATAGGTATGATTAGCAACAAGAACAATTTTTTTATTGAAAATATATTATTAGTAAAAGGCTTAAAGCATAACTTATTGAGTATTAGTCAGCTTTGTGATGAATATTATAGTGTTAAATTTTTTCTCACAAGCTATATTGTAAACAAAAATGGAATTAATATGTTACATGGAAATAGGGTTAATAATGTGTACATGCTTGATTTGAATTTTGTTAAATCTTCTAATGCTTTTTGTCTCAATACAATTATTGATGAATTATGGTTATGACATAGAAGACTTTGTCATGCAAACATGAAAAATCTTAGGAAGATTACCTAGAAAAATTTAGTTGGAGGGATACTCAAATTAGACTTCACTAAGGATCACCTATGTGATGCATGTCAATTAGAAAAATATGTGAAATCCTCCTTTCATTCAATTAAGGATTTTAAAACTAGCAAACTATTAAAAGTCCTACATATGAATCTTTTTGGACATGTTAGCATTATAAGTTTAGGAGGTAAAGTTTTTGGGTTTGTAATAGTTAATAATTTTTCAAGATTCACTTAGGTCAAATTCTTATTTTATAAGAGTGAATTATTTGTTGAATTTAGAAGTTTTTCTACTTAGATTCATAGGGAATTAGGGTGTGAAATTTTATTAATTCAAAGTGATCAGGGAGGAGAGTTTGAAAATAAAAAAAAATTAAAGATTTTTTTAGAGAGCATGTAATTGATCATAATTTTTCAGCATCTAGGACCCCTCAGCATAATAGAGTAATCGAAAGAAAGAATAGAACTTTAATAGAAGTCGTAGAGCCATGATGGTAGAATACTAACTTCCAAAATATTTTTGGGTTGAAGCTTTTAGTATGTCTTGTTATGTTTTAAATAGGGTGAACAATAGATCCAGATTGAATACGACACCCTATGAACTTCTTAAGGGTAGAACGCATAATCTTTCTTATTTATATATTTTTGGATGTAAGGTGTTTATCCATAATAATGAGAAAACTTTTTTAGAAAAATTTGATCCTAAATCTGATGAAGAATTATTTTTAGGATATTCAAGTATTGGTAAATCCTATAGAGCTTTTAACAATAGAATTTTACTAATTGAGGTGACCACATATGTAGTTTTTAATGAATATGACATTTCAGAAGAGTCAAGGTTGGAAGAAGATCATATTGAAAATATCTCACAAGGAATTGAAAAGATAAATTTGGAAGAGAATATTATAACATAAAAAGTTTTGCCTAGAGAATGGAAAATTTTTAAGAGTCATCATAAAGAATTAATTTTAGGTGAACCTAGTGAGGGTGATAGAACTAGGTATGGGCTTTGCAAAGAAGTGATCCATTCTACATTTATATCTATGATTGAACCCACTAATATAAATCAAGCACTTTTGGTTGAATTTTAAATTTTGGCCATACAAGAAGAATTGAATCAATTTATTAGAAATGATGTTTAAGAATTAATTGAAAGACCAAAAGATAAAAGTGTTATTGAAACTAAGTGGGTATTTAAAAATAAAATGAATGATTCAGGTGTTGTGATTAGAAAGAAGACAAGATTGGTAGCCAAGTGGTATAATCAAATAGAAGGGATTGATTTTGAAGAAATTTTTTCCCTTGTAGCCAAACTTGAAGCGATAATGGTTTTTCTAGCCTTTGCCTATTTTAAAGGTTTTAAATTATATCAAATGGATGTTAAGAGTGCATTTCTTAATTGAGTGATATAAGAGGATATTTATGTTAAGCAACCTTTAGGTTTTGAAAATTCAAAATTCTCAAATCATGTGTTTAAATTGAAAAATGCATTGTATGGACTAAAACATTCACCTATATCTTGAAATAAGAGGTTAAACACTTTTCTATTAGAGAGATCATTTGTTTGAGCAAGTGTGGACACCACTCTCTTCTTAAAAAGGATAGGAGAATGCATACTTATTATTCAAATATATGTTGATGATATCTTGTTTGGATCTACCAATACAAATCTTTGTGATAGTTTTTCAAAAATAATGAGTAGTAAATTTGAAATGAGTTTGATGGGAGACTTGAATTACTATCTTGGTTTTAGCATAAAATAAAATGAAGAAGGAGCATTTCTTAGCCACTCGAAGTATATTAAGAATATTCTCAAGAAATATGAAATAGGTAATATTAAACTAGTGATTACACTAATGAGTTCCTTAGTGCAGTTAGATACGAATCTTAAGAGAAAATTTGTTGATCAAAATAAATTTAGGGGAATAATTGTATTATTGCTTTACTTGACTGCTAGCATATTAGATATCATATTTAGTGTTTATTTGTGTACTAAATTTCAAGCTAATCCAAACAAATCATATCTAACTACTGTTAAGAGAATTCTAAGATATCCTTTAGGAACTCAAAACTTAGGAATTTGGTATCCTAAGCACAACTCTTTTTTTAAATCATTGGATATTCTAATTCAATTTTTGTAAGATATAGGTTTGATCAAAAAAGTCCTTTTAGAACTTGTCAATTCATTGGAAACTCTTTAGTTTCTTGATCTAGTAGAAAATATAATTCAATAGGCCTTTCTACTATTGAACTATAATATATTGTCTTAGGTTGTTGTGTGGCACAGGTTCTTTGGATAAAATAATAATTGATTGACTTAGAATTTTTTATTGGCACTATTCCAATTTTCTGTGATAATATAAATGTCATATGCATTTCAAAGATGTTGAATCTTGATTAGGTTGTTAAACCTAAGCTAATGTTCCAAGGCTAATCAAGAGGGGGAGGGGAGTGAATTAGTAATTTTAAAAAAATCTCTTTGATTTAAAATTTGAAATCGTTGATTTATGAGGCAAGCTAATTAAAGTTCTTTTAAAATAAAACTTTTCAACCACAGAATAAAACTTTTTGTAAATAAGCAACAAAAATTTAAATGACACAAAGATTTATAGTGGTTCAGTCAAACATGACCTACATCCACTCCCTGAAGACATTCTCTCTAGGTATTGCACATTTATCAAGAGTGACTTTCCTTTTGCCCCCACAGTAAGGCGGAGAAACCTTTACAAAACTCTCTTCCACCAATCCTTGGTGCGGTAGAGAACTGTCATCCTTTCATACCCTCCAAGTGTCGGCAGAGAACCATCATCCTTTCATACTCTCCAAGTGTCGGTAGAGAACCGTCGTCCTTTCACACCCTCCAAGTGTTAGCAGTTGTGTCAGCTGTTCACACTTTTCAAGTGTCGGTAGAGAACCATTGTCCTTTCATATACCCTCCAAGTGTTGGCAGAGAATCGTTGGCTGTTCACACTCTCCAAGTGTCGGTAGAGAAACGGATATTCTCCAAAGATTTTCTCACAAGAAATCTAGAAAGTAAGAAGAAGTGTGATAACCACAATTACAAAAAGATCATTATCTTTATGTAACTTTATGAACCCTTCACACTCCACTTGTAAGAAATCTCTCTAAACACTCTCTCCTTCAGTTGCCCTTAAAAAATCATGAAGACAATATTTTTTCACATTAGTTTTAGCGGACCTTTTATATAAATGACATGAAAAACCGTCCAAAAAATTGAATTTTTCAATTTTGAACGTATACGATCGTACAGTACGATCGAATTTCGTATGTACGAATAGTTCAAATACTATTACATACGAACCTGTTGTGAATCGGTACAAAATCATTTCATACCCGATCATCATTCGATACGAAAGAAGTTCATCCGGGACGAACAATTAGAAAATTTCAAAATTTGTCTGTACGAAACATTGGGATGAAATGGGACCTCACATTTTTGTACTCTAGAAGGCATGTACGAACTGGGTTAGTACAGTATAATCCATACTTAGCAAAATTATTTTTATGTGACCTAGAACCTGAGAAGTTTGTACTCGTGAAAGCATACATGAACTAGGTTCGTATAATATGATTCATACTTAGAAAAATTATTTTTATGCAACCTGGAACCCAAGAAGTTCGTACTCATGAAAACATGTACGAACTAGATTCATACAGTAAGATCCATATTTAGAAATATTATTTTTACATGACCTGGAACCCGAGAAGTTCGTACTCATGAAACTATATATGAATTTGGTTTGTACAGTATGATCCATACTTAAAAAAAATTTCATTCTGTTCGTTCGACTACTCGTCGGGGAAAATAACTAACCAGATCATCCCATACGAATGAATATCGTACAATACGATTAGTTAAAATAAATAAATTTTAAACTCTCCCTTGGTGTGTGCGTGCTCAATTACTCAATTATAATCACACTCTCTCAGACTTAATAAAATGGAAAATATAGACTTCATGTATAATAAACTCTAAACTAATCTTGATTTGAAGTCTTCAACAATCCTGAGTATGATTTCCCTGAAATATTAGTACGCATAAGAGCAAAATAATTTTTTCAAAATATGTTAGGTGAAATAATAATCAAAACAATAATATTTGAAATCATAAAAATTATATAAGTTGCAAGAATATCAAGCATGCAAAAACTAAGTAGCAACTATCTCAACAATCTTCCCTTTTTTAATGATGATAAAACAATTATTGTTTGAATAAAATTGAATACCCTAAATTTTTCCTTAACTCCCCCTAAATGGATAAACATGTGAATATAAGAAATTTTTTACTAAGAATATATCAATTATTTTTTCATAAACGTACACAAAAACACACAAATAGAAAAAAAATAAAACATCAGTAACAAACCAAACAATCAAATGCAAAAATCAAACACAAATATTAAAAATAAACATCAAAATCAAATAATATTTCTCCCCATTTTTTAGAACAGCAAAAAGAAGGAAGAAGAAAAATAAAAAAATGAAGAAAGTCATATGAGAAACCTTTGATAATTGATCTTGAAAGAGATTGAATTATAATTATAATAACAAGATTAATGTCCATTATAGAAAAATAAATATTCAAAATATTTAAATTAAAATATAACATAAAAAAGATAAATATATCAAGTTCATGAAGCATTTTAGAAAATTAGATAAGGAGAATTATCAACAGAATTCAAGTTGGATGGTTGAAGTGGAGGAATGCATTGGGCTTATTGTGTGATAGAAAAGTACCCCTCAAACTTAAGGAAAAAATCTATAAGATGGTAGTGAGGCCTGCAATGCTTTATGGTGCTAAATATTGGCCATTAAAAGAGAAGCATAATACTAAGTTAACTGTGGCAGAGATGAGGATGCTCAGGTGGATGAGTGGCTTTACCCTTAGAGATAGGATACGAAATGAGCATATACATGAAAAGGTTGGAGCAACTCTAGTAGAAGATAAGATTAGAGAGTTGCCTTAGACGGTTTGGTCACATAAAACGGCGGCCTTCCAATGACCCGGTTAGGAGAGTAGAGGTATTAGATTTGACTTATGTTAAGAAAGGTAGAGGTAGACCTAAAAAGACTTGGTTAGAAAATATTAGGAATAACCTTTCTTTATTAGATTTAAATAATAATTTGACCTTTTAGGACACAATGGAGAAAAAAGATTCATGTGACCGACCCCACGTAGTGGGATAAAGGCTTGATGTTGTTGTTGTATACAAGGAGAATTATTGCAAAAGCGATGAAATGAAGATTAATTAAAGTTAATTTCCAATGCAATATATAATTGAATATTAGATCGATTTGAATTTGAAGATTAAAAGATAGAGGAAAGAATATTATCAATAAACTTATTTAGCGATATTGCGCATCTTTTCAAATATTTTGTGGCATACTTTGTGCATCTTTTTGTATTTGGGCTAATTTTGTGTCTCTTTTCAATTTGTGAATCATTACGTATTCTTTCAAGTTTTGTACACTTTTACATTTTTCCAATTTTTTTAATTGATTTTTTCAAAATTAATATTCTAAAAACTAAAACTTCTCTAAGTACAAAGATAATTACATTGAAAAGAGAAATAAAAAATAATAAGACATCAAAATTGTAATAAAAATATTAAAATTATGTATGCCTAAAATAAACATGAGATTGATAGCTTTAATTTGATCGAGTTATAAATTAATTTTTAATTATGAAAAAAATTAGGTTTCTTAATGAATTTAATTTTTGTATTGCAATTCATGTTATAACACTTTTTAGATCAAATAAGTTAGGATTAATATATGAGCAAACTTACATTTCACACAAAGAATAAATTCAACTAAGCAAAATAAGATTTTTTTTTATTGATATTAATATGAAGATCTAATATAATAAAGCACATCTGATATCAGTATTATCTATCTCAAAATAAGAAAAACATAACAACATCAAAGATCTAAAATAAGATAAGTACAAAAAACACTAAACAAACATAATATAGAAATCATTACATCACATCTCAAAGGATTGACAAAGATAGCACACAAGATGTACATCTAAAAATCTGAGGGGCCCTAGTCTGAAGGAGGTGGCTGGTTGAAGATAGAAAAATAACTATTTATCATAGCTACGTTAGTGTTCACAGATTCCAACTATCCTCGAATCCACCCCATGTATTGCTAGTACTGAGCATTCTATCGGTGTAGATGAGCCTGAATTTGATCAAAGTGCTGATCAAAATGAATCTCTAGTCGGTCAAAACGCTGCACCATCTCTTGAAAATCAGGTCATGAGCAAGCGCAGGTGCAGTTACTGGAGCTCCCCCTTCTCCCTCAAAATCCTCACTTGTATTATCACCTTTACCAAAAAGTGTTTGAAAAGAAGCATCAGTGAAGTAGATAGGCAATTCAAGTAGAGGATCATGATGAACAAGATTGTATTTCTTCTCAAGGATATCGATCACTAGGTATCCTAAAGCAATTCTCTTCTTCCTCTTATGAGAGACATGCCCAATTTTAAAAAGTCCATGAATATAGTTACGAATAAGTTAGACTTCATCTTTAGGTTGTCCAGTCATGACAAGATAGGTAATAGTGGAAAGAAGAGGAGTAATGTTAATGTGGTCACCAGCTTTAGCAATAATAAAAGTTCTAAGAACATGCTGAATGACCCTTACATTTTGGTTTATGGTATAGACCCTAGGAAAATGCCATACTTGTTCAATCCCTCTAATAACTTTATTTATTTCGGTCCAGTCAAAAATAGATGTAAAAGTCATTATGTAGGCTCTAATTCTTTAAGTTCTGAAATGCAAATGGTTCCCAAATATTCCTTAGTGATTTCTACCTTTTTCTTAAAAACATAAGATTTGATCCTATACTGATCTTCATTAAAAGACATGTTTTGCCAAAAAAAATAGTAAAAGTTTCTTGTTGTAGGCATGAATCAAAGTCAGGATAAAGACAAATTGATTGGTAGCAAAAGTGGCATCACTTGAAAGTTTGAAGTAGGATTCTAGAAGGAGTAATTTTGGCAGAAACAAACATGAGGAAAAAATCCTCATTTGCCCTAGAAAGAAAGTTATCGTCTCCACTCCTGAAAGATGATCCCTTAGTGAGTCTACCCCGCTTGCTAGAACTAGCCATTGCTAAGTTGAGAATGATTGGAAAAGGCTATTGAAGTGAATGAAAATGAATTCTAAAGCCATTCTATTTAAATAAAAATAATATTTTGTACATATGAAAAAGGGTTCGTATAGTACGATTGATGGTTCATACATGTCGAAATAAATTTCATATGTACGAACGAATACGTTTGAAACAAAATGACTTTTCATAATCATGCAAGTTACGAAGAGCCCTTTCGTACGGGTTTTTGGACCAGACAATCATACAAACGATTAGGTGTTCATCCGGGATGATCGGTTATTTAAGATTATTTTAAAGGCGGTTAGGTTCGTCCCCCACACCGAATGACACATGGTTCATATGTATGAACTACATGTTCGTATATATAATCAGTTATAATAACTGATTCTGCCCGTATAATCGTCTACATGTGTACAGACAAAGTAATACAAATCTTCCGGGATGATATAAACATCATACAGTATGATATGTATTAGAAAATTAAAACTTTACATAATCAGTTTAAAACAATGATTGATATGCTACAGAATCTGTACATCACACAGATAATTTTGTACAGTACGAATAAAACACCTAGAATAATTCGCACGCTTGATCAGAAACAAAAAATTTGATGTGTCAATAATATGTCCAAAACACAAAAACAAAAACAAAAAAATTAAAAAAAAATAAGAAAATAGAAAATCATAAACAAAACATAAAAATAAAAACACACAAAGACACATATCAAGTTTGTAGAAAATTTTAATTAAGCATTAAGATCAATCACACCTAGCCTTATTCTTAATATGCTAAAGGTATCAAAAACTAGTGATTTTGTAAAAATATCTGCAAGTTGATTTTCAATAGAAACATGATTTAATTTAATTTTTTTTTGGATACATGATCCTTAATAAAATGATACCTTATATATATGTTTGGTTCTAGAATATTGAATAGTATTTTTTGAAATGCAAATGGTACTAGTATTATCACAATAAATTGAAATTGTTCCTATTATAAATCCTAAGTTAATTAACTACTGTTTCAAATAAAGAATTTGTGCCACACAATTTCCTAAGGTAATATATTCAGCTTCAATAGTAGGTAGGGTTACGAAATTTTATTTTCTACTAGACAAAAAAACTAAAGAATTTCTTATAAGTTGACAAGTTTTAGAAGTACTCTTTTTATCAATCTTACAACCTGTAAAGCCTGAATCTAAATATCCAATTATTTCAAATGAAAAGCTAAACTTAGGATACCAAATCCCTATGTTTTTAGTTCCCAAGAGATATCTCAAAATTCTTTTTACTACTGTCAAATGTGATTCTTTTGGATCTGATTGAAATCTAGCACACAAATAAACACTGAACATAATATTGGTTCTGCTAGTAGTCAAGTAAAATAAAGATCCAATTATTCCCCTAAATTTATTTTGATCAATAGATTTTCCCTTTGGGTCTTTATCCAATTGAACTGAGGAACTTATAGGTGTACTAACATGTTTAGCATTGTCTATTTCATACTTTTTGAGGATGTCCTTAACATATTTCAACTGACTAAGAAATGTTCCTTCTTGAATTTGCTTAATGCTAAAACCTAGAAAGTAACTAAGATCTCCCATTAAACTCATCTCAAATTCACTACTCATTATTTTAGAAAAAAATATCATAAAAAATTTTATTTATAGATTCAAAGATGATATTATCAACATAAATTTATATAATGAGTATATCACCTCCTAATTTTTTCAAAATAGAGTGGTGTCCATACTTCCTTTTTCAAAAGTTCTATCAAGTAGGAAAGTATTCAACCTCTCATACCAAGCCCTAGGTACATATTTCAATCCATATAATGCCTTTTTCAATTTAAAAACATGATTTGGATATTTTGAATTTTTAAAACCTGGAGGTTGTTTAACATAAACATCCTCTTGAATCACCCCATTTAAAAAAGCATTTTTAACATCCATTTGAAACAATTTGAATATTCTAAAATAGGTAAAGGCTAATAAAATCGTAATTGCTTTAAGTCTCGCTATAGGGACAAAAGTCTCCTAAAAATCAATCCTTTCCATCTGATTATACCCCTTAGCCACCAATCTAGCCTTATTTCTAACGACAACTCCTGAGTCGTTCATTTTGTTTTTAAATATACACTTAGTTCCAACTATACTTTGATCATTTGGCCTTAAAATTAATTCCCAAATATCATTTCTCACAAATTAATTTAATTCTTTTTGCATTGCCAAAATCCAAAATTCATCCAAAAGTGCTTGATTTATAATTATGGGGTCTATTGTTAAAATAAAGGCATAATGATTGACTTCTTTGCTTAATCCACGCATAGTCCTAACACCATCACTTGATTTTCCTATAATCAAATCTTTAGGGTAGTTTTTAGAAAATTTCAAATAATCTTCTCGATGTTTTGGGAGTTATTTTCTATTACATTCTCTTCCAAATTTGGCTCCTCTAAAATTTTAGATTCATCAAATACAATATGGGTGGCCTCCTTAACTACCAAAGTTCTTTTGTTAAATATTCTATAAGATTTTTCAACACTATATTATCCAAGAAAAATTCCTTCATCTAATTTTGAATCGAATTTTTCTAAGGGAAATTTTCCATTATTATGTATGAACACCTTACATCAAAAAACATGAAAATTTGACAAATTAGGTGTTCTCCTTTTTAGAAGCTCATAGGGTGTTTTATTTAATTTTGATATAATATTCACCCTATTCAGAATATAACATGCAGTGCTAACCGCTTCAACCTAAAAATATTTAGGAAGTAAGTATTCTGCCAGTATGGCTCGAGCGGCTTCAATTAATGTTATGTTCTTTCTTTCTACTACCCCATTCTACTTAGGGATTTTAGTTGCAAAAAAATTATGATCAGTCACTTTTTCTTTACAAAATTTCAAATTAACCGCTATGATCACTTTAGATTGTTAAAATCTCACACTCTAATTTTCTCTGAATTCAAGTTAAAAAATCTCTAAACTCCTCAAATGATTAACTCTTATGATATAAGAATTTAACCCAAGTAAATCTAAAAAAATAACTATAATCACAAATTTATATACCATCTCTTCTAGACTTACAGTTCTAACCGGTCTAAAAAGATCCATATATAAAATCTCCAAATATTTACTAGTTCTAAGATCCATATTGAACTTAAAAGAGGACTTCACCTATTTTTCTAATTGATATGCATCGCAAATGTGATCCTTAGTAAAGTTTTGTTTTGGTATATCTCTTACCTAATTCTTTTGGGTAAATCTCCTAAATTTTTTATGCTAGAGTGACAAAATCTCCTATGCCATAATTATAACTCATTAGAAATAATTTTCAAACAAAAAGTATTAAGAGTTTTTATACAATTTAAATCTAGCATATAAATATTATTTACCCTTAATCTATATAAAATATCATTTTCATTTAGGCTTAATATGCAGCTAGTAAAAAAAAATTTATACTATATCATTTATCACATAGCCGACTAATACTCAAAACATTATGTTTTAAGCCTTCTACAAATAACATATTTTTAATAAAAAAAATTTGTAAGTTTCCAATCATACCTACATCAACCACTTTCTTAGTGGTGTTATCTCCTAGTGTAACCCTACCTCCATTCCTTGCTTTCAGTATTATAAAATGTGTAGTGTCTCCAGTCATATGCTTTGAGCAACCACTATCCAGGTATCAAATGCTCTCATGAGGCCTTGTATGAGAGCGTGCCTACAAAACTATTAAATGTTAGACTTGGAAATCCAAACAAGTTTGGATTCTCTTGTTGGCAAAATAAAACTAGATGGATGTATAATATGTCTAGGTTTATGCATCTTAGGTTTCCACACTAAATGAGTTTTTCTATCTAAGGTACAAGTGTGTGCTATATGTCCAAACTTACCACAAGAATAATATTTTATTCCAGGAAATGGATTTTTCAATCTTCTATAATTACTCTGTCTCTTCCTAGGTTGTAAAAATTTTATATATAAAATAGAATTTATAAAATCTTCAAGTGTTGGTGATTTCCTATTTTCCTCAAGAGCTTTTACTTTCAATTTAAGAAATGTGTTTAAATCATTTAACACATTCTTACTATAATTCAAATAATGTTCTCTACTCTCTAATTCATCCTTAAAATCCTTAAATTCTTTTTCCAATTAAGCATAGGATGATTTTAAAATTTCATTCTTCTTATTCAAGTCATCAAATTCATTAAGTAAACTCATGTGGTTATTATCTATCAATACATGATCTTTTCTAAAGATTTTGTATTCTCTTTGGATTCTTGTAATTCTAAATTAGACTAACATGCATTTTTTTTCAATTTTTTATATGCATCATGAATTTTTTTAGAAACTTTTTACAATTAATTATAAGTCAAGTCACATACCTCTTCTTGATATGACTGATCAAGATTGTTAGCCATAAGCACAAATTGGTGACTTATTCCTCCTTTTCTATTTTTGAAGAATCTGAAACTGAGTCCGTCCAAAAAGCTTTCTGAAATCTCTTTTTGCCCTTCTTCACATTTTCTCTCTCCTCTACATTCTCCTTATTAGGAGTGTGTTTGAGATTGGGATAATCCAATTTTATATATTCAGGTTTCCTGTATTCATAACAAATAACTTTATTAGAAACTTTAATATTCTTATTAAACTTACCTCTATTCTACTGTTGGTGTCTCCTATACTTCCTTTTAAGAAAGCTTCTAAATTTCTCAGTCATCAAAGTAATGTTGTCCTCATCCTCAGGTTATGATAGATCACTCTCCTACTCCACTTTTAGTACAATGTTCTTCTCCTTTTGCTGTTAACCTACATCGATCTTCCTATGACTCACTCCTTGCTCGTAAGCAATTAGTGAACCAAGAAGATTATCAATAGAGTAAACATTTAAATCTTTAGACTCTGTAATAGCAGTTATTTTAGCATCATATACAGTAGGCAAACAAAAAAGAATTTTATTAATCATTTCAGTGTTCGTTAGTTCTCTACCTAATACATATAAAGAAGTGACAATTTGCGTATATCTTGTATATATTTCAGAAATAGATTCATTTGATTTTATGAGAAATAATTCATAATTTTGTAACAAGATATTTAATCTAGTCTTCTTTACTTCATTTGTCCCTTCGTAGGTAATACAAATTCTATCTCATATGTCCTTTCCACTTTTGCAAGAGAAAATCCGCATGTAGTCTTCTGACTTAAGTGCATAAAAGAAATTATTTAAACATTTTGCATTAAGTTGTACTAAGTCACATTCTTCTACAGTCCAATCTACAAAGGGTGCTTCAACTCTAATACCATACATTAATATAGTTGGTTTTATATACCCTTCTTAAACTAAGATCCATATACGATAATCTAGTGAATGTAAAAATGTAGACATGCATGTTTTCCAAAAATTGAAAGGAATATTGTCAAATAAAGGAGGTTTAGTGATTGAGTAATCTTTTGGTGTGTTTCAATTTCCAAAAATAACCATGCTTATTTTTCAAAAAATATTCTAAACTTATGGTTCTGAAATAAAGCTTTGATACCACTTATTGAATCTTGAGTAGGTTGTTAAACCTAAGCTAATATCCCAAGGCTAACCAAGAGGGGATGAATTGGTAATTTTGAAAAATCTCTTGGATTTAAAATTTGAAATTGTTAATTTACGAAGAAAGTTAATTAATTTTTTTTTAAATAGAACTTTTTAATCACAGAATAAAACCTTATAATAAATAAGTAGCGAAAATTTAAACGACATAAAGAATTATAGTGGTTCGGTCAAATACGACATACATCTACTTTTTGAAGACTCCCTCTTCAGGTATTACACTATTACTAAAAGTGACTCTCCTTTTGCTCCCATAGCAAGGCAAAGAAGCCTTTACAAAATTCTCTTCCACCAATCCCTAGTGCGGCCGAGAACCATCATCCTTTCACACTCTCCAAGTGTCAACAGGTAATCATTGTCATTTCACACTCTCTAAGTGTCAGCAGAGAACCGTCGTCCTTTCATACCCTCCAAGTGTTGGTAGAGAATTGTCGGTTGTTCACATTCTCTAAGTGTCGGCAAAGAACTGTCATTCTTTCACACCCTCCAAATGTTGGCAGAGAATTGTCGGTTGTTCACATTCTCCAAGTGTTGGCAGAGAACCATATCTTCTCCAAAGATCTTCTCATTAGCAATCTAAAACGACAAGAAGAAGAGTGATAACCACAATTACAAAAAGATCCTTACCTTTCAGTAACTTTGTGAACCCTTCGCACTCCACTTGAAAGAAATCTCTCTCAAACACTCTCTCACACTCTCTCTTTCAATTACCCTTAAAAAATCATGAAGATAAGACTTTTTCACGTTAGTTTTAGTGAACCTTTTATATAAATACATGAAAAACCATCCAGAAAACTGAATTTTTCAATTTGAACGTACACGATCTTACAGTACGATCAAATTTCATACATAAGAATAGTTCAAATATTATTACGTACGAACCTATTGTGAATCAGTATGAAATTATTTCATACCCGATCATTGTCTGGTACAAACAAAGTTCATCCGGGATGAACAGTTAGAAAATTTTAAAATTCATCTATACAAAACATCGGGTTGAAATAGGACCTCACATTTTTGTACTCTAGAGGGCATGTACGAACTGGGTTTGTATAGTATGATTCATACTTAAAAAAAATTATTTTTATGCTACTTGGAACCCGAGAAGTTCATACTCATAAAAGCATGTACGAACTTAGTTTGTACAGTACGATCCATACTTAGAAAAAAAATGCCCTGTAACCTGAGAAGTTCGTACTCCTGAAACCATGTTCGAACTGGGTTCGTACAGTACGATCCATACTTAGAAAAATTATTTTTATGTGACCTAGAACTGAGAAGTTCATACTCGTGAAACCATGTACGATCCATACTTAAAAAAAATCATTCTATTCTTTTGACTGCTCGTTGGTGAAAATAACTAACCAGATCGTCCCATATGAACAAATATAGTATAATACAATTAGTTTAAAAAATATGAATTTTAAACTCTCCCCCAGTGTGTGTGTGTTCAGTTACTCAATTACAATCACACTCTCTCAGACTCAATAAAATAGAAAATACAGACTTCAATTTAATAAACACTAAACTGATCTTGATTTGAAGTCTTCAATAATCCGAAGTATGATTTCCCTAAAATGTTAGTACATATAAGAGCAAAATAATTCTTCCAAAATATGTTAGTAGGAATAATAGTCAAAATAATAATATTTGGAATCATAAAAAATATACAAGTTGCAAGAATATCAAACATTAAAAATTAAGTAGCAACTATCTCAACAAAAGAATCTTATTCAACATTCTAGAATCAAGCATATTGATATTAAACATCACTTCATTAGAGATCATGTGGCTAAGGGAGAAATTGAATTGCACCATGTCGGTACATTAATTAACTTACAGACATTTTTATAAAATTACTGGCTTTTGAAACTTTTAGCACTTTAATAACCAGATTAGGTGTGATTGATCTTAATGCTTAAATTAAATTACTATAAATTTGATTTATAATGTAATGATGTGTTTGTTTATTTTCTCTATTTGTTTGTGTGTTTTTGTTTTGTTAATTTTTTGTTTGTTCTTCTTTTGTCCATATTGAGTTTTTAGTCTTATTTTTCATGATTGAATGTCATCAGATCATGAGTGATTGGTTTTTTGAAAATGTTTTCTATTTATCATGTGTTGTTTTAAGTTTTCTCTTTATATTGTACAAAATTTTTCATACTATATGAATTTTGTAGCGTATACATGATATTTTTTTTGAGTTGAGCATGCAAAATTGAAATTTTTATTGCATATTGTATTGTACGATGTCATCATCATCTATATGATCCTTATTTCTTCTTCTATGTGATTGGGGAAGGTATTTCAAAAAGTCTATTATTGATCACAGATCATATGTACAAAATTACATCTCGTATGTACGATCCAGTTGTCAGTTTCTCATCTGGACGAACCTAACCATCATAGAATGATCATTAATATTATGATCGTCCCAGATGAACAGGTGTTCATCTATACGATTATTTCGTCAAAAAGTATGTACGAAATAATGCCTCAAGAATAGCATTTTATAAATAGTCATTTCCTTTTTTGTCCATTTCTATTCGTATGTACGAATTACTTTTTTTAAAATAAGATTTTTGAATCGTACCTATGATCAAAATTTCATACTATATGATAGGTCATTTTCTTTAAATTAAAAGGTCGTGGACGAGTTTTTTCTTCACATTTTCATTCTATTCCAAACCATCTCAAGTCCAAGCATTAGGAATGGCCAGCAGTAGCAAACATCCTAGTACTTCCAAGGGCACATCCTCTCGCTCTGGTAGGGACAAAAACTTCATTTTTAAGGAAAATGAGGAAGCTTTTGTTCATTACATTGCAACCAAAATTACCCCTTCTCAACTCATTCAAATTGACATAAACTTTGCTATTATACCACTTTTTACCTTAACCCAGTTTTGATTTATCCTCACCCTTATCTATGCCTACCATGAAGAAACTATCAAGACTTTTCTTGTAAGCATGAAGGTGAACCAAGATCACCAAGATTACCACTTGTGTCTTTAAGCAGCATGTTGAAATAATTAAGGAAGATCAATGAAACTTCCTTCATCTTAGAACTTAGAACCCAAGGAGTTAAAGCACACACCTTGACCTCTAGAGCAGATTTTGATTGGTTGAAAATAAACTAGACTCTTAGAGGTGTTGCACAAGTAAGCCATCTTTCTTGTGTGTACACTCATAACCATAATGCTAGGATCATTCAACATGTCTTGAGAACCTCTATCATTAATTAAGTTGGTGATTGTATAAATTTGACTCCTCTGTTATCCAATGCCACATACTTGATAATGACTGAAACTCCTATTAATGATGCCCAACTTGTCATAAACTATATATACAAACTTTTTGATATTGGACTTTCTCATAATAGGAGGAAGAAAAATGTGTCCTTAAGACACTTAGTACAACCTGATCCATCCTGATCTTCCCACTCAACTTCCCATTTTCTTTATTGATGCCTCTTTTTTTACACTTTTTGGTCAGGATCAAATTTTATAGGGAGAAGATTCTGAGGGAGCGGAAGGAGCTCCAACTCTAGCACTTGCACCTATACTTGGACTAGATCAAAATTTTTATCAAGAAATGGTCCAGTGTTTTGATATACTGGAAATTCATTTTGATCAATGCTTTGATCAAATTGAGAAAGGCCTGAACTAGCAGGATGCTTGGTACAACGAGGACTTGGGGTAGATCCGAGGGTAATTTGACTTGATCAACACTAATGTTGCTATGATCAGCAGTTACTTTATAATTTTCAACCCTCAACCACCTCCAGACAAGGGCCCCTCTTGATTTTAGTTGTTCTTCTATATTGTACTTGCTGATGAGACTTTTTAACTAATGCTTAATATATTTTATTGGTTTGTAATTTCATGTGTTATTGTTGTGGTTTTTTAGTTTCCAGTATGATGTGATATTTATAAGTGTTTTAAATAATGAATGGAATGAAGGAATAATATTTTGACTTGCATTGAAATTACTCTTCTTAAAATGTTTATGTTTTTAAAGAGAAATCATTTATAGTTAATATCTAGACTGAAATTTTGAATTACTTTGCTCTACAAATTAATTTCCTTATAAAATTTAATCTCTTAAAATTTTAAATCACATTATGACTGGATTTAGATTAGAAGATCAATTTCATGTTCTTATAGACAAGTATTACCTAGATATAATTATTGCAATATAAATGTCTTAATTTTATTTTATTTCTTTTTCAATGTATTTATTTTTGTTAATTATTAGAATTTGTGTCAAGATTTATTGATTTTGAAAAGACCAAAAATGTAAAATGACGCACAAAGCATGCCAAATTTGAATAGTGTACAAAATGTGTCACTTGTTTAAAAGACGTGCAATGTTCGCCAAAGTGAAAAGAGGTACAAAATTAGCTCAAACTAAAAAGATGCATGAAGTGCGCCACAAATAATTAAGAAGATGCACAATGTCACCAATTGAAAAATTCATACTGCTCTTTCCTTTATCATTCTATTTCTTATACAAATCCATATAATTAGCAATAATCTTCACTATTGAATTAGAAACTAATTAATCTTTATTTCATCATCTTTGTAATAATTTATTTTATTTAATTTGTCTAGAATAAATAGTAAACTTGGTTGTCTTTTTTTTTCTTAGTTATTCTTTGATTTAAAATTTGAGTTTATCTTTTTAACATTAGGAGGTTAATATTGTATTTGCAATTAGTTTACAATCTTCTTCTTTATCAACTATTTTGATTTATCCATAGAAACTTTCATTTCAAGATGTACTTCCCTTTTTGTTATTATCAAAAGGGAGAGCCATTAGTTATTGATTGATGTTTTATTTGTTTGATTCATGTATGTGTTTGAAGTATTTATGTGTGTATGTTTGTTCGTGTTGTTTTTGTTGTGTGTTTGTTTGTTCATGTTGTTTTTGTTTAAGTTTTTTTTTTTTATGTTTTTTATTTTCATTGGAACCCCTTATTTTAAATTGGTCATTCATTTAGGGAGAGCTTAGGAGAAAAATTTTCTAAAGTGTTAACTAAAACAATAATTATATTATCATCATAAAAAAGGGAAAATTATTACAACTTAGTTTTCAAAACTATATTTTTATATCATGTTAGTTTTTAAAGATACCAAAATATTATTATGTTGATTACTATTTCTCCTAACATATTTTAGAAAATTTTATTTGTGTTATTTGTGTGTACTCATATTTTGAGAAAATCATACTCCAGATTGCCAAAAAATTCAAGTCAGATTAGATTAGGGTTTTTTTGTTATTGAAGTCTATACTTTGTTTTTTCTTGAATTTGAGAGTGTGTGATTGTAATTGGATAATCATGCACACACACATAGTGGGGGATGAGTTAAAAATTATATTTTTAAAAATTAATTATACTGTATGAATATGTAATCGTACTAGATGATTTGACATAGGTGATCCTCTAGAAAGAAGTTAATCGAATCATGCATTGGAATTTTCTTTTGCACTGTTTATATTGTATGAAGTTAGATTCATACAGATGATGTCTAGAATATGAAATAGATATGTACTAGTTCATTCCAAACGAATTAACCATTTTCTGAACTGATTGTACTATACGAATCTAGATTTATACATATGACGTTCAAAGTATGAAATGGGTATGTACCTATTCATCCCATACGAACAGGTAAGCTTTTTGAACTGTTCATATTGTATAAAATTAGTTTTATACAAATAATGTTCAGAGTACGAAATGGGTTCATCTATGTTTGTACCATACAAAGTATAATTTGTTTTAATAGTTCATACTGCATGATGTAGGATTTGTACAGACAACAATCAGAGTACAAAATGGGGTTGTATAAAATCGTACTGGATGAACATGTTAAGTTTTGAACTATCCGTACTATACGGTGTCAGTTCATACATACGACTGAAAGAGTATGAAATCAGTTCGTCTAGGATTGTGTAAGGATTTTTTAAACTATTCATATGCATGAAGTATAATTATATTGTACGATCCAAGTACGTCCCACTTAAAATTTTTTGTTTTCTGGATGGTTTGTCTTGTTCTTTCTATATAAGTGTCCTTAAAACTGACTATTATATATGCTTCTGTGAATTTTCTCTTAAGAGTGAGAGTGAGAGTGTTTTGGGAGAGTGTTTGGGAGTGAGGATAAGAGATCTTGCAAGTGGAATTTATGAAGGGTTCACAAGGTTGCCCAAAGGTGAGGATCTCTTTATAAGTTCTTCATATCTCTGCCTACTTCTTTAAAGACTCTTGAGAGAAGATCTGATACTCTGTCATCACCAGGAGGATGAGAAAGGATGTTAGTGCTCTATCATCACCAGGAGGGTAATAAAGAGTATCAGTACTCTACCATCAGTAGGAGGGTGAGAAAGGACATTTGTACTATATTATCACTAGGAGGGTGAGAAAAGATGTTGGTACTCTGCCTTCACTAAGAGGGTGAGAAAGGATATTGGTACTCTGCTAACACTAAGATGGTGAGAAAGGGTGACGGTACTCTACCGCATCGGGGTTGGTGAAAGAGAGGTTATTGTAAGGGTTTCTCTATCTTACTAAGGAAGCAAAAGCAGAGTCACTTTGGTATAGTGCGACACCTTAAGAAGAAGTCTTCAGGGAGTGGACATAGGTCTAGTTGGATTGAATCACTATAAAATTTTTATCTTCTCCTGTCCTTATTTTTATTGCATTTTTATTTTTTGCATATTTACTTTTAGTGGTTGAAAAATTAGTTTTAAAAATTTATCACTGTACAAAAGAACTTAAATTAGTTTTTTGAAAACTAAGAGTTTTTTTTTAAATAACCAATTCACCTCTCTCTTAGTTAGCCTTGGGATAATTGTATTAGGTCTAACAACCTATTTGTGCTTTTAGATTTCAATTAATCAATCTTTTTTATTAAATCATTTAGAAACATAATTTGACATTGAACATATCTAATTTTGGTTGCTTTACTTGAAGATTTAATAAAAAATAAGTTCTCCTATGATAGAAATTTCAAATTATTTAAACATTAGTGATGAGAAGCCATGGCACAAACATTCATTTATAATTCTAAATAATATATCATCAACATAAATTTTTATAATAATTAAATTATCTCTAATATTTTTTGATAAAGAGAGTTGTATTTATTTTACCCATTCTAAATCCTGGCCGATAAAATAGTTACTTAACCTACCATATCAAGCATGTGGTGCTTATTTTAAACCATATGGTGCTTTCTTCATTCTATATGGATTCTCCAAAAAGTCAAGCCCCTTAAAACTATTGGTTGTTCTATGAATAAATATTGGTAAATAAACCCATTTAAAATATGCAATATTACAATCCATAGTGATTTTAAAGTCCTAAAAATAAGTAAAACCAAAGAGCAACCTAAAATCTTCTACTCTTGCTATTGGTGCAAAGGAGTCTTCAAAGTCTATCCATTCTGTTTGTGTGCAACCTTGTGCAATAAAGTTAACTTTATTTTTGATAATAGTTCATGAGTCAACTAGCTTATTATTATAGACCCATATAATACAATTGCTTTTGATATTTAGGGGACTAGTTCCCAAACATTATTTATCACAAATTGATTTAGTTCTTCTATATATAAACTATTTAAAAATTTCTAATAAAAAAGTTAAATATTCTACCTACTTCTTAAGGTTTCTCTTAGTCTTTAATACCATGGGAAAGTTACCAATTTTTAATTATCTTGGATGCTTTCTATTACATCTTCATTCCTTAGGCAATTAATTGTATTCATTTTTTGTTTCAAATTTGTTTCCATATATCCTCAATGTCATCATCATTTAAATAATTCTTATAGAATCAATAGGGTTTTCATCAAAAATAATTTGAATAGATTCTTCAACGACTATTTTTCTTTTAATAAAATTCTATAAAATTTTCTCAAAATTGAATATCATAAGAAGATACCATGATTCAATTTACTATCAAATTTGCCCAAAGATTATTTTTCAGAATTTAAAATAAAGTATTTAAATTCAAAAATATGTAATTGATTAATGTTAAGTTTGTTTCCAAAAAATGTTAATCCTAATGAGCTTAACAACTTATATGAATTTTGAGATCGCAACAATTTTTGGGTTGATTTTAGGCGAATAATTTTAGGATTGCACCATTTCTATTTATGCTAAAAAGTTCAAAAATAGATAAGACGAAATTCTATATAAAATTGAACAAAAATAATTTCAAAAATATTTTTTCTAATAAGCCTTGGCTGAAAAGATGCACAATATTCACCAAATAAAGTTCAAATTCAAAAGATATGCAATTGCATCAACAAAAATTTCTCAATTCTAGTTGATAAAGAGGCATAAAATGAGCCCACACTACATTTAGTTCTTTCCTCCATATCTCCAATTCTTAGAAAAATCCATACATTAAACAATAATTTGAATTTTTCAATTTGATAATATTTGATTCTTATTCAATTATTTTTTGCGATAATTATTAAATTTTAGATTTCTACTTTCTTGAATAAACATTGAACCTAGTCAACTATTCTTATCTTAATTTATTTTTTGATTTAAAATATGAGTTTAAAAAGATTTTTTGCATCTAGAATTTATTATTGGTCTTGCAAATCTTAAAATTCTTTTCTCTATCGACCTTTAGATTCGTCCATAATAGTTCATACTTAGAGGATTACTATATTATTTTTTTACCTCTCCACTTTTTGCTGATGTCAAAAGGGGGAGGTATTTTGTATTTGTTTGAAGTCTTCTTGGTAGTTTGTATTTATTTGAAGTCTTCTTGGCAATTTGTATTTATTTGAAGTCTTATTGGAAGTTTGTGTTTGTTTGAAGTCTTCTTGGTAGTTTATGTTCTTTTTGAAGTATTCTTTGTAGTTTGTGTTTATTTTGAAGTCTTCTTGGTAGTTCGTGCTTGTTTGATCTTCTTGGTCCTGTGTTTGTGTTGTTTTGGTGTTTGTGTTTTTAGTAGGTTTTGTGTTTTTTGTATGTTTGTCTTATGTATTTATTATGATTTTTGTGTTTATTTTATAAAATCAAAGTAAAAAAAAGGAGGACACAATCCTTTTTCCCCGTAATTTTTATTTTTCAATCATTTAGGGGGAGCTTAGGAGAAAGGAACTTTAATTTGTAATTCAAACAATAAATATTTTTTCCATAATAAAAAAAGGGAAGATTATTGCAACTCATGAATCAAGATTAAGATTATGTTTTTTGATGATAACAAAATAATTATTGTTCTGATGATTTTATTATTTCTCCTAGCATATATTAGATATTTCTATTTGTTTATGTGTGTACTAATATTTTAAGAAAATCATATACCACTCCAGATTGCTGAAGACTTTAAGAGAGGGTAGAATAGGATTTCATGTAATAGAGTCTATATATCTCTATTTTTTATTTCTTAAGTCTGAGCAAGTGTTATTGTAATTGGATAACCATACACACACACACAGGAAGAGAGTGATAAAATTTATTTTTTTAAGACTAATTATATTATAAAATATATAATCGTACTATAAGGTTTGACATAATTTTCCTCTAGAATATAGTTAATCAAATCATGACTTGAATTTTTTTAACTATTCATAATGTATGATGTCAAGTCATACAGACGACTGATAGATTACGAAATTAGGTTCATAGCAGATCATACCGAATGAATACATTTAATTTTTGAACTATTCATACAATACAATCTGTATTCGTACATACGACTAATAGAGTACAAAATTGGGTTCTCACCCTATCATACTAAATGAACACATTTATTATTTAAACTATTCATATAGTATGATCTTTATTCATATAGATGATTAATAGTGTAAGAAACTAAGTTCATCCAAGTTTGTACCAAATGAAGCCCTAATTTCTTTAACTATTCTTATTGGATGATCCATGATCATACAGTACAAATGCATGATGGTTCTCTTAAAAATTTTAGTTTTTGGATCATTTTCATATCTTGTCTATATAAAGAGTCTTTAAAATTGTCTCATTGGCCTTTTACTACAAATTTCTTTTGAGAGTGACCACTGAGAGTGTGTTTGGAAAAATATTTAAGAGTGAAGAGTGCGAGATCTAGTGAAGGGGAGTTGTGAGGGATTCACAAGGTTGACCAAAGTTAGGATTTCTTTATCTTCTTCATAATTTTTCCCAACTTCCTTGGAGGCTCTTGGGAGAAGATATTCAATGATGGATCAAGGTACTCTGCCTTCAGCAGGAGTGTGAAAAGGATGTGATGGTACGCTGCCATTACTTAGAGTGTAAAAGGCGATGATTCTCTACCTCACTGGGTTGGTGGAAAAGAGTTTGTAAGGGCTTCTCCGCCTTGCTGTGGGGACAAAAGGAGATTCACTATTGTTTAGTGTAATACCTAGAGAAGGAATCTATAGGGAGTGGAATTAAGTCAAGTTGGACCGAACCACTATAAAAATTAGAGTTCTTCTATTATTTTTAAATTTTTCTTATATTTTTATTTTATATATTTAAAGTTTTATATTTGCTAAATCTTCTGTGATAATTATTTCTATGAACAACTGCATGTTTTTAGGTCTAATGATTTAATTTTCTAAAAATATCTAAAAAGGTTTTGAAAATTTTAAGAATTTTTTTTAATAACCAATTCACCCCTCACCCCCCCCCCCCCCCCTCCTGGTTTGCCTTGGGACAGTTCTATATGGTCTAACAACCTAACTTAGCATATGGTGCCTCAACAGAGATGGGCTTGTTGATAGTGATGCTAACATCATTGGAGAGGCAGAAGATTAACTTTCTTAGCATTTTTAATAATTGAACCATAATTTTGAATTAGTATTTGAACTCACCCATTTTAGAAAAAAAAATTTAGTCCAAGAGAAATATTGAGATGAATTTACTGAATCCCAAATTAAGTTTAAATCAAAATGGAGTTGAACATTTTTTTTCTTTAATGTTTTGAAGCTTTGGATATGAATCATTTTTGAAAGATTTTAAACTAGATAAACTATTTACATAAGATTTTAAACTTGGATTTGAACCAAAATCAAGTCTAGAGACTTTTACAGAGGAGAATTAATTTTGATATGATTCAGATTTAGATCTAGAATAGGATCCATACTAAAGACATTGACTAGGAGAAGATGATTTTTATATGATATAGATTTATAATTAGGCTAGGACCTTTTTCATGGACTTCATACTAGTGGAAAGATGGAGAGGGGTTTAGACTTGGATTTTAAATTAGGAACTAGTCTAAAAACTTCCATAAAGGGAAGGATTTACTTTAAACTAGAATTTTGACTTTAATTTTAGATAACAAATCAATAGGGTTCCTACCAAACTTTGGACCAAATTAGTATATGTTATTCTTTAATTTTTAGTTCATTGGGATACAAATGCAACTAAAATTTATACTTTGCAACAAAATTGAAAGGGTTCCTACTTGACCTAAAAAAAAAAATTATGTTGGCCTTTAATTATTTGTTGATGTGGTTGAAAATGCAACAAAAATTTAGACTTTACATGAAACAAAATTGATAGGGTTCCTACCAAGAATAGCACCAAATTAGTATACACTTGCCTTTGATTTTTAGTTGCCTGGATTATAAATGAGACTAAAATTTAGACTTTACATGCCATGAAACTAACAGGACCTAAACTAAATTAACATATTCTTGACTTCAATTTTGAGTTGAGGGATTCACTATCTAAATAGAATTTAAACTTTAAGATTGACAATAAAATTGACAAGGTTTCTCCCTGACCTATGACGAAGTCAGAATACACTAGCCTTCAATTATTTGTTGAGGGATTTATAATATAAAATAGAATTTGAACTTTAAGAAAGATCTGAGGCTGACAGGGTTCCTACCTATTCAAAGACCAAATCAATATGTTGGACATCTATAGTTGTTGTAGGGGTATAAATATAAAAGAAAGATTTAGTAAACCAAAATTTTTTATTATATATATATATATATATATATATATATATAATTTAGTTTTTGCTAATGATAAAATAGAGGAGTTTATCCCAGTGGAGTCACTAGAAAAATCCCACGGACAAATAAAATATGCCACATGATTTACTTTAATGTTTATTTAGTCAAATCCACATAGCTTAACATTATACAATCTCAAAAGATAAAGTAATATTTCACTATTAAAATAAAAAAGTAATGAAATTTAGTCTAATAGTCAAATACCACATAAGAAATGTTAAATTCATCCTCAAGGATAAATGAAACATTCACATATCATTTTGATTATGAAACTAAACCAAGGTATAAAGCTATAGTCCATGTTCACAAGATTCTTCGCCTACCTAAGAGAACTAAGTTAGGGTTTTTTTATTTTAATATTTTTTTTATATTGGGTCCTAGACTACCCATAAAGGCAAGCCACTATAATTAATTACATCTCAAAAGAGAAAAATCTTGATTAAAGTAAAGACTAAACTTTTTAAATTTATAAAAGATTTAAATATAAGTTTGGGTTTAAAAAACAAAAGAAAAATATTCAGGCTTTAGGTTTAGAGATTTTAAACTATATATCTTTGATGATTGGTCAACCCTTCTATGGATAAGAAAATTTTGAGGTGCATATACAATATAGACTTATGTCTTCCTAGAGTGAACTGCCAGCTAACATTCTAAGCGCCAACCAACGCCTTATGAATATAAGATAAGATAGCTTTATATCCTAGGAATCAAGGAGATTTAATTCAAAAACTTTAATGCAGATGTTTTAATATGTAAATGCATCTAAATAACATAATATAATAATGTTTGAAAGCAATTTATAAATTAAAATTTATTCATTTATAATGTAAGCTAAGTACATCCTAGGGTCTACTATAAAGTAAAGGTGGCTATGCTCAACCATAATAAGCATGAATTTTTACATCCTATATAATATAAATTTAAATATGAATGCTTATTTTAGTTTTTATCTTCAGGCTCCAAGATCTTCTTTAAGATTCCAAAAGATAATGATCTTTAAAGGAAGAATAAAACTTTCTTTTTAAAACTTTTATATGTATAAGAAATCATCTTTAATCTTTTTATAACTCTTGACATTGTACAACTCAATCTAGCTATAGACTAAATTTAAAACTTTACATTTAAAGATTTATGTTTTCATCATCAACTAGAAACATTCTACTTTATATATGTAATACATTGTAGGTTTATATATATATAAAATAAAACACCACATAAGAGCCTAAAGCTACCCTAGAGAGTCTAAGCTGTACCAATAAAAATATAAACAAGGAATGTAGAGTACAAAATGTAAACACACCAAACATGAATACCCTCTCAGCAAGGTACTTTAAGCAAAATAAACCACACCACTAGCCTAGCCTAAGAGAGAGTCAATATCCCTTTCAAATAATTTAAACTCTGTGTAACAAACTCTGTGGTTTAGATAGGTACTAAGTTTATTATTTAATGTTATCTAACATTTTTATTATTTATTTCATGTCAAATGAAATTTTTTTCTTGTAAATTTTATTGCTTTATAATTTATGATTTATTTTAAAGATATATTTTAAATGTTATAACTATTTTTTTCAAGGTTTTAAATTACTCAATTAAAAGTTTGTAAGGGGTGTTAAACCCTAAAGAACTAGTCCCGATGCTAACCAAGAAGGGGGGGGGGGGGGGGGGTGAATTGGTTATTTAAAATTTTCTTAATAAAAAAGAAAATCTTTTTGAAATTTTTTCAAGTATCTTAAAAAAAACGATTTATGTGGAAATTTTAGAGATTTTGACCATAAAATGAATCGCAGAATAATGTAGAAATTAAATTTGGAAAGTAAATAAAAAGGGCACACAAAATTTTATAGTGGTTTAGTCAACTTGACCTACATCCACTCCTTGGAGACTCCCTCTTCAAGTATTGCACTAAACAAGAGTGACTCTCCTTTTTCTTCCATAGCAAGGTAGAGAAGCCTTTATAAAATCTATCCATCAATATGGTGAGACAGAGAACCTTGAATCCTTTTACTCCCTCCTATAATAGGCACAGAACCTAGAAATCATTTTTCACCCACTTGGTGAAGGCAGAGAGCTCGAGAATCCTTTTATTCCCTGTTGGAGTAAGAAAAGAACCCTGATCTAATGCTGATCGAGTGAAGCAACTTGAAGAAGATGACAAACATCTTCCTTGAAGCAACCTTTGTGAATCCCTCACAACTCCCCCTCACAAGGATCTCTCTCTCTCTCTCTCTCTCTCTCTCTCTCTCTCTCTCTCTCTCTCTCTCTCTCTCTCTCTCTCTCTCTAGCTCTCTCTCTCTCTAGCTCTCCCTCTTCCTTCTCAAAGCTCTCTTTTAGATATCATCCATAATAAAAGATTGTCTTGAAAGATAATGAGAGTTCTTAAATAGAGAACCTCCAAAAATCAAATAATTTTTAATTTTGTGCAACTGATCATCCAGTACGATCGACAGATCACCTAGTACAAAATAACACATTCAATTAGGACGATTAATTTTTCACTGTACAATCAGTACATGTATTTATACATATGGTCAAGTATGATCCTGTGATCATCCTAGATGATTAGTTCAAGATAATATATTATTTATCTAGTACGACATGGGATGATGGGTGACGATTGTTATATCTTCCTGCAACCCTCTCGGGATGTCCAATATGATTCTCTTGGCTGATTAGAAGAAAATTATAATTTTTTTATCTTGGATGATAGGGGATCATCTTATAAAAGATAATAAATTGTTCAGTACGATCTTAGTGGATCATCCTGTATGATATGATTGATCAATCTAATCATAATTATTCCCCTAATCACCAGATCAATTAAGGCATGATTGTCATAAATCATCTAAGATGATATATATCATACTATATAATTAGAATAAAATTTGAAATTAAAATATTACCAAAATTGTGATTGACGGCTATTTTCACAATCTGAACTGATCGTCCTATATGATCTTGAATCATCCAGTATGATTAGTTAAGCAAACTTAATTATTAGAAATGCTGTAATTAAGGTTTTTATTTTTAACTAATTGTCCAGTATGATTTGAAATCGTCCAGTATGATTAGGTCAAAAAATATAAAATTCTCTAAGTCATTAAATTTCACCCCCCCCCGAGTGTGTGTATGTACAAGATTACTTAGCTTGGGCTCCACCATATACAATACTTGACTCAAGAAAGGTAAAAAATATATTGAAATTTAAATTACAAATAGAATCAACCATTGTCTACCTGTTCTTGAGCTGATGGATGTTGTAGGTGAGCTTGTGGACCTAAAAGGTTAGTGAGCAAGGAAAAATAAACTATATATGTAAGAATAACAGTGATAAAGAAATAATAATGTTTATTATAATCAAAATCACTATACTTGGGCCCATATTTGCAACATCAATGCTCAATAACCCCTAGGTTTTAAATAAAACATTGATTTGCAAGTCTTAGGCTCATAATTCTAATGCATTTGATCTCCCTAAAAGGGATCAAATCTAATGCATAGAGTTCTTCATTTTATTTAGATATTTTGATGATTTAGGTTGTAAAGACTTTTATCAATTGATCACTTTAAGAACATGAAGTTATCACTTGAAAGATTCTAGGCTCATAATTATATTGCATTTTATTCCCTCTAAAGGATCAAATCAAGTACAAAGAGTCCTTTGATTTAATTAGGTTAGTTAAGTTAATAAAATTTATCTCATTTTTTAATTTGAATGATATTTTATATTTATGATTTTTAACACAATTTTTTTTAAGTGTTTGTTTTCTAATATATTTATTTAGTTGATTTAAAACTTATGTTTTAATTGAATTCTTATTACTATTTAATTTCTTTTATTAATTACATTTACCAAAACTTTGACTTCAATTTTTATTTAAAATTCGAAAGGTTTATGATTTTTAATAAATTTTAGATTTAATTTGATTGTAGTTTGTATTTTTAAAATTTTTATTTATTTATTTATGATTTTTATAAAATCAGCCTAATTAAATGAATTAATAATTCAAGTATTTAGGCTAGTTTTGATTTTTAAATCAAATTAATTCCTAATAGCTTTTTTTTATTATTTTTAATTATTTATTTATTTATCTATCAAATTTTATTCAAAATATTATTTTTTTCTATTTTAAACTTTATTATGTGGCTTTTATTTTTTATTGAAACTATATTAAATTTGTGATTTATTAAAATTTAATTTATATTTTTCTAATTTATTTGGAATTTATTATGTTTTAATAAATATTCTTTTTGTTTGGTTAAAACCCACCACCGAGTATACGCGTTAATATAAAAAAAGAAGTACAATGTCCTTACCTTCAGCTCTCTATTACTCGAAAGAGTTACAAAATAAAGTAAAGAAAGAACGTACCCAATAAGCACAATTACGAGAGAACCTAATAATAACATAGGATGACCAAAAGCCAAAACCTAAAAAGGGAAGAAAACAATATACCCATTCCGCTCAGTATTCCAAACCAAAAAGGGGCCCCCGTAGAAAATGAGAACAAGACTCCAAAAACCTAAAAAATATGCTAGTAAGGACACTGATAATAACTAGTAATAATAACAAAATAGATGAAATTTTAATAGTAAAAGCAATAAGAAAGAAAACCATCCCAGAGGATAACGAATAGTAATGCAGTTGAACATCATGAGAAGACATAAGGATACAGAAAGGAGTCCAGCACTTCAATTCATCCAGCATAACAGTCATGAAATTAAGCCAAGCAGGTCCACCACAAAAATATGATAAGGATAGTATAACTGACAGATATCACCCAACAACATTGATAGCATTCGATACCAAAAAAAAAAAAAACAACAGCAAGAAGAAGTAAAAAAAATAGGCAATGAAAATTAATTTGAAGCCGGGATGCATAGTAATGAATAAATCCATTCTTATGACATTGGGAGCAACAATCCACATAGAAGAATGACCATTATTCCAAAGCAAAGAATCAACCAAGCTGCAATAATGCAACAGAATCCCAGTTGAATCACAAAGACAACAACCCAGGAAAAACCAACCATAATGCCATTATAAAGAAAGAAATTTCCTAGAAACAAAATTAATATCGTTAGAGCAAAGCCCCCTCTAAAAGTTGTGGCTTAAGTAGAAACAAATCACAAGACCATAAAGCGTCCCAAAGTAAGAGATAAATTTGCTCAGGTGAGAAGCAATTGGATAATCATAACCAATAATGGAAACCTGCTGCTCAAATCTAAACCAACTCTAATACAGGTAAAGCAAACAGCCAATTGTTAAATATTTAAAATCAGAATGATGACAGTGAAGACCAATTATCCAACCAATTAGAAGGAATCATAAGTCAAACCAACGAAAACCCCACTAGTAATGCAAGCACTAGGATAATTGCCGGAACAAAGTTTCCTTACAAGAAAAATGGACATGTCATGAAATTCACATTGTACCAGGAATACTAAGCAACAATCCATCTTAAATCGAAACCATCCTAATCAGTAACCCTTAACCAAAGAATCCAACCACATAGCCCTCTAAGAAATAGAGGAGGTGAAGATGAGCAACATAGATGCTACAGGTTAATATCCAAGAGATTACAATCATAGCGAGATCCACAAAAACTAAGACCAGCCCTAATATAAGACATGACACCAATATAAAAAACCAAATAGCTCAACTAGCATCAACGAACACACCTGAACAAGAGGGCATAAACCATCAACAGCAGACAGAACTACCCAAATAATATCCAGAGAAAGTATTAACACACAAAACTAAAGAATAAACAATATCCACCAAAAACACCAAAAGAAAAGGATAAAATAAGATAAATCAAGCCAGAAACCCAACAACCAACCGAATAACACCATCATCCAATCCAGCAGCCGAGATGAAAAATTGGTACAACAGAGAACCCCAACACCAATAGCACCTGGAATAGAATAGCAGCTATTGAGGTTTAAATCATCATGCCAGTTACATTCATCGCTAACATCAGGACAAATACAATAGATAAAGATACATGAATAAAATTTATAAATCATATGATGGAACATTAACTTCCCACAGATATCTTGAAAGAAAATGGGAAAATAAAAAATAAGGCAGCATGCCCAATCTAATAGCAGAAAAACAAAACAACATAACATCTTCCAACAGAATGAAAGGAAAAAAAATTAAATGTAATGGACATAAGGAAGCTCAGAATGGTCCAGCCTAACCAAGCCCTTCAGTTTATCAGGTAATGATGTTTCAACAAATTCAGTAAAATGAAGTAAATTACAACCTAACATGGCAGCATAATCAGCAGTCGCATTACCTTCATGAAAGATATGAGAGATAGAAAAAGAAATAATAGAAAGCCATTTTTTTATGTCCCTAATAATGCAAAAATTATGAGGATTGGATTTGACATTATCCTCAATATAATAAATCAGAAGAGTAGTATCCACTTCAATCCAAATTTTAGTGATACCTAAAGAAATACACTTGTACAAATCATACTAAAGGGCTTAAATCTCAGCCATAAAAGCAACAACCACGTGACCCTTATAGTCCCGAATAAGATCGTCATAGCCAGCATTTAACTTATTAAGTGATCCATCAGTGTTAAGTTTAAATCAATCCCAGTTAGGTTTAATCCATATGACAATTTTCTTATTAATAATAGGGGAGTTAGCTTGAAGAGAAATACCAAAGTGAACAACAATATAATAATAATCATTGAAAGAATTGACCTTAATTATATTAGCCAAAAATAGGGGCATCATTTTGGATTTTATTTTCAGAATAATACTCATAGCATTCATGCAAACCTCGTCATGCTTAGCTTCATTGCTACTCCTCCAAAGAAACCAACAAATAATGATAGGTCAAACATTATGAATATGGACTTTGGAGGGAGTGAACCAAGCTTGTAAAATATTGGTTATGGAATTATATTTAGTGCAGAAATGAGCATTAAATAGAGTATCAAAATGAAGCCACACATCAAGAGAAATACGACCTTGAACAAATACAACATTAAGATATTCTATGTGACAACAACATTGGCATTTGGAAACCATATAAAAACATTTTTTCCTTAAAATAGAATCATCACGCAAGTAATTATGAAAAATTATCCACATTAAAATAGAGTAAGAACATTGAATATCATGGTTCCACAAAGCCGAGTACAACAAAGAATTTGGGTAAGAAGGCCTAATGGAATTCCAAACTTGATTGAGAACATTTACCATCACTATTATGAGATTTATTAAAGATTCTTTTATATTTTTAATTTTTATTTATTTATTTATTTGGGGAAACCCAACAAAGATTCTTTTTTTTTTAACTCACCGAGGGGTCTGCGTGTTAATAAAAAAAAGTTACAAGATCCGTAAGGGAAACCTTCAGCTTGCTAATGCCAACAGAGCTACAATAAAAGCGAAAAGAAAACCTAGGAGCTGATGGTTCCATATGCTAAGATTTATAAAATAACCTAATAACATTCTAGGACTACAAGTAGACAGCACCCAGAAAAGGGAGATAAGAATTAAAACATTCAGCACAACCTTCTGGCAAAAAATTCTTAGCTTCTAAACAAAATCCTCAATCCAAAGAGTCTGCTAGAAACATAGACTGCAAAAGAGAACACAACATAGCAAAGCAATGTAATAACAAAGAATTTTAAAACTAGTTAATACGTAAAGTGAATTAGAATTACATATATTAAAAAAGCAGAAATCCCAAATAGAAATTATGAAGATGATCCAGTTTGTTACGATCTATAAGCTCACATTACAAACCATGAAATCAAATAACAAAAACCCCATGATATTGTTATATCCAAGAGGATAGAGGAACAAAACCACACTAAAACATAACCAAGTGGGGCAGATAAATGTCACCCAAGCCATACCATATCTGATACCGAAATAAAAAAGATCCATAAGTAGGAATAAAAAGAATTGAAAACATCTATGATTTCCCACAAGATTGAAGCATTTGGGGGTACAGCCTCACCTGGAACAGATTACAATCATTAGCCAAAAAACCCCTTCTAGCCATCTTAGATTGCGAATGAAGAATAGACACAACAACAATATGGATAGCAAGACACTCATATAGAAAGAAAGGATAAAAGTAAATAGAAAATAGCCTAAAATATATTATCATAAAAGTAAATAGAAAACCTAAAGAGATTCTTTTTTTTTTAAGAGGAAACCCACATAGGGGCCTACGCGTTAATATAAAAGAGGGGTTACGAGGTCCTTAAAAGGAACCTTCAGCTCACTAATGCTCAAAAGAGCTAAAAAAATTAAAATAAAACCTAAAAGTTGATGATTCCTAATACTAAGATTAACAAAAAATGTTAATAATATTCTAGGGCTACCTCTAGGACCCAAAAAAGAAAAAAAAGAGATATAACACAATCAACTCAAACTTCATGTAAAAATATTTAGCTAAACCAAAAATCCTCAAACCAAAGATCCTATAAGAAATAGGGACTGGAAAAGAAAAGCAAGCAAAGCAAATCATAGTAATAACAAAACAGTTTAGAAAGAGTTAGGAATTAAAGGCCATACAATTATTCAGAAGAAAATAAGAACCCTTCACCATCTAGCACAAAATGTTCTTCCCCTTTTGAAACTTACCAATATAGCTTAAAAATAGCTTTAACCTAACAAAACCTTAGATAAGACAATCCATGCAATTATGCAACTAGCCCATAGCAAGATTATAAAGAATACTCAAGAGCAAGGAAAAGCAACATCATATATGAAATCATGACAGCATAAATTGCACAACTCATTCTTTAAACAACATATCATAATACCCCACATAGCATAATACTGAGAAAAAGCAACAATAATGACCCAAATTAAGTAAATCAAACTTGTGAAATGAAGAGGAGAAGATAAGCTCTTGGTAGTATTTGTGCAACCATCATGAAAGAACCCTAAGTACCACTCAAATCTGATCCCGATCCCACCACAAGAAGGGCTCTAGTAGTGGTAAATTGAGAAGAAATCAAGCAACATCCAGAGCAGCACCAAGACAAAATGCACCCAATCATAAACAACAAAAAAACCAAAGTAACATAACCCACCCATGACAACCATAAAGGTCAACCATGAATATAGGAAACCCACCAAGTTTAAAGCAAAAACCCATAGTGCCAAGAGAAAAACATAAATATTATAACAATCAGCTAAATAAACATCATAAACCACCAAGACATCCAATAGTTTATGAAAATTATATAAAGAAAACCATAATGCCAGTAAATCAATAACAACATGGGGCTGAAAACCATGAGTCAAACAAATTATTTTGAATCCAATAGTGAAGGTAATTAAATTATGCCACCAAAATAAAGGCCTCACCATCAATTTAATCCAAACATCATAATTCCATAACTCCATCTTAAAATAAACCCAAATAGGATATAAGGGAAAATTGAGGTGAGAGTGACCATTAAAACTCATGTAGGTAGTATATGTTTTGCTATCATGATTGAACCCCAACTGCCACTCCAATCTACTACCACACCCAACTAGGCTCATAAGGATCTTGCACGGGGAATAACCACAAGAATAGAAGGGAAAGCTCAGGATCTAGATCATAAGCTCCACTCAACCACAGAACTTCACCCCACACTCTAGAAAGAGCTTCAAAACCCAATGATTACTCAATTCCTTTATCACAAAAAAATAGTAGAATAAAATAATAAGTCAAAATAGAGAAACCCTAGAAAGGAGACATCCAGATAGCCCCACCTGAAGAGCCCAAATAGGGGAAAGCCCAACAGCAAAAACACATCAATCCAAGGAGTAGACGAGCATTAAGGAGGACACTGATCAGCATGAACATATGTCTAATCATTGCTCAAAAAAGTTTCAACATAATAGATAACAACGAAAAGGAAAACTATAATAATGTTACATTGATAGAAAAACCATTGCCGACAGAAATATTTTGAAATCATACTATTACAAATCATATTAGTGCCAACACAAAGATTCTTCCGGATCAAATAAACCTTAACCACTAAAAAGGAACCCTAGAAACTAGAATGAGGACAACATGCATAATATTCATAACCTGCAAATAGCCAACCAAAACTTAGAAAAATAGGACTATTGAGCTAAACACTGAAAAAAAAATAACAAAAATTATGTTCTAACATAAGGAAAACCAAATTTATCTAACTTGATGATGCCGTTAACTAAGGAAGGCAGCAAACTATAAGATAATTCAGTATGAAATTGGAGTTTAGAACCATGATTAGCTAGCAAATTAGAACAAGCATTGCCTTCTCTATGTATATGAGTCAATTTCACATTAAAGAAGACAAAAGATTGCTTAATTTTCTAAATAAGATAAAATAATTCATGACTACAACTTTTCTTAGCATTACCTTTGAGACAAACGAGCATGTGTAAAGAATCTACTTCAATTCAAATATTAACCAGGCCAAGAGAAATACATAATTGCAAACCAAAGAGGAAAGTAGAAAGTTCAGAAAAAATAATAGAGCATTTAGGAAGTGGGCTTGAATAACCAGTAACAAAATTACCATTAGAGTCTCTAACGATATCACCATAACCACACATCTCCCGTTTGATGGAACCATCAATATTTTTAACTTGAACATGTTTTGAGGTGGTTCAATCTAATAAATCAACCTAGACCCATCATTGTTATACTTGTCATGAAGAACTAAACCAAATTCTTTAGCCAAATGGAAAAACCCTTTAAAATTCTTAGAGCTTAACAAATTGACATTAAATAACCTGCTAAATTTATCATTAACATTTCTAATAGTTTGATCATGATTCATAATAATATTGCTAAAAATGGAGTTATTTCTAGCTATTCAGAGATACCAAATAATAAGACATGAGATAAGATTGGTAATATGACATCTAGACTTAGTAAACCACAGATGAAGGATATCCTTGATAGAAATATTCCCCTTTAAATAATTATGTTTGAAAATGTCCTCAAAATGAATCCAAATTTTTGTAGCAATAGGACCAGAAATAAAAACATGGTGCATACTCTCAATATAGTAATAACATTGACACTTCGAAGCCAAAATAAAGACTCTTTTCATTAAAAGTTCATTAGTAGTCACATAACTATGCATGGTCCTCAAAATGAAAGTAATAATTGTAGTAGGAATGTTTTTTTTCATAACATAGTAAAGACTTTAGAAGTGGGATGTTTTGTTCTAAAATTATTCCAAGCATCCATAATACTAAAGATGCCATTTTTAGCTGTATTACACAACAAAAGGTTCTCATTATTAGTATTTAAACAAATTTGTAAGATCATAGTAATAATAGGTTCAGGAATAACTTAAGCTAATTTTTGATAATCCCAACAATTATTGGGAATAAAACAGTTTACCTTAATCATGCCAAAAGAACATATTAATGTAATTAATGCTTAATGAATATGGGGATCTGCTTCCCATTTGATATTGTAAAGTCTTTTCCGATTTCTAGAATTCCCCTTTTTATAAGTAGAAACGGTAGGATAATTACCAAACACAATATTTAGAAAACATAATCTTGGACCAAAGACTAGTTTTAGCATGAAACTTAAACCAAAATTTAAAAGAGAAAGCATGGGATAAATCTGTTATGTTCTTACACCCCAATGCACCTTCCTCTAAAAAACCACAACAATTCTTCCAAGAAGGATAGAGGATTCTAGAACTACAACTTTTACCTTTCCAAAAAAACTTTTTGATCAAATTTTCAAGTCTACCACAAACTGTACTAGTAGGATGAATAGTTTAAAATATATAAATAGGTAAAGAGTATATAACACTTTTGATCAACACCAATTTACCACCAAAGCTTAGAAAACTAAATTCCCAAGAGTTTAGTCTATTCTGCAAAGTAGTAATGGGATCATCAAAAATAAAGATTTTTTATGACCTTTAAAAAGAGGGACACCTAAATATTTTAAAGGAAGTGAACCTTGCAAAAAACTAGAAATAACTTTAATAACATTAATGCGATCACTAGAAAAATTCTTAGTAGTGATAAAATGATTTTTATTTTTAGTAAGATTTAAGCCACTCAAATGCTCTAAATTATTCTTTTTTTTTGAAAGAAATGCATCAAATAGCATTAAGCAAAAGAAAGATCCTAAGTACAAGTAATAAAGGGATCACATTCCTCCTTGATTAAACCTAACAAGAAGGAAGGAATGCAATCAAAAGAGAAACTATCAAAGAAAAAACTACTCTCCAATGCCATAGTAGCACAACAATTTGCTACTTTATTACAATTTCTATAGGCATGGAGGAAGACAACCTTATTGAAGTCTTTTAAAAAACATAACTTCTTGTGTGGCCACTTCTCCACATTCTCCTTATTCTCCTTTAAAAAATTCTGAATGAATTTGATAATATTGATATTATCACTCTCTATGATTAGCTCTTTACATTCCAACATCCAATTCTTCAAAAATTCTTTATCCGTGAGGACAGCTTGTAATTCAAGATGGCCAGTATCCCAATGAATTCCGTTCTTTCCAAATGCACTAATAAACCGTCCTTTGTGATCCCCAAAGATTCCTCCAATGCCAGCCAAATTAGAGCTTGTCAAAAATGCATCTACATTAACCTTAATCCATTTTTTCGGTGGAGGGTACCAAGTTCTTTGAGACTCCCTAAGGAGATTAGTACCCCATCTAGAAAAAAATGGACCAGATTTGGAAACTGCATAAAACAGAGCATTAGCAACAACAATGGAGCATGGCATAGCAGACTTACTATGCTTAATATCATTTCGGTTCTTCCAAGAATAATAAATAATAAAACAGTACACCCGAACAATTCCTGAATTCTGGGCAGACATCTTCCTTAATTCCTCCAAACAGCAATCCAGCGAATGGAAAATAGGAATAAAAATTCCCCACTCCCGCAGCTTCATAATGATTTCGATCAGATACTTACATTGTACCAGAATGTGCTCATATGTTTCATTAGCTTGGCAACCTCTAGGACAAAGGGAATTATTTGAGATTTTGCGGTTCATAAGAAACATATTAGTTGGTATAACTGATTTACCAAGTCTCCACCAGAAAACTTCAATGTTCTTGCTCATCTTCAACTTCTTTACCCAGTTGAAATATTCCACATCCTCCAAATTGCATTTATTAATCCACATTTGTTCATATACCATAGCAGACACTATCTTCCCCGAACACATCTTCATCAGCACCATCCGGTCCTCACCATCAGACTCAATTGCAACTTGAGTGATTAAAGAAATAAGGTATGGATGAAATGCTCTTTGTAACAATTCATAATTCCACATACCATCCGATAGAATCAGTTGCTGCACATTCTTACCATCTAAGAAGTTGCAGTCCGCAAAAGTAGGCCAATGATTAATGCATCTATCAAGAATCCAAGTGTCATTCACCAAAATTTTCCAGGCATTTAAACTAATGCTCCTTTGAGTTCCATTCATTACATTGTCACCATATTTCTTTTCCATTACACGGTGAAGCAAAGAGTGAGGCTTCTGAATATAATTCCATGCCACCTTGGATCTTAAAGATCCAATTCTCTGTGTAGGAGGATGTAATCCCAATCCTCCCAAACTTCTTGGTTTGCATATGTCATTCCAAGAAATGTAGTGCATCCCCTTAGTGCCATCATTATTATTCCAAATAAAGCTTCTACACAACTTTTCCAAATCATGTAATAGCCACTTAGGTACCAAGGACTGGGTAATTAGAAAATTTGTCATAGAGAGCAAAGAACTTTCTATGAGAATCAATTTACCTCCCAAGGATAAAGATTTCCTACTCCATGCATTAAGTCTTTCCATGGCATTACTAAGAATCTCTTGATAATCAGCCATCTTAAGTCTTTCAAGTGAGATCTTCACTCCTAAGTACTTCATTTCCTTCACTATCTTGAAACCAAGAATTCTTCCAATCTTCTTCCTCATATGACAGCTGACCACCTTACCAAAAAGCAACTGAGATTTACTAACATTGATTTTTTGCCCAGTCCACTTACAAAACTTCTCCACAATGTTCTTCATAGTTCTAGCAAGCTCAACAGATGCATGAGAAAAAATAAGAGTGTCATCTGCATAAAATAAATGAGTAATCTTCGGTCCACCACTTGAAATTTGAATGCCAAGACTCTTCCCTCTTTGCTCCAGAGAATTAGTGATCAGCTGGAAACACATGATGAATAAATATGGTGAAAGTGGACATCCCTGACAGAATCCACTTTGAGCATTGATCCATGCAGAATTCTTCTCGTTAATGATAATGGAAAATCTCACATCTACAACACATTCCAAGAGGAGGTTAGAGAAAGCAATAGGAAAACCATACCATCTCAAAATATGACGAAGAGTTGCCCATCCCATGCTATCATAAGCTTGCTCCATATCAAGCTTAATACCCATCATTCCCTTCTTGTTCTTTGAGATTTTGAACTTGTGAAAAATCTCCTGAGCTAATAGACAGTGTTCAGCGATAGATCTTCAATGGATGAAGGCAACTTGTTCTTCGGAAATCAGTTTAGAGATTCCCTTCTTCAATCTGTTAACAAGCATAGTAGCCACCATTTTATAATTGGTTTGGCATAGGCTAATGGGCCTATAGTTTGAAGGAGTCAAGGGATTCTTCAACTTAGGAATTAAGACAATCAAAGTGTCTTTCCATTCCTTATCCATATGGCTGGAATTTAAGAAGCTTCTAACTGCATTCCATAAAGTTTCCCAAACTATATTCCAATAGCTTTTGTAGAAGGAAGAGGTAATGCCATCCAAACCTGGGGACTTATTGTTCCCTTGCTGGAATACCGAAATATGCAGCTCCTTTTCAGTAAATTCAGCATTTAGCAACTCCAAATCTTCAGCATTTAACTTATGATTTTCCATAATAGAAGGCCAGCCCGTTATTTCACATTCTCTATGCTTCCATTTCTTCTCAAAGAAGTTGATGAAGACCTTCTCGATCTGATCCTCCTCCTCTTGCAACTTATTTGCTTCATCTTTGACTTGAAAAATACGGTTCCCATTCCTTCTAGCCGTTGCAAAGTTGTGAAAAAGCTTAGAATTTGCATTACCTTCCTCATGCCACCTAGCCTTAGCCCTTTGATTCCACCAAGTTGAAAGTCTTCTCATAGTAATATTGAGTTCATGTACCTTGTTTCTCAGTTCAAAAAGGTCATCATTCGACCAATTATCATTCAAAGCTTCCTTATTTTGCAGATTAAGGATCTCTTTTTTCAATTTATCCTTTAGAGCATTCAAGTCTTTGCATTTGTTTCTACTCTAGAAAAATAAGGATTTCAAGGTATGATTAAGCTTCTTTTGTAAGATAATATACTCATCACCAACATCATTCTTCTTCCAAGAATGATAAACTATACTCTTTGCCACAGGATAAGATCTCCATGTATCTTCAAACTTGATGGTTTTCGACTTAAGCTGCACCCTTTCATCCATCTTAATCACAATAGGATAGTGGTCAGACGCCATCCTTGCCAAATGTCTGTTTACTACCAAAGGAAGCTTCTGCATAGCCAATGAATTCATAATACATCTGTCTAACCTTTCCCAAATACGAGAAGTGGCCTCTTGATTGTTAAACCATGTGAATCTTGGCCCAACACATCCAATATCATGAAAATCTGAGTTCACCATGAAGCTCTTCATTTCTCTAGGTCCTCTAGAAAATAAGAACCTCTTGCCTCCTCTCTTCTCATCCTTATTTTAAATGCAATTAAAGTCTCCCCCTATAATAGAAGGAATAGAATTCTCCATGCTCTTTTCCAACTGCTTCCAAAGATCAGTTCTCTCCTTGCAGCAGCGACTCCCATAAACTGTAGCAATCTTCCAAGTTCCTAAGCTAGGAACCGAGAGATTACCAATGATCACCTGTGAAGAAGCTTCACACACCTCAAATGACACCAACTTTATATTCCACAAAACCAGGATACCACCAAAAATCCCAATAGTAGGTTGGTGAAAATAATCCCACTCATTTCCCATAAGGCAATCAACCTCTCTTCTATCAATGCTGGACAACTTGGTTTCCATAAGTCCAATAAAGAAAACATTTTCATCTCTAACCATTTCCTTAAGATACAGGGAAGCTTCTTTCTTCCTCGCTCCCCTGCAGTTCCAAAAAAGGATTGAAGACATAATTAAAAAGGTATAGAGGATCTTCCCCCACTATTGGGGTTCAACCTTCCATTCCTTTTCTTCTTCTCTTGATAATCACTGTCAACTGGTCCCAATGACTTCACTTCTTTGGCTAGCTTCACCTTAACCTCATCAGTACTAGAGTTCATGGCAATAAGATTTACCACTGGATCCAATGGTTCCAAGCATTTGTCAACCATCTGAACTATATTTACAATGTCACCCAGAATTTCACCTTCCTCTTCCTCGTCCAGAATAGCAAACCGGTTTGTTGATTGTGCACAAATATCATTTTCAGCATCCTTTTCAGAAACTCCATCTACTTTATTAACATTACAATCAATTATAGCCTTCAGCTGGATTTCCTCAGACTGAGCAGCCTGTTGATCATCAAGATTTGTATGCTCTGGTTTTCTTTCAGTATCCTGCACTTTTTTATTAAATGTATTGTTTCTTTTACCTCTTCTATTTTTGAACTAGACATGAATCCAGGGGCCATACTCTGTACTCACCGTAGAATGCTTAATGTCATGTCCACCCAATTTGTCCTGCCCCTTATCTGATCCCGAATGCTTCAACGACTGATCTTTCATCACCAAGGTGACACTTTTTGGACATGTCTTCTTATCATGGCCTACCCTTCCGCATTGGTAGCACATAAGATCAATTTTTTCGTATTCCACCCTTTGGAAAAATCTCCCAGCAGAACCTTCAACCCATGTACCATTCAAAAGTTTTTTCTCCAAATCAATTCTCACACAGACGCGTGCAAATTCACGTTTACTCCACCGGAATGTATTTCCATCCACATACATAGGTGATCCAAAGCAAGAAGCAATTCTTGCTATGCTATCCTCATCCCAATAATACAAAGGCAAGCAAGGCAATCAAATCCAAACCGGTGCAGATATACCTTTGAATGAATTCGGATCAAAAGCAGGAGTCCACCTATCCATACCAATGATCAGTCCGTTCACATACCATGGGCCACCATTCAAAACCTCGTCAACCACCTCAGATGAATTGAACGAACAGAGTATCCAGTCCAATCCAATTCAGGTCAAATGAAATTTGCCGTAATGGCTCCATTGTCTCCTCAGCTCCAAACTGCAAACTGAAAATGACACTTCATTACCCAAAACTTTTAGTACTATCGAATTCTTCAATACTTTAGAATTCTCTGCCTCTCTTTCCACATTCAATCTGACCGCCACTCCGTCTTCAGAAAACTCCATCCGTTCTCTGTCAAATGTAATCTTGATTGGCTTCGACTTCGACCAGGCCTCAACAACTTCATTCAATCCTTTCAGAGGAACATCCTTCCGGGTTTCCAAGGAACCAGATCCATCATCAACATTTCGTCCTTTCTGAGTATCAAGAACCTCAGAAAAATTTCTCACCCGTAAAACCAAATTCTTTGAAGCCGAAGATTCAACATTCATCCCAGGAGTGCATTCAGTCATCATCTCCTTCCGTGCGGCCAGATCATCCACCATCACATTTTTTCCTTTACCTTCAACCTGTTCTTGACGGATCAAAGGCTTAGGTCCATCCCTAATCACTATCCCATTAGATCTTCTATCATTGGACCGAACAGCACCAGACGACCGTGGAGGATTCATCGAAACTGATTGAAAACTCCGGTGATCCACCGGCGCAGTCGTCGCCGATCGCGGAAAAACCCGCGAAAACCGATTTCAAAACAAGGCGGCAAACTTTCTCTCTCTAGAATTTGAACAGGACGTTCTCTCTCTCTCTTTATCTACTTCACTGATGCTCTAAATTATTCAAGAAACTGATATGCATACTATCATTATTCACAAAATCATTGGAAAAAATAATAACATCATGAGCAAAACATAAATAAGAAATAGCCAAACCATCTAACATTCTAAAGTAAAAGTTCTGGTGAGTTTTATAAAGGTGCATAATAGCTCTAGAGAGATACTCTGCTGCTATTATGAATAGAGCAGGAGAGATACGATAACCTTGTCTAATATCATGTGTGGATTAAAAAAAAAATCATTGCTTTTTCCATTCAAAATAATAAAAAAATAAGAGCCTTCAATACAATTTTGGATTAAACTAATAAAAGTAGAATTAAAACCAAAAAGTTGTAAAATGTGATACAAAATCTTCCAGTTGATGTTTTCATTGGCTTTAGCAATAACTTATGTTACCACCTCTCACTTTGAGGTCCTGGTCTTGAATGATATCTTGAGCCAAAAGGATGTTATTAGTAATAGCTATACCTTTAAAAAAAGCCAATTTGGTAAGGAGAAATAATTTTAGAAAGAAAAGGGGATAATCGATCCATCGGGATTTCAAAATCAGTTTACTAAAGAAAGAACATAGATTAATAGCACGAAAGTCATCCCATTTCTTAATAGCCACTTTCTTAGGAATAAGTACAATAGAAGTACTAGAAAAAAAATTAGGAATAGAATTACCCTTAAATAAATACAAATTACCAGTATATAAATCTTCACAAATAATAAACCAAGCTTTATGAAAAATATTAGGTGTAAAACCATCAGACCCATCCACATAATCAACATTCATATAAAAAACAATCTTCTTGACTTCCTCCAGTGAAGGTAAAAGGGTAAGAGTAATGTTGTACTCCTTATTAATGACGGAGGCAATAAGATCAGGTTGGTCAACCAAATGTGGATCAAATTGTTTATTAAAAATCTTAGTGAAATGCTTAGCAACTGACTTAGTAATTTTCTCCTCATTCTCAATAATCACATCATTAAGCTCAATTTGATGAATAAAAATGTTCACTCTTTTCTTCTTATCCAAAGAATGGAAATATTTAGTATTATTATCCCCTTCAATAAGATGTTTAGAAGTAGGTGTTTGTTTCTAATAAATCTTCTTCTACTCTTAAAGTTTAAATAATGAATTCTTTGCCTCTTTTAATTTAATTAAGTTAAGTTTAGAAGATTATTTTGGCTAATTATCTCATAGGAATTAACTTTCTCCTCAACATCTAAAATATTAGTTAAAAGGTCTTTTAAAGCATTTCTTTTCCACCAACTAAGTTTACACTTAAGTCTTTTGAGTTTAAGTCACAATCTAGTCATCCCAATATAATCATTGTCAGGATGAAGAGGAGCCTCCCAATTCTCTTTGACTAAATTGGTGAAGGAGTTATCTAACAGTCACATATTTTGAAATCTAAAAGTATGAGAAGAGCCATGTTGCCAAGATTTGATACCAATTAGGAAAAGAGAATGGTCAGAACAAGCTTTGCTTAAATGCTCTATAAAGGTGTTATTACTATAATTAATCCACAAATCATTAAAAAAAACTCCATATAAACTTTGCCACATGTTACCATAATTCCATGTAAAAGGATTGCTGGTGAAACCAATATCAGCAAGATTACATTCCATCATCAAGTTGTTAAAATTTTCCATAGCTTGATAAATAGGGTTAGATTCGCCAAACCTTTTAGAAGGGTTGGAAATAATATTAAAATCTCACCCAACTAGCCAAGGAGAAATAATTAAGCCACTAAAACTAGAAAGCTGATACCAAAGATTCTTTCTCGAAATGCAAAATGAAGAAGCATAAATAAGAGAAGCATAGAAATTGAATTGCATAAACTCAATTTTACAATGCAACACTTGAGTAAAATCACCAATGACTTCAAGGCTCATTGGATATTTCCAAAATATCCAAATTTTGTTAGAAACATTAGCCACACCTTTGATTAAAACCAAGGATTCTAGCTGTCTCGTTCAGTTTGGAAACATAAATAAGATGTTCTAATAAAATAAAGAAATAAACATTATGAATATAGCATAAATTCTTAAATCTAATCCTAGTAGAGGGGAAACCAATACCCGTAACATTCCAAATAATCAACTTAATCATTGATTTGCAATTTGTTAAATGTTTGAGAATGAGTACTTCTAGGATATTACACTTTTAAATTTGTCATTTTCTTATTTTCTTTCTTTTAACTGCAATGAAATCATGCTCTACATTGCCAAAATCTTTATTAATACTATAATTACCAAAAGCAACATTATTATTAGGAGAGAGATCCTTAATACCGTCAACCAGATTATTGCCATTCCATTGAAGAACAATACCATTCGCCATGCTATTAGCTTCCTCCTGCATTTCCACCTGCATAATTTCTCCATTTTCCAAATTTCCTTGTGATTCAACATCCTGGACATTCACAAAAAGATGAGCTGAATTTATAGAAGTCTTTCCCATAAAATCTAAATCAGATAAATGTTTATTAATTTCACTTTGTAAATAATTAACAGGAGATGTGCTAGTATGTTTAAAAGAAATTACAACCATTTGCTTGTAAACATTTTCCATACCATTATTGACAGGATTAAGAGATTCAACCATAGGGTGGGAAGAGTCATGGAAAACTCCCTCAACTTATTTGTGATTGCAAGTATTAATTTTAATGTCATCTCCACCAAGTCCTAGTTCCATAGAGACGATAAAATCATTGTCAGCATTGTCATGCTTAACATTATTCTCCTAGGAAGGGTCAGATACCGGGTTCATTTGCTACACTTGGTTAGTATCCTCATGAGGTAATTGATCAACAAAAATATTTTCCCCTTTAGTTTCTTTAGACTTTTCATCATGGTTGTGTAAATGAGGGTGTAGAATAAACTAATCCAAATTATTGTGTCCATGCATTTTATAATGGCTACAAAAGATAGGCAACTTTTCAAATTCAACTTTTTACTGATACCCATTAACCTCCAATCCAATCCAGAGTTCCTTCAAATGTGTCTTCAAAATATCCATTTCCACCATAACACGTACCACAGACATATGTGATATAATCACAGTAGCTAGATCCATCTATAAGGATCTTCCAAAGATGGATCCTAAAGAAAATAATATCTGATAATTAAAAAGATGCAACCTTAGATTAGGAAAAGATATCCAGACTGATGTTATTTGTGATTCTTTTCTAATGTCAAAATCAGGAGTTCACTTGAGTAAACACATTTGACAACCCTGAATATAATATGCTCTTATAGAAAAAATATGTGACTATAATCTAAATTGTTTGAAAGTTGTATTGCGATATTTCGCTAGTCTAGAAAGCCAACAAAAAAAGTTCTAAAGAGTTTTAGAGAAAGAAAATTGTTTTGGTTAATGTCCAAATTCGGTCTTCATAGCATAAACTTTCCAGCCAAAGTAATAGCAAAAGGGGCTGCAATTTGTGAAATAACTTTATTGTCAAACATTAAAGCTGACATACCCTTGAAGGAAGCTTGAACCAAATCCGGCTTTGAGGAAGAACGAGAAATACCACCCGCAAGGACATCTTTAAAAGAATGAGATATACCATCAACATTTGATGACATCCAAGAGTTCTATGATGACAGCATTGTCATCGCCCAAGCCCCATAGGAAATCTAGAAAGCAACAAAACAAAGCTAAAAAAATCAAAATGCAACCAATGAACAAAAAAATCCAGAGAAGATCAATCAAAAAGGATCCACGAATGGCAATAGGAGGCTCCGAGAAGAGAACTCTAGAGTCGCCTTTGTATCGCCAGAGCCAGAGAGCACGATGAAAGCTAAATGTTTTTGAAACCCATAGATATTCTTTTTTTTACCCATAAAGATTCTTTTTTTTTTTTAATTTCTTTATGGATTCTTGTTAAGAGTACGTATAATTTCTAGGTTAAATCTTCACCATGGAGATTGGATTGCTCAATTCAAGCCTTTCGAAGATTCAAATATCCAGGGAAATTTTTTGACATGTGGTACGTGTAAATTATGTATTGTTTTAAATATTTTTTTTTAGTGAAAATGCATTATATTAGTTGTGTTTGTTACAGGAAAACTCAAAAAGGATCTGAAGAGCTTACAACATTATGACATCCAACGAAAACACCCCCATAATGCCACCTTTAATAGTAGTGAGATGTTATAAATCCAACATCGCAGTTCCAAGTTATTTATTTTCTCATGCTATAGTGTTAACAAAGACATCATCGTAGCATTTAATTCCAGCACCACAGTGCCAAGAAGTTAGCTTGGTAGTGCCAGATTCTCTATTTTAAATGCCACAACCAATAATGTCTTACACTTTGGTGCCATTTTTTGCACTCACGCACTCAGTGATTGAATGTAAATAGTACCATGCCATTGCAGTTGTTACTTCCAAGGGTTATATTCTATCAGTGAAGAGACATGACTATTTACTAAGTAACTAATCTACATCAGCAAGCGCCACGGTGGTGCAAAAGTTTTAGTTTTAAGGTGTTAGTTCACTTCAAAGGGGTCGTGATGCCACTCTTTCATGCGGCATAGTACCCGATGCATTTTTGTGTTATCATAAAAATAGTTGTGATGTTATATTTGTAAGGGAGTTTAGTAACTTGTGTAAAATTTTGTATTTCTTAAAGTACTTCTCTAGTTCCCTCTTAGAGAAAAATCTAAGGGAGATTAGGGAAGTATAAGATACAATCATTTTGCATATTTACCTCATACTTCTTGAAGAAACTCTATAAGTTAAGGGAGAAAGTGTATAGGAGACACTTTGTTATCCTTTCTTGTGATATCACTCTCTTGTATTTTCATTCTTCTAAGAGTTTAATGAAAATGAGTTTGCTTGTTATTTATTCAATATTTGGCTAATTCTCTTATTTTTTTATTGATGATGCAAAGTGCATGTTAAGTACTAATAAAGAATTTTCTTATAAATTTTAAATAATATTTTTAATACTATCCCATTCTTAATTTAATGCATATAGTGGTCATATACGTAATTAAAATATAGTGTGACTTATAGCCTCAATAGAAGAATGCAAGAACAATCAGGAATGTAAAGATAGGATGTTTGCATGCCTAGACATAGGATGTTAAATGTTCTAGATTCTTAAGGGGATACCATAACTATAGGAGGTCAATAAATATCTTTTTCACCCTTATAAGTTTGATAGAATTCTAGGGATGTATATGCTCTAAATCATATAAATAATTAAGAGTTTAATTAGGAAAGATATGAAATTTACACTTATATATCCAAAATACTTAAATTAAATATTATATCTAATATTTTTATTATTTTTTTCAGTGATAGAATCTCCATAATTATCATTTTTGTTTCAGTAGAGTAATAATTATAAATAGAGTAAATAATAGTAGTATGTTGTAAGTAAGCATACTTCCTTGTGGATTCAAACTATAATAATTTTATTACTTGAATCAACATGTATTCTTATGTATATTAAGTGGGGTTTTATTAATTTTTTATCAATGAAAACCTAAGCATTATTTGGGGGTGATAGAGCCATAGATTTTTAAATAATTTAAAAGCTCACTCCATAGCCCCCATCAACATGTCAAAGAAATCCCCAAAAATGTTCCATTTAAATTTTAGCCCATGTTAAATTTTATTTAGTGAATAATTTCATAAATACCCTAAAGAGTATTTATGAAATTACTTTTAATTTATTAGAAATTAGGGTTACATTCAAAGGCCTTTTAAAGTACTCAAGAAAAATCCATAGAGCCTTGACACACATGATTTGGTTAAGTTATGAATTTTCTATGATCTATATATTTTTTTAAACTTTAATTACAGATTTACATAATTAATGACTATTTGTATTGTTCTTTAACACACAACCACTTCCAATTAGTGGGAAATGATTACTAGAACCATGGCATCAAAGCACAATACTTGGCTTGATAAAATTAGCAATTTGTATTAAAATTAATAGCTCTGATTTGGTCTTCAACCTCTTGTAGCCAATATAAGCCATAGGGAAATTTTGGCTTGATTCATGAGCTATAGTTCTCCAAATATGATGATATGAAATCCCAAAGCTTCATTTGGACAAGAACTTCACATCAGATGACTTGATACATATAGTGTGAAGGTTTACTTCATAATAGGTCGGATTTACTTCATAATGGGAGCTAGGGATTATAAAACACCTCTAATCCATGGGGAATTATTCTTGAATTTAGTTCGATCATACTCATCTCCATCTTTGGAACAAGTCTCCTTTAGATGAATATTTAGGCTTTAATTTTGGTCATGTCAGATAACGACCAACCATAAAAATTGTTAGGGATAGTCTAAGAGAGGCTAAGGTAATATTTTGGAGTGTTTGGGCTCATGTGCCTACTTGGTTAGGTAATTTAAGGTGAACCCATATTATTTGCCACTATTTCTTGATTGTTCCAACCACCTCATACCAACACATGGCCTTAGATAATGTGGCATGATGTTTGGAAGATTCCCAAACACAATGTTAGGGTTAATTGGCCATAGTCCATTTTGGGTTTGAAATATGGTTCAAGATTTTTGGTTTTGGAGACTTTGAGTCAGAATAAATTGCTAACCCAGATCAACCCACTGGTCAAGATGACTAAGGTTGATGCATGGGGTGTAGGGGCACCTATTACAAGTGTCAATTTAGGAAAATTCTATTTATGTTCAATTTTTGTTTAAGTGAAGACTCTCTTTATTTGTTTTGTTATCCCAATTGGCTAGCCCAATTTATGTATGAGTTCATCAGGACCAATTTGATCTCGTACTTGTGATATGATGGTTGATAATTGTCCAATTATCAATCACATAACTCCCAGTCCAAGCTCTAGTCCAATTTTAAATCCCATACTCTAGGTAAACTTTTAAACAAAGCCTAATCATGTTCAATAAATATCAACCATTCATTTATTTTTATTGCTATGAATAATTCAATATTCAATCAACCACTTCCAAAAATCTGTTCAAATTTAGAAATCCAGGTTAAAATCCATGGCATATGGGCCTGGTTCTGAAACCCTTTTGAGATGGTTTCTCAATCCCCTTGAAATTCAGTTAATGACCTATGATTCCTGATCTATCAGTTGCATATTGATCAAGAATGTCCCTATTGTCAACCTTACAAATTTGAGATCAATTTAACACTTCTAGCCCCAAAAACTAAATTGATTCCCAAAGGCTGCAAAATCATCAAATATTTATAGCCTATGCCACTAACCCCTTCACTTTATGGAATTTGACCTTGAGGCATTCCCGAAGACCTTTGACCTTGCCCATGACCTTTAATATGACATGTTGACTAGCAAACAACATTTTGCAGACTTGATTTGACTCAGAGATGATTAGGGTTCAAAATGACCAAAATGCCCTTTAAGGGCAAATTTGGACTTTTCCCTAAAACTCAATATGACACTGTCAAATCAATCTTTATAACTTCCTCTAATGCATTAAAGGTGTATTGGAACCAAACCCATGCTTTGGTTTCACTTGGTTGACCAAAATGCCCTTTAAGGGTCCAAATAGTCATTTTGGACCAAATGACCCTCCCAATTCATAAGACCACCTCCAATGCTCTCAAGTGGTCAAATCAAACCTGTTGAGCCCAACCTCAGTCCCTAGTCTGACCAAGTTAAGTGTGGGCTCCGAAAATTCGGCCCCAACCTCCCCGCCGCGTGATTTCTTTTTTATTCGGCGAGGGAGTTTTAACTGAATATAAGTTCCGAGGTAAATTTTGGAAGGCAGATGGGTTTGTAGATAAGACACTACCCAGAGATTTCGTCCTCATTTTGCGAGGACTTTATGATCTGAGATCTGGTTTCCTATAGGCGCAAGCCCCTATAGTTAATTACCCCTCCCGATCACGAGAGAGAACTTTCGATTAAGGCTAGTCGTCGATCAGATACGTGTTATCTGGCACATAGTAGAAGCAATGGGTTTAGGATATTGGTAGAAATTGGATTTGGAAATTGAAGAATTTGGTTTGGAAGATTTGGGAAAATTTTATATTTAAAATAGAAATTTCACTATCGTTCACTTAAAGCGGATGGTGGGGGAATGGATGATGGGCCCGATCAAGATCCCATGGTTCCGTCGTCCCGGGCCATCATGGTCTCTGGTCTACTTAGTCAGAGGAGGTAGTCGACCCAACCTGACAGAAGGATCCTTGTCGGCAGCCATGGGTTGCTTCGTCCAAGGGTACCTTGTAGACCTGGGGTGAATGTTTGTCTAAGGGGACAAATTTGAATCCACCTTAGCTTACAAAGGGCTTTGTGCCCTGTCGATTATATCCTATTGATTCATATCTCAAGGATTTAACGCCATTAAGGAGCGTATTGGCTCTGGCCATAACCGCTATCTGTGGTGCCATTTGGCAGCAAAACCACTCGGTTCAGAGGGCCCTGGGTCATAACCGTTTACCTGCAGTGCCATTTGGCGGCGAAACTGTCGGTTAGAGGACACGTACCACGTCCTTACTGGCAAGAGATTGTTTGAGAATGGATACTAGTGATATTTTCGACTAGGCATTTGGCTCTTTGTGAGCTAGAGTAAATTTTAATTTGTCCGCCTCGGCAAACTGTTGCGGAGGGCAGATGGATTTTGCTTTAAGTGTTGATGGATTTTATTTCATTTTTAAATATTTTTAGAATTTTGGGCTTTTTGTAGAATTTTGGATTTTTGGATTTTCGGATATTTGGGAGACATTTGAAAATATTTGTGAACCCCTCCGGTTGAGATCTTCATTTAATACGGCCATCATCGGGGTGTTTCGGGTCATTTCTCTTTATGTATTGAACCTTGTCAACTCTATCGGCCTGTCGATAGAGGATCAGGTTTCGTAGGCTTTATGCTCTTTGATAGTGAATTCTCATTGTTATAGACCCTGAAGGCCTAATTTGGATGTTTTGAGACAAATATAACGGTCACCACAACCGTATATTTATTTGTTGGTTCGAACCCTGTCGACTTCTATTGACCCATATAGAAGGATCAGTTTCGAACCTGAATTCACTTATAAACCCGCGCAGCATCCCTAGATGTCACGTGTGTACCAATAGCACGCTCGCTGGGGCCCATGCTGGTGATTTTTATACACCCCTGTAGTGTACCTTTGTGTATACAAACTACGGTGCACTTGTGGGGGTATTCTTGGAATAGACGCCTTCTGTCCGCTAATACGAATGTTGCGAATCCGGTGGCGTTGTAGCTTCATGCTACGAGGCGTCTTCATTTTGATGTTGACTCCCTTTCTCAATCACCGGGGAAATTCTTCTGGACTTTGAAGTCTGTTTCTTTGAAGAGAACTCCCTTTGAGGTCATCAGTGTAGTGGACTTGTTATTTCTGATATTTTGCGGATGCCAAGAGTTATTTCCTTTATTCCACCAAGAGGTGTTCTTTTTCGTATATCGGGTTGCCCTTATACCCGACGCACTTATAGGTCTTGATCATCACTGTCGTAGGTGATATTTATACTTGTGTCCACAGTGATTCGTTGTTCTTTCAATACACTGTTGTTATCCACAAGTATACATTTGCATTTGTAAGGGATCCGTACTTGTGCCCATAGTGATTCATCGTACTTGCAACACACTGTTGTTATCCATAAGTATCCATTTGCAAGGGACTTCTGCATCTACTACAACCTCCTGAAAATGTTCGTAGAAGATCTATTGTTTCTGCATCATATCCACCCTTTCACCAATCTCGGGTGGGTCTTGATGTTTGCATCTGTTTGTGGGGACGAATCTTTTTTTCTTTTTACAAGTAGATTATACTTGGAACTCATTTGTCTTCTTGAATTCGGGTCCGAGCTAAGTTTCATTTAGACTCGGGTTCATCGAGTCCACAACCCCCACTTAGTGATGTATAGCATGAGTTCAAGTGCGAGTTCAGCATCTTTATCCGGATCAAATGCAAGACTGAGTCCCTTTGTGTTCTTGAAGGTTCAAGCTTTTACTCAAGTCTTCTACAGTCCGAGTCTTGTTCAAATTTTAGTGTGCTCCCCACTCAGTTCCTTTGAATTTGAGTCCGAATGCATGTTCAAATATTTATTCAAAGTCTTCCAGAGTATTTACAGGCTCATTTTCATGTTCAGATAGACTAGAATTTGAGTTCAATTCTTGATTTTATTTTATTTGAATTTGGTCTTCATAAATCATTTCAATTTTGTTCCGGTCCTTTGCTCGTGTTCAATCAAGTTCAATAGTCCACAAGTCCATAGTTTGTTCATTTTCAAAAGTTCATTGCTCTTTCTTATTCGGTCCAAATCTTTTGTTCTTTTGAGTTCAAACAGGTCCGAGTGTGATCATACATTCACCCAAAATTTTGGCAGCCTCCCGGCGTCTCCCCCGTTTAGGGGAAAACTACGAGAAAACTGGGCCTTCCCACCACGCGCAATAAAGGCGTGTATGGTAGGTGTCCTCGTACGAGGACACCGCGGCCGGGCTCTTTCCTCCCACCACGCGCAATAAAGGCATGTATGGGGCCTTCGGTACCTGTTAAAAAGAAATGCACAGTTTGCTTTCCCTCCGCTCGGGGGTACTTATGAGTGATCCCGCCTCGCCGTAGGTGCCGCACCGGGGTCCCTTCCCACCACGCGCAATAAAGGCGTGTATAGGCGGTTTTTCGGTGTGCCATAAACTTCGAAGAAGGATTTGGCACCGAGGGTCGCTCGCCTACCTTGTCGTAGGTATCGCGCCGGTTGCCCCTCCCACCACACGCAATAAAGGCGTGTATAGGCAGACCACTGACTCGACACGCACACCGAGGTAACAGAGCGAGAAGGGAGGTGACTGTCCGCCTCGTCGTAGGCATCGGACCGGGGTCCCATCCCACCACGCGCAATAAAGGCGTGTATAGGCGGTTTTCCAGTCTGTCATACACGTTAAGGACAGAAGTCTGAGTTCAGGGATTATACCTTTGGGGGCCGACGACGGACTGGCAGCGATGGCTCGTGGGTCGAGGCGGGAGAAGCATATAATTCATTATTATACTTTATTATAAATTATATTAATTATAATAATAGTAATTAAATAATTATTATTAATAATTAATTTCTAATTAACAATTAATTATAATTAATAAACTAATTATAATTATAATTAATCAATGATTAATTATAATTAATAATTAATTAATAATTACTAATTAATTATAATTAGATAATTAATTATTATAATATTTAAATAACTATTAAATATAATTAATAATAATTATAATAAAAATAATAATGGATTAAAATAGGATTAGGGATTTATAGCTTAAACCTCGTATTTACTAAACCCTTCAATTCGGCAGATTTCGGGATTTGGCCGAGGAAGCACACGAAGGGAAGAAAGTTACCTTCACTTCCAGCGGGTTCCCGTTGTAGCTTCTAATCAAAATGTTGAACTTTCGGTCCAACAGAGAGGGGGAGGCGTCGAAGGAGCGTAGCCGCACAGCAACGAAGGAGCCGAAGAAACGCACGGAAGGGAGAAAGTTATCTTCACAGCTGAGCGAGCTCCCTTGCTTCAGATTTAAATGTCGTTACTTCCGATCCTATAGGAGTATCGTTGAAGGAGCAAAGTCGGACACCAACGAAGGAACTGGAGGGGCAGCGGTAGGGAGAAAGTTACTACACAACGAGCTCCCGTTGTTGCTTCCGATCGGAATGGCATAACTTCCAATCCTCCTGGTAGGAGAAAAGGGCGAGAGAGGGATCGGAGAGGAGACGGGGTCGGGAGTCCAGAGAGGCCGAAGGCCTCGTTGCCTCGAGGCTTTTATCGACACAAAACGAGTCGTTCAGCGATCGTGGGGAGAAGTGACGCGAGATCGTGCTGAACGACGTGCGACGTGCAGGGAACGGCGACGACGTGCGATGGCAGAGTAGGTAAGATGTGATTTTTTTTTTGTTTAAACTTTATAGTTCAACAAATGCCCCCCAACAAATGTGGTACGCGCCTAGAACGAGCCACGTTTGTTGCATACTGATTGACCCTGTGGATCTCTAGATATTTATTCTAGATGTCACACTAGGGTTTTCATTTAGTGGATTTCCAAAATATGTTTGGATGTCACACTACTTTCTTTTAGTGGATCCCCAAAAGTTATTTGGATGTCACACTGAGATTTTTTTTAGTGGATCTCCAAAAATTATTTGGAAGTCACACTATGATTTTCGTTCACAGATCTCTTGGATGGTTGATATCTTGTCTTTGTAGATTGATGCTAATTGATAGCATCACTCAAAATTCTTTCATCATCTGGTTATATATTGATAGAATTTTAAATATTTATTTGGGGATCTCGGCATGCAGTGCGATGTCGACCCAAATAAATATTTAAAATGCCCCCAGTCTTTAGGGACATTTGTAGATGTCATCAAGGCGCTCAATCTGCAACTTTTGCTTGAGTCCTGAGACTTTGATTCCTTCTGTCCTATGCTTTGTGCTGCGGACTTGGTGAAGGGTTATCTGATTTGTCTTTACTGACTTGTCAGAAGATTTGTATGCCTTCTGCCCTTTGCTTCTAGCTTTGGCGGGCTTGTTGAAGGGGTAGATACTGGTGACCTAAATCCTTAAACTTGTATTAGGGCAATGGCTAAAAGTCATCGGTCCAGAGCTTTGTGCGTAACGGACTTGTTGATGACGAAATCCTTTTAGTTCAGCCTAAGGCTTTTCATGAATTTTAGGATAGTTTTCTTCGGTCCTTTGCTTTGAGCTTTGACGGACTTGTTAAAAAAAAATTCCTTCGATCCTCGCTTTGTGCTTTACGGATTTGTTGAAGGATTTGCAGGTTTTGGATTCAGTTGATAGTACCGAACATATGTAGTAACTTGATCCTTAATCACTTGAGAAGACTTTAATCTGAGTCACTTGAGTTAATCAGATCGGGAGAGCTGGGATTTGACAGCTCTTTGTCCTCTGGTTGCTGAGATGGGGGTTCCTCTACTACGACCGTTCTTATGGCTTGTTGAGTAGATGGAGCTGCTAGCGATCCGGCCATATTTGGGCTTGTTGGATCTGACCTCTTACACCCATTCAGGCATCAGACTTGAGCTATGGGAATTGTGCTTCCCAATGCTGATTTTGCTGAAGTTGACAGATATGGAGTCATCCTTCGTGGTTTTGGATTTTGGAGCCTACGAACATTCAGTAGTTGCTCGAGACTCATCTTCCCTTAGAACTTTGATTCTCCGGTCATTTTGGGGAACTTTGCAGACTACGATCACTTGAACTGGTCAAGTCAAATCTATCTTCGTGCTTCCTACAGTCCCTACTGACGGGTTGACGAAGTGGGGGTTCCGCTACTAAGGCCTTTCTTATGGCTTATTGAGTAGACGGAGCTGCCAGTGATCTGGCCATATTTTGGCTTGTTGGATCCGACCTTATACACCCATTCGAACCTTAAGCTTCAGGTTGTCAAAAGACTTCAAGCTTTTCTGGCTCAAATTTGTAGGAGTGTGTAGTTTCAAAAGTCTCTTTCTTGACCTTTGAGTCTTAATTTGTTGGGGAAGGTGTCTTCAACTCTTGAAAGATCACCTGCATATACTTTGGAAAACAAATATTTGTATTCTTTAGAACAAAAGAATATCTGGATTGATAATTTTAAATATTTATTCGGGGATCTCGGCATGCATCGCGATGTCGACCCGAATAAATATTTAAAATGCCCCCTGTCTCGCAGGGACATTTTAGAATTGAATAAATTTGGAATTTTAAGATTTTAAATATTCATTTAGGGATCTCGGCGTATAGCACGATGTCGACCCAAATGAATATTTAAAATGCCCCTGTCTCACAGGGACATTTTAGAGCATAATAGAATTGGAATCTTGAAATTTTGAATATTTATTTAGGGATCTCGGCACGCAGCGCGATGTCGACCCGAATAAATATTTAAAATGCCCCAGTCTAACAGGTGAATTTTGAAATGTACTCTCATGACATAAGAGAATTTCAAAATATGAAATGCATGTGCTAATAATAATGTATGAGAGCATAATACATTAAGCACACCACTTTTTTTTTGGAAAATTTTATGCATAGTATTTCTTCAAGTATCGACCGTTGATCGGCGGCATGGGCTTTTGACCATTCAGATCGATGAGTTGATAAGCTCCACCTTGATACACCTTTTCGATGACGAAAGGTCCTTCCCAGTTGGATACAAATTTGCCACCGACATTTCTATGCGGGATGATTGGCCTTCTCTGCACCAGAACCAATTCTCCTTCTTGAAATGATCAAGGACGCACCATTCGATCAAAAGATTTTGTCATTCTTGCTCGGTAGATCTCCAGGTTCTGCTGAGCTTGCAACCTGATTTCATTGAGCGCATCGAGTTCCTCCATTCTTAGACGAACATTTTATTCTTGAGTCAGCTCATTCTAGACGGCAATTCGAAGGGATGGAAGTTCAACTTCTAGTGGCAGTACTGCTTCAACTCCGAACACCAAAGAGTAAGGAGTGGCTTTGATCGGCGTTTTGTAGGTTGTACGATACACCCACAACGCTTCTGCCATTTTCGTATGTCATTCTCTTTTATTCTTCGTGAGAATCTTCTTCATCAACTTCACCAGCGTCTTGTTGAAAGCTTCTGCTAGACCATTCGCTCTTGGATTGTATATTGACGAGTATCACCAATCCATTTTGTGCCGATCAACGAACTTGTAGATTTTTGTACTTTTGAAAGCAGTTCCATTGTCTTAGATTATGCGGCGTGGCACACCGAATCTGTAAACAATATTATGGGTGAAGAAGTTGATCACGTGCTCAGACGTAACTTCTTTGAATGGAGTCGCTTCTGCCCACTTGGAGAAATAGTCGGTTGCTGCCAAGATGAAGCGGTGTCCTGCTGATGACAGCGGATCTATTGGCCCGATAACATCAGTACCCCAGCATTCAAATGGCCAGGATGCTATTGTTGGGTGTAGTGGATTTGGAGGCTGATGTATAACATCACCGTGAATTTGACATTCGTGACACCTTTTTGCGTTATCAATACAATCTCTGATCATGGTCGGCCAATAGTAGCTCATTCTTTTGATTTTGACTGTCATCTTGGAACCTGATTGGTGTGCTCCACAAAGTCCTTCGTGAACTTCTGCCACCACTTTATTAGCTTCTTGAGTCCCTAGGCATCTTAGCCATATTTGATCGAAAGCACGTCGATACAATGTGTTGTTGACAAATGCATATCGTAGTGCTCTCTTTCGGATTTGAGCAGCTAATGATTTGTCTGTTGGTAGTCTACCTTCCTTGAAGTAATCAACGAAAGGTTGCCTCCAGTCATTTTCTTCCTCGATATCTAGGCAATGCCACCATGATTCTGAGGCTTGATTGGACTTGCGCCTTTTCTTAGGAACTTGCTGTTCTTCGGACTGATCTTCAGGATCAACTGGTTGGGAGACTAAGGATTAACTGGAGTTGCATCCTGCTGGCTTGAATTTGGTATTCCCTCTTCCTGCGGGAATTGTAATAATGCTGGCTCTAGAATCCAACGGTTGTGCACCATAATCATTATAGGCCATTCGTCATCCATATTCGCCATTTCTTTAGTCAATTTTGCAAGAGAGTCAGCTTTGGCATTTTGGCCTCAAGGAACTTGAATTAATTTAATAACTAGAATTTGCTTCATAAGCTCAAGAACTCGCCGATGATAACAGGCCAACTCGAACTTGGTAATTTTGTAAACTCCAAGTACTTGTTTTATAACAAGTTGAGAATCACCGAAGATTTGGAGATTTCGAATTCGAACATCGATTGGAATCTCTAATCCTGCTATTAAAGCTTCATATTCAGCTTCATTGTTTGTTCGAGGTTCAGTCAAGCTGAAAGAGAATCTCATTATGCCTCCCTCGGATGCCACGAAAATGAGTCCGATTCCGGCTTGAGCTTTCTCTAGATTTGGAGGCCGAGCACGTTTAATTGATGATGCTCCATCAAAGTACATTTCCCATACTCGTAACATCTCCTCTTCTTTAATATTCATGATCTGCTCGTCAGGTAGATCGTCATTGAGCGGTGAATCAGCAGGTATAGGATGTGCTGCAAGAAAGTCTGCTAGCACCTGCCCTTTCACTACTTTCTGTGGCATGTATGTGATATCAAACTGTAATAGTATCACTGCCCACCTTGCTAAACGACCTGTCAACGCTGGTCTTGTCATCAAGAACTTCAGCGGATCGATCTTTGATATCAAGGTGATTTTGTGAGATAGCATATAGTGGCGGAGCTTCTGAACTGCGAAAATCAGAGCCAAGCAATGCTTCTCAATTGGGGAATAGCGGATTTCTGCTCCTATTAACCTCCGACTGATATAGTAGAGCGCATTTTCTTTACCTTCTTCATTATGCTGGGCCAATAATGCTCCAAGGGACTCTTCTAGCACTGCTGTGTACAGTATAAGAGGCTTCCCGGGGATTGGCGCCGCAAGAATGAGCGAATTTAACAGATATCTTTTGATACTGTCAAATGCTTCTTGGTACTCTTCGTCCCATTTGAAACGGACATCTTTCGTCATCAGTTTTGAAAATGGTTGGCACCTACCCGACAGGTTCGATATGAATCTCTGAATGAAAGCCAGTTGACCTTGTAGGGAACGGAGTTGTCGGAGGTTCTTTGGAGGTGGCATCTCCATGATTGCCTTGATCTTGTTGGGGTCGACTTCAATACCTTGATGTCAAACAACGTACCCCAGGAATTTTCCTGATGATACTCCAAATGCACACTTGAGAGAGTTCATCTTCAGATCATATTTTCTGATTCTATCAAACACTATTCTCAAGTCATCTAGATGGTCTTTTCTATCCATGCTTTTGACGATAAGATCGTCCACATAGCACTCGACCTTTTGATGAATCAAATCATCAAATATACGAGTCATCACCCGTTGATATGTGGCACCAACATTCTTCAAGCTGAATGGCATAACTGTGTAGCAGAATATGCCTATGGGCGTCCTGAACGATGTATGCTTTTCATCTTCGGGCGCCATTTTGATTTGATTGTATCCTGACGATCCATTCATAAATGAGAACATGTCGTAGTTTGACGTATTGTCCACCAGGAGTTCGGATATAGGGAAAGAAAAGTCATCTTTTGGGCATGGGTCCGGTTTGATTACTAATTTGTGAACTGCTACGTTAGGGGATAAGCCAGGCATCTAAGCATACGTCCAGGCAAAACAGTCCCTGAATTCACAGAGAAGTTCTTTTATTTCTTCTATTTGATCTCCTGGTAGGAGAGAACTAATGAAGGTTGGGCGAGGGTCTTCCTCAGTTCCCAAGTTGACTTCTTTTAGCTCGTCCATCATAGCAGCTTGTCCACCATCTTCCAATTCTTCTGGTGCAGGCTTGGCCTCTGCGGGCTGCTCATCATAATCATCAGTCTCGTATGTCTCTTCAGCAATATCATCCTCAGATTCAATTTCCATGCATGTGATTGCCCGGCAAGTCTCTTTTCGTAGAAATTTTCTTTTGATGAATCCAATACCTTTATATGCATCTGTATCCTTCTGCCGTAACGGACGCGGACTCCTCCCATACCAAAGGCCCAAACTTGTACGAAGTTGTCGCTTGGTGGTAGGAATATTAACTTGTTTTCGTAGCATTCTTTGAATATTTTTGGTATTGAATCTAGGTAGCCTTGTAAGAAATAATTCCTCGGAGTCGAGAAGCATGCAATCTCAGTCATGATTCTCCTCTTCACGAACTCCCATGGAATATAACACATTCCCTAGCACAGTCCCATTTTTAAGGGGAGGCAGATAGAGGGTGGCGAGTTCTTCGACTTTATGCAGCTCGTGTGAAATGAGTTTTTTGAAATGTTGCAAGGGAACACGTGTGACTACAAGTACGCTATCTGAAATTGACAGACTGCCTATTCTTTTGGAGAACACACTCTGCACTGAGTTCATATAGATTGAGTCGTAGTCATAATCAGCATTTAAAAATTCAACATGCCTACTCCATTCATCTGTGAGTTGGCACACTCTTCGAGATTTAGCAGGAGTAACATCATCTTCATCTATGTCACTCCCAAGATGAGGTACATGTTTCTTTTCTTTGGGAATGGTCGGTGCCTTGGGAAGAGTTGGCGCTGCCTTCTTTCTCCCCATTTGCTTCTTCTGACCTTCCCGTTCAGGTCGCTTTGCAGTCTTTGAATTTGATGCTTTAGCTTCAAGAGAACTTGATGACTTTTGCTTCTTTGGCATGAAGTACTTAACATCTTCATAAACTGTCACTTCAAGTACTACAAAGGGCTGAATATCACCAAAATTTCTGAATTCTTCTCCTTCTCTAAGATACTTCATGCACTGGTGTAATGTTGAAGGGACAACATCGTATTCATGCAGCCAGGGGCGACCCAATAACGCCTTGAATGAAGTGTCCGCATCAATTACATGAAATTTGGCTTCCGTATGGAGTTCTCCAAATACAAGAGGTAGCATAAATGATCCAAGGATTTTCTGCCATTTCTCATTGAAGCTGTGTACCATCAACTTATCTTGCCCAAGATGTTCCACATCGAGGCACTGTGATCTCAGTGCTTTAAGACTCATGAGATTTATGGAAGATCCAGGATCGATCAAAATTCGACTGATCATCATATCATCGCTCTCTGCCATAACATAAAATGGGCGATTGTGATCTGCCGTTCCAAGCATCATATCATCCTCTGCAAAGGTGATAAGGGACTCATTTCGAGCTTGCAAGACTTCCGTCAAGTTGCGCTCAGCAAAATATGCCTCATATCTTTCGGGGTCTTTGAGAGCTTGAATCAAAGTCTCTCGAAGGTCTTTAGACATTAGTAAGGCATCATATATGCTGAGTTGCGCTGGGATCTTCCTCAAGTGGGATAAGATATTGTAATCTATCTCCTTGGATGAAGTATCTTTCTTCTTGGGATCTTCGAGAATAATATCTTCATTGATAACTATCTCTTTTCCCTTATCTTTATTAGGGATCCCTTTCTTTGGTGGAGGCAGTAGTACCTTGCCACTTCTCAATTGTACTTAGGCCACCTCATCTGATTCAGACTTGTTTGATGAAGCATTCCCTCCAGAGTTAGCCATTGTTGTGTCTGGAGATTCATCTGTAGACTCAAAATCGTCTCCCAACTTCACTTGTTTCATTTGCGATTTTATGTTTGGGTCTGAATCTTCATCATCTGGAAAATATAGATCATCTGAACTGAATTCTATTGATGATACCATTAGACAGAACTCAGGGGCCGCTTCTTCAGCGTATTTTTCCCTATCTGATATCTCTGATGTCATAAAGATGACTCGGCACGTCTCTGTAGGAAGGGATTCATCCTCAGCTTCTTCCTTTTCATCTAGTTTAAACTCTTTCATAAAATCACCGAGCTTGATAGGCTTCCTGACAGTCTGGTAATATTCACCCAGACCATCAATAGCCTTTTGAGTTGCAGTCTTCTTTACCATAGGCTTCTTCAACTTGGCTTTCTTCTTAGAAGACATTGGCTTTGCTTTACCAGATTTGGATGAGCTAGCTTGGCCAGGTTGCTGTTTAGAGGTGATGCTTGTGACATAGGAACCATTTTAAGTTCAGTACTGGCTCAGTAGAGGACTTCCACTTGACACCAGGAACTCCTTCTAGCTGTTTCAGCACTTTTATTGTCTTCTTGGAGACCACAGTCTCCCATTGCTCCTCTTGGACATATTCTTTTGTTGTTGTTTCTTTAGACGGGAGTACGGAAGAGGATGTGACTACCCGGGTGGATTCCTTTCTGGGATGAACTAACACATTATCTGATAATATTAATTCTCCCCTCTTGTACATCTTTTCTAGCCAATCTTTGAAGACATAACAATCTTCAATTGGATGGCTAACTACCCGATGATATGGGTAGTAGTTTGGGTCGCCACTGTGTTTGGACTCTTCAGGTCTTTTGCATTCTGGCAACTCCAGACCGTTCTTGAGTGCTTGTCAAAATAGTTTAGCGACACTCTCCCTTTTAAATAAATATTCTTTATTCATTTTCTCCTTGAGGGAGGGGAACGTTCTATCACCAGTTCCGATTATTTGCCTCTAGCGCTCTCTTCCACCAGGAAAGGCTCGAGATTTATCATTTTCTCGAAGAACCAGCTTTGGTTGAGGATTAGGATTGTAAGCCTGCTTTGGCTTTTCTTCATACTGCATAGGCTGCTTTCCTTTATCCACGTTATATACTGCCTTTTTGCCTTTATCAGGCCAAGAAGGAAATGCGGAGTAGACATTATTTCTCCTAGCATCAGGCACCTTAGCCTTTTTGGGTTTATCAGGGAGGCTTTCTGACTTTAACAAGTTCAACTTTTCAAATTTTGCCACCCTGTCTAATAGATCTTGGAAGGTAGTGATTGAAGCCATGCACAGAAAGTGTTGCATTTTATCATCAATGTTCCCTATCAACAATTGGACCGCATGCTCTTCTTCCAATTGTTGCTCTCACTTCATGCTGAGATTACGCCTGCGTGTTAGATACCTCGTCACTGATTCATCCTTTCTCCTTTTATCAAGGGCAAGATCAGCAATGGTTGTCTTCTCAGTTGCACTGACGAATCTTTTTATGAACAAGGCCTCCAACTCCGCGAAGGTCTTCAGAGAATAATTCGGCAGTTCGGCATACCATTCAAAAGCAGTTCCACTCAAGCTGCTCACGAATTGCCTGAATAACAGAGCATCATTACCTCCTGTATTTCCACAGGTTGCTTTGAATTGCGCCAGATGTTGTCTGGGATTTTTGTTGCCATCGAAGATATTGAACTTCGGCACAAAATATCCCTTTGGATATGGCACCTGATCGTACTCTGCCGGGTACGGGCGACCTTTTCCTACTAGCTTCTCTACCTGTTCAGCTGCTATAATAACCTTAATCTTTTCACTGATTAAGCCTTCCAACTGCGATGCAGTTACAGGTTCAGAGGCACTCGCCACATTTTGTGGAGTATACTGACGGGTAGGATCATCATTCTTATCGTCACCTTCAGGTACACCTTTCACTCCTGAGACTTGAGGTGCTTGAGAATTTTGAGGATTAGCAGCTTGGTTGATGGGTTGAGCTGGTGCAGGACCTACAGAAGTTGTCTTCTGCATCATTTCCATCATGGTCGTCATCTAAGTCATCATCTCAGTCATTTTATCATTTAACTTAGAGATCTCTTTATCTTTTGCTCTCATATGTCGCCTCATTTGTCGTCGCATATCTGCGAGTGTAATATTTTCAGCGGCGAAGGGATTTTCTCCAACTTCTTCTTCTTCGTCTCCATCTTCTGAGGAGCGAATACTTCGGCTGGCAATGGATCGAGCCCTATGGCGACGGCGATAAGCACGTTCACGTAGTTGTGATTGCTGGTCATCTTCATCACCATCGTCATCTTCCTCATCAACATCGACGTGGCTGGCCATACGAACCACCTCGATCTCCATAGTGTCATCCTCGTCATATTCTTCTTCTTCTTCTTGTACCTTAATTTCTGAGCGGCGTCGCCACTGAATTTCAGGTTCTTGGCTTGGAATAAGCACTTCTTCGATCCGTGGACTACGATCGAAGTGAACTTCCTCTTTGGTTGAAATAGGAGAATGACGGGATCTCCTGGAAGACTCTCCAGAATGTTGACCGTCAATATAATTATCGTCATTATGGGCCTTCTATTGGACCCATCTCTGTCGAGTTTTGTTAGCAGGGGCGGATCTCCGGGAGGCTGTTCTGGATGTCACGCGTGATCTATCTTTTTTTCCAAGGTATTTTCTCTTCGAGGCTTCGGCCTCCAAACTCGCTTCCCTTTCCATCGGGACCTTTCAGCGGCAGATCCCCGAACATATGGTTTAGGTGTCACGCCCCGATGCTCACCGCGTGGAGCTTTTTGTCGGTAATCCCTTCTTTCAACTATCACAGCAGATGACAATCTATTTCTTGGAGGAGTTCTTCGGGCCTCAACAATTAATGGCCGCTGGAACTTCTTCTTTATTAGCCCTCTTTCTTTAACTGTCTTCAGAACTCGATGAACCCGAGCAGACAGACATTCGGGCTCTCGTATCTTCTGAGGGGTTGGAGCTTCAAGTTGACGCTCCCAGAAAGATTTCTTGAGCTCACCAGAAGAGCTGTTTCTTTTTACCCACTTCAGATTGGAGAACTTATTTTGAGTGAGAATATTGATCTCTGGTTCTGGTGCTGGCAAGTTGGAGGGATGGACTGGTACTGTCAGCTGCTGAGCACGTAGCTCCGCATTTCTCTTCCTCCTCTGCCTTCTATTGAGCCTTCCTCTAGATGAGGAAGCTTCAAATTCATACCTCCCAGGTGCAATAGGCTCTCTGGGTAGGGCGGTGGTGTTTGCAGTCACCACAGAAACTTTATCCCCAGTAACAACCCTATTTGCAATAAGGGTCTTGGGTTGAGACAGTCTCTTGAACACATAAGTTCTTCCTTGGACAGCGCCTCTGGCAACAGTCCTTGCAGAGTGAGACCTTCCAAAAAATTCTTCAGAGTTTACGCCATATACAGGGACGGCTGCAACCCTTGCAGTGTCTGCTGAGAATTCGAGCCCACTAAAGTGGATGGTGGCTCCAGTGTTTCCAGTTTCAATCACAGCGTTTGCCAGCTGGATCTTAGCTCCTAGTCCCAGTTGGACGGTCATCGGTGTGTCCTGCATTTTCATTCTGTAAAAATGAAAGGCAAGAGTTAGTGATCAGAATTGATACATCACCCCACGCTTTCATAACAAAGAAATAACACATAACAAATGATAGAAGCAGGAGAGTTAGCATGGAATTAAAAACCCTGCTAAATAAATTTCCATTGATCTTATTTAAAAGATTCATTTTTGGGATCTTTTAGTGATGGATTTTTGGACATAAGGACCAAATGTCACATCCTGATGTTCACCATACATAGCTCAATATCATCATCATTTTCATTTTTTTTACTGTTACTATAGCATTTAGACAACTAGCCAAAGATGGAAAGAGAAACCAATCCCCAACGGAGTCGCCAGAAATCTGTGGGCTCCGAAAATTCAGCCCCGGCCTCCCCGCCGCGCGATTTCTTTTTTATTCGGCGAGGGAGTTTTAATTGAATATAAGTTCCGAGGTAAATTTTGGAAGGCAGATGGGTTTGTAGATAAGATACTACCCAGAGATTTCACCCTCATTTTGCGAGGACTTTATGATCTGAGTTCTGGTTTCCTATAGGCACAAGCCCCTATAGTTAATTACCCCTCCCGATCACGAGAGAGAACTTTCGATTAAGGCTAGTCGTCGATCAGATACGTAGAGATACGTGTTATCTGGCATATAGTAACAGCAATGGGTTTAGGATATTGGTAGAAATTGGATTTGGAAATTGAAGAATTTGGTTTGGAAGATTTGGGAAAATTTTATATTTAAAATAGAAATTTCACCATCGTTCACTTAAAGCGGATGGTGGAGGAATGGATGATAGGCCTGATCAAGATCCCATGGTTTCGTCATCCCGGGCAATCATGGTCCCTGGTCTACTTAGTCAGAGGAGGTAGTCGACCCAACCTGACAGAAGGATCCTTGTCAGCAGCCATGGGTTGCTTCGTCCAAGGGTATCTTGTAGACCTAGGGTGAATGTTTATCTAAGGGGACAAATTTGAATCCACCTTAGCTTACAGAGGGCTTTGTGCCCTGTCGATTATATCCTATTGATTCATATCTTAAGGATTTAACGCCATTAAGGAGCGTATTGGCTCTGGCCATAACCGCTATCTGTGGTGCCATTTGGCAGCAAAACCACTCGGTTCAGAGGGCCCCGAGTCATAATCGTTTACCTGCAGTGCCATTTGGCGGCGAAACTGCCGGTTAGAGGACATGTACCACGTCCTTACTGACAAGAGATTGTTTCAGAATGGATCCTAGTGATATTTTCGACTAGGCATTTGGCTCTTTGTGAGCTAGAGTAAATTTTAATTTGTCCGCATCGGCAAACTATTGCGGAGGGCGGATGGATTTTGCTTTAAGTGTTGATGGATTTTATTTCATTTTTAAATATTTTTGGAATTTTGTGATTTTTGTAGAATTTTGGATTTTCAGATATTTGGGAGACATTTGAAAATATTTGTGAACCCCTCCGGTTGAGATCTTTGTTCAACACGGCCATCATCAGGGTGTTTGGGATCATTTCTCTTTATGTATTGAACCTTATCAACTCTATCGGGCTGTCGACAGAGGATCGGGTTTTGTAGGCTTTATGCCCTTTGATAGTGAATTCTCATTGTTATAGACCTTGAAGGCCTAATATGGATGTTTTGAGACAAATATAATGATCGCCACAACCGTATATTTGTTTGTTGGTTCGAACCCTGTCGACTTTTATTGACCCGTATAGAAGGATCGGTTTCGAACCTGAATTCACTTATAAACCCGCGCAGCATCCCTAGACATCACGTGTGTACCAATAACACGATCGCTGGGGCCCATGTGGGTGATTTTTATACACCCCTGTAGTGTACCTATGTGTATACAAACTATGGTGCACTTGTTGAGGTATTCTTGTAATAGACGCCTTCTGTCCGCTAATACGAATGTTGAGGATCCGGTGGCGTTGTAGCTTCATGCTACGAGGCGTCTTCATTTTGATGTTGACTCCCCTTTCTCAATCACCGGGGAAATTCTTCTGGACTTTGAAGTCCGTTACTTTGAAGAGAACTCCCTTTGAGGTCGTTAGTGTAGTGGACTTGTTATTTCTGATATTTTGCGGATGCCAAGAGTTATTTCCTTTATTCCACCAAGTGGTGTTCTTTTTCTTATATCGGGTTGCCCTTGTACCCGACGCACTTATAGGTCTTGATCATCACTGTCGTAGGTGATATTCATACTTGTGTCCATAGTGATTCGTTGTTCTTTCAATACACTGTTGTTATCCACAAGTATACATTTGCATCTGTAAGGGATCCGTACTTATGCCCACAGTGATTCATCGTACTTGCAACACACTGTTGTTATCCACAAGTATCCATTTGCAGGGGACTGCTGCATCTACTACGACCTCCTGAAAATGTTCGTAGAAGATCTATTATTTCTGCATCATATCCACCCTTTCACCAATCTCGGGTGGGTCTTGATGTTTGCATCTGTTTGTGGGGACGGATCTTTTTCTCTTTACAAGTAGATTATACTTGGAACTCATTTGTCTTCTTGAATTCGGGTCCGAGCTAAGTTTCATTTAGACTCGGGTTCAGCTAGTCCACAACCCCCACTTAGTGATGTATAGCATGAGTTCAAGTGCGAGTTCAGCATCTTTATCCGGATCAAATGCAAGACTGAGTCCCTTTGTGTTCTTGAAGGTTCAAGCTTTTACTCAAGTCCTCTACAGTCCGAGTCTTGTTCAAATTTTAGTGTGCTCCCCACTCAGTTCCTTTGAATTTGAGTCCGAATGCATGTTCAAATATTTATTCAAAGTCTTCCAGAGTATTTGCAGGCTCATTTTCATGTTCAGATTGACTTGAATTTGAGTTCAATTTTTTATTTTATTTTATTTGAATTTGGTCTTCATAAATCATTTCAATTTTGTTCCGGTCCTGTGCTCGTGCTCAATCAAGTTCAATAGTCCACAAGTCCATAGTTTCTTCATTTTCAAAAGTTCACTGCTCTTTCTTATTCGGTCCAAATCTTTTGTTCTTTTGAGTTCAAACAGGTCCGAGTGTGATTATACATTCACCCAAAATTTCGGCAGCCTCCCGGCGTCTCCCTTGTTTAGGGGAAAACTACGAGAAAACTGGGCCTTCCCACCACGCGCAATAAAGACGTGTATGGTAGGTGTCCTCGTACGAGGACACCGCGGCCGGGCTCTTTCCTCCCACCACGCGTAATAAAGGCGTGTATGGGGCCTTCGGTACCTGTTAAAAAGAAATGCAGAGTTTGTTTTCCCTCCGCTCGGGGGTACTTATGAGTGATCCTGCCTCGCCATAGGTGCCGCACTGGGGTCCCTTCCCACCACGCGCAATAAAGATGTGTATAGGTGGTTTTTCGGTGCGCCACAAACTTCGAAGAAGGATTTGGGACCGAGGGTCGCTCGCCTACCTTGTCGTAGGTGTCGCGCCGATTGCCCCTCCCACCACGCGCAATAAAGGCGTGTATAGGTAGACCACCGACTCGACACGCACGCCGAGGTAAGAGAGAGAGAAGGGAGGCGACTGTCCGCCTCATCGTAGGCGTCGGACCGGGGTCCCATCCCACCACGCGCAATAAAGGCGTTTATAGGCGATTTTTCGGTCCGTCGTACACGTTGAGGACAGAAGTCTGAGTTCAGGGATTATACCTTCGGGGGCCGACGACGGACTAGCGGCGATGGCTCGTGGGTCGAGGCGGGAGAAGCATACAATTCATTATTATTCTTTATTATAACTTATATTAATTATAATAATAGTAATTAAATAATTATTATTAATAATTAATTACTAATTAACAATTAATTATAATTAATAAACTAATTATAATTATAATTAATCAATGATTAATTATAATTAATAATTACTAATTAATTATAATTAGATAATTAATTATTATAATAATTAAATAACTATTAAATATAATTAATAATAATTATAATAAAAATAATAATGGATTAAAATAGGATTAGGGATTTATAGCTTAAACCTCGTATTTACTAAACCCTTCGGTTCGGCAGATTTCGGGATTTGGCCGAGGAAGCACACGAAGGGAAGAAAGTTACCTTCACTTCCAGCGGGTTCCCGTTGTAGCTTCTAATCAAAATGTTGAACTTCCGATCCAACAAAGAGGGGGAGGCGTCGAAGGAGCGTAGCCGCACAGCAACGAAGGAGCCGAAGAAACGCACGGAAGGGAGAAAGTTATCTTCACAGCCGAGCGAGCTCCCTTGCTTCTGATTTAAATGTCGTTACTTCCGATCCTACAGGAGTATCGTTGAAGGAGGGAAGTCGGACACCAACGAAGGAACTGGAGGGGCGGCGGTAGGGAGAAAGTTACTACACAATGAGCTCCCGTTGTTGCTTTCGATCGGAATGGCGTAACTTCCGATTTGCCTGGTAGGAGAAAGGGCGAGAGAGGGATCAAAGAGGAGACGGGGTCGGGAGTCCAGAGAGGCCGAAGGCCTCGTTGCCTCGAGGCTTTTAACGACTCAAAACGAGTCGTTCGGCGATCGTGGGGAGAAGTGACGCGAGATTGTGCCGAACGACGTGCGACGTGCAGGGAACGGCGACGACGTGCGATGGCAGAGTAGGTAAGATGTGATTTTTTTTTTAAACTTTACAGGTCAACATTAAGTAAGTCAACCATGATTGACCAGATCAACCATATGCCTTGTTTATATCCAATTGAATATAAAATTAACCATGATTTCCATTAAACTCCTATACCCATCCTTCCAAGTGGTTTGGAACTAATTGATCACTTTGACCCAATCAATAATTGACTAGGTTAACTTAATCCATTTATGGTCAAACCTGACTTACTTGAGACCAATCATTTGGTCTAATGAAATCCAATCTAGCCAAGATTTCCAAGCCTTTTAAATTATTCAACAACATGCCCTAGGTTCCTATCATAACTCAATCTTGGTTAGTTTGATCAAATCAACTTTGAATTTGGTCAGAACCCCCAAGATTTTGGTCAAACCTTTATACACAACCAGTTAAACCTTCTCTAGGCTTTAAGTTCATCCCATTATATACCTTGAACTCTTCCAAACCTTTGATGAGTCAAAGTCAAAACCTAATAGTTTTGACCAATTCAATCTTTTAAAGTTTGGTCAAACATCTACATATGCATGATACTTTGAGTGCATGACTCCAAACCTCTTTCAAATCATTTCAAAACTTTCTAGCCATCCATTGGACTCCACCTAAGTTGCCATTGACCCCTTTGACCGATCAATGGGTCAACAATGAGTTTGGAAAGCTCTCTCAGTTTATTCCATTAACTTGACTCCCCTGGTCAAAACTAAACCCATCCATCTTATTTAAAACTATTCGAAAGTATCACTAAACTCTACCAAACCTGACCCGACTCTTGGCTCAGTCCTTGGCACACGTAATGGTCCCCTCGCGTGTAAGAAGGACAAGCCATCCTTTTCACATGATCTAAAAGTTCCCTGGTGCTATAACAGCCAGGGATAAATGTCATGCATCCATCCAGCCCCTATGAAGGATTTCAGTCGTTCCTAATAGCCCCAGCACCTGTAGTAGAACATAACACGTTGAAGGGCATAGGGGTTCGAAGGATCATCCCAATGCTTTTCTAGGCATAGTCTTATTTCATTTTCAATTTGCAAAGCTCCCTCTGCATCCCCTTCATCATTTCCAATAGTTTGGAAGCTCCCGGCACTAGGCTAGACGATTGACCGAATTCCCCTCCATCCAAATGCTTGGAGTGCACAACCTAGGCTACTCCAGTAGTTCATTTCTTTTATAGGATTTTATGAGGATAGTCTACAAGATCAACTATATCTCCCTTGTTCCAGACCATCGGGTAAACTAACAAATATCCTAAACCCTAGTTTATTTAATAGGTTTTAAAATGGCTCCTCGTATTTCACATCAAAAGCTTTATAATTACTTCCCCATTCTTTTCTCAGCCTTGGTTTACCTCTGTCTAAATATTGGAGTCATTTGATCCACTGTGTCGAGTGTTTGAGTTTGTGAGAAATTTTAGGGCATCATAGGTGTATCTTGAGGAAGACAAAATCCTAGCGGTTGGCTTTTTCTATTTGAATCAAACAACTAAGATTATCCCATTTCATTATCTCATCTGACCAGTCAGATCATCCCCTTAAATGTAGGATCAGATTTTGGCCATTCGTCTGAGATTATGTAAGATCAACGAGCCTGATCTACATAGGATAAGTAACACTGGATCAAATCGTAGCTGTCCATTAGTAATAGCGAGTGATTTATAGCTCAGGTCTAACATGACGTGGATAAGTGAAACAGTGAGTTAGACCTCACCATCTGATTCAAACTACGGCTTCGTTTGGGACGGCTTTTTTATTGCTTTTTAAAACGAAGTTTTAGTTAAAAAATAAAAAAATTTGTACTAAAACCTCGTTTTGGAAAGCAATAAAAAAGTCGTCCCAAACAAAGCCTACATGACATTAGCAGCCTCGATCTTGTTTTGACGTGGAAAAGTAAATGCCAGATCAAATCCGAACCGTTCATCCCAAATCACATGGAATGAATGGCCCATATTTGAGTTAGACATGTTTATATGGATGGGAGTACCAGCGTACACTTGATGTGTGAAAGTGCCTATGCACAGCGTCGCCTATGCACAGCGTCGCTAGCTAACTGTGCTAAAAGTGCAAATAAATCCAAAAGATGCCCAAAACTTCAAAAAATTGTAGAAAATTCCTTTCTTAACAGATTTTGGAGTTGTAGGGCTTTGTGAATTCAAGAAAGTATACACTTTACTTTAGAAATAAAATCAAAATATTTTGATATATGTTTGGATAGCTATTTAGGTTTTACAGAAAAACTCATTTTAATTATAAAGTTTTATGTTATTTTGATCTGAATTTTGGTGGAGGTTTTCTAAGGTCTGTTTCTGATCTTCTGTAATTTTTTCTTGGCTTTTTGATACAACCTTCAGCCAGTTCATGGATTTTAAAGATCTTGTTCATGATTTGACTTAGATCTTTAAAAGTCAATGATCAATCCAAGTTATTTCCAACAATTACATTTTTAGAGCTATATGAGATCAGTGAGGGACCTCCCCTTTTTTATTAGATGAGGTCAAACTATGATTATGCTTTGTTTAGTATATTTTTAACATTAAGATTTTTGGGAGTTTAGTGTTTTGTTGTCTAGTTTGCATAATCATGATCTTAAAATTAGATTGAGCATATTTGAGGATATTTAATAGATTATTTAATCACTTTAATATAATTGAACATTCTCTCTTTGTGATAGAATTTCCAAACTTTTAGGTTGCTTTACAACCTATAGCTTAGGAAATCCAATGGCCTCACTCCATAGAGCATGGGGCTTTCATGTTGTAAAGTGTGGTTGGTAGTATACTTATGCTAAGGCTTAATGACATCTCATTTTGATTCCATATAACCTAAAGACAAGTTAGGACAAAAATTAAGTATGAGGTTTGAGTTGCTTTACAAAATTTATAGGGATTGGGATGTACACCCAATTTGCGGGGGTGAAACCCTTAACATATGAACTTAATGACACAACCTATCCTAGGCTAAGAGTTCACCGATTTTAAAAGTCATTAAGTGATGAATTTAATTAACCCAAGTAAACCCCTTAATTTAACCTAAAATTAAAAAAATATATATAATTAATTCATATTAAATCTAAAAATTTTAAGTAATATATCAAATTAACCAAAATTAAACCCGGCCCCAACATAGAAAAAATAAAAGCTCCTTGATTAGAATTCTAATTTATATTTAATTGAATTTTAAAGAAAAGTCATGATTTAATTATTTAATTAATTAAAAATATTTAAAATTTTCAAAATTTCTTAAATACTTGGAAACACTCCCTTAGGTCATTCTTGAGCTTTGGGAAAGATTTCAAGAAGTTTGGAATTAACTTGGATCAAAAGTACTAATCCATTCTTTGTTACATGAAAATTAGAATTCAATAATTAAGCTAACTTTGAAAAAAATCATAATTAATTCTAGAAAAATCAAATATGACCAAACTAAAATTCATTTAATGTCATTTAAGGTTTAGTATTTTTTTGAAATGTCAAACCACCAGAAATAAGTCAAAGTCCAAAAGTTAATTCTCTGGTCAACCGTAGTTTAAATCTTAGTTAAAACTTCAAAAATTCATAACTTAACATAGAAAATTATAAATTTAGTAAAATTAGAGTCTAGTTACTCATCTTAAGGTCTATTATTTAGGGAAAATAGTTAAACTCCAAAATTCTCTTTAATTTAAAAAGTAAGTCAAATAAACTTCATGGCCCTGGTGTAAACAAAGGTGATAATCATTTACCACATAAAATACACTTTTAAAACGACTTTAAAACATTAATATTTAAATTAAAATTTAAAATCCCCTTTAGCTTCCAACAAATTGAAACATTAGGCAACTCTAATTAACTACCCATCTCAGAACACATCCCAACCACAAAGCCTACTTCACGCACTTTAGATGATTTGTTAGAACAATTGACTCTAGATTTAGGCTAGGCTAGTGTTTATATTTATGAAGTTCTATGCCAAGTTTTCTAAGGCTTTTACTACATGCTAATTAAAAATTTATTAATTGAGTGTTTATTTAATTATGCAATATGTAATTTGATGTGACGGGTGATAGACTACCCTTAGGTTAGGAATGACCTAGTTGCTCACATGAGTTTTTGCAGGCGGCGGTGCTCATATAGCGATAAAATAAAGGAGGAAAAATAAAGCTTTCAACTGACAAATTTTGTATAGGTGATAAAAAATTCTAAGCCCCCTTTAAATTAAAAGAGCATAGCCATACATTGTTGTGATTTAATTTAATGTCAATATATAACAACTTGTGAAAATTTTAATTTTAATTGCCTAGGATAACCATGCAAGGTGTCTTGAACTTTTCTTTTATTTTTGAGGTAATGTGAGATACTACATCTAACTTGGAATTCAAATAGGAGTGAACATTCCTTAGGAGAGAGTTCTCTTCCATTTGGAGGTCCAAGTTAAGATGATTTTGAGAATCCAAAGACAAAAGAAAACACCTATTCGAGGAGAGTTTCTTTTCATTTAAATATTCGGACTCAGTGGATCCAAGGAGCTCATGGTATGATAAAAGAAGAAGAAGTGAAGACAGAGAATATCTTACTCAAAGTTACTTGCGTCAGTCCTAGGATTAGAATTTGAGTAATTGTTAGTGGTACCCAGCCACTTTAATTTCTACAGACTCTATGTTATATTATTAAGTGGCCATTATCACATTGACATTTAATTTATTTAATTGATTGATTTAAATTATTTGTGCTTAGAACTACCGGCTCTTTCTAGCTTTTTTTTTTTTTTTACTACAAGCCTTATTTATTTTAGCTCAGATACATAGAGGCTCATGAGGGTATGCTAAAAACTATTTCTACTCATAATTTAAATAAAAATGTTTGGCTAACATTAAAACTTTGATAATCTAGGAAGTAAGCATGGGACTACTGAGAGTCCTCATTTTTTCATATTAATTACTCCTCTTCCTTGTTAGGAACCTCCTTGCCTGTGGGTTTTGGCATATCACATGACCTATTAGAGTGCAGTTCTATAAAGGGGATGTTGTGCAATCTCTATAATAAAAATAATTTTAAGTTAAAACTACGTCATACTCATTTATTGCATTTTATTGAGACAATTAATATGTATTGCATTAGAAACTAATTTAAAAGAGTTTACAATTCCCTACTTTAATAAATAACCTAAGATTGCATTTTATCCTCAAACCACCTAAGATTGCATTTTATCGAGTCAATCTGCTCTAGAAGTTGGCTTAACTCCTTAAAACTTAATGAATAATGTTCCTACTACTCTTTCATGCAAGGACTATACTCTTGGATTTTAAATTACCTAGGTTCGGGTTACTATCATTAAGTGCTCAAAATTGATTTAGGATCTTGGGAAAATGAAAAATCAAAATCTAATCCCAACTTTTTAATAAATCAATCAACTCAAATTAAAACATCTTGTAATCAAAACTTAAAGACCAACACATATAATAGGTTAATACACTTGTGAATTGTTTCAAAATATCAAAGTGCTTCCTACCTCTTCTCCTTTGATTCTAAAAATAAGTGCTCAAACTTGATCCATTCCTAATTGAGATATCAAATTCACACTTCTTGGTATCACTACTCAAAAATCTAAAAATAAAATTTTTATCGCTATTCTAATTGAGAGTATTCATAGGGAAATTAACATCACTATGATATAATTAATTACGAGGGCTTGCGCTTGTAGAAATTTTTGAGCCCACATTTATTTTTCAAAAATTAATTTTCAAAACCTAATTAGTCTTCTTTGGAAAAATTAAAATTAACGATGATCATCATCGTCATATTCAGACGATCGATTAGTAAATACTATTTTCTTCCCTTGGGAAGATATATCCTTTCCTATCAAGACTTTGAATATTTAATTAATGAGATCTCATCCAAATTATAATAGTTTAATACAGATATAATATCAGTTTGACGCTTCAGGATCAGGTATAGTTCTTCTCTGAATTTGACTATTATAACCTGGATAAATTTTTTCAATTTTGTTATTTGAACCCATTAGGGAATGATATCTTCACCTTTCAGGGTGATATATCGTTCATAATGACATGTTTTCTTTGAGACTAAAATTCCAAAATTAAATTTCTTAAAGAAGATGAAACTTTATTAAAACCTCTTTTCCAACTTTTAACTAAAAATGCCCAAGATAGAGTGCGAAAAGCATAATGTAGTATTGGAAGAAACCAAACCCCAAAAAAAATAATATGGTCAAGAGAAATAGCCTCTAACTTAGAGAAAGCCTATAGAATAAACATGGCATATCAGAAGACAGCTCTAGAAACTAACCCCCATAACCAATAACTGAACTAATAAAACCACCTTAAGAGAGAAAATAATAAAGAGGAACCTCACAACCACCCCAGAGAACAGATACAAAGATCTAGATAGAAGGCCTATTGAAGAGCTACCAAGCGGACAGCAAAACTAACTTACATGAATAAAAACCCTAATATAGGTGAACTAGAAAAGACATAAAGCCTATAGTTAAACCCAAAGGTGCAACCATATAACCCATATTACTCTACAGTCCATAAAAAGATGTAGCAAGAAGGAACAGATAGAGAGCCCCAACGAACTTGAAAGAAATGATAGAATATAAAAATAAACCAACCACAAATAAAAAACACAAATTAAAACTAACCCAAATAGCAACCCATGATAGCTAACAGAAGATTAAAGCCTATGAAAGTTTGCTAGGGTTATTAAGCTCTTATGAACTAGTCCGAGGCTAACTAAGAGGGGGGAGGGGTGAAATGGTGATTTAAAAAACTTAACTTAAACAACAAGGAAAATCTTTTTGAGATTTTTGATATTTTAAAATAAACTAATTTTTATCCCAAGGCAAAAGTAGAACAGTTTTATATAAACAGGATTATGATATTTCAACCACATAAATAATCAAGTATAAATAATACAAAAATTAAGTGCAGGAGTAAAAAAATGATAAAACACACCAAATTTTTATAGTGGTTCGATGAACCTGACCTACATCCACTCCCTAAAGCCTCCCCTCTAGGAATTGCACTAAAACTATAGTGTCTCTCCTTTTGTTCCCATAGCAAGGAGGAGAAGCCCTTATAAAATTTTTTCACCGACCTCGATGAGGTAGAGAACCTAGACTCCTTTCACTTCCTCCTGAAGAAAGCATAGAATCCCAACTACTTTTGCTTTCTCCTGATGCAGATAGAGAACCTTGATCTAGTGCTGATGAAGACCTCCTTAGAGCCACCAAGGAACCAAGGATGATGATTAGAGAAGATAACTTGAATCCTTGTTTGGAGCAACCTTTATAAACACCTCACAAACTCCCTCTCACAAGATTCTCTCTCTCTCTCTCTCTCTCTCTCTCTCAATCTCTCCTTCTCCTTCTCTATGCTCTCTCAGGTCAGGACAACATCAAAAGATTTTCTCATCAACAAATAAGAGAGCTTAAATAGAAGGCCTTAAAAATGCCCTAATTTTTAACTTATCATCAAATATCGCCCAGAAAGATCAACATATCATCCTGTATGATTAGTTTAAATTAGCCCATCCAGCTAGGATAATCTGGGTTTTCTGTAAGATTAGAACATAAAGTTTATTCTAATCATCCATGATGATGTGGATATTATCCTATACGATTAGTTCAAAATAGTTTTGGAGGACTAGGAGATAAATTGGGATGATATGTAAACATAACTTATCATCCATTATGATATTACGATTGTCTTACATGATTAGTTTGAAATTAAACATTATCATCCAGCAGATAGTTCAGAATGTCTAGTAGATTTAGGAGAAAATTAAGGTTTTTCTTATATATCATCTAGTACGATACTATTATTGTCCTGAATGATATAATCGATCAATCTAACCTTAATTACTCTTCATATAAGACTAATCTAAATCAATCACCTGATCAATTTAGGCATGATTGGTATGAATCATCCAGGATGATTAGGATTATCCTGCATAATTAGTGTAAATTTGAGAGTTTTAAAATCTTTCCTAATTGATTTCCGCACTTGGTTTTTATAATTTAAGCATATCATCGAAGCTGATGGAAGTATCATCCAAGACTATTTACTTAATAAGGTTTATATAACCCAGATGTCCTAATTAGTTTGTGAGATGAATAGATCATCCAGGATGATCTAAAATTGTCTTGTACAATTTGGTCAGAAAAATTAATTTTCTCTATCTCCCTTTACTCATTCCCTTGAGTGTGTGTGTACAAAGTTGCTTAGCTTCAGAATCCATTATATTATAATTTACTCAAGAAAAGGTAGAACATGCATTTAAATTAAAATTATAGACTTGACTCAGTTCTAGTCTACCTGATCTTAAGCTGGCTTGAGAGTGAGCTTATGGGCCTGAAATGTTTATATTTAATAGAGAAAACATATATGCACTGAACTTTAATTATCAGGAGATAATATATTAAATAAAAAATATAATATTTGTTATCATAAAATTCACAAGACTTGAGCCCAGTTTTGCAACAATTTTCTCCATTTTGATGATGGAAAATATTGTTCTTAAAAGCTTTCAAAGGTGTTTTGCTATTCCGTAAACTCTCCCTTACTAAGATAATTCTTTGAAAAATAGGGGAGGTGACAAAAGAAAAACATTTTTTTATGTAAAAGAAAGAAAAAAAATAACATAAATAGAACAACTAAGTAGAAACACAACAATAAGCACTAAGTAAAAAAAACTTTTACATGCACACAAGCTTTTACAAACATACCTACTCCCCCTTTTGTCATCATAAAAAGGAGGAACTAGAAAACACTAGAAACAAAAGCAGAGTATAACAAAAAAATTGAACAAAAATAAGTAAAAACACAACAAAAGATGAAAAAAATAATAAAAAGATAAAAAATAACAGTTTTTCTAAATCAATCATCATTCAATAAATGACAAAGTTACCTTAATTTTAGATTTAAAAATGATAAGAAATGAATTAACAATGTCGAAATAAAAAAAAATGGTAGAATAACTAATCTTGTTAACCCCAGCTCGGACTTCTTACAGGATAAAAATCTTTTAAAAATAACAATTAAACTCAGAAAAAATTAGATAAAAAAAGTGATATGTTCAAAACTTCATTCCAGAAAAAATATCTAATAGAATAATATAGTAAAGTAATTAGTCAAAAACATGGGTTTCAAAAATTAAGTGTTTGAAGATATCAAGTGACACATGAATTCTTCTCAGATTTAAATGTTTGAAAGAGAAGGAAGCTTATTTCTTTGTGGGCTCATTTTGTGTCTCTTGTTAGTTGTTTGGCATACTTTGCGCATCTTTTAATTTTTGATATACTTTATGTATCATTCAATTATTTAGCACTTATTGTGCATCTTTTTCAATTTTTTTGGGCTTATTTTATGCCACTTATCATTTTTGTGAGCTAGCTCCATTTTGAAACCTTTAAAGATTCTCAGTTGTGAGAATATCTTCTAGATATAAGAGAAAAAAAAAACTCATTTTCTTATATAAGGAATAATAAACTACAAATTATAATCATATTCATGTGATAACTGCAACAACCTGATCAAGAAAACTTGAAAGTGATTTAATGACTTTGAACATTATTCATATGAGAAAGATTACAGTAAGAAGATAGAAATGTCAATTTTAAAGTCCAACTTTTAATTTGAAATAAATTTTTGCTTCAATGAGAAAATTACACCGCTAAAGGAGTTAGAGGAAGAGAAATAATCAACGTTATTTCTTCCTTTAACTAAATTAGTGAGTTTAATCATTATTTACAAAATTTAAAAACCAAAGCAAGGCAAAAATGTCATTCTAGCAATAACCATTGATTAGAAAAAAACTAAGGAAAAAAAAACATAACAATGAAAAACAAAAAAATAAGCACGTTGATAGAACTAATCATGCAAATAAAAACAAATAATGATTAGAAAATAAAAAAAATTAGAGTTCAGTAATCATCAAGTTAATACATTTATGTGTATAACACCTAATATGGTCCTTAAGATGCTAAAAGTTTCAAAGGCCAATGGTTTAGTAAAGATGTCAGCCAATTGATTTTAATTTCTACATGGTGTAGCTCAATATTGCCTTTAGTAACATTATCTCTAAAATTTTTATGCCTTATATTAATGTGTTTGGTTCTTGAATGTTGGATATACCTTTTAGAGATGTAGATGTCACTTGTGTTATCATATAGGATTAACATTATTCTTACAGGTAAACTTAAATCCAAAATTTATTACTTTAACCAGAGAATTTGGGCCACATAACTTCCTAAGGCAATGAACTCAGATTTAATAGTGGATAGGATAACTAAGTTCTATTTTCTACTGGACCAGAAGACTAAGGATTGTCCTATGAATTGACACATTCTAGAGGTGCTCTTTCTATTCCTTCCATATACCCTATAAAATCTGAATCAAAATATCAAATAATCTCAAAAGAAGTGCTATGCCTTGAATACCAAATTCATAAGTTTTAGGTTCCTAAGAGATATCTAAGGATTCTCTTAATTATAGTCAGATGGGACTCCATTAGATTATCTTGAAATGTAGCACAAAGATAAACACTAAACATTATATAAGGTCTACTAGCTATCAAGTAAACGAGCGATCTAATTATTCCTTTGTATTTCTTTTGATCAACTAATTTTCTATTTGAGTCTTGATCTAATTGAACATTAGAGCTCATGGGAGTGTTTATTGGCTTGGCTTTATCCATTTCATATTTCTTCATGATATCCTTAATGTATTTTGATTGATTAAAAATGTTCCATCTTTTATTTGCCTTATGCTAAACCCTAAAAAGTAGGACAATTCTCCCATTATACTCATTTCAAGTTTCTTACTAATTATTTTAGAAAACTCATCACATAAACTTTTATCAGATGATCCAAAATGTATATTATTAACATAAATCTAGACAATGAGTAATTTATCTCCTACTCTCCTTAAAAAAAGGATGGTGTCTATGCTTTCCTTAATAAACTCCCTTTATAGTAGGAATGTAATAAGCTTCTCATACCATGCCTTGGATGCCTATTTTAATCCATAAAAAGGCTTTTTTTTTATTTGAAAATTAGGAATTCTCAAAGCCTGGGGGTTTCTCTACAAACACATCTTTTTTTATTACCCCAATTAAAAAGGCACTCTTGACATCAATTTGGAAAAGCTTAAATCCCTTATAATAGCCAAAGGCTACTAGCACTCTAATAGCTTCCAATCTACCTGTAGAGGCTTTTATCCTCAAAATTAATCCCTTCTATTTGATTATACCCCTTAGTCACCAATCTTGTCTTATTCCTCACTACTACTCCAGAATCATTCATTTTATTTTTGAAAGACCCATTTGATTCCTATTGCACTCTGGTCCTTAGGTCTTTATACTAGCTCCCAGACATCATTCTTAATAAATTGGTTTAGTTCCTCTTGCATGGCTAGGATCCCTAATTCTTTATAAAGGGCTTGATTGATGCCGGTGGGTTCAATAATTGAAATAAAGGTAGAGTAATTTAATTCTTTTCTAAGTCCATGCCTCATTCTAGAAGCTTCAGAAGGGTCACTATGATCAATTTTTTAGGATGACTCAAATAATATCTCCATTCTCTAGGCAAAGTATTTTGAGGTTCCATCCTTTCCTCCAGATTTATAGTTTCTACTCCTTGGGTAATCTCACCTACTTCATATTCTTCCTTAACCCTAAACTTCTTAGAATCAAATTCATCAAACATTACATGAGTAGTCTCCTTCACAATCAATATCCTCTTATTAAAAACTTTATAGGATTTTCTTGCACTTGAATAGCCTAAGAACACTCCTTCATCAAATTTTGGATCAAATTTTCTTAAGAGTGATTTCCTATTATTTAGAATGAATACTTTACATTCAAAGTCATAGAGGACATAAAGGTTAGGTATCCTATCTTTAATGATCTCATAGGATGTCTTATTCAATTTGGATTGAAAATTTACCCCATTCAATACATAATAGACTGTGTTCACTACTTCTGCTCAAAAGTATTTTAGAAGTGAATACTCAACAAACATGGCTCTAATAGATTCCACTAAGGTTATATTATTTCTTTCAGCTACCCCATTCTTTTAAGGGGTCCTAGGAGCTGAGAATTTGTGACTAATCCCTTGCTCCTCACAATAAGTTTCAAATCTCTCATTTTTAAACTCTCCACCATGTTCACTATAGATGGTCAAGATATCAAAACCTAGCTTTCTCTGAATCCAATTGGAGAATGATTTAAATTCATCAAATGACTCACTTTTATGTGATAAAAATCTAGACCATGTGAACCTAGAGTAGTCATCGACTATTATAAACCCAAAGACCTTTCCCCCTAAGTTCGAAGTGCTAATGGGTCCAAATAAATCCATGTGAACACAAAGGGAGAATGATGTGTGCATATGGAAAGAAAATGATACATTGGGACATCACTTTTTTGGAGCTCAAGTAAATATTCACATTTGATAACTACATATGAGGATGTATGAGTGAATATAAGGGAATAATAGTGGAAGGTGACAATGTAAATATCATTAATAAGCTCCAACTCTCAATAAAAAGAAATTCATAGAGGAATAAATCTCAAAGGCCAGACCTCTTCCTTCTTGAATTCTTCAACAACATAATTTTTAAATTTATTCCAGGAGATTGTAATAAGGTGGCATATTTTTGCTCCCATCTTGCATCGCTAGGAGAATTTTATTGGGAAACTTTTTTAGATACGAAACTTCCATCAAGCTTTGTCGACTTGATTAAGAAGGACTGTATTAGTTTCTCTTCCCTTTAGTAGGATGTACTTTCTTTAATTCCTTTAACTTTAATGCAATTTGCATGTTCTATTCCAAAAAAAAAACCCATGTGAAGGAATTCTAAAGGTTTAGAGGTGCCAGTGACCTTAATGGAACGAAAAAAGGATTTGACTTATTTCCTTAATTGACAGATATCACACAGGTGGTCCTTAGTGAATTCAAGCTTAGGGATCCCTCCTACTAAGTCTTTTTGGGTTACTTTTCTAAGTGTTTTTATGCTATCATGACATAACCTCCTATGCTACAACCAAGACTCATCAGCAACAATTTTCAAGTAAAGGGTGCTATCAGAATTAATAGAATTTATATCTAATATGTAAATATTATTCTATCATTTTTCATACAGCATAATTTTTTTATTCAGGCTTATGATGCAGCTAGCAAATAGAAATTTAATTGTGTAGACTTTGTCACACAATTAACTTATGCTTAGCAGATTATATTTCAAGCCATCAACAAGAAAAACATTTTCAATAAAAAGATTATCGGAGTTTTTGATTATACCTATGCCCACTACTTTCCTAGTGGTGTTGTCTCTAAGAGTGGCCTTTCCTCCAACAAAATTAATTGATTAGCATCTCCAGTCATATTGCTTGAGCAACGATCCACAATCCAGGTACCACTTGCTCTCATGAGGTCTTATATGAGAGCACTCCTACAAAATCATCAAATGTTAGATTTGAGAACCCAAATAGGTTTGGGCCCCTTCTAATGGAAAGAATAATATAATGTATATATGCTATGCTGTGAATTTTAAACTTTAGGTCTGCACACCTAATATGTACTACATTGAATGGTGCAAGCGTGGGAGATATACCCTAACATGCAACAAGAAAAATATCTAACATCACGAAAATTGTTTACTAATATACTCAGGTTATAGTGTCTTTTCTTAGGTTTGAATGATGCATGCTGATCTGATGGATTTTGAAACTTAAGTATTATGGGTGCTTTTCTATTTTCTTTAAAAGTAGTTAATTTAGCTTCTAAAAACTTATTTGTATTTTCAAGAATTAAAATTTATATTTTTAAACCATGTTCCTTACTATCTAAATTAGTTGCAAGAGTATCTAAGTCCTTAAGTGCATTTTCTAACTCAACATATAAATTTTTTTAAGGAATCATGATCATTTGTTAAATCAAGATGCTTTGTATTCAACAAGTCAAATTCATCGAACAAAGTCATATGATTTCTATCAAGTGTAGAATGATCTTTAATCAAAAGTTCATACTCTCTAAGTTCAAAAATTCCAGTTTCAGGCTAGCATATGATTTTTTAAGTTTTCTTTAAGATGAAAAAATTTTCTCAAAAACATCAAACAAATGATTATATGTTAATTCACATACCTTTTCTTAGTCAGAGTGACCAAGATGATCATCTGCCATTAAATATATATTTGTTATCTCTTCTTCAGCTTTAATTTCATAGGAGTCAAATGTAAAATCCGCCCAAAAAGGCTTTCGGGTTCCTAGCTTACCCTTCATAAACTTAGGTTTCTCCTCATCGTTCTCCTTACTTAGGTGAGGCTTAAGTACAGGCCAATCAAATTTTACATGTCTTGGCTTCCTACATGTTGGTGGAATTTTGAAAATAGGTTTTTAAAAGCTTAGTTTTCTTTGAAAATTTTAAAATTGGAATTGAATTCTAATTCTAAAATCAAATTATCCCATTAGAAAGAGTATACCACCTCGAAATGTGGAAATGAAATTTCAGGATGAGATTCAAATTTAGAATTATGAATTTCATCTTGAATATTGTGACCGAATTTAAAAGAGAACTTCACATGGCCCTAAAGGACCAAAATGAGGTTCAACTAAATATCCAGCTACGATAATCAAGAAGGGTCATCGTTAAGTTCATATCGAAAGCTTTATTGATGAAAGATATATCTCCCTAAAGGGAGAAAATATCATTTGATGTTAATTCTTCTGATATGATGATAATGATCATTTTTAATTTTCCCAAAGAAATTCGATTAAATTTTAAAAAATCAATTTTGAAAATCAGGTGTGTGCGGTTCTAAATCTCCTACGAGCGCAAGCCCTCGTAGTTAATTACATTGTAGGGAGACAGAGTCCCCTATGAAAACTCTTGATTAAAATAGTGGCAAAATTTTGTTAAAGATTTTTTAGGAGTGATACAAAAAAGAGGTGAATTTTGGAAACAAAAAGGAGAATGGATCAAGATTGAAAAGTTATCAATAGAGTCAAGGGAAGACAAGTAGAGGACACTTTGAGATTCTAGAACCATCCAAAATTGTCCCACCTTAATCTAAATATTGGGCTTTATGTTTTAGATTAAAATAAGATTTAATTAGAGTTGAACATTTTATTAGAAATTTGGGATCATATTCCTAGAGGTTGTGGTCTTATATTCAAAGATCTACCCTATATCCTAAATTTAAATTTGGACACTGGACCACAGTTGTTCAAACCAAACTAATGCAATGAAAGATTTAGACTTACCCCATCCTGGATTGGGGAGCCAACTAACCACCTAATCGATTTAAAATAGATAAATCTGGTCTTTTTATGAAATAGTGGTAGGGACGTTTTCTTTAAGGTTTTGGAGAGCTAGTGCCGACATCTAGAGATTTTCCTAATTGGCCCTTTTAACTTATGTTGGTTGAAAAATGCTAAGGACTAATGCAATTGAAATGTTGACTCTTTTAAATGTATTTCTAATACAATACATGCTAGTCGACAACTTCAAATCATGTATGCTTAAATGTTAAAAAAGGCTTAAAAAAGGTTTTTTTAGAAGACTGGGCTTCCCCAGGTCTGGCACCTCATCCTCATAGGTCAGATTATCTGGACTCTACTCACAGGCGGGGAAGGGTCTAAAGCAAGGAAAGAAGGAATGTAAAATATGCATGCGACCCCAGGGTCGATCCCCGGCTAATTTCCTAGGTTTGTTATATTTCTATATTATTTAACTCCCTAAATTTTAAACTTTTTAGTTATGAGTATAAACATTTCACACCCTTACAAGTCTCACGTATCTAAGAAAAAATAAAAGCTTCACACAAACGCCAAATAAAATTTGAAAAAATAGGTAATCCTAAAGGAAATCATATCAACACATCAAATATAAATGAATTAATTAATAAATGTCCATAGGCAAAATTGCCTTGCTTATTACAAAACAGGGTCTGTAGAAAGTAAAGTGGCTGGGCACCAACTCGAATTCTAAACCTAATAGAGATATAAGTGGTTTTGAGTGGGATACTCTTTGTCTTCAGTTTTTCAGTCTTGTTCTCTTTCAGACTCTTTGGATTCTTCATAGTAGGCTACCTAAATGGATAAAATGACTCTTCTTTTAAGGGGAATGCTACCCTTTTCACTTTGGGTACGAAAAGACAATCCAAATTTAGACTTCCAAATAGAAAAGGGCTATCCCCCTAAGGGGTATCCTTTCCTCTTTGGAATCCAGGCTTTGGATTTATGTATCCCATCTCAAAACTCCACTTTCATAACACTTAACACTTGCATAAATTGCATTTATATGAAAATTAAAATTCTAGACTCTCCTTCAAGGTTATCCTAAGTAGTTGATAAATCAAAAATATATTCCCAAACAGTTATATATGTGTAGAAAAATAAATAAATATACTGGCCATATTCTTTTTATTATTTGTGGGCTTAGCAGTTGAAGCACCTATACAAGCATATTTATAATTAATTTTTAGTAAGCCCCCTTTTTATTGCCCTTTATGAGCGTGGCCACCTACAGAAAACTCAATGAATATCCAAATCATTCCAATCCTAAGGGTAATCTATTTGCCAAACATATCAATCATCCATAGAGTGCAGTAAAAGGAAGCAAAGACAATAAGTTTAATCATCCATAACATGCAGTAAAATCACAAAAAATTGGTACACAGTAGAAAAGTAAACACCGGCCTAGCCTAGATCTATAGTCGGTTATCCTAGCAAATCATCTAAAGTGTGTGTAGAAGGTCGTGTGGCTGGGGTAGATCCTAAGCTAGGTAGTTAGTTAAAGTTATCTAAAATTTTGAGTTTGTTAAGGCTTAAGGGGAGGATTATATTAGCGATTAAATATTAATGTATTAAAGATTTTATTTAAATATATTTTAAGGGTTGAATGATTACTACCTTTGTTTCACACCGAGGTCGTGAAGTTTATTTCATCTTTCTTGGGGCTAAGCTAATAGCCTTGTAGCCCTGGGTTACCCAATAGTAATTAGGGTTGATTAAGTTAATTTAAATTGGTTAGAATTAAGGGGGGATTAATATAAAAAAGAATTAGTTGCTAAATTTAAAGGATTGGTTGAATATTTTATTAACCAAATTAGAAAACTCTAGAATATTAAAGAATTAATGGATTTTAGAAATTATCTTGATGCGTTAACTAAGGGGTCAAAAGTTGATTTTTAGAAATAAAGTTAAACTTATAAGTTTTAGATTTTTAGTAAATATTAGACCTCATATGAGTTGTTAGACTGTTAGTACTCTTAATTTTGAGTTTTCTTTGAGAAGTTATGAATTTTAGAAGTTTTAACTTGATTTTGACCTAAGGTTGACCAAATTATTAACTTTTTTCTTTGACCAAATTTTGGGGGTTTGAAACTTTTAGAAAATACTAGATTTTAATTAGAGTCATTAGCATTTGCATTTGACTGATTTGGAAGTTTTTATAATTATTTATGAATTTTGGAAATTTGGTACTTATTGAATTTTTTAAATTATTTTAATTAAGGGTCCTTTTTAATGATTTGAACCCAAATGAGTCCTAAACTTCTTGAAACCAACTACAAAGATCAGAAATGATCTAAGGAGAGATTAATACTATTTAAGGAATTTTTGGGATTTGTAAGTAATTAAAATTGATTAAACATTGATTTTAATTAAAATTAAATTAAGGTGGATTTTAATGTTAAATTAAAGGGGGTTTAACTTTCATTGATTAAGGGTTGAATTGAGGTTAGTTAGGGTCCTAGAATAAAATTTTTTGAATTAAAAATAATTTTTAATGAATTAATGAAGCTCTAGGTTATTTCTAAGGAGGGATTTTGTTTTGGCTCGTAAATGGTGGAACAAATGGGCACCAATTCCAGTAAAAGTTGGACCATGAGATCACTTGATCTCAGAGCCTAAACACACCAAATTTGAACTCAAATGGAATTCCCTAAGATGGCTAACCAAGTCACCTAACGTGATCTCTAAATCACCTTAGAAAATCCCTAGGTAGTTATGCTAGGGTTGGATTGGGGCAAAATCATCGGCCCTAAACTCCTTATGCTAAACATCACCATCACACTCAAAATCAAACCCTAATTCTTATTGGATAGATCATGGTTCCAATTTGAATTTAAGGGTCAAACCATGACCCTTAAACCAAAATTGGCATGATATTGCCCTTAAACACTTCAAACAGAGGAGAGAAAATTTGGACATGTCAGGGACATGCCCAAATTCACTCTCCTAAAGTCCCAAGCTTTAGTGAGTTCAAATTAACTAATAAATACAATAATAACATAAATATTAGTATTAAAATTAAGGAGTTTATAGATGCAATCGGAGCTTGGGACTATAGGGCTTCTGTAGATCTCTATGAGATCTTTCTAATGAGCCTAAGAACACCTAATTTGGCCAAATGGATTGATATATTTTATTTTTTGAAGTTTCCCATGATTTTATATTTAATTAACCCGGGATTACACAGCCAGCTGGCGCTTTGTACGCGGCGCGCTCTGATTGGAAAGCCAATCATTAGCGCTGACTATGTAACTGTTGGGTTAATCCCAACCGTCAGATCAATAATCGAACAGAGGGATTAAATAGCTTTAGAGCTGCAATATCCAATACAGATTGTTGATCCAGATCAACGGTCACGATTGTGTTTTTAACCTCTCACCGTCTCCCGAAGCTATTGAGTTATTTTAGCGTGATCCAAACAAACCCGCCGGTGGATTCGCACCAAATTTTATGGGAAGCATCATTATGATGGAAACCTTCAATCCAATGATGGAAATCCATTGGAAAGAAGGTTTCTTTCACATTTGGCCGGACTAACTATTTAGGGAGCTCAGGAAGGGGTTTATACCTTAGATAAGGCCTCAATAAATGAGCTTCAGGGGATGAAGACGAAGAGATGATGGGAGCTTCTTGGAGACTAGGGAATGAGAGAGGAAAGATGAGAGAGCTATGGGGAAAGTTTTCAAAATCCTGGGATCGAATGATGCCATTTGTAATGAGCTGCCATATTCAGCTCACTCCTGTGAGCTCAGACGACTATGATTAATCAAGAGAAGCCCTAGATGGCCTCCAGGTGGAAAGGTGGCTCATCCCAATAGCTCGTTAGCTCATGATAGTTAAGCCTAGGCTCTAGAATCCTTTGGATGGAGCTTTAGGATGGGGGACCATCAGAGCTAGTTCCTTATTGGTTCCGGCCATCGATGGCTAGGGACTGGGTCAGGCTGATCTCGAAAGATTGCTGGGAGCATGGCAAGCTCAAAGGTGAACTCAATTGGACATGGAGAAGTCTAATTCAATGGGAGGGCTTAGGTTGACCCAAACCTACTCTATTTGGGTTGATTTAGGCTCAACCTTGGTCAAGCTAGACCCTGGGCTTGAATTGGGAGATAGGTCAGGCTCTGGTGCACCAATGCAAGTGGCAATTGGGTTTGAATTGGCTTAGGTTTAAAAGTGGCTCGGGCAAATGTGATTTTGGTTACTTTGAGCTAACCCTATAATTGACCCAAGTCAACCCAAGGCTTGGGCCAACTCGGGAAGATGTGATGGACCTAGGGCCACCTAGTGGAGGTGTTGGCTAGCTCCAATTGAGCTTAGGGTGGGAGTTTTCTCGATCCTAAGTGGCTTTGGCCACTTTGGGTTAACCTATTTCCTAACCCAAGTCGACCCAAGAGCTGGGTCGACTAGGGAAGGTGCATTGGTTCAAAGGGAGCCCAATTCCACCATCAATTGGATCCAATTGAGCTAGGGTAAGAACTTGACTCAAATGTGACCTTTCTTTGGACACTTGGGTCAAGCCAAATGGCTAACCCAAGTGGTCCCAATACTTGGGTCTTCAAGGGGAGGTTCTTGGGGGTCTAATGGGTCATCCCATGAGTTTAAATAAGGCTTGAATGGTTTTGATCAAAGGGTTTGAATGAAAGGAGGTGTATGGGAGATTTGGTCAAACTTGGTTGACTTGGTGAACAAATTTGACCTAGGACCAAGAGTTGGGTCCCTTGGATCCATTTGATCACATAAAATTAATGGATGGTGCCTCAAAGTCCATAGAGGTGATTTCAATCAAAAAGCTTGTTTAGGCTCTTAATGGTTCTTTAGGTCCAACTAGGTTGACCTATAATAAGTTGACTCAGGATTTGAGGTTGGGTCAAATAGGTCCAAAATATTGTTTGAAAATGGTTGGAGAAGGTTTCAAAGGTTGATGGGTTGAGTCAAGTTGAGTTTTAGGTCAAAAGTCAAAAAATCCTATTTAAGGGCATTTTGGTCAATTTGGCCTCAGGTCAATTTTGGGTCAAAATGAGTCTAGAAAAATGTAAATTAATGCTTAACAAGTCAATATTAGAGTATTGGAAGTTTTCAAAGGGTTTGGAGGGAGCTCCAAGGTTAAATCCCACTAGGTGATAGGTCTAGTGGCATGGGTCATAAATATTTGAAGGTTTTGCAACCTTTGTAACTGGTTTTAGTTTATGGGGTTAGAATCTTTCAAATGAGCTCAAATTTGGAGGGTTGTTACTAGAGACATGTCACATCAATATGGAATTAATAGACCCAAAATAAGATGAAAATTGACATGGTTTCAAGGTGATGGGAGAATCACTTAGAAGGGGTTTCAGGACCTAAGTCCGTAACCCTAGATTTTGGGTTTGGATTGAGTTAAGATCTGGATTGATTCTAAGGTCTAGGGACTAGGAAGATCCTAAGACCTAGAGTCAAAGGGAACCTAGAGTCTAGAGGTTCCTAGGATTTAGAGTTCAGAAAGGGGTCGAAAGTGGCCTCATACAAAAAAGAGGTCAACACTGCATTCAAAGCAAATCACATTAGAAGAACATTTAGAATTCTTGATATTCTTACCTTTGTTCCATTTCTGATGGTTTTATTATTTCTTTCTCAAAAAGCTTTTGAATTTCCTTGTACTTAAGGAAATATCGTCATTCTCAGAACATGAAGTATCAGTATCAAAATCATCAACCTTTAAGGTTACAGTTTTGTCCTTCTTTTCTCCCCTGCATCAAGTTATTTTTGGTTCACTCCTTGCTCATAAGTAATGAGTGATCCAAGTAAGTTATTTATAGAATAAACATTCAAATCCTTGGATTCCATTATAGCAGTAATTGTAGCATCAAATGAAGAATGTAAACATTTCAAAATTTTGTTAATTTTCTCATAGTTTGTTAGCTCTCTTCCTAAGGCATGTAGGGAGGGGACTATTTATGCAAACCTAGTATATATTTTAGATATTGACTTATTAGGTTTCATGTGAAAACTTCATAGTCATGAAGTAATATATTTAACCTAAATTGCTTAACTTCACTTGTGACTTTATAAGTAAGGCATAAACTATCCCAACTTTTTTTACCAGTTGTACATGTTAAAACACTCATGTAATCTTCATTTTAGTGCACCAAAAAAAGAGTTTAAACATTTTTCATTAATTTTTTCTAGATCTCTATCATCAAAAGTCCTTCAAAAAAAGGAAGTTTAATTTTTATGCCATTAATTTCACGTGTTGGTACAAAATAACCTTCTTTTACAAGCATCCACATGCAATAATCTATAAACTACAAAAAGGTGGACATGTGAGTTTTATAAAAATTAAATAGTATTATCAAATAAGGGTGGTTGAGTAATGGAATACCCTTCTGTTGTATTCTAGTTATCAAAGTTAGCCATGGATCTTTAATTAAAAGTTTTCTAAAACTTGATATTTTGAATCCCGCTCTGATACCACTTGAATGTTCATTATGATTATTAAGCCCTTGTGAACAAGCCCGATACTAACTAAGAGGGGGGGAAGGGGGCATGAATTGGTGTTTTAAAAAATTAACTTAAATAAAAAGGGAAATATTTTTGAGATTTTGACATTTTAAAATAAACTATATTTGTCCTAAGGCGAAAGTAGAATAATTTCACAAAAATAGAATTATGATATTTCAATAACACAAATAATCAAGAGAAAATAATACATAAATTAAGTGCAGAAATAAAACAGAAAGAACATACTAGATTTTTATAGTGGTTTGGTTAACCTTACCTACATTCACTCCCTAGAGCCTCCCTTCTAGACATTGCACTAAAAATATAGTGTCTCTCTATTTGCTCCCATAAGAAGGTGGAGATTCCCTTATAAACTCTTTTCAGCAACCCCAGTGAGGTAGAAAACCTAGACTCATTTTTCTTCCTCATGAAGTAGGTAGAGAACCCCAACTCCTTTTACTTCCTCCTGAAGTAGACGGAGAACTCCAACTCCTTTTACTTCATCCTGAAGCAAGTAGAGAACCTTAATCTAGTGTAGATGAAGACCTCCCTAGACCACCAAGGAGCCAAGGATGATGATTAGAGAAGTCAACTTGAATCCTTACTTCAAGTAACCTTTGTGAACACCTCACAAACTCCCTCTCATAAGATTCTCTCTCTTTCTCCCATGCTCTCATTCTCCTTCTCTAAGCTCTCTCAAGTAAGGACAACATCAAAAGATTTTCTAATCAATAAATAAGAGAGCTTAAATAGAAGGCCTTAAAAACACCCTAATATTCAACATACCATCAAATATAATCTAGGATGATCAACATATCATACTATATGATTAGTTTAAATCATTCCTTCCAGACATAACAATCTAGGTTTCCAGTATGATTAGAATAAAAAGTTTATTCTGATCATCCTGTACGATTAGTTCAAAATCAGACATTATTGTCTAGCAAAAAGTTCAAGATGACCAAGAGATAAATTAGGATGATATATAAAAATAACTTATCATCTAGGATGATGTTGCAGTTATCCTGTATGATTAGTTTAAAAAATTACATTATTGTCTAGTATATAGTTCAGGACGTCTAGGAGATTTAGGAGAAAAGTAAGATTTTTCTTACATATCATCCAGTATGATTCTACGATCATCCTGGATGATTTGATCAATCAATATAACATTAATTACTCTCATAATCACCAGATCAATATAGGCATGATTGGTATAAATAGTTCAAGATGATCAGGATCATCGTGTATGATTAGTGTAAATTTGAGAGTTTTAAAATCTTGCCTAAATTAGTTTGGCGCTAGTTTTTGTAATTTAAGCATATTGTCCAGGATGATGGGAGTATTATCTAAGATGATTTTCCTAATCAGGTTTACATGACCTAGATTCCCTAATTAGGGTTGTGAGCTAAACATATCATCCAGGACGATCCAAAATCATCCTGTATGATTTGGTCAGAAAAAATAATTTTCTCTATCTCCCTTTACTCACTCCCTTGAGTGTATATGTGCAAGGTTACTTGGCTTCAAGATCCAACATATTAAAGTTGACTCAAGAAAAGGTAGAACAAGCATTTACATTAAAATTACATACTTGAATCATTCCTAGCCTACCCGATCTTGAGCTGGCTTGAGAGTGAGCTTGTGGACCTAAAATGTTAGTATTCAACAAAGAAAATAGACATGCAATAAATTTTAATTATTAGGAGATAGTATAGTAAATAAAAATAATAATACTTATTATCATCAAAATCACCAGACTTGAGCCCAGATCTACAACAGCCTAATATAAAGCAATTCAAATTTATCTAATCTTTTTAAACCATTAAGGGGGTTAGGGAGAGCTGACCCCAAAAATTCCTTAAACTCATTAAGAGCACAACCCTCATTAGCCAACTAATCAGCACTAGTGTTATCTTTATGCAAATTATCTGATAATTGATTATTATGTTAAAGTAAAATCGATCTAATTTCCTAATAATATGAAAAACCTCATGATTGCAGGTAATGGAGCCTTTGTCTTGTAGAATTTGAATTATAAGTAAAGCATCCACCTTAATCCCAATGAATTTAATATTCAAAGCATTATTGAGATTGTGAACAAAACAAAAATCCTTGAGTAATACAGAGATTATGATAAGAATAATAAAACATAATTTTTTATAAACCTCAACATGGCCTAGTCAAATTAAACCTTGAAACCTCCTATATTATATCCAAAATATGAATTAGAGTTCATTGAACCAAATTTCAAGCATTGGTCGACCTTGGTAGACCAAGTCAACCTAGGTTAACCAAATTGCCCTTTTACTCCACTAAATAACATTACATGTATGGAAACCCCACCAAACCCTGGGACCACCTCCAACAAACTCTAAACATTATTTGGAATACATTAAATTGAGTTCTAACCCTTGGTCAACTCTATTGACCAAGTCAACCAAGGTTGGCCAAAGAGGCCCTTTAGCCCTTAAATTTAGACTCCATTTAAAACTTTTCATTCAATTTTTGGAAAATTCACTTGTTTAAATTTTTGAAATTCATTGACTATAAAATTTGGCTTATTAATCAAACTGGTTATTAAGTTCCATCTTATGCAGTTAATGGTGTTAAAACTAATATCCCCTTTACTTGATGGAGCTATGAGGATGGGGAACTCACATAATTATATGTTAAATTTTTTAATTATTTTTTCTGTGCTTTAAAATTTGGGGACTATATGTGAGTTTCTACATGCACTACCAAGAAGGAAATAAGGGATATAATGTATCACTTATGAGGGAACTAGCAAAGTTAAGCAATCCATGCTAAACATTTTACATCATGACTATGAACGTTTTAGCATTAAACATAGCAAGATTGTATATGAAATATACACTAGGTTCACCAAGGTAGTGACATCCTTAAATGAACTAGGTAGAGAACTATTAAATTCTAAAAAAGTCAATAAGGTTTTACGATGCCTACCTAGCTCTTATATGCTAAAATAATTATAATTTTTGAATCAAAAGATTTAAATGTTTACTCTATTGATAATTTACTTGGATCACGAATTTCCTATGAGTAAAGAGTGAGTCAAAGGAAAAATGATGCAGGTGAAATGAAGATGGTAGGAACTATAGGGCTAATGGCAAATGATTTTGATAGTGATAGTTCTATAGTGGACGAAGATGACGACATCACATTGATATCACAACAATTCAAAAGCTTTCTTAAAAGAAAGCATATGCATCAACAACAACATTAAAGAAAATGTAAAAATAATAAAAATTTTAAAGCGTCATTTGACACTATCTATTTTGAAAGCAAAAAACTAGGTCATCTTCGAACAAACTACTTTAACCTGAAGACTCACCCAATGAAGGAAAAGGGTGAAGAAAAAATAAAATAAGAAAAGACAAAATTTAGGAAGGGAAAGAATAGGATAAAGAAAGCATTTTGGATTGACTCTACCTAATAATCATCAAAACAAGAAGTAGAGGAGGTAACTGATTTGTGTCTTATGGATAACGATAATCTTGAGCAATTAGATCAAGATGAGGTACGTCAACTTTCCTATGAAGACTTATTTTCATATTAGAAAAATTCATGATACATATAGGAAATTAAATCAGATGTATGCAAGTCTGAACACTGATTTTATTACTTTATTAAAAGCATAATAGTTTGGTAATCGAACATTCTACTTTAGATAGTGATCATATGATTTTACTTTATAAATATGATGCATTAAAAAAGAAGTATACTTATCTATCTAATGCATATGATTACTTGAAAACCTTGCATATTGAATTAGAAAAATCATTCAAAGAATTCAAAGCTTATGCATTAGGAATAGATGAAAGTGAGCATTCATTAAAAATAGAAGTATCTATTCTAGAAAGGGCAAATAAGTTTCTGGAATAAAAAATAAAAACACATCAAAATAATAAATTATCACCTACCTTGGCACAACTTCATAACCCTTCATCATATAACCCAAGGAAGAGGCAACATAATCCACTTAGATTAGTAAATTTGTTTCTTGGTGTTAAGTGTTACTCTTATGGCATTTTAGGACACATAACTTATACTTTCACTATCCATCGTAGGATATTTTTAGTGTGGAGGCCAAAATTACATGCATCACAACATAAAAAACATTTATATTATTCATTCAAGCATAAGGTGGAACCCAAACTCACTTGGGCTCCCAAATCTAATATTTAAGTGATTTTGTAGGGGTATTCTCATAAAATACCTAATGAGAGCATATGGTACCAGGATAGTGGATGCTTGAGATATATGACAGGTGATTTCAAGTAGTTCAACACACTGGAGACTAGGTCTGGAGTTAAGGTAACACTAGGAGACAACACCACCATGAAAGTGGTTGGCTCAGGTACAACTAAAAGCTCAAGAAACTTTATAATTAAAAACGTTTTATTGGTCGATGGTCTGAAGCATAACTTACTAAGAATTAGTCAATTATGTGACAAGGGCTTTGACATTAAATTTCTTTCTGCAAAATGCATCATTAGTTTAAATGGAAAACTAGTTTTTGAAGGAAAATAAATAAATAATGTTTACATGCTTGACTTGAATTGCATTGAATATTTTGATTCCCTGTGTTTGAAAACTATTGTTGATGATTCATGGCTTTGGCATATGAGACTATGTCATACATGATGAAGAACCTTAGGAATATTTTCCATAAAAACTTTGTTAGAGGCACACCTAAGCTATACTTCAAGAAGGACCACCTATGTGATGCCTTCCAACTAAGGAAATAAGTTAGATCTTTGTTTCACTCAATCTAAGACATCAATACCTCTACGCTATTAGAAATCCTTAATATAAACCTATTTGGACCACTTAGTATAACCAGCCTAAGAGGAAAGGCATATTAATTTGTAATAGTAGATAACTTCTCTAGATTTACTTAGGTTAGATTCCTAGTATATAAGAGTAAGTCATTTGAGGAATTAAGAACTTTCTCCATCTGGATTCAAATAAAATTATGATATGAAATTTTAACCATTCATAGTAATCATGGTGGAGAGTTTAAAAATGATAAGTTTGAATCCTTCTTTCAAGAGATAGGAATAAAACATAACTTCTTTGCCCCTAAGACCCCTTAGTAAAATGAAATAGCTGAGATGAAAATAGAACCTTAGTAGAAGCAGCTAGGACCATGGTAGTTAAATATTCACTCCCTAGATACTTTTGGGCAGAAGTAATTAATACTGCTTATTATATTTTAATAGGGTCAATGTTAGATTCAAATTAAATAAAATATCCTATGAACTCCTTAAAGGTAGGACACCCAACTTTTCTAATTTACATGTCTTTGGGTATGGTTGCTTCATTTTAATTAATAGAAAATCAACCTCAAAAAAATATGATCCCAAGTCTGATGAAGGTGTCTTCATAGGTTACTCATATATAAGTAAGGCCTTTAGAATCTTGAATAAGAGGACCCTGGTAGTAGAAGAGCTAACCTATATGGTATTTGATGAATCAGATAGGACCTCTAAATCTAAACCTGAAGAAGAAGAAGTAGAGATCATTCAAGAGGTAGAATCCATTATCATAGGACAGAGTAGAACCTCAGGAGCCACTACCTAGAGACTAGAGATATTCTTTTAGTCATCCTAAATAATTGATCTTAAGAGGCCCATATGAAGGTATTAAAACTAGGCATGCACTTAGGAAGGAGGTTAGTCATTATGCATTTATCTCCATGATAGAACCCACCAATATTGATCAAACCCTAGTTTATAAATTTAAGATCTTAGTAATGCAAGAAGAATTGAATCAATTTGTTATGAATAATGTTTGGGAGTTCATGAGTAGACTTAAAGATGAGAATGTTATAGGAACCAAATGTGATTTTAAGAACAAAATGAATGACTCTGGTATAATAGTAAGAAATAAGGCTAGATTTATAGTTAAGGGTTATAATTAGATTAAAGGGATTGATTTTAAAGAAACTTTTACCCTAGTAGCTAGACTAGAAGCCATTAAAGTGCTCTTAGCATTTTCTTGCTTTAAAAGATTTAAGTTATGTCAAATGAATGTTAAAAGAGCATTCTTAAATGGGGTAATCAAAGAGGATGTATATATTGAGCAACCCCAGGTTTTGAGAACTCAAAATTCCCTAATCATGTATTCTAACTAAAGAAGGCTTTGCATGGGTTAAAGTAAGCACCTAGAGCTTTGTATGTAAGGATGAGCACATTCCTTCTAAATAGAGCCATTTTTGAAGGTAGTGTAGACACCACCCTCTTCCTAAAGAAAGAAGGAGACAACCTACTCATATTGCAAATTTATATTGATGATATACTATTTAGATCTACAAATATTTTTTTTTTATAAATACTTAAAAACTATGAGTGAGTAGTTTGAGATGAGTACGATGGGAGAGCTAAACTACTTTCTTAGATTTAGTGTGAAGTAGAAGTATTATGGAAATTTTCTTTGTTCATAAAAATACATCAAGGATATCCTTAAGTAATATGAAATGGATAATATTATGGAAATAAACACTCTAATGAGCTTTAGTATTCAGTTAGACAAGGACCTAAATAAAAAATTAATTGATCAGGAGAAGTATAGAGGGATAATTGGATCACTCCTTTACTTGAATGCCAGAAGACCTAATATCATATTTAAAATATGTCTATGCTAGATTTCAAGCAGACCTCAAAGAATCCCACATGATTGTTGTTAAAATAATTCTTATGTACCTTTTTGGAACACAAAACTTAGGAATTTGGTATCTTAGACATAGCACTTCCTTTAAGAACTTAGGTAATTCAAACTTTCTAGGTAATAGGATTGATAGAAAAAGCATCTCAATAACATGTCAATTTATTAGACAAGATTTAGTCTCTTGGTCCAATAGAAAACAAAACTCTATAGCCCTATCTATCACTGAAGAAAAATATATAGCTGTAGGGAGTTATGTAGCATAAGTTCTATGACTTAAATAATAAATCTTAGATCTTGGACTACTTGAAGGGACCATTCAAATCATGTGCGATAACACTAGTGGCATTTGAATATCAAATAATCCAAAACAACATTCAAGTAAAAGAAATATAGATATTAGGCACCATTTTATTAGAGACCAATTAACAAATGTGAATATATAGCTACATCTTATAGCTACTGAAAATCAGTTGACAGATATATTTATAAAACCCCTAGCTTTTAAAACCTTTAGCACCTTAAGGACTATACTCAGTGTTATAGATATTCATCCTTGAATCAAGATGATTTGATAATTTAAAAAATGTCCTCTTTGTGTGACTTTTGAATTTGTGTGACTTTTTTTTTTTTTTTTTTGCAAAAAAATATGTTATTGTGTTAGGTTTTTTTCTTTTAAATTTGTTTCATTATTGCTTGTATTTTTTCTTATAATTTGTTTTATATTCTTTTCATAGATCTTTTCTGATCATCACACACCACCTTCTAAATTTTTTTCACATCATATTATATGATTTCACATCATACTGTATAATCTTCACAAAAACACTAGATCACTTATCACAACACATCCAAGGGCTAATATTTATCAATCTTTGGTGATCGTACTGTACGAACACTTACTTTGTACTATATGGCACATGTGGTAATGAATGTTAGATGAATTGAATTTAGTTGGTATGATATTTAATATCATATTATACTGTAAAAAGACCTACTCCTATAGCAAAATTGACCATTCAATAATGATCAAGGTTGAGGCCTTGGGATAAAAGTCTTCTCTCTAATCATCTAGTATAGTTCTAATTGTACTGTATAATAAGACGACCTTATTGGCTAATCAAATTGGAAAAAATTTAGCATTCGATTATGTTGTGTGATGTTTTTATCATACTGTATGATATAACCATTTTATTTAAGGAGATGAAGTTTAAAGCTATACTTCACTCAATTCCACTTCCACTATTCTTCCCTTCTCCCTAAAGATCTTGTTCATTTAAATGGAAGGGTGAAAGCATTCAAGAGCTATAGTAGGAAGTTCTTCTTGACACCCCGTGGATCTTTGGTTTGCTAAAGCTACTAATGAAGAAGCTTATAATTGGTACAAAAATGTCTGGATCATGCCTTCTAAGATCGTAAACTATGAAGTTTTAAACTTCCAAGTACTTTCTCTATTAGCTCGCACCACTCTTCAATTTATCCTCACACATGCCTAATAATTTAATTTATAACTTCTTTTTAAATTTTTTTGCTAGCCTCCAAATCAATAGTGAGGGCACTTTCCTCTAATCTTATGTAAATAAGAGGCCTGTAGAAATCAACTACCAAGATTTTCATGAATTCCTCCACCTTTCCACAACTGGCAAAAAAGCTCACCTTCTAGTTTCAAATCCTTACTATGATTAGAACCTTACAAATACTACCCTTAGGTAAATAAATCTTAAAAAACACATCACCCATGTTAATAACTTAATGCAAGATGCAAGAATCATCTAGTATATCCTTCGCAATTTCATAATTCCAAAAGCCGGGGATCAAATTAATATCACCCCTCTTGTATCATTGACAACCTACTTCATGATGGCTAAGATAGATTTTAGTGTACCTGATCTAATCATTCTTTGTCTCGAGCATCTAACCTGCATTAGAAATCCTAGACAAAAAAGAAAAACAAATCTTGCCTTAGGCCACATAATTACTTTCATCCTTGAATCCAAATATAACATCAAATTCCTGGCACTCCCATATCACCTTCAAATTTTATATTTCAATATCTCCTTCCATGTCCTTCTGAGTGCTCACCTCCATAATATTTTCAATAAGGATGATGAGCCAATGGAAGCAGAGGGAGGTACAACACCAACACAAGCACTAGTTCTATCACCAACACATGTCCACCAATAGTCTCAATATGATATACTGGTTCAGAGGTTTGATTAGTGAGAAACTTAGTTTGACACCTATGTAGTGAGAAACTGTAACATTAGGATAATAATATGGCTAACTTTGGTAACTACATATCATAGTAGCAACAACTGTAAGATAATGACATAGATTTATTTGGGGAGCAATTTGCTTCAATCCACCAATTGTTCTAACCCCACCACCACCTCCACCTAATCAGGATCCTTCATACCTTTAGCTTGCTTTTTTTTTTTCATATGTGTCTCTATTTTGTTTCTTTACTTCTATGCTTTGTGATGTATGTGTTTCTTTTTAGTGTCTTTATTTAGTTATCCCTTCTTTTTGTGATGTCAAAAGGGAGAGTAGTTTGTTATTGGTAGGTTATACTTTGTGATTCAAATTATTAATCTTTTATTTTCCTATTATTTATGTGCTCAATATTTTTGCATTTTAATAAAAAAGAATCTCCCAATTTTTTGAAATATTCACCTAGTATGAGGGAGTTTAGGAAATATAAAAAATATATTTGAGATTATTAATTAGTAATGTTTACCATCATAAAAAAAGGGGAGATTGTTACAAATTTGAAGCCAAGTCCTCTTATATTGATGATAACAAATATTATTATATTTCTTACTATGCTATCTCCTATTAATTACTATTATTACATATATGGTTTTTTTCATGCACTAATATTTTAGGTCCACCGTACACTTACAAGGTTGATCAGCTTAAGATTGGGTAGCTTAGGGTTAAGTATATCATGAAGAGTCTGTATTTTCAATTCTTATATATTTTTATCTTTCTCAAGTCAAATCATGTATTTAGTGGCTACTAAGCTTGGAAACCATGCACACACACACTCAAAGGAGTGAGTTAGTGACAATATAGTAAGTTAAATTTTCTAAACTAATAATGATGTATAATCCTTATTGTACTGTATAATTCTTATCATATTATATAATCAACTAATCAGAAAATGATTAGTTTTGATAATTAATGGAAGATGAACTTATAATATTGTATGAAGTATTTTGTATAGGATGATCAGTTAAAATATGGATCCTAACTGCCAATCATAATTAATATTTTTTAAATTCAAATTTTGTTCTTATCGTTTGTTATAATAGGTATAATATTGTACAATGTACTTAAATATTGCCTAAGTTAATTCTTTAATTAGGGAATAAATATGGATTAATTAATCCAGTCAAATTATACAGGATGAGTAGACCAATCATAATATACGACCCAATTACTACATGGGATGATAATTAAATTGTCGCCAATCATATTGGATGATAATACAAGTCTTTTAAGCTAATCATAATGGATGATGCTCTGTATCATCCTAAATAATTAGCTTAATTCCTTGAATTGATTATATAATACTTACCTCTTCATACAGCACTAATAGGAGTACTTTGAACTAATTGTACTAGACGATCCATGATCATTATGGATGATTAGAGTCACTAGAATCAAATTGAGGGCTTTTTATGAGGCCTTTTATTTAATCTCTCTCATAGTCTTATTTCAAAACTTCTTAGCTACTGAGTATTCTTTAGAGGGAGCTTTGAGAAGAAGTTTTAGAAAAGCTTTGGGAAGAAGAGGAAGAGTGAAAGTTCATGTAGGTTGTTAGATCTTACAGAACTGTCCCATGGCTAACCAAGATTGGGGGGGGGGGGGGGGTGAATTGGTTATAAAAAAAATTTCTTAGATTTTTGAAAATCTTTTTACATCTTTTAAAAAAATAAATCACTTATTTTGAATTATATAGTTTTTTATAGAAATGATTATTAGAGAGGATTTTTCAACCACAAAAATTTTAAATCAAAAAAAAATATGCAGGAAAAATTAAAAACAATAGAAGAATGCTAAATTATATAGTGGTTTGGTTCAACGTGACCTACATTCACTCCATGGAGACTCTTTCTCCAAGTATTGCACTAAATATTAATGACTCTCCTTTTGCCCCCACATGCAGCAAGGCAGGGAAGCCCTTAAAAACTCTCTTCCACCAACACGATGTGTTAGAGAACTATCGCCTTTTACACTCTCCAAGTGATGGCATCATACTGTCACATCCTTTTTCACCCTCTTGGTGAAGGCAAAGTACCTTGATCCAATGTTGAAGGTCTTCTCTTAAGAGCCTCCAAAAAAGTTGGCCAGAAACTTAAAGAAGATAAAGAGATCCTCACTTTGGAAAACCTTGTGAATCCCTCACAACTCCCCTTCACAAGATCTCTCACTCTTCTCTCATAAAACTTCTCCCAAACATATTCTCAATGGTCACTCTCAAGAGAAATTTGTAGCAAGGATTATTGAGACAATTTTTAGGACTCTTTATATCGAGAACATATTAAAAACTTTTCAAAAACTAAAATTTTCAAGAGAACCATCCTACATTCATATTGTATGATCATGGATCATTCAGTATGAATAGTTCAAAAAATTAGGGCTTTGTTAGGTACAAACTTGAATGAACTCAATTTCGTACACTATCATTTGTTTGTATGAATATAGATCATATTATGCAAATAGTTCAAAAACAAATGTGTTTATTCAGTATGATCTGGAACAAACCTAAATTTGTACTTTGTCATTCGTCTATACGAATATAGATCATACTATATGAACAATTTAAAAAATAAATATTTTCAATCAGTACAACCTGGGATGAACCAAATTTCATCCTCTATTAGTCGTCAGTACGACTTGACATTGTATAGTATGAATACTGAAAAAAATTTCAAGCCATGATTTGATTAACTGTATTTTGGAGGAAAACTATATCTAATTATATAATACTATTAGATATCCCCTAATATGATTAGTTAAAAAAATAATTTAAATTTTGTCACTCTCACAATATATGTGTGTACAGGATTAGCCAATTACAATCACACTTGCTCATACTCAAAAAATAAAAATAAAGACATACATACGATATTATATGAAATCATATTTTACCCTGTCTTAAAATTAGAAATCTGAAGTAGTATACGATTTTTCTGAAATGTTAGTACACACAAAAGCAAATAGAAATATCTAATATATGTTAAGAAAAGTAATAAAATCAACAGAACAATAATATTTTGTTATCATCCAAAATCATAATCTTATTCTTGATTCCTGATTTGCAATAATCTTTCTTTTTTTATGATGGAAAAAAATTGTTTTTTGAATTATAATTTAAAATTCATTTCTCTTAAGCTCTCCCTCAATTAATGACAAAATAAAAATCATGGGGAAAAGAATTTCATCCTTCCGATTTTTTAATTTAATTTTTTTATAAAAATCTCTGATACCAACTCGTAAGAAATATACAAGAAAAATACACAAAAACACAAACACCAAAACACTACATAGGACAAATATACAAAAACACAAACACCAAAGCACAAATGCCAAAACATAAATACAAGACCAAGAAGACTTCAGACAAACACAAACTATAAAGAAGACTTCAAACAGACACAAACTACCTCCCCCTTTTGACATTAGCAAAAAGAGGAGAAAAGAAAAAAAAATAAGTAACATAGAAATCCCTTGAATATGATAGATGTTATGGACAAATCTAAAAGTCGATAAGGAAAATAATTTTAAAATTTGAAAGAACAACATTAAATTCATGACTAACATTTTTTAAAAACTCATATTTTAAATTGAAGAAAAAATTAGAAAAGAATAGTTGACTTGGTTCAATGTTCATTTTAGAAAGCAGAAATATCAAAAAGAATAATTATCATAAAAATAACATAATAAAAATCATATAGTTTCAAATTCAATAGTTGAAATTATTATTTAATGTATGGATTTTTCTAAGAATTAGAGACATAAAGGAAAGAACTAAATGTAATGTTGGCTCATTTTATTCCTCTTTATCAAGTAGAATTGAAAATGTCTATTAGAATAATAAGATCTCCTTATCTAAATCTAATTATAATGATTTAAAGTTTGAGCAAAAAAAAATTTCTAAGGAAAAAATGTTGTAATGTAAAAAAATTTAAAATTTTAATCCATTGGATCAACATTCTTAAATTTGTCAATAATAACTTATAAACGATTTAATAGTATTAAAAAACAAAACAAGTCAACAATAACCTCTCTTTTTATTTTTAAACAAAATAACATAGACTCAAACATAAAGCAAATATAACTAACCCAAAATAAATGCATCTAAATGTAACATCATAAAACTAAATTATGAAAAAATACATTAACAATAACCAAACTAAAACTCAGGATGATTTTGATCCATAGGAGGCGATGGTGGACTAAACTAGGTAAAGTAGCTGTTGATCGTAGTTACTTTAGTATTAAGTGAATCAAACTGTCATCTAATCCAACTTATATCCTCATTGTATCTATAGTCACGCTGATCTAAACGACTCTCAACATGATCAATTCATTGTGAAAGTTCGTTAGGGATGTTAAGCCCTATGAACTTAGTCCCAAGTTAACCAAGAGAGGGGGGGGGGGTGAATTGGTATTTTAAAAACTCTTTTCACAAAGAAAGAAAATTGCATAAACCAAATCAAACCACAGAAATAAATGCGGAATTAAAAAGCGCGGAAGCAAGAAAAAGAACACATAAATTTATAGTGGTTCGGTCAACTCGACCTACGTCCACTCCTTGGAGGCACCCTCCAAGTATTGCACTACAAAATGTGACTCTCCTTTAGCCCCCACGGCTAGGCGGAGAAGCCCTTACAAGAACCTCCTTTTTGCCACCCCAACAAGGCAGAGAACCTACATCCTTTTGCTTCCTCCTGAAGCTGGCAGAGAACCAAAACCAAAAGCAAACTCCTTACCTCTACCGACCCTTCCACTGACGAGAAACTCTAGACGAAGACGAAGCAGAGCGATCCTTGAAGCAACCCTTGTGAATCCCCTCACAAGCTCCCCCTCACAAGATCCTCTCTCTCTCCTCTCTCTCTTTCTCTCCTCAAGGTCTTCTCAGGTTAAGGCAGCAGCCAAAAAGTTCTTAAAAACGTTGAACAAGAGCTCTTAAATAGAAGAGCTTCAAAGGAGCTCATTAATTACAAGTTGCCGACAATATCGTCTAGGCCGATCTGGATATCGGCCTGGCCGATCAGTACAAATCAAAGAAGAACGGCCAGAGCATCGCCCTGGATGTAAAACTGGACGATTGAAAATTGGCTTGATCGTCCAGGCCAATCTCACGATCGTCTTGGCCGATCAGTTCAAATCAGAGGAAAATCGTCCTGACAATAGCCCTGAATACGAGCTAGCCGATATTGATCGTCCTGAAGTAACTTAAGGTTTTTGACTAGATCGTCCAGAACGATATGATCGTATCAATCATCCTTAATTACTCCCTTGATTTCCTGATCAATTAAGGTATAATTTGGTAATTTCGTCCAGGCCGATACGTTGATCGTCCCGGCCGATAATTTAAAATTACAGTATACCTTAATTGACTATGGCGGCTACTTCTTTCTGTTTTGAGCTTATCGTCCTGGCCGATACACGTATCGTCCAGGCCGATATGTTAATGACGGCTGCCTTAATTAAGAATCCTTACTTAGACTTTCCGTTTTAAGCTGATCGTCCTGGATAATATAAATATCGGCCAGGCCGATGTGGGCAAAAACAGAAATTCTAAGCCCCTCAAGTGTGTGTGTGTGAAGGGTTACTTAGCATCAGTCTCTTTGACCATTACAAGTAGACTCGAAAGATGAAAATCAAAAGTACAGACTGACTCAACCCTAAATCTACGCAATCCTGAACTTGGCTCCTCCTTGATCGTCCGATCTTTGATTCCTAAAAAGTTAGAAGCAACAAGTAGTCCAAGAGACATAGTGTTTGTCAATCATCAAAACATAAGTCATGAAAAAATAGATTTGCAACAATCTCCCCCTTTTTGATGATGGCAAAACACTACGAAAAATAGCAAAAATTCAGGATTGATGAAAAAAAGAACCTCATAAACTTCTCCCCCTTTTGACATATCAAAAAGGAGGGTACAAGCAAAGCAAAAGAGATCCCCCTTTTTTTTTTTTTTTTTTAAGCCAAGGCATGAACATGATATAGTATTCCATGTGATTGATTTAAAAATTTGTGAGTTAATGTGTTAATAAGCTCATCAATCTATAGAATAGTAGAATATCCGATCATGGTTACCCTTAGCTCAGACGTTCTCTTAGGGTAGAATCATCTTTTGAAATCAATGACCTAACTCAAGAAATTAATTGGATATAAGAAAAAGAAATCCACCCATTACTTGGCTTAAAAAAAATATCTTTATAAAATAATGAAGTAAAGTAAATTTGTCACAATCGCAAAATAATCGAAGTCAAGCCTTTGAAAACCAACACTTCTAAGTTTAAAAAGATTTAAAAAGGGAGAATAGCTTGCTTTTGAGTGGGCTCATTTTATGCGTCTTGTCAATTTCATGGCGCTTTGCGCATCTTTTTTTAGATTTTTTTTTTCAATTTTTGGCGTCTTTGCGCATCTTTTGTTAGCATCATTGGCCAAATTTTGTTGTTTTTGCAAGCTATGTTCTCTTTTACAATCTTTTAAAAAACAAAGTTGTGAATATATCCTCTCAGATATTAGAGAATAGGAGCACTCTCTCTAACATAAGGAAGAGTTACCACAAGCAGAATTACTAATCAAGGACAAGAGTAACGAGAAATCTTGATGTGACAAAAAAACTTTAAACATTATAAGTATAAGATAGATTTGTTTAAGCAAGCTTAAGAAAAGATTTCAATTCCATAACCAATCGTTAACTTGAGATAGATTTTTGATTAGAAAAGAAAACTATGCCACTAAAATAGGATAGAGAAAGAGACACAATCACAAAATATTTCTACTATCTAAGAGATTGAGTAGATAGAAACATATTGACTACAAATTTCCAAAGGCAAGGACAAGGAATATAGTATCATATTTGCGATGATTTTGAAAACTAAGTAAAGAGAGACAAAAGGGAAAAATAAAACACACAAAAAAAAACTAAAGCAACAAAAAGGAAACAAGAACAAAAGAAAAATAAAAAGAAAAAGAAAAACAAACGAAAATAAAAAAAATTTCATGCATTAATGTCAATCACACCCAACCTGGTCCTTAAAGAGCTGAAAGTATCGAAGGCCAGTGGTTTAGTAAAGATGTCCGCCAGTTGATTTTTAGTTGTCACATGGTGTAATTCAATGTCTCCCTTAGTCACATGATCTCTAATGAAGTGATGCCTAATGTCAATGTGTTTAGTCCTTGAATGTTGGATAGGATTCTTAGAGATGCATATGGCACTAGTATTGTCACAAAAGATTGAGATGGTACTTACATGTAATCCTAAATCCAATACCTATTGTTTCAACCAAAGGACTTGGGCCACACAACTTCCAAGAGCAATGTTTTTAGCTTCAGCAGTGGAAAGAGCAACAGAGTTTTGCTTCCTACTAGACCAAGAGACCAAAGATTGTCCAATGAATTGACAAGTTCCAGAAGTGCTCTTTCTATCCACCTTGCATCCTGCAAAATCAGAGTCAGAAAAACCAATAATCTCGAAAGAAGTGCTATGTCTAGGGTACCAAATCCCTAATCCTTGTGTCCCCAAAAGATATCTAAAAATCCTTTTAACAGCAATCATGTGGGATTCCTTAGGGTCAGCTTGAAACCTAGCACAAAGGCAACACTAAACATGATGTCATGTCGGCTCGCAATCAAGTAAAGTAAAGATCCAATCATGCCTCTATACTTCTTCTGATCAACAGACTTACCACTTGGGTCCTTATCCAATGGAGCACTAGAAGTTATGGGAGTGTTAATTGGTTTGGCTTTGTCCATCTCATATTTCTTCAAAATGTCCTTTATGTATTTTGTTTGATTTAGAAAAGTTCCATCTTCCAATTGTTTTATGCTAAACCCCAAAAAGTAGGACAACTCTCCCATCAAACTCATCTCAAACTCTCTACTCATTGTTTTAGAAAAATCATCACACAAATTTTTATTAGAAGATCCAAAAAGTATATCATCCACATAAATCTGAACAATGAGTAAATCTTCCCCAACTCTCCTAATAAAAAGGGTGGTGTCAACACTTCCCTTAACAAACTTCCTTTCTAGTAAGAATGTGCTAAGCCTCTCATACCAAGCTCTTGGTTCCTGCTTTAAACCATACAATGCCTTTTTAAATTTAAACACATGATTTGGAAATTTGGAGCTCTCAAAACCTGGAGGTTGTTCTACAAACACATCTTCTTTTATCTCCCCATTTAAAAAGGCACTCTTGACATCCATTTGAAAAAGCTTAAATCTTTTATAGCAGGCAAAGGCTAATAGCACTCTAATGGCTTCCAATCTAGCTACAGGGGCTAAAGTCTCCTCAAAGTCTATCCCTTCTATTTGATTATACCCCTTAGCCACCAATCTTGCTTTATTCCTCACCACCACTCCTGAATCATTCACTTTGTTCTTAAAGACCCACTTTATCCCAACTACACTTTGTCCCTTAGGTCTTTCCACAAGTTCCAAAACATCATTCCTAACAAATTGATTCAACTCTTCTTGCATTGCTAAAATCCAAAACTCGTCAGAAAGGGCTTGGTTAATGGTGGTGGGTTCAGTCATAGAAATAAAGGCAGAGTGGTTCACCTCCTTCCTAAGTCCATGTCTAGTCTTAACTCCACTAGAAGGGTCTCCTAAGATCAAATCCTTGGTGTGACTTGTAGAATATCTCTAATCTCTAGGCAAAGTGTGTGAAGTTTCTCCTTTCAACAAAGTTCTCTACTCCTTGGGTGACTCCTTCTACTCCTCCATTACTTAGGTGCTCACTCCCTTTCCCCAAATTTTCTACTCCACTTATAATCTCTCCAACATCATCATCTTCTACTCCATGTTTCTTAGGATCAGACTCATCAAAAACTACATGGGTTGTCTCTTCCACCATCAAAGTTCTCTTGTTAAACTTCCTAAAAGACTTCCCAACACTAGAATATCCCAAGAATACTCCTTTATCAGATTTAGGATCAAATTTTCCCAAGTGAGACTTCCCATTATTGTGAATGAAAACCTTACAACCAAAGACATGAAGGTGGGAAAGATTGGGTGTCCTACCCTTAAGGATCTCATAGGGTGTCTTCTCTAATTTGGCTCTAACATTCACCCTATTCAACACATAACAAGCTGTGTTAACCGCTTCAGCCCAAAAGTATTTTGGAAGTGAATACTCAGCAAGCATGGCTCTAGCGGCTTCCACCAAGGTCCGGTTTTTTCTTTCAGCTACCCCATTCTGCTGAGGGGTCCTAGGGGCTGAAAAATTATGGCTAATCCCCTTGTCCTCACAAAAAACTCCAAATCTTTCATTTTCAAACTCTTCCCCATGATCACTATGGATGGTCAAAATCACACAACCTAGCTTCTTCTGAATCCAAGTAGAAAAAGTTTTAAACTACTCAAAAGACTCATTTTTATGTGAAAGAAATCTAGTCCAAGTGAACCTCGAGTAGTCATCAACAATCACAAAACCATAGACTTTCCCTCCCGAACTCGCTGTGCTAATGGGTCCATACAAATCCATGTGAAGGACTTCTAAAGGTCTAGAGGTGCTAATGTCCTTAATGGGGTGAAAAGAGGAGTGGACTTGCTTTCCTAGTTGACAGGCATCATAAAGGTGGTCTTTTGTAAACTTAAGTTTGGGGACACCTCTAACTAGGTCCTTTTGGGTCACTTTCCTAAGGGTTTTCATATTAGCATGACAAAGCCTCCTGTGCCACAACCAAGAATCATCAATCACAGTTTTTAAGCAAAAAGAAGCAGCACATTCAATGTTATTTAAATCAAGCATGTAGACGTTGTTGATCCTCTTTCCCTGCAAAATAGTGTTGTTACTTAAACTTATAATGCATGAATCCGCAAAGAATTGCACGATGAAGCCTTTGTCACAGAATTGACTGATGCTGAGCAAGTTATGCTTCAATCCATCTACAAGCAAAACATTTTCAATCATAAGGTTCTTGGAATTACCAATTATACCTGCGCCTACCACCTTCCTGGTGGTGTTGTCTCCAAGAGTAACCTTGCCTCCAGTCCTGGACTCTAGTACAACAAACTGGCTAGCATCACCAGTCATATGTCGAGAGCATCCACTGTCCAGGTACCACATATTCTCACAAGGTCTTTTGTGAGAGCCCTCCTGCAAAATTATCAAATGTTAGATTTAGGAACCCAAGCAGGTTTGGGTTCCTTGTTATGAAGAGAAGATTTCAATGCATGTGTGATATGCTGTGGATCATGCACCTTAGGTCTCCACACCCAATGTGTACTATGGTGAATCGTGCAAGTGTGTGAGATGTGTCCTAGCATGCCACATGAGAAACATCTAACTCCAGGAAAGGGATTTCTTAAGTGATTTGAGTTATAATGCCTCTTCCTAGGTTTTGGCAATTGATTAAAAGTAGAAGTCATCCTAGTTTTCTTATATGCTTCTAAATCATTTTGAAACTTCAAATTTGTGCTTTTTAAAACTTCATTTTCAATCCTCAAATTTTTCTCTATCTCCTTTGACTTCTTAAAATCAGATTCAAGTGATGTGTGTGATATTTTTAATGCATCATGCTCTTCAACTAACTCACCATGATTTTTATTTAACTCATCAAATTCATCGAGTAAAGTTATGTGATTTGAATCAATTGTTTGATGGTCTTTAATCAAAATTTCATGCTCTTTTTGTAGATTTAAGAATTCTAATTTCAAGCTAGCTTGAGTTTTCTTTAATTTCCTATATGATGCATGAATTTTTTCTAAAACTTCAAGAAGTTGATCGTAGGAAAGTTCACATACCACTTCTTGATCACTTTGATCTTTTCCCATGAAACACAAGTTTGTAGTTTCTTTTTCTGGTTCAGTCTTAGAGGAGTCGGTACAAGATTCTGCCCAAAATCTCCTTTGGTTTTTCTTCTTGTCCTTCCTAGACTTAGCTTTCTCCTCACCTCTTCCTTTGCTTGATGGATCTCTAAGCATAGGGCAATCAGTTCTCACATGTCCAGGCTTCCTGCGTTCAAAATAAACAACATCAGAAGATCCTTTAACATGTTTATGATCCTTACCTTTTCTCCAACTTTGATGATGCTTTTGTTTCTTTCTTAGAAAGCTTTTGAATTGCCTTGTGATGAAGGCAATTTCATCGCTTTCAGACCCAGAAGATTCAGAATCCGATTTGTGTGCCTTCAATGCAATTGTTTTCTCCTTTTTCTTTTCACCTGCATCAACATTTCTTTGATTCACCCCTTGCTCGTAAGCAATGAGTGAGCCAAGTAAGTTATCAATAGAATAGGTGTTCAAATCTTTAGATTCAGTAATGGCAGTAATTTTTACATCATAAGACGAAGGCAAGCATCTCAAAATCTTGTTAACGTTTTCATAATTCGAAAGTTCCTTTCCTAGTGCATGCAATGACGTAACTATCTGAGTAAACCTAGTGTACATGTCAGAAATCGATTCATGAGATTTCAAACGAAAAAGTTCATAGTCATGTAAGAGAATGTTTAAACGGGATTGTTTAGCTTCATTGGTACCTTCATAGGTGATGCACAATTTATCCCAAATCTCTTTACCGGTTTTGCAAGTTGAGACACGCATGTAATCCTCAGATTTCAAAGCACAGAAAAAACAGTTCAAACATTTCGCATTTAATTGAGCTAAATCACGTTCATCAAAAGTCCATTCAGTAAAAGCAACTTCAGTTTTCACACCATTAATTTCACGAGAAGGTGGAAAATAACCTTTTTGAATAACCATCCACATGCGATAATCAGTAGATTGTAAAACGTTGACATACAAGTTTTCTAAAAATCAAAAGGTAGGTTATCAAACAGGGGAGGTCGGGTAATGGAATACCCTTCCGTAGTGTTACGATTCCCAATGTTAGCCATGTATCAAATTCAAAAAGTTTTCAAACTTTAATTTTCGAATCCCGCTCTGATACCACTTGAAAGTTCGTTAGGGATGTTAAGCCCTATGAACTTAGTCCCAAGCTAACCAAGAGGGGGGGTGAATTGGTATTTTAAAAACTCTTTTCACAAAGAAAGAAAATTGCATAAACCAAATCAAACCATAGAAATAAATGCAGAATTAAAAAGCGCGGAAGCAAGAAAAAGAACACAGAAATTTATAGTGGTTCGGTCGACTCGACCTACATCCACTCCTTGGAGGCACCCTCCAAGTATTGCACTACAAAACGTGACTCTCCTTTAGCCCCCACGGCTAGGCGGAGAAGCCCTTACAAGAACCTCCTTTTTGCCACCCCAGCAAGGCAGAGAACCTACCTCCTTTTGCTTCCTCCTGAAGCTGGCAGAGAACCAAAACCAAAAGCAAACTCCTTACCTCTATCGACCCTTCCACATACGAGAAACTCTAGACGAAGATGAAGCAGAGCGATCCTTGAAGCAACCCTTGTGAATCCCCTCACAAGCTCCCCCTCACAAGATCCTCTCTCTCTCCTCTCTCTCTTTCTCTCCTCAAGGTCTTCTCAGGTCAAGGCAGTAGCCAAAAAGTTCTTAAAAATATTGAACAAGAGCTCTTAAATAGAAGAGCTTTAAAGGAGCTCATTAATTGCAAGTTGCCGACAATATCGTCCAGGCCGATCTGGATATCGGCCTGGCCGATCAGTACAAATCAAAGAAGATCAGCCAGAGCATTGCCCTGGATGCAAAACTGGACGATTGAAAATTGGCTTGATCGTCCAGGCCTATCTCACGATCGTCCTGGATGATCAGTTCAAATCAGAGGAAAATTGTCCTGACAATAGCCCTGAATACGAGCTGGCCGATATTGATCGTCCTGAAGTAACTTAAGGTTTTTGACTAGATCGTCCTGGCCGATCCTGCGATCGTCCAGGACGATATGATCGTATCAATCATCCTTAATTACTCCCTTGATTTCCTGATCAATTAAGGCATAATTTGGTAATTTTGTCCAGGCCGATATGTTGATCGTCCCGGCCGATAATTTAAAATTACAGTATACCTTAATTGACTATGGCGGCTACTTCTTTCTGTTTTGAGCTTATCATCCTGGCCGATATGTTAATGACGGCTGCCTTAATTAAGAATCCTTACTTAGACTTTCTGTTTTAAGCTGATCGTCCCGGACGATATAAATATCGGCCAGGCCGATGTGGGCAAAAATAGAAATTCTAAGCCCCTCAAGTGTGTGTGTGAAGGGTTACTTAGCATCAGTCTCTTTGACCATTATAAGTAGACTCAAAAGGTGAAAATCAAAAGTACAGACTGACTCAACCCTAAACCTACGCAATCCTGAACTTGGCTCCTCCTTGATCGTCCGATCTTTGATTCCTGAGAAGTTATAAGCAACAAGTAGTCCAAGAGACATAGTGTTTGTCAATCATCAAAACATAAGTCATGAAAAAATAGATTTGCAATACATTGATCTATGTGAGACTCAAGGTGATTGAATCTCTAGATAAAGTCTTGGTAGAATTGATGCTAAGGTCCAAGAACAGGAGCTGGTGTAGGTGCTGGAGGAGGTCCCTCTTCTTCACCAATCTCATTTATCGCATCCCCTTGATCCCAGTGGAAAGAATGTGAAATGAAGCATCAGTAAAATTGATAGGCAGATTATTTGGGGGATCACGATGAATAAGATTGTATTTCTTCTCAAGGATGTAGGTAATCAAGTATCCAAAGCCCAAATTCTTCTTCCTTCTAGTGGCAGGGAGTTTAATGTCAGTAAATTTATTAATGTTGTCCAGACCAATTGGGCTTCATTAATTAGAGTGTTTAACATTATGTATTATGTTACTATAGTAAGCAAAGGAGTGATATTGATTCGATCACCAGCTATAGGAATAAGGGAGATTTTTAAAATATGTTGGATGATTATGGTATTCTGATTTAAAGCATAATTAAGAGGTAAGTGTTGGATTGAAGGTATACGCCTAAGAGTTTGATTTATAGTAGACCAATCAAAATTAATTCTTGAAATCATAGAATGTGCCCTTTTTCCTTCTATTATAAGATGTAAAAGTGCCTAAATCTGCTTTAGTAATTTCTACTCGTTGGTGGAAGACATATGAGGACTTTATGGTGTTATTCTCTCCCATTTTCATATTGGCAAGAAAATAATAAAAATTGTTAGAGTGGAATGCATAGATTAATATGAGAATGAAAGAAAACTCAGTGGAGTCAAGCTATGGCATAATTAAAAAATTAATGTCTTCTTGAATAAGAAGGCAGGACAGAGTAATTTTACTTGCACAAAATGATATTAGGTTTGTTCATTCTCTCTTAAAAGAAAGTTATCATCGCATTCAGTACAAGATGAATTTTATTTGGAGTGACGTACCAATTTGTTGATGCTTTTCATTTGAGAAGGATTGAACACAAGATAATCTAAATGTGAAAGAGATTGTGAACAAATTTAAAGAGCTGCTTCCAATTTACAGGAATAACACCATTTCATATAGTACGAGATTTGGTTCGTACGTATGAATTTGAACTTCATATAGTACTAATAAAATTTTGTACATACAAATATAAATCATCAAGAATAGTTATTACAGTAAAACAACATTTTATAAAATTACCTTCCTGATCACTCATTTTGTATGACAGTTAATCAAAATTGATCATAAAGACCAACAAATGTTCATCCAGGAAGATTTATCAATAATGATCGTACCTGCCAATTGAATTTTTTTCATGCGATCTGAAAAGTGGGCTGTACAAACGAACAGGTGTTTATCTGGGATGATTATCGAATATTAACTGCCCTAAACCGTAAGTGATTTTATTCTAAGGCATTTTGCCATGTATTCATACAAATGAATGATTGATTATTCATACATATAATGAGGTGTTCATACTGTATGATTACCATGAAAAGTTATCAAAAATTCATCTGTCCAACTCATAAAAGAGATCCTGAAAAATTTGGAGAAATCATGTTGTCCAAAAGTGGTTTGTATAGTATGAATGAAAACGATGTTTGTGATTTACACATGATGATCATGACACTTTTCTAAAATAAACCAAACAAGACCGATTAAACACAAAAAACAAAATAATAAAAGGATAAATTAAAGACAAAATAAAACAAACCAAAAACAAAAAACAAACTATAATCATAAACATAAGAAAGAAAAAAAAAACTCAATCGCATTATGCAGACTTACAATTTTTCAAGCATGAATATCAATAACACCCAGTCTGGTTCTTAAAGTGCTAAAAGTTTTAAAAATAACTGGTTTTGCAAAAATATATGCAAGTTAATTTTTAGTAGCTATATGATATAGCTCAATTTCTCCTTTGGTGACATGGTCTCAAATGAAGTGATGCCTTATGTATATATGCTTAGTCTTGAAGTGTTGAATTGGATTTTTTAAAATATAAATGTCATTTCTATTATCACAAAAGATTGTAATAGTGCCAATTGGAAAATAAAAATTAATAAGTTATTGTTTTAACCACAGAACTTATACTACACAACTTCCTAAGGCTATATATTCTGCTTCAGTAGTAGAAAGGGCTACTGAGTGCTATTTTATGTTAGACAAGGAAATGAAAAAAATTATTATGAATTGAAAAGTTCTAGAAGTACGTTTTCTATCAACCTTACATTCTACAAAATCTAAATTAGAATATTAAATGATTTCAAAATAAGTGTTGTTCCTAGGATATCAAATCCCGAAGTTTTGAGTTCCTAAAAGATATTTAAGAATTCTTTTAAGAACAATCAAATGGGATTTTTTTGATCAACTTGAAATCTAGCATAAAGATAAATATTAAACATATTATCAGATCTGCAAGCAATTAAATAAAGTAATGCTCCAATTATCACTCTAAATTTCTTTTGATTAACAGATTTGATTTTAGAGTCCATATCTAACTGAACTGAGGAATTCATAGGCATACTTATTAGTTTTGCATTATTTATTTCATATTTTAAGGATATTCTTAATGTATTTTGACTAACTAAGAAAGATGTCATCCTCTTTCTACTTTATGCTAAAATCAAGAAAGTAACTCAATTCTCCTATAAAACTCATTTCAAATTTCTTACTCATTATTTTAAAAAGTTCAGCACAAAGTTTTTTATTAGAGGATCCAAACAAAATATTAATAATAAAAATTTAAATAATGAGAATACCATATCTTACTATTTTTAAGAAGAGAGTGATGTCCACACTCCCTTTAGCAATAGATCTTTCTAGTAGGAATGTGCTTAGCCTTTCACACCATACCCTAAATGACTATTTTAGTCCATACAATGTCTTCTTCAATTTAAACACATGATTAAGAAATTATGAATTTTCAGTATATGGAGGTTGCTCAAAATAAACATCCTCTTTTATTAACCCATTAAGAAAGGTACTTTTAACATTTCTTTGAAATAATTTAAATCCTCTAAAATAGGTAAAGGCTGGAAGCACTCTTATTGCTTTAAGTCTAGCTACAGGGGAAAAATTCTCCTTAAAATCAATTCCTTATATTTGATTGTACCCCTTGGCCACTAATCTTGCCTTATTTATAACCACTATACCTTCATTCATCTTATTTTTGAAAACCCACTTAGTTTCAACAACACTTTGACTTTTAGGTCTTTCTACTAACTACCAAATATCATTTCTAACAAATTAATTCAACTCTTCTTATAAAGATAGAATCCAAAATTCATCAAAAAGTACTTGATTTATATTTATGGGTTCAGTCATTAAAATAAATTCTGAGAGGGTCATTTTTTTGCTAAGTCCATGCCTAGTTCTAACACCTTCACTCCGATCTCCTAAAATTAGTTCTTTAGGATGAATTTTAATAATTTCTTTCTCTAGGAAAAAATATTTTCTATTTTAACCCTTTCTTCAAGATTTTCATTTTCAATTCCTTTGGTAATTTCTTTAACATCTTCTTCTTCTAACCTAGACACTTTAAAAATATTAGATTCATCAAAAACTGTATGAGTGTTCTCCTCTACTACCAATCTCCTTTTTTTAAAAACTCTATAGGATTTGCTAATGCTTGAATATTATAGAAAAATTCTCTCATCATATTAGAATCAAATTTTCCTAAAGGAGTTTTTCCAATGTTATGAATGAACACTTTATTTCCAAAGACATATAGATGTGAGAGGTTGGGTGTTCTACGTTTAAGAATTTTTGAGGGTGTTTGATTCAACATAGATCTAATATTCATCATATTTAGAACATAACATGCTATATTAATTGCTTTAGCATAAAAATATTTAGGAAGTGAATATTCAGCCAACATAGCTCTAGCGGCTTCTACCAAAGTTATGTTCTTTCATTCAACAACCTTATTTTATTGAAGGGTCCTAGGAGCTAAAAAGTTGTGATCTATCCCTTGCTCTTTATAGAAAACTTCAAAAAAAAATTTTCAAGTTCTCCTCCATAGGAATTATAATAATTTCACAACCTAACTTTCTCTAAATCTAAGTATAAAAATTTCTAAACTCTTATAATGATTTTCTTTTATGTGTTAAGAATCTAATCCAAGGGAACCTTAAATAATCATCAGCAATCACATACCCAAAAGTTTTCTCTCTTAGACTTATAGTGCTAATGGGTCCAAAGAGATCCATATGAATGAATTCTAAGTGTTTGCTAGTTTTAAGATCCTTAATTAAATGAAAGGGGGACTTGACTTATTTCCCTAATTGGCATGCATCACACAGGTAATCCTTAGTGAAGTCTTATTTGGGTATACCTCTTATAAATTCCTTCTGGGTAATCTTCCTAAGACTTTTCATGCTTGTATGATAAAGTCTTCTATGTAATAACCAAGATTCATCAGTAATAATTTTTAGACAAAAAACATTAGAAGATTTAATATAATTTAAATCAAGCATGTAAAAAATATTTACCCTATCTCTATATAATGCATCAACTTTATTTTGGCTTATAATATAGCTTGTAGGTAAAATTTTATGTTAAAACTCTTATCACAAAGTTGAATGATACTTAGGAAATTATATTTCAACCTTTCTACCAATAAAATATTTTCAATCAGAAAATTATTCATGTTGCCAATCATACTTGATCTTATAACTCTCCTAATTGTGTTATCTCCAAGGGTCACTTTGCCTCCTGTCTTGGCCTTCAACATTATAAATTAATTTGCATCTTCAATCATATGCTTTGAACATCTGCTATCCAAGTACTTAATACCTCATGTGGGCTTATATGAGAACATTTCTATAAAATTATCAAATGTTGGATTGGGAACCCAAATAAATTTGGACACTACAGGAAAAACGTCATTTTCCGGCACACATTTCTGCCGGAAAATTGGCTAAAATCCGTCGGAAATGCTAATTTCAGACGGATTTCCGACGAAAATATTTGCGCCGGTTTTACGCGCGTCGTAAAAGGCCTTCCAGCGCAAATTAATGCGCCGGAAACATTTCCGGCGTAGTACTGGCGGATTTTCCGCAGGAAAATATTTTCGGCAGATTGCTTTTGCGCCGGAAGTTTAAGAAAAATAAAAAAAAAATTAAACACAAGTTCCGCTCAACCCAAGCAACCCAGCCGACCTGCACAGGGCCAGAGAGCCCAGTCGCGCCCACTTGGACAGGCAAACTAGTTCCCGCCGAAAAGGCCCCCGTGGTCTGCCCGTGGTCTGCCTTTGGCGGGGTTTGAACCCCGGCCCCTCCTCTCTGCACGCTCTTATCCTACCGCCATCTACCATCTAGCCTTAAATTAAAAACTGTAAAATCTTGTTACTTTATTTTATTTAACTTATAACTACTCTATATTAAAATTAATAACCAATTATTTTTAAAGTAAATTTTTTTAAAGATAAAAAATATATAATTTAAATTAACAATAAATTATTAAATTACTTAATTTAATTTGACAATAAATTATTAAATTATTTAACTTAATTTAATAAAATAAATGATTATAAAATTATATTATAATTTAAGTTTAAATTTAAATCATTTAATTTTTTGTTATTAAATAATTAAATTATAATTTAATTTATTTTATTATAATTTAAGTTATTAAATTCAATAATTTAAGTTATTTTTTTCAAATATAAAATATTTAATTTAAATAATTTAATTTGACAATAAGTTATTAAAATAAAATTTATTTTTTTCATTTTCGTCGGAAATCCGCTGGAAATTCCGCCGGAAATGCATTAAAAAAAATCCGTCGGAAATATAGTCAAAAAATATGTCGGAAATTCGGTGAAATTTTTCCGTCGTAAAATCGCCGGAAAATCTGTCGGAATTTGCGACGAATTTATTTCCGCTGGAAATTTTGTCGGAAATGAGCTATTTTCCTGTAGTGGGATACTCCACTTGACAATGATAATCTGGAAGCTATATTTAATATACTATGATTGATACATCTTTGGAATCCATACTAGATGTGTTATATGATGAATAGTGCAAGTGTGAGAAATATGTCTCATCATTCCTCATGAAAAGCATTTAACACCAGGAAAAGGATTTTCCAATCTATGTTAGTTATAATATCTTTTCCTATACTTTGAAATTGTATCTTTTATTCAGGATTGCAAAATTGTTCAAGTGTGGGAGGTGCCTTATTTTCCTTAAAAGCTTTCAATTTTTCTTTAAGATATGAGTTTACACTTTGTAAAATTAAATTATCAAATTTCAACTCATATTCTCTTTGAATTGATTCAGCTATAAACACCTTAAAATTATTTTAAAGTTTATTATAAAATATTTTCAATAAATGATGCTCCTTATTTAAATTATCAAATTCATCTAGCAAAGTCATGTGTTGTTATCCATATTTGCATGATCTTTCCTCATATTTTAATTCTTTTGTAAATTCAAATACTCAATGTTAAGATTTTCATGCAATTTTTAAAGTTTCTTATGTACATGATGGATTTTCTCATAAATAAATAATTCATCATACGATAGGTCACATACCTCCTCTTAATCCGAATGATCAAGCTTGTCTACCATTAACCATAAGTTTGTGACCTCCTCTTATGCTTCTATTTTTGAAGAATTTGAAGCTGAGTCAACCCAGAAAGCTCTTTGCATCCTTTTCTTACCCTTCCTAACAATTATTTTCTCCTCAACTTTCTCCTTGGTAGGATTAGCTTTGAGAATTAGGCACTCTATCTTTATATGTCCAAGCTTTCTATACTCATAATAAATAACTTCATTATAAATATCTGGATTTTTAATAAACTTATATTTGATCCAATGCTAAAGTTGTCGTTGCTTTCTCCTAAAGAAACTTTTGAAATGCTTAGCATGAGAGCAATATTTTCATCATCTTCTATAATTGATTGATCACTTTCTGAATCATCAATCTTCAAAGCTATATTTCTCACCTTCCTTTTGTGACCTACATCAATCTATCTTTGATTCACTTCTTGCTCATAAGCAACACGTGATCAAAGCATATTATCAATAAAGTATACTTTAAATCTTTAGACTCGAAAATGATAGTTATCTTTGCATCATAGGCAGTAGACAAATAACATAAAATTTAATTTAATTTTTTTGAATTTGTAAGCTCTCTACCTAAAGCATTCAATGAGGTAATAATTTGGGTAAACCTTGTATACATATTAGAATATGACTCATTTGGTTTAATGTGAAAAAGTTTATAGTCATGTAATAAAATGCTCAACCTAGTTTGCTTTACCTCATTTGTCCCTTCATAAGTTATGCAAAGTCTATCCCAAATTTTTTTTTTGTTTTACAAGTTAAATCATACATCTAATCCTTAGATTTCAAGGCACAGAAAAAAACTATTTAAAAATTTTGTATTTAGCTATACTAAATCCCTTTCTTTTATAGTCCATTCAATAAATTGTGTTTAAATTCTAATGTCATCCACTATTCTTGCATGTTTAGTATAACCTTAGTGTACTAACATCCATATGCAATAGTCAAGTTATTACAAAGAAGCAGACATGCGAGTTTTCTCAAAATCAAAAGAAATGCTGTCAAATAAAGGTGGTATAGTAATCAAATTTCCTTTTGTAGTATTTTGATTTCAGACATTAGCTATAGTCATTTCTCAAAAAGTAGTATAAACCTTAATATTTAAAATTATCTCTAATACTACTTAAAAGTTCATGTTAGTTGTTAGACCTTATAGAACTATCCCAAGGCTAACTATGAGAGGGGGGGGGGGGGGGGGGGGGGGGGGGTAAATTGGTTATAAAAAATATTCTTGGATTTTGGATAATCTTTTTCTCCTTTTTAAAAATTGTTTTTGAAGTTTAAAAAACACTAATATTTAACTATGTAGATGTTTAAAAAATTATTTTCATAGATAATCTTTCAACCATAAATATAAAAAGTAGGGAAATAAAATATAGGAAAAATAAAAAGTAATAGAAGAACATCAAATTTTATAGTGGTTTGGTCTAACAAGACCTACGTTCACTCCCTTGAGATTCCTTCTCCAGGTATTGAACTAATCAAAAGTGACTCTCATTTTTCCCTCATAACAAGGTGGAGAAGCCCTTACAAACTTTCTTCCACAACTCGATGCGATAGAGAACCATCGCCTTTTATACTCTCCAAGTGATGGCAACATACCTTCTCATTATAACCCTCCTAGTGAAGGTAGAGAAACATCAACATCTTTTTTACCCTCCTGGTTAATGAAGAGAACCTTGATCTAGTCTTGAAGATCTTCTCTCAAGAGGCTACAATAAAGTTGGGAAGAAATTAGAAGAAGAACAAAGTGATCCTCACTTTGGGCAACCTTGTGAATCCCTCACAATTCCTCCTTACCAGATCTCTTACTCTCCAATCTCAAAATCTCTCTCAAACATAATCCCAATAGTCACTATTAAGAGAAAATTCAAAGTAAAGGGTAAGGATGATAGTTTTAACACCCTATTTATAGAAAATGCATAAAAAACTATCCAAAAAATAAAATTTTCAAGAGAACCATCCAAGGTTTATGCAGTACGATTGTAGATCATCTGGTATTAATAGTTTAAAAATCTTGGCTTCATTTGCGTACCAATTAGAATGAACTTAGTTTCATACACTATGGGTAATCTGTATGAATTTGGATCATACAATATAAATAGTTTAAAAATAAATAAGTTCACATGATATAATCTAGTATGAATTTAATTTTGTACACTATTGGTCATCTGTACAATTTGACATCATACAATACCAACAATTCAAAAATGAACAAGTTTGTATGATATAATTTAGTACAAATCTGATTTCGTACACTATCAATCATTTGTATGAATTAATATTGTATTGTATGAATAGTTTAAAAAAAAACTATGTTTGTAAGGTACAATCAAGTACAACCTGAATTTTGTACTTTTTTAATCATATGTATGACTGCCTATTGTATAATATAATTAGTTAAAAATCAAACCATGGTTTGAGTAACTGAATTCTAGAGAAAAAACTAAGTAAAATCATACAGTATGCTTATATGTTATACATTATAATCAGTTTTAAGAATTTTATGCACTCCCCATGTATATGTTTACATGGTAATCCAATTACAATTACACTTTCTCAAACTCAAGAAATAAAAATAAAGATATATAGACTCTTTTATATGAAATCATATTCTATCTTGTCTTGAAATCTTTAATAATCTAGAGTAATATATAATTTTTTTGAAATGTTATTACTCATAGAAATAATCTAAAATATCTAATATATGGTAGAAAAAAATTATAAAATTATAACAATAATATCTTGTTATCATTAAATCACAATCTCAATCTTGATTACTAATTTGCAATAATTTAGACTTAGGTTCTGAGGTAGGCTCAGGCTATAAGACCTCAACCTTCTGGGAATCTAATCCCAACCTTTTAAAAAAATTAATAATTCAAACTTAAATCTCTTTCAATTCAAATTCAAGCCCAACACTTAGGATAGATTAGGGCACTTCTAAATTATTTTAAAATCCCAAGTTCTTCTTATCCTTCATACTTTGATTCCAGAAATAAGTGCTTAACTTTTATCGAGTCCTGATTGAAAATTCTAATCCTTACCTACTTTTTACATCAAGCTTTTAAATCTTAAATAGAATTTTTACCACTATTTTAATTGAGAGTATTCATAGGAACCCCTCAATTTCTTTATTATGTAATTAATTATGAGGGTTTATGCTCATAATAGATTTAGAAAACCAGATCAAACAAATTAATCAAAAATTAACCTTTTCAAAATTTCAATTAACTATCTCAGGGAAAATAAAACTTAACGATCATTATTGTCATTTTCAAATGATTGATAATGATCGATATCTTCTTTCCTCAAAGAGATAGACCAATTATTATCATAATTTTAATTATGAAATTAGTTATCACTTTATCCAGATTAATATAGTCAAATACTTGATTAAATGTTATTTTAATCTTCCGGTGTCATATGTGATTCTTTCATAAGTTTGACTATAATAATCAGGATGAACACAAAATTTTACAATCTGAACCTATTAGAGAATGTTATTTTCACTTTTTGAGGTTATATATCATTCATAATTAGATGTTTAACTCAATATTTAAATTTAAAAAAATTAAAATATGTCAAAGAAAATTAAACATTTTCAAAAGTTTAACTAACTTTTCTAAAATCAAACACCCACCCCCCTATTTTGATCTAGGTCAACCTTTGAGCTAACTCAAGGGGAACCCAAATGGCCTTAAATTTTATTCAACCAAATTAGCTAACTAAAACTCCTCTATTTCATTCCTTTAGGTCCCCAAAACCTTCCCAAGTTTTTTCCCAGTTGACCAACCACCTAAATTGTACCCATTACATAAAAAAAAGCTAGATCAATTTTGAGCAAACCCAAAATCAATGAAAAACCCCCTTCTTCACATCTATATCTAAAAATAATCTAGTCCATATGGTATGATCCTAAACATCAATCCTAATAAATTCAAACCATCCAAATCTACCCCTAATGGCTGAATAGTGTTGATAATTAGAAATGAACATCATTTTGATATACACTACCTATATCCTCTCACTTCATCCATTTTATTCAAGAAACTTCCATAGAGGAAACCATAGATACCCTAAGTTTTTTGGGTAATTTAGTGCATTAGAGAGGCCAGTCAATCCAGCTCTAGTTAGGCTTTCATGACAGAAATCCAACATTCAACCTGTTACAATCCAAGATAGTTTTTTATTTTGATGATGGCAAATATTATTAATTGAATTATTATTTTTTGTGTACGAGCATTGACATTATAAGTAAAATATACATTGCTTAAGGCTACTGAAAACTCAAGATTGGATAGAATAGGATATAAAGTAAAATAGACTATAATTTTAATTTCTTTTATTTTATATTTCTTGAGTCTGACCATATAAGAGTATATGCAATTAAGTAACCATGCACACACATACAGGGGGAGTAAGAAACATTTAATGTTAATTTTTCATACTAATCGTACTATATAATCTATAATACAGAGAATGAGTTTAACAGTTAATTGAACATTTAATTTCTATGAAGTAATCATACTGTACAATCTAGATCAAACTTACCATTCATTACGATCTAAAAACTCTAGCCTCCAGATAAATTAAGTAAGATATTCAAAATTTAAATTTTGAACTAATTATACTATACGATGTGATTCATACTATATGAAAATTTTGAAATCTTACCTTAATTAACCTCTAAAATTTATCAATCAAATCATGGTTTGATTAATGGTATCTGATTATACTATATGATATTGATCATACTACATGACTGATAGAGATAAATTTGGCCATCCCAAAAATAATAAAAAATGAAACCTTGCTTTTTGAACTAATCATATTGTATGATATTCACATCATACAAGACAAATCATTGAAAATTATATAACCGTACTGTATGTTGATAGCAATAAAAGATGATTTATAAAGATAATTTCCAATCATCCCAGGAATCGTCTTATATGAATAAAGAGAAAGTAAATAGATCATATTGTATGATGTGTTAAAAAAGTTGAATAGATTATCTAAAATGAATATTCACATCATACTGGATGAAACTAGTTTTTGAATTGATCATACTGTATGACCAAACATCGTACTATATAAATAAAAGATGACTCACTTTAATTTTAGGGTTTCAAAGCTCATTACTTAAAAAAAAAATTATAACTTCATTTTCAAAGTGAATGAGGATACTATGATTGCTGAAGGAAATCTTAGAGAGGTGATTTTGAGAGAAAATCAGGGTTTGAGAGGTTGGAGAAGGTGTGGTTGAGCATGAGGAAGAAGAAGTGTGAGGGGATCACATAGTTGCTCAAAGCTAGGTACACCCTTGCTCCTCTTATGGCCTTGGTGAGTCCTTACTATTGGAAGAGAGATTTCTAAGTCAAGTCCCCAAGGTACTCTACCTTCTCCAAGAGGGAGAAAAAGATTGGAGGTGCTTTTCCTTCTCTAGGAGGGAGAGAAACATTGTAGGTACACTGTCTTAATTAGGAGGGAGAAAAAGCTTTGGGTTCTCTACCTACTTCAGGAGGGAGAAAAATGATTCAAGGTCCATTGCCATCACCAAGAAGGTGACATAGCTTTTGACACTCTACAGCATCAGGTTATATGAAAGTGAGTTTGTAAGAGCTTCTATGCCTTCCAGTGAGAGAAAAAGGAGAGTCACTTAGTGTTAGTACAATACCCGGATAAGAGGACTTTAGGGAGTGGACTTAGGTCATGATTGATCGAACCACCATAAAAATTTTTGGTGTGCTTTTTCATTTTTTTGTATTTTTATTTTCCATATATTCTTCTTTCCTTGTAAGTTAAGATTATTAATTTTAATCTTATCAATCAACTCCATTGAGTTTAAAACTTTTTTCTACAAGAATATTTATATGTGTTAAAAATTAAAAAAAAAACTTATATCAATTTCTTCCACATGTTATTTTGAGTAATCTATCTAAATCAAAATTTTAAATTATTTTATGGCTAAAACAAAAAGGTAGTACTCTTACATAGGGTTTTTTTAAAATACTAATTCACACCCCTCTTGGGGCACCTCAAGCGAGTTTTATGAGGTTTAACAACATTATCAAACTTTCAAGTGGTATCATAGTAGGTCTTGAAATTTATATTTTGAAATCTTCAAGAAAAGATCAATGGCACATTTCGGTAATTAAAATACAGTGAAGGGTCAATTACTCATGCACCACTATTTGATAATATAATGTTTGATTTCTGGAAAATTTGCATGTCTATCTTTTTGTAATATATTGATTATCACATGTGGTTTTTAGTAGAAGAAGGTTATTTTGCACAATCTCATTTGATTAATGGCATTAAAACTAAATTATCATTTAATTAATGGAGCAATGAGGATAGAGACTTATCCCAATAAAATGATAAATGCTTGAACTATTGTTTATGTGCTTTAAAGTATAAAGACTATATGCATGTATCAACTTATACTATGGAGAAGTAGATATGTGATAAACTATGCATAACCTACAAGGGAACTAGTGAAGTAAAATAGTCTAGATTAAACATGCAACTTCATGACTATGAACTATTTTACGTGAAACCTAATGAGTCAATTTTAGAAATTTACACTAGGTTTATATAGATAGTGACATCCTTGCATGCATTGGGTTGAGAACTTTCTCATTTAGAAAAAAAATAATAAAATCCTACATTGCATGCCTAGTACATATGATGCTAAAATTATTACAATTACTTAATCTAAGGATTTGAGTGTCTAATCTATTGACAACTTACTTGGGTCACTCATTTCCTACAAGCATGGAGTAAGTCAAAGGCAAAGTGATGCAGGTAAAAGGATGAAGGAGAAAATTGTAGCACTTAAAGAAAATGAGTCAGTAAGTGACAGCTCTATATATGAAGGAAAGGATGACATCATGCTAATGAAATGCCAATTTAAAAGCTTCTTAAAGTGAAAATAAAGGCGTAATCAATAGTGGAATAATGGTAAACTAAATAAAAATTCTAAAGTGTCATATGATGTTATTTGATTAATGTATAAGGCCAGTAAACTTGAGAGCAGACTACCCCAACCTAAAAGCTTACCGAATAAGGAGAAGGGTGAAGAAAACTCAAAGTCCAAGAGAGGTAAGCAAAAGATAAAGAAACCTTTTTGGGCCAACTTTTACTCAGAATCTTTAAAATTGGAAGTAGAGGAGGAGGTAAAAAACCTGTATCTTATGGCTAATGATAGTCTAGATAAATCTGATCAAGATGAGGTATGTTAGCTTTTCTATGATAAATTATTTATTATTTTAGAGAAAATACATGATTCATATAGGAAGTTAGAAAGATGTATGCTAGTCTCAATACAGATTTTTGTATATTACAAAAAGAGCATGCTAGTTTGGTAAGGGAGCATTCTACTTTAGATTGTGATCATATGACTTTACTAGATGACTTTGATGCATTAAACAAGAAGCATACTAACCTATCTAATACATATGACTCCTTAAAAACAACACATGTTGAATTAGAGATAGCATACAATGAATTAGATGCATGTGTGGTTAAAATAAATGGTTGGGAACATACATTTAAAATAGAAATATCCATTCTTGAAAGTGTGAAAAAAGTTTTAGAAGAAATATTAACTACACTTGAGAATAACAAACCTCCACCTACCTTAACACAATCTTTTAACCCGTCGTTTAAATATAGAAAAAGGCACCATAATCCACATAGACTAGTGAATCCATTTTTGGATGTTAGGTGGTACTCTTATGTCATGCTAGGTCACGTAGCCCTCACTAGCACAATCAACCATAGTATAAATCTAGTGTGGAGGCCAAAATTGCATTCATAACATCATGGCATGCATTCATCTCATTCATTAAAGCATAAGGTGGAACCAAAACTCACTTGGGTTCCGAAATCTAATGTTTGAATGACTTTCTAGGGGCTCTTACAAAAGGCCTAGTGAAAGAATGTGGTATATGGACAATGGATGCTTGAGGCACATGAATGGTGATAGATATGAAGCATTTTATCACACTAAAGGTCATATTAAGAGGAAAGGTTACACTAGGAGACAACACCACTAGGAAATTTGTGGGCTTGCGTATAATCGGCAATGCTAAAAGTTTTATTATTCAGAATGTTATATTAGTTGATTATTTAAATCATAATTTACTGAGCATTAATCAATTGTGTGATAAAGGTATTTACACCAAATTTCTTTCTAAAAATGCATAATTAGTTTAAATGGAAAACTTGTATTAAAAGAAAATGAATAAATAAAGTTCACATGTTAGACTTAAATTGCATTGAATATTCTAACTCTTTGTGTTTAAAAATAATAATTGATGAATTTTAATTATGACATAGGAGACTATGTCATGTAAGCATGAAGACTCTTAGGAATATCACCCAGAAAGACCTTGTTAGAGGCATACCTATGTTAGACTTCACTAAGGACCATTTATATAATGCCTACCAATAAGGAAAACATGTTAAGGCTTCATTTCATTCAATTAAAGATATCAACACCTTTAGGCCACTAAAAATCCTTCATATGGACCTATTTGGACAAATTAGTACATGAGGAAAGACATATGACTTTGTAATACTATATGACTTCTATAGATTCCTAGCACATAAGAGTGAGTCATTTGAGAAATTTTGAACTTTCTCCACTTTGATTCAAAGGAAATTAGAATATGAAATTTCAACCATTCATAGTGATTATGGTGGAGAATTTGAAAATGATAGGTTATAATCTTCTTGTTAAGTGATAGGTATAAAATGTAACATCTCTACCCCTAGGACCCCTCAATAAAATTGAATAGCAAAAAGGAAAAATAAAACCTTGGTAGAAGTTGTTAGGTTCATGCAAAATGAATGCTTATTGCCTAAATACTTTTGGACATAATTAGTAAATATTGCTTGTCATGTTTTAGATAGGGTGAATGTTAGATTCAAGCTAAATAAGACATCCTATAAACTCCTTAAGGGTAGGACACCAAAACTTTCTCACTTGCATGCTTTTAGGTGTAAATGCTTCATATTTATCAAAAGAAAAACACCCTTAAGAATATTTGATCCAAATTTTTATGGAGGAGTCTTCTTTGGTTATTTATATGTAGGGAAAGCCTATAGAATCCTCAATAAGAAGACCTTAGTAGTAAAAGAATATACCCATGTGGTATTTGATAAATCAGATAGGATGTCTAGAATAAAACTTGACAAAGAAGTAATGTTCATTCAAGGGGTAGAAGCCATTACTATAGGAGATGGAGTAGAACCTTTGGAATTATTGCTAAGAGAATGGATATAAAGTGGGTGTTCAAAAATAAAATAAAAGACTCTTGAATATTGATAGCTAAGGGGAACAATCAGATTGAAGGAATCAATTTTGAGGAAACCTTTACCCATGTAGCTAGACTAGAAGCCATCAATGTGCTAATAGCTTTTGCCTACTTTAAGAGTTTTAAATTATATCAAATGGATGTTAATAATGCCATCATAAATGGGGTGTTTAAAGAGGATATTTATGTTGAGCAACCCATAGGCTTTAAAAATTCATAATTTTCAAATCATGTTTTCAAATAAAGAAATCATTATATGGGCTAAAACAAGCACCTAGAGCAAGATATGAAAGGCTAAGCATAATCTTACTAGATAGAGCCTTTGTTAAGGGTAGATTAGACACCACCTTATTCCTAAAAAAGATAAGATAAGAATTACTTATTATCTAAATTTATGTTGATGATATCTTGTATGGTTCTTAGATAAAAAACTTATGTAATGAATTTTTAAAAAAATAATGAGTAGAGAGTTTGTGATGAGCATGACATGAGAGCGGAACTATTTTCTTGCATTTAGTATTAAGTAGATGGATGATGGAACATTTCTTATCTAATCTAAATACATTAAGGAAATCATTAAAAAATATGAAATGAAAAATGCTAAGGCAATAAATACTCCCACGAGCTATATTATTTAGTTAGATAAGGACCCAAATGGAAAGTCAGTAGATTAGAAAAAGTATAGAGGGATAATTGGATCACTTATCTATTTGACTGCTAGTAGATTGGATATAATGTTTAGTGTGTATGTTTATGCTAGATTTAGGTTGATCCAAAAGAATCACACATGACTACTGTTAAGAGAATCCTTAGATACCTATTAGGCACCCAAAACCTAGGTATCTGGTACCCTAGGCATAGTTCATCCTTTGAAATCATAGAATATTTATATCCTAATTTTATAGGATGTAGGATAGATATGAAGTGTACATTAGGAACCTACCTATTTATTAGCCAATTATTAGTTTCCTGGACCAGTAGAAAGTAGAACTCGGTAGCCCTTTCCATCATTGAGGCAGAATACATTACTGTAGGAAGCTGTGTTACTTAAGTCTTATGACTAAAGCAATAAATCTTATATCTTGGACTACATGTAGGCACCATTCCTATCATGTGTGAAAATACTAGTGCCATTTGCATATCCAAAAATCTAATTCAACACTCTTACACAAAGCATATATACATTAGGCATCACTTCATAAGAGATCATGTAGCCAAGGGATATATAAAGTTACATCATATAGCTACTAGAGACCAATCGTATACATCTTCACTAAACCCCTAGCCTATGCACCTTTATCAACTTTAGCACCTTACATACATCTTCACACCCCTAACTCAAGATAAATTAAAAATTTGTTTATCATTTGAAATCTGTCATTCGTATATGTTATATTATATGTTTTTGTTTTTACCGTTAATTTTATGTGTTATCATTTTTGCATAGTCATGTTTAAAAGTTATTTATATCATACTGTATGATCCACATTCGTACTATACGATATGACCATTTATGCATAAATCATAGCAATAACTAAATCAACGGCCTACATAAGTTCAATTATTGGTGATAATACTATATAAATCATAGTTTGTATTGCATAATACGTATGTTAGAATCTATTTAGAAGAATTCAATTCAGCCAGTACGATCATAATTGCACTTTGTAATGTATGAACCTCGATTCGTACTGTACAATCCCCACATTAGAATCTATTAGGATGAATTCAATTCTGCAGGTATGATCATAATTTCTCTTTATACTGTACAAACACCTATATGTATTAAATGATACAGTTAGTTGAAAGTCTTTCTAACGATTCCTCAGGATTAACTAAATTCTTTAAGATCATCCAATATGATACTGGTTATACTTTACAGTTTGAACACCTTTTCCTAACATTGTCATCCATATGATTTAAATCTCTTAATCGTACTATATAATCTCTAATCATATTGTATGATGTGTTTAAATTTTATAAACTAGAGGGTTTCTAAATTTTTAATCCATTCAAATCCTTCTTTATCTGCATTCCTACATTCATAATGCTAGGATTCTCTAATGGCCGGTGGAAGTAAATGTGGTTAAATGACCCAAGGAAGCTCCTCTTCCTCTTGTCTCTTTGACAATTAGTTTCTATCCATTAAAGGGGAAGATTCCTACTATAAATTCCAAGAGTCTCACACCACCCCTTCTAGAATCCCAAAGCTCATGATTGTGTCAACAGTACTCCACCTCTTTTATTAGTCACCTATTTCATAATGAAAAATACTAAATTTGATGAAGCTTGAATGATTATTGACTATATCCAAAACATGACTCCAATTCGACATCTGAATACTGTGAAAATGTAAAATGTCGCACTAGGATACATCATAGCCTATGTATTAGATAAGAAATACCAAATCACCAACCCTACTCCTCTCGATAATCTTCCCATTTTTTATATGTATACCTCCTTTCATATTCTTTTCCATTTGGGGCAAGAGCATGATGAGTCAGATTTTGATGAAGAAGTGGAAGATGCTCCTATAAGAGGACCTACACCACAACATGCACCACCACTAATACCACCACCTACACCTGCCAACCCTTCCGACCCTCACGATGAAATATGTTAGAGGCTCAAGAGATTAAAAACTCAGCTAGACTAATTCAATAATAACAACAACAACATAAGGAAGAAAGGGGATGGTTTGGAAAAACGATTTCCAAAATTGAAGATCAATTCACCACCATCCATAAATATTTTTAACAACCACCACCACCACCACCTGATCAGGATCCGTCTTACTTTTAGCGATTGTTTGTTATGTTTTATTATTTTTATGTCTAGTAATGTTTAGCTTGTTTTTTTCGTGGTCCTACACTTTTTGATGATGTTAAAATGGAGAGTGAGGGGGGAATTTAGGAGAAAAGAATTTTATTTTACCTCTCAACCAAAATTGTTTGTCATTATCAAAAATGAGGAGATTGTTGTTATTCAGGATCACTAGTCCGTGATTTTAATGATGAAAATTATTATTGATTAAATTGTTATTTTTATCAAAAAATATTTTGTATATTCTTTTTGTATGTGAGCACTAACATTGCATTTACATTGCTCAAGGCTATTGGAAACTCAAGATTGGGCAGAATATGATATAAAGTAAAAGTGTTTCTACTTTTAATTAATTTTATTTTCTATTTCTTGAGTATGGCCATAAAAGAGTGTATGTAATTGGGTAATCATGCACACAGACACAAGGGGAGTAAGAAAAATTTGAAGTTAAAATTTTTTATACTAATCATATTGTACAACTTACAATCAAATTATACGATCAATTATATGGAGAATGAGTTTAATGACTAATTAAATATTTAATTTTTGTGAATTAATCATATTGTATGATTTGTTATGATCTAAAAACCTTAGCTGATAGATAAATTAAGTAAGATATTCAAAATTTAAATTTTGAACTATATTTTTATTATATGATGTGATTCATACTATATGAAAAATTTGTAATCTTTCTTAAATTAACCACTAAAATTAGTCATTCAAATCATGGTTTAATTAATGGTATATGATTATACTATATGATTTTAATTGTATTATATGATTGATGGAGATGAAGTTTGGTCATCCCAAAGATCATACCTAACCAAACCATGCTTTCTGAACTAATCATGTTGTATGAAGTTCACATCATATAAAAAGAATCATTGAAAATGATCTAACCATATTATACGATGATAGCAGAATGGGATGATTGACAGAGATGATTTTTAATCATCCCAATAATTATCCTATATGAATAGATAGAAATTAAATAGATTGTACTGGATGAACTTAGGATCATATTGTACGAGGTGTCTGAAAAGTTGAAAAGATGGTTTGAAATGACTATTCATATCATACTGGATGGAACTAGTTTTTAACTGATCATACTGTATGACTATATATCATACTATATGAACATAAGATAGCTCACTTAAATTTTATGGTTTTTGAAACTCATTTCTTAAGAAACTTTTATAACTTCATTTTTAAAGTGAGAGAGGATAATGTGACTACTGAAGGAACTCTGAGAGAGGTGCTTTTGAGAGAAAACTAAGGTTTGAGAGGAAGGAGAAGGTGAGGTTGAATGTGAGAGAGGAGTGTGAGGGGATTACACGGTTACTATGGGCTAGCTACACCCTTACTTCTCCTGTGGCCTTGGTGAGTCCTTGAAGGCTCTCTTCGGAGAGAGGCTTCTAAGTCAAGTTTTATGGTACTTTTCTTTCTCCAAGAGGGAGAGAATGATTGGAGGTACGCTTCCTTCTCTAGGAGGGAGAACAAGATTTGGATTCTCTACCTTCTCCAAAGGTGGAGAAAAAGGATTCAAGGTTCGATGCAATCACTGAGAAGGTAACATAGCTTCTGGCTCTCTACCACATCATATTTGGTGAAAGTGAGTCTGTAAGAGATTCCTCATCTTGTTGTAAGAGTAGAAGGAGAGCCACTTAGTGTTAGTGCAACACCTGAAGTGGAGGACTCTGAGCAGTGTACGTAGGTCAAGGTTGATCGAGCCACTATAAAAATTTTTGGAGAGCTTTTTCATTTTTTACATTTTAATTTTCCCGTAATTTTCTATCTTTAAAGTTGAGTTTATTGGTTTCAATCTTATCAATCAACTATATTAAGTTTAAAACTTTTTTCCACAAGCATACTTGTATGTGTTAAAAAATTAGCTAGAAAAGTTATATAAATTGCTTCTACATGTTATTTTGTATAATCTATATGAATCATGTTTTTAAGTTATTTAAAGTAATACTCTTTCTTAAGGATTTTTAAAAATTATCAATTCATCCCCCCCCCCCCCACCGCCCTCTTGGTGCACCTCAGGCTAGTTCTGTGAGGTTTAACAACCTTCTCGACCTTTCACAACCCAGCCTTCATTTATTCGTAGAGTCTTTAGCATAGTTTATCCCTAGATGTCCAAAAACTTAAAGGAAACAAAATCCCCTACTTTGATTTGTTCTCCAGAGGTAAATTTCAAATATAAGCTCCCAAGTTTAGGGGTCAGGACCTTTATGAAGAAAATCTACACTCCACTACCATTTAACTATTTGATGGGTGAGTTTCCTCATATAGCTAACTACCATAACTAATTTTTATTATTTCTTATTATAGTAGTTTAGCTTTTTAATTGGATACCCATTTAAAAAAATTAAATCATCTAAAGAAGGGTTTTTTTTTCCTTAATTTGATTATTTGAATTAAGTTTATGTGGATTATTTGGCCTTATTTTCATAGTTATGAGGAGGTGGGTTCTAATTTCCTACTTGGTTTGTTGACTATAAATCTAGTTATTACCCCCATTTTGATTACCACTCCAATCAAAGTTAGGGTGATTTTTCAAACCTAGGTTATAAGTGTTAGAGAAAGGGTTATTTTTTCTATTATTGATGGCATTTAATAATTCAATTCTTGATGCATTTGGGTCACAAATGATCCATACACACTTTCTTTTATTGGTAAAGTTGTGTATTGGGATGAACTAACTCCAATGTTATCTAGCATTTTAGGTCTTGTTGATATGTATGCAGTAACATTTTTATAAATCGTCAGACTCATACACACTAGCTACTTCCTTAAGGTTTACTCTCTCATATGGCCATTACAAGTCACTATTGGGCATTTGTTTAATCAAAGCATCTACTTCATCGAAGGGTTTGGAAATCAAATATCCTCCAACAATTACATCTATAATGGATATAAGAGAATCTACAAGTTCATTATAGAATGTATGAATAATAAACCAATGAATAATATATGTTGGGGACACTTCCTACGTAATTCCTTGAATCTCTCCTAAGATTCATAAATTGATTCTTAATTTTGTTGGGTGAATAAGATAATGTCATGTTTATGTTTTACGGTTTTAGATGATGGAAAATACTTATATTAAAATTTGTGAACAAAGTCATTCAAGGTGGTGATTGAGCCTAATGATAAAGATTTCAACCACATCTTAGCATTTTCTCTTAATGAGAATGGAAATAACTTAAGTGTAATGGTGTTATCAGAGACTCCATTATACATAAATGTAGCACATATCTCCAAGAAATTAGCTATATATAGTTTTGGATCTTGAACAGGGGTTCTCCAGAATTGAGAATTTTCTACCATTTGGAAGATTATAGATTTTAGATCATTGTTGTTAGATTGAATATTTGATTTATTAATACTTTGATGAATACCATCAACCATAGGTTTAGCATATTCTCTAAGTAGTCTGGGTTGGTCATTCTCCTAAACTGGGTTAGAAATTTTTACATAGTTTTGTGATTTTCTAAATTTTCTAATTTTTAATAAATTCCTTAAATTTAAAAATGAAATAAAGTTTCTCCTCCTTTGTACCTATTATGCATGTAATAGAAACACACACAATAAGAAAAGGGTAAAGCTCAAAATAGTTGAACAATTGAAATTCAAAAATACTAACTTTTAACAAAATATAATAATATAACTAACACAAAACTTGTCAAAAAAGATTAGGATAAGATTAAATCACTATTCCATTCAATAATATAAAGATCAAGAAATGATAATGAACAAAAATCCTTGATAGGCAGACCTCAGACAACTATTCTTTTAATTATATTTTACTATAATTTAGTGTAAATCATGTTCTACAAAAGTATATGCATCATTTCAACTAATAAAGTGATGAGAAAAGTATCATTCCCATCATGATTGGAATTACCCTAAGGTCACCATAGTACTGCCTATATGAAATACTTAATTTATATTGTTAATCAAATAAGAAGGCGTGCAATTAAAATTTAAAAGCTACATAGTCAAGAGACAATCTACAATTAAAATACTTTTGACCAATGATTTTTAAAATACATGTATGTAATAAATAGAATTTTCTAAATGTTGCTATGAATTTGAGCATAATTTCCCGTCATCTCTATCGAGTTTGTTAGAGAATTAGCTAAGATTTCTCTTAATTCAAATTTTAATATCATGTTAAGCACCTATAACGTTAACCACCATATGTCTATGAAAGACAAAGTTACATTTTAAAACCTCTAGTTGTTCTTCTACTTCTTTGTTGAGGCTACAGATCACACTAAATTTTAAATTTAAGGACTCTACATAAACTAAATTTATCATGGAGGATTTAAAAGTAGCTTTAAATAACAAATGTAAACATAAATATAATCTAAAGCAGAACTTGTTTTCTAAAATATCATACTCCTAGAGAAAATCTTTTAGAAACATAAATTTAGATAAAATAAAATAAAATTCATTATAATATATAAAATAAAAGTAGAAGAGATAAGTAAGGATAGAATCATCTAAAAATCCTTCACAACATAATTATAGACTGGTTGCACTCCTTCCTTCTCTCTCTAGAATTGTACTAGACTAGTATAACATGAATAAATGGCTAGCGCTCACTACAAGTAGCCTCACATATACACACACTCTCTCCCTCGTGCCTTTGCAACTAGCCAACCCCCTTACATGACATATAAGCACCCTATTTATAGATATTTTAAATAACATAATTGATGCCACGATGCTAACCTGGTAACACTATGGGGCAACAAAATCGACATGTTAGTACACCATTCATCGCATAAGTTTCCTGGTGTGGGAAAATTAAACCTCATCGATTGAAGTTGGGGACCCATATTTTTGTTATTGAATGCTATGTTGAGAATAAAGTACCATATCAAGAGACAAACACAATATTCTATAATGGATTCAAGTATAAAATTAAAGTTTTAGAAAATATCAATTCTATGATAAAAAATAATTTAAATAACATGTCATCTTGAGAGAAGAATATGAAATTTATAGAAAGTGTTTGAAAAGAGAAATGAAGCTTATAAATTTGTAATCCTTATAATTAAATACATCTAAGAGAATAGTATAGCATCTAAAGAGATGAATGTAAAATTGTATGAGGGACTTAAGAACAAGGATGAATTTTTTTAAACAATGTAATATTTCTACTATGAAATATAATGGAAAGAATATTTTGCTATCTTAAGAAATAATGATGATATTCTATAAAAGCATTTAAAAGTAAAAGTATGATTTGAAAAAGACCATCTACACTCCTAGAGATTTTTCCTCAATTTTATAAGAATAAGATAGGCTTAATTTTTGATCTGGAGGTCCCATAAGGGCAAGCTTTTATAGTTAATTACATCTTAAGAGGGGAACTCTTAAGAAAGCTCTTCATTGAAGTAGTGATTTATTTCAATTGACACAATTTAAGAAGAGGATAGAAGTGGGAATTTCTAAAATAGTAAACTCAACATTGAACAGCTCTTTATGAGCCAAGGAGTGAAGTAGTTGGAACAAAAATCTAAGAAACTCAAAGGTAACCCAAGTCTATATTATTTTGAGCTTTATAGTTTAAAATGGAAATTTATTATTTAAGTTGAAATTTTATTAGAATGGTCAAATTACATTCCTAAAGGTTGAAGACTTATGATTTTGGGTCGGCCTTAGAACCTCGAACTGAAGTGAATTGCTATAAAGTAGCAACTCAAACCTAATCTAATGATATATAGAATAAGGAAATGGTCCTTACATCTTTAATTCTTGGAAAACATTTTGTGAATGCCCAAAACTTCTTGACTTATATTCCTTTCAGGAATAGTAATGCAAGCTATAACTCATAATCACTTTAGAACCATTATTCTAAGTTCTATATAGTGCAAGATAATTGTGTTGTTGTTGTTATTTAAATTTTTGGAAATAGGGCCGACATGTAAGTAATTTCTAAATGGCCCCTAACCATGAGCGATGGATTTATGATTCTAATGCTAAATACAATTAAATTTTATTTTCTTTAATTGGTTTGTAATACAATACATACAAATACACTCAATGTAATAAATCAAAACATATAGTTTTAAAAAGGCTTAAAAATAGGTTTTATCCTCAAAGAGCATAATTCTCTTGAGTCTGAACTGCACCATCATAGGTGAGGTGATATGTTAATGCCTATAAGTAGGAAGATGTTTAAGAAAGAATGGGAGAATTTCATATCAACATGTGATCCCAAGAGGTTCCCAACTTACTTTTTTATACTAATTATCTTGTTATATTGTTATGCGTAAATTTTATTATTTAATTATGAGTAAAAAAAAATTTTATTCCCAAAAGATTAAGCAAAAATCTATAAAAATATCACATAAATAAATACACCTAAAATATATAGGATTTTTAGTACTCATTAAAAGAAAACAAAGTAAAGTAATGAATAAATAAATATAATATAATATCTGAAGTGGCAAGTGCCACTTAATAGAAAGCAAGGCCTGAAGAAAGAAAAGATGGCTAGGCTCTCCACCGACAACTACCTTAATTTTTAAACTTATAAATGATGCAAGAAGTCTTTTTGCAAAGTGGATTGGTTTGTTTACCAGTCTTCAAGTCTTTTGCCACCTATCATCCTTTTGAATTGCTTCGAAAAGGAAGAAATCTCTTTAAGTAGGGAAGATATTCTTTATTTTTTGGATCATAAATCTTTGGATAAACAAACCAATTCAAATAAACACTTTAAAAACTCTTGAATTTGAATTAGATTTTTAAAATTGAAAATAATATAGGGTCTCCCAACATAGTTAGTATAAAAAACAACATAACATAAACAATCATCACATTAAACATTTGCTACCATCACATATTACATTTCATCATAGAGTAGAGAACATCCAACCATAATAAATAGTATCGCACATCTACCAAGATGGAAGTAAATTTTCTTATCTATAGAAGTGTACAAATAAATGAATACAATGTAGCACTGGCCTAATCTAAAGCTAGAATTCATTGCCCTATCAAATGATTCTAAGTGTGTGTTTGGATGTGTGGCCTGGGTATATCCTAAACAAATTTAAGGTTGAATTTTTTGTAAGCTAAGATTTGCTTAAGGCTAAGGAGTTTAATTGAAGTTTAAGTTTGGGTTCATTGGTATGCTGTTATTAATGAAATCTTATTTTATCAAAGTTTGAATATTTATTTTTAATTATAAAAAACTATGAAAATTAATAGTTACAAATAAATTTAAAATCATTAATTACCAAGTCCTTGACTTTAAAAGGATGTACTTGTTTCATCCTTAAGGATAAAACAAACACATAATATCAAATTATTTAAAATCTTCCATTTATTTAAAATTATCTAAAAGAAGTTAGTTGAAGTAATTTAATTACATGTGATTAATAATTTTAAGTTGTTTAAATTAATTAATAAAACTTAATTAAAAGTTGCCATTTTATTAATTATTTTCCCTTTTCTATTTATTACTTAAGTAGATTTAATTATTTAAATTGATTTATTTAATTTACAATTATTTTTATTTCAATTAAAATTTTAGTTATCAACTAAATGTTTATAATATATTTGTATTGTAAATAAACTTTTATTATAGTATTAATATTATTCATATTTTATTAAAGTTGTTTTTTTTTTCATATATATATATATATATATAAGTTATATTTAATTATTATTAGTATTATTATTATTATTACTATTTGTCCTTAATGGTTATATAATGAACTTAGATGAGTACCAAATAAATTCAACTAATCATGAAACTTTGCCAATAGGTCACGGACGACTTTGTTAACCAATCATGAAAAACTAAACTTAATTGGACTCATATTTTTTTAATAATTTATTTGATAAATTTTCTAAATAACCATTAAAAGAGTGATTAATGATTTTTATCTAATTTTTATAGGGATTTTATTTTTCCTAGGTTCTACTCTTCATTATGAGATGAGTGTAATTTATTTTGCATTTCTTTTATTTTTTAATTGTTAATGAATTTCCTAAATTCTTTTCTTAATTAAAACCCACAGCAGGGCTAACGCATTACTTAAAAAAGAAAACTGCAAAGTTATTAAGGGGGACCTTTAGCTCACTACTACTTAGAAGAGCTACAAAATAAATAATAAGAAAATCTAAGAACTTAAATTCCCCTCTAAACACAATTAAAAAAAAATTAGCATTATTATTGGGCGGCCAGAAGCCCGCACCCGAGAAAGAAGAAAGATCACATGAATAACCTTCAACACATTATTCGCACAAAAAAAATTAACTCTCATTATAATGCTTCAAGCCAATAAACTTGAATGAAAATTAATCTGCAAAGCCAAGCAGATCAACAAGGCATTATAGAGGTAATGAACAAAACCATTGTTAATATAAATATAAATACAATATAGCAGAATGAGGAACCAACAAGAGGAAAGCCAACGGTAAGAGACATTCCTGAATTTCCTAAAAATCTAGGAGATTTTCAGGGCATAAATTAGGGATTGCTAATAAGGTCACCAAATGAAATCCAAACTTTACCAAATTAAATCCATTTCCCACTAATAATATATTGATCATGTGATAAAAGTTTGGAGGCAATTAGATTAGTTATTCAGTTTCTTTATTTTTTTCCTAAAATGTTTAACCCTAATCACTATTTTTTTCCTAGGGTAGACTAGAGTTTAGATTGAGGTGGAATTAGGGGTCATGTAACTGAAAGTTTGTTAGGGATGTTAAGCCCTTATGAACTAGTCCCGAGGCTAACCAAGAGGGGGAGTGAATTGGTATTTTTAAAAACTTCTCAATCAAATCATGAACTCAAACCAAAACACAATTCACCACAAGAAAAATAGAGTGCAGAAATTAAATGCGTAAGTAAAAATAAAGGAAAGAACACACCAGATTTATAGTGGTTCGATCAAGCCTTGACCTATGTCCACTCCTTGGAGGCACCCACTGAGTATTGTACTAAATTAGTGTCTCTCCTTTAGCCCCCACAGCTAGGCAGAGAAGCCCTTATAAAAACACTCCTTTTCACCAACCCCGATGCGGCAGAGAATCGACTCCTTTTGCTTCCTCCTGAAGTAGGCAGAGAACCTAAATCAATTGCTATAGAAGACCTCCCTTGAGCCTCTAAGAATAAGTAACGGTGATTGGAGAAGACACCTTGGACCCTTGCTTGGAGCAACCCTTGTGAAACCCCCTCATAAGCTCCCCCTCACAAGTTCCTCCCTCCCTCTCCCTCTCTCTTCCTCTCCTTTAGGCTCTCTCAGATCAAGCCTACAGTAAAAGACTCTTATGCTTGAGAAAATATGAGTCCTTTAAATAGATTTTCAAGAATTGAATTTATCGTCCATGATGATATTGCTATCGTCCTGTACGATCAGTATAATTTTAGCTCAATCATCCCGGACAACTTGGGACGATTAGAAGATTTTTTGTTCTTATCATCCAGGATGATAATATATCATCCTGTACGATTAGTACAAATCAGGGAATATCATTTAGAATATTGCTCTGAATGGGAGTCTAGACGAAAACAAAATGACTTGATCGTCTAGGCCGATCTCATGATCGCCCCGGCCGATTAGTTTAAATATGCATAATATCATCTAAAACATCGCTCTGAATAGACAATGTACGATTTTAGTCATCCAAGAGAAATCAAGGTTATTAAACTGATTGTCCTAGCTGATCCTGTGATCGTTCAGGACGATATGATCGAATCAATCAACTTTAATTACTTTCCTTAATCACTAGACTAATTTAGGCATAATTGAACCCCATCATCCAGGCCAATGTTCTGAATGATGATTAAAAAATAAAACTACCTAAATTGATCTTGTGGCTGATTCTTTTTTATTTGAGCATATCATCCCGACCCATAAAAAAATCGTCCATAACGATATGCTTAATGACGGCTGCCTTAACCAGGATGCACTAATTATGGTTTTTATTTTTGATCGATTATCAAGGAAGATTTTTGGATCGTCCTGGATGATATTAGCAAAATAAAAAAACTCTAAGTCATATAGAAAAAATTCACCCAAGTGTGTGTGTGTGTGCAAGGTTACTTAGTATCAGGCACCACAAAGATTACAATTGACTCAAGGAAGGGAAAAAATGTTACAAACTGACTTAGACCTAATCTACCCAATCTTGAGCTAGCTTGAGTTGCACTTGATCTTATTGACCTGAAATATTAGTGGGCAAGGCAATCATAAAAAAAAATAGGAATGTTTGCTATCATCAAAATTCTAATTCATAAAATCATATTTGCAATAATCTCTCCCTTTTTAAAGATGGAAAGTTAAAATTAATCTAAGAAATTTAAGACAGTGAACTGGAAGTAGTGCAATCATAGAAAATATAATAGATTCAAATTTTAGAACAAAATTGTACAAGTACAACACACTACTCCCCCTTTTGACATCTCAAAAAGGAGGAGGAAAACAGAGCAGAAACAAAGCAGAAACTTAAAAAAATAGAAAAAAAAATTATAATGAAATAACATCATAAAAAAGCAAACTAGCAAAATGATGGCCCCTGATCATCTAAAGGAGGAGGTGGTGGTAATGGCTGTTGAAAGTAGCTAGACAGCGAGGCGAATTGTGCTCCAAACCAAGCCATATCCTGGTCATGCTGCTGTTGGTGGTGTGCAACATCGCTATCAAAATGAGCTAAGTCCTCAGCACGTCACTGCTCGAAATGGGCTTAAGTCCTGAGCATGTTGCTACTCTTGTACAACAACGTAAGTCTCAAAGTATGCCTCCCACTGGTCGAATCGCTCGACCAGCTCATCTAGCTGAGAGTGCTGGCAAAGTGGAGCAGGTGCAGGAATTGGTGGGGGAGCCTCCTCCTCTTCTGCCCTCTGAGCTTCCCCGCCCTCGGGTGAAGTCAAGTATTGTGAAAGACATTGAAGGAATTGTTGGAGTAGAAGGCAGGCTAGAAATTTGGAGGAGTAGGATATTGGAGGTTATATTTGGATTATAAGATATAAGCAATGATATGTCCTAGAGCTCGGATTGGCTTCCTCCTATATCATGGGTCACGAATAGTGGTCAGATGTTCAATGTAATGAAAAATCAAATCATTCGCATTAAATTCGTGATGGGATAAAATATAAAAGGTGGTGATCGAAAAAAGAGGAGTAATATGGACACGATCACTAGCTTTAGGAATAACAGTGGTGCGAAGGATGTGCTAGATCATCCTAGTATCTTTAAGTAAAGGGCTAGTCTCTCTAACATGAAAGTGGGCATTAGTGTTGCGAAGAAAATGGTTGGCTGGAGCCCAGTCATAATCAGGGTCAGAACACAAGGTGTGAAGCTTATCCCCTGTGGTGGAGACTTATGAGAATTCTGTGTAATCTTGGTATGTGATCTCGACGGGGCATTGATTCGCATACGATCCAAGAGAAGTAAAGGAAAAATTTATTCCAAGGCTTGCGAAGAATTCAAATAAAATCTCAGAATTGAAGGGGATTGCAAGAGTGAGAATGAAACATAAAGAGGTGTGAGTGAATAAGTCAAGTACCGGATAGGAAAGGTGGTTTGGGTTGATCGATCGGGAAATAGTAATGCCAGCCATTTTGTAGCGTTGGTAGGCAGCTTGATCATCCGCCTCCATGAATCGAGGGTGCAAAGTGGCCCTCGAGGAACTGCCCAACACTTGGAAAGATCTCTTGCCTCCTGCCATGATCACAAATAGCAAGAAAAGAGGAAGTAGAAAGTAAGTAAAAGGAGTTGGTGTGAAAAAAATGGCTGGAATGGCTCTGAATTTAAAGAATCGGCCGGATTGTCTAGGACGATCGCAGGATCATCCAGGATGATCCTATGCAATAATTACGGCTGGATGATTGGTCAAAAAGGTGATCATATTGTCTGGGATGATCAGATATCATCCGGAATGATCAGACATAGGCGACAATCCAGACGACCATTGAAATAACATATCATCCAGGATAATGAGGTGGATCGTCCAGGACGATGATCAATAATGGATCATACCGGCCAAATTTAAAACATTTAAACACACTACCATGTGTATCGTCCAGGATGAACAGCTGGATCGTCCAGGATGATGCTTCAATAATGAATCATACCGACCGAATTTAAGGCTTATTAAACGTATTTCCATGTGTATCATCCAGGATGAATAGGTGGATCGTACGGGATGATTACCAGTAATTGAGCAAGGAGTAAAGGCATCATCCAGGATGAAATACGAACATCCAGAATGATCAAGGATGATTGAAGCAAAGAACGATCAGATCATCCAGGATGATAAAGAGCAGAAAGGTCAGAACAGTCAGCAGATGGATTTTAGAAATGAATTGAACTGATCATACAGGACGATAAGAAAAAAAAATTAAAATAAAGGATGGATGGAGATGACCAGACAAGGCCCAAAAATATTAAAATCAAGTGAAAATTATAAAAATAAGATACGACAAAGACATAAAAATGAACAAAAATAAAGGGTTTTTATTATCAAGGCATGAATATGATATAGTTTCCATGTGATTGATTTTATAGACTTGTAAGTCAATGAATTAACATCATCAGAATCCAAAAAATTGTTAACACAACTGATCCTGTTATCCCTAACTCGGACTTCTCCCAAGGTAAAATTTCTTTTGAAAACAAAGATCTAAATCAGAAAAATCAATTTAGATAAGAAAAAGAAATCCATTCAAAACATGGTTTCAGAAAAAAATATTTTATAAAATAATATATCAAAGTAATTAGTTACGATCAAGAATCCCGAAATCAAGCCTTTAAAAAATATCAAGTGACACATAAATTCTTCTAAGATTTAAAAATTTTGAAAGGGAATGAGCTTGCTTTTGATGGGCTCATTTTATGCCTCTTAACAATTTGATTGGCGCTCTTTACGCATCTTTTGATTAAATATATATATATATATACATTGTGTATCTTTTGATTTTGGCATCATTGACCACCTTTTTTTTATTTAATTTTGCAAGCTAGGCCTCTTTTCCAAAATTCTTAAATACTCTTAGTTGTGATTTTATCTTTCAGATATTAGAGAAGAAAAACTCACTCTCTAATATAAGGAAAATTGAATCACAAAATAGAAAAAAAAATTATATGATAAATGCAATGACAAGATTTTGAAAATTTTGAAGGTAAACTAAAGACTTTGAACATTATATATATAAGATAGATTACTAAAGCAAGATTGAAAAATATTTCAATTGCATTGTCTAGTTATTGATTTGAGATAGACTTTTGTTTGGAAAAGAAATTTACACCGCTAAAGGAAGTTAGAGAAAATGAAACAATCAATGGTGCCACCCTCTTTAACTGATCAAGAGATGTAAAACATTGACTATAAATTTTTTAAAATAAAAATAAGGTATAAAATATCAATTTTAGCGATGATTATAAGAAAAGTTAAAGCATATGAAAAATAAAGCAACAAAAACAACAACAAAAATAAATTGAAGTGAAAAAAAAATAACATATAACAAATAAAAAATCAGTAGGAATCAAGTTCATGCATTTATGTCAATCACATCAAATCTAGTCCTTAAAGTGCTAAAAGTGTTGAAGGCTAGTAGTTTAGTAAAGATGTCAACCAGGTGATTCTCAGTTGCCACAAGGTGTAGCTCAATGTCTCCCTTAGTCACATGGTCTCTAATAAAGTGATGTCATATGTCAATGTGCTAGTCCTTAAATGTTGTATAGGATTCTTAAAAATGTAAATGGCACTAGTATTATCACAAAGGATTAAGATTGTGCCTACAGGTAATCCTAAATCTAGAATTTGCTGCTTCAACTAATGGACTTGGGCCACACAACTCCCTAAGGGAATATACTCAGCTTCAACAGTGGAAAGTGCAATAGAGTTTTATTTTCTACTGGACCAGGAGACTAAAGACTATCCTATAAATGGGAAAGTCCCAGAAGTGCTCTTTCTATCCACCCTACATCCTGCAAAATCAGAATCAAAATATCCAATGATCTCAAAAGAAGTGTTGTGCCTAGGATACCAGAATCTTAAGTTTAGGGTCCCTAAAAGGTATCTAGGAATTCTCTTAACTACAGTCAGGTGAGATTCCTTAGGATTAGCTTGAATCTAGCACAGAGACAAACACTAAATATTATATCAGGTCAGCTAGCAGCCAGGTAAAGTAGAGATCCAATTATCCCTCTCTACTTCTTTTGATCAAACGACTTTTCATTTGGGTCTTTATCTCACTAAACACTGGAGGTCATGGGAGTATTAATTGGCTTGGCTTTATCCATTTCATATTTATTTAAGATGTCCTTTATGTACTTTGATTGATTTAGAAAGGTTCCATCATCCAATTGTCCTATGTTAAACCCCAAAAAGTAAGACAACTCTCCTATCATACTCATCTCAAACTCCTTACTCATTATTTTAGAAAAATCATCACATAGCTTCTTATCAGAAGATCCAAAAAGTATATCATTAATATATATCTGAATAATGAGTAAATCATCTCCTACTTTTCTTAGAAAAAGGGTGGTGTTTGTGCTCCCTTAACAAACTCCCTCTTTAGTAAGAATGTGATAAGCCTCTCATATGAAGCTCTGGGTGCCTGCTTTAGTCTATTTAAGACCTTTTTTAATTTGAAAACTTTATTTGGAAATTATAAACTCTCAAAACTTGGGGGCTGTTCTACAAACACATCTTCTTTTATTAACCCATTTAAAAATGTAGATCCGGAGAAGGTGAGAGCCACTGTTGAATGGCCTTTCCCTCAGAACATCCGAGAAGTCCGCAGCTTCCATGGATTAGCAACCAATCTAGCTATAGGGGTAAAGATCTCCACAAAATCTATCCCATCTATTTGGTTGTACCCCTTAGCCACCAATCTTGCCTTATTCCTAACCATCACACCAGAATCATTCACCTTATTCTTAAAGACCCACTTAGTTATAACCACACTTTGTCCCTTTGGTCTTTCTACAAGCTCCCAAACATCATTCCTAATAAATTGGTTCAACTCCTACTACATGACTAAGATCTAAAACTCATTAGAAAGGGCTTGATTGATGTTGGTGAGTTCAATCAATGATATAAAGGCAGAGTGGTTCACTTTCTTTCTAAGTCCATGTCTAGTCCTAACTCCTTCAGAAGGGTCTCCTAAGATTAGTTCTTTGAGGTGACTTGAAAAGTATCTCCAATCTCTAAGCAAAGTGTGTGTAGGTTCAACCCTGTCCTCCAAATCTATATTATCTACTCCTTGGGTAATCTCACCTACTCCTTTAGTGTTTTGGGGCTCTACCCTCTTCTCCAAAATCTCACCTCCAGTGGTATTCTCTTCAACATCATCTTCCTCCTCAACTCTAGACTTCCTAAGATCAAATTCATCGAATACTACATGAGTAGTCTCCTCTACCATCAAAGTCCTCTTATTAAGTACCCTAAAAGACTTCCCAACACTAGAATATCCTAAGAACACTCCATCAGATTTTGGGTCAAATTTTTCTAAGTTTGACTTCCCATTGTTATGAATGAAAACCTTACAACCAAAGACATGGAGGTTGAAAAGATTGAGTGTCCTACCCTTAAGGATTTCATAGGATGTCTTATCAAGTTTGGCTCTAACATTCACCCTATTCAACACATAACAAGCTGTATTTATCGTTTCAGCCCAAAAGTATTTTGGAAGTGAATACTCAGCAAGCATGGCTCTAGCGGCATCAACTAAGGTCCGATTCTTCCTTTCAGCTATCCCATTCTGCTGAGGGGTCCTAGGAGCTAAGAAGTTTTGGCTAATCCCCTTATCCTTATAAAAGTCTCCAAATCTCTCATTTTCAAACTCTCCCCCATGGTTACTATGGATGGTCAAGATCTAACAACCTAGCTTTTTCTGAATCCAAGTGAAGAATGCTCTAAACTCATCAAAAGACTCATTCTTGTGTGACATAAATCTAATCCAAATAAACCTCGAGTAATCAACGATAATCACAAAACTATAGACTTTCCCTCCTACGCTGGAAGTGCTAATGGGTCCAAACAAATCCATGTGAAGGACTTCTAAAGGTCTAGAGGTGCTAATGCCCTTAATGGAGTGAAAAGTGGAGTGGACTAGCTTTCCTAATTGGCAGGCATCACAAAGGTCATCTTTTGAAAACTTAAGCTTGTGTCCCTCTAACTAGGTCTTTCTGGATCACTTTCCAAAGGGTTTTCATACTGGCATGACATAATCTCCTGTGCCACAATAAGAATAATCAGTAGCAGTTTTTAAGCAAAAAGAAGCATCACATTCAATATTATTTAAATCAAGCATATAAACATTATTGATCCACTTTCCCTGCAAAATAGTGTTACTATTTAAGCTTATGATGCAAGCATTAGCCAAAAGTTTTATGATGAATCATTTATCGCATAATTGACTGATGTTGAGCAAGTTATGTTTCAGTCCATCTACAAGCAAAATATTTTCAATCAAAAGGTTCTTCGAGTTTCCAATTATACCTATGCCCACCACTTTTCTAGTGGTGTTATCTCCAAGAGTGACCTTTCCTCCAGCCCTGGCCTCTAGCGAAATAAATTGATTAGCATCTCCAATCATGTGTCGTGAGCATCTGTTATCCAGGTACCACATGCTCTCACACAGCCTTTTGTAAGAGCAAGCATGCAAAATCATTAAATATCAGATTTAGAAACCTAAACATGTTTGAGTCCCTTTTTATGGAAAATAGTATGCAATGCATGTGTGTTATACTGTGAATTATGCAATTTGGGTCTCCACACCTAATATGTACTACATTGAATGGTGCATATATGTGCAATGTGTCCTAACATGCCACATGAAAAGCATCTAATACCAAGAAAAGGATGTACTAATTTACTCATGTGGTGATGCTTCTTTTTATGTGATACATGCAATGATTTATTTTCAGAAGCTTTGAGATTTGCTAACTCTTTTTTTAACTCAGCATGGGATGACTTTAAAGAATCATGTACATCAGATAATTCATTATGCTTTTTGTTTAATGCATCAAACTCATCAAGTAAAGACATGTGATTGCTATCAATTTAGGAATGATCTTTTAATAGGATTTCATTCTCTTTTTGTAAATTTGAAAATCTCAATTTTAAACTAGCATGTGATTTTTTGAGTTTCCTATATGATGCATGAATGTTCTCACAAATTTTAAGTAATTGATCATAAGTTGGTTCACACACCTCTTCTTGGTCACTTTGACTAAGATGATCATCTGCCATTAAGCACAAGTTTATTATCTCCTCTTTAGCTTTAGTCTCAGAGGAGTCTGATGCAAAATCTATCTAGAACCTCTTTTTGTCCTTTTTGAACTTGGGTTTCTCCTCTCCCTTCTCCTTGCTTGGGTGAGACTGAAGTGTAGGGCAGTCAGTTTTAACATGTCCTGGCTTCCTGCATTTAAAATAAATCATATTATTAAAACTCTTAAAATTTTTGTTTCCCTTACCTTTATTTCACTTTTGATGGCTCTTTTGCTTCTTCCTTAGAAAGCTTTTGAATTTCCTTGCGATTAAGGCAACATCATCGCTTTTATACCCGAAAGATTTAGTGTCCATGTTATTTCCCTTCAGTGTCACATTTTTCTCCTTCTTTTTCTCACCTGCATCAAAATTTCTTTGATTTACCCCTTGCTCGTAAGCAATGAGTGATCCAAGTAAGTTATTAATTGAATAAGTATTCAAATCTTTAGATTCAATATTTGCTGTGATCTTAGCATCAAAAGAGGAAGGCAAGCATCTTAAAATTTTGTTCACTTTTTCATAGTTGGTGAGTTCTCTTCCTAATGCATGCAAAGAGGTAACGATTTGAGTAAACCTTGTATACATTTCAAAAATTGATTCAGAAGATTTCATATGAAAAAGTTCGTAAACATGCAATAAAATATTTAATCGAGATTGCTTAACTTCATTAGTTCCATCATAAGTAATACATAATTTATCCCAAGTCTCTTTATCGGTGGTGCAAGTTGAAACACGCATGTAATCTTCAGATTTTAAAGCACAGAAAAAATAGTTCAAATATTTTGCATTAAGTTGAGCTAAATATCTATCATCAAGAGTCCATTCAGTAAAAGAAAGTGAAACAGTAGCACCATTAAGTTTACCAGTCGGGGGTGTATAACCATCCTTAACAAGCATCCACATGCGATAGTCAATTGATTGCAAAAAAGTAAACATGTGAGTTTTCCAAAAATCAAAAGGAATATTGTCAAACAAATGTGTTCAAGTAATAGAATATCCTTTCGCAGTATTACGATTACCAGGGTTAGCCATGGATCAAAATTCAAAAAGTTTTCAAACTATATTTTTATGAATCCCACTATAATACAACTTGAAAGTTTGTTAGGGATATTAAGCCCTTATGAACTAGTCCCGAGGCTAACCAAGAGGGGATGTGAATTGGTATTTTTAAAAATATCTCAATCAAATTATGAACTCAAACCAAAACATAATTCAACACAAGAAAAATAGAGTGCGGAAATTAAATGCGTAAGTAAAAACAAAAAAAAGAATACACCAGATTTATAGTGGTTTGGTCAAGCCTTGACCTACGTCCTCTCCTAGGAGGCACCCTCCGAGTATCTCTCATTTAGCCCCCACAATTAGGCGGAGAAACCCTTATAAAAACACTCCTTTTCACCAATCCCGGTGCAGCAGAGAATCGACTCCTTTTGCTTCCTCCTTAAGCAGGTAGAGAACCTCAATCAATTACTGTAGAAGACCTCCCTTGAGCCTCTAAGAATAAGGAATAGCGATTAGAGAAGACACTGTGGACCCTTGCTTGGAGCAACCCTTGTGAAACCCCCTCACAAGTTCCTCCCTCTCTCTCCCTCTCTTTTCCTCTTCTATAGGCTCTCTCAGGTCAAGGCTGTAGCAAAAGACTCTTATGCTTGAGAAAACATGAGTCCTTTAAATAGATTTTCAAGAACTAACTTTATCGTTCAGAACGATATTTCTATCTTCCTGTATGATCAGTTCAATTTTACCTCAGTCATCCCTAACGACTTGGGACGATTAGAAGATTTTTTGTTCCTATCTTCCAGGACGATAATATATCATCCTGTACGATTAGTACAAATCAGGGAATATCGTCCAGAACATCACTTTGAATGGGAGTCTAGATGAAAACAAAATGACTTGATCGTCCAGGCCAATCTCACGATTGTCTTGGCCGATTAGTTCAAATCTGTGCAACATCATCCAAAACATCGCTCTTAATAGACGATGTACGATTTTGGTCGTCCAAGAGTAATCAAGATTCTTGAATTGATCGTCCAGGACGATATGATTGAATCAATCAACCTTAATTACTTTCATTAATCACCAAAATATTCATTCACAAAACACTTTATGGATTTTGAGTTATCAAAATTTAAAATTTTAGGCCAAAGTCCTAGTCTAAATTTCCAATTTTCATTAGGGCTAAAACTGTTTCCAAATTCACTAGGAAAATTTTTGGAAGGCTAAAAACATCTCATAATTTCTTCCCTATAAATTTGGGGTTAATCAGAATTGATTAAATGAATTACCTAGCAGATTAGGGTCCTATTATTTTAATTAAATAATGCATAGATCACTAAATAATTAGTCCCAATGTTCTACTCATTGGATAGCGCTCTCTATCCTAAATTCATATAGGGGTAGAACACTCAATAATGCCCATTGGATACTGAGCAATCAATTTCTAAAGTTTTAGCATTTTAAAATCCTTTAAAATTTCCAAATCTAAAAATTTACATAGTAAGTAACTGACTTAGCATGCTCTTTGCAGGCGATACATGCTAGTTGGCAACTTGATTCATGGCGGGGCCTTGTGATAAATTAGATTGAATGATATATGTTCAATCTGAGATCAAATGGGTACCATTCAAAGAGAAAAATCGTGGGAAGGTAAAATGAGAATATATTAAAAAAATCATAGTAGTGAAAACAATATAAGAAAAATATGGTTATGATTTTATTTTTAACCTCCAGTCTTAAATAGTGGTCGTTCATGCAAATCACATTGATCCAAGAGATCTAACAGATCAAATGGATCAAAATTGATCCAAGAGGAAACTCAACTATGCAACGGTCAAATGGCCATAGGGTGAAGATTTTCTTCATAAAGGTTCATACCACAAAACTAGGGAAATGGAGTTTGAAATTTACCTAAGGAGAGTGGTGTAATGAAGGAGTTTTGTTCCTTTGAGTTGATGGACATATAGGGAGAAACTTTGCTGAAGAATTCAGGAGCTAAGGAGGGCTGAGTTGAATATTGGATTTCTACAATAAAATCCTTATTGGAGCTGACTCGACTGACCTCTCTAATGCACCAAAGTGGCTGGAAAAGTTTGAGGTAGCTAGGGTTACCTCTGGGGTAGGTGCTTCAATAAAAAGGAGGCAATGGAAAGCTCTAAGCAATGAAATTCAAAATGATTTTTTTTTTATATATATTCCTATATAGCAATTAGGGGAAAGTCTGGATGATCTGGATTGATCATGATTGCTCCTCCAGATAATGCCAATAGGACTATATCATTTGAGGCATGGTAGAGAAGCAAGGGGTTATTTTCATTGGGTTTAGGTTTTGGTTGTGTCAAGTTGAGCTTTTTACCAGGCAATAGGCGTAGGCCAAGTGTCTGATCAACTAAGAAAATGCTTGGAAAGGTTGTGGGGGCCCAAAGGAATGAAATGGAAGAGTTGGGCTAGAAGATTTGGACTAAATCAAATTTAAGGCCATTTGGGTTCCCTTTGGGCTAGCCCAAAGGTTAGCCTAGGTTAAACTCATGGGTGGTTTGGCTAATGTAGGATGTTTTGTTGCTATTTGAATTGATTTCGACCTTGAGTTTAATTTATTTAGGAAGGGTTGTGGGTTTTTTTGAGCTTTAAGGGTTGACCCGATCAACCATAGTCAACCATTGGGTCTAATGGGGTCTAATACATTCAAGAAAATGGTTTAATATGTTAATAAGTCATGGCATAACATGGGTTGAGTTTAATTGTTTGAAAGGGTGTTTGGGTTAAAGGGGTTAAATATGGTCAGCTTGGTCAAACATGATCAATAATGAGGGATCAAGTGGCCAAATGGATTTAATTGGGTTTAGTGAAGTTTATAGAAGACATAGAATGTGGATTTTTGGTTTGGGTTTAGCTTGATAGAGGGAAAGGTCATTTTATACATAAAAGTGCTTCTTGGTAATTTTAATTTTAATCATGGTCAAAGGGTTGACCATGGATTAAATGAGATCTAGGATGAATTAAATGAATGTTTAAAATGTTGCGAATGCAATGACAATGTCTAATAGATGTTGGATAGACAAGATGCCAAATTTAAACTTCTTTAACCAATTCAAAGTGTCTTAATGATATCAAAATATAGTTAATGCATAAATCTCATTAACATGAGTTCATGTTTGATTTCGTTGGTTGATAAAGTATGTGCCTGGCAAGAGATTGTATGTGTGTGTGTGAGTGAGAGAGAGAGAGAGAGAGAGAATAATGTTAGCATGATGTAGGTGGAAGAAGAAGAAACTTAAGAGCTAAACCCTCAAGAACGGAATATTTGGGATCCTAATATAACTCACTTCACCTCTTTATAAGCATCCAAGGTTGTCACTATTGAAGGGGCATCATGGAGCATGTTTGCCAAGTGTCCTTATTAATGAAAAGCATGCTGGATACATAACACGTGTCATCTGATTGTTGCGTTGGGTGATTCAAAATCTTATCACGTTGTAGCATAGGTGATATAATTGTAACATGTGTCGTGGTTGTCAAACTCACTCGACTAAAGTAGTAATCCGAGAAGTTTAAGGTATTATATAAAAAGATTACATTGATAATATATATGTATTTCTAAAAAATGTACTAATAAAAAATTGAAAATTCATTTTACTATTAGTCAAACATTAAAAAAAATAATTTCTTAAATTATTTTACAACGAAACAATCACCCTGAATATTTTAAATATTTTATTACTATCAACCTTATTTCATTTATTTAATTTATAATATATTTAAAATATACATGTATTTTAATACTTAACCAAATAACGCCTAAACAGACTGGCCAATATAAGTTGAACATGAGCTAATCACAACCATCACTTTTCCCCAATGCATGCGAAATTTAACAATAATCCAATTTCAAACTAAGAAACCATAAAATAAATAAATAAAACCCAAATCATACATAATGCATTTTCAACCAATTCCAAATGACAATCATTCAAAGCCTAGTAGCTTTTATGCTGTTTGATTGTAGCAAGCCATTGTGATAGGAAGAGGAGGATCAGAAAAAGCCCCTTGTGATATTTGTCCAAAAATCCATTGATTTGCAGCTTGCGTGTAATGGACTCCATCCCAGTTGATACGCTTAAGGGGATCTTTGCATGAGTTTGCAAGAATAATTTCTGTTCCATTTACTACAGTTTTGGATCCACAACCTATTGTTCTGTTGTAGTTGTAAGCTCCACCATGGCCACAACAAGCCATAAGTGGGTGTTCAAATCCTGAAAATATTGATAAAAATGTTAGGATAAATTACAATATAATTAAGAAGAATGAGTAAAGGAATAGTTAAATTTGAGTGGATCGTGTAAATTATGTTGAAAATAAATTAATTAGAAATAAATCTAGGTGATTTAGTGATGTATAATGAAGGATAGAAAATACAGTTATTAGAAGAATAGCAAAAATTATTACTCGAGGATTAAGATGAAGAACGTGCAGTTTTAAGACAACATTGATACAAAATTTTCAAAATAATTAACAGAATATATGCTTTCTTTCTTGAGAAGCACTCAACATGTTAAATAAAAAATGAGGATTCATAAAGCTGACACAAATAATTGGACAGTCTAATAATTATTATAAGTTTAATGGTATATCATCCAAAGCTTTTAGTATTAATGCAAGATCATTGTAATTATTAGCAGAAGCTACAGTAGCTTCTTCCTCATCTCCGGTAGCAACAGCTACAGCAACAAACCACGGCTCCACTAACGCTCCAACGGCATCTGACATCTAGACCACATGGAATGATCATAGTGGTGTTAATAATAACAAACCAACCAATCACCTCCTTACACGTGTCATTAGCTTTAGTTATAAATACTCACTGTAGCAACTAAACCTAATGAATGAAATACAGTGAAATTGCTCAAAGGTTTCTCCTCTGTTTTCCTTTGCATTATCTTTGTCTTGCAGGTTGAAGAAATCCTTCTATGTAATTCTTCATGGTATCAGAGCAGGACTGAGGAAACCTCCTCAACACCACGCAAACGGCATCAATGGCGCAGTCCGCGTCATCTCAAGCAGAGAATCAGTCAGGAAAACTGACCGTCGAATCTCCGAGCATCCCGTCTTCCCTGAAGCTTGTTCTCTCAAACATCAAGACGATCGTCCCAAAGCATCTTTCAAGTGAAAAATATCCAATCCGGAAGTCTCATATTCTAAAGCTTCTCCGAGCAAATGGCTTTTCTCAGTTTCTGGACAACTCAGTTCAGAAACCTTCCTGTCTTCATCAACACACCGACGGAAGCACAGAGCTCAATCCAGAATACACTCAATGGCTTCTCGTCGACCAGAACTTAGCAGCCGCATTGTGCTCTACAATCTCCTCATCGATACTACCATATGTTCTCCATCTCGATAGATGCTCAGACATATGGCTCACTCTTGAGCAGCGACTCCAAGCAGCAAATAGATCCAAAGTCATACTGCTTATAAATGAATTGCATAATATTTCGATACGCAATCTATCTATGGCTCAATACCTTACCTCGGTTAAAACTCTAGTTGATAACATTGCAGCCGCCGGCTCCAACGTGGATCATGAAGACATTATACTGCATACTCTGAATGGACTTCCGCAATCCTATCAAAAGCATTTAAAATGTCCATTTGTACAAAATGGAGTCCGATATCTCTTGATGAACTATACTCCTACCTCCTCACTGAAGAAATTACACTGGCGGCCGAATCTGTTCGCCTGAATTAGCAAACCGATCCCACTACAGCACTATATGCATCACGCGGTCGTGGACGTCGGGGTCGAGGAAGATCCCCATACAACAACTCCACCGGTGGCAGATCAACTTCATCACCACCAGTCACTTGCCAAATCTGCACCAAACGGGGCCATATAGCCTCACAATGCTGGCATCGTCTGAATGTCAATTATGTTCCGAGCAACCCACCCTCCAAAGCTCTAGTAGTTGACTCTGCTCCTCCATCCCAGGACTGGTACATTGATTCGGGCGCATCATCTCACATGACCAACTCCCTTGGCAACTTATCTCAACTGGCATTATACCAAGGGGCAGACAACATCATTGTTGGCAACGGACAGAATCTACACATCGCTCATTCAGGTCCCGGACTTCTACCCACTTCCACCAGTAAGCTATCCCTATCTCAAATCTATCACGTTCCATTGATATCCCACAATCTAATTTCTTTTTCATCTCTCGCACATGATAACAATGTTTCCATTACCTTCTCACCGCTCGGCTTCACCATTGACCTGAAGACTCAAGCAACTCTTCTTTAGGGCCCCTGCCGCAATGGCCTCTACACAATTAAACTACTGTCAGCAACCCCTGCACCTTCAGCTCACTCAGCTATCTCTTCCTCCAACAATCGCTGGCATCATCGTCTTGGACATCTGCACCATCAAACACTTCAACTTATAGCAACCCAACACAAAGATCTCAATATATCTACTACTGTCAATTTCTGCTCAAAATGTACGGCTTCTAAAAGCCATAAACTATCCTTTTCAAGTTCTTCCAATGTAACTACTTCTCAGTTAGCTCTACTTCACCTTGATGTATGGGGACCTTCCCCCACAATATCTAATCATGGCTATCGTTATTTTCTTCTTATAACAGATGACCATTCGAGGTACATATGGCCATTTCTTATGAGAAACAAATCAGAAGTACCTAACATAGTAATACACTTTAAAACCTTCATTGAGAACCAACTCAAACAACGTATAAGAAGCATACGTACCGACGGTGGCACCGAGTTCTTAAACTACACCTTCAAAACCTTCATCCAAAACAATGGCATACACCACCAAATTGCGTGTCCCTACACACCGGAACAAAACGGAATTGCGGAACGCAAAAACCGCCATATGGTGGAAACTACCAGGACGCTCTTACACACGGCCAAGCTTCCCCCAACCTTCTGGCCGGATGCTATACTCACTGCTGCACACCTCATAAACCGTATGCCATCTCCCACTCTCCAGAACAAATCCCCATTTCAATTACTCCATAACAAGCCCCCAAATTACTCACATCTCAAGGTATTTGGCTGTGCTTGTTACCCCTGGCTCCCTCCTTCTCAAAGAACCAAATTAGAACCAAGAGCTCTCTCCTGCATCTTTCTCGGCTATCATGATTCATACAAAGGATAAAAGTGTTTTCACCTTCCTACCAACAAAATCATCATCTCCAGACATGTCGTCTTTGATGAAGATGATTTTCCATACACAAATCCCCTCAACACCACATCTAACTCCCCACCACTCTAGTTTCCTACATCTAATCCTCACCTCCTCATACCAACATCAACTATAACAGCAGTCGCTCCTCCCCCACCTCTCACCCCAGCATGCCCACTACCTCAATCCCCCAATCCTTTCAATCCCTCTCCCCATAACCAATCTTCTTCTGCTGACAGTCCTACACCACCACCAGCCCCTGTTCCTACCTCTCATCCAATACTCACACGTTTCAAATCAGGATCCTTAAAACCAAAATCCATCATGAATCTTCTTCATAGCACATACTCTCAACTACCCACTGATCCCACTTCTTACAATGAAGCTTCCATATCATCTCACTGGAAGTCGGTCATGGCCACTAAATTCTTAGCTTTGTAGCAACAAGGCACATGGACCCTTGTGTCGGCACCTGCCAACGCCAACATTCTTGGTTGTCGCTAGACCTACAGAACCAAACGCCACTCAAACGAAAATATTGCTCGGTATAAGGCACGGCTTGTGGCTCAAGGACATCGACAAGAGTATGGCATAGACTATCACAATACCTTCAGTCTTGTAGCCAAAATGCCGACCATCAGGATCCTTCTCACCATCGCAATGTCGCACAAATGGCCAGTTCATCAAATGGACATTGCGAATGCGTTCCTACATGGTGACTTACATGAAACTGTATATATGTCCCAACCACGGGGCTTCGAAGACAATCTCCATCCCAACCATGTCTGTCTTCTCAAAAAGACCATCTACGACCTCAAGCAAGCCCCACGGCAATGGTTCAACACCTTCTCTGCCTATCTTCTCTCCTGTGGTTTTCGCCATAGCCAATCCCATCACTCTCTTCTAATCCTTTGCAAAGCTCAACTCAAAATCTATCTTGTCATCTACGTAGATGACATTCTTATCACTGGCACTAACGATACAGCAGTTCAAAAATTCATTCACCAAATCAGCAACCATTTCACTATGAAATATCTGGGCCACACACATACATTTCTCGGCATTCAAATTCAAACTCACCCTGATCACTACTTTCTCTCCCAAACTCCCTATGCTCTCTCGATAATCTATCAGGCAAGCCTTCAACAATACAAACCTCTATCAAATCCCAGCTCCACAAAACCATCAACCACTCCCTTCTCCGATCCTGTAATTCACAATCCTCTCATCTACAAACAACTTACAGGATCCCTTCAATATCTTACCATCACGAGACCTGACATAGCGTATGCAGTGAATGTCCTATGCCAACATATGCACGCTCCTGAATAGCCACATTATCATCTTCTAAAACGGCTGCTCAGGTACATTCAAGGTACAACACACCTTGGCTTACCAATCTATGGAGGGCCTCTAGTACTTCGATCCTTCTCCGACGCCGACTGGGCCAGTGATACCACCACCAGACGTTCAACGATGGGATACTGTTCATTCCTGGGATGAACACTGGTGTCATGGAGCGTAAAGAAATAGCATACTATAGCCCGGTCATCAACCCAAGCAGAGTATAGAGCAATCGCATCGGCCACCACTGACATACTCTGGCTACGCCGGCTATTAACCGAGCTTGATGAAACACCACTGGCTTCAACTACACTTCTCTGCGACAACATGTCGGCAATAGCCCTAGCCAACAATCCAGTGTTCCATGCCCGGACAAAACATATAGAAATTGATCACCATTTTCTCCGTGATCACATTCAAGCCAAGCACATCACTCTGCATCCGCTCAGCACAGTGGACCAGCTCGCAGATCTATTCACAAAGCCTCTCTCAACCAAAAGATTCCAGCATCTACGTAACAAACTAACGGTTCGACCCGAACCGTCACTTTGCAGGGAAGTATTAGCAGAAGCTACAACAGCAACAGCTACAGTAGCTTCTTCCTCATCTCTGGTAGCAACAGCTACAGCAACAAACCACGGCTCCACTAATGCTCCAACGGCTTCTGACATCTAGACCACATGGAATGATCATAGTGGTGTTAATAATAACAAACCAACAAATCACCTCCTTACACGTGTCATTAGCTTTAGTTATAAATACTCACTATAGCAACTAAACCTAATGAATGAAATACAGTGAAATTGCTCAAAGGTTTCTCCTCTGTTTTCCTCTGCATTATCTTTGTCTTGCAGGTTGAAGAAATCCTTCTCTGTAATTCTTCAGTAATCTATGAATGCCTTTTCTAAATTAGCAAGCCAACTCTCACTATCATACTTTTTTTATATTAGAAAACTAATAATAGACCTAGTCAAGGAATAGGCCTAGTTGGGGCTATGGATTCGTCATCCTTCAGTTACTAATTTTAACAAATTGTTGGTCAAGAAGCTTAATCTGGTTCACCTCAATCAGGTCTGAACTAAGGGCTGAATTTGATATTGATTGATGCCGGAGCTGAGCCGCTTAATCATCTTAACTTCAGGATAGTTTAATTCCATTTAGTTGTTAGTATAACTACATAGATATAGTATTCCTTATAGTGGCATATAGCCTTGTATGTTACTTCCTTTGGCTATAAATACATAGCCAACTCATGTAATAGGTAGACTTGAGATATGAATAAATTTGAGTTGTTTGTTGCGTCATTCTTGTATCATGAGATTGTTCTTAGGTGATGGATTCTTTTTCCCAAGGAGTTCTTGGAAACTTGCTCGGACACGGTCACCGGATCATCGACGTGGATTCGTCGAGCCCCCTCCGGTCCGGTGTCAATTGGTATCAAAGCCGGCAAGTTGCTGGTTTCTTGTCCATCGTCGTTTCCCATCCACCGCCAGCGTCATTTGGTGGCGACACGTCTTCGGTAGTAAAGCAGCTTCAGTAGCGAATCGGCCTCAGTGGAAGAAAGAAAGCTCAAATGAAACAAGAAGAACATATCAAGAACAGCAGCTTAAGCCACCCAAACATTTGTCCTGTTGTTCTGGTTTTCACGTCTGTCCAAACATCCACAACTATCAAGAAGAGGCAAAGCTTCATCCATCTTGTGGTTGGTGCATGATATCGGCATATCGCCTAGGACTTCAAGACCGATCTACAAGTTTAAAGCTCCGCCATTGCTACTCTACAAGAGACCACGAGTACGTACGCACAAGCCAGTCGGTGGTGCGCACTTGCATATGCAAGCAGGTCGTCTGAGCTGGAATAAAGAAGAAAATCCTTCCTAGTTTAACAAGAATATCCTTCTTCTCTATTTTGGCCATGATATCCTCTGTGATCAACCACTTACCAAGCTTCAAGTGACAGACTTGGCATCATCTGCTTTCTTAGATGAGTATTTTCAGCACAAATTTCTGCGATGAAATCACCAGCATAGTTTTCACCGATTATGAAGAAATCTCTGTTCTGGTACTGCGGAAATCTCTCTAACCAATTGATCAGAAGGTGTAGGTGTCATCAGCCGTGCTCTTGTCACTGGTGTTTTGGTAATCTGACCTTGTGTTGAGTGGGAGAACACAACACTAGCCAATGATTCCAAGAAGATCACATTTTGCCACTTTATTCCACGCTGCTTCATTTGCCCAAGAAGACATTCTGTTCTAGCCAAAAATAGTCTGGCAAGATTTCAACTCGCCAGAATTATCAGCAAGCACTTCAAGAAGCAGAAATCGAATATCTTCTACAAGAAATTGCCCAGCTCAAATTAAGATTGTCAAGGATTGAACGAAGATCCTTACGAACCGACGATGACAACGAGGGCATTTCAGATGATCATATCTCTTCCACCCCACCCTCGATCGAGTTCAGCTTCCAAGAATTTGAAGATCCGTTGACGAAATCGTCGTCTTTTCCTCTCTACAATGAACCCGTGTATGACGTGTACAATGACGACATGTTCTTTGGAGTTATTGATGTTGATAAGCCCATGTATGATGATGAACAGAGCAAGATGGATGCATCGCCGGAGTTATATATGCATATTGTTCTTGTTAAGGAAATAAATGTTCTTGCCATCACTGATAAGGGGAATGCTCCAGGTAAACTACCTTATGAAGTTGGAGATAAGCCACAAGGAGGTGACTTAAAAAGACGGGATATGCTACAAGGTTGTTGTTCACTTCGATTGCTATCATAGGCTTAAAGATCCCGCTGGTCCATGACGATGTGAGTTTTGCGAGGATACACCCTTACAGGCAAGTCGTGGGAATCAACAATTGGGTAGCTGTGAAAAGACTTCTTCTAGAGTCCAGTGTAGTTTATGCAGTGGTGTTGACACCGAGTGGATTTATCCAGACCAGTTTAGCCAACCAAACCCACCTCCTTATGGTGGCCAACCGGACATCTTCCTATAAACCTGAAGTTCCTCCTACCCCAATAGAATGACGCTGGAGTTGAGCCGCTTAATTCATGTTAACATCATGATAGTTTAATTCCATGTAGTTGTTAGCATGGCTATATAGATATAGTATTCCTTATAGTGGCATGTAACCTTTTATGTTGCTTCCTTTGATTATAAATACATAGTCAACTCTTGATAGGCAGATTTGAGATATGAATAAAATTTGAGTTGTTTTTTGTGTTTTTCCTGTATCCTAAGATTGTTCTCAGGTGGTGGATTCTTTTTCCCAAGGAGTTCTTTGAGACTTGCTCGGACACGGTCACCGGATTATCAACGTGGATTCTTCAAGCCCCCTCCGATCCTAAGTCATTGATCATTAGGCATTATATCAAATATCCAAGCCCTAGGTGCAGAATACAATATCTAGGTGTGAAAAGATGCGCATAACCTAGAATAATTATGTTTCATACTTTTTTTTTTTTTTTTTTTTTTTTTTTTTTTTTTTTTTATAATTATGTTTCATACTTGATGCCAAATAATCTCTCCAATTTTAATAGCAACTGATTTGAAAAAAAAAAACAAAGAAAAATCGAAGAAGGATCCTGTAATCATAAATGCAACAAATTTACAGATTTAAAGGAAAAAAAAACTCTATGACTTACCATATTCTCTTGCATGGCTAATGAGCCCGTACTTGTTGGAGTAAATATCAACATATGTGAAAGATGCAAGAGGAAGTTCCTTTCTAAGCTGTATTACAGTATCATTTAGCATTGAATTGAATAGCTGAGCCACTCCATTGAATGGAATTCCACAACCATTATGGTCTACCTCGGAAGCCTTCAAGGTCAGCCTATCCAAAACATAGGGTAGACAGCCAAAAGGACCGGTGTTGTGGATCCAAAAGTATCTCCCACCTTGCCAATATATAGTCTGAAATAAGAAAATTAGCATAAAAATTCATTAGGGATTATTAATTGTTTTAATTGAAGAAAAATTTGGGTAAAACAAAGTTTGGGGGTTCATTTAAGCTTTGTTTTGGACGGCTTTCTTTCTACTTCTTAAAGCAGCTTTCTAGTACATAATTTTTTAATTAGAAAGCTACTTCAAGAAGTAGAAAGCAAGCCGTCCCAAAGGAAGCCTTAATTTTTGTATGTTAGAAATATAATTTGAAAGATAATGAAAATAATTGATGTCAATATTTAGTAAGAGCTAAGTTGTACAAATACCTGAAAAATCCTTAGAAAATGATTTTATTTTGTACACAAAATAAATGAATATAAAATCATCATTTAAAAACATATCTTCTTTTGACAAGCGATCAGATTAGCACTTAGGTTTATTTGTTTTTCAGATTTAAGTCATGTTATTCACTTACACAATGCCACTTTTTAAGAAACGGCTTTCCCAACTCTCCTCCAAAGAATTTAATTGTATTTACCTTGAAAGGAAGTTTAGGGCCTATTTAGTATTGTTGGTTGTTTTATAGCATCCAACAAGAAGCTAATTTATGAATCTTAACCGATAACCTTTTGTCAAAAAAAAGTAGCTTTTTTTGAACCGGAAGAATTGTTGAACTTCCTTCACCCAAACAATCTGTGCATACTTTCTATGAATTTATCCGACAGCAAATTAGGCCAAAAACTGAACCAAACTACGAAAGCCGACTCATTCGGTACAGTTTTTCTTCTATATTACTTCTCAAAAAACAAGGTTTTTTTGTCTAGAAATGCACTTTGAAAATCCCATTATGCACGGGCACCCTCTCCACAATTTCAACAGCATATGAAACACATATGGAGTAGCTTGCCAGACTATATTACGTAGGCCCTAAAATGACCTTCATGCACCTCATATTCAAGAGAAAATAAACCAGCCATGAAAGACCGCATAAACGACAGATAGAATGCAACTTAGAAATTTCTCCTCTCCAAGGATTTCATTTTTATAGTTCAAAGGACTCCTAGAAATTTATTCAAAGTAGATATAGTTTGATGACCAGTGTTTTTCGCTAACTTAGTGCAGGCCTACAAAGGATTGATGATGGTCAATTAACCATATTAAAAAAAATTTCCACTTAAAAATTTTTAAGGGAAAAAAGTGGACTATGATGATTATATATCATCATAAAACATAGAAATAATAGAGCATTAACTCAGTAGCTAAATAGTCAGTTTAACTATGGATGCTTCACTTCGACTAATCAAGCCTCTAGTGATATCATATTATATCATGTCCTTAGGGTTAATTTGGTTGTTCGTACGAGGAAAGCACATTTTGGAAAATTATAATTTAATTTTCTCAATTTCTATGCAAAAAACTAAATCATTATATTTAAGGATATTTTAAAACATAAGTTGACTTTTAATTCATCCAACCAAATAACAGAATTTAGCAAATTTAGTCGCTTTGTAAAATGTGTGCTTTTTCTTTTTTTTTAATTTACAAACAATCAAACAATCCCTCAGCATCAAGCATCAATCCATACCTTTATCGCGACAGCGAATTGATCGAGAATATCAGGAATATTTACTTTAACTTCTTCAGTTGTCATCCCAAGGAAATAGCCTGCTGTGAGGTCGTTCTGACCAATGTCAAAGGTGTAAAGTGCCTTCGAAAAATATTCTTCATTTGGCAACAAATCTCTGAAAACGCCTCCTATAAGTTTTTCAAATTGCATTTATATAAGAATAAATATTATATAGGTTCGCATAGGAACGATAGATTTTTCATAAATCTTAAACGAAGAACGCTTACCTTGTGAGTAGAAAGACTGGGATCTGGACTTGAACTGAGTGAACTGCCAGGTTTGAACATCCAAAGAGAAGGGACTATATCCACTTTGAAAAAGTGTTGTATTTTGTCTCCTTATGGTTGAACCAGCAGTGGCAAAATTGGCTCCATGGGAGAAATTAGTCCCAATTGAGTTAAGATAAGCACTTAATAAAGGAAGTCCAAGGCTTTCAGCTGATAAGTTACATAAACTATAGTGGTTAGATGTTTGTTTTCAAAGGTACAATCCTTATACTTGAAAAATATTGCCACAGAATTCAGAGACTATGGTGTTAACTAGCAGAGCGAGTTCAAGTTTTGTTTGGCTCAGCTTGTTGGGGAAACAAGCCCAGATTTATAGTTCATTCAGCTTATTTGCTTATTGAGCCAAGTTCATTGCAAACATTAAACCTAATTAAAGTAAAGATGACAACTATGTGAGTGATATAAAGTAGATGTAGAACTTTGAAAAAAAATCTTGGTTGAATATTCAATTTAAGCAAAATAGAAATTGATGACAAGCAAACGATGAAAAAGAACACACAAGAAAACTTTTTATTAGATTATATATGAAGGAAAAGACAAGATACATATGATATATGATTAAAGAGGTAGATCGGCTCTCCCAATCAACCTGGATGCCGCTAGGAAGCCGTTAAAAAAAGAACTATGACAAAAAATAAACTCATCAAGAGCATACCTAAACCCTAGACAACAACCCCCCCCCCCATTAAATAGGCCTATAACATAAAATCATAAATAGAACCTTTCTAGATAATTTAAACATGATTTAGGAAATATTCCTAAACAATTAAACATGATTTAGAAAATCTTTCTAAATAATTATACATAATTTAGAAAATCATCCTAAACAATTAAAGATAATGACATTTTAGGAAACTTTCCTATAAAATTAAACACTTCCTAAATAACATAAATATAATAAGGAAACTTTCCTAAACACCTTCCAAATCTGAATTCAAATCAGATCTCTTTCCTTAAATAAACTATTCCTAATTTTATCCTTAATACAAATTCAAATCATCCAGCTTTTCCTAAATAAATTTTCCTAATTATTTATCCCCTGATTTCTTCTCCTTACATAGTGAATATTAACTTCCATAGGCCCCCTAGATATCAATACTCCTCACCCCCCACCCATCAAAAAAAAAAACACCTTGTCCTCAAGGTTATGAATAAGTGCTTCATAGTAACGCTCCATTTGGGTCATTCTACCAGCTGATGTAACGAAGTCAACTTTCAATAATCGGTACAGACACTGTGTTTTTGGTTATGCCATTTTTGGTGACTAAAGCACCCATTGTCTTTATAGATCTGATGAACAGAGTATTCAAAAAATATCTAAATTAGTTTGTGATTGTTTTCATAGGCAACATTTTTGAATATTCTACTTTTGAGAAGATCACGACAGATGAGGTATTATTGGAGACTTTGAGGTAGCATCGGTTATATACCAAATTCTCCAAATATGAGTTCTGACTGAGGAGTATTTCTTTCTGAGATACGTGGTGAGTGGTGATGGTATCACCGTTGATCCCCATAAAGTTTACGCAAAGGCTTACTACTGTGTTTGAGATACGTAGTTTCTTGGGTATGACTGGATATTACAGGAAGGTTATGAAGAGCTTTTCTCAAATTTCTATATTTTTAATGAGAATAACTCAGAAGTTAGTAGATTTTGTCCAGACACAAGAGTGTAAGGTTAGTTTTCAGATATTGAATGATAGTTTGACTTCTACTCCAATTTTGCCTCTTTCATTTAGCATAGAAGGATTTCAAGTATTCAATGATGCATCACTGAGAGGTCTGGGATGTGTTTTGATGCGGCATGGAAGAGTTATAGCTTATGCTTTCAGACAGTTGAAGCAACACGAAAGAAACTATTCAGTGCATGATCTAGAGTTGGCTGCTGTTGTAATTGCTTAGAAGATTTGGCGACATTATTTTGTATGATGGCAAGTGTGAGATTTTCACTGATTATCAGAGTTTGAAATACATATCACTCAGAAGGATCTGAATTTGAGGCAAAGCAAGTGGCTCAAGTTGATCAAGGACTATGATCAGACTATTCAGTATACGCCTTATAAGGCTAATATGATGCAAACACCCTGAGCAGGAAGTCTTATGGATTATCATATATGCAACTCATTTTTTATGAGTATTTGATACGAGATAGTGAGATATTATAGTTGAAGGTGATTTCTTCTACTGATTGGAATTCTGGTATAGTGACTCATATAATCATTTTAGCCTTCTTTAGAAGAAAAGTTTCATGAATCTCAAAAATTAAATGCAGAATATTCGAAGTTGACTAATTATATCATACTTAGTAAGAAATCTAAACTACGATTTTCTGATTATGGTGTTATTATCTAGAAAGATAGACTTTGGATTCATATTTTTAGATATCTGAGGTAGGAGATTCTACATAAGGCTCATTATTTAGGCTATATTATTTATCTAGGAAGTATCAAGATGCATAAAAATTTGAAATGTGTGTTTTAGTGTCTTGGATTGAAGAAGGATATAGAGGAGTTTGCGATGATCCGACAAACCTTCCTATGCGCTCACGTAGCACAAGGGGAGGGAAACCGATGCGACACTTATGATGAGGTGGGTAATCCCCGGAAGCGCTTATGTAGCGTGATGGGGACGAAAAATAAATACTCATATGTGGGGAAACGACTATGCTCAGAGACTCCTAAGCGCTCATGTAGTGTAGTGGGGATTGAAAAAAATGTCGTCGCGGTGTTACTCGACACCAACTTGAAGCGCTCATGTAGCGTGGAGGGGAAGAATGGCTCTTATTTTTTCCCCTAAAAGGAGGAGTTGCCTGGAGGCTGCCGAAATTTGGACTGAAGATTCCAGGACTTGGAAAAAAGAAGAGGACATAGACTTAACTCGAACTTGAATGGACATAAATTGAACTTTATTGGACTAAAATAACTTAAGCGAATCAAAATTTAAAATGAATTTGAACTTAAGTAAATAATGATGGACTTAATGCGAGCTTGAAAGAACTTAGAACCATATCAATGAATAAATAAGGGTCCAAACTTTGAACTAAGTGGGACTCGAGCTTGAACAACATGAAAAAGGACTTGAATCAAACTCAACCAAGGAGAGCTTGATCTGAACTTGGACATGAACTCAATTTGAACTCGGACTTGAACTCTACAAGACAGTAGGAGACTACTTGAACTCAAATGAGTTGAACAATGAACTTGATTAAACTCAAATGAAAACAGAGGACAATAAACTTGAGTTGAACCATATTGAATGGAGCTTGGACACGGCTCAAGAAAACTTGACATTGAACAATCAACAACATGTTGAACTCAAATAATTTGGAATCTATCTCGAGCATTGAGCTGAATTGGATGATATGAAGCATAATTTAAAATAAAAATTTTGATTCGATAAGGTGGCAACATACAAACAAGGGCCAAGTAGAGAAAGAGTGCAATGAAATGTTTATAACTAATAACAGAAAATCTTCCTTGAAAATTTAGATATCATCACCCCAATTGAGTAACAAATACTAATGACCAATTGTGTCAAGCTCATCGTATATATTGCAATCCATTTTGCAAATATAATTCAACTTCTAAATAACAAAGATTGTGGGGAATATGGCTTAATCATAAAGCTATGATATGAGGGGATCCCTTGGATCATAATCATCCACTTGCAATAGTGGACATGATACATCCCAAAGCAACAATCGAGAGGTATTGTAAGGGATGTGGTGATCTACCTAGGAGTTACAATACAAAATTTTCAATGAACATCAAGGAATCGTCATTTCAATTAGAAGTCAAAATGTCATTAAGCAAATCTATCATTCACAATCTAAGTCATTTTCATATGACTTAGAATACTTTCAACTTGAATGCAAAGGACTTGTGGATTTCAACACAATTTGCTTAAAATGATTGCAATAAATGTAACATATTTGCAAGCAAAGATTAAATGGAATATACAAAGATATGCATATGATCAATAACAAAAGGACTCATGATAAATCAAGAACAGATAGAAAAGTTATTGCAAATCATATAGAAACAATGATGATCAGTTGTGATGATTGTATCAATTATATGGAAGAGATAGTTGTCCAATAGCAAAACACACAGAAGGAAACTATGAAGAATATATGATTGGTATTAGTTAGCTCGTAGCTAATGATGACTAGTTCATGACTAATGAAGGCTAGTATGCTAATAAGTTTAGTGACCCACTCGTAGTCAGTGATGATAGAGGCATGCAATAAAAGTGGTCATTCCACAATGTGGATGCAGCAATTTATCAGTAAATAAAGACAAAAGATACATAGCAAATGCAAATACCTATGAGCCCTTACAGGAGACCCGCCATACACGCACCAAATGCCATCTACGGGCAAAATGTATAAGGACTACAACAAATGCAAACTCCTATGAATCGATGCGAGGGATGTCATGTGTACAACATCATATCTACAGTAAACACAACTCACATGCATTCAAACTCTGCAAACGATGAAAATCAAAGGGATATATATAACTTGATCACAGTTGAAGGAGCAAATATCTTTACTAAATATGTCACCTACAAGTGAGGACATTTGATGTGTAACATTCACATCGGTCCTGTAAGCAAGAATATCAGTCTCCAATTTATATTGAAAGCTGAGGCGTAAGCAAATGTATCAACTCACCTATCAATGTGCATGAAAGAATTATGATGTATACAATGCATCATATAAGCATCCGTGGAAACAAATTATAACGAATGCTACAACATCCCTTCAATCAATGTTAACTGACTTGCAGATGCATGCGGCGATCTCCTACAAACGTAAAGCCAGCATGCGATGAATATAGTGACTTACTGGTTAACATATATTGGAAGATTCATGATGAATATAACAATATTCTGCAGTCAACATCAAAGTACAAGCAGATAGAAGCAATGCAATGATGACAAATGCAAATACTCATTGACAATAATAGAAGACTTATTATATGCATATCGATGTACTTACAAGTGATAATGCAGTGGGTTGTTAGTGATATGCAATAAACACAAGTGCATACGGACCTTTGTAGAAGACATATAGTATGCCCAATATATTTTCCACAAGTAAAATGCAAAATGACTATATCAAGTATAAGTGCCTAAGAGTTACTGTAGGAAACTTGTCATACACATAGTACACCATCTGCAAGCAGAGAAGAAAGAATTGCATCAAGAGTAAGCTCCTATGAGCAAAAGCAGGAGATTCGTTAGTGCACTATGATTCACCTGCAGAAAGCAACAAATAGTACATGACAGTCTACCTGTACAAAACAGTAAACAACTCAATCCAGAAGCTGTTATAATACACCACGGGATCCACAATCATGTAAACGGACAGAAGGTGTTTTACAAATATTCCAAGAATGCCCCCGCACATCCACCGTAATTTGTATACACATAGGTATATGGAAGGGCATGTGTGATCAAACACCCGCATGAGCCCCGACGAACATGTTGTAGGAACACATGCGATGTCAAAGGATGCTACACGGTTCAATAAATTTGAACACAATCCTCCTAAACAGGCAAATAGGAGTTGACAAGGTTCGGCAAATAATTATAAAATACCCCCAAACACCCATATGGACCCAAACGAGCATGTTGTAAGAACGCATGCGATGTCTAAGAATGCTACGCGGGTTAATAAATTTGAACACGATACTCTTAAATAGGTGAATAGGAGTTGACAAGCTTCGATAGAAAATTATAAAATACCCCCAAACACCCACATGGGTCCCGACAAGCGTGCTGTAGAAACACACGTGATATCTAGAGATGCTGTGCGGGTCAATAAATGAACACATTTTGAGCCCGATCCTCATAAGCAGGTAAATAGGAGTTGATACGGCTCAAACTATCAAACAGATATACGGTCAGGATGTCGACCGGGATATTTATTTTATACATTCATATAAGACTTTCAAGACCTTCAACAAAGAAAATTCATTCACAAATGCATAAAGCCTATGAAATTCGATCACCTATCGACAAGTTGATAAGCTCGACAATGTTTAGTCAATGAATGACCCCATTACCCCGATAATGGCCATGTTGCATTCAGATCTCAACCGGATGGATTAATTTTAAATATTTCAAAATGCTATCTCAAATACCGAAGAATCCAAGAATTCGATAATCATTCCAAAATCTCGATATTTAAAATCAAAATCCAACCATAGAAAACTTAAAGAAAAAATCCATTCACTCTCTGTAATAGTGGATAAATCTGAAATTTACTTCAGCACATATATAACTAATGTCTAGTCAAAAATATTACTAGGATTCATTCTCAAATAATCTCCTGCCAATAAGGACGTGGTACGTGCCCTTTGACCGATGATTTTGCTGCCAAATGATACCGCAGAATAAACAGCTATAATGCGGGGCCCTCTGAACTGAGTGATTTTGCCGCAAAATGGCACAATATATAGCGGTTATGGCCAGAGTCAGTATGTTCCTTAGTGGCATCAAATCCTTGAGATATGAATCAATAGGATATGATTGATAGGGCACATAGCCCTTTGTTAACTAATGTGGGTTTAAATTTGTCCCCTTAGACGAAGCAACTCCTGGCTGCCCGACAAGGATACTTCTGTCCGATTAAGTTGACGACCTCCTCTGACTAAGTAGAATAGGGACCACGATGGTCCGAGACGACGTAACCATGGGATCTTGATCGGTCCATCATCCATTCCTCCACAATCCGCTTTAAGTGCAAGATGGTGAAGTTTTTTAATTTTAAATATAAAACCTTCAAACTTCCAACTTACTAAACCCATGCTGCTACAATATGCAAGATAACACATATTTTCTATATATCTGATTGACGACTAGCCTTAATCGAATGTTCTTTCATTATCGGGAGGGGTAATTAACTATAGGGGCTTGCGCCTATAGAAAACCAGAACTCAGATCATAAAGTCCTCGCAAAATGAGGGCAAAATCTCTGAATAGTGTCTCTGCCTTCCAAAATTTACTCGGGAACATAATTCATTGAAACTCCCCCGAAGAAAAGCACAACAGGCCGAGGCCCGTGCCGAATTTTCAGAGCCTACAGATTTCTAGTTACTATGCCGGGATTTGGCTTCTATTTCCATCTTTGGCTAGTTATCTCAATATTACAGTAGCAACTACTTCAATCAATATTTAAAATTTTGAATCTATCAAAATAATCATTTAACGAATCAAAGCTTTGAATATCTTAAAATGATCATTCAACAAATTCATATGACATTCATCAGGATTTTGTAAATTTATTTTAATTGCTTATTTATGCTGACTATTTTTGTCTATTTTTGTTTCTTATTCTATGAAAGTCTCTATATTTTGAAAGTATAAAGTGATGTATCAGATATTGATTACTAACCCTTACATTTCATTTATGCAGATAAAAACAGAGAAAGAGATCACCAACTTATGCTTAATTGCTAAAGATAGTGCAGGTGATTCAAATAGGAATTATGCATGCCTTTACAAGGAATCAATGAAGGCATGTGGTACCAGAATAACGAATGCTCACGCTATATGATAGGAGATATACAAAAGTTTATCACGCTAGAGTCCAAGAGTTAAGGCAAAGTAACAATGGGACATAATAGTACAAAGAAGGTAATTAGAATGAGTACCATAGGCAAACTCAATTTTTTTACTATTGAAAAGGACTTATTAATAGAAGGGTTAAAGTATAACTTGCTAAGCATTAGTCAACATTTTCATAAAGGCATTGATGTAAAAATCTTTTTTAACAAATATTTGATTTTGCTTAATTATACGCTTGTTTTGCATGATTTTTGAGTCAATAATATTTATATGATTGATTTAAAAAATTTAAATTAGTCTAACAAGATTCCTTGTTTGAAAATCACCATAGATAAAGCTTGGCCGTACATAGGAGATAGTCATGCAAGCATGAGGACATTAAAAAAGATCACATATAGACCGAATTACTATAGTACAATAGCCAGAGTTCACTAAGGAGCACCTCTATGATGCATGCCAGCTAAGTAAGCAGGTTAAGTACTTTTTTTCACTCCTTTAAGGAGATCAAAACTAGTAGGCCATTTGAGGTCTTACATATGAACCTATTTGAACCATAGCACCATAAATTTAGGAGGAAAATCATATAGGTTTGGCATTTTAAATGACTACACTAGGTACACCTAGGTCAAGTTCATAGCTAGTAAAAGTGAATTATTTGAATCGTTTAGAATTTTCTTTAATTAGATTCAAAGAAAGTTTATGTTTTTATCGGCGTATTTATAAAACTGAAGTTAGAGAGGCTTTAAAGAAAATGAAGGGTGGAAAAGCTGTTGGACCTGATGATATTCCAATAGAGGTGTAGAAAAGCTTAGGAGATGAAAGAATTTCATGGCTTACTAAATTTTTTAATACTATTTTGAAGACTAAAAAGATGTCAGATGAGTGGAGAATGAGTGTGTTAATTCATATTTTTAAGAATAAAGGTGATGCACAAGATTGTGCGAATTATAGAGGTATTAAGTTAATGTGTCATACTTTAAAACTATGGAAGCGAGTTATGGAGCATAGGTTGCGGCGTGATACTAATGTTTCTCAAAATCAATTTAGATTCATGCCGGGTAGGTCGACTATGGAAGCCATACTTTATTAAGAGGTTTGATGGAGAAATATAGAGAAAAGGAGGATCTACATATGATATTTATTGATTTAGAAAAAGCATATGATAAAGTTCCAAGAGAAGTGCTATGGAGAGTTCTTGAAAAGAACGGAGTAAATAATGCTTATATTCAAATCATTAAAGATATGTATGCAAGAGCTATTACTTGTGTTCAAACACAAGGTGGATGGACCAAGTATTTCCCTATTTTGGTTGGGTTACATCAAGGATCATCCTTAAGCCCATATCTTTTTGCTTTAGTCATGGATGTTCTCACTAGACATTTGCAAGAGGATGTACCTTGGTGTATGCTTTTTGCTGATGATATTCTTCTTGTTGATAAGACTAGAGAGAGAGTTGAAGGTAAACTTGAATTATGGAGGTCAACCTTAGAGTCTAAAGGTTTTCGTTGAGTAGATCTAAAACGGAATATATGGAGTGTAATTTTAGTAGTAATAGACCTAGTGAGGGGATTGTGACTTTGGGCAATCAAGTCATTAATAAGAGTACACGTTTTAGATATCTTGGATCTATTGTTCAGAGTGATGGTGAAATAGATGGGGATATTATCAGCAGAATTCAAGTTGGATGGTTGAAGTGGAGGAATGCATCGGGCTTGTTATGTAATAGAAATGTACCCCTCAAACTTAAGGGAAAATTCTATAAGATGGTAGTGAGGCCTTCAATGCTTTATGTTGCAGAATGTTGGCCATTAAAAGAGAAGCATAATACTAAGTTAAGTGTGGCAGAGTTGAGGATGCTCAGGTGGATGAGTGGCTTTACCCTTAGAGATAAGATACGAAATGAGCATATACGTGAAAAGGTTGGAGTAGCTCCAGTAGAAGATAAGATTAGAGAGAGTCGCCTTAGATGGTTTGGTCACATAAAACGGCGGCTTTCCGATGACCCGGTTAGGAGAGTAGAGGTATTAGATTTGACTTATGTTAAAAAAGGTAGGGGTAGACCTAAAAAAACTTGGCTAGAAAATATTAGGAATGACCTTTCTTTATTAGATTTAAACGAGAATTTGACTTTTAATAAGACACAATGGAGAAAAATGATTCATGTAGCCGACCCCACGTAGTGGGATAAAGGCTTGATGTTGCTGTTGTTGTTGTTGTTGTTGTTGTTGTTGTTGTTGTAGATTCAAAGAAAGTTATGATGCACTGTTGTCACCATCCATAATGATCATAGGGGAGAGTTTAAAAATGAAAGATTTGAATCTGTTTGTCAAAGAGGTTGGAATAGAATACAATATTTCTTCACCTAGGACACCCCAATGAAATGACACAGTGGAGATAAATAATATGACTTTAGTAGACGCGGCTATAGCCTTGTTAAATGAATATATTCTACCCAAGTACTTTTGGGTTGAGGCAATAAAAACAGTGTATTATATTTTAAATAGGGTGAATATAACATCATGAACAACTTGGTTTGATTCTTGAAGTGATGGAAAAGTAGCCCTTATGTCCTTGGCTTTATTCCACCTTAACTAGCCTTGTTATACATACATACATACAAAGAATTTTGTTTATACATACATCTACATATATATGTAGATGTATTTTAAAGCATCTACATAGAATTTTGTATATTTATTATTATTCTATAAATAAGTATTTTTGATCTATGCATAATAATAATTAATATGTATTTCTTGCTCAAAATCACCTTTAATATTTTAGATGTATTTCTTGCTTGCTCAAAATCATAACTAACACAACTTGAAATTAAATTTACAACTTCTTGGAGAAAAATATTTGAATGAAGAGAATTTTTTTATTTGAGTTGAAGTAAATTTGGTGAGAAGTTACTTTAGTTCAAAATTTTTATATAAACAAAATAAATATAATGAATTTCGTTATTTTATTAAAACAAGATATTTTATATTCCAATAATCCGAAAAGAATAAACTATCGCATTATTTATTTTAATTAGGCCCTCTGCGGTGCCAGTAAATTTGGAGCGGCACGAGCTCTTCAAGTCGTGTTTGCCTTATTGAATAATTATGCCCAAACTCCTGCTTACTCAACTTCTGCTCCATTCATAATTAAATTGTTTGACTTAATTTCCTCCAAATTATTTGGATACATTAAAATCGGTTGCATATAACTTTTTTTTTCATAAAAATAAAGAATATTTATAGTTAATCAGATAAAGTACAGTAAGAAAGTCAAGTTTGAGATAAGAAAACTCCATATTATGGAGAGAATAATTTTAATTAATATATAAAAATTATTGTATAAAGTTGATAAATTTGGCTCAAATCAGCTCTCAGACTTGAAATTAATATTTTTTACTGGACCCAATTTTAACTTAGTAAAAATCGTAACTTCGTATTTTCTAATTACCCTACTCCCTATTTGAAAAGATTTTAACTACTATTCTATGATAATCTCCTATCATCCCAATGTAGTAATCGGATAACACTATATTTGAGCTACTGCTTGCTTGAATTTTCACAACCCCACACCTCGTACTTCTCATTAAAAAAATAAATAAATAAATAAATTTTGTTCACTGACCTCATAGAAATTGTGTTCGTAAGAAAATTGATACCGATTTCTTTTTGAATTAAATTTGATAGTTTAAAAACAAACTATTCCTGCAATACAAATTTTCAAACAAATAATATAATAAACTTCTAAAGAATTGAAACTTTTTCTTGTAGAAATTTAATAAGTTGCAGAATCCCACAGCCCGATCCAGTTAAAAAGTAAAAGTGTTTACCTAACTATTATTCCCCTTAAATTTTCGTCAGTACCAACAAATATCTCTCATCCAACCAAAAATTACCGAATATGAGCCAACCTTTTTCTTTTTTTCCTTTTTTTAGCCAATTAAACTAACTCACACACAACACATATTCAAGCTTCAAACCCAAAACCCCGCACTCCCAACCAGAGCTGCGTCGAACCAAATTAATTTAAAAAAGAGGAAAATACGAACCGATGAAATCGACGATGAGGCGGCCGTCTGAATAGCGGCCTGAGGGCTGGCCGAAGAATGTTTCACCGTTGGGCGGAGGAGCCGGGCCGAAGGCAGCAGAGAGGCCGCCAGTGTCGGAGTTCGAATCGCCAAAGTTAAAGAGAGCAGGAAATTCACACGCCTTCGGCAATGACTCCGCAGCCACCGACGAAGCCACGAGCAAGAGGACTGGTAAAAGCACCATATCGAGATTGGAGATGGCGTACCAGTTTCTACTGCGATAAGCCATTGCTGCCTCGTTTTGTCCTGGGGGAGTGACAGGACACAGATATCTGGTATTTTTGGTCGGGGCCTTGCGGCGGGGTGGGTTTTATGGAGGTTTTGGATTTTTTTGGAAAAAAAAAAGAAAATTTCTATGAAGTTATTATTATTATTATTATATGAAAGAGATCAACTCATTTTGATTTTTGCTAAAGTTAGTGCTTCATTTCATCACGGACAAATCTTATATCATTTTTAAAAATATATAGGTGTATTTAAAATAATAAAATAATGTTTACGAAAATTGTTTTATCTTCTCTAGGCAGTTATAAATAAGACTCTCATACGAATTTTTATTGGGTCAGGTAACCTGATGTAGAGATACATCAGGTACCCAATAAAAAAATGCCACATGTACTTACGTTTTGTTTAAAGCTGAGTATTTTTTGTTTAAAGTGCATGTGGCATTTTTTTATTGGGTACCTGATGTATCTCTACATCAGGTAACCTGATCCAATAAAAATTCCTCTCATAAGGACAATTCTTTTTTATTGTTCTTTCAAAAATAAATTTTTGTAAAAAAAATTTTGAAATATAAATTTTTATTCTAAAATTTTATTTAAAAAATAATAAAAAATTGTCCCGATTAAAACCTAGAAAGCATACATTTACCTTAACAATTTTATAAGGTTAGGATACTCGGCTCTTACCCGAGAGACCCGGGTTCGACTCCCGGCAACGGAAATGTTCTTTTGCGACTTTGGTTCTTTCCCATCCCACCATCAATATTGTTGTTGAGGTTGGGTTGAGATCATAATTGTGTCGTGAACGTGCAGGAGCTATTACTTGTGTTCAAACACAAGGTGGATTGACCAAGTATTTCCCTATTTCAGTTGGATTACATCAAGGATCAGCCTTAAGCCCATATCTTTTTGCTTTAGTCATGGATGTTCTCACTAGACATTTGCAAGAGGATGTACCTTGGTGTATGCTTTTTGCTAATGATATTCTTCTTGTTGATAAGATTAGAGAGGGAGTTGAAGGTAAACTTGAATTATGGAGGTCAACCTTAGAGTCTAAAGGTTTTCGCTTGAGTAGATCTAAAACGGAATATATGGAGTGTAATTTTAGTATTAATAGACCTAGTGAGGGGATTGTGACTTTGGGCAATCAAGTCATTAATAAGAGTACACGTTTTAGATATCTTGGATATATTGTTCAGAGTGATGGTGAAATAGATGGGGATATTATCAGCAGAATTCAAGTTGGATGGTTGAAGTGGAGGAATGCATCGGGCTTGTTATGTGATAGAAATGTACCCCTCAAACTTAAGGGATAATTCTATAAGATGGTAGTGAGGCCTGCAATGCTTTATGGTGTCGAATGTTGGCCATTAAAAGAGAAGCATAATACTAAGTTAAGTGTGGCAGAGATGAGGATGCTCAGGTGGATGAGTGGCTTTACCCTTAGAGATAGGATATGAAATGAGCATATACGTGAAAAGGTTGGAGTAGCTCCAGTAGAATATAAGATTAGAGAGAGTCGCCTTAGATGGTTTGGTCACATAAAACGACGGCCTTCCGATGACCCGGTTAGGAGAGTAGAGGTATTAGATTTGACTTATGTTAAGAAAGGTAGGGGTAGACCTAAAAAGACTTGGTTAGAAAATATTAGGAATGACCTTTCTTTATTAGATTTAAACGAGAATTTGATTTTTAATAGGACACAATGGAGAAAAAGGAATCATGTAGCCGACCCCACGTAGTGGGATAAAGGCTTGATGTTGTTGTTGTTGTTGTTGGGTCGATTGCAAACATGTCCCAACATGTTTCAATACAATCTCCAAGTTAGCGCAATTAATAGGTAATTAGAATAGTAATAATGGCAAAAACTAATTGATCCCATGAGTTTGGAGACAAATTATTGCATCCGGTCACCGGACGCGGATATAGGTCCGGATATTAATAAAATATTATTTTAAATTAAGCGCGTCAAAAGCGTAGGTAATGCACAGGCAAAGCTCAGTCAAAGCCCAGTCAAAAGCGCAGTCAAAACACACCTAAAGCGAAGTCAAAGCACAGTAAAAAATGCAGGTGACGCGCCAAGTTTTTATTGGCTGTCCGAACCTATTCTCCGCGTCCGGTGATCAGATGCAATAATTTGCCGAATTTGGAAGTACATTACAATGTCTTATTGATTAGAAAAATAAATTGTTTGAGATCTTTTTTATCTATTTCAACTGTGTGCAAGGTATGAGACTAACAACTATGCATGTAAATTAAAAAATTATGATGCACATGTTATGCATAGTTATCGAACATATAAGACTCAAATGGAGATTATAACTCAAGAAGAAATAGCTAAACTCAAAATTTACTAGGTCAAAAGTTCAAGATGAGCCAGAGGCACATTGGATTAAAAGTTGCATTAGTGGATGTTTATAGTTCCATTTCTTATCATATTATTCTTATCATATATCTATGTTTCAAGTTAATAGAATTTGTCAAATAATTAGTACACACATAAGTGAAAGTTCTAAAACATTATTTTTTGATATTTTTATTAATACAAATGTATCTTAGCATATACACTCTAAATTTAGAAGACCTAATAATATGATGATGATGATCAAAGAAAATTATCATCTCGTTTGGAATGAGATGAAGTTCTCTTGGAAGAACGTGTTCATTTGGTACGGCTTGCCATTTGAGAAGGATTGAACATAAGGGTTGAAAGGGACTAAATGTGGAATATATTGAATAAATTCAAAGAACAAATTCCAATTTATAGAAATAGGATGATTTCGTACAGCAAAATTGAGTTCGTACATACGATTGTGAAGTTCGTATAGTACGATCTTGAGTTTGTACAAACGAACACAAATTGTTAAGAATAGTTATTATAATGAAATGAATTTTCATAAAGTTGCCTTTTCAAAGAGACTTTTTGTACGACCTTTGACCAACCTAATCGTACAAACGAACAAGTGTTTGTCTGACATGATTGGTTAATAATGATCGTACATGTCGGTTGAACTCTTCCACATGCAGATCAACAACTAGATCGTGCAGACGAACATGTGTTCATACAAACGATGTTCAAAAAATAACTTTCCTCGATATGCCCGCCATGCTCGTACAGACAAACAATTGACTATTTGTACATGCAATGATGTGTTCGTATTGTACGATTACCCAAAGAAAAAATAAATTTTCATCTTTCTACTTTAGAAAAAAAATTATGTAAAATCTGGAGTATTCATATAGTAAGAAAGTGATTCATACAGTACGAATGAAAAAAAATAATTTAGATTTTCTCATGATGATCAAGATATTTTTTAAAACAATTCAAACAAGATCTACGAAACATCAAGACAAAAACAACAAAAATGAAAAATCAACCATAAAAAAGAGAAAAGTCAAACAAAACAAATCACAAATAAAAAATAAAAACACAATCATAAACACCATCATTAACACAAAAGAAATACACAATAAATGCAATTTACAGAATTGCAATTGTCAAGCATGAATATCAATTACACCCAATGTGATTTTTAAGGTGCTGAAAAATTTAAAAATTAGTTTTTTTGTGAAAATGTCTACAAGTTAATTTTTAGTTATTATATGGTGTAGCTCAATTTCTCATTTAGTGACATGATCTCTAATGAAGTGATATCTTATATTAATATGCTTAGTCCTAGTATTGAATTGGATTCTTTGAAATACAAATAATACTTGTATTATTACAAAAAAATTAAAATAGTACTAATTAAAAAGCCTAAATCCATAAGTTATTATTTTAACCATAGAATGTGTGCCACGCAACTTCTTAAGGCTATATATTTTGCTTTAGTATTAGAAAGGGCTACTGCATTATATTTTCTACTAGACCAAAAAATTAAAGAGTTTTTAATGAATTGACATGTAATAGAAGTACTTTTTCGATCAATCCAATATCCTACAAAATCTGAATCAGAATATCCAATGATTTCAAAAGAACTAATATTCTTATGATACAAAATTCCTAAGGTTTAAGTTCCTAAAAGATATTTAAGAATTCTTTTAATAGCATTTAGATGAGATTCCTTTGGATCAGCTTGAAATCATGCACAAAGATAAACACTAAATATGATATCAGGTCTACTAATAGTTAAATTAAATAATGATCCAATCATCCCTCTATATTTCTTTTGATCAATATATTTATCTTTAGAGTCCTTATCTAACTGACCAAAGGAACTCATAGGAATACTTATTATGAAACCCTTAAACTTTCAAGTTATTTTTGAAAAAAAAAAAATTGTGCTATTAGTACGTACGAATCGTCTGTACGAACTGAAGAAAGTTTTGAAAATCTATATGGTTAGTCTGTATGAATTGCCTGTAAGAACTGAGTAAAGTGCAGGTTCGTCTATACGAACCTGAGTTTGTCTGGATGAATAGAACAATTTTTTTTTGCCAGAGAGCATCGTCTTGGGACAAAATCAACCATCGTCTGTATGATTTGTGTCCAGAGGAGATCATCCTGGGACGAACTAAGAGCATCGTCTGGACGATCGAGTTCATTAAATAGATTATTTGAGATATTTTTGAAGAGAGAGAAAGCATGAAAGAGAAAAAGAAGGGAAAAAGGAAGAAATCTGCATTTTGGTCGACTTCGGTCCGTATTTGTCCGTCGCCGCAGTTGGGAAAGTTGATCGATTCGAGCTAAGGCACATTATGCCTTTCTCAAATTTCTGAAATGTGATTTTTGATGGATTTTTTTATTCAAATATTATTTTCGTTAGCAAAAAATGGGTATAACTTTGCACCGGCAAAACTTTTACCGTGTAACTTTTGGTTTGTTTTGAGATAATGATTTTGCACATTTTAAGTATTTTCAGGAAATTTTTCTCCGGGTATTCTGAATTCTGTGATATTTTTATCGAATAGAAAATTATCAAGATGTCAAAAAATATTGCTTCAGTAAAATAAAAGCTTTGAAATGAAATTTTACACGATTTCTAGTAATTTGATGATTTTCTGAAACTATGAATTATAAACCGTTGAATTTCTGTTGTCTATCGATATACTCTCTGATGAAATTCAGATAAGAATCTGATTTCTCTGAGTCGGATATGATTTGATGTTTGATGTGATTTGAATGGTATCAGAAGGGAGTTATAAGGGGCTGAAATCCTTTGAGATTCTGTCTATGTCATGGAAGGGAGGCATAAGGGGTCAGAATTCGTTGAGATTCTGTCTGGGTCCGGAAATATGAAAAGGAATTCTAATCTGATAATTTTGTATATCTTATATATTCTGGTGCTGTAAGCATAAAGGGAGGCATAAGGGGCCAGAATTCTTTGAGATTCTGTCTATGTCAGGGAAGGGAGGCATAAGGGGCCAGAATCCTTTGAGATTTTTTTTGGGTCAGGGATATGTGATTTGAACTTTGATTTGAATTATGATTTGAATAATTATGTGACATGAATTTGATTCAGTTCTTATGGCTCTGTTATCTTATCTATCATGTACGAATCTCTACATTTTGTTTGATTTCTATTTGTATGAATTTATGAACGTTCTCTGATTATTTTGAATTATATATGAGTATCTAAATTTTATATGGCTATTTGAATAAACTATTTTTAAAGTTTTTGTTTTATATTTTGAGAGTATCTGGGAATTCAGATCGGCTAGTGTAGTCTTGCTGAGCTGTTAACTTACTGTGGTTATCTTTATGATTTTCAGGTTTTGGGAAGGGGAAGGAAGATTTTGACTAGCCGTTCAGGATCTGATTTGCAGTCATAGGTATTTTGTACTTTTAATTTTTGTACAGTCATGACTAGTTTACTTTCTGTTCTATATTTGTTGTCTGAAGTCATGTACTGTAATGTATATGATTTTTTTTAAGAATGAGAAGAAAGAAAATCATGGGTGAGATTTTTTGTATATTTGGATGTTTATAGTAGCTTTGTATTTTTCTGTATGTCTGTATATTAGAAGAAAAGTCTAAAAATAAATTCCAAAACTAGATCCTGGATTCATCCATCGCGACTCAACGCGATGGGATTCATTCCGATTGGGTTGGGTCGTGATAAATTAAAGTGGTATCCCGAGCTATAGTTTTGGAATTTTGGATTATAAGACAGAGCTATAGGAATTGATCTGTAAGTCTAGTGGGGGTAGTTTTAGTCTGTCTGGATTTTTATTATTTTTATTTTATGTATGTGTGCATAGTTACAATCTGTGTGATTATGGATCCGCCAGACCCAGATATGTCTAATAGGAAGAATGCTAATTCGGCAGCTCTTATGAATAGTTATGCTCCGACAGTTGGTTCAGATACAGTTTTTTAGTTTGCTACATTGATAGCTTAGATGATAGGTGATGCACATAATAGAGTTTCTATTATTAGATCTAAGGATGTAGATATCTATAAATATTTTTGATATTGAAGCCTCCAAGATTTGAGGGTACTATTGAGTCAAGAGCAGTAGAGGACTGGTTAAGGAGGTTGGAAAAGACCTTTGATGGCATGCAATGTCCTCCTGATGAGTATCTGATACGAGACATGAAAAGATTACGACTGGAGGTGATTTTCTCTTCTGATTGGGATTCTGGCATTGTGACTCAGATAATCATTCAGTCGTCTTTGGAGGAAAGGATTCATGAGGCTCAGAAGTCAGATGCTAAATATTTGAAGTTGATTGATCAGATTAAATCTGAGCAAAGAATTTATGATTATGATATTAGTTTCTGTAAGAATAGGATGTGGGTTCCTATGTCTGGAGATCTGAGGAAAGAGATTCTACACGAAGCTCATTATTCAGGCTATACTATTCATCCAAGAAGTGGTAAGATGTACGAAGATATGAAAAGTTTATTTTGGTGGCCTAGAATGAAAAAGGATGTAGCAGAGTTTATTTTGAAATGCGAAGCCTGTTAGTTAGTGAAGGCAGAACATCAGCGACCGGGAGGTCTTTTGCAGTCGTTACTTATCCCTAAGTGGAAGTGCGAAGAGGTAACAATGGATTTTGTTATGGGTTTCCCCAGATCGAGGTAAGGACATAATGCTATTTGGGTGATTGTCGATCAATTGATGAAGTCTACATATTTTCTTCTGATTAGATAGACAGATCCGGTGGAAAAGTTAGCTCAGATCTATGTTAAAGAAATTGTCATGTTACATGGTGTGCCGAAAGTGGTTGTATCTGATCGAGATGGACGGTTTACTTCCAGACTTTGGAGAGGTATTCATGAAGGATTTGGTATGAAGTTGCATTTCAGTACGACATTTCATTCACAGATTGATGGATAATCTGAGAGGACTATTCAAGTACTGGAAGATCTTCTGAGATTATGTGTTTTGGATTTTGGTGGTAGTTGGGAAGATCATATCCCACTGATAGAATTTGCATTTAATAATAGTTATCAGTCAAGCATTGGCATGGCACCTTACGAAGCTCTGTATGGCAGAAAGTATAGAACTCCTTTGACTTTGACTGAGGTTGGAGATAGACAAATGATGGATTTAACTTTTGTGGATGATACTATAATAAAGATCGATCTGATTAAAAAAAGGTTAAAATCTACGCAAGATAGACAGCAGAAATATTACAATCAAAAGCATAGATTGGTTGAATTTCAGGCTGGTGACTTTGTGTATGTCAAAGTCAGTCCTATGAAAGCTATTAGCATATTTGGAAGAGTAAGTAAGCTCACTCCAAGGTATGTCGGACCTTTTGAGAACATCGAAAGGGTAGATAATTATGCTTATAAGTTGTTATTGCCTGATTAGATGTCTGATATACACAATGTGTTTCATGGATATCTGATTCTAGAAAGAAACTTTCTGCAAATGATGTGAAGGTTCAGGCAAATCTGCAGTACATAGAAGAACTTGAAAATATTTTGGACTTCGATGTGAGAAAGCTAAGAAGCAAACAGATTCCTATGGTTAAGGTACAGTAAAAGTTTAGAATGGCAAGAGAGGCTACTTGGGAAAAGAAATCGGATAAGAGACAGTTGTATCCAAGTTTGTTCTATCTCAATTTTGCTTTGGGAATGTCGAGGATGACATTTTTCTTAAGGTGGATAAATTGTGAAACCCTTAAACTTTTAAGTTATTTTTGAAGAGAAAAAAAATTTATGCAGTTAATACGTACGAACCATCTGTACGAACTGAATAAAGTTTTAAAAATCTGTATGGTTAGTCTGTACGAACTACCTGTACGAACTGATTTAAGTGCAGGTTCGTCTGTACGAACATGAGTTTGTCTGAACTAACAGAACAATTTTTTTTGCTAGAGAGCATCGTTCAGGGACGAATCAACCATCGTCTGTATGATCTGTGTCCAGAGGAGATCATCCCAGGATGAATGAAGAGCATCGTCTAGACGATCGAGTTCATTAAATAGATTATTTGAGATATTTTTGAAGAAAGAGAAAGTAGGAGAGAGAAAGAGAAGGGAAAAAGGAAGAAATCCATATTTTGGGTGACTTCGGTCCGTTTTCGTCCGTCGCCACAATTGGAAAAGTTGATCGACTCGAGGTAAGCCACATTATGTCTTTCTCAATTTTCAGAAATATGATTTTTGACGGATTTTTTGTTTAAAATTTTATTTTCATTAGCGAAAAATGGGTATAACTTTGCACTGGTAAAACTTTTACCGAGTAACTTTTGGTATATTTTAGAGATAATGATTTTACATATTTTGAGTATTTTCTGGAAATTTTTCTCCGGGTATTCTGAATTTTGTGAGATTTTTATCGAATAAAAAATTATCGGGATGTCGAAAAATATCACTTCAGTATAATAAAAGCTTTGAAATGTTGTTTTATACGATCTCTGGTTTTTTTGTGATTTTCTAATTGTGTATTTTCGATTCATTGGCTTTCTATCGTCTGTCGCTATAAGAAAAGGTGAAATTTTGATATGTTCTCAATTACTTTTTATTTGTTATGATATGATGATTTGATGTTGGATATGATTTGAATGATATCAGAAGGGAGTTATAAGGGGTCATAATCTTTTGAGATTCTGTCTGTGTCAAGGAAGGGAGGCATAAGGGGCCATAATTCATTGTGATTCTATCTGGGTCCGGGAATATGAAAATGAATTCTGATCTAATAATTTTGTATATCTGATATGTTCTGGTGCTGTAAGCATAAAGGGAGGCATAAGGGGCCAAATTCCTTTAAAATTCTATTTGTGTCAGGGAAGGAAGACATAAGAGGTCAGAATCCGTTGAGATTCTGTCTGGGTCAGAGATATGTGATTTGAACTTTGATTTGAATTTTGATTTGAATAATTCTGTGACATGAATTGGATTCAGTTCTCATGTCTCTGATATCTTATCTATCATGTACGAATCTCTACATTCTATTATATTTCTATTATGTATGACTTCTTAACGCTATCTAATTATTTTGAATTCTGTGCGAGTATCTGAATTTTGTATGGCTTTTTGAATAAACTATTTTTAAAGTTTTTGTTATGTATTTTGAGAGTATATGGGAATTCAGATCAGCTAGTGTAATCTTGCTGAGCTTTTAGCTCATTGTGGTTATCTTCATGGTTTTCAGGTTCTGGGAAGGAGAAAGAAGTTTTGGACTAGCTGTTCATGATCTGATTTGCAGTCATAGGTATTTTGTACTTTTAATTTTTGCACAGTCATGGTTGGTTTACTTTCTGTTATGTATTTTTTATTTGAAGCCATGTATTGTAATGTATTTGAAGAATGAGTAGAAAAAAAATCATGGATGAGATTTTCTGTATATTTGGATATTTATAGTAGCTCTGTATTTTTATGTATGTCTGTGTTTTGGAAGAAAAGTCTAAAAATAAATTTCAAAACTAAATCCTGGATTTATCCTTCGTGACTCAACGCGATGGGATTCATTCCGATCAGGTTGGGTCATGATAAATTAAAGTGGTATCAGAGCTATAGTTTTGAAATTTTGGATTGTAACACAGAGCTATAAGAATTGATTTGTAAGTCTGGTGGGGGTAGTTTTAGTTTATTTGAATTTTTATTATTTTTATTTTATGTGCATGTGCAAAGTTGCATTCTGTGTGATTATGGATCCGCAAAACCCAGATATGACTTATGGGCAGAGTACTAGTTAGGAAACTCCTTTAAATAGTTCTGCTCCAACAGTTGGTTTAGATCCAGTTTCTCAGTTTGCTATGCTGATAGCTTGCATGATGGGTGATGCACAGAATAGAGTTTCTATTATTAGATATGAGAATATAGATAGACATCTTCAAATGTTTCTAAGATTAAAGCCTCCAAGATTTGAGGGCACAATTGAGCCCAAAGCACCAAAGAACTAGTTGAGGAGGTTGGAAAAGACCTTTAATGGCATGCAATGTCCTCCGATAGAAAGGTACCATTAACAATTTTTCTGTTGGATGGAGAAGCAGAGCGCTAGTGGATGGGCCAACAGGATGAAAAATTTGAGGTAAACTAAATTCTTTGATCACATGGGAAGAATTTTATGAAGTATTCAGATCATGGTTTGTACCCCCTTCTGTAAGACAGTAAATATAGGAGACTTTTCTGAGGTTAGTTTAGGGAGAAATATAGTTTTACAATACGAATCAGAATTCACTGGTTTGGCAAGATATGCTTCACAATTGGTGAGTACTTCTGCTGAGAATTATTATGAATTTCTGAGGAGACTTCAAGATAGTTTGAGGCAACTCCTGGTACCATTTCATATTTTTGATTTCTTTGAGCTTATGGAAAGTGGTCGACTGATAGAGAATGATCTAATAGCTACTCAGCAGCGATGGACTGCTAGTATGAAGAGGTTTAGTAGTGAGACTTCTGGAAGTAGTTTTTCTAGAAAGAAGAATAGATTTGTATCTAGAGATTCCAAAAGGAGTGGACAGTCAGTATCTATTATAGTTTCTGGTAGTGGTAGTATGACCAGTTCTGGTTCAATTAGTGGGGCACCTGTGTGCCAAAATTGTGGATAATGACATTTAGGCCAGTGTTACAGGATGACTGGTCAGTGTTTTAGATTTGGTTAGCCAGGACATCAAATTGTAGAGTGTCCACAAGCTAGATTTGATTAGCGATCTGAGTCAAGATCCGAGAGTTTTGTCATACTAGCCGGAAGGCCGAGGATAGTTCCTCCCCATAATATTTCTGAAGGATCATCTTGTACAGTGGGTGGTTCAGGTTCAGTGGCAAGGAGACCACCCAGTGGTAATCAGAGGGATCCTAGTAATTCTGTAGTTCTAGTTCCAGTTCAGCCACGTGTGTACAATTTGAATCAATAAGAGGCTCGGGATGCTCCAGATGTTGTGATAGGTACGGTTTACATTTTTGAACATCCCTATCGTGTTTTGTTTGATTCTGGAGCTAGTTATTTGTTTATTTTCTAGCGCTATTTTGATGCTTTGCAACTGGCTTCAGTTATGTTACCTGTTTCACTTTCTATTATTTTGGCGGCTGGAAATAAATTGATAGTTAGGAAGTTTTGTTTATGTGAAATTGAAATTTTTGGTAAGAAGTGGAAGTATTGTTTGATTTTGTTATTGATTTCTTCGTATGACGTGATTTTGGGTATGAATTGGTTGAGTTCGTATGGGGCTCAAATTGATTGCTTGAAGATGCAAGTCATTTTATTTATGGATGGTGAAAGTTGTGTATTCCAAGAATTAAGAGGTGTTTTATCCTGTTTAATTTCTTTGTTGGAAGTAAGAAGATTGTGGAAGAAGGGTTATATGGTATTCTTGGCGTTTGTGCGAGATATGAATATAGATGTGGGTTCTATTTCTGATATCCCAGCAGTATGAGATTTTTCGGATGTATTTCCTGCGGTGTTAGTTGGTTTACCTTCGGACAGAGATGTTGAGTTTTGTATTGATGTATTTTTGGGTATGGCTCCGATATCTAAGGCTCCGTATAGGATGGCACCAAAGGAGCTTGGGGAGTTAAAAGTTCAACTCCAGAAGTTAGTGGTTAGAGGATTTATTCGTCCGAGTGTTTCTTCTTGGGGAGCACCTATTCTGTTTGTGAAGAAAAAGGACGGTACAATGCGAATGTGTGTTGACTACATAGATTTGAACAAAATCACAATTAAGAATAAGTATCCGTTGCCACGGATTGTTGATTTGTTTGATCAGCTTGTTGAATCTTCTGTATTCTCAAAGGTTAATTTGAGATCTGGTTACTATCAGGTGAAGGTAAGAGAAGCTGATGTAATGAAAATAACTTTCAGTACTCGGTACGGACACTACGAGTTTTTGGTCATGCCTTTTGGGGTGACTAATGCATCAGCTGCTTTTATAGACTTGATGAATAGAGTATTCAAAAAATATCTGGATCAGTTTGTGATTGTTTTCATAGATGATATTTTGGTATATTCTTCTTCTAAGGAAGATCATGCCAAACATTTGAGAAGTGTGTTAGAAACCTTGAGGCATCATCAATTGTATGCGAAATTCTCCAAGTGTAAATTTTGGCTGAAGAGCATTTTTTTTCTGAGACATGTAGTGAGTGGTGAAGGTAATTTCTATTAATCCCCAGAAAATTCAAGCAGTTGCTAATTGTCCAAGGCCTACTATGGTATTTGATATTCGTAGTTTCTTAGGCATGACTGGATATTATAAGAAATTTGTGAAATGATTTTCTCAGATTTCTGCACCTCTGACGAGACTAACTCAGAAGTTAGTAGCTTTTGTTTAAACACCAGAGTGTGAAGCTAGTTTTCAGATATTAAAGGATTATTTGACTTCTACTCCAGTGTTAGCACTTTCATCTAGTACGGAAGAATTTCAGGTCTTCAGTGATGCTTCACTGAGAGGTTTGGGATGTGTTCTGATGCAACATAGTCGGGTAATAGCTTATGCTTCAAGATAGTTGAAACCACATGAAAAGAATAATCCGACTCATGATTTGGAATTGGTTGTTGTTGTATTTTCTTTGAAGATTTGGTGTCATTACTTGTATGGCATCAGGTGTGAGATTTTCATGGATCATAAGAGTTTGAAGTATATATTCACTCAGAAGGATCTAAATTTGAGGTAAAGAAGATAGCTTGAGTTGATCAAGGACTACGATCTGAGTATTTAGTATCACCCTGGTAAGGCTAATGTAATGACAGATGCTTTGAGCAGGAAGTCTTCTAGATTGTCAAGTGTATAGTTCACTTCTGATGAGTATCTGATACGAGACATGGAAAGATTACGACTGGAGGTGATTTCCTTTTCTGATCGGGATTCTAGTATTGTGGCTCAGATGAGTATTCCACTATATTTGGAGGAAAGGATTCATGAGACTCAAAAGTCAAATGCAGAATATTTGAAGTTGATTGATCAGATCAAGTCTGGTAAGAAATCTGAACTTCGAGTTTCAGATTATGGTATTATTTTCTATAAGAATAGGATGTGGGTTTCTATGTATGGAGATCTAAGGAAAGAGATTCTGCACGAAGCTCATTATTCAGGCTATACTATTCATCCAAGAAGTGGTTAGATGTACGGAGATATGTAAAGGATATTTTGGTGGCATGTAATAAAAAATGATATAGCAGAGTTTGTTTCAAAATGCGAAGCCTGTAAGTTAGTGAAGGCAGAGCATCAGCGACCGGGAGGTCTTCTACAGTCGTTACCTATCCCTGAGTGGAAGTGGGAAGATGTAACGATGGATTTTGCTATGGGATTCTCCGGATCAAGGGAAAGACATGATGTAATTTGGGTGATTGTTGATCGACTAACGAAGTCTGTACAATTTCTTCCGATTAGACAGACGGATCTGGTGGATAAGTTAGCTCAGATTTATGTTAAAGAAATTGTCATATTATATGGTATGCCAAAAGTAATTATATCTGATCGGGATGGACGGTTTACTTCCAGACTTTGGAGAGGTATTCAGTAAGGATTGGGTACGAAGTTTCATTTCAGTACGGCTTTTTCTCCGCAGACTGATGGACAATCTGAGAGGACTATTCAGGTACTGGAAAATCTTCTGAGATTATATGTTTTGTATTTTGGAGGTAGTTGGGATGATGATATCCCACCGATAGAATTTGCATATAATAACAGTTATCAGTCAAGCATTGGCATGACACCTTATGAAGCTCTGTATGGTAGAAAGTATTGAACTCCTTTAACTTTGACTGAGGTGGGAGATAGATAATTGATGGGTTCAACTTTTGTGGATTATACTGTAATGAAGTTCAATCTAATTAAAGAAAGATTAAAATCTGCGTAAGATAGACAGTAGAAATATTACAATCAAAAGTACATATTGGTTGAATTTCAGACTGGTGACTTTATGTATGTCAAAGTCAGTTCGATGAAAGGTGTTAGCAGATTTGGAAGAGTAAGTAAACTCAGTCCAATGTATGTTAGACCTTTTGAGATCATTAAAAGGGTTGGTAATTCTGCTTACAAATTGTTATTGCCTGATCAGATGTCTGACATACACAATGTGTTTCATATATCCTCTTTGAGAAAATGGATATCTAATTTTGGAAAGAAAATTTCTACTGACGATGTGGAGGTTCAGGCAAATCTACAGTACAGAGAAGAGCCTCAAAAGATTTTGGCTTATGATGTGTGAAAGTTGAGAAGTAAACAGATGCCTAATGTTAAGGTTTAGTGGAAGTTCAGAACATCTAGAAAGGCTACTTGGGAGAAAGAGTCTAATATGAGATAATTGTATCCAAGTCTGTTTTGACTCAGTTTTGATTTGGGAATGTCGACGATGATATTTTTCTTAATGTAAGTAGATTATGAAACCCTTAAACTTTCAAGTTATTTTTGAAATTTTTTTTCTTTGTGTCGTTATTCCCTATAAACTGAAGAAAATTTTGAAAATCTGTATGGTTAGTCTGTACGAACTGCCTCTATGAATTGAGTAAAGTGCGGGTTTGTCTGTACGAACCTAAGTTCGTTTGGATGAACAGAACAAATTTTTTTTACAGAGAGCATCGTCTAGGGATGAAATCAACCATCGTCTGTACGATCTGTGTCCAGAGGAGATCATCTCGGGACGAACGAAGAGCATCGTCTAGATGATCGAGTTCATTAAATAGATGATTTAAGATATTTTTGAAGAGAGAGAAAGTAGGAGAGAGAAAGAGAAGGGAAAAAGGAAGAAATCCGCATTTTGGGCGACTTCGGTCCATTTTCGTCCGTCGCCGCAGTTGGTAAAGTTGTTCGACTCGAGGTAAGGCACATTATGCCTTTCTCAATTTTTAGAAATGTGATTTTTGATGAATTTTTTGATTAAAATATTGTTTTCATTAGCGAAAAATGGCTATAACTTTGTACCGGTAAAACTTTTTACCGCGTAACTTTTGGTATGTTTCTGAGATAATGATTTTGCACGTTTTGAGTATTTTTTGGAAATGTTTCTCCGAGTATTATGAATTATGTGGGGTTTTTATAGAATAGAAAATTATCAAGATGTCGAAAAATATTACTTCAGTACAATAAAAGCTTTGAAATGATATTTTACACGATTTCTAGTAATTTGGTAATTTTCTGAAACTATGAATTCTGAACCATTGAATTTCTGTTGTCTGCTGTTATACTCTCTGACGATATTCTGATAAGAATCTGATTTCTCTAAGTCTGATATGATTTGATGTTTGATGTGATTTAAATGATATCAGAAAGGAGTTATAAGGGGCTGGAATCCTTTGAGATTCTATCTGTGTCAGGGAAGGAAGGCATAAGGGGCTAGAATACGTTGAGATTCTGTCTGAGTATGGGAATATGAAAATGAATTCTGATTTGATAATTATGTATATCTGATATGTTTTGGAGCTGTAAGCGCAAAAGAAGGCATCATGGGCCAGAATCCTTTGAGATTCTGTCTATTTTTGGGAAGGGAGGCAAAGGGGCCAGAATCCGTTGAGATTCTGTCTGGGTCAGGTATATGTGATTTGAACTTTGATTTGAATTCTGATTTGAATAATTCTGTGACATGAATTTGATTCAATTCTTCTGTCTCTGTTATCTTATCTATCATGTACGAATCTCTACATTCTGTTTGATTTCTGTTATGTATAAATTTTTGAATGCTGTCTGATTATTTTAAATTTCGTACAAGTATTTGATTTATGTAAGGCTATTTGAATAAACTAGTTTTAAAGTTTTTGTTCTGTATTTTGAGAGTATCTGGGAATTCAGATCGGTTAGTGTAGTCTTGTTGAGCTATTAACTCACTGTGGTTATCTTCATGATTTTTAAATTCTAGGAAGGGGAAGGATGTTTTGGACTAGCCGTTCAAGATCTGATTTGCAATCATAGGTATTTTGTACTTTTGATTTTTGTACAGTCATGGCTGGTTTACTTTCTATTCTATATTTGTTATCTGATGCCATGTACTGTAATATATATGACTATTGTGAAGAATGAGAAGAAAGAAAATCATGGATGAGATTTTTTGTATATTTGGATGTTTATAGTAGCTCTGTATTTTTATGTATGTCTGTGTATTGGAAGAAAAGTATGAAAACAAATTCCAAAACTAGATCCTGGATTCATCCGTTGCGACTTAACGAGATGGGATTCATTCTGATTGGGTTGGGTCGTGACACTTATTGGTTTAGCTTTGTCCAATTCATACTTCTTAAGGATGTCCTTAAAGTTTTTTGATTGACTAAATAATATGCAATCCTCTTTCTATTTTTTGCTTAAGCCAAGAATATAACTCAAGTCTCCCATCAAACTTACTTCAAATTCATTACTCGTCATTTTTGAAAAATCATCACAAAGATTTTTATTAGTGGATTCAAGTAAGATATCATTAACATATATTTGAATAATGAGAATGTCAATTCCGACTCTTTTTTTAAGAATAGAGTGGTGTCCACACTCACTTTAACAAAAGATTTTTTTTAGTAGGAATGTGCTTAATATTTCATATCATGCCCTAGGTGCCTACTTTAATTAATCCATATAATATATGTTTTAATTTAAATACATAATTAGGAAACTATGACTTTTCAAAACCTAGAGGTTGCTTAATAGAATATGCTTTTATCATCCCAAAATAGATTGGTGGTCGGGGACTGAATTCAGCAATTGCTAGAAGAGATGCTTTGAGGGCAAAGTTTGCTTGGAGGCTTATTGATAATCCAAATTCTTTGATGACTAGAAATTTGTTAAGCAAGTTTGGAGATAATTGGTGGGATAATGTGAACTATAGAAGTAATTCTTCTTCTTCTTGGAAGATTATTTCTAATGGATGGAAAGCTCTTAGAAATTTTGTTAGATGGAAGGTGGGGGATGGATCCAAGATCAATGTGTTAAAGGATACTTGGATTTTATATTTGAGTTTAAACAAATGGCCTACGTTTGTTGGGGTATTGGATGATGATAATACAACCCTTGACTACTTTATTCATGATGGTAGTTGGGACTTTGATAAATTGAGCTTGTACTTTGGTGGAGATTTGTTGAAGATGATTTGCAATATTCCGATAGCCCATAATTCTCAAACTGATTGTATGGAGCTGAAGCTTCAGTTGATAGGGAAATCCATTGCAGCTTTACTAGTGAAGGATGGCTTTAAAGGCTTACAAAGAGATGTTCTAGCTTCTTGGTTATACAAAGTGAAACTAAATGCTCGGTTGGAATTCTTCATTTGGAGACTTCACAGAGATGCTATTCCAACTGAACTTTTTTTATTCAAAAGGAGATTATCAGACTCTAGCCTTTGTCCATGGGGCTGTGGTGAAATTGAAGACGTGAACCATGTTTCTACCAATTGTTCTAAGCTACTGAAGGTAATTGAAGTTCTAAGGAGTTGGGGATTCCAGATTCCGATTTTTAGGAATTGGGAAGATTGCTTGCTTTGTCTTATGAGATTAAAGAATTCGAATATGATGTTAGTAAGGATCTATCTTACACTGCTTTGGTTTGTTTGGAATAATAGAAAAAATGTTAAGCAGGGCAAATCTGGAGACAGTAACATCATGATCGCTGCTTCAACTCTTGGTTTTCTTTGCTCTGCTAAACAAAGTTTTTCACTTTCGGATCACTGGGTTGCTAATCAATCCTTTGGACTGTGTACAGACAAATGGCAACCTCCTCCACCCGAGTGGCTTAAAATAAACTTTGATGCTTCTTTAAAAGATAATTATATAGCAGACATTGGTGGCATTGTGAGAGATTGTAGAGGAAGATTTATCTTAGCTTTTGGTAAAGGAAAAGTACATTGGGACATTGCTCAACTTGAGCTCCTGGCTTTCTCAGCTCTCAAAGAAGTGTTGCACGGTAGGCTTCTTGATGTCAAAGGCATTATTGTGGAAGGTGATAATAAGAATGTTATCCTTTTTCTTCATAAACTGTATAGCAAACCGAAGAAGAAGGATTAGAGCTTGGAAGAAGAAGATTTATCTTTCCTTGGTGAGTTCAATAATGTTTTCTTTCATTGGGTTAATCGTAAATGTAATAAGTTAGCTGATTATTGTGCTAACTTAGCTTGTTCTTATGATTTTTTTTGGGACTTTTTTGTGAGAGCAATCTTCCGTCTTTTTTTATTAATTTAGTAAAAGAAGAATATGATAGTCTATCTTTCTCACATTAGTTTATATCTTGGCTTATTTTCTTTAATGTAGCCTTGCATCTTTCAAAAAAAAAAAAAAATTAAGAAAGACACTCTTAACATCCATTTAAAATAGTTTAAATCTTTTAAAACAAGCAAAAGTTAGAAGTACCTTTGTTGCTTCAAGTCTAACTACAGGGATAAAAGTCTCCTCAAAATCAATCCCTTCTATTTGATTGTACCCCTTAGCCACCAATCTTACCTTATTTCTAACTAATACACCTAAGTCATTCATCTTATTTTAAAAATTCATTTAGTTTCAATAATACTTTGATTTTTAGGTCTTTTTACCAACTCCCAAACAATATTTCTAACGAATTGATTTAACTCTTCTTACATAGCTAAATTTCAAAATTCATAAGAAAGTGTTTGATTTATATTAGTAGGTTCAATCATTGAAATAAATACTGAGTAGTTCACTTCTTTGTTAAGTCTATGTCTACTTCTAACTCCTTCACTCGGATCTCCTAAAATCAATTCTTTAGGATGACTTTTAGAATATTTTCATTCTCTAGGCAATGTATTTTCTATTCAAACCTTTTTTTCAAGATTTATGATTATAGTACGAACACATCATTATATGTATGAACCATTAATTATTCATCTATATGAGCATGATGGGCATTCCAAGGATAGTTATTTTTCAAACATTATTTGTACAAACACCTATTTGTCTGTATGATCTAGTTGTCAATCTGTATGTCGATGAATTAAACTGGTAGGTATGATCATTATTCATTGATCATACCAGATGAATACCTGTTTGTCTCTGCAATCAGGTTAGTAAAGGTCGTATGAAATGAATTTTTGAAAAGACAACTTTATAAAAAGTTGATTCATTGCAATAACTATTCTTGACAATTTGTGTTCATTAGTACGAACTAAAGATCATACTGTACAAACTTCACAATCGTATGTACATACTCAATTTTATGCTGTACGAAATCGTTTATTCTTTGAATTTATTCAATCTATTCTACATTCAGTCTCTTTTAGTCCTTGTGTTTAATCCTTCTAAAATGGCAAGCAGTAGGAAACAATCACATCCTTTTAAGGGAACTTCAACTTGTTTCAAATGAGATGATAACTTTCTTTCAAGGGGTACTAGAGCCAATTTCAAAAATTAAGGTTTAGACTATTTTTTAAAAAACGATCATGGCTAATTTTGAAAATTGGAATACTCCTAAATGATATTTAATCACCATACCACCTTTATTCTATAACATTCCTTTTGATTTTAGGAAAAATTGCATGTCAACTTTTTTCTAATCACGTAACTATCACATGTGGATATTAATACAAGAAGGTTACACTAGACCAACTAGACTTATTGATGGCATTAGAATTGAAACATCATTCACTGATTGGACATTAGAAGAAAAAAAATTAATACAAATAAATGCCAAATGTTTAAATAGTTTTTTCTGTGCTTTGAAATATACGGATTATATATGTCTTTCTACTTGTAAAACTGAAAAAGAAATTTGGAATAGACTTTTTATAACTTATGTAGGAACAAACGAGGTAAAGTAATTTATGTTGAATATTTTATTACATAACTATGAAATATTTCACATGAAATCAGATGAGTCAATTCCTAATATGTTTATAAGTTTTACTCAGATTGTTACTTTATTGCATGCTTTAGGTAGAGAACTTATAAATTTAGAAAAAAATTACTTGAATATTTGAAAACTTTTTTAGATCTTTTTTAATAATAAATCACTAATCCTAAAACATGTAGTTGGTTTATAGAAATGATTACCACAGATAAATTTTTAATGATAAAATTATAATTGTAATAAAATAAAAAATGTGAAAAAATAAAAGGTAACATAAGAACACCAAATTTTATAGTGGTTCAATCCAACTAGATCTACATCCACTTCCTAGAGACTCCTTCTTCAGGTATTACACTAAACACAATTGACTATCATTTTGTCCCAACAGCAATGGGGAAAAGCCATTACAAACTCTCTTCCACCAACCCAAAGTGGTATAAAACCATCACCTTTTACACTCTCCAACTGATGGTAGCATACCTTCTCATGCTACGGGAAAACACGCGATTACCGTCGGCAAACAAACCGGGTAATGCGCCGGTAATGCGTCGGAAACTGCGCCGAAAATGTTTCCGGCGCAAATTATACGTCGGAACCAAATTATCGACGCACCATAAACCGGCGGAGATATTTGCGCCGGAACATGCGTCGGAAACTAACGGTTCCGTCGGATTGGGCATTGTTTCCGGCGGATTACGTCCGCCGGTAATAACAGGTTTTCCTGTAGTGTCATCCTTTTTCACCCTCCAAATAAAGGAAGAGTATCTACTCATCCTTTTTCACACTCCTAGTGAGGACAGAGAAACTACTTGTCCTCTTTTACTCTTCTAGTGAAGGAAGAGTACCTACTCATCCTTTTTCACCCTCTTGGTGAAGGTAGAGAACCTACTCGTCCGTTTTTAACCTCCTGGTGAAGGCAGAGAGCATACCATATGATTATCCATTATAATTAATCTTAGTTTGATTTCTTATATTCATAATTAAATTATGTAATATAATTAAACTTCATATAATATGAATAGTTTAAATATTAAAATATTAAATATACCTAATTTAAGTAGCCAAGCTTCAATGGTGGGGAATCTAAACATAGCTGATCATCTTATATGATAAGATGGTCTTATAGTATGATTAGTTATTGACCATGATATGTTTATCAAATTTAATTAATTTTTTAATTAATTTCTAATTAAATAAATCATACAATATGAATTTTAGAAAAAAATTTAAATTTTTATTTCACTCCCCTTTGTGTGTGTGTATGTTTACTATGACAACATGCACTGAATGTAGAAATTGACTAAAAAAAGTAAAATATAGTCTCTGTCAAACTATGACTAATTGACTCAACACTTTCTTGAGCTCTATTTCTTTGATGTTGTTTGTGTATGTTGAACCTCAAATATTAATAATGCATAGAAAGTATATGTAATATATAAAGTAGGGATAAGTACATAAATGCCCAATCATGTTTGTAATCATCAAAATAATCAACTCATTTTTAATGATGGCAAATATTATTGGTTGGAACTTAAATTTGCAAGTTAAATTTTTATTTCTTGCTAAGTTCTCCCTCACTAGGTGCTTTATTTTAAAAATGAGGAAAATTTTTATTTTTAATTTTCATTAGTTTTCTTAATTTTTAAACCAAACACATTTTTTACATATAATTAACATAGCATAACACATAACTTTTGAAGAACAAAAAAAGTAATTTAAACATTACTAGTAGAAATAATTAATACAACCAACACTACGTACTCCCCCTTTTGGCATGACAAAAAAGGAGAATTATAAATAAACTATAGTATAGTGAAAAGGTAAGCCTAAAAATAGATAGTATAGTCAAACACATGATATACATCATAAACTACTCATCGAAAGTATCCTCATTAGGTGAAGTGATCTTATTAAAGAATAATGCATGATCGACCTCATACTACTGTTATAACTAATATAAGCATGAGATAAACTCTTTGATGTGGGTCTCCATAATGAGTTTAATCAATCAAAATGTTCAACCCATGAGTTAGGAGATGGTGGCTGAAAGCGGGTTTTGGTGGTCATGCTTGTGCCTTTGAAACCTATACACATCCTTCCTCCTTTGGCTTGTGCTCCTCTATGGGTTTTACCCTATGACGTTTATTACTAAAGAGTTACTGGAAGGAGTTGTCAGTATAGTAGACTCGGAAGTGGTTGGCTGGTGTATGACACATGAGGCTATACTTTGTATCTAGGATATAAGCTATGATATATCCTAGTGTTAAATTTTAACTATGATGTGCCCTAGGATCTCTAAGGCTAGTTAGGTTTTAAAGGAAACATATAAGCATGTTTGTTGCATTAAAATCAATGACTATCATAACAAAATAAGTGATGATTGATAGGAAAAGTGTGATATTAATCGTATCTCCGGCTTTGAGATTAACGGTATTCCTAAGGATATGTCGTATGATACAAGAATTATGTACTAGGGTATTGACTAAAGGCTGGTGAATATTCATTAGAGCATTTTATATGTATGATTAACGTGTGTCTAATTGTAGTCATGTGTAGTGGCTATGGTGTGAGGTTTTATGTCAGTAATAGAGATATACAAAATATTGTCAAAATCCTGATAGGTGATATCTACTAGATGACTAGAAACATATGAATGAATGGAAGTATGCTTTAAATTAATTCTAAAACTAACAAAAAACTCAAATATCATCTAAAATTGAAAATAAAAGGCTAGTGGAAGGAGGAATTGTGATTTGGTGCTCACAAATAGATATAATACCTGATAATTTAGGTTTTATGGTTAACACCTTATATGAAGTTATGGTGGCAGCCTTATATCAGTGATAACCAACTTTGTTTCTTTCCTATTATAACTTATCATCGATTGAGGTATAGGAAATTTTCACCCTGGAAGAGCTCAGGATAACTAACCTTCCATTGGAAAATGCTAAGGATAGGGATCTGATGGGAAGCATGTAGAGAGTTTAGAAGATGTGAGTTAGAATGAAATTTTCTCTTCAATTTATAAAAATTGACCAATCATATAGTAAGAAGGTAATTATATAGTATGATCAAAAATAGAAAAATTTCCTTGCCCAAATAATTTAAGTGGTTAAATCATACATTATGAACAAGTAGCATATAGGATGATCTTCATAAAATCCTTCGGCCCGAGGAGTCATCTGTACAATTCTTGACTAAATAGATCATCCTATATTAATAAGTTTTTGTATAGTATAATTTGTAATAGAGGATGGTATCGACCAAATTCAAGATCAACCCAAAATTCATACCAAATGTATTATATTATATGAATAGGTGCTCGTATATAACAAACCTCAATAATCAACATAATCAAACAACCCACCAAAAACAAATATAGCCATGTAATGAACTTATGAAACATTACCATGCCAACAATCAATTACATCAAAATAAATAAGGAAAATAAAATTAAAAGTGAAGAGCCATCAAACAAATAAAAAAAAATTAAAAATCACACGACATAACACATAACAGACAACTCCAACACCAACTCCAGTGAACCAGCAAAGAAAGCTTAAACTCAAAGTAATAGAAATACCAAGCTCACATGAGACTTAATAAGGAAAAATAATAATCAACATTAGGGAAAGAAAGAGAGTGAAATCTTAATTTTCAAAAAAATTTCAAAGAAATGGTATGTTTTGTAATAAGTCACTTCAACCTTATATATAATAATCAATTAACTCAGTTAAAATGATAATAATATAGCTTCACTTCCTTCACCAATTAGGCCCACAATGAAGCCAGAGATTTATAAGAGCAATGATTGATGAATCTAGCTTGGTGACCTATGAGAGCAATAAATTGTTGGATAATTTTTATTGTGAATAGTTACAAATTTCATACCAAAGCTTGGTGTGAAGGTTAGAAAATAGAAAGTTGTGGTGTATGTGTGAAAGGGAATAATCATACTATTGATAATTGTGATTCTTATGTGGTCTTACAGCAAGTACTACAGTTAGAACGTTCTAGTTAAGGCATCAACTTGTACATTTCTAATTTTGATGGTTTGATCCAGTACAAAATAGAGGAACAAGGGTACATCCACTTCATAGTATTACAAAAGTACAACTTGAATCTTTATTATTGCTTGCCAAGCTACCCAAGTTTTCTTTGTTAACTATCCATGGAGACTGTAGCGTAAGCAAGACTGGCTAGTAGTTTTCATGAATAAAGTTGGAGGGATCATTATGAATATTATATCAATACCAGCAGTACATTAAGAAATGTTTATGTAAATAATTAAAGAGCTTGCCAATGATGTAGACGATCAAATTATAACTACTGAGACTAAGTTATAATTATAGGAGGTAGTCTAAGACATTGAACAAAATATTATTAATATCCTACCACTTATACCCAACCTAGTTCCATTTGCCTATACCTCCTACAGGGAGTCCTCGGTTTTACTCCATAGACCCTATTTTAATGGCTCCCTTTTTACCTTTACTACCCCAACCATCTTATTAAAGTGTCCATCTTACTTTTTCCTATCCACTATACATTCCTCCATTTTACAACCCACAACCCCCAACCCTCTACAGACCTTCTAGCCTGACAGCTGCTGGACCTTCCATGCAGACTACCATAACATCAACTATAGATTGGCATATATTTATTCAACTTGAGTGTGACGCATATCAAAATATGAATGTCATATATTATGCATATATTTAAGAAATAATATTTTTTAACTAAATATTTTGTGAAATTTTAACCCATCGAAGCAGCACATGTATAAGATACAGGATATCATATAGAGCATATTTGATGCTCCATACGTCTCTTGGAAGAAAATCCTAAAGGAAGTGCAGTTAACATGGGGTTCAGGGAGATTGAGATTAGTAAGTTACAATATTGTTAACATCTTTTGATATTTTAATAAGCTAACAAAGAATAATTTTTTTGTAATTTGTTATATACATTGAGATTTCTATTAATTTCCCAAGCATGGTTCTAAAATAAAAATAAATTTTTATAAATATAGAGCAACATGCATGTGAAACATGTTCATTTGTATTAGGAGGGCATGCCAGAGACCACTTTGGATTGGAGTGAGAGTATTGGCTGGGCACAGTAGTGTTTAGGACAGCCAAGATTATATAACTAGGAGGGAGCAAAACATACAGATACGAGCTCTCTATACTGGGAGCTCAGTTTCACACAATGTATACAAATGATGATGGGTAAGAATTTTAATATATTTGAATAATTTCTTTGGTTATGGATGTTAATCTAAGTATATCATAGAAGGAGATGTTGGGAAAAGAATTCACTATAATTGAGTTATTCAATCGTACTCATAAGTATAAAAAGGACTAGCAGTGTATGGATGATCTAGTGAGGGCATATGTAAGTATATAAGGATACTATACTTACAGAAATATTGTAAGTTATGATTATATGATGATTAATCTTATGTTATATTTTATAGGATGAGTATACGTAACTTCGAGAGAGCCAAGCTATAGCTTGAGAGGTATCCTCTAGGGGTTTTATAGATATTTTTTCTACAACACTTGGTTGTAGATGGTAGGAGAAATGTAGAAGGGATGAGTTGATGAATTAGGGTCACAAGCCTACGTGTACAAGGGACAATCCTCTTTTTCCTCCAGCTACTCCGCAAACAATTGAGATAGTTTATATAGCCCACAGATGCCTATTTGATAGTATAACTAGAAAATTTTGAAATATATAAGCAAGTATTAACATTTAGATAATGGATAAGCTTCAGAGATTAAGAGAGCATACTTACAGAAATGAGCCAGCATCTCCATCAGTCAAGCAAGAGAGTGAGGATATATATTTTAGATTACCTTAGTAGGGTTTTTTTATTCATTTTATATTTTTTATGTATAAGAACTAGTAATACTTTAACAATATTGTAATTATAGAATTATGTGGAATGTGATTATCTATTTGAGCAGTTTGAATGTGATTGACCAAAGTGTATTTCTTATGTTTATTCTAGCATTCTTTGTTGAAATATTAGCTTTATTAACTACTGTTTTAAACTGCTTGGATTGTTATAGTTAAAAAGCTCCATAACTGATTGTATGAGCTATTTTTATTTATTTATGCTACATGTTTTAGGCAAATTTGCAGTGACATTTTCCCCACAAACATCGAAATAACAAATGAGTTTTGGTGATGAAAAAATTCATCACAAATTACAATGGATTTGTTGTGGCATATCTGCCAGAATTTATGACAGAATTTTTGCCAAAGTTTATGGCAGTTGTTCTGTCCCAAATTAGTAATTAAAAAAATTGTAATTTTTGGTGTTATGAAAAAAATGAAGCTGTCATTTTCTACCATATAATTTCATTCTAAATCTACCATAAATACTTCACATATACATTTGTGAAATGACTTTTACCATCGGAATTGCATCCACTGCACGTCCACTGCAAACCTTAATTTGTGATGGATTTGGCTTATTTTTCTGTGGATACTTTTCGTGCAAAAAACCTAATTTTTCTGTAGTGAGTACACAACCTACAAAATTTTCCTAATTAAACTATTACAAAATAATAACTAATTTTTTCATTTAAAAAATTTTTAATTCTCGATAAATAAATTCCAGATACTCACTTAAGAACTTGATTACATTTGAAGGAATAATAACTTTTAGGATTAATGCAAATTAAATCATTAGATTAATCCTAGATCAATAAAAGGAAATTAATTAGAAAATTATGAAGCTTTTAACAAAATTTAGATTAATATATTATGTGGAGGCAAGAGATAAGTATTCAACACTAAAAAAGGTATTTTAGAAAATAAAAGATTGTAAAAATGAAAATTAGTGAAAAAGGGTAAATTATTGAAAAAAAAAATGGTGACTGCAATGTTTTGCCATGCTTAAAAATAGTATGTGGATGTAATCGATAGTCATTCAAACTTATTATTAGGTACTTAGCCACATGAATAAATTAAAAGAAAACAAATTAAAATTGCTAAATACCTAAATATCAAAATTTGATACATGCAATGTCTAGCACTACCTCAGTACTTCTAGAAAGAATCATTTTAATTCTAATACTAAAAAAAGAATAATATGATAATTTGATGATTATGTAAATGAATCATTTCATTTATTTCTAAAAATTCAATAAACTAAAGTATACTAGTCAAAATTATTCCATCAGAGTTTATCTTCGAAAGAATTTTAATTTAAAATGAGGGATAAAGATGTTATAAATTATTTTATTAAACAATCTTCTTACTTCTATATTGTATAAATACTTAGATTATAAATTTTAATTTTTTTTCCAAGACATAGACTGAGCACAAAAGTTAAATTTTTATCTCAGTATAATTTAAATTACTTAAAGATAAGTATAATCTTTAAATTTGGCTAATATGATAAGGTAAAATTTGTTCTTATCAAATTATCTTTATTATGTTATTGTTGACCTCATTTTTTATGAGGTCACTAAAACCAATCCATATCCCATATCTATTTAAACCCAGACCTTGGTTAAGCCTATTTGACCAGGTCAACCCCTTTGACCAAAATACCCCTTAAGGGTCTAATGGGTCATTTTGACCAAATCGAAATCTAAACACTCAAATCCTCAAACATATTCCAAAGAATGACCTAAGCATATTCAATCTCACTTTGAGTCAAATAACAAAGGCTTGACTCGATTAAACTTTAATGATTTGGTCAAAACCTCTAATCCAACGCATTCATCCATTCAAATTCAAACCCTATTACTTTGGAGATCTTTAAGTTCATTCCATTTAGTACTTTGAGTATTTTTAAACATGCCATAAATAACTTCATGGTTAATTTGACCAAGTCAAGCCTTTAAAAATTTTGGGTAAACTTGCATGGTTATGACTTGATCACTCAAACCTCTAGTGGATTGCATTAAGCCCATTCCTACCAGCTCCCTAGCCTGCACATCATCAGCCATGTAGTCTGGTTGACTGATCAACCCAGTTAACAAGTCTCCAAATGGTTTTGAATATTAAAATTATCCATTCAAAGCTAATCTATTCAATATCAAATCATTGCAACAGTTCAAGAAAACTTAAATTCACCAAAATCTAGCTGATCAATCCTTGTCGATGACCAGATTCTAGCGAGCTCAAGCCTAAATCCATTCAAGGTGATTTTCCATCAATCCAGACATTCTCTGGCTGAGCTACTTCAAGAAAAATAAGCGTGGACAGATAATAGTTTCAGAGAATCCAAAATCATTCCAAACGAATGATTAGATTCTTCTAAAACTCAAACCCTAGTTTGCACACTTAGAGTTAATTAGCTTTTTAAAAGTGCATTTCAAGCATTATAACAAACTCCCCATTAATTCTCTTCATAAACTCTGTCTGTGTTTAAAATTTCATGAACTTTCATTGAGTATATCGAGCGAATGACCCAAAAATGCATTCTAGGGCATTTTCGTATCATAGTTCATATGCACGTTTTCTGGACTGTTGATCGATCAATCAACAGTCTAGAACAAGCCTTTTCAGGATCTGATTAGACTATGTATTCGTTCCTGCACTCGATTTCACCGTCCGACTATATAGGGGTAATTTATTTCGAATTGTAGGGCATCCAACGGCCCGTAACGCGGGCTGACGTGTTTAAGTGAACTACGTCCGCAGTTCACTAATTGCTCTAATCATTGCTGGTGGCATAATGATTACACCACCAGCAATGAATGCCTCCGCATTTTGGTCCCATCAACAAAGAAGCGCCACGTAGCTCTCGCCGTCGCAGGCACTGCCATCCCCTTTTCTGTAATAAAAAAATTAAATTAATATAAATTCATTTAGTACTCAAAAAAATATTAAAATTTATTTTAGATAATTAAAAAATATATATTATATATTAATTTTTTACAAAATTTAATATTTTAATTAGAAATTTTAATTTTAAATATATGTTATTAATTGTTTTAAATTTTCTATTTTAATTATTTTAAATTAAAATTTAATTAAAAATGTTTTTCCATTTACTTAATGATTTTAGAATTTTTTATTTTAAAATTAATTTTAAATTTTTAGATAAATATTTAAATTATTTTCTTAATTTAAAATAAAATTTTAATCCAATTAATTTAATATATTTTAATTATTTTATATCATTTAAATATTTAACTATTAAATAAATATTTAATTAACTAAATAATATATATATCTAATAATTTTAAGTAATTTAATCAGATGATTATAATTATAAATATTTAATTAGATAATTAAAATTTTAATCATATAATTATAATTATAAATTTATGTAATTTTAATCAAGTAATTTATATCTTATAATTTTAATCATTTTAAGTAATTTAATTAGATAATTATAATTTTAATCAAAAATTATCTTGAATAATCAAATAATTATAATTAAATATTTAATTTTAAAATAAAAGTAATTTAAGATATATCTTATAATTTTAATTATTTTAAGTAATTAAATAATTAGACATTTGATTAAAATTTAATTAAAATTAAATTTAAAAGATCTTAAAAATTTTTAATAATTTTTAAATTTTTAAAAATCATGTAAGGATTAATTTAATTTAATTTAAAAAATATTTTTAAATGTGAATTAATTTTAAATCATTTAAAAAGACTTTTAATTTTTTTTAACTTTAAAAATTCATAAATAATTCAAATTAAATAAAAAAATATGAATTATATCTTAAAATTTTCATAAAATTAAGTATTTTATTTTAAGACTAATTTAAACAATTATTAACTTAATTTATTTTTTATAATAATAATAATTTAATTACTTTAGTATTTAATTAATATTTAATTAAATATTATATTATATATTTAAAAAAATTTAAATTTATTTTCAAAGTATCAAAAAAATTAGAGGATTTCTTAAAAATATTTAAATTATTTTGATGATATTTTAAATTATTTATTTTTAAAACTTATATTATATGTATGATGTTTTCATTGCATGATGTTTGATGATATTGATGTGTCTGTTTACTTACTTTTTTGTACTCTATGATGTGATTGGATTGTGCGTTAGATCTACCCATAGGTTAGGGACGATTTATATTAATTCGATCTTATGTTGGTGGCCATGCTCATATAGGGCATGAAAATTAAAGGTGGAAAATTATAAAGCTTTAATTAATAATATTTTATACAAATGCTCTAGAATTCTAAGACTCCCTTTAAATTAAAAAAGCATGGCTAAGCGTGGTTGTGATTTGGGCAATTTAAATTTTATATTTATTAACTGCTTGGGATTATATATAAATGCTGATAATTAGAATAACCGTACAGGATCGAGTCTAATTTTTTTTTTAAAATATAATTTGATATAATATGAATTATAATATTTTAAGTGCTTTGAGATTGGGATGTTAAAAATATAATTTAGAATGCAAAGAGGAAGGGACATCCCTTAGGAGAGAGTACCTCTCCATTTGGAGATCCAAATTTAGATGACTTCAAATATCCAAAAAAAAGAATAAAACACCCCTTTTAGATGAGGGGAGTTTCTTTTCATTTGGATATCCGAAACCGACAAATCAAGAGGTTCGTGAGAAGGCGAAGAAGTGAATATTGAAAAGAATCCTAAATCTCAAAGTCACTTGTGTCTTAGGAGTAGAATTTGGGCTTGTTGTTAGTGGTACCCGGTCATATTACTTTTCTATAATTATATATTATAATATTAAAAGGCACTTGCCTATGGACTTTCAATTTGAATATTAATTTAATTGATTTGATTAATTGTTTGATGTGTTGATTGCGATTATGAATTGCCTGTTTTTAGTAGTTTTTTGGCAATTATTGCATGACAATTTTGATTTAGCCTGAAACTCGATTGGATGCTTGTGAGGATACGTTAAAATTTTTTTTTCTACTCAAACCAAATTAAAAATTTTAGATAACATAAAAACTCTAATGCTTTTAAGAGGTAAACTCGAACTCACCGAGGGTTTTACATGCATCATATTGAATCTTCTCTACATTGTTAGGCACCTCCCCGCCTGCGGGTTCTGACAGGCTACCTGACATATTAAGGTGCAGTCCTATCAATAGGATATTGTATAATCTCTAGGGAAAAATCTATTTTCTAAGCCTAATTTTAAAATTACTTCATTATGATTTAAGAATTTTATCTAGTCTACTAGCATGCATTGCATAAGAAATAAATTAAAAATATGTCTAAAACTTTAATTACATTAGCTTAGATATCAACTATCCATCATAAGTCAAAGGGGCCAATTAGGATCTATTCTAGATGTTTGGCCCGCCTTCCTCAAACTTACCTTAAACAACGTCTCTACCACACTTACATAATTTGACCAGACTAATGGTTTTGAAGTACCTAGGTGGTTTAGCTGGCTTCCTTATCCAGGCCGGGTAAGTTCAGATCTTGCATTGCATTAGCTAGGTTTGGGTTACTTTTTAGTATCCAATTTAGACTTAGGTCCTAAGGTAGGCTCAAGCTATAAGACGTCAATCTTCTGGGAATACAATCCTAACTTTCTAATAAAATTGACCATTCAAACTTAAATAATTTTCAATTAAACTTGAACCCAACACTTAAAATATATTGGAGTGTTTCTGAATTATTTCAAAATCCTAAAATACTTCCTACCCTTCTTCCTTTGACTTTAGGAATAAGTGTTCAATTTTGATCCAATCCCAATTTAAAATTCAAGTTCTCTCCTCTTTTGATATCAAGCTTTGAAATCTTAAATAAAATTTATACCGCTATTTTAATCGAGAGTATTCGTAGGAAAATTCCAACTTTGTTATGATATAATTAACTACGAGGGCTTACACTCATAGGATATTTAGTAACCCATATTGAATTTTCAAAATCAAGTCAAAACCTTCAATTAATTATCTTTAGGAAATTAAAAAATTAATGATTATTATCATCATTTTCAAATTATCAATAGTGATTGATAACTACTTTCTACGTAGAGATATATCAATTACTATTGTGACTTTGATTATGAAATTAATGATCTCTTATCTAAATTATTATTATAAAACATTTGATTGAACATCATTTTGATATTTTGAGATCATATACTGTCTCTCATGAGTTTGATTATGATAATTATGATAAATAAAAAAATTTGTAATTTGAACCTATTAGGGAACAATATGTTTATCTTTCGAGGTGATATATCGTTCATAATAAGATGTTCGATTTTAAAAATTTAAAATTATAGAATTAAATATTTCTCAAAGAAAATTAAATTTTCAAACCACACTTTCAATTAAACAGTTTTTTGTACTTATAATCCTTATGTTTTGTGCAAGAAAATTTTCAAAAAATTATAAAATTATAGTAATGCCGTAGCACTAGACCTTCAGCGTTACAACATAGATCTTATTAAAATTCTACTTGTTAGCTTAGCATCGAAGCGCTATCCAGTCAACATAGCAACACCTGATAGAAATGCTGTAGTGCAAAATAGCACAATAATGTGGTGGGAGTCAACTATACTTGTAAACTAAAGTGACTATTGGTAAATCAATGTGCTAGTTAGCAATGTCATAATGCCACCAAGCCAGCTTCGCAACGTTCATTTAGTTAACTTGTAAAACTATACATAGTAGCCTTAGAGTTATTATAAACGGGTGGTTTTGTATCCTGTGAGTGTGTCTAAGTGTGTTGGTTGTCTTGGGGAGAGTGTAGCTTGTGTTCTTATATTGGAATCTTATATTTTAGTGGAGAAAAGTGAAGAAGTGTAAAAGGGATTGTAATCCTAAATTCAAGCATTTTTAAAAATTATTTACTTAGTTTTTCTGGTTATCTTGTGTTTATCAATTTGTAACTTGTTCATCATTTAATGAAATAAAATGTTTTTTGTCTTTCTTATGTGCATCATCATGTTCATACGTAGCTAAACAGTTTTTTTTGAATATATAATGATTTGTAAGTCATTTATTTCCTAGAGTAGGTTTTATTTTTAATATATCCATGTTGTTTTTAAGTTCTCCATATTTCAATTGCTTTATACATAGGTCATATATAGATTAAAAATATAGTGTGATCTATAGCCTCGATGAAGGAATTGAAGAAAAAGCAGAGAAATTAAAATGTATTCTAACCAAGCATAAACATATGGAAGTTAGGGTTATGGGGTCTTAGAGGCACTCTAATAGGATAGGATCTTAAGTAAGACTCTAATAAGATGGATAGAGATGAGGAGCAATATTGCCATAATCTATAACAACAATAAGAAATAGACCTCTCTAATGCAATCAAGTCCATTTGAGAAATTATAGGTTAAAGTTTTAAAAAATATTTGAACATTTTGTTTCTATAATTTTGAGCTCTTTACTTTTAATCTTGACACCTTTTTTAAATCATTCAATTAGATGAATTTAGCTATTTTGTAGATAGAAGTAAAGTGAGCGTAGGATAATTCTAATTTGTTCCTCATGGGATCGACACTATATTCATCATTATATTTCTTGACACAATACATGTATGTGTATTTAAACAGGACTTACACCATATGCCAATTAAACATTCTTTAGAAAAATGAATAGTGTGTTCAGGCTTAAGTACGAAACTCTATATTTCATAAGGTAAGTAATAGCTGGAAGCAGTGTCTTGTCAGGCACTTGGTGATATGGCACTATAATGTCGTGCTTTATGTCATGAAATTCAAATTTTCATCTTTAGAGTGCTGCAATATTGGAGGAACTCACGTTGCAACGCTGGAAGTATTCGCACAGCGGTGCTCCTGTTTGGTGTTAATATGCTATATAATTAGCATTATGGCGCTGAGCTCTCTATTTTGACATCTAATTAGTGTCCAAAGAGTTGCGGCATTAGGAAGTGCGTCGTCGCAGTGCTGTAATGAATGTTCATCCAATTGGCCTCCTTGAGAATTTTTCACACAAAATCATCAAATTAAGCGCCATTCACATCAAAATTTGCAATTTGCAATTTATTTTTCTTACTTGACATTGAGATGTCTTTAACAGAAGGGAGAGGTTTCAAGTTGGATAGTCATGGAAAGATGAATTGAAAGTCTTGTGAATAGTCACTTTCTTATAGCCGAGCTTAGCAAGCTTGCCTGAGAATGATCACTTACGGAGTGAGTGGTTGAGATAGCGGTTTTCAAACATGGCAGATGCCAAGTTGCTAGCTTGAGGAGGAATCTTTGATTCTTGTTGTAGAAGGGTGAAATCTTTAGTAGGCTCAGGGCGGTAGTGCAATCAAGCTGGGTGATCGAGTTCTCTTACTAGTTCTAGGCTAGTATCTACTATCAAATTATTTGGCGAGTTCCTATTAGGCATCATCATTGGGGGTTAGTTCCTCTATCATAATCCATTGGCTTCTTGTTGAATACCTGTGAAGGCATATATAAGTATTCCTGACCGAATTAACTTGGCTTAAATCGATATGATTTAGCTTGAATTGAACTTATCTGAATTTTCTAAATATCCGAACATAAAATGATCAAATAATTCCCTCAGTTCATTAATACGTATGAACTAAAATAGCTTAACTCCGTTTTCAAGACTCAACCTTGCCATCAAAATGATTGCTCGTCTTTAAGACTTCCACTCAAGCCTATCTTCCATCGCGAATCGCGATCCCTAAACTAAAATCTCGAAGGCAATTAACACGGAGTTCAATTGAATGACGGCACGTGTAACGCGGCCCTAAGAAAATGCGTGTATTGCTAGCTCTTTCAACTAGCAAGTGGCGGCAGTTCCATGCATTCGTCCGGATTCAAAGTTCACGTGAGTACGCTCATTCGTATACGCAACTCAAAAAAATTCTATATCGTGTTTTTTTGTTTTTGGATTTATTAGGGATACGTGAAAAATGAGAGCTTCATCTCTCCATCGTAATTTCGGATCCAATGCCAATATTGTAATTCAATTTAGTTAAGAGTGTAATAAAATGATAAAAAACAGTAAAATATATTAATCAAATAACAAAATGATAATAAAATACTCTCTTCAAACAATATACAAGTAGAGCTCTCACCAAAAGGCTTTATTATTTTGTGTGGAGTCCGAATTACGTCCGGATACCAATAAATATGCACCACGTCACCCAAAAAAATATACGGTACCAACACTCGGTACCGAGCGCGTAACCGGACGAAAGAACTGTCTGGTGTCCACAAATAATAATAGCTCCACCAAAAGAGAAAAAAAATGTCTTGATTTCGTAATACAACAAATTTTATATTTAAGATTTAATTTTATAGAATATAAGATAAATATATCATCTTAATTCAATGGATGAAATCTAACTCAATTTTATAATATTTTTCTAATCAAAGAATATGAAGAAATAGTGTTTAAACTATTATTGTTATGTTTTAACCTTCCCATAATCTTTATTAATATGAGCATTATATTGGCGACTAAAAGTATTTGTAATTGAATAAGTGATTTAAGAACGTTGTTTTTTTTAATAAAATGATTTATTTAAATATTTAGATTAGTCATAATTTTATTTACTTGAAACTGTAAATCGTACTAAAAAAGAGCCAAAAATAAAATAAAATAGTTGTCTTAACAAACGTGCAAACAACGTATTTATATTCCACATGTAATCTTATCTATTTAGAATTTGATTTGATTGAATTAACAAAAAATTATAAAATTGAACTGAGTGCTTCTTTAAATAGAAAACTAGAAAATCATATTATTTATCAGAGGAAATATATTTATCAAATTTTTAGTTTGAATTTATTCATATTTTTAATAATGTGAGTATTAATTCTATAACTAAAAATATTTATAACTGAGAAAATCATTTAGCCACGTTTTATTTACAAAAAGGATTAATTTAAATATTTTATCACACCACCAAAATCACACAAAAATTAAAAAATAGCTAGATTAAAAATAACTAAAATATTTATTTTAAGTATATTTTAAATAAAAATTTGAATGAATTTAATATTTGTACATATTATTATAATATTTAGTTATAATTTAAATCTTATTGGTTGTTTTGTTAGATTCAAAATTTTCTATGGATGGCACCTAACATTATTCGCAGTCTCTTTTTATAAGCAACTAATCTTGAATCTATGTGTAAATGGATCGAAAGACATGTTAGAAAAAAATTGAAATAAATGTGTTGAAAAGCTTGATCACGCCAATCAATCAATAGATTAGCCAAAAGATTAGCTATGATTTCAAATGCTCATCTTCACCCTTTATTTACATGATTTTAAGACATAAAAATCCATGAAAACCAAAAATAATAATACTATAGAAACTATGCAAGTAATGTATTGCCATGGAGAGCGGCGACCTATAGAGCTCCGATGATTTATTTTTAGTTTAGTAGTGTCGAGTGTGCATTGGGAATGTTCAATTTCATGAAATATGTATTGATACTAGTGCCGAGTAAATGAAATTATAATGTGAGAGGGTACTGAGCAAATGGCGCTTGATGGCTAAGCTTTATTTTGAGGCATTTGCAGCTTTTTTAGCATTATCTTGAGCTCGTTAGAATTTTTTTCTGAGACTTGGATCGCTTAGAAAATAAGGTAAATGAACTAAGAATGAAAAGAGGATGAAATTAGTAGTCAATTTGTCACAGTGGATCAAGCAAAACACTCTGGGTAGGCATATTCCTAGAATCAAACTTGAATGTATGGAGGATGATGGCACTTGAGCTAGGTGAGGGTGATTCATTGTGATGGCAACCTCCCCTTCATAGGTGAATGATGAGTTACTTTGTTTGATGTCAACCTCCATCATCTCCTGGGAGGTTGAGCTTCCATCATAGGCTCAAGAAGTTGGTTCATAATATTTCCACTTGCCCTTTGCTCGACATTGAGTCATTGGGAGACCAAAGGGTAGATTAAGGTGTTAGTTCTTAGAGTATTGGTCCAAGATTTGCTCGAGTTGGCCTATTTTTGCTGGAGGAGCTTAGTTCTAGTTGCCGATTGAGCTGGAAAGCTCTAATGGTTTTTTGGGGAGGTCTGTGAGGTGGATTGCAAGCATTGGTTATGGCTAATTTGGAGAAGAAAAATTTTTGGTCACTTAGGGTGCCCATTAGGCTTTCCCAATGGCTGACCTTCGTCAAATCGTGAGTTTCCATGGCTAGGGTGAGGTTTCTAGAATGTGGGCTTTCTATTGGAATAAGGTTTGGCCCAAGAGTCAATGTTGTTTGAGCTTGGCCCATGTAAAAGTGTGTATAGGTCAAAATGGGTATTCTTGGATAACTTAATTAGCCATGGTCAACCAAGGTCAACAATGGCTTGCTAATTGGTCTAGGTGACTTCAACGAAGTAAATGGATATATTGGCAAGTCATTCCATGGATTGGAAGAGCTTGGCAATGAAATGAATGTGTATAATATAAAAGGCCATACATGGTTGACATGTTCAATCATGGTCATTTAAGGAAAACCATAGGATCAAGTAGGCTTGGTTGGGTTTAATGACATGTATGCAAGGGTTGGAATGCAAATCTAAGGATTGGGCATGCTTAGATATTTAAAATGAATACATTGAGCATTAAAGGGCATTTTAAGATTTTTTTTTATGTTTACCTTGGTCAAAGGGTTTACCCAGATTTAGTTTAGGTTTAGAATTGTATAAACAGGTATTTGAGACATTTCACAAGAAATGGATATGTCCAAGATAGATGTGATTTTGGGTCATGCGACGACCGTGGGTGGATCAAACCCATACCAACAGGGCTATGGGGTGGTTAGTTCCAGCTCAAAGTGTAGGAGATGTATATGATCATACGTATTCAATGATGGTTTATGTGTAAGGGTTAAGCGTATGGAATGGTTTGTTCCGAGGCGATTTTGTGGTGACTTATGGTTTTCTACTTCCTTCGTCGTTCTCCATCTTTTTTGTCTGATTTTTCTCCCATTCTCTAGATTTTTCACATCATCTTCTCTTTTTGTTATGTTTTCTTCCATATTTTTTTCGTTGGTTTTTTGTTTGAGTGCTTTGGTTCTTGCTTTGGGCTTGGGGTTTCGGGAGATGATGACGCCGTTGTCATCTTTCCCTCCTCCTGCTGTGGCTCCATTTGGTAAGTCCTATTCTTTCAAGGATGTCGTAGCGTGTTTGTCTTCTTCTTCCATTAAGCTTCCCTTTGTTCAGGCTTCTTTCAAAGGTTGTCCTACTTTGTTTCTTAAGGATTTTATCATTTATATTTTGGCTTCTCCTTTTATGCTCACTCTTGTTGGGAAGTTCATGCTAAAGCGTCCTAACCTAGATGTCATCCGTAAGTTCTTTTATAATCTGAAACTGTCCGGATAATTTCAAGTTAGTTGTTGGATTCCAGGCATATAGCGATTCAATTGAACAATGATTTGGACTATAGCCATATTTTCATTAGGAGGTCCTATTATATCCAGGGTTGTCAAATGAGATTTCTTAATTGGTCTCATATTTTTGATGTACAAGAAGAATCTCCCATAACCCCTGTATGGATTTATTTTCTTAAACTTTGATTGCATTTTTTGAATTCTCCAATATTATTTGGCTTGGATTCTATTTTTGGGAGACCTTTGCAAGATGATCAAGCTACAACATCCATTATGAGGTCGTCTGAAGCTCATGTGCTTATGGAACTGGACATATGAAAGAAACACCCAAATGAGGTTTGGATTGGTTCAGAACTAAATGGTTATTTTCAAAAGGTTGAATTAAAAAATTTACCTATTTTCTATTCTCATTATAAGATGCATGGGCATGGATTAACGGCTTGTTATAAACTACACCCCCACCTCATAAGGTTCAGGATTCTGCTAAATCGATAATTAATAGTGAATTAATTTCTATAGAATTGGATATCTTTACTCATCATCCTATTGGTAATGTGGTAAATGTCTCTCAAGGAAAAGAGCCTTTGGTTGATTTAGTTATGTTGGATTCTATTCAGGAAGAACCGATTCCTAGTATTATTGATGAGTTGATTAGAAGGTAGGAAGTCAATCATAATTTTAACTTTTCTCTTCCTATTGATTCTCATATTATGATTGACTCAAACACTGTTTTTGATAATTATAATGTTTCTATTTCTGCTGAACCTTTATGGAGGAGGGTTTGCCTAATAATATTATTGTTGATGAAGGAATTGTTCTACTCGAAGTTACTCTTTAGATCTAGAGATCTCTACCCATGCCGAGGTGGAGAAGATTAGTAGTGTATGATTAACAATGTTACTAATGTGGAGGAAGATGTCTTTTTTTGGGGAAGGTGAATTGCCTCTTTCTAGGGGGCTCCCAAGTTTGATCAATGTAAGTAAGCTACCCTTGAATTATCATTATTATAGAGATGCTTTTACTAATACTGAGGATATGAATATAATGGCTAAATGTTTTCCTAGGGATGATAATGATTCTAGTTTTACCAAGGGGCGTGGTAGGGGAGGTAGAAATAAATCTATTATTCTGCAATCTTGCACAACACCCGCTCACATACTTCTCATTAATGATTGTTTTTATGTTTAATACTATCATTTGAAATGTTAGGGGCATTGGTTGTTCCTCGTCTAGGGTTAGAGTTTAAAATTTATGCCATATCTTTAATGTTTCTCTACTTATCTTACTTGAGCTGCTTATCTCTTCTGATAAATTACTTAATACTGCTAAATCATTGGATTTTAAACATGCATTATCCAATGTATCTAATAAAATCTAGATCTTTTGGAAAGATTTTGTAAGGGTTGATGTCATTGGAGTTTTTACTCAAGTTATTCACTGTAATATTAAAAGGTCTAACTTACATTGTTGTGCTTCTTTTGTTTATTCTGGTTCCTCTTGCTATACTAGAAATATTTTATGGGATCAAATTATTCATTTTTATAGTATTTGTAATCTTCCCTGGTTGGTTGGGGGGGGGGGGGGGGGGGGGGATTTCAATACCATTGCTTATCCGTCTGAGGGTATAGGGGGCTCTCTCCCTATTTATAATTCAATGGAGGATTACAATAATATGACATGGATTATAACCTTATCGATATTGGTTTCTCTGGTGATAAGTTTACTTGGCATCATGGTCATTTATGGAAAATATTTTATAGGGCTTTATTTAATGATTATTAGTTGAATGCTTTTGAGTTTACCAATGTTCAACATCTTAGTACCCTTTCTGAACATTCTACTCTTCTTATTAAAATTAAACCTAGGAGGGATTTTTCTGCTCAATTTAGATTTCAAAACATGTGGCTTCTTCGCGATTCTTTTATGGATTTGGTTATGAACAATTGGCATGCCCCTTTACATCTGGACAATACTATTTCTGGTATGAAAAGATTGTGGATTAAATTGAAAAGGCTTAAGTTTATTTTAAATTGGTAGAATCATAATATTTTTAAGAATATTTTGGATAACATTTTAATTATTGAAGATAAAGTGACTTTTTAGAAGAATCAATGTATTTTAGTTCCATCGGAGACTAATTTCTCTCTTTTGAGTGAGGATAAAGATGGCCTCTTTAAATTACAAGCTCAAAAGGAAAGTTTTTGGAAATAAAAAGCGGCTATCAAACATATGGTCAAAGGTTATAATAATATGAAATATTTCCATGCTTTGGTTAGGAGGACATGCACTATTAATTGCATTCATAAATTAATCTACCTAATGGTTATGTTACTGAGGATGGCGTTGAAATTGCAAATCTGGATGTGTTACATTTTTAGAGTCATCTTAATAATAACTTTCATCCTGCTCTTATTAATAATCCTAATATTATTCCTCCTTGGATTTCTCATGATGATAATATTTTCTTGTCTAAACCTCCTTCTTTTGAGGAAGTTAAAGATACTATTTTTGCTATGAATTATGAGTCGGTTGCTAGTCCTGATGGTTGAGGCTAAGTGTTTTCAAAAAACTTGGCATATTATTGGTAATGATCTTTCTACTGTTATTAACAATTTTTTATGGTAATGCTATTCCTAATTTTTTTACCATTACTTCTATTGTGTTTATTCCTAAGAATATTTCTAGCACTACTTGCAATGATTTTAGACCCATAAGTTTGTGCTCCTTCTTTTATAAAGCGATCTCTAAAATTTTGATGAATTGTTTATCATCTATTTTTCCTAAAATTATTTTCCCCTTTTAAATAGATTTTATTAAAGGGCATGCTATTTTGAATAACACCCTTTTAGCTCAAAATTTTTGTCAAGATTTAGATATTAAAACTAGAGGTGGCAATATGATTTTGAAACTTAACATTACCAAGGCTTACGATAATATTGATTGGAATTTCATTTACAATATTTTGAAGTTATTTGGTTTTGATTTGAATATTAACAAAAGATTTAAGCTTTTCATTGAAATTCCATATTTTTTCCATCATTATTAATGGTAAGGCCAATCATTTTTTTAGGGCCTCTCATGGGTTTAGACAAGGTGATCCCCTTTCTTCGGCTCTCTTCATTCTTGCAGCTGAGTATCTTTCTAAAGATCTTGCTGATCTTTTTAAAAAGTACCCTAGTCTATATTTTAGAACTTTAGGTGGGCTTCACATTTTTTATTTAGGCTTTATGTATAATTTTATTATTTTTATGAATGCCTCTATGAATAGGATTCATAGGCTTTTAAATTTCATTATACATTTTGAATTAGTTAGTGGCTTAGATTTTAATAAAAACAAGTGTGTTTTTATCACTACTAAGAAAGTTTCTTTCAAGTGTATTGAAGGCATTAAGAACCTTATCGGTTTTAGCCAAGGTTGTTTGCCATTAAAGTATCTTGGTGTTCCTCTTTACAAGGATAGAAAGATTTCATCTCTTTTTATGATTTAATTTCGGTTGTGCAAAACAAGCTTTGTCTTGGGAATCTAATTTTTTGAGCTTTGGTGGTAGGTTAACTCTTATTAAAAGTGTTCTTTGTTCTATCCCTGTTTATAATTTTCAAACTATGTTTCCCTCTTAGGCTGTATGTAACAGGATTGAGAGGATTTTCAATAAGTTTTTTTGGAGAGGGGCTAGTACAAATTTTAAAATACATTGGTCCTCTTGGGATAAATCTTATGGTACCTGGTTGAAGGGGCTTTGGGTTGTAAGTCTTTAAAGGATCCAGCTTATTCATTTTCTTTTAAATTATGGTTAATTTTTGTCTAATTTGAGCCTCTACGCTAATTTCATGAATGTTAAGTATTGTGCCGGGGGGGGGGGGAGGACATCCCTCCATGGCTTATTTTAGATAAAGGCAATTCTAAAGTTTTGCATCGACTTTGCAAAGTGAAATGGATGGTTGAGCCATTTATTAATTGGGGCCTCGGTAGTGGTAATATCTTCTTCTAGCTGGGTCGTTGGTTCGGGGGCCATTCTATTGATTCTATTTTGAATACTTTTCCATTTCTTCGGTTAAGGTTAATGCTTTTTTTAATGAAAATGGTTGGGATGTTGATAAACTCTATAGTTTGGTTCCTAATTTTATTATTCAGAAAATCTTATAGAAACCTTTAAACATTAATTCTCTCGATGTTCAGCTTTGTGCCTTATCCAAATATGGTAACTTTAGATTAAAGGATGCTTGGCATTCTTTTAGAGCTAAGCAAGAGCCCTCCAAGATTTTCAAGATGATTTGGCAATAAAGTATTCCTTCTACTATCTTTATTTTCATTTGGTGTATTTTACATAAGTTTATGACTACTGATGATAACTTGATTAAACATGGCTTTATCCTTCCTTCTAAATGCCAATGTTATTTTCATATGGATAATATGCATGAAGTGTTGGTTTCAGCTCCTTGCACTATTAAAGTTTGGACTTACTTTGATGAAATCTTGCATTTAAATTGTTTTAATGCTAAGGCTTCTATTTATTCTATTCTTAACAGTTGGATTGTTAATTCCAAATGTCATATTAGGAACGTGTTTCTCTCTCTCATTCTCTAGTTTTTATGGTTGGATAGGAATAATTCCTTATTCAACGAAGTGGCCATGAATCATAATAGAATTATTCAGAAAGTGAAAGATAAGATTGTGGCCCTTTATTCTGCTAAGTTACTTTTGGCTAAGAATTTCATAAACTTTATTTTTGCTATGGTTGAATTTGGTATTAAGTTGGAGGGGGCCGGTATTTCCTATGGCACTAAAAGTATCTTTTGGCTGAAACCTCTTGCTTTTTTCTTTAAACTTAACATGGATGCGATTAATGTTTTCTCTAGGGTGGGTTGTGGTGGTATTATCAGAGATGCTAATGATAAAGGCATTTTGGGCTTTGCGGGTCCTTTACTCAACTATAATGTTAATGATGATGTCAACTTTGCTATCCTGTATGGTTTAAAATTATGGTTCTCTCTAGATTTCATGAATATTATTGTTGAGGTTGGCTCTACATTTTTGCATCAGGTTTCTAATTTGAGGAAGGAAGTTATGTGTTATGCTGCCATGTTTTACCTTAGGAGAGTCATTAAGCATTGGTTGAGCATGCTTAATTGCTCTAAATCTATTATTCAGGTGGAAGGTAATGCCTGTGCCCATGACATTGCCAAGTGGGATTGTGATTTGGAGTCCATGGTAGATTTCCCCATTTATAATCGACCTCTTCATATTAGAGGTCTTTTAAAACTGGATGAGGTTAGCTTTTTGTATGTTATTCCTTAATTCCATTGCTTTTGGTTATTATTGGTTGGTGTCTTATTTTAATTATTTCTTTATTGCATCTTGGGTTAGTTCATGGTTACTGGAGGGTTGGTTTTTATGTAATTCTATTTGATGATATTATGCTCCTATTTTGGTTGATTTGGTTCTTTCGATTTTAGCTCCTATTCCTTATTCGGGGCTATAGGTGTTGGCCTGTGGTTGGTCTATGTTGGTGGCTCTGTGCTGTCTTGGCAATTATATTATGGATTTCTAGGGTTTTTTGTTCTTGATTTTGGTCATTTTGGTTGTGTCTTGCAGTGGTCTTATGGCTATTAGCTAAATGGTTTGGGTGTAATTCTCGGGGTGCTTGCTGTATTGGTGTTTTCCCTTGATTATTTATGTTACAGCAAGGTATTGTGCTGCATTGTTTAGATTTGATGTTCTTCCCCAGTTGTGGTTCTTTGATTTTTGTTTCTCTGGTTCTTTGGTTTATCCCTTTGGGGGTGGTTTTCTGTTCCTAAAGACTCATTTCTGTTGGATCAATTTACCTGCCTTTAATTGGCTGCAAGCCAATTGGGTTGGTGTGAGCTTACAAATTGTTGCTAATACTCTTACTAAGTTGAATATTATGTGTTTTCTTTTGGGTTTGGAATGGTGCCTTGCTAGCTGCTACATTAGTTATTTGGGTGGTAATGGGTTCCTTTATAGATGCTATTTTTTCTAATGTATGTTATTACTTTTGATATTGTTATTGCTCTTTTTATTACCTCATTGTGAAGATGGTTCTTAGTGCAGGTGATCGAAAGGCTGATGTTTGGAGGAGATTGCTAGAGCTGTTTGGTGTTTTTTTGCATCTCTATTATGTTTTGGGTGCTCGCTCTTGTACACCATAGAATGTACCTAGGACTCCTTATACTTCTATTTTGTAGGGAAATAGAGCTCGTAGGTTTATTTTTTCTTTTTAAATTTTGTAGCTCTTATGAGCAGTAGTGGAGATTGAGTTTCTTTTAAGGACCAAGTAATCGTTCTTTTATATTAACGCATAAGTCTCACCATGGGTTTTCCCTAAAAAAAAGTGTATGGAACGGTTTGAAGGTGTGAAGGGGACTTTAGATGAGACATTTCATGGCCATTATACTAATATAAATCAAGCACTTTTAGATGAATTTTGAATTTTGGCTATCTAAGAAGAATTGAATTAATTTATTAAAAATGATGTTTGGGAATTAATTGAAAGGCCTAAGGATCAAAGTGTTGTTGGAACTAAGTGGATGTTCAAAAATAAAATGAATGATTCAGGTGTTGTAGTTAGAAGCAAGGCAAGATTAGTGGCTAAGGGGTATAATCAAATACAATAAATTGATTTTGAAGAAACTTTTGCCCCTATGACCAGACTTGAAGCGATAAGGGTATTACTAGCATTGGCCCATTTTAAAGATTTTAAATTATTTTAATTGGATGTTAAGAAAACCTTTCTTAATGGGGTGTTATAAGAGGATGTTTATGTTGAGTTACGTCCAGGTTTTAAAAATTGAAAATTCTCTAATCATGTGTTTAAATTGAAAAGGGTATTGTATGTACTAAAATGGGAACCTAGGACTTGGTATGAGAGGTTAAACACTTTCTTAATAGAAAGATCATTTGTTAAAGGAAGTATGGACACTACTCTCTTCTTAAAAAGGGTAGAAAATGACATACTCATTATTCAAATATATGTTGATGATATCTTATTTGGATCCACCGATAAAAATCTTTGTGATAATTTTTTAAAAATAATTAGTAAATTTAAAATAAGTTTGATGGGAGACTTGTGTTATTTTTTTAGTTTTGGCATAAAATAAATTAAGGAAGGAATATTTCTTAGGCAATCAAAGTATATTAAGGACATCCTCAAGAAATATATGAAGGTTCGTTAGGGTTGTTAAGCCCTTATGAACTAGCCAGAGGCTAACCGAGAGGGGGGGGGGGGGGGGGGGGGGTTGAATTTATAGTTTTAAAAATCTTAAACAAAAAGCATGCTTTTTTGAGATATTTTAAAACCTTAAATCATACAATCACCCATAAGAAAATAAATTGTGAAAATTAAAATGTGAATAAGTAATAAGAATGAGCACACCATAATTTTATAGTGGTTCGGTCAACTTGACCTTGGTCAACTCCCTGGATCCTCTCCTCCAAGTATTGCACTAAACTTAGTGACTCTCCTTTTGTTCCCATAATAATGCAGAGAAGCTTATACAAAACTCCTTTCGACCGACCCCTGTGAGGCAAAGAACTCGACTCCTTTTGCTTTCTCCTGAAGCAGGCAAAGAACATGACTCTTATTTCTTCCTCTTGAAGCAGGCAGAGAACCTTCATTGATTATTGAAGAAGACCTCCCTAGAGCCTCCAAGGAACCAGGGATGATGATTGAAGAAGATGACTCGGATCCTTGCTTGGAACAACCTTTGTGAACCCCTTACAAACTCCGCCTCACAAGATCCTCTCTGTCTCTCCCAAGCTCTCCCTCTCCTTCCCTTAGCTCTCTCAGGTCATGATAGTAGAAAAAGACCACTTCTTGAATAAATAAGAGATCTTATATAAAAGGGCTTAAAATTTGCCCTAATTTTCAACTACCCGTCAAAGATCGTCTAGGACAATCTATAAATCATCTTGCACAATCAGTACATGTTCAGATCATTCGTCCCGGACTAACTTGGGGGGGGGGGCTAGACTATTAGAAGATATATTTTGTTCTGATCATCCTGAATAATGCATACATTATCCTATACAATTAATTCAAAATTTTAAATATTATCCAGAACATCATTCTATTTGGTTAGACTTTATATGTTAAATGATGAAAAAATAACTTATCATCCAGGATGTTTCTTGGATCATCGTGCACAATTATTTCAAAATAATAAATATCATCCAACATATCGTTTTGTTTGTCCATGACGACTCAGGAAGAAACTAAGGTTTTTTAACTGATCATCTACGATGATCATGCGATCGTCTAAGATGATATGAACAATCATTCAAATATTAATTACTTTTCTTATTCATCAGACTAAATTAGGCATAATTATAATGAATCATCCAGGATGGTATGGGATCATCCTGTATGATGTCTAAAAATAATAACATGCCTAAAAGAATTGGCGGCTGAATCTTTCTGATTTAAGCCTATCATCCAGGATGATATTAACTTTGCCTAAGACAATTTGCTTAATTCAGTTGTCTTAATAAGGATACCTAATTAGGATTTATATTTTTAACTAATCTTCTAGGATGATTTTGGATCATCATGTTCGATATGATCAAAAATAGAAAAACTCTTAAGCCTACAAAATTTCTCCCCCTGAGTGTCTATGTTCAAGGTTACTTAGTATCAAGATCCACATTATTATATTTAACTCAAGAATAGATAAAATTATTTGATTTACACTTACAAACTGACTCAGGCCTAATATACTAAATCTTGAGCTGGCTTGATTTACAATTGACCTTGTGGAGACTTGAAATGTTAGTAGGCAGGGCAATAATAGAGAAACAAAAATGCCAGAAATGTTTATTATCATTAAAATTATAATCCTTAAATTCAAATTTATAATAATATGAAATTGATAATGCTAAACCAGTGAGTTCTTTAGTGCAGTTAGATAAGGATCTTAAGGGAAAATCTGTTGATTAAAAAAAAACTTAAAGGAATAATTTGATCTTTGCTTTACATGACTGCTAAGAGACTAGATATCATATTTAGTATTTATTTGTGTGCAAGATTTTAAGTTGATCAAAAGGATTAACATATGACTGCTATTAAGGGAATTCTAAGATATCTTTTGGGAACTCAAAACATAGGAATTTGGTGTTCTAAGCCCATCTCTTCTTTTGAAATCATTAGATATTCTAATTCAAAATTTATAGGATGTAGGATTTATCAAAAAAAATATTTATGAAACTTATCAATTCATAGGAAACTCTTTAGTTTGTTGGTCTAGAAGAAAATAGAATTTAGTAGCCCTTTCTTCTACTGAAGTAGAATATATTTCCTTAGGTAGTTTTGTGGCATAGGTTCTTTGGTTAAAATAATAATTAATTCATTTAGGATTTTCAATCAGCACAATTCCAATTTTTTTTTATGATACAAGTGTCATATGCATATCAAAGAATCCTATTCAATATTCTAGAATCAAGTATATAGAGATAAGACATTACTTCATTAGAGATCATGTGGCTAAGGGATAAATAGAATTATATCATATTGCTACTGAGAATCAACTTGCATATATTTTCATAAAGCTAGTGCCTTTTGAAACATTTAGCATCTTAAGAACAAGATTAGGTATGATTCATCTTAATGCTTAAAATTGAATTTCTATAAATGTTATTTGTAGTGTATTGATGTGAGTTTTTTATTTTCTTTATTGTTTATTAATATTTTGTTATTTGTTTGTTTTAGTTTATTTCATTAGTTGTGTTTATTTTTTCTTTTATTAGTATTGAGTTTTTAGTTTTGTTTTTCATTGTTGCATATTATAGATCTTGGGTGATTGGTTTTTGAAAAGAGTTTTTGTTTATCATGTCTTAAGTTAATCTTTTTCTTTCGTAATGTACAAACTTTTTCGTACTATATGAATTCTGTAGCGTGTACATATTATGTTTTCTGAGTTGAGCATGCAAGACTAAGTTTTTCAATGCATATCTTAATGTACGATGTCGTAGTTATCTGTACAATCAGGCATGTTCCATCTATATGATTGGGGACGATTTTCCAAATGTTTAGTTATTTTCTGTGCAATCGTACGTACAAAATTGTATTTCATCTATACAATCATGATGTCAGTTTCTCATATGGACGGACCTAACTGCCATATATGATCATTATTATTCTAATTGTCCTAGATAAATAGGTGTTCATCTGTACGATCGAGTGGTCAAAAAGCCTGAATGAAAGGATTCTTCGTGAATTGCAGTTCATGAAAATTCATTTCATTTTTGGCTATTTCCATTTGTATGTACAAAAAAATTTTCGTCCCGTATGATTATATTTTTGTAATGTACGATAAGTCATTTTAATTAAATTGAAAGGTATTTGATGGTTTTTATTCACAATCATTTTTAAACCTCAAACCTTCTCGAGTCCATACTTTAGGAATGGCTAGCAGCAGCAAACGTGAGCAAACCTCTAAGGGCTCATCTTCTCATTTGGGTAGGCACAATGAGAATTTTCTTTCTAAGGACAATAAGAAAGCTTATGATCATTTTGTTGAATCTAATATCACCCCCTCTCATCATTTAATTCAAGGAGATATAAACTTCTTGGTTATGCCTCTTTTGGCTTCAACTCAATTTTTTTTATCCTTATACTGATCTATGTCTATCATCCAAAAACCTTCCAAATTTTCCTTACAAACTTAGAAGTGAAAGTGGACCACACTAGGTTGTCTTCTTATGTCCTTAAGTAGAGAGTAAAAATAATTAAGGAAGATTTAGGAAACTTCCTTCGCCTTAAGACTCAAGCAGTTAGGGCACACACCATGACATCTATATCTAATTTTGATTAGTCGAAACTAAACCAAACTCTTTGAGGTGTGGCATACGTAAAACATCTTTACTGGGTGTATAACCTTAATCAGAATGCTAGAATCATCTACTATGTCTTGAGAACTATTATTCCCAAAGTTGGTGATCGTATCAATCTGACTCCTCTTTTGTCTACTATCACATACTTGATCACGATAAATACTTTTATTCATGAAGCCCAACTAATCATGGACTAAATCTATAAACTTTCTGATATTTGAGTTCCTCACAATATGAGAAAAAAAATGTGGCCTTAGGACACTTAGTTACCTACATTTTAGACAAGAAGTACAACTTAATCCATCCTGACCCTCCCACTTAGCTTCCTATTTACTTTACAGATGTCTCTTTTTATGCACTTTTTAGTCATGATCAAGGATCTTGGGGAGAAGAATCCGAGGGAGAAGAAGGAGCACCTGTTCCAGCACCTGCACTAGCTCTTATACTTGATTAAAATTTTTATCAAGAAATGGTCCAGCATTTTGATAGACTACAAACTCATTTTGATGAATGATTTGATTAAATTAAGGCTCATCTCAACTAGCAGGATATATGGTACAATGAAGACATGGGGTGGATATAAGGATGATTAAATTCCAACAACATGCAAGTAGCTATGATAAATAGCTACTTTATGATGTTCACTACTCAGCCACCTCCAAACCAAGGCACCTCTGAATTTTAGTTGTTACTTCTCTATTATACTTGTGTTAAGATTTGGTAATTGTTTTTGAAATGGTTCTTTTGAGCTTTGCTATATTGTGTTTCTTATATTTTTAGTAAGATGTTTTTTTTTGTAAGTATTTCAAATATTCAATGGAATGATGTTTTTGAACTGTTGTGTCATTAGTCTTCTTGAATTATTTATGTTTTTAAAGACAAATTATTTGTAATTGATCTCTAGAATGAAGTTTTCAATTACTTTGCTCTACAACTTAATTTTAAAAAAAAAATTTAATTTCTCAAAAATTTAAATTAAATTATGATTGAGTGTAGATTAGAAGATCATCTTCATGTTTTTATAAACAAATATTATATAATTATAGTTGTTGCAAAAATAGATGTCTTAATTTTATTTAATTCCTTTTCAATGTGATTATTTTTGTTAATTATTATATTTTGTGTTAAGATTTGTTGATACTAGAAAGACCAAAATGTAAAAAGATGCACAAAGCATGCCAGAATTGAAAAGATGCACAAAATGTACTATAAATTTAAAAGGATGCGAAAGTGAAAGAGGCACAAAATTAGCATAAATTCAAAAGATGCACAAAGTGCTCTAAAAATTGAAAAAGATGGGCAATGTAGCCAACCTGAAATTTCATATGTTCTTTCCTTTATCTTTCTATCTCTCATACAAATTCATATAATCAGCAATAATCTTCACTATTTAATTAGAAACTAATTAATCTGTATTTCATCATTTTTGCAATAATTATTTTTATTTTGATAAGTCTAGAATAAACATTGAACGTGGTTGACTTTTCTTATCTTAATTATTCTTTGATTTAAAATTTAAGTATTTTTTTAGCATTAGGACATTAAATTTGTATTTGCAATTAATTTAAAATGTTTTTCTCAACATCTATTTTGATTTATCCATAAAAACTTATCTTTTTAAGATGTTCTTCCCTTTTTGTTATTATCAAAATGGGGAGTCATTAGTTATTATTTGATGTATTATTTGTTTGATGTATGTATTTATGATTATTTTGTTGTGTGATTTTTTTTGAGGTTGTGTGATTTTTTGTAATGTGTGTGTTGTGTTTTTGTTGTGTATGTTTTTTTTTTGTATTTTTTTTTCTAATTTGTTCTTGTGGTTTTGATTTTTATTAGAATCCCTTTTTTTTAAATTGACCATTCATTGAAGGGGAGCTTAGGTGAAAAATTGCTTTAGTGTTAACTGAAATAATAAATATTTTGCCATCATAAAAAAGGGAAGATTATTGCAACTTAGTTTTAAAAACTATATTTCTATATCATGTGAGTTTTTGATGATACCAAAATATTATTGAATTGATTACTATTTCTCCTTACATATATTAGAAACAAAATTCTGTATTGTTTGTGTGTACTAATATTTCAGGAAAATCATACTCTTGACTGCCGAAGAGTTCAAGAAACATTAGATGAGGGCTTCTTATAATTGAACTATGTACTTTTTCTATGTTTATTGAGTTTAAGATAGTGTGATTGTAATTGGGTAACCATGCACACACACATCGGGGGAGTGAGTCAAAACTTTTATTTTTAAAGCTAATCGTACTATATGATTCCTGAATTGTACTAGATGATTAAATGGTAGTTCATCTAGAGTTAAGTTATTCAAAGCATGCCTTGGAATTTTCTCTTGAATTATTTGTATTGTACGAAATAGATACATACCAATTTGTCCTGAATGAACTCACCAATTTTTGAATTGATCATACTATACGAAGTGTGATTCGTAGATATGATGTTAAGAGTACAAAAGAGTGCATACCAGTTCATCCCATATAAACAGATAAATTTTTTAAATGGTTCATATTATACAATGTTGGTTTCGTACAGACGATGTCCAGAGTATAAAATGGTCGTCCATGTTTATACCATACAAAATATGATATGATTAAACTTATAATACTGTATGATATACTATTTTTACTAATGATTCATAATATATGAAATGAGTTCGTACAAAATCATACTGGACGAACTATTTAGTTTTTGCACTATTCATACTATGATGTTAGTTTATACATATGACTGATAGAGCAAAAAATTATGTTTATACATGATCATACATAGCTTTTTGAACTATTTGTACATATGAAGTATGATCATACTATACGATCCAAGTTTGTACAACTTGAAATTCTCAGTTTTCTGGATAATTTTTCTTGTCTTTCTTATACAAGTGTCCTAAAAAATTGATAAAAGACTTCTTGGTTCAATTTTTCTCTTGGGAGCGAAAAAGAGAGTGTTTTGGGAGAGTGTTTGGGTGTGAAGTTTGAGAGATCTATCAAGTGGAATTTGTGAAGGGTTCACAAGGTTGCCTAAAAGTGACGATCTCATTGTGTATTCTTCAAATCTCTGCCCTACTTCGTTAAAGACTCTTAAGAGAAGATCTTTGGAGAAGATATAGTACTCTACCATCATCAGGAGGGTGAGAAAGGACATTGATACTCTGCCGTCATTAGAAGAGTGAGAAAGGACGTTGGTACTCTGCCATCACTACAAGGGTGAGAAAGGATGACGGTACTCTACTGCACCGGGGTAGGTGGAAGAGAGGTTGTTGTAAAGGCTTCTTCACCTTGCTGTGGGAGAAAAAAGGAGAGTCACTATGATAAAGTGCAAAACCTAAAGAAGGAGACTTCATGGAGTGGACATAGGTCTAGTTAGATCAAAGCACTATAAAATTTGGTGTTCTTCTGCCTTATACGTTTTTACTGCATTTTTATTTTTTGCATCTGAGTTTATTATGGTTAAATTTTATTTCTATAAAATTTTATTATTGTACAAAAATCTTAAATCGGTTTTCTAAAATCCAAGAGAATTTATAAATTACCAATTATGCCCCCTCTTAGTTAGCCTTAAGATAGTTGTATTAAGTCTAACAAACTAGTCAAACTTTCACTTAGAGATACATTTGAAGTTGTAATATATAGGATTAAGGGTTATCCTGGGATGGAAACCATCAAACTATTAGGTTTTATTGAGTAACGCTTTACAATATTGAATGCTTTTTAGAGTTTATAACCTAATGAAATAAGGAGTCATTCTTGCATAAAGTAGTAAATTCCTAACAATCAGTAAATAAATTTGAAATCAATTTCCACAGTTATGCTAACCTATCTTGGAAAGATATTAATTGAGTGAGGCTCCAAGGAGGTGGCATATCAAAGTTGGATTTTATTTTGGAAGGATCAATCACTATACACTAATATATTATTGTGAACCTTAAAAACTTCTTTGATATTACAATGAAGGTGCATTTTAAATATTTTCAGGTCATAGTGATGTAGTTGTTCAAACTTGATTATAAAAACATAAAGATGATCTTATATTATATGAATCTTGACCACAAAATCTTTTATACGACATTCCACCTGGTTATGGATAACCTCATTAAAAATATGGGTCATAGTTTGCTGGTAGGTTGCACTAGCATTATTATGTCCAAATGGCATAACTAATAGTTGATGATTCCTATAAGTGTTATGAATGCAATGTATTTTGCATCTTTAGGGGCCATCCTAATTTGTTCTAATCTTAAACCATCCATGATGGAGAAAAATGTGTACAATGAGGTAATATCTACCATGACTTTAGGGATAGATAGGGGTACTCATTTATAGGGATTCCTTATAAAAATATCTGAAGTAGATGAATTCCTAAATTTGATAATTTTTTCTTTTTAACTAGAATGACATTAAGAAACCCATAGGGGGTATCACCTTTGGAATAAACCCAATATTAATCAACTTTTTAATTTAAGTGGTCACCTGTTGTTTGCTTTGTAAGCTCCTTTATCGAGGGGCATCAAGGGGCTTATTTTATGGGAGTTACATTAGGTTGAATTTTTAGTTTGTGGAATACTAATTCTAAAGCTAAACCAGATAATTCATCTTAGCTTCATGTAAAGCAATTATTAAACTCTGAAAGCAATCATACCAAGTCATTTGATTCATCAACTTTTAATAAATTGCTTGTGAAAGTGGGATGAGGATCTTCTTTACTACTAAAGTTTATTTATTTTAAATCCTTGATAGTTTATTTAAATTCTCCTTTAAGTTAGGGGGGTACATCCCTAACATGAAGCTCATTTGGTTCATATGATACTTCTAAACAAAGTTTGTTAAGATTTTTAACATCTTTTGCAAAAAAAGTCATTAAACTCTAGATCAAAAGTGATAACCTAATAGCATTTTTTATCATTCTTTGATCCATTGTTTCAATTCTAATTCTTGACCTTAATTTTAGCTTGATGTAGTTTATGTTCCATAAGTTTTCAAGACATTATGATTTACCTCTAGTCAAGCTGATAGTTAAGCCTCACTCAATTATATTTTTAAAACCAGGGGGTACAAATCAAAAGGCAACTTTACTATTTAATATATATAAGGATCTTGAATATTTACATAATTATTAGCATTCTTATTTGTAGAATATATAAATATAGTAGTTTTGGAATCACTAGAAAGAATAGGTGACACCTTAACTACAAACTTGCCGATATTGTTCATGATAAAGGCGTTAGAGCTATGGCTCTCACATATTTCTTTAGCATGTGATAAGTATATGTATCTCAGTCATACACAACATCTTCCTATATATATATTTTTTGTTATTGTCAACTTCCAGGAAATATTTAAACATTGGCCTTTTATTTGTATTTTATAATTCCTACTTGTTTTAGTCAAATGCAAAAGATTTTCCCTCTGAACTGGATTTCAAATCAATGTGTATTGTAGGCTTTGGTTTTGACATGTACTCTTCTTTATAATATATTCATTTATGACTTTGTCCTCCCCGACCTTCTCCTCTAGCTTGTTTAGCAACTCAACAATCTCATTGTGAAGGTGGAGCATGATGCCAATGGACATTTTTCTTAAGGGAAGGGAAATTTTTACTATATTTTTCTTTCACTTTTTCTTTCTCTTTTGTTTTTCTTCACTTTTCCACACATTTATTTCCTCACTTTATGGCCATTTGGCTAATTTGAAAACTCTAAAAAGCCTATTTATTTTTAAGTCAAATAGTAAATAACATTCTCATATATTCGTACTTCATGGATTGAGAATAGTTGTAGATGTCCCTTAATACAATACTAGATATCCACTATAGGAAAAACGCCAAACACCGGCGGTTTGGAAGGCAAAACCGGCGGTTTTAAATTTTACCGGCGGTTTTTTAAACCGCCGGTATAATTGGCGTAGGAAAATTTTACCGGCGGCTTATTACCGGCGGTTCTGTTAGGCGGCGATTTTCCAGCGACATATGCCGCCGGTGACTACCGGATTTATGACCGGCGGTTCTCCAGCCGTTATGCCACCGGTTATATTACCAACAGCTAACCGGCGGTCACTTTACCGATGGTATGCCGGCGGTTAAAGAGGCAGTCGTGTGCTTGCTTAACCGCCGGCTAGCGTCGGTACACCGCCGGTTATTTTACCGACGGCGCCGGCGGTCAAGGCCGACGGTATTACCGGCGGCATACACCGCCGGATTTTCAATGGATAACTGCCGGAAGCCATCGGTAACTGCCGGTATAGTACCGGCGATTTAAGGGAATTACCAACGGCATAGCTTAAGCCGTCCGGTATCGTAGTTAGCCGCTGGAAACCTGTAGCACCTCAAAAAAAAATTGACAGCATTCCCTCTATTTGAGGGAGGTTCACCCTAAATTCTAAACCTGTAGAAATAGCAATAGATAATAAGATATTTTGGGCAACACGCCGCTATATTCATCCCAATTATATACATAAGCACAAATTAAATAAACAAGTTTACAATCAAACATTAAGAAGTTCTAAATAAGTTCATCAAACATAAAACAAGTTCACCAAGTTCTAAATTCAATAAGGTTACAATCACAAGTTCTAAATACAATCATCAAACATAAAAAAGATATAATCCTCAGCTGTATCCTCACTGTCTGGAGATGGCTGCTCCTCTTACTCCTTCTTCCTTTAATTTCAAACTCTATATGATTGCAGCTCTGCTTGCATTTTATTTTGAACTTTTCTCATTTCTTCAATCTCTCTAGATTGAACCCTTCTCATCTCTTCAATCTCCCTAGTCAGTGCTGCAACCCTCTCGCTTATAGATTCTTCAGCTCCACTTGGATCATAAAATGCAGAGGCGTATGAACTGCCCTAAATAGCATAAGCTTGTGAACCCATGCCATATACCCTCACCCTCTGTCTTCCACCAAAAACTTCTTACCATATTTGATACTCAGAAATATGGGCCGATCCAGAAGATGATCCCTCACTAGTGGACTGCCGACTTTCTCTAGCTCGTACAAAATCATCCTGCGAGTTACAATTAGTTTTATTAAAATAAATTTTTATTCAAAAACTCCAAAAAATTTTACTCACATGAGCCTTCTTAGACTTCTCATCAACCCAGTGATGGTCAGCTTGATATTGATGAGTTCTTATATGCAACTCCAATGGTGTTGGCTCCCGACTAGGGTGCTCTTTCTGAAAATTTGATGCTTAGTTATAATAACATCAATATATGTAATAAACTAATTCAAAATACTTACCAGTCGTCGCCTATGTTCCGTATGAGGTACAGATCCACCAGTATGAAGAGAGCTTCCTAAACCACCACAATTAGAGGCTCTATTCTGTTTATTCTGCTCTCTCATTTTTATAAACTCAGGGGTCGCCCAAGCACTACTCAAATCAGCCCAAACGCCCTCACCAATCCAATTAGGATGCTGCTCGGACTTTCTAATGTCCGTGAACATGTCCCTGAGACGCGTCGCTCCTCTCCTCTCAAAATTTGTTCTGATCCTCATGCTGTACTCAGGCAACCACCTAAATTCTTTCTATAAAAATTTAGGCAATACTAAAAAGATTAGTACAAATTAAATCACATATTTGAAATCATAACAAAAAAATATACCTGAAATTCTCCAAACCACATATCTCTAACCGGCTTTGGGATCTTCTTCCAGGATAAGTAAGGAGCATCATATTTATTCTTTATAATATCCCGGATCATATGTATAGGCGGCCTTGAAGGATTAAAGTTGCAGGTTAATTTTTTGGTCAATAACTTGTAATATATCAAAATACAAACAACTTAATTAATAACATAAACTGACTTACTTATCGCCCTCAGGCTCAATGTATTGATGCTTATCTGTTGCAGCTGCATGATCGCTAGCACCAACCTCTGGTGGTCTAGATGGTCCACCCTGTTCATGTTGCACTGGATAGGGGTAGTAATATGGGTAAGGGTAAGGAGGGTGGGGACCAGTGGAAGGACCAGCGGCCTGTGATGATGGTGGGAGGTAATATGGATAGAATGGAGTAGCATGTGTCTGATCTGGAGAGGGGAAGTGAGGACTCGTCGAGGGAGGAGGGTAGTGGCTAGGGAAGTATGGAGGTACAATAGGGGGTGGATCTAAATGTCCCTGACCCTGCTCACTCAGGGACAACTGCTGGCCCCTAGGTGGTGGTGGTGGTGTAGGTACATCAGTAGGTGGAACTAAAGGTCCCTCACCTTCATCAGGCTGTGTGGCTCTACTAACAGTAAACTTCTTCCGCCAGAAATTTGAGGTAAATGATTTACGAGGAGGATCATCGCCTTAAGCTATCTGCATTAAAAGAAATAATTAGTAAAGCATTATAATATATAAAAGTACAAATAAAAGAAGCAATTAATAAAAAAGTACAATTCGACAATTCTAAATATAACATAATACAAATACAAGAAGCAATTAAAAAAGTAGTTAATGAATTATAAAAATAAAGAATGCTAGAATACAAGTTGAAAATTAACATTTTCATTTCTTAGATTTCAAAAGTACTTTTTAAAATAGTACAAAAAAGTAAAATTCTACAATACTAAATTACAACAACTACTCAGAATCATCAAAACTATTTTCATTGCTCTCAAGGGTATCTTCACTTTCATCTTCATTCTCATCTTCACCTGAGCTAGTTGAACTATTCACGTCTTCTAACTCCATTTCAATACTAGAGGTTGTAGTTGGTATCTCCTCAATTTCAATAAGCCTACAACTTGACATATCATCCTCTTGATGTGCAGTTGCTACAATGTATTGTTGATCAATTATTCCCCGTGCTTTTGTTTTTGTGACAGCTAACCAATCTTGTTTGTCTCTACGACCACTGGGATATTTGCTGAAATAAACTTGAATAGCTTGACTTGCTAACACAAATAGATCAAACTTCCCGTATCTTCTACTATGTTTTACATCTACTAAACCATACGAAGGATGAATCCTTATGCCTCTATTTTGTACTGGATCATACCATTGACAGTTAAACAAGCATACAAAGTTCTCATCTTCGCCTGGGTACTCCAGGTCAAGAACCTCAATCAAAATATCGTAATAATCACACTCATCTTCTTCATGAGTGTTCCCTCTAGCACATACTCCACAATTTTCAGTCTTTCTTCCTTCACTCCACAACTTGGTATGAAATCTGAACTTATTCACATATATATTGGCCAAGCTCTTACTTTTCGCATTGGATCCCATGCTAGTGCTTGCAAACCTTTATCAAAACATTTGTTATCAGGATTTTATACCTAAAAGCATTTTCAAATATTAGTATTTTTTATAATAAATAATATCTAAATTTTTAAAATTGATGTGCTCACATATGATCTGAACCAAGTTAGAAATTCTTTTGCAACTGCTAGCTCAATATCCAACGAATCTGTCAAAGGCAAATTGCTTACGAAATACCTGGTGGCAAATAATACTTTAGTATTTTAAATTAATAAACATTACTCATTATTAACAATATGCAAGAACTTACTCTAAGATTGACTCAACTTCTTCACAGTTCAGTAGCACATACAAATTCGCTGTATTTATTTCTAAATCGTTAAGAAATCTTTCAACACATTTGCCACTAGACTTTCCTGGCCTTCTAAATACTGATAGTGCAGCATGTGATTGTTCTTCTACATTGAAGTCCATGTTACGACCAATCTTTGTTCTTGTACTACATATATGGGGCTCGAAGTAGTAGGAGCAAAAGTGAGTTGTTTCTTGAGACAAGTAGGCTTCACATATTGATCCTTTTGGTCATATTTTATTATTAACATATTTCTTCAACTTGTTCAAATATCTGTTAAACAATTACAATCAATAAGTAAATAAAATTACGTTATCACAACTTAATCAAAAATATTTGAGTCTTATTAAAAATCAAAACCCATTTACCTTCCGAAAGGATACATCGAATGATATTATACAGGTCCACCAACTCTAGCTTCATAAGGTAGATGTACTGGAAGATGTTCCATAGAATTAAAAAAACCAGGGGGAAATATCTTTTCTAACTTGCAGAGGATGAATGGTACGTTATCCTCATACCTCCGTAAAGCATCTTCGCTTAGTTTAGATGAACATAGGTCTTTGAAGAAATGCTAAGCTCAATCAACGAATTTGATATGTACTCGGGTAACATACATACTATGCTTGGAAGAAGAACCTCCATAATTATGTGACAATCATGACTTTTGAGTCCAAATAACCTTGCAATTTCATGTCAACACATCGGCTTATATTTGATCCATAGCCATCAGGCATTTTTAAACCTTTAAACCACTGACATATCGATCTTTTTTTCTCTAACGTGAAAGAGTAAGGAGCTTTAGGCTTCATTATTTACCGTCAATTTTTGTTACTACAAATGTTTTCACCGGCAATACTCTTTAATGTCCATCCTTACTTTGACATTATATTTACTCTTACTTTTAACATCCATAATTGTATTAAGAATATTGTCCAGAAAGTTCTTCTCAATGTGCATAACATCTAGATTATGCCTTATCAAATTAGTTCTCCAATATGGTAATGTCCATAAAATACTTTTCTTAATCCAATTATGTTCAACACCATAACCCGAAAATTTAGACTCTGATAGCATTGGAAAATCAATAATTGTTGGAATGTCAGAAAGTCTTTGTAAGACATCATCACCACTTAATCTGGTTGGAGGAGGCGACCGCTCAATTCTGTTTTTAACAAATGCTTCCTTATTTCTCCGAAACTGATGATTAGCAGGTAGAAACATACGATGACAATCAAACCAAGTATTTTTTCCTCCAAGTTTTAGTGTAAAAGCTTTGCTATTCTCCATGTAGTAAGGACATACTAATTTTCCTACTGTGCTTCAACCAGACAACATACCATAGGCTGGAAAATCACCAATGGTCCACAACAATGCAGCTCGAAAGAGAAAACTTTGTTTTGTTAACATGTCATATCTGAGCACTCCTTCTTCCCATAATAACTTGAGGTCATCAATTAATGGTTGCAAAAAACATCAATTTTTGCTTTCGGATTATGTGGTCCAGGTATTATAAGAGTTAAGAACATGTACGGAGTAGTCATACACATCTTTGGTGGAAGGTTGTATGGTTTTAATATAACTAGCCAACAAGAGTACGGTGTAGCTGTTTGACTATAGGGTGTAAAACCATCAGCACATAATCCCAATCTTATGTTGCGGGGCTCAGCAGCAAATGAAGCATGCACTTGATCAAAATGTTTCCACGCTTCAACATCTGATGGATGAGAAAGAACACCACTTTTTGCTATTTTCTCTTTATGCCATTTCATATGACCTGCTGAACTCATTGATGTATAGAGTCGCTGAAGTCTTGGAATGATTGGTAAATAAAATAAATGAGAATATGACATATCTTTCTTTGGACGACGTTGTTTTCCCGAATTTGGCTTAAACCGAGGAGCATTGCATGTGCGACAAATAACTTATGCTGCATCATCCTTGTAGTATAACATATATCCATTGATACAACAATCAATTTTTATAGCAGTGAGACCCAACTTGGATACTAATTTCTTTGTTCGGTACAAGTCTGAGGGAATTAAATTGCCTGCTGGATTAGTTTCTTTCATAAGACCAACAAAGTCATTAAAATAATCACGGAGAATATTATACTCAGTTTTAATACTTAGCATCCTCACTGCAATGGATAATTCCGAATGTACACTGCAACCATCCAAATTGACTTTTGAGCTGAATGTAATAACTCAAAGAATTTTTGTGTTTCTGCATTTGGTGGCTCTTTCACATTAGACCTTAAATTATGACCTGCTACATCAAAAATAAGGTCTTCATAGGGTCTACTCATTTGATCTTCATCAAATGTTTCATAAGCTGTAGATGAACTAGCATGAGCATCTCTGTGTGGCTCGTACTCGTCATATGATGTCCAAATCCAGTAGTTTGGAAGAAATCCCCTACGATATAAATCAAGCTTCACATCATCGGGCTTCAGGAATGCTAGATTTTATGCTTCGAACATGGACATCTAAACATTTTATCATATTGAAAGGAAGGCAGTTGAGATGCAACTTGAATGAAAGTTTCAACTCCCTCTATAAATTCAACTGTCAATCCTTTTCGACCGGCAACAATCTGTTATACATCCAATATCTCTCTTCTTGGATAGTCATTTGGACGTTGAAGCAAACGTCACCCTACATAGTTATCAAAATATTTATTAGAATGCATGCATGTGCAAACGTGTTATAATTTAGGTGGATGAGTGGATTTACTCATAGTTAAATTTTCAATGAAAATTGATCTCCAGAGCAAAAGGCATTACCCAAGAAAGTTGCTATATAATAGCTTGTGTGATCCCATAGGGCTACAAGCGGACCAAACTATCTTATGTGTGATCCCATAAGGCTACAAGCGGACCAAACTATCTTATTCACGCATCTATCTTATGTGTGATCACATAGGGCTACAAGCGGACCAAACTAACCATCTACATCAACTATCAACAACAACCACAATATCAGGATTTGATTATAATGGCTAATGTTTTCCCTAGGGCATGTATTAATGATTCTAGGTTTTATCCAATGGGGGTGGTAGGGGAGGTAGAAATAAATCTATTATCTGCATCTTGACAACACACACCGTCACATACTTCTCATTAATGTTTGTTTTATGTTTAATACTACAATTTGAAATTGTTAGGGGCATTAGGTTGTTCCTCGTCATAGGGTTAGAGTTTCAAAATCTTATGCCATATCTTTATTGTTCTACTTATCTATACTTGAGCTGCTTTATCTCTTCTGATAATGACTGTAATAATCTGCTAAATCATTGGATTTTACACATGCTTATCCAATGTTTCTTAATAAAATCTAGATCTCTTTGGAATGAGTTATTGTAAAGGGTGTATGTCATAGGGAGTTTTTTAATCAATGTTATTAATGTAATATTAAAGGTCTAACTTTCATTGTTGTGTCTTTACTTTTGGTTTTTCTGGTTCCTCTCCTTGCTTATACATATGAATTATATTTTATGGATCCAATATTTCTTTCTTTATAGTATTTGTAATCTTCCTGGTTGGTTGGATGGGGGGGGAGGGGTGGGGGGTTTCAATTACCATTGTTATCCGTCTGAGGTTAGAGGGGCTCTCTCCCTATTCTATTAATTTTCAGATGGAGGATCAAATATATGACATGGATTATTAACCTTATCGATATTGGTTTCTGGTGATAGGTTTATTGGCTTCATGGTCATTTATCGGAAAAAAATAAATAAAATTTTTAATTTTTTTAGGGCTTTATTTAATGGATTATTAGTTGAATGCTTTGAGTTTACCAATGTTATACATCTCCCCCCCCTAGTACCCTTCTGACCTTTCTACTTTCTTATTAAAAATCATAACCTAGGAGGGTCTGTTTTGCTCAATTTATGATTGTCAAAATACATGTGGCTTTTCGCGATTCATTTTACTGGATTTGGTTTCATGAACAATTGGCATGCCCCTTTACATTGTGACAATACTATTTCTGTATGAATAAAATTGTGGAATTATATTGTAAAACGGATTCAAGTTTATTTTAAATTGGTTAGAATCATAATATTTTTTAAGAATATTTTGGAAACATTTTTAATTATTGAAAGATAAGTGACTTCTTTAGAAGAATCAATAGTATTTTGTTTCACGTGGAGTCTAAATTTCTCTCTTTTGATGTGCAGGATAAAGATGGCTACCTCTTTAAAATTACAAGCTCTAAAAGGAATGTTTTGGGAAATATAAAGCGGATTCAAACAATTGGTCTATGGTTTATATAATATGAAATATTTCATGCTTGGTTAGGAGGACATGCATCTATTAATTGCATTCATAATATTAATCGTACTCTATTGGTTATGTTACTGAGGATGCCGTTGAAATTGCAAAGATTGGGATGTGTTACATTTTTAGAGTCAATCTTAATAATAACTTTCATCTTGTTCTGTATTATAATCTAATATTATTCCCTTGGAATTTTCTGATGATTAATATTCTTCTTGTCTAAACTCCTCTTTTTGAGGAGTGTAGTAAAGATCATTATATTTTTGCTATGATTTATGCAGTCGGTTGCTTAGTCCTGATGGATTGAGGCTAGAGTGTTTTCATAATACTTGGCATTATGAGTGAATGATCTTTTAATGTTTTATACAGATTTTTTTTGGTAATGCTTCCTAATTTCTTTTACCCATGCTCTTTATTGTGTTGATTCTAAGAATATTTCTAGCACTACTTGCAATGTTTTAGAGGCCCATATGTTTGGCATAATTCTTTTATAAAGCGATCTCAAACATTTTTGTGATATTGTTTATCATCTATTTTTCCTATAAATTTTTTCCCTTTTAAATAGATTTTTTTAAGGGCTTGTATTTTTGTAATAACACCCTTTTAGCTCAAACTTTTTTGTCAAGATTTTGTATTAAAACTAGATGGTGGCAAATATGATTTTGAAACTTAACATTACCGGCTTACGAGTTAATATTGTTTGGAATTTCATTTAAATATTTTGAGTTATTTGTGTTTTGATTTGAATATTAACAATAGATTTAAGCGTTACTTATTGAAAATGTCCATCTATTTTTTCCGATCATTATTAATGGTATGGCAATATTTTTTTTAGGGCTCCTTCATGGGTTTAGACAGGTGATCCCTTTCTTCGGCTTATTCATATCTTGCAGCTGAGTCTTTCTAAAGATTCTTGTAACTGATCTTATTTAAAAGGTTCCTAGTCTATTTAGAACATTTAGGGTGGGCATTCACATTTCTTCTATTTAGGCTTTTTGTAAATTTTATATTTTTTGAATGCCTCTATGAAAATGGATTCATGGCTTTTAAATTATCATTATACATTTTTGAATTGTTAGTGGATCTTAGTTTTTAATAAAATACAAATGTGTTTTTATCACTATAAGAATGTTTCTTTCAAGTGTATTGGAAGGCAATTAAGAACCACCTTATCGGTTTTAGCCAAAGGTTTGCTTTGCACTTAATAGTATCTTGGTGTTCCTCTTTACAAGGATAGGAAAGATTTCTTCTCTTTTTTGTTTAAATTTCGGTTGTGCAAAACTAAGCTTTTGTCTTGGGAATCATAATTTTTTGAGATTTTGGAGGTAGGTTACTCTTATTTAAAAGTGTTCTTTGTGATCACCATGTTATATTTTCAAAACTATGTTTCCCTCTTAGCGTATGGTAACAGGATTGGATGGTTTTACAATAAGTTTTTTGAGGAAGAGGGCTAGTACAAATTTTAAAATTCATTGTCCTCTTGGGATAAATCTTATGGTACCTGGTTGAAGGGGTTTGGGTTGTAAGTCTTTAAGAAGGATCCAGCTTATTCATTTTTCTTTTAAATTTATGGTTAATTTTTGTCTAATTTGAGCCTTACGCTAATTTCATGAATGTAAGTATAGTGCCGGGGGGGTGGGAGGACATACCTCCATGGCTATTTTAGACTAAAGGCAATTCTAAAGCTTTGCATCGACTTTGCAAAGTGTATATGGATGGTTGTAGCCATTATTAATTGGAGGGCCTCGGTAGTGAGTAATATCTTCCTTCTAGGCTGGTGTCGTCTGTTCGGGGGCCAGTTCTATTGATTCTATTTTGAATACTTTTCCATTTCTTAGTTAAGGTTATAGCTTTTTTTTTTAAGAAAAATAGGGTTGGATTGTTGAATTAAACTCTATAGTTTGGTTCATAATTTATTATCAGGAAAATCTTATAGAAACCTTTTTAAACATTTCATTCTCTCGTGTTCTGCTTTGTGCCTTATCCAATATATGGTAACTTTAGATTAAAGGATGACTTGGCATTCTTTTAGAGCTATAGCAAGAGCCTCCAAGTTTTTCAGGATGATTTGGCAATAAAGTTATCCTTTCTACTATCTTTATTTTATTTGGTGTTTTTTACATAAGTATCTATATATGATGATAAACTGGATTAAACATGGCTTTACTTCCTTCTACATGCAATGTTAATTTTATTATGGATAATTATGCTGAAGTGTTGGTTTCATGCTCCTCTTGCACTATTAAAGTTTGGACTTACTTTGATGAATTTGCATTTAAATTGTTTTAATGCTAAGGCTTCTATTTATCTATTTCTTAACAGTTGGTATTGTTATTCATCAAATGTCATTATTAGGAACGTGTTTTCCTCTCTCATTCTCTAGTTTTTTTATGGTTGGATAGAATAATTCCTTATTCAACTGAAAGTGGCCATGAATTCATGAATAGAATTATTCAGAAAGTGAAAGATATAGATTGTGGCCTTTATTCATGCTAAGTTACTTTTGGCTAAGAATTGTCTAAAACTTTATTTTTGTATGGTTGAATTTGGTATTAAGTGGAGGGTCGGGCCGGTATTTCCTATGGCACTAAAATGTATCTCTTTGGCTTGATTACCTTGCCTTTTTTTCTTTAAATCTTAACATCGGATGCGATTAATGTTTTCTATGGGTGGGTTGTGGTGGGATAATCATGAGATGCTATGTATAAAGGCTATTTTGGCGATTTGCGGGTGGTCCTTTACTCAACTATAATGTTTAATGTGATGTCACTTTGCCCTATCCTGTATTGGTTTTAATAATTATGGTTCTCTCAAGATTCAATGAAATTATTGTTGAGGTTGGCTCTACATTTTTTGCATAGGTTTCTATTCGTGAGGAATGGGAAAAAGTTATTGTGTTATGCAGCCATGTTTTACCTTAGGAGGAGTTCATTAAGCATGGCTTGTGCTCATTGCTTAATTGCTCTAAATCTATTATTAAATCCAGGTGGAATAGGTAATGCCTGTGCCCATGACATTTCCAAGTGTGGATTGTGATTTGACCCGGGACTGTCCTGGGTAGTTTTCCACATTTTATCGCCTTTCATATTGAGTCTTTTAAAACTGGATGAAGGTTAGTTTTTGTATGTTATTCCTTAATTCATTGTTTTGGTTATTATTGGTTGGTGTCTTATTTTAATTATTTCTTTATTTGCATCTTGGGTTAGTTCATGGTTAACTGGAGGGTTGGTTTTTATGTAATTCTTTTAGATGATTATTATGCCCTTTTTGGTTGATTTGGTTCTTTCGATTTTCGCATCCTATTTCCTTATTCGGGGATATAGGTGTTGGCTGTGGTTGGTCTATGTTGGTTTGGCCGGTTGGGGGGGTTTTGCTGGCTGTGCTGTCTTGGCGATTTATTAATCTGGTTATTCTAGGGTTTTTTGTTCTTGATTTTGGTCATTTTGGTTGTGTCTTGCAGTGGTCTTATGGCTATTAGCTAAATGGTTTGAGGTGTAATTCTCGAGGGTGATTGCTGTATTGGTGTTTCCCTTGATTATTTATGTCACGCATAGGTATTGTAGCTGCATTGTTTAGATTTGTGTTCTTCACCAAGTGTGGTTCTTTGATCTTTCCGTTTCATCAGGTTCTTTGGTTTATTCCTTTGGGGGTGGGTTTTCTGTTCCTAAAGATCATTTCTGTTGGACAATTTACATGCCTTTAATTTGGCTGCAAAGCCAATTGGGTTGGTTGAGCTTACAAAATTGTTGTTAACTACTCTGCTAAGTTGAATATTATGTGTTTTCTTTTGTGGTTTCGGATATGGTGCCTTGCTAGACTGATACATTAGTTATTTGGGTGGTTAATGGGTTCCATTCTATAGATGCTATTTTTTATAATGTATGTTATTACTTTCGGATATTGTTATTGCTCTTTTTTTACCTACATTGTGAAGAGGTCTTAGTGCAGGGTGATCGAAATGGCTGATGTTTGGAGGAGATGTGCTTAGATGCTGTTGGTGTTTTTTTGCATCTCTATTATGTTTTGGGTCTCGCATTTTGTACACAATAAGATGTACCTCAGGTCTCCTTTACTTCTAGTTTTGTAAGGAGACATCTAGAGCTCGTTAGGTTTTTTTTTTTCTTTTTAATTTTCGTAAGCTCTTATGACAGTAGTGGAGATTGTGTTTCTTTTAAGGCGACCAAGTATTCGTTTTCTTTTTATATTAACGCCTAAGTCTTCACCATGGGTTTACCCTAAAAAAAAGTGTATGGACGGGTTTGAAGTGCTGAAGGGGATTTAGATGAGACATTTCATGGCCATTATACTAATATTATAATCAAGCACTTTTAGATGAATTTTGACTTTTGGATACTCTAAGCAGAATTTGATTGAATTTTATTAAATGATGTTTGGGAATTAATTGGAAAGGCTAAGGATCAAAGTGTTGTTGGAAACTACGTGGATGTTCAAAATAGAATGTAATGATTAGGAGGTTTGTAAGTTTTTAGAAGCAGGCAATGATTGTGGGCTAAGGCGGTATAAATCAAATACCATATAATTGATTTTGAGAAACTTTTTGCCCTATGACCTGACTTGAAAGCGTTAAGGGTATTACTAGCATTGAGCCCATTTAAAGATTTTAAAATATATTTTAATAGGTTGTTAATTAAAACCGTTTCATTAATTGGGGTGTTATATTGAGGATGTTTATTGTTGAGCTTACCGTCCAGGTTTTAAAATTGAAAATCTCTTATATTCACTGTGGTCTTAAATTGAAAAGGGTATTTTGCTATGTAACTAAATAATGGGTAACCTTGGACTTGGTATGAGTGCGTTGTTATTAAACACTTTTCTTAATAGAAACGATCATTTTGTTAAAGTGAAGTTATGGACATCTACTCATCTTCTTAAAAAGGGTAGAAATTGACATACTATATTCAAATTATGTGATGATTATCTTATTTTGGATCCTAACGATTAAAGTAATCGTTGTGATAATTTTTAGAAAATAATTAGTAAATTTAAAAATAAGTCTTGTGGGAGTGACATTGTTATTTTTTTAGTTTTGGCATAAAAATAAATTAAGGAATGATATTTTCTTAGGCAATCCAAAAAAGTTATAATTATAGAGACATCCTCAAGAAATTATATGAAGGTTCGTTGGGTTTGTTAAGCCTCTTATTGAACTAGCCATGAGGCTACCCGAGAGGGGGGGGGTGGGGGGGGTGGGGGTTGAATTTATAGTTTTTAAAAATCTTAAACAAAAAAGATGCTTTTTTGAGTATATTTTAAACCTTAAATCATACAATACCCCATAAGAAAATAAATTGTGAAAAATTTAAATTGTGAATATGTTATAAGAATGAGCACACCTAATTTTATAGTGGTCTCGGTCAAACTTGACCTTGGTCAACTCCCTGGGGATCCCTCTCCTCAAGTATTTGCACTAAACTTAGTGACTCTCCTTTTGTTCCATAATATGCAGGAAGCTTATACAAAACTCTCTTTCGACCGACCCCTGTCCCGAGGCAGAAAATCGACTCCTTTTGCTTTCTCTGATAGCAGGCAAAGACATGACTTTATTTCTTCCATCTTGAAGCAGGCAGAGAACCTTCAATGATTATTGACGAGAAGACCTCCCTATGAGCCTCCAAGGAACCAGGGATTGATGATTGACATGAAGATGACCGGAATCCTTGTTGGAACAACCTTTGTGAACCCTTACAAAAACTCCGCCTCACAAGATCCTCTCTGTTCTCTCCCAAGCTCTCCACTACTCCTCCCTTAGCTCTCTCAGTCAGTGATAGTTAGAAAAAGACCACTTCTTGAATAATAATGCAGATCTTATATAAAAGGGCTTTAAAATTTGCTAATTTTTTCAACTACCCGTCAAAGGATCGTCTTGGACAAGCTATAAATCATCTGCACAATCAGTACATGTTCAGATCATTCGTTCCCGGACTATCTTGGGGGGGGGGGGCCTTAGACTATTAGAGATATATATTTTGTTCTGATCATCTGATAATGCATACATTATCTTTCAATTAATTCAAAATTTTAAATATCATCCAGAACTCATTCTATTTGGTTTAGACTTTATATGTTAAATGTGAAAAAATAACTTATCATCCAGGTTGTTTCTTGGATCATCGTGCACATTATTTCAAAATATTAAATTATCATCATCATATCGTTTTGTTTGTCCAGGACGACTCAGAATGAAACTAGGTTTTTTTAACTGATATCATACGATGACTATATGCGTCGTCTAAGTGATATGGAACATCAATTCAATATTAATTACTATCTTCTTATATCATCAGTACTAAATTTAGGCATAAATTATAATGAAATTCCAGGATGGTATGGGATAATCCTGTATGATGTCTAAAAATAATACATGCTATAAAGAATGGCGGATGATATCTTTATGATTTAAGCCTATCATCAGGATGAATATTAACTTTGCGCTAAGAGACAATTTGCTTAAAATTCAGTTGTTCTTAATAAGGATACCTAATTAGGATTTATATTGTTACTAATATCTTCTTGGAGGATTTTGGATATCTTCAATGTTTCCATTATGATCAAAACTAGAAAAAAACTATTATGCCTTACAAAATTTCTCCCCCTGGTGTCTCATGTTCAGAGGATTATATTAGTACTCAAGATTCCACATTATTATATTTAACTCAGAAATAGATAAAATATTATTTGATTTACACTTTACAAACTGCTACTCAGGCATAATGTATTACATAGAATCTTGACGCTAGGCTTGATTTACCAATTGACCTTGTGGGGAGACTTGAAATGTTAGTGGCAGGGCAATATTAGAGAAACAAAAAGTGCCAAGAAATGTTATTATCATTAAATTTAATCACTTATTCTAATTTATTAATTAATATGAAATTGATAATGTCTAACCAGTGAGTTCTTTAGTGCGGTTATGATAAGGAGTCTTAGGAAATTCTGTTGATTAAAAAAAAACTTAAGGAATAATTTGATCTTTGGTTAACATGACTGCTAAGGTCTAGATATCATTATTTAGTATTATTTGTTGCTGCATGATTTTAAGGTTGATCTAAAGGATATAACATATGAACTGCTATTAGGGAATTCTAAGATATCTTTTGGGAACTCGCAAAACATGGAATTTTGGTGTTCAAGCCATCGTCCTTCTTTTGAATTACTCATTAGAGATTTCTATTTCAAAATTTATAGGATGTTAGGATTTATCAAAAAAAATATTTATGATAACTTATCAATTCAATGGAAACTCTTTTAGTTTGTTGGTTAGAGAAATAGAATTTAGTGCCCTTTCTACTGATGTAGAATATATTTTCCTTATGGTAGTTTTGTGGTTAGTTCTTTGGTTTAAAATGAATTATATTCATTTAGGATTTTTCCAATCTGCACTCATTCAATTTTTTTTTTATGATATCAAGTGTCATATGGCATATCAAAGAATCCTATTAATTATTCTAGAATCTACAGTTTTAGAGATAGAGACATTACTTCATTAGATCACTGTGGCTAAAGGGATAAATGATTATATAGCTTATCTGCTACTGCGAACCTAACTTGCATATTTTATAAAGCTAGTGCCTTTGAAATCATTTTGCATCTTAAGAACAAATGATTTGTTATTCATACTTAAATGCTTAAAATTGATTTCTATAAATGTTATTTGAGTGTATTGATGTGAGTTTTTTTATTTTCTTTTTTTGATTTATTAACTTTTTGTTATTTGTTGTGTTTTAGTTTTTTATTAGTTTGTGTTTATTTCTTTCTTTATTGTTTTGTGATGTTTTTAAGGTTTTGTTTTTCATTTGTTGCCCATAATATGAGATTTGAGGTGATTGGTTTTTGAAAAGAGTTTTGTTTCGATGTCTTAGTTAATTACTTTTTCTTTCGTAATTGTTACAAACTTTTTCGTATATTGACTGGAAATGTTTACATGTTGCGTGTACATATTATGTTCTTCGAGTATGGCTTTGATGCTAAGACTATAGGTTTTTCAATTGCGAGCATATCTTATATGTACGATGGTCGTAGCTTATTGTAAACAATCAGGCATGTTCCATATAGTAAATTGGTGATGTCGACGATTTTCCTCATATTGTTTAGTTATTTTGTCTGTGCAATCGTACTAGACAAACAATTGTATATAATCGTATATCAATCATGATGTCAGTTTTCATTCGATGGAACTGTAGACCTAAATGCCATATACTGTCATTATTTTTTAAATTGTCCTAGATAATTATGGTGTTCAATCTGTACGATCGAAGTGGTCAATAAAGCCTGATTGAAAGGATTCTCGTGAATTGCAGTTCATTGAAATATTCTATTGTCATTTTTTGGCTTTATTTCCATTTGTATGTACAAAAAATTTTCGTCCCGTATGATATTATTTTTGTAAGTACGATGATATGTCTTTTAATTAAATTGTAAAGGTATTTGATGGTTTTGATTCACAATCATTCATTAATCTAAATCAACTTCATACGAGTCCCATACTTTAGGAATGGCTAGCAGCCAGCAACGTGAGCACACCTCTAAGGGGCTATCTTTCTCATTTGGGTTGGCACTAATGAGAATTTTTCTTTCTAAGGGACAATAAGCTAAGCTTATGTACATTTTGTTGGAATCTAATATCACCCCCTTCTATATTTTAACAAGAAGATATAAACTTCTTGGTTTTGCCATTTGCGCATCTCAAATCTATTTCTGTTATCCTTATATCGGATCTATGTATATCATCCAAAAACCTTTCCAATTTTCCCTTTACAATTAGAAGGGAATAGTGGACACACGTAGGTTGTCTTCGTTATGTACCTTATAGTAGTGAGTTAAAAATAATTAAATGGAGATTTTAGGATACTTCCTTCGCCTTAAGACTCATGCATATTAGGGCACACACCATGACATCTATATGGATCTTATTTTGAATTAGTTACTGAATACTAAAATCCTATACATCTTTGAGGCTGGTGGCCATACCGTAAACATCTATTACTGGGTGTATACCTTATTCATGCATTGCTTGAATCATCTACTTATGTCTTGAGAACTATTATTACCACAAGTTGGTGATCGTATCAATCTGCACTCCTCTTTTTGGTCTCACTATCACAATATCTTGATCACGATAAATTCTTTATTTCATGAATTCCCAAACTAATCATGGATAAATCTTCATAAACTTTCGGATTTTTGGTTCCTACACAATATGAGAAATAAAAATGTGGCCTTAAGGGGGACACTTAGTCATACATTTTAGACAAAGAAGTACACTTAATCCATCCTAGACCCTCCAACATTAGCTTACTATTTACCTTTACGAGCATGTTCCTTTTTATGACTTTTTAGTCATGATCAAGATGTATCTTGGGGAGAGATGAATCGAGGGAGAAGAAGGAGCACCGGTTCCAGCCACTGACATAGATCTTATACTTGGAGTGATAAAATTTTTTTATCAAGAAATGGATACGCCATTCGTGATACGACTACCAAACTCATTTTATGTATATTGATTTGATTAAATAAATGAGATCTCAACTAGCAGGATATCTATGGTACAATGAAGAAATGGGCTGGATTATAAGAGATGATTAAATTTCCAACAACACTGCAGTAGCATATGATAAATATGCTACTTTATGATGTTTCATACTCAGCACTCCGATCAGTAAACCTTGGCTCTGAATTTGTTCAGTTGTTACTTCTTGATTATATTTGTTAGATTTGGTAATTGTTTTTGAAATGTTTTTTGAGCTTTGATATATGTGTTTCTTATATTTTTAGTAAGTGTTTTTTTTGTAAGTATTCAAAATATTCAATGGAATGATGTTTTTGACTGTTGTGTCATAGTCTTCTTGAATTATTTTTTAGGTTTTTAAAGGATCAAATTATGCGTAATGATCTCTAGAATGATAGTTTTCAATTTACTTGTGCTCTACAACTTAATTTTAAAAAAAAAATTTTTTAAGTTCTCAAAAATTTAAATTAATTATGATTAAGTGTAGATTAGTAAGATCATCTTCATGTGTTTATTATAAACCAAATTATTATATAATTATTGTTGTTGCAAAAATAGAATGTCTATAATTTTATTATTTATTTCCTTTTCAATGTGATTTTTTTGTTAATTATTATATTTTGTGTTACAGATTTGTTGATACTAGAAAGAACCAAAATGTAAAAAGATGCACAAAGCATGCCAGAATTGAAATGGATGACACAAAGATGTATAATAAATTTAAAAAGTATGCGAAAGTGTAAGAGGCACAAAATTAGCAATAAATTCAAAAGATAGCACACAAAGTGCTCTAAAAATTGAAAAAGATGGGCAATGTAGCCAACCTGAAATTTCATATGTTCTTTTCCTTATCTTTATCTCATTTCATATCAAATTCATATTAATCTGCAATAATCTTTCTATATTTAATTAGAAACTAATTTATTCGTATTTCATCATTTTTTGCAATAATAATTTTTATTTTGAATAAGTCTGAATAATACATTGAACAGTGTTTGGTTGACTTTTTCTATATCTTATTATATTCTTTGATTAAAAATTTAATATTTTTTTTTGCATTAGGACATTAAATTTTGTTATTTGCTAATATTTAAAATTGTTTGTTCTCATCAATCTATTTTGATTTATCCATAAAAACTTATCTTTGTAAGATGTTCTTCCCTTTTGTTATTTATCAAAATGGGGAGTCTTTAGTTGATTTATTTGTGGTATTATTGTTTGATGTTGTATTTTGATTATTTTGTTGTGTGATTTTTTTTGGGTTGTGTGATTTTTTGTATTGTGTGGTGTTGTGTTTTTGTTGTGTATGTTTTTTTACTTGTATTTTTTTTTCTATTTGTTCTTGTGGTTTTGATTTTTATTAGAATCCCTTTTTTTTAACAATAGTCGACATTATTTGAAGGGGAGCTTAGGTGAAATATTGCTTTAGATGTTTGTATAACTGAAATAATAAATATTTTGCCACTAAAAAAGGGAAGATTATTGCACTTAAGTTTATAAAACTATAGTTCTATATCATGTGAGTTTTTGATGATCCTAAATTATTATTGAATTATGATTACTATTCTCACTTACATATATTAGAAAACAAAATGTGTATTGTTGGGTGTACTTATATTTCAGGAAAATCAATACTCTTGACTGCCCGTGAGTTCAAGAAAAACATTAGATGTGGGCTTATTATAATTGAACTATGTTCTTTTTACTATGTTTTTGAGTTTTTATGATTAGTGGATTGTATTGGGTAACAATGCACACACACATCGGTGGGAGTGGAGTCAAAAACTTTATTTTTAATGCTTAATTTTTCCTTTCTACTATATGATTCCTGAATTTTTTGTAATAGTGATTAAGATTGGTTGTTCATCTATGAGTGTAAGTTATGTCAAAGCATGCCTTGGAATTTTCTCTTGCAATTATTTGTATTGTTCGATAATTGTACATACATTTTGTCCCTGAATGTACTCACCATAATTTTTGATTTGATCATTATTTAAGAAGTGTGATTCGTATGATTTGATGTTAAGGGGGGAGGGTACAAAGAGAGTGCATACCGTTCTCCCATTATAAAAGTATAATTTTTTAAATTGGGTTCATATTATTACAATGTTGGTTTCGTTTCTAGACGATGTTCCAGGTCGATTTATATATAAATATCGGATCGTCCATTGTATACAAATACCAAATATGTATATGATTAAAACATTATAATACCTGTATGATTATATTTTTTACTAATGATTCATAATATAGAAATGAGTTCGATACAAAAATCAGACTTGGACGAAACTATTTAGTTTTTGCACTATGTCATACTATGATGTTAGTTTTTTACTTATATGACTGATATAGAGCAAAATATTATGTTTTACATAATGATCAATACATAGTCTTTTTGAACTTTTGTACATATGAAGTATGATCAACTTACTGATCCAAGTTTGTACAACTTGAATTCTCGTTTTCTGGGATAGATTTTCTTTGTCGTTCTTATTACGAGTGTCCTAAAAAATGAATATAAAAGACTTCTTGGTTGTCAATTTGTTCTTTGGGAGCGAAAAAGAGAGTGTAGTTTGGTGAGAGTGTTTCGGGTTTATTTGTGAATGTTTGAGAGATCTATCAAGTGGATATTTTGTGAGAATGGGTTCACAAGGTTGCCTAAAAAGTGACGACTCTCATTGTGTATTCTTCAAATCTTTCTGCACTACTTCGTTAAAGCCTCTTAAGACGAAGATTCTTTGAGGAAGTATTATGTACTCTACCATGCTATCAGGCGGTGAGAAAGGACATTGATTACTCTGCCGTCATTAGAAAAGGAAGAGTGAGAATGGCGTGGTACATCTGCACATCACTACAAGGGTGGAATGGCATGGACGTTCATCTACGCATCACGGGTAGGGTGAGAAGGAGGTGGTTGTTGTAAAGCGCTTCTATCACTTGCTGTGGAGAAGAAAATAAGGAGAGTCACTAAATGATAAAGTGCAAAACTAATAAGGAGACTTCATGGATGTGGAATAGGTATAGTTAGTATCAAAGCACTAATAAAATTTTGGTGTTCATTATGCGCTTATACGTTTTTTACTGCTATTTTTATTGCTTTTGCACTGAGTTTTATTATGGTAATTTATTTTTGTTTATAAAATTTTATTAATGTACAAAAATCTTAAATCGGTTTTCTTAAATCAGAGTATTTATAATTACCATTATTGCCCCCTCTTGTTAGCCTTAAAGATAGTTGATTTTAGTTACAACTAAAACTAGTCAAACTTTCACTTGAGATTACATTGAAGTTGTAAATAATAGGATTAAAGGGTTATCCTGGGATGGAAACCTAAACTCATTAGGTTTTATATTGAGTAACGCTTTCACTATATATGAATGCTTTTTAGAGTTATAAACACTAATGAAATAAGGAGATCAATTCTTGATAAAGTAGTAAATTCCTAAACATCAGTAAATATAATTTCGAAATCAATTTCCATACAGTTATGCTAACTATCTTGGAAAGAGTATTAAGTTGAGTGAGGATCCAAGGGAGGGGTGGCATATCAAAAGTTTGGATTTTATTTGGAGGATCAATCATATACAACTAATATATTTTGTGAACCTAATAACAATTCTTTGATATACAATGAAGGCTGCATTTTAAAATATGTTTTCGGTCATAGTGATGTGTTGTTCAATAACTTGATTTATAAAAACTTAAGATGATCTTATTTTATAGATCTTGACACACAAAATCTTTTATACGGGACATTCCACCTTGGTTATGGATAACTCATTAAAAAATAGGGGTCATAGTTTGCTTGGTTAGGTTGCTAAAGCATTTATTATGGTCCAAATGGCATAAACTAATAGTTGAGATTCCTTAACAGTGTTATGGAATGCATTTATATTTTGCATCTTTAGGGGGCCATCCTAATTTTTTCTAATCTTAACATCCTCAATGATGGATGATAAAATGGGTACATTGATGTAATATTACACATGACTTTAGGGATAGATATGGGCGTACATACATTTATATGGGAGTTCCTTGATAAAAATATCTGAAGTAGTATGAATTCCTAACATTTGATAATTTTTTATTTTTGAACTAGAATGACATTAAAGAAACCCATAGGGGGTATCAACCTTTGGAATAACTCACAAGTTATTAAATACTTTTTTACTTTAAGTGGTCACTGATGTTTGCTTTGTAAGCTCCTTTATCGTAGGGGCATCAAGGGGTCTTATTTTTATGGGAGTTTACATATGGTTGAATTTTTAGTTTCGGGGATATACTAATTCTAAAGCTAATAACAGATATTTCTTAGCTTCTGTAAAGCAAGTATTATAAACTTGGAAAGCAATCATACCAAGGTATTTTGTTATCATCACTTTTATTAATAATTGCTTGGAAGTTGGGCATGAGGTCCTTCTTTATACTAAAGTTTAGTATTTTATAAATCTTGATGTTTTTTATATTTCCTTTAGTAGGGGGGGGTACATCCCTTAACTTGAAGCTCTATTGGTGTCATATGATATTCTTAATCAAGTTTGTTAGATTTGTTAACACTTTTGCAAAAAAATCAATTAAACTCTAGAATCAAAGTGATAAACTAATATGCTTTTTTTAGCATTCTATTTGATCATTGTTTTCAATCTTTAATTTCTTTGACCTTATTTTAGCCTTGATTAGTTTATGTTCTAGTTTTCTAAAGAATATGAGATTTACCTCTAGTCAGCTGATGTTATAGCATCACATCAATTATATTTTCTTAAAACCAGGGGGTTACAAATCAAAAAGGCAATTTACTATTCTATAAATATAAGGGTTTCTTGTGAATATTTTAAATATTATTATGCATTTCTGATTTGTAGAATATATTAACTATTATGTATGTTTTGCTAAAAATGCAATCTAGAAAGATAGGTTGACCACCTTAACTACAAAACTGTGCCGATATTGTTCATGATAAAGGCCTTTAGAGCTTTGACTCTCAATATATTCTTTAGCTGTGTAAGTATATGTAATCTCAGTCATACACAAACATCTTCTATATATATAGTTTGTTGTTATTTGTACAAACTTCCAGGAAATATTTAAACATTGGCCTTTTATTGTATTGTATTAATTCTACTTGTTTTAGTCAAATGACAAAAGTTTTCCACTCTGACAGGAATTTCAAATCAATGTGTATTGTGAGCTTTGGTTTTGACATGTAGCTTCTTCTTTTATAATATATTCATTATGACTTTGTCTCCCGTCGCTTCTCTCTTAGTGTTTATGCAACTAAACAATCTCATTGTTGAAGGTGGAGCATGATGCAATGGGACATTTTTTCTTAAGGGAAGGGAAAATGTTTACTATATTTTCTTTCCTTTTTCTTCTCTTTTGTTTTTCTTCACTTTTCCAACATTTTTGTCCTCATTTATGGCCATTTGGTAATTTGAAAACTCTAAAAAGCCTTTTTTATTTTTAAGTCAAATAGTAAATAAAATTCTCTATATTCGACTTCAGGGATTGAGAAGAGTTGTAGATGTCCCTTAATACAAATAATAGATATCCACTAAAGGGAAAAAACGCCAAAACACCGGCGGTTGTTTTGGAAGGGCAAAACAGGCGGTTTTAAATTTTTCCCGGCAGTTTGTAAATAACCTGCCGGTATACTTGGCGTAGGAAAATTTTAGGCGGTTTATTACCGGCGGTTCTGTTAGGCGGGCGATTTTCAAGCAGAATATGCCGCCGGTGACTAACGGATTTATGACGGCGGTTCTCCAGACGTTATGCCACGGTTATTGTAACCAACAGCTAAACTCGGCGGTCCTTACCGATGGTATATGCCGGCGGTTTTTAAAGAGGGCAGAGTCGTGTGCTTGCTTAATCCGCCGGTTAGACGTCAGGTCTTACAAGCGGTTATTTTACCGACGGGCCGCCTGGTGCGGTCAAGGCGACGGTATTACCGGCGGCTTACACCTCCGGATTTTCAGATGGATAACTGCCGGAACAAAGCATCGGTAAACTGCGGTTATAGTACCGGCGATTTAAGGGAATTACCAGGATTAGCTTAGCCGTCCCGGTATCGTAGGTTAGGCTGAGGAAATCCATTTGACATCAAAAAAATAATTGACATGCATTTCCCTTTTTTGGGGAGGTCACCTAAATTCTAAAACCTGTAGAAATGAATCATATGAGAATAAGTATTTGGGCTACACGCCGCTATTATTCATCCCAATTATTACATAGCCAAATTAATTAAACGTTTACTAATCTAACATTAAAGAAGTTCTAAATAAGTTAATCAAACATTAAAACAGTTCACCAAGTTCTAATTCTTTAGGTATACATATCATCAAGTTCTTAATACAATCTCAAACATAAAAGATGATTTTAATCTCAGCTGTTATCCTCACTGTCTGGAGACGGCTGCTCTTCTTTACGACTACTTCCTTAATTCAAAACTCTATATGATTGCAGCTCTGCTTGCATCTTTATTTTGAACTTTTTCTATTTCTTCAATTCTTCTAGATTGTACCCTTCTAATTCTTCATTTCCCTAGTCAGTGCCTGACACCTTCGCTTATAGATTCTTCAGCTCCAACTTGGATCTTAAAATGACAGAGAGGCGTATGAACTGCCCATAAATAGCATTAAGCTTGTGACTCCATGCCATATACCCTCCCATCTGTTTCCACCAAAAACTTCTTTCCATTTGATACTAGTAAATTATGGGCCGATTTCCAGAAGATGATCCTCAATGTGGATCTGCCGACTTTCTACTCGCTGTACCAAAAATCATCCTGCAGAGTTACAATTAGTTTATTAAAAATAGTTTTTATTCAAAAACCCAAAAAATTTTACCACATGAGCCTTCTTAGATTATCATCAATCAACCAGTGATGGTCAGCTTGATTATTGATGAGTTCTTATATGCAACTCCAATGGTGTTGGCTCCCTCGATAGGGTGCTCTTTCTGGAAAATTTGATGCTTAGTTATTAATAACTTCAATATATGTTAATAATATTCAAAATACCTTACAGTCGTCGCCTATGTTCCTATGAGGTACAGATCCACCGTATGAAGAGATGCTTCCTTAATACCACCACAATTAGAGGCTCTATTCATGTTTATTCCTGACTCTCTCATTTTTATAAACTCAGGGGTCGCCCAAGCACTACTCTCAAGTTCAGCCCAAACGCCCTCACCAATCATATTACGGATGATGCTCGGATTTCTATGTCCGTTGAACATGTCCTGAGAACGCGTCGCTCCTCTCCTCTCAAAATTTGGTTCTGCTATCCTCAATGCTGTACTCAGGCAACCACCTAAATTCTTTCTATAAAAATTTAGGCAAATACTAAAAGATTAGTACAAATTAAATAAATATTGAAATCAATAACAAAAAAAATTATACCTGAAATTATCCAAACCACATATCTTAACCGGCTTTGGGATCTTCTTCCAGGAATAAGTCAGGAGATTCATATTTATTCTCTTTAATATCCGGAATCATATGTATAGGCGGCCCTTGAAGGATAAAGTTGCAGGTTTAATTTTTTGGTCAATAACTTGTATATATCAAAATACAACAACTTAATTATAATACATAAATACTTGACTGGTCAATTATCGAGCTATTGTTGATGCTAAAAAAGTGAAAAAAAAAAAAAAAAGCTGCATGATCGCTAGCACCAACTTGGTGACCGTCTAGGATGGTCCACCCTGTTCATGTTGCACTTGGATAGGGGTAGTATTATGGGTTAAGGGTAAGGAGGCGTAGGGGACAAGTGGAGGATCCCAGCTGGCCTGTGATGATGCGTGGGAGGTATATGGATAGATAGAATGGATAGTAGCATGTTGTTGATACTGGGAGAGGGGAAGGTGAGGACTGTCGAGGGCAGGAGGGTAGTGGCTAGGGAAGTATGGAGGTACATACGGGGTGGACTATATATGTCCCTGTACCCTGCTCACCATGGGACAACTGACTGGCCCTAGGGGTAGGTGGTGGTTGTAGGTATTCGTACTGTGGAACTAAAGGTCCCTCACCTTCATCAGGCTTGTGGCTCTATAACAGTAAACTTCTTCGCCAGAATTTGAGGTAAATGATTTGAGTGGAGGATCATGTCCTTAAAAGCTATCTGCTTTAAAAAGAAATAATTAGTAAAGCATTATTATTATAAAAGTACAAATAAATGAAGCAATTAATAAAAAGTACAGATTCAGACAATTCTAAAATATAACATAATACATATACAAGAAGCCAATTTAAAAAGTGTTAATGAATTATAAAAATAATGAATGCTAGAAGAATAGTTGAAATTACATTTTCATTTCTAGTTTCAAATAGTACTTTTTAAATTATAGTACAAAAAAGTAAAATTTACATTTACTAAATTACAACAATCTCAGAATCATCAATAAAGACTCGTGTTTCATTGCTCTCAAGGAGGTATCTTCACTTAGATACTTATTTCTCATCTTTCCTGAGCATAGTGAGTAACTTTCACGTCTGTCTAACTCCTTTTCAATACTTAGAGGTTGTAGTTTGTGTATCTCCTCAATTTCCTATCTAAGCAACTACAGAATTGACATATCATCTTTGAGTGCGTGTTGCATACAATGTATTGTTGATCAAATTATTCCCGTGCTTTTGCTTTTTGTGGACAGGCTAATCCAATCTTGTTTTGTCTCATACGACCACTGGGATTTTTGCTGAATAATAAACTGAATAGTTGACTTGGCTAACACAAATTAGATCAAAACTTTCGTCTTCCTGTCACTATGTTTTACATTTTACTAAAACCATTACGTAGGAGGAATCCTTATAGCCTTATTTTGTAACTGGATCATACCATTGACAGTTAAACAAGCATACAAAGTTCTCATCTTCGCCTGGGTTGACTCCAGGTCGAAGATACTACAATCAAATTATCGCTTAATCTCAATCTAGTGCTACAATTCTTGGTTGTAGTGTTATAGCATACCCAGCTACGCCACTACTCACACGCCACAATTTACAGTGCGTGTGTGCCTTCTTTTTGTCACTCAATTGGTATGGAAATCTGACTTATTCACATATATATTGGCAAGACTCTTTTCTTTCGCATTGGATCCATAGCTAGTGCTTGCAAAACCTTTATTCAAAACATTGTATTGCAGGGATTTATATTACCTAAAAATTGCATTTTCCAAATATTAGTATTTTTTATTAATAAATCTATATCTAAATTTTTAAAATTGCCCATGTGCTTACATATGATCGTGATCCAAGTTGAAATTCTTTTGCAACTGCTGTCTCAATCTAATTACACGAATCATGTCAAAGGCAAGCTTACGAAAAATACCTGGTGGCATAATAATAATTTAGTTATGTTAAATAATAATTAACATACTCATTATTAACAGATCATGCAATGAACGTTAACTCTAAGATTGACTCAAAACTTCGATCACAGATTCAGTATGCTCATCATAATTCGCTTGATTTTATTTCTATATCGTTAGAAAATTCTTTCAACACATTTCACTAGACTTTCCTGGCCTTCTAAATTTGTAGTGCAGCATGTGATTGTTCTTCTACATTGATGTCCATGTTACGGACCAATCTTTGTTCTTGTAATACATCATATGGAGGCTCGAAGTAGTAGGTAGCAAAAGTGAGTTTGTGTCTTGAGAACATAGTGGCTCAAATATTGATCCTTTTGGTATATTTATTATTAAACATATTTCTTTCAACTTGTTTCAAATTATCTGTTAACATTTACAATCAATAAGTAAATAAAATTACGTTATCACAACGTAATCAAAAAATATTTGATTCTTATTAAAAAATTCAAAACCCATTTACCTTCAGAAAGGATACATCGAATGATATTATACAGGTCCACCAACTCTAGCTTTCTAAGTAGATGTACTGGACACGATGTTCCATTGAATTTAAAAAACCAGGGGGGTAATTTTTTTCTAAACTTGCCAGAGGAGGGAATGGTACGTTATCTTTGTGCATCTTGCCCTTTGCTCGACATTGAGTCATTGGGAGACAAAGGGTAGATTTAGGTGTTAGTTCTTAGAGTATTGGTCCAAGATTTGCTCGAGTTGGCCTTTTTTGCTGGAGGAGCTTAGTTCTAGTTGCCGATTGAGCTGGAAAGTCTAATGGTTTTTTGGGAGGTCTGTGAGGTGGATTGCAAGCATTGGTTATGGCTAATTTGGAGAAGAAAATTTTTGGTCACTTAGGGTGCCCATTAGGCTTTCCAATGGCTGACCTTCGTCAAATCGTGAGTTTCCATGGCTAGGGTGAGGTTTCTAGAATGTGGGCTTTCTATTGGAAAAGGTTTGGCCCAAGAGTCAATGTTGTTTGAGCTTGGCCCATGTAAAAGTGTGTATAGGTCAAAATGGGTATTCTTGGATAACTTAATTAGCCATGGTCAACCAAGGTCAACAATGGCTTGCTAATTGGTCTAGGTGACTTCAACGAAGTAAATGGATATATTGGCAAGTCATTCCATGGATTGGAAGAGCTTGGCAATGAAATGAATGTGTATAATATAAAAGGCCATACATGGTTGACATGTTCAATCATGGTCATCAAGTAGGCTTGGTTGGGTTTAATGACATGTATGCAAGGGTTGGAATGCAAATCTAAGGATTGGGCATGCTTAGATATTTAAAATGAATACATTGAGCATTAAAGGGCATTTTAAGATTTTTTTTATGTTTACCTTGGTCAAAGGGTTTACCCAGATTTAGTTTAGGTTTAGAATTGTATAAACAGGTATTTGAGACATTTCACAAGAAATGGATATGTCCAAGATAGATGTGATTTTGGGTCATGCGACGACCGTGGGTGGATCAAACCCATACCAACAGGGCTATGGGGTGGTTAGTTTCCAGCTCAAAGTGTAGGAGATGTATATGATCATACGTATTCAATGATGGTTTATGTGTAAGGGTTAAGCGTATGGAATGGTTTGTTCCGAGGCGATTTTGTGGTGACTTATGGTTTTCTACTTCCTTCGTCGTTCTCCATCTTTTTTGTCTGATTTTTCTCCCATTCTCTAGATTTTTCACATCATCTTCTCTTTTTGTTATGTTTTCTTCCATATTTTTTTCGTTGGTTTTTTGTTTGAGTGCTTTGGTTCTTGCTTTGGGCTTGGGGTTTCGGGAGATGATGACGCCGTTGTCATCTTTCCCTCCTCCTGCTGTGGCTCCATTTGGTAAGTCCTATTCTTTCAAGGATGTCGTAGCGTGTTTGTCTTCTTCTTCCATTAAGCTTCCCTTTGTTCAGGCTTCTTTCAAAGGTTGTCCTACTTTGTTTCTTAAGGATTTTATCATTTATATTTTGGCTTCTCCTTTTATGCTCACTCTTGTTGGGAAGTTCATGCTAAAGCGTCCTAACCTAGATGTCATCCGTAAGTTCTTTTATAATCTGAAACTGTCCGGATAATTTCAAGTTAGTTGTTGGATTCCAGGCATATAGCGATTCAATTGAACAATGATTTGGACTATAGCCATATTTTCATTAGGAGGTCCTATTATATCCAGGGTTGTCAAATGAGATTTCTTAATTGGTCTCATATTTTTGATGTACAAGAAGAATCTCCCATAACCCCTGTATGGATTTATTTTCTTAAACTTTGATTGCATTTTTTGAATTCTCCAATATTATTTGGCTTGGATTCTATTTTTGGGAGACCTTTGCAAGATGATCAAGCTACAACATCCATTATGAGGTCGTCTGAAGCTCATGTGCTTATGGAACTGGACATATGAAAGAAACACCCAAATGAGGTTTGGATTGGTTCAGAACTAAATGGTTATTTTCAAAAGGTTGAATTAAAAAATTTACCTATTTTCTATTCTCATTATAAGATGCATGGGCATGGATTAACGGCTTGTTATAAACTACACCCCACCTCATAAGGTTCAGGATTCTGCTAAATCGATAATTAATAGTGAATTAATTTCTATAGAATTGGATATCTTTACTCATCATCCTATTGGTAATGTGGTAAATGTCTCTCAAGGAAAAGAGCCTTTGGTTGATTTAGTTATGTTGGATTCTATTCAGGAAGAACCGATTCCTAGTATTATTGATGAGTTGATTAGAAGGTAGGAAGTCAATCATAATTTTAACTTTTCTCTTCCTATTGATTCTCATATTATGATTGACTCAAACACTGTTTTTGATAATTATAATGTTTCTATTTCTGCTGAACCTTTATGGAGGAGGGTTTGCCTAATAATATTATTGTTGATGAAGGAATTGTTCTACTCGAAGTTACTCTTTAGATCTAGAGATCTCTACCCATGCCGAGGTGGAGAAGATTAGTAGTGTATGATTAACAATGTTACTAATGTGGAGGAAGATGTCTTTTTTTGGGGAAGGTGAATTGCCTCTTTCTAGGGGGCTCCCAAGTTTGATCAATGTAAGTAAGCTACCCTTGAATTATCATTATTATAGAGATGCTTTTACTAATACTGAGGATATGAATATAATGGCTAAATGTTTTCCTAGGGATGATAATGATTCTAGTTTTACCAAGGGGCGTGGTAGGGGAGGTAGAAATAAATCTATTATTCTGCAATCTTGCACAACACCCGCTCACATACTTCTCATTAATGATTGTTTTTATGTTTAATACTATCATTTGAAATGTTAGGGGCATTGGTTGTTCCTCGTCTAGGGTTAGAGTTTAAAATTTATGCCATATCTTTAATGTTTCTCTACTTATCTTACTTGAGCTGCTTATCTCTTCTGATAAATTACTTAATACTGCTAAATCATTGGATTTTAAACATGCATTATCCAATGTATCTAATAAAATCTAGATCTTTTGGAAAGATTTTGTAAGGGTTGATGTCATTGGAGTTTTTACTCAAGTTATTCACTGTAATATTAAAAGGTCTAACTTACATTGTTGTGCTTCTTTTGTTTATTCTGGTTCCTCTTGCTATACTAGAAATATTTTATGGGATCAAATTATTCATTTTTATAGTATTTGTAATCTTCCCTGGTTGGTTGGTGGGGGGGGGGGGGGGGGGGATTTCAATACCATTGCTTATCCGTCTGAGGGTATAGGGGGCTCTCTCCCTATTTATAATTCAATGGAGGATTACAATAATATGACATGGATTATAACCTTATCGATATTGGTTTCTCTGGTGATAAGTTTACTTGGCATCATGGTCATTTATGGAAAATATTTTATAGGGCTTTATTTAATGATTATTAGTTGAATGCTTTTGAGTTTACCAATGTTCAACATCTTAGTACCCTTTCTGAACATTCTACTCTTCTTATTAAAATTAAACCTAGGAGGGATTTTTCTGCTCAATTTAGATTTCAAAACATGTGGCTTCTTCGCGATTCTTTTATGGATTTGGTTATGAACAATTGGCATGCCCCTTTACATCTGGACAATACTATTTCTGGTATGAAAAGATTGTGGATTAAATTGAAAAGGCTTAAGTTTATTTTAAATTGGTAGAATCATAATATTTTTAAGAATATTTTGGATAACATTTTAATTATTGAAGATAAAGTGACTTTTTAGAAGAATCAATGTATTTTAGTTCCATCGGAGACTAATTTCTCTCTTTTGAGTGAGGATAAAGATGGCCTCTTTAAATTACAAGCTCAAAAGGAAAGTTTTTGGAAATAAAAAGCGGCTATCAAACATATGGTCAAAGGTTATAATAATATGAAATATTTCCATGCTTTGGTTAGGAGGACATGCACTATTAATTGCATTCATAAATTAATCTACCTAATGGTTATGTTACTGAGGATGGCGTTGAAATTGCAAATCTGGATGTGTTACATTTTTAGAGTCATCTTAATAATAACTTTCATCCTGCTCTTATTAATAATCCTAATATTATTCCTCCTTGGATTTCTCATGATGATAATATTTTCTTGTCTAAACCTCCTTCTTTTGAGGAAGTTAAAGATACTATTTTTGCTATGAATTATGAGTCGGTTGCTAGTCCTGATGGTTGAGGCTAAGTGTTTTCAAAAAACTTGGCATATTATTGGTAATGATCTTTCTACTGTTATTAACAATTTTTTATGGTAATGCTATTCCTAATTTTTTTACCATTACTTCTATTGTGTTTATTCCTAAGAATATTTCTAGCACTACTTGCAATGATTTTAGACCCATAAGTTTGTGCTCCTTCTTTTATAAAGCGATCTCTAAAATTTTGATGAATTGTTTATCATCTATTTTTCCTAAAATTATTTTCCCCTTTTAAATAGATTTTATTAAAGGGCATGCTATTTTGAATAACACCCTTTTAGCTCAAAATTTTTGTCAAGATTTAGATATTAAAACTAGAGGTGGCAATATGATTTTGAAACTTAACATTACCAAGGCTTACGATAATATTGATTGGAATTTCATTTACAATATTTTGAAGTTATTTGGTTTTGATTTGAATATTAACAAAAGATTTAAGCTTTTCATTGAAATTCCATATTTTTTCCATCATTATTAATGGTAAGGCCAATCATTTTTTTTAGGGCCTCTCATGGGTTTAGACAAGGTGATCCCCTTTCTTCGGCTCTCTTCATTCTTGCAGCTGAGTATCTTTCTAAAGATCTTGCTGATCTTTTTAAAAAGTACCCTAGTCTATATTTTAGAACTTTAGGTGGGCTTCACATTTTTTATTTAGGCTTTATGTATAATTTTATTATTTTTATGAATGCCTCTATGAATAGGATTCATAGGCTTTTAAATTTCATTATACATTTTGAATTAGTTAGTGGCTTAGATTTTAATAAAAACAAGTGTGTTTTTATCACTACTAAGAAAGTTTCTTTCAAGTGTATTGAAGGCATTAAGAACCTTATCGGTTTTAGCCAAGGTTGTTTGCCATTAAAGTATCTTGGTGTTCCTCTTTACAAGGATAGAAAGATTTCATCTCTTTTTATGATTTAATTTCGGTTGTGCAAAACAAGCTTTGTCTTGGGAATCTAATTTTTTGAGCTTTGGTGGTAGGTTAACTCTTATTAAAAGTGTTCTTTGTTCTATCCCTGTTTATAATTTTCAAACTATGTTTCCCTCTTAGGCTGTATGTAACAGGATTGAGAGGATTTTCAATAAGTTTTTTTGGAGAGGGGCTAGTACAAATTTTAAAATACATTGGTCCTCTTGGGATAAATCTTATGGTACCTGGTTGAAGGGGCTTTGGGTTGTAAGTCTTTAAAGGATCCAGCTTATTCATTTTCTTTTAAATTATGGTTAATTTTTGTCTAATTTGAGCCTCTACGCTAATTTCATGAATGTTAAGTATTGTGCCGGGGGGGGGGGGGAGGACATCCCTCCATGGCTTATTTTAGATAAAGGCAATTCTAAAGTTTTGCATCGACTTTGCAAAGTGAAATGGATGGTTGAGCCATTTATTAATTGGGGCCTCGGTAGTGGTAATATCTTCTTCTAGCTGGGTCGTTGGTTCGGGGGCCATTCTATTGATTCTATTTTGAATACTTTTCCATTTCTTCGGTTAAGGTTAATGCTTTTTTTAATGAAAATGGTTGGGATGTTGATAAACTCTATAGTTTGGTTCCTAATTTTATTATTCAGAAAATCTTATAGAAACCTTTAAACATTAATTCTCTCGATGTTCAGCTTTGTGCCTTATCCAAATATGGTAACTTTAGATTAAAGGATGCTTGGCATTCTTTTAGAGCTAAGCAAGAGCCCTCCAAGATTTTCAAGATGATTTGGCAATAAAGTATTCCTTCTACTATCTTTATTTTCATTTGGTGTATTTTACATAAGTTTATGACTACTGATGATAACTTGATTAAACATGGCTTTATCCTTCCTTCTAAATGCCAATGTTATTTTCATATGGATAATATGCATGAAGTGTTGGTTTCAGCTCCTTGCACTATTAAAGTTTGGACTTACTTTGATGAAATCTTGCATTTAAATTGTTTTAATGCTAAGGCTTCTATTTATTCTATTCTTAACAGTTGGATTGTTAATTCCAAATGTCATATTAGGAACGTGTTTCTCTCTCTCATTCTCTAGTTTTTATGGTTGGATAGGAATAATTCCTTATTCAACGAAGTGGCCATGAATCATAATAGAATTATTCAGAAAGTGAAAGATAAGATTGTGGCCCTTTATTCTGCTAAGTTACTTTTGGCTAAGAATTTCATAAACTTTATTTTTGCTATGGTTGAATTTGGTATTAAGTTGGAGGGGGCCGGTATTTCCTATGGCACTAAAAGTATCTTTTGGCTGAAACCTCTTGCTTTTTTCTTTAAACTTAACATGGATGCGATTAATGTTTTCTCTAGGGTGGGTTGTGGTGGTATTATCAGAGATGCTAATGATAAAGGCATTTTGGGCTTTGCGGGTCCTTTACTCAACTATAATGTTAATGATGATGTCAACTTTGCTATCCTGTATGGTTTAAAATTATGGTTCTCTCTAGATTTCATGAATATTATTGTTGAGGTTGGCTCTACATTTTTGCATCAGGTTTCTAATTTGAGGAAGGAAGTTATGTGTTATGCTGCCATGTTTTACCTTAGGAGAGTCATTAAGCATTGGTTGAGCATGCTTAATTGCTCTAAATCTATTATTCAGGTGGAAGGTAATGCCTGTGCCCATGACATTGCCAAGTGGGATTGTGATTTGGAGTCCATGGTAGATTTCCCCATTTATAATCGACCTCTTCATATTAGAGGTCTTTTAAAACTGGATGAGGTTAGCTTTTTGTATGTTATTCCTTAATTCCATTGCTTTTGGTTATTATTGGTTGGTGTCTTATTTTAATTATTTCTTTATTGCATCTTGGGTTAGTTCATGGTTACTGGAGGGTTGGTTTTTATGTAATTCTATTTGATGATATTATGCTCCTATTTTGGTTGATTTGGTTCTTTCGATTTTAGCTCCTATTCCTTATTCGGGGCTATAGGTGTTGGCCTGTGGTTGGTCTATGTTGGTGGCTCTGTGCTGTCTTGGCAATTATATTATGGATTTCTAGGGTTTTTTGTTCTTGATTTTGGTCATTTTGGTTGTGTCTTGCAGTGGTCTTATGGCTATTAGCTAAATGGTTTGGGTGTAATTCTCGGGGTGCTTGCTGTATTGGTGTTTTCCCTTGATTATTTATGTTACAGCAAGGTATTGTGCTGCATTGTTTAGATTTGATGTTCTTCCCCAGTTGTGGTTCTTTGATTTTTGTTTCTCTGGTTCTTTGGTTTATCCCTTTGGGGGTGGTTTTCTGTTCCTAAAGACTCATTTCTGTTGGATCAATTTACCTGCCTTTAATTGGCTGCAAGCCAATTGGGTTGGTGTGAGCTTACAAATTGTTGCTAATACTCTTACTAAGTTGAATATTATGTGTTTTCTTTTGGGTTTGGAATGGTGCCTTGCTAGCTGCTACATTAGTTATTTGGGTGGTAATGGGTTCCTTTATAGATGCTATTTTTTCTAATGTATGTTATTACTTTTGATATTGTTATTGCTCTTTTTATTACCTCATTGTGAAGATGGTTCTTAGTGCAGGTGATCGAAAGGCTGATGTTTGGAGGAGATTGCTAGAGCTGTTTGGTGTTTTTTTGCATCTCTATTATGTTTTGGGTGCTCGCTCTTGTACACCATAGAATGTACCTAGGACTCCTTATACTTCTATTTTGTAGGGAAATAGAGCTCGTAGGTTTATTTTTTCTTTTTAAATTTTGTAGCTCTTATGAGCAGTAGTGGAGATTGAGTTTCTTTTAAGGACCAAGTAATCGTTCTTTTATATTAACGCATAAGTCTCACCATGGGTTTTCCCTAAAAAAAAGTGTATGGAACGGTTTGAAGGTGTGAAGGGGACTTTAGATGAGACATTTCATGGCCATTATACTAATATAAATCAAGCACTTTTAGATGAATTTTGAATTTTGGCTATCTAAGAAGAATTGAATTAATTTATTAAAAATGATGTTTGGGAATTAATTGAAAGGCCTAAGGATCAAAGTGTTGTTGGAACTAAGTGGATGTTCAAAAATAAAATGAATGATTCAGGTGTTGTAGTTAGAAGCAAGGCAAGATTAGTGGCTAAGGGGTATAATCAAATACAATAAATTGATTTTGAAGAAACTTTTGCCCCTATGACCAGACTTGAAGCGATAAGGGTATTACTAGCATTGGCCCATTTTAAAGATTTTAAATTATTTTAATTGGATGTTAAGAAAACCTTTCTTAATGGGGTGTTATAAGAGGATGTTTATGTTGAGTTACGTCCAGGTTTTAAAAATTGAAAATTCTCTAATCATGTGTTTAAATTGAAAAGGGTATTGTATGTACTAAAATGGGAACCTAGGACTTGGTATGAGAGGTTAAACACTTTCTTAATAGAAAGATCATTTGTTAAAGGAAGTATGGACACTACTCTCTTCTTAAAAAGGGTAGAAAATGACATACTCATTATTCAAATATATGTTGATGATATCTTATTTGGATCCACCGATAAAAATCTTTGTGATAATTTTTTAAAAATAATTAGTAAATTTAAAATAAGTTTGATGGGAGACTTGTGTTATTTTTTTAGTTTTGGCATAAAATAAATTAAGGAAGGAATATTTCTTAGGCAATCAAAGTATATTAAGGACATCCTCAAGAAATATATGAAGGTTCGTTAGGGTTGTTAAGCCCTTATGAACTAGCCAGAGGCTAACCGAGAGGGGGGGGGGGGGGGGGGGGGTTGAATTTATAGTTTTAAAAATCTTAAACAAAAAGCATGCTTTTTTGAGATATTTTAAAACCTTAAATCATACAATCACCCATAAGAAAATAAATTGTGAAAATTAAAATGTGAATAAGTAATAAGAATGAGCACACCATAATTTTATAGTGGTTCGGTCAACTTGACCTTGGTCAACTCCCTGGATCCTCTCCTCCAAGTATTGCACTAAACTTAGTGACTCTCCTTTTGTTCCCATAATAATGCAGAGAAGCTTATACAAAACTCCTTTCGACCGACCCCTGTGAGGCAAAGAACTCGACTCCTTTTGCTTTCTCCTGAAGCAGGCAAAGAACATGACTCTTATTTCTTCCTCTTGAAGCAGGCAGAGAACCTTCATTGATTATTGAAGAAGACCTCCCTAGAGCCTCCAAGGAACCAGGGATGATGATTGAAGAAGATGACTCGGATCCTTGCTTGGAACAACCTTTGTGAACCCCTTACAAACTCCGCCTCACAAGATCCTCTCTGTCTCTCCCAAGCTCTCCCTCTCCTTCCCTTAGCTCTCTCAGGTCATGATAGTAGAAAAAGACCACTTCTTGAATAAATAAGAGATCTTATATAAAAGGGCTTAAAATTTGCCCTAATTTTCAACTACCCGTCAAAGATCGTCTAGGACAATCTATAAATCATCTTGCACAATCAGTACATGTTCAGATCATTCGTCCCGGACTAACTTGGGGGGGGGGGGGCTAGACTATTAGAAGATATATTTTGTTCTGATCATCCTGAATAATGCATACATTATCCTATACAATTAATTCAAAATTTTAAATATTATCCAGAACATCATTCTATTTGGTTAGACTTTATATGTTAAATGATGAAAAAATAACTTATCATCCAGGATGTTTCTTGGATCATCGTGCACAATTATTTCAAAATAATAAATATCATCCAACATATCGTTTTGTTTGTCCATGACGACTCAGGAAGAAACTAAGGTTTTTTAACTGATCATCTACGATGATCATGCGATCGTCTAAGATGATATGAACAATCATTCAAATATTAATTACTTTTCTTATTCATCAGACTAAATTAGGCATAATTATAATGAATCATCCAGGATGGTATGGGATCATCCTGTATGATGTCTAAAAATAATAACATGCCTAAAAGAATTGGCGGCTGAATCTTTCTGATTTAAGCCTATCATCCAGGATGATATTAACTTTGCCTAAGACAATTTGCTTAATTCAGTTGTCTTAATAAGGATACCTAATTAGGATTTATATTTTTAACTAATCTTCTAGGATGATTTTGGATCATCATGTTCGATATGATCAAAAATAGAAAAACTCTTAAGCCTACAAAATTTCTCCCCCTGAGTGTCTATGTTCAAGGTTACTTAGTATCAAGATCCACATTATTATATTTAACTCAAGAATAGATAAAATTATTTGATTTACACTTACAAACTGACTCAGGCCTAATATACTAAATCTTGAGCTGGCTTGATTTACAATTGACCTTGTGGAGACTTGAAATGTTAGTAGGCAGGGCAATAATAGAGAAACAAAAATGCCAGAAATGTTTATTATCATTAAAATTATAATCCTTAAATTCAAATTTATAATAATATGAAATTGATAATGCTAAACCAGTGAGTTCTTTAGTGCAGTTAGATAAGGATCTTAAGGGAAAATCTGTTGATTAAAAAAAAACTTAAAGGAATAATTTGATCTTTGCTTTACATGACTGCTAAGAGACTAGATATCATATTTAGTATTTATTTGTGTGCAAGATTTTAAGTTGATCAAAAGGATTAACATATGACTGCTATTAAGGGAATTCTAAGATATCTTTTGGGAACTCAAAACATAGGAATTTGGTGTTCTAAGCCCATCTCTTCTTTTGAAATCATTAGATATTCTAATTCAAAATTTATAGGATGTAGGATTTATCAAAAAAAATATTTATGAAACTTATCAATTCATAGGAAACTCTTTAGTTTGTTGGTCTAGAAGAAAATAGAATTTAGTAGCCCTTTCTTCTACTGAAGTAGAATATATTTCCTTAGGTAGTTTTGTGGCATAGGTTCTTTGGTTAAAATAATAATTAATTCATTTAGGATTTTCAATCAGCACAATTCCAATTTTTTTTTATGATACAAGTGTCATATGCATATCAAAGAATCCTATTCAATATTCTAGAATCAAGTATATAGAGATAAGACATTACTTCATTAGAGATCATGTGGCTAAGGGATAAATAGAATTATATCATATTGCTACTGAGAATCAACTTGCATATATTTTCATAAAGCTAGTGCCTTTTGAAACATTTAGCATCTTAAGAACAAGATTAGGTATGATTCATCTTAATGCTTAAAATTGAATTTCTATAAATGTTATTTGTAGTGTATTGATGTGAGTTTTTTATTTTCTTTATTGTTTATTAATATTTTGTTATTTGTTTGTTTTAGTTTATTTCATTAGTTGTGTTTATTTTTTCTTTTATTAGTATTGAGTTTTTAGTTTTGTTTTTCATTGTTGCATATTATAGATCTTGGGTGATTGGTTTTTGAAAAGAGTTTTTGTTTATCATGTCTTAAGTTAATCTTTTTCTTTCGTAATGTACAAACTTTTTCGTACTATATGAATTCTGTAGCGTGTACATATTATGTTTTCTGAGTTGAGCATGCAAGACTAAGTTTTTCAATGCATATCTTAATGTACGATGTCGTAGTTATCTGTACAATCAGGCATGTTCCATCTATATGATTGGGGACGATTTTCCAAATGTTTAGTTATTTTCTGTGCAATCGTACGTACAAAATTGTATTTCATCTATACAATCATGATGTCAGTTTCTCATATGGACGGACCTAACTGCCATATATGATCATTATTATTCTAATTGTCCTAGATAAATAGGTGTTCATCTGTACGATCGAGTGGTCAAAAAGCCTGAATGAAAGGATTCTTCGTGAATTGCAGTTCATGAAAATTCATTTCATTTTTGGCTATTTCCATTTGTATGTACAAAAAAATTTTCGTCCCGTATGATTATATTTTTGTAATGTACGATAAGTCATTTTAATTAAATTGAAAGGTATTTGATGGTTTTTATTCACAATCATTTTTAAACCTCAAACCTTCTCGAGTCCATACTTTAGGAATGGCTAGCAGCAGCAAACGTGAGCAAACCTCTAAGGGCTCATCTTCTCATTTGGGTAGGCACAATGAGAATTTTCTTTCTAAGGACAATAAGAAAGCTTATGATCATTTTGTTGAATCTAATATCACCCCCTCTCATCATTTAATTCAAGGAGATATAAACTTCTTGGTTATGCCTCTTTTGGCTTCAACTCAATTTTTTTTATCCTTATACTGATCTATGTCTATCATCCAAAAACCTTCCAAATTTTCCTTACAAACTTAGAAGTGAAAGTGGACCACACTAGGTTGTCTTCTTATGTCCTTAAGTAGAGAGTAAAAATAATTAAGGAAGATTTAGGAAACTTCCTTCGCCTTAAGACTCAAGCAGTTAGGGCACACACCATGACATCTATATCTAATTTTGATTAGTCGAAACTAAACCAAACTCTTTGAGGTGTGGCATACGTAAAACATCTTTACTGGGTGTATAACCTTAATCAGAATGCTAGAATCATCTACTATGTCTTGAGAACTATTATTCCCAAAGTTGGTGATCGTATCAATCTGACTCCTCTTTTGTCTACTATCACATACTTGATCACGATAAATACTTTTATTCATGAAGCCCAACTAATCATGGACTAAATCTATAAACTTTCTGATATTTGAGTTCCTCACAATATGAGAAAAAAAATGTGGCCTTAGGACACTTAGTTACCTACATTTTAGACAAGAAGTACAACTTAATCCATCCTGACCCTCCCACTTAGCTTCCTATTTACTTTACAGATGTCTCTTTTTATGCACTTTTTAGTCATGATCAAGGATCTTGGGGAGAAGAATCCGAGGGAGAAGAAGGAGCACCTGTTCCAGCACCTGCACTAGCTCTTATACTTGATTAAAATTTTTATCAAGAAATGGTCCAGCATTTTGATAGACTACAAACTCATTTTGATGAATGATTTGATTAAATTAAGGCTCATCTCAACTAGCAGGATATATGGTACAATGAAGACATGGGGTGGATATAAGGATGATTAAATTCCAACAACATGCAAGTAGCTATGATAAATAGCTACTTTATGATGTTCACTACTCAGCCACCTCCAAACCAAGGCACCTCTGAATTTTAGTTGTTACTTCTCTATTATACTTGTGTTAAGATTTGGTAATTGTTTTTGAAATGGTTCTTTTGAGCTTTGCTATATTGTGTTTCTTATATTTTTAGTAAGATGTTTTTTTTGTAAGTATTTCAAATATTCAATGGAATGATGTTTTTGAACTGTTGTGTCATTAGTCTTCTTGAATTATTTATGTTTTTAAAGACAAATTATTTGTAATTGATCTCTAGAATGAAGTTTTCAATTACTTTGCTCTACAACTTAATTTAAAAAAAAAAATTTTAATTTCTCAAAAATTTAAATTAAATTATGATTAAGTGTAGATTAGAAGATCATCTTCATGTTTTTATAAACAAATATTATATAATTATAGTTGTTGCAAAAATAGATGTCTTAATTTTATTTAATTCCTTTTCAATGTGATTATTTTTGTTAATTATTATATTTTGTGTTAAGATTTGTTGATACTAGAAAGACCAAAATGTAAAAAGATGCACAAAGCATGCCAGAATTGAAAAGATGCACAAAATGTACTATAAATTTAAAAGGATGCGAAAGTGAAAGAGGCACAAAATTAGCATAAATTCAAAAGATGCACAAAGTGCTCTAAAAATTGAAAAAGATGGGCAATGTAGCCAACCTGAAATTTCATATGTTCTTTCCTTTATCTTTCTATCTCTCATACAAATTCATATAATCAGCAATAATCTTCACTATTTAATTAGAAACTAATTAATCTGTATTTCATCATTTTTGCAATAATTATTTTTATTTTGATAAGTCTAGAATAAACATTGAACGTGGTTGACTTTTCTTATCTTAATTATTCTTTGATTTAAAATTTAAGTATTTTTTTAGCATTAGGACATTAAATTTGTATTTGCAATTAATTTAAAATGTTTTTCTCAACATCTATTTTGATTTATCCATAAAAACTTATCTTTTTAAGATGTTCTTCCCTTTTTGTTATTATCAAAATGGGGAGTCATTAGTTATTATTTGATGTATTATTTGTTTGATGTATGTATTTATGATTATTTTGTTGTGTGATTTTTTTTGAGGTTGTGTGATTTTTTGTAATGTGTGTGTTGTGTTTTTGTTGTGTATGTTTTTTTTTTGTATTTTTTTTTCTAATTTGTTCTTGTGGTTTTGATTTTTATTAGAATCCCTTTTTTTTAAATTGACCATTCATTGAAGGGGAGCTTAGGTGAAAAATTGCTTTAGTGTTAACTGAAATAATAAATATTTTGCCATCATAAAAAAGGGAAGATTATTGCAACTTAGTTTTAAAAACTATATTTCTATATCATGTGAGTTTTTGATGATACCAAAATATTATTGAATTGATTACTATTTCTCCTTACATATATTAGAAACAAAATTCTGTATTGTTTGTGTGTACTAATATTTCAGGAAAATCATACTCTTGACTGCCGAAGAGTTCAAGAAACATTAGATGAGGGCTTCTTATAATTGAACTATGTACTTTTTCTATGTTTATTGAGTTTAAGATAGTGTGATTGTAATTGGGTAACCATGCACACACACATCGGGGGAGTGAGTCAAAACTTTTATTTTTAAAGCTAATCGTACTATATGATTCCTGAATTGTACTAGATGATTAAATGGTAGTTCATCTAGAGTTAAGTTATTCAAAGCATGCCTTGGAATTTTCTCTTGAATTATTTGTATTGTACGAAATAGATACATACCAATTTGTCCTGAATGAACTCACCAATTTTTGAATTGATCATACTATACGAAGTGTGATTCGTAGATATGATGTTAAGAGTACAAAAGAGTGCATACCAGTTCATCCCATATAAACAGATAAATTTTTTAAATGGTTCATATTATACAATGTTGGTTTCGTACAGACGATGTCCAGAGTATAAAATGGTCGTCCATGTTTATACCATACAAAATATGATATGATTAAACTTATAATACTGTATGATATACTATTTTTACTAATGATTCATAATATATGAAATGAGTTCGTACAAAATCATACTGGACGAACTATTTAGTTTTTGCACTATTCATACTATGATGTTAGTTTATACATATGACTGATAGAGCAAAAAATTATGTTTATACATGATCATACATAGCTTTTTGAACTATTTGTACATATGAAGTATGATCATACTATACGATCCAAGTTTGTACAACTTGAAATTCTCAGTTTTCTGGATAATTTTTCTTGTCTTTCTTATACAAGTGTCCTAAAAAATTGATAAAAGACTTCTTGGTTCAATTTTTCTCTTGGGAGCGAAAAAGAGAGTGTTTTGGGAGAGTGTTTGGGTGTGAAGTTTGAGAGATCTATCAAGTGGAATTTGTGAAGGGTTCACAAGGTTGCCTAAAAGTGACGATCTCATTGTGTATTCTTCAAATCTCTGCCCTACTTCGTTAAAGACTCTTAAGAGAAGATCTTTGGAGAAGATATAGTACTCTACCATCATCAGGAGGGTGAGAAAGGACATTGATACTCTGCCGTCATTAGAAGAGTGAGAAAGGACGTTGGTACTCTGCCATCACTACAAGGGTGAGAAAGGATGACGGTACTCTACTGCACCGGGGTAGGTGGAAGAGAGGTTGTTGTAAAGGCTTCTTCACCTTGCTGTGGGAGAAAAAAGGAGAGTCACTATGATAAAGTGCAAAACCTAAAGAAGGAGACTTCATGGAGTGGACATAGGTCTAGTTAGATCAAAGCACTATAAAATTTGGTGTTCTTCTGCCTTATACGTTTTTACTGCATTTTTATTTTTTGCATCTGAGTTTATTATGGTTAAATTTTATTTCTATAAAATTTTATTATTGTACAAAAATCTTAAATCGGTTTTCTAAAATCCAAGAGAATTTATAAATTACCAATTATGCCCCCTCTTAGTTAGCCTTAAGATAGTTGTATTAAGTCTAACAAACTAGTCAAACTTTCACTTAGAGATACATTTGAAGTTGTAATATATAGGATTAAGGGTTATCCTGGGATGGAAACCATCAAACTATTAGGTTTTATTGAGTAACGCTTTACAATATTGAATGCTTTTTAGAGTTTATAACCTAATGAAATAAGGAGTCATTCTTGCATAAAGTAGTAAATTCCTAACAATCAGTAAATAAATTTGAAATCAATTTCCACAGTTATGCTAACCTATCTTGGAAAGATATTAATTGAGTGAGGCTCCAAGGAGGTGGCATATCAAAGTTGGATTTTATTTTGGAAGGATCAATCACTATACACTAATATATTATTGTGAACCTTAAAAACTTCTTTGATATTACAATGAAGGTGCATTTTAAATATTTTCAGGTCATAGTGATGTAGTTGTTCAAACTTGATTATAAAAACATAAAGATGATCTTATATTATATGAATCTTGACCACAAAATCTTTTATACGACATTCCACCTGGTTATGGATAACCTCATTAAAAATATGGGTCATAGTTTGCTGGTAGGTTGCACTAGCATTATTATGTCCAAATGGCATAACTAATAGTTGATGATTCCTATAAGTGTTATGAATGCAATGTATTTTGCATCTTTAGGGGCCATCCTAATTTGTTCTAATCTTAAACCATCCATGATGGAGAAAAATGTGTACAATGAGGTAATATCTACCATGACTTTAGGGATAGATAGGGGTACTCATTTATAGGGATTCCTTATAAAAATATCTGAAGTAGATGAATTCCTAAATTTGATAATTTTTTCTTTTTAACTAGAATGACATTAAGAAACCCATAGGGGGTATCACCTTTGGAATAAACCCAATATTAATCAACTTTTTAATTTAAGTGGTCACCTGTTGTTTGCTTTGTAAGCTCCTTTATCGAGGGGCATCAAGGGGCTTATTTTATGGGAGTTACATTAGGTTGAATTTTTAGTTTGTGGAATACTAATTCTAAAGCTAAACCAGATAATTCATCTTAGCTTCATGTAAAGCAATTATTAAACTCTGAAAGCAATCATACCAAGTCATTTGATTCATCAACTTTTAATAAATTGCTTGTGAAAGTGGGATGAGGATCTTCTTTACTACTAAAGTTTATTTATTTTAAATCCTTGATAGTTTATTTAAATTCTCCTTTAAGTTAGGGGGGTACATCCCTAACATGAAGCTCATTTGGTTCATATGATACTTCTAAACAAAGTTTGTTAAGATTTTTAACATCTTTTGCAAAAAAAGTCATTAAACTCTAGATCAAAAGTGATAACCTAATAGCATTTTTTATCATTCTTTGATCCATTGTTTCAATTCTAATTCTTGACCTTAATTTTAGCTTGATGTAGTTTATGTTCCATAAGTTTTCAAGACATTATGATTTACCTCTAGTCAAGCTGATAGTTAAGCCTCACTCAATTATATTTTTAAAACCAGGGGGTACAAATCAAAAGGCAACTTTACTATTTAATATATATAAGGATCTTGAATATTTACATAATTATTAGCATTCTTATTTGTAGAATATATAAATATAGTAGTTTTGGAATCACTAGAAAGAATAGGTGACACCTTAACTACAAACTTGCCGATATTGTTCATGATAAAGGCGTTAGAGCTATGGCTCTCACATATTTCTTTAGCATGTGATAAGTATATGTATCTCAGTCATACACAACATCTTCCTATATATATATTTTTTGTTATTGTCAACTTCCAGGAAATATTTAAACATTGGCCTTTTATTTGTATTTTATAATTCCTACTTGTTTTAGTCAAATGCAAAAGATTTTCCCTCTGAACTGGATTTCAAATCAATGTGTATTGTAGGCTTTGGTTTTGACATGTACTCTTCTTTATAATATATTCATTTATGACTTTGTCCTCCCCGACCTTCTCCTCTAGCTTGTTTAGCAACTCAACAATCTCATTGTGAAGGTGGAGCATGATGCCAATGGACATTTTTCTTAAGGGAAGGGAAATTTTTACTATATTTTTCTTTCACTTTTTCTTTCTCTTTTGTTTTTCTTCACTTTTCCACACATTTATTTCCTCACTTTATGGCCATTTGGCTAATTTGAAAACTCTAAAAAGCCTATTTATTTTTAAGTCAAATAGTAAATAACATTCTCATATATTCGTACTTCATGGATTGAGAATAGTTGTAGATGTCCCTTAATACAATACTAGATATCCACTATAGGAAAAACGCCAAACACCGGCGGTTTGGAAGGCAAAACCGGCGGTTTTAAATTTTACCGGCGGTTTTTAAACCGCCGGTATAATTGGCGTAGGAAAATTTTACCGGCGGCTTATTACCGGCGGTTCTGTTAGGCGGCGATTTTCCAGCGACATATGCCGCCGGTGACTACCGGATTTATGACCGGCGGTTCTCCAGCCGTTATGCCACCGGTTATATTACCAACAGCTAACCGGCGGTCACTTTACCGATGGTATGCCGGCGGTTAAAGAGGCAGTCGTGTGCTTGCTTAACCGCCGGCTAGCGTCGGTACACCGCCGGTTATTTTACCGACGGCGCCGGCGGTCAAGGCCGACGGTATTACCGGCGGCATACACCGCCGGATTTTCAATGGATAACTGCCGGAAGCCATCGGTAACTGCCGGTATAGTACCGGCGATTTAAGGGAATTACCAACGGCATAGCTTAAGCCGTCCGGTATCGTAGTTAGCCGCTGGAAACCTGTAGCACCTCAAAAAAAAATTGACAGCATTCCCTCTATTTGAGGGAGGTTCACCCTAAATTCTAAACCTGTAGAAATAGCAATAGATAATAAGATATTTTGGGCAACACGCCGCTATATTCATCCCAATTATATACATAAGCACAAATTAAATAAACAAGTTTACAATCAAACATTAAGAAGTTCTAAATAAGTTCATCAAACATAAAACAAGTTCACCAAGTTCTAAATTCAATAAGGTTACAATCACAAGTTCTAAATACAATCATCAAACATAAAAAAGATATAATCCTCAGCTGTATCCTCACTGTCTGGAGATGGCTGCTCCTCTTACTCCTTCTTCCTTTAATTTCAAACTCTATATGATTGCAGCTCTGCTTGCATTTTATTTTGAACTTTTCTCATTTCTTCAATCTCTCTAGATTGAACCCTTCTCATCTCTTCAATCTCCCTAGTCAGTGCTGCAACCCTCTCGCTTATAGATTCTTCAGCTCCACTTGGATCATAAAATGCAGAGGCGTATGAACTGCCCTAAATAGCATAAGCTTGTGAACCCATGCCATATACCCTCACCCTCTGTCTTCCACCAAAAACTTCTTACCATATTTGATACTCAGAAATATGGGCCGATCCAGAAGATGATCCCTCACTAGTGGACTGCCGACTTTCTCTAGCTCGTACAAAATCATCCTGCGAGTTACAATTAGTTTTATTAAAATAAATTTTTATTCAAAAACTCCAAAAAATTTTACTCACATGAGCCTTCTTAGACTTCTCATCAACCCAGTGATGGTCAGCTTGATATTGATGAGTTCTTATATGCAACTCCAATGGTGTTGGCTCCCGACTAGGGTGCTCTTTCTGAAAATTTGATGCTTAGTTATAATAACATCAATATATGTAATAAACTAATTCAAAATACTTACCAGTCGTCGCCTATGTTCCGTATGAGGTACAGATCCACCAGTATGAAGAGAGCTTCCTAAACCACCACAATTAGAGGCTCTATTCTGTTTATTCTGCTCTCTCATTTTTATAAACTCAGGGGTCGCCCAAGCACTACTCAAATCAGCCCAAACGCCCTCACCAATCCAATTAGGATGCTGCTCGGACTTTCTAATGTCCGTGAACATGTCCCTGAGACGCGTCGCTCCTCTCCTCTCAAAATTTGTTCTGATCCTCATGCTGTACTCAGGCAACCACCTAAATTCTTTCTATAAAAATTTAGGCAATACTAAAAAGATTAGTACAAATTAAATCACATATTTGAAATCATAACAAAAAAATATACCTGAAATTCTCCAAACCACATATCTCTAACCGGCTTTGGGATCTTCTTCCAGGATAAGTAAGGAGCATCATATTTATTCTTTATAATATCCCGGATCATATGTATAGGCGGCCTTGAAGGATTAAAGTTGCAGGTTAATTTTTTGGTCAATAACTTGTAATATATCAAAATACAAACAACTTAATTAATAACATAAACTGACTTACTTATCGCCCTCAGGCTCAATGTATTGATGCTTATCTGTTGCAGCTGCATGATCGCTAGCACCAACCTCTGGTGGTCTAGATGGTCCACCCTGTTCATGTTGCACTGGATAGGGGTAGTAATATGGGTAAGGGTAAGGAGGGTGGGGACCAGTGGAAGGACCAGCGGCCTGTGATGATGGTGGGAGGTAATATGGATAGAATGGAGTAGCATGTGTCTGATCTGGAGAGGGGAAGTGAGGACTCGTCGAGGGAGGAGGGTAGTGGCTAGGGAAGTATGGAGGTACAATAGGGGGTGGATCTAAATGTCCCTGACCCTGCTCACTCAGGGACAACTGCTGGCCCCTAGGTGGTGGTGGTGGTGTAGGTACATCAGTAGGTGGAACTAAAGGTCCCTCACCTTCATCAGGCTGTGTGGCTCTACTAACAGTAAACTTCTTCCGCCAGAAATTTGAGGTAAATGATTTACGAGGAGGATCATCGCCTTAAGCTATCTGCATTAAAAGAAATAATTAGTAAAGCATTATAATATATAAAAGTACAAATAAAAGAAGCAATTAATAAAAAAGTACAATTCGACAATTCTAAATATAACATAATACAAATACAAGAAGCAATTAAAAAAGTAGTTAATGAATTATAAAAATAAAGAATGCTAGAATACAAGTTGAAAATTAACATTTTCATTTCTTAGATTTCAAAAGTACTTTTTAAAATAGTACAAAAAAGTAAAATTCTACAATACTAAATTACAACAACTACTCAGAATCATCAAAACTATTTTCATTGCTCTCAAGGGTATCTTCACTTTCATCTTCATTCTCATCTTCACCTGAGCTAGTTGAACTATTCACGTCTTCTAACTCCATTTCAATACTAGAGGTTGTAGTTGGTATCTCCTCAATTTCAATAAGCCTACAACTTGACATATCATCCTCTTGATGTGCAGTTGCTACAATGTATTGTTGATCAATTATTCCCCGTGCTTTTGTTTTTGTGACAGCTAACCAATCTTGTTTGTCTCTACGACCACTGGGATATTTGCTGAAATAAACTTGAATAGCTTGACTTGCTAACACAAATAGATCAAACTTCCCGTATCTTCTACTATGTTTTACATCTACTAAACCATACGAAGGATGAATCCTTATGCCTCTATTTTGTACTGGATCATACCATTGACAGTTAAACAAGCATACAAAGTTCTCATCTTCGCCTGGGTACTCCAGGTCAAGAACCTCAATCAAAATATCGTAATAATCACACTCATCTTCTTCATGAGTGTTCCCTCTAGCACATACTCCACAATTTTCAGTCTTTCTTCCTTCACTCCACAACTTGGTATGAAATCTGAACTTATTCACATATATATTGGCCAAGCTCTTACTTTTCGCATTGGATCCCATGCTAGTGCTTGCAAACCTTTATCAAAACATTTGTTATCAGGATTTTATACCTAAAAGCATTTTCAAATATTAGTATTTTTTATAATAAATAATATCTAAATTTTTAAAATTGATGTGCTCACATATGATCTGAACCAAGTTAGAAATTCTTTTGCAACTGCTAGCTCAATATCCAACGAATCTGTCAAAGGCAAATTGCTTACGAAATACCTGGTGGCAAATAATACTTTAGTATTTTAAATTAATAAACATTACTCATTATTAACAATATGCAAGAACTTACTCTAAGATTGACTCAACTTCTTCACAGTTCAGTAGCACATACAAATTCGCTGTATTTATTTCTAAATCGTTAAGAAATCTTTCAACACATTTGCCACTAGACTTTCCTGGCCTTCTAAATACTGATAGTGCAGCATGTGATTGTTCTTCTACATTGAAGTCCATGTTACGACCAATCTTTGTTCTTGTACTACATATATGGGGCTCGAAGTAGTAGGAGCAAAAGTGAGTTGTTTCTTGAGACAAGTAGGCTTCACATATTGATCCTTTTGGTCATATTTTATTATTAACATATTTCTTCAACTTGTTCAAATATCTGTTAAACAATTACAATCAATAAGTAAATAAAATTACGTTATCACAACTTAATCAAAAATATTTGAGTCTTATTAAAAATCAAAACCCATTTACCTTCCGAAAGGATACATCGAATGATATTATACAGGTCCACCAACTCTAGCTTCATAAGGTAGATGTACTGGAAGATGTTCCATAGAATTAAAAAAACCAGGGGGAAATATCTTTTCTAACTTGCAGAGGATGAATGGTACGTTATCCTCATACCTCCGTAAAGCATCTTCGCTTAGTTTAGATGAACATAGGTCTTTGAAGAAAATGCTAAGCTCAATCAACGAATTTGATATGTACTCGGGTAACATACATACTATGCTTGGAAGAAGAACCTCCATAATTATGTGACAATCATGACTTTTGAGTCCAAATAACCTTGCAAATTTCATGTCAACACATCGGCTTATATTTGATCCATAGCCATCAGGCATTTTTAAACCTTTAAACCACTGACATATCGATCTTTTTTTCTCTAACGTGAAAGAGTAAGGAGCTTTAGGCTTCATTATTTACCGTCAATTTTTGTTACTACAAATGTTTTCACCGGCAATACTCTTTAATGTCCATCCTTACTTTGACATTATATTTACTCTTACCTTTAACATCCATAATTGTATTAAGAATATTGTCCAGAAAGTTCTTCTCAATGTGCATAACATCTAGATTATGCCTTATCAAATTAGTTCTCCAATATGGTAATGTCCATAAAATACTTTTCTTAATCCAATTATGTTCAACACCATAACCCGAAAATTTAGACTCTGATAGCATTGGAAAATCAATAATTGTTGGAATGTCAGAAAGTCTTTGTAAGACATCATCACCACTTAATCTGGTTGGAGGAGGCGACCGCTCAATTCTGTTTTTAACAAATGCTTCCTTATTTCTCCGAAACTGATGATTAGCAGGTAGAAACATACGATGACAATCAAACCAAGTATTTTTTCCTCCAAGTTTTAGTGTAAAAGCTTTGCTATTCTCCATGTAGTAAGGACATACTAATTTTCCTACTGTGCTTCAACCAGACAACATACCATAGGCTGGAAAATCACCAATGGTCCACAACAATGCAGCTCGAAAGAGAAAACTTTGTTTTGTTAACATGTCATATCTGAGCACTCCTTCTTCCCATAATAACTTGAGGTCATCAATTAATGGTTGCAAAAAACATCAATTTTTGCTTTCGGATTATGTGGTCCAGGTATTATAAGAGTTAAGAACATGTACGGAGTAGTCATACACATCTTTGGTGGAAGGTTGTATGGTTTTAATATAACTAGCCAACAAGAGTACGGTGTAGCTGTTTGACTATAGGGTGTAAAACCATCAGCACATAATCCCAATCTTATGTTGCGGGGCTCAGCAGCAAATGAAGCATGCACTTGATCAAAATGTTTCCACGCTTCAACATCTGATGGATGAGAAAGAACACCACTTTTTGCTATTTTCTCTTTATGCCATTTCATATGACCTGCTGAACTCATTGATGTATAGAGTCGCTGAAGTCTTGGAATGATTGGTAAATAAAATAAATGAGAATATGACATATCTTTCTTTGGACGACGTTGTTTTCCCGAATTTGGCTTAAACCGAGGAGCATTGCATGTGCGACAAATAACTTATGCTGCATCATCCTTGTAGTATAACATATATCCATTGATACAACAATCAATTTTTATAGCAGTGAGACCCAACTTGGATACTAATTTCTTTGTTCGGTACAAGTCTGAGGGAATTAAATTGCCTGCTGGATTAGTTTCTTTCATAAGACCAACAAAGTCATTAAAATAATCACGGAGAATATTATACTCAGTTTTAATACTTAGCATCCTCACTGCAATGGATAATTCCGAATGTACACTGCAACCATCCCAAATTGACTTTTGAGCTGAATGTAATAACTCAAAGAATTTTTGTGTTTCTGCATTTGGTGGCTCTTTCACATTAGACCTTAAATTATGACCTGCTACATCAAAAATAAGGTCTTCATAGGGTCTACTCATTTGATCTTCATCAAATGTTTCATAAGCTGTAGATGAACTAGCATGAGCATCTCTGTGTGGCTCGTACTCGTCATATGATGTCCAAATCCAGTAGTTTGGAAGAAATCCCCTACGATATAAATCAAGCTTCACATCATCGGGCTTCAGGAATGCTAGATTTTTATGCTTCGAACATGGACATCTAAACATTTTATCATATTGAAAGGAAGGCAGTTGAGATGCAACTTGAATGAAAGTTTCAACTCCCTCTATAAATTCAACTGTCAATCCTTTTCGACCCGGCAACAATCTGTTATACATCCAATATCTCTCTTCTTGGATAGTCATTTGGACGTTGAAGCAAACGTCACCCTACATAGTTATCAAAATATTTATTAGAATGCATGCATGTGCAAACGTGTTATAATTTAGGTGGATGAGTGGATTTACTCATAGTTAAATTTTCAATGAAATTGATCTCCAGAGCAAAAGGCATTAACCCAAGAAAGTTGCTATATAATAGCTTGTGTGATCCCATAGGGCTACAAGCGGACCAAACTATCTTATGTGTGATCCCATAAGGCTACAAGCGGACCAAACTATCTTATTCACGCATCTATCTTATGTGTGATCACATAGGGCTACAAGCGGACCAAACTAACCATCTACATCAACTATCAACAACAACCACAATATCAATTCTTTATCCCACCACATAGCATGTATCAAATCAACACAAACTAATCATCTATATCAACTATCAACTACATGAAATTAAACTCGTTTACATGCATCTAAAGAATAAAAGTTCATTTTGATGCCTACAACTTTCTTAACATGTATCATATCTAACAATTATGCGACCAAATCAAATAAGGCAACTCTATCTAATCTTATGTAACACAGGAGCTACTCCAAACTTTTCACATATATTCTCGTTTCACTCTCGCTCTCTCTCTACCCCTCTCTCTTTCTCTCTAACTATCGCTCTCTCTCTCTCTCTCTTGTTCTCTCTCTCTCTCTCTCCCTCTCACTCACTTCTCACTCTCCCTCTCTTTTCTCTCTCCCTTTCCCTCTCTTTCCTCTCTCTCTCTCTCACTCTCCCTCTCTCTCGCTCTCTCTAACACTTGCTATCTATCTATCTCTCTTGTTCTCTCCCACTCCCTCTCTCTCATCTCAATGCTAGCTATTGTTCTCTCTCTCCCTCCCTCTCTTTTCTCTCTCTCTCTCTCTCTCTCACTCTCCCTCTCTTCTCTCTCTCTCTCTCTCTCTCTCTCTCTCTCTCTCTCTCCCTCTCTCTTGCTCTCTCATATATCTCTCTATCTATCTATCACTCTTGTTCTCTCTCTCTCTTTTATCTCTCCCTCTCTTTTATCTCTCCCTCTCTCTCTCTTTTCTCTCTCTCAATCTCTCTCTTCCTATCTTGCTCTAACCCAAAGTCACAATCAAAAAATTAGATATATCATTACTAAATTAACACTTAATAAATAGAAAATTTAGATCTACCCAAATGATTACAACATTACCTCTTGCATATGTCGAAATTACTACCTAAATCATCCAAAATACTAAAAACTCTTGCAAATGTCTAGTGAGAACAAATAATCAAAGAAAAACGTTAAAGAATACCTTAAATTACTGATTTTTGTTCAACTCACACGAAACCTAGGGCAGCCGGCGGCGTGAAATTCAGAGTGAGATCGACGACGGCAAGTGACAACAAAGGTTGACCGAGCGAGAGGCGGCTGGTGTGGGGTCGGCGGTCGGAGATACTTTGTCGGCGGCGACAAACAGAGCGCGATCCAGCGATGCGGGCGAAGGCGACGGGAGAGCGACCGAAATGAGAGAGAGAAGGAGAAAATAGAAATGAAATGCGAGTTGCGGGTCTGTTCGTTTTAGGGCATTTACCGGCGGTATTCCGGCGGTCCTGACCGCCGGTACCATTATAACTTATCAGCGGCGGCGCAGCCGCCGTTAAACCTCCGGTTTATATTGATGTCCGGCGGTTTGCCGGCAGTTTTTAGACCGTCGCTAGTACCGGCGGCTTTACATAACAAACCCACCGGTTAGGCCGCCGGTAAAGCCGGCGGCGAAACTGCCGTTAAAACCGGCGGTCAATAAACCGCCGGTTAGAACCGCCGGTAATCGGCATTTTTCCTGTAGTGATCCTCACAAGAATATCTTATTCATTAATGAGTGAAAGATGGAAACATCTTATTTTCTTGAAGTTAAGGTCTACCTAATAATGCATTTAAAGATGCTTTCGAATCCATAAAAAACTTTGCATAAGTTTTGAGGTCCTCAATTTTTAGCAATAAACCCAAAGCCCATTAACCCTTATCGTTGAAGCCCCACAAAATTATTTTTCTAAATTGTGCTTGAGAGTGTCAATCCTCAAGTAACCGAGAGTTCTAAGATGCATAATATTGACTAATACACTTGGATTAATAAGAATACGAGATAACTTAAAGTTGTCCACACATACAAAGATTTAAAGTTGATGGTTGTGATGAACTATCCCAAGAAGTAGGTCCTCATAAAAAAATGTTATTTAAGAGGTGTTTTCATGGTAATGAGATTCTTCAATCTTCAAGCTATACTACTGCTAAATGAGCTTTAAAAATATCTAGATCTGGAAGCGTTTTGATTAAAGTTTAACAACCTAAAAATTAGGAAATATTTTAACGTGAGAAATATGAAAAATCTCAATTTTTTGAACTTGTGCATTTTGGAGTAAGGTAGTAGGGTACCCTGACCCTAAGCTTTCTAGAATAATTGAAATTATCTCAACGCCGAGCACTGTTACGGGTACAATGGCTTCGTGTAGATTTAAGTATAATGCTATAACATTGGGAATACGAGTGTCATGATGTCGTTCACTAAAAAGAGTTTTAATATATATTTAAATTCAATTATCAAAACCATTTCATTACCACTCCATCGCTTTAGTTGCTTTTGGATAAAGGAAAATGAAAGAAGGGAAAGGAAAGGTTGAGAAAGGTAAGAGAAAATGAGCATTTATCTTCTGCTAAGCTTTGAAAATTTTAAAAAATTTCTTCAAATAATTGTAGTTGACTTCTAACCTTCTTCAACTTTTAAAGATTTTGAGTTCTACTATTATATTTTTTCCGGGAGATTTCCATAGCATTTCAGCTGATTTAGTGAACTTGTATCACATAAGTTTTGGTTTATTGTATTAGTTATTATTCTGATCATTTTTAGTGGTTGGTTTATACTTACCCTGATTAAAATTATAATAATTTATTTTGCATGACTTGAATAGAAATAATGATTTTGGAATTAAGATTTAATTATACTATTAATGCAAGAATTATGAATTAATACTAGCATCTGAGTGAGTAATAACTGTTTTTTAATACATATTCACATGATTTAAATATTTGGAGTTGTAAGGAATTAAGTTTCAGAAGAAGTAGAGTGAAAGAAAACATCAAATATGAATTCATCTTTCATGGAGAATATCAATTGTTATGCTAATGGTTCAAATGAATGTAAAAGCAACATTGAAGCGGTGTATGAAGACCCTATATTAAATAGAAATTTTGTCAATGCTTCTATTAAACCATGGGTTAAGCATCCTTATATAAAAGTTGACTTCTCCAATGGTGAATCATTTCTAATGGAAGATGGAGATGGGGTGAGATTACTTGTTCCTAATGAAGTTTCAAATACTGCTAAGCTCCAGAATACGATGTAGGCAATGGTTTTTGGAAGTAATATTCCTATTCATGTAATTTATTCTAATCACGTAGATGAAGGGCTTAGTTTGGACAATTCATCTTACAATTCTCGGTATGGGTTAGTTTTGTGTTCTTTTCAATCATTAGAAGCTATGGAAGCTGTTCTAACAGGTGGAAATTAGTATTTTAGTGGACATATTATTGGTATTGACAAATGGTCTCCTAAGTTATCTCCTACATCATTGAAAGATTTTTCTTCTCCTACTAGAGAAGAATGCCACATTTACCACTGTAATGTTGGGATGAGATAAATGTGACAAGGATTACTTCTAAAGTTGAAATTCCTTTAATGATTGATGGAAACATGTTTCATTGGGGAAGAAGAGAATATGTAAGAGTTTTTGTTCGTATTTCTTGAGGAACAACTTCCTTTTGGTGTTTGGGTAGAAGGATTGGTTGGCCGATTCTTTCAAAAGATTGAGTATGAAAAAATTTCTACATTCTACTTTAAATGTGGAAAAATAGGTCATGCTAATAAAGAATGCATAATTAAGGATTCATCAGTTGATAATTTAAAACAATCCATTTTAAATAATGGATCCTATTTTCTTTCCGATGTTGATGTTTATTCTTCTTATGGTCCTTGGGTTCATGTTAATTATGGTAGAAGAAAGAAGCAATTTTCTGCCAAAGTAATAACACCGGAGCTCTAAACAAATTCCACATAAATAAAAAGACTTACGTTGCTGAGATGATAAAGGTCAATAATTTACATTTTGTTCACATAGTAGCTCCTAATGTTAGTTTGAAAGGTTCTGGCAGAGAACTTGCTGTTGATAATGTTGAAGAAGCTGCTGCTTGTGAAATTGCAGTGAAGGAAAATTTAGATTCAAATGGGCTTTTAAAGGAGTCATCAATTCTTACGGTTTCTGGTAAGAATTCTATTTCCATTGTATCTGAAATTCCAACTGATGATAATATGTTTTATATCTTAAATTCATGTTGTGATGATGTGAAGGATATGGGAAATATTTATATAGTAGATTCGGTTTTGGATGAAAAGAGGATTAAGAGATTGTTGAGGCTAGTATAAAATGTTCTGAAGTAGTTGACGAGTTGAATGGAGGGAATTCTGGGGTGATTAAATTTAAACATAAAAAAGAACTTAGATCTCTTGGCAAAGTGAAGATTTTTCCTCACAAAAGGAAATATGAGTTATTGAATAAAGATAGTAGTGGGGGTAATACCACCTTGAATTTTTAATGTCTTCCACAGCTTTTTGGAATTGTTGTGGGCTCCAAAAATTCGGCCACGGCCTCCGCTCGCTTTTCTTTATTCGGTGAGAGAGTTTTAACTGAATAAGTTCCGAGGTAAATTTTGGAAGGCAGATGGGTTTGTAGATAAGACACTACCCAGAGATTTCGCCCTCATTTTTGCGAGGACTTTATGATCTGAGTTCTAGTTTCCTATAGGCGCAAGCCCCTATAGTTAATTACCCCTCCCGATAACAAGAGAGAACTTTCGATTAAGGCTAGTCGTCGATCAAATACGTAAAAATACGTGTTATCTGTCATATAGTAGCAGCATTGGGTATGAAAATTGGAATTTTGAAGATTTAGATTGGGATATTTGATGGTTTTGGAAGGTTTAATATTTAAAAAAGAAATTTCACCATCTTGCACTTAAAGAGGATGGTGGGGGATTGGATGATAGACCCGATCAAGATCCCATGGTTCCGTCGTCCCGGGCCATCGTGGTCCCTGGTCTACTTAGTCAGAGGAGGTAGTCGACCCAACCTGACAGAAGGATCCTTGTCGGCAGCCATGGGTTGCTTCGTCCAAGGGGACCTTGTAGACCGGGGTTGAATGTTTGTCTAAGGGGACAAATTTGAATCCACCTTAGCTAACAGAGGGCTTTGTGCCCTATCGATCATATCCTATTGATTCATATCTCAAGAATTTGATGCCAATAAGGAATGTATCGGCGCTGGCCATAACCGGTATTTCTTGGTGCCATTTGGCGGCAAAACCACTCGGTTCAGAGGGCCCCAGGTCATAACCGTTTATCCTGCGGTGCCATTTGGCGGCAGGCCACCGGTCATAGGACACGTACCACATCCTTATCGGCAGGAGACTTTTTTGAGAATGGATCCTAGTGATATTTTTGACTAGGCATTTGGCTCTTTGTGAGCTGAAGTCATTTTGAACTTGTCCACCCTGACAAACTGTTGTGGAGGGTGAATGGATTTTTCTTTAAGCGTTTGATAGTTAGATTTCAAATTTTAAATATTTTTGGAATTTTTGGGATTTTGAGACTTTTTGGGTTTTTGAACTTTGTGGAGTTTTGGATTTTGATGGGCATTTTGATGTTTGGGAGACATTTGAAAATGTTCGTGAACCCCTCCGGTTGAGATAAACATTCAACACGGCCATCATCAGGGTGTTTGGGGTTATTTCCATTTAAAGCTTGAACCTTGTCGACTCTGTCTGGCTGTCGACAGAGGATCGAGTTTCGTAGGCTTTATGCCTTTGAGAGTGAAATTCTTTTGATTTTAGGCTTTGAAGGCCTAATATGACTGTATTAAAATAAATATTCTGGTCGCCACGGCCACATATTTGCTTAATGGTTCGAACCCTATCGACTCCTATTGATCCGTATAGAAGGATCGGGTTCGAATTTAAATTCACTTGTTGACCCGCGTAGCATCCCTAGATGTCACGTGTGTACCAATAACACGCTCACCGGGGCCCATGAGGGTTTTATATATCCCCTTATGTGTACCTATGTGCATACAAATTAAGGTGCATGTGCGGGGAATATCTTGGTTTTCGATGAGTCTTTCACAGTATTTCGTGAAAGCTCATATTTGTTGTAGCTTTTCTGCATCTTTCATATGAATAGCATGAACTTTCTATAGGTACTTATGCATATCATCATTTGTTGCAACTCTTTCGTATCTTCTTGTAGATAGTGTAGTATACATACAAAGAATTTCCTACAACAATCCACAGGAACTTGAATTTGTCGTAGTTATTATGTATTTTCTTATGGGAAATACTTTGGATGTGTAACAAATCTCCTACGGTAGACCGTAGGGATTTGCATATTTGCCCTCCACCAAATAGTTGTCGATCATGAAGATATCTTACATTGAGTGTATTAGTAAGATATTTCGTTATTTGCAAGGAAGTTTTGTTATTCGTGGGCAATAAATTGAATGTGTTACGGTTCTTCTATCATGTTTGTAGAGAACTCATCGCATCTATTATACATTGATCGCATGGTTTTTATTTTTTTTTCATGAATATGTTAGGATGTTCATTACAACTATCCCTTTCCCTTCCTCAAGCACGATTGTTATTGTACTTCCCACCATCTTCTTATTACTTGCAAACAAATTGAATATGCAAGTTTCTTTGTTTTCAAAGGCGATTCACAATATACCTAATGAATTCGACATTCACCTTTTATTTGATAATCCTTCCTCATCTAGCATGAAGGCTTTCAACACTTATGTGGGAAATCTCATGCTATTGGTTGTAGGCATGTCATTGCATTATTCATTTATCATTTGTTTGCAAATATGAATCATTCAAATACTTGAGTTTCATTATCCCTTGTATGTAAGTCACCTTGCATATGAGCTAAATGGAATGCTCTTGTGCCTCCATTTGTGACTAGATCACACATCCTTATGATTGTTCATTGCTTGTAGGCATGTTATAGTTGTGAACTTTCTTGTCTCCACACATTGTTTGACACATGTATGAAGAGGTCACATGCATCTTCCATTTGATCATAAGAAAGTTATATCCATTGAGAGCTTAGATCATTAATTTTAATGATTGATACTTGTGATCTTTGAGATGATTATACACCCATTGAGTTGAAGTTTGAACTTGGATCCACAAGTCCTTATCACCAAGTTTATGTCATTTGCAAATTTGTACAAGTTCAAGTCATGTCTACTTGATTTAGGAATCAAGTTCAAATTTGAGTCCAAATATTGCTCCTTTGATGTTCAAATTGGTGTTCAAAATAAGTACATAAGTCCTCTATTTTAAGTTCAAGTTCATTTGTGTCCTTGCTAAAGTTCAAATGAGAGTCCAAGTTTGGTTCAAGTCCATGTTCAATTTTGTTTGTTGAAATTGATTCAAGTCCAAAATGGTTCCAAATCATTTGAGTTCCAATCCATTAAGTTCATGCTCTTGGTATTCAAGCTCAGTTCAAAACTCATTGCACCAATCTCCTTTGAGTTCAAGTGGTCCAACTTTTGTTTTGAGTTCCACTTAAGCCATTATTTATCCAAGTTTGATTTTAGTTCAATTGATGTCCAGATGAGATTCAATATTGTTCAAAGTACTTGGATTTTTAATCCAAATTTCGGCAGCCTCCCGGCGTCTCCCCTGTTTAGGGGAAAAACTAGGAGGCAACCTTTCCCTCGACGCTACGTGAGCGCTTCAGGTAGGTGTCAAAAATGACACCGCGGTCACATTTTGTATTTTTTTATCCCCGCCTGCTACGTGAGCGTTTAAGGGTTTTTTTTTTGTTTTTATTATAAGAAGAAAACACATTAGAAATAAAGCATAGATTTTCCCCCTCTGCACCATGTGGGCGATTGGGGATACTTATAAAAAATAAAACAAAATAAAAACACATTTTTTTATGCCATTCGCCGCAAGCGTCGCACCGGTTTCCCGCCCTACAACACTACTTGAGCGCCTCGGGGGTTTGCCGGCTCGTTGCTAGCATTGAGGAGGGATCCTTAAATCGTCGCAAGCATCGCACCGGTTTCCCGCCCTACAACGCTATGTGAGTACCTCGGGGGTTTGCCGGTTCGTTGCAAGCGTCGAGAAAAGAACCATTTTTTTAAAATTAATTATAATTAAAATAATTAATTATTATTAATAATGTCTAATTATCATTAATTATAATTAATAAATTTTAATTATAATTAACATCAACTAATCATACATAAATTATAATTAATTATAATTATATTATAATAAATAATTATAATTAAAATTAATTAATTATAATTAAATAAGTAGTTATAATTAATGATAATTAATTATAGTTAATTATTAATAATAATAATTAACTATTATTAACTATTATTAATATAAACTAATTATAAAAATTATAATTAATTTATAACTAATTATAATTATTTTATAAATTAATTATAATTAAAAATAATTAATAATAATATAGATATTAATATTAATATTAATATTATAATTATATTACTACTTTATTATTATAATAATATTATTAATAATATCATTAATGATATTAACATCATTAATGATATTAATAATAATAATATTATTACAAGTAATAATATAATATTAATATTATTATTAATATTAATAGAAATTAAAAAAATAATACATTTATAAAGAGAGAGAACCTTGAGGTGATTTGAGTTTGGTTGAGTGAGTTGAGTGGAGCAAGTTGGGACTGAGTCGGGCTGAGTCAGAGTGAGTTGGGCTTTAGGTTTAAGTGGGCTAAGTGGAGTGAGTCAGGCTGAGTGGGGTTGAGTGGACTGAGTCAAGTGCTGAGCTGACTAAGTCGGCTGAGTTGGAGTGAGTAGGGTTGAGTTGACTGATTTAGGGCTGAGTGGCTGAGTTGAGCTCTATGTAAATAGATATGTGAGAAGGAGGGCTAAGTTCGGCTAGGGCTCGGGTAGATCGGTCAAGAGGGCTCGGTTTACAGAGGGAGGGAGATGGTCGCGGCTATATGGGGATCGAACAGGGAGGAGCAAATGCGGAGTTCGGAGGTTTGGCGCACAGTTAAGGGAGATTGTGCAGGAGGCAGTGGCTCTGGTAAGGATAACTCCTCTCCTATATATATATATATATATCTCTCTCTCTCTCTCTCTCTCTCTCTCTCTCTCTCGGCCAAAGGAGGTCAGAACTTGACGGGACCCAGGCGCCAGCTTGAGATCGGCAGTGGGAGAGGAAGAATGTCGAGGGATGAGTGGCTTCGATAGGGAGCTTTCGTGTGTGGGTAGTGGCGAACGGGAAAAGAGCAATCCCGAAGGCTTCGTTTGGGTCGGTATTTAACGACGCCAATGGGGCAGTGATCGGGAGCCGATTTTATGCAGGAAGTGCAGAGAAGTGATCGTTCGCGGTGCCGATTCAGCGGGATTCATGGATCCGACGGGATACGAGGTATTTTTTTGTCATTATTTTTGTCTTCCTTCGGGTATTATACGAAAGTCAACAAATGCCCCCCAATAAAGGTGGTACCTGTCTAGAGCGAATCACGTTTGTTGTAAGCTGATTGACCCCGTGGATTTCTAGATACTCATCCTAGATGTCACACAAGGGATTTCATTTAGTGGATCTCCAAAATTTTGCTTGGATGTCACACAAAAACTTTCCTTCTCTATAGAGCTCTTAGATGTATCAATAGATGGTTGATATACTGATTTCTTTCGTCCTGTGCTTTATGCCGTAGACATTGATGGAGAATTACCTGATTTGTCTTTACTGACTTGTCAGATGATTTTTGTACCTTCGGCCCTATGCTTCCAGCATTGGCGGGCTTGTTGAAGGAGTAGATGTCGATGACCTAAACCCTTAGGTTTGTATTAGGTCGATGGAGAAAAGTCATTGGTCCAGAGCTTTGTGCATAGCAGACTTATTGATGATGGAATCCTCTTAGTTCAACCTTAAGCTTTATGTGAACTTTGGGATAATTTTCTTCGGTTCTTTTCTTTGTGCTTTGACGGACTTGTTGAAGAAAAATTCCTTCGATCCTCGTTTTGTGCTTTACGAATTTGTTGAAGGATTTACAGGTTCTAGATTCAATTGATAGTACCGAACATTAGTAGTATCTTGATCCTTAACCACTTGAGAAGACTTTAATCTAAATCACTTGAGTTCATCAGATCGGGAGAGCTAGAATTTGACAGCTCTTTGTCCTTTGGTTGCTGAGATGGGGGTTCCTCTACTACGTCCTTTCTTATGGCTTGTTGAGTAGACGGAGCTGCCAGCGATCCAACCATATTTGGGATTGTTGGATCCGACCTCTTACACCCATTCAGGCTTCAGACTTGAGCTATGGGAATTGCGCTCCCCAATACTGATTTTTGTTGAAGTTGGTAAATTTGGAGTCATCTTTTGTGGTTGCAGATTTTGGAGCCTACGAACATTCAGTGGTTGTTCGAGACTCATCCTTCCACTGAAACTTTAATTCTTCAATCATTTAGGAGAATTTTGTAGACTACGATCACTTGAACTTGTCGAGTCAAATTTTCCTTCGTGCTTCCTATAGTCCCTATTGACGGGTTGACAAAGTGGGGGTTCCGCTACTACGGCCTTTCTGAAAGTTCGTTAAGGATGTTAAGCCCTATGAACTTAGTCCCAAGCTAACCAAGAGGGGGGGGGGGGGTGAATTGGTATTTTAAAAACTCTTTTCACAAAGAAAGAAAATTGCATAAACCGAATCACACCACAGAAATAAATGCAGAATTAAAAAGCGCGGAAGCAAGAAAAAGAACACAGAAATTTATAGTGGTTCGGTCGACTCGACCTACGTCCACTCCTTGGAGGCACCCTCCAAGTATTGCACTACAAAATGTGACTCTCCTTTAGCCCCCACGGCTAGGCGGAGAAGCCCTTACAAGAACCTCCTTTTTGCCACCCTGGCAAGGCAGAGAACCTACCTCCTTTTGCTTCCTCCTGAAGCTGGCAGAGAAGCAAAACCAAAAGTAAACTCCTTACCTCTACCGACCCTTCCACGGACAAGAAACTCTAGACGAAGACGAAGCAGAGTGATCCTTGAAGCAACCCTTGTGAATCCCCTCACAAGCTCCCCCTCACAAGATCCTCTCTCTCTTTCTCTCCTCAAGGTCTTCTCAGGTCAAGGCAGCAGCCAAAGTGTTGCAAATCTATTTTTTCATGACTTATGTTTTGATGATTGATAAACACTATTTCTCTTGGACTACTTGTTGCTTCTAACTTTTCAAGAATCGAAGATCAGACGATCAAGAGGAAGCCAGTTCAGGATTGCGTAGGTATAGGGTTGAGTCAGCCTGTAATCTATTTTTTCTCTTCTTGAGTCAGTTTGTAATGTTCAAAAGATTGATACTAAGTAACCCTACACACACACACTTGAGAGATTTAGAATCTCTGTTTTTGCTCACATCGGCCAGGCCGATCTCTTGGATCATCCTGGACGATCGAGTTCAAAACAGAGACTCTAATTAAGGATTCTTAATTAAGGCAGCCGACATTAACATATCGGCCTGGACGATACGTGTATCGGCCAGGATGATAAGCTCAAAATAGAAAGAAGTAGCCGCCATAGACAATTAAGGCATACTGTATTTTTAAATTATCGGCCAGGATGATCCACGGATCGGCCTGGACGAAATTATCAAATTATGCCTTAATTGATCAGGAAATCAAGGGAGTAATTAAGGATGATTGATACGATCATATCGTCCTGGACGATTGCAGGATATACCAGGATGATCTATTTAAAATCCTTAAGTTACTTCAGGACGATAAATATCGGCCAGCTCAAAAACAGGGCGATGCTCAGGACGATTTGCCTCTGATTTGAACTGATCGGCCTGGACGATCAAGCCAAATTTTAATCGTCCAGCACCCAAAATAGGGCGATGCCAAGGCCGATCTTCTGTGATTTGTATTGATCGGCCAGGCCGATGTCCATATCGAAACAAAAAAGGAAACAAGAACAAAAGAAAATAAAAAGCAAAAGAAAAACAAACAAAAATAAAAAGTTTCATGCATTAATGTAAATCACACCCAACCTGGTCCTTAAAGAGCTGAACGTATCGAAGGCCAGTGGTTTAGTAAAGATGCCCGCCAGTTGATTTTCAGTTGTCACATGGTGTAACTCAATGTCTCCCTTAGTCACTTGATCTCTAATGAAGTGATGCCTAATGTCAATGTGTTTAGTCCTTGAATGTTGGATAGGATTCTTAGAGATGCATATGACACTAGTATTGTCACAAAAGATTGAGATGGTACTTACATGTAATCCTAAATCCAATACCTGTTGTTTCAATCAAGGGACTTGGGCCACACAACTTCCAAGAGCAATGTATTCAGCTTCAGCAGTGGAAAGAGCAACAGAGTTTTGCTTCCTACTAGACCAAGAGACCAAAGATTGTCCAATGAATTGACAAGTTCCAGAAGTGCTATTTCTATCCACCTTGCATCCTGCAAAATCAGAGTCAGAAAAACCAATAATCTCAAAAGAAGTGCTATGTCTAGGGTACCAAATCCCTAATCCTTGTGTCCCCAAAAGGTATCTAAAAATCCTCTTAACAGCAGTCATGTGGGATTCCTTAGGGTCAGCTTGAAACCTAGCACAAAGGCAAACACTAAACATGATGTCAGGTCGGCTCGCAGTCAAGTAAAGTAAAGATCCAATCATGCCTCTATACTTCTTCTGATCAACAGACTTACCACTTGAGTCCTTATTCAATGGAGCACTAGAAGTCATGGGAGTGTTAATTGGCTTGGCTTTGTCCATCTCATATTTCTTCAAAATGTCATTTATGTATTTTGTTTGATTTAGAAAAGTTTCATCTTCCAATTGTTTTATTGTAAACCCCAAAAAGTAGGACAACTCTCCCATCAAACTCATCTCAAACTCTCTACTCATTGTTTTAGAAAAATCATCACACAAGTTTTTATTAGAAGATCCAAAAAGTATATCATCCACATAAATCTGAACAATGAGTAAATCATCCACAACTCTCCTAATAAAAAGGGTGGTGTCTACACTACCCTTGACAAACTCCCTCTCTAGTAAGAATGTGCTAAGCCTCTCATACCAAGTTCTTGGTGCCTGCTTTAAACCATACAATGCCTTTTTTAATTTAAACACATGATTTGGAAATTGGGAGCTCTCAAAACCTGGAGGTTGTTCTACAAACACATCTTCTTTTATCTCCCCATTTAAAAAGGCACTCTTGACATCCATTTGAAAAAGCTTAAACCCTTTATAACAGGCAAATGCTAATAGCACTCTAATGGCTTCCAATCTAGCTACAGGGGTAAAAGTCTCCTCAAAGTCTATCCCTTCTATTTGATTGTACCCCTTAGCCACCAATCTTGCTTTATTCCTCACCACCACTCCTGAATCATTCACTTTGTTCTTAAAGACCCACTTTGTCCCAACTACACTTTGTCCCTTAGGTCTTTCCACAAGTTCCCAAACATCATTCCTAACAAATTGATTCAACTCTTCTTGCATTGCTAAAATCCAAAACTCATCAGAAAGGGCTTGGTTAATGGTGGTGGGTTCAGTCATAGAAATAAAGGCAGAGTGGTTCACCTCCTTCCTAAGTCCATGTCTTGTCTTAACTCCACTAGAAGGGTCTTCTAAGATCAAATCCTTGGGGTGACTTGTAGAATATCTCCAATCTTTAGGCAAAGTGTGTGAAGTTTCTCCCCTTTCAACAAAGTTCTCTACTCCTTGGGTGACTCCTTCTACTCCTCCATTACTTAGGTGCTCACTCCCCTTCCCCAAATTTTCTACTCCACTTGTAATCTCTCCAACATCATCATCTTCTACTCCATGTTTCTTAGGATCAGACTCATCAAAAACTACATGGGTTGTCTCTTCCACCATCAAAGTTCTCTTGTTACACCCTAAAAGACTTCCCAACACTAGAATATCCCAAGAATACTCCTTCATCAGATTTAGGATCAAATTTTCCCAAGTGAGACTTCCCATTGTTGTGAATGAAAACCTTACAACCAAAGACATGAAGGTGGGAAAGATTGGGTGTCCTACCCTTAAGGATCTCATAGGGTGTCTTCTCTAATTTGGCTCTAACATTCACCCTATTCAACACATAACAAGCTGTGTTAACCGCTTCAGCCCAAAAGTATTTTGGAAGTGAATACTCAGCAAGCATGGCTCTAGCGGCTTCCACTAAGGTCCGGTTCTTCCTTTCAGCTATCCCATTCTGCTGAGGGGTCCTAGGGGCTGAAAAATTGTGGCTAATCCCCTTGTCCTCATAAAAATCTCCAAATCTTTCATTTTCAAACTCTCCCCCATGATCACTATGGATGGTCAAAATCTTACAACCTAGCTTCTTCTGAATCCAAGTAGAAAAAGTTTTAAACTTCTCAAAAGACTCATTTTTATGTGAAAGAAATCTAGTCCAAGTGAACCTCGAGTAGTCATCAACAATCACAAAACCATAGACTTTCCCTCCCAAACTCGCTGTGCTAATGGGTCCAAACAAATCCATGTGAAGGACTTCTAAAGGTCTAGAGGTGCTAATGTCCTTAATGGGATGAAAAGAGGAGTGGACTTGCTTTCCTAGTTGACAGGCATCACAAAGGTGGTCTTTTGTAAACTTAAGTTTGGGGATACCTCTAACTAGGTCCTTTTGGGTCACTTTCCTAAGGGTTTTCATACTTGTATGACAAAGCCTCCTGTGCCACAACCAAGAATCATCAATCACAGTTTTTTAGCAAAAAGAAGCAGCACATTCAATGTTATTTAAATCAAAGACGTTGTTGATCCTCTTTCCCTACAAAATAGTGTTGTTACTTAAACTTACAATGCATGAATCTGTGAAGAATTGCACGATGAAGCCTTTGTCACAGAATTGACTGATGCTGAGCAAGTTGTGCTTCAATCCATCTACAAGCAAAACATTTTCAATCATAAGGTTCTTGGAATTACCAATTATACCTGCTCCTACCACCTTTCTGGTGGTGTTGTCTCCAAGAGTAACCTTGCCTCCAGTCCTGGACTCTAGTACAACAAACTGGCTAGCATCACCAGTCATATGTCGAGAGCATCCACTGTCCAGGTACCACATACTCTCACGAGATTTTTTGTGAGAGCCCTCCTGCAAAATTATCAAATGTTAGATTTAGGAACCCAAGCAGGTTTGGGTTCCTTCTTATGAAGAGAAGAATGCAATGCATGTGTGATATGCTGTGGATCATGCATCTTAGGTCTCCACACCCAATGTGTACTATGGTGAATCGTGCAAGTGTGTGAGATGTGTCCTAGCATGCCACATGAAAAACATCTAACTCCAGGAAAGGGATTTCTTAAGTGATTTGAGTTATAATGCCTCTTCCTAGGTTTTGGTAATTGATTAAAAGTAGCAATCATCCTAATTTTCTTATATGCTTCTAAATCATTTTGAAACTTCAAATTTGTGTTTTTTAAAACTTCATTTTTAATCCTCAAATTTTTCTCTATCTCCTTTGACTTCTTAAAATCAGATTCAAGTGATGTGTGGGATATTTTTAATGCATCATGCTCTTCAACTAACTCACCATGATTTTTATTTAACTCATCAAATTCATCGAGTAAAGTCATGTGATTTGAATCAATTGTTTGATGGTCTTTAATCAAAATTTCATGCTCTTTTTGTAGATTTAGGAACTCTAATTTCAAGCTAGCATGAGTTTTCTTTAATTTCCTATATGATGCATGAATTTTTTCTGAAACTTCAAGAAGTTGATCGTAGAAAAGTTCACATACCTCTTCTTGATCACTTTGATCTTTTCCCATGAAACACATGTTTGTAGTTTCTTCCTCTGGTTCAGTCTCAGAGGAGTCAGTACCAGATTCTGCCCAAAAGCTCCTTTGGTTTTTCTTCTTGTCCTTCCTAGACTTAGCTTTCTCCTCACCTTTTCCTTTGCTTGATGGATCTCTAAGCGTAGGGCAATCAGTTCTCACATGTCCAGGCTTCCTGCATTCAAAACAAACAACATCAGAAGATCCTTTAACATGTTTATGATCCTTACCTTTTCTCCAACTTTGATGATGCTTTTGTTTCTTCCTTAGAAAGTTTTTGAATTGCCTTGTGATGAAGGCAATTTCATCGCTTTCAGACCCGGAAGATTTAGAATCCGATTTGTGTGCCTTCAGTGCAAATGTTTTCTCCTTTTTCTTTTCACCTGCATCAACATTTTTTTGATTCACCCCTTGCTCGTAAGCAATGAGTGAGCCAAGTAAGTTATCAATGGAAAAGGTATTCAAATTCTTAGATTCAGTAATTGCAGTGATTTTTGCATCATAAGATGAAGGCAAGCATCTCAAAACCTTATTAACTTTTTCATAATTCGAAAGTTCCTTTCCTAGTGCATGCAATGAAGTAACTATCTGAGTAAACCTAGTGTACATGTCAGAAATCGATTCATGAGGTTTCATACGAAAAAGTTCGTAGTCATGCAAGAGAATGTTTAAACGGGATTGTTTAACTTCATTGGTACCTTCATAGGTGATGCACAATTTATCCCAAATCTCTTTACCGGTTTTGCAAGTTGAGACACGCATGTAATCCTCAGATTTCAAAGCACAGAAAAAACAGTTCAAACATTTCGCATTTAATTGAGCTAAATCACGTTCATCAAAAGTCCATTCAGTAAAAGCAACTTCAGTTTTCACACCATTAATTTTACGAGAAGGTGGAGAATAACCTTCTTGAATAAGCATCCACATGCGATAATTAGTTGATTATAAAAACGTTGAAATGCGAGTTTTCCAAAAATCAAAAGGTAGGTTATCGAACAGGGGAGGTCGGGTAATGGAATACCCTTTTATAGTGTTACGATTCCCAATGTTAGCCATGGATCAAATTCAAAAAGTTTTCAAACTTTAATTTTCGAATCCCGCTCTGATATCACTTGAATGTTCGTTAAGGATGTTAAGCCCTATGAACTTAGTCCCAAGCTAACCAAGAGGGAGGGGGGGGGGGGGTGAATTGGTATTTTAAAAACTCTTTTCATAAAGAAAGAAAATTATATAAACCAAATCAAACCACAGAAATAAATGTGGAATTAAAAAGCGCGGAAGCAAGAAAAAGAACACATAAATTTATAGTGGTTCGGTCGACTCGACCTACGTCCACTCCTTGGAGGCACCTTCCAAGTATTGTACTACAAAACGTGACTTTCCTTTAGCCCCCACGGCTAGGCGGAGAAGCCCTTACAAGAGCCTCCTTTTTGCCACCCCGGCAAGGCAGAGAACCTACCTCCTTTTGCTTCCTCCTGAAGCTGGCAGAGAACCAAAACCAAAAGCAAACTCCTTACCTCTACCGACCCTTCCACGGATGAGAAACTCTAGACGAAGACGAAGCAGAGCGATCCTTGAAGAAACCCTTGTGAATCCCCTCACAAGCTCCCCCTCACAAGATCCTCTCTCTCTCCTCTCTCTCTTTCTCTCCTCAAGGTCTTCTCAGGTCAAGGCAGCAGCTAAAGGTCTTTGAAAACGATGAACAAGAGCTCTTAAATAGAAGAGCTTCAAAGGAGCTCATTAATTGCAAGTTGCAATATCGTCCAGGCCGATCTAGACATCGGCCTGGCCGATCAGTACAAATCAAAGAATATCGGCCAGAGCATCGCCCTAGATGCAAAACTAGACGATTAAAAATTGGCTTGATCGTCCAGGCCGATCTCACGATCGTCCTGGCCGATCAGTTCAAATCAGAGAAAAATTATCCTGACAATAGCCCTGAATACGAGCTGGCCGATATTTATCATCCTGAAGTAACTTAAGGTTTTTGAATAGATCATCCTGGCCAATCCTGCGATCGTCCAGGACGATATGATTGTATCAATCATCCTTAATTACTCCCTTGATTTTCTGATTAATTAAGGCATAATTTTATAATTTTGTCCAGGCTGATACGTGGATCATCCTGGCCGATAATTTAAAATTACAGTATACCTTAATTGACTATGGCGGCTACTTCTTTCTATTTTGAGCTTATCGTCCTGGCCGATACACGTATTGTCCAGGCTGATATGTTAATGACGGCTGTCTTAATTAAGAATCGTTACTTAGACTTTCTGTTTTAAGCTGATCGTCCCGGACGATATAAATATCGGCCGGGCTGATGTAGGCAAAAACAAAAATTCTAAGCCCCTCAAGTGTGTGTGTGTAGGGTTACTTAGCATCAGTCTCTTTGACTATTACAAGTAGACTCAAAAAGGTGAAAATCAAAAGTACAGACTGACTCAACCTAAACCTACACAATCCTAAACTTGGCTCCTTCTTGATCGTCCGATCTTCGATTCCTGAAAAGTTAGAAGCAACAAGCAGTCCAAGAGAAATAGTGTTTATCAATCATCAAAACATAAGACATAACGAAATAGGTTTGTAATACTTTCTTATGGCTTATTGAGTAGATAGAGCTGCCAGCGATTTGGCCATATTTGGGCGTGTTGGATCCGGCCTTTTACACCCATTTGAACCTTAAACTTCAGGCTGTCGAAAGACTTTAAGCTTCTTCGGCTCAATTTTGTAGGAGTGTGTAGCCATAAAAGTCTCTTTCTTGACTATTGAGTCTTTGTTCGTTGGAGAAGGTGTTTTCTCGATCTTTTGAGAAATTACCTGAAATACTTTGAAAAAACAAGTATTTGTATTCTTGAGCACAAAAGAATATTTGAATTGATAATTTTAAATATTTATTTAGGGATCTCAGCATGCGGCGCGATGTCGACTCGAATAAATATTTAAAATGTCCCTGTCTCGTAGGGATATTTTATAATGGAATAAATTTAGAATATAAAATTTTAAATATTCATTTGGGGATCTCAGCGTTGGGCACAATGTCGACCAAAATGAATATTTAAAATGCCCCCTCTCTCACAGGGATATTTTGGATAGGCTTTTTGTCTTTAAGATTTTAAATATTTATTTAAGGATCTCGGCACGCAGCTCGATGTTGACCCAAATAAATTTTTAAAATGCCCCCAATCTGATGGGGGATTTTGAAATGCATTCTTGCTATATAAGAGAATTTCAAAATATAAATATATGCATGCTCTGATAACTATGTACATAAAACTTTTTTCATCACAAAATACATTAGTTATAGAATTTTCATGCATGATACTTCTTTAAATGTCGGCCATTGGTAGGTGGCATAGGCCTCTGACCGTTCAGATCAATCAATTGATACGCTCCTCATTGGTACACCTTCTCGATGACGAAGGGGCCTTCCCAATTGGATACGAATTTTCCACCGATTTTTTGATGTGGGATGATTGGTCTTCTCAGCACCAGAATCAATTCCCCTTCCTGAAATGTCCGAGGACGCACGATATGATCAAAGGATTTTGCCATTCTTCCCCGGTAGATTTCTAAGTTTTGTTGAGCTTATAACCTGAGTTCATCAAGTGCATCGAGCTCTTCCATTCTGAGACTGGAATTTTGTTCTTGAGTTAGATCATTCTGAATTGCTACAAGAAGTGATAGTAGTTCAATCTCCAATAGTAATACGGCTTCAACTCCGAACACTAGAGAATACAGAGTGGCTTTGGTTAGAGTTTTGTAGGTTGTACGGTATGTCCACAGTGCTTCTGCCATCTTTGTATGCCATTCTTTTTTGTTCTTGGTGAGGATCTTCTTCAATAATTTCACTAGTGTCTTGTTGAAAGCTTCTGCCAATCAATTCGTCCTTGGATTGTATATGGATGAATACCGCTAATCGATCTTATGCCGATCAGCAAATTTATAAATTTTTGTACTTTTAAAAGCTTTACCATTATCTGAGATTATGCGGCGTGGCACATCAAATCTGTAGACAATATTGTGGGTGAAAAAGTTGATCACATGCTCGAATGTGACCTCTCTGAATGGAGCTGCTTCTGCCCACTTTTAGAAGTAGTCTGTTGCTGCCAGAATAAATCGATGTCCCGCTGAAGATGGTGAATCTATCAGCCCGATTATATCAGTGCCCCAACATTCAAATGGCTAGGATGCTATTGTTGGGTGTAAAGGATTTGGCGGTTGATGTACAACATCACCTTGGATTTGACATTCGTGGCACCTCTTTGCATGGTCAATATAATCTTTGACCATTATTGGCTAATAATAACCCATTCTCTTTATTTTAGCGGCCATCTTAGGACCTAACGATATGCTCCGCAAAGCCCTTCATGGACTTCTGCAACCACTTTATCAGCTTCCCTGGTCTCTAGGCACCTTATCCACATTTGATCAAAAGCTCGTCTGTACAACATATTATTGACAAATACGTATCGCAACGCCCTTTTTCAAATTTGTGCGGCCATAGACTTTTCTGTCGGGAGTTTGTTTTTCTTGAAGTAGTTAATGAATGGCTACCTCCAATCATTTTCGACTTTAATATCTAAACAATGCCACCACGATTCTGAAGCTTGACAAGCTTTATGTCTCTTGGCTACGTGATATCCTTCCGGATTATTTTTCATGATAATCTGATGGAGAGGTTGAGGGTCAACTGGAGTTTTATCCTGCTGACTTGAATCTGTAATTTCTTCTGCCATTAGAAATTGTAATAGAGCGGGTCCAAGATCCGACGGTTGTAAACTCTGATGAATATAGGCTTCTCCTCCTTGGAATTTGCCATTTCCTTGGCCAATTTGGCCAAACAATCTGCTTTGGCATTCTGTCCTCGAGGAATTTGAACTATTTTAACATTTGACACCTGCTTCAGGAGCTCAAGGGTTTGTCGGTGGTAATGAGCCAATTCAACCTTAGAAATCTTATAAATGCCCAAGACTTGATTTATCACAAGTTGAGAGTCGCCGAAGATTTGAAGATTTTAAATTTTGACGTCAATTGCAATCTCCAACCCTACTATTAGAGCTTCATACTCAGCTTTGTTGTTGGTTCGAGGTTCAGTCAAACTGAATGAAATTCTTATTATTGCCTCCATCAGGTGGTATGAGAACAAGACCGATACCGGCTCGGGCTCTTGCAATATTTGGAGGTCAGACAGGTCTAATCGATAATGCCCTATCGAAGTACATTTCCCAGAATGGTAGCCGTTCATTCTCCTTGACCTGTATTATCTGCTCATCAGACAAATCTTAATTTAGTGGAGAATCAGCAGGGATTGTGTGTGTAGCGAGAAAATCTACCAAGGCCTGTCCTTTCATCGCCTTCTGTGGCATGTATATGATTTCAAACTGCAATAACAATACTGCCAATCTAGCTAGATGACCTGTCAACGCTGTCTTGTCATTAAAAACTTTAATAGATTGATCTTTGATATCAGTGTGATTTTATGAGATAACATATAGTGGCAGAGTTTCTGAACTGTAAAAATCAGCGCTAGACAATGCTTTTCAATCGGATAATAACAACTTTCTGCTCCAATCAACCTTCGACTGATGTGGTAGAGCGCATTTTCTTTGCCCTCTTCATTATTCTCGGCCAACAGTGCTCCGAGGGACTCTTCTAGTGTAGTTGTATATAGTTTAAGAGGCTTCCCCGGAATAGGCGCTGCGAGAATGGGTGGATTCAACAAATATTTTTTGATGCTGTCAAATATCTCCTGACATTCTGCATCCAATTTAAAACGAACATCTTTTTTCATTAACTTTGAAAATGGCTGGCACCCACCCGATAGATTTGATATAAATCTTCGAATGAAAGCTAGTTATCCTTGCAACGAGCTAAGCTGTCGAAGGTTCCTTGGTGGTGGCATCTCCGTGATTGCCTTAATTTTGTTGAGGTCGATCTCTATACCTCGATGGCGAACAACATAACCCAGGAATTTGCCTGAGGATACCCCAAATGCACATTTGATAGGGTTCATCTTTAGATTATATCTTTTGATCCTCTCGAATACAATTCTGAGATCTTTCAAATGATCTTTTCGGCCAAGGCTTTTAATCACAAGATTATCTATATAACACTCGATCTTCTGATGTATCAAATCATTAAATATGTGAGTCATCACCTGCTGGTAGGTGGCACCAGCGTTCTTCAGGCCAAAGGGCATGACTGTGTAGCAGAAAATTCCGATGGGCGTCCTAAACGATGTATGCTTTTCATCTTTGGGCACCATCTTGATTTGATTGTATCCTGATGATCCATCCATAAATGAGAACATATCATAATTAGAAGTGTTATTCACCAGGAGTTCAGATATAGGGAGAGGAAAGTCATCTTTTGGGCTTGCCTTATTGAGGTCCCTAAAATTGATACAGATACGAATCTGTCCATTCTTCATCTTCACTGGGATGATATTTGCAATCCAATTAGTATACTTTTCCTCCCGAATAAAGCCCACATCTATAAACTTTTTTGTCTCTACAATCACCTGCTCTTTAATCTCCAATCTCATTCTCCTTGGATCTTGCTTGACGGGTGCTACATCCAGTTTGATTGCTAATCTGTAAACTGCTACGTCAGGGGATAAGCTGGGCATCTCAGCATATGTCCAGGCAAAGCAATTCCTGAATTCACAGAGAAGTTTTTTTATTTCTCCTATTTGTTCTTCGGTTAGGAGAGAGTTGATAAAAGTCGGGCGAGGGTCATCTTCAGTTCCCAAGTTGACCTCTTTTAGCTCATCCATAGTGGCTACCTGTCCACCATCTTCAAGCTCTTCTGGTGCAGGCTCAGCTTCTACAGGCTGGTCATCATAATCATCAGCTTCGTATGTCTCTTCAGCATCACCATCTTAGAATTCAATTTCCACGCATGTGATGGCCTGGCAAATCTCTTTTCGGAGGAATTTTTGCTTGATGAATCTGATACCTTTATATGCATCTGTATCCTTTCATCCTAGAGGGCGCAGATTCCTTCCATACCAGAGACCCAAGCTTGTACAAAGTTGTCACTTGGTGGTAGGAATATTGACTTGTTTTCGTAGCATTCTCTAAATATTTTTGGTATTGAACCTAGGTAGTCTCATAGGAAATAACTCTTCGGAATCAAAGAGCATGCAACACCAGTCATTATTCTCCTCTTCGCAAACTTCCGTGGAATATAGCACATTCTTTGGCACAGTCCCATTTTTAAGGGGAGGCAGATAAAGGGTGGCGAGTTCTTCAACTTTATGAACTTCGTGTAGAATAATTTCTTTGAAGTGTTGTAAGGGAACATGCATGACTACGAGTACACTATCTGAAATTGATAGGCTGTCTATTCTTCTTGAGAACACATTCTGCTCCATGTTCATATAAATAGAGTTGTAGTCATAATCATCATTTGAAAATTCAACCTGCCTACTCCATTCATCCGTGGACTGGCATAGTTTTTGGGATTTGGCAGGAGTAACATCATCTTCATCTGTGTCACTCCCAAGATGAGGTACATATTTCTTTTCTTTAGAAATGGTCGGTGCTTTGGGAAGAGTCGACGCTGCCTTCTTTCTCCCCACATGCTTCTTCTCACCTTCCCGTTCATGTCACTTTGCAGCCTTTGAGTTTGATGCTCTAGCTTTGAGAGAGCTCGAAGACTTTTTCTTCTTTGGCATGAAGTATCGTACATCTTCATAAATTGTTGCTTCATGAACTGTGAAGGGCTGAATATCACTAGAGATCCTGAATTCTTCTCCATCTTTGATTACTTCATACACTGGTGTAATGTAGACGGGACTGCCATATTCATGCAACCAGAGATGACCTAGTAGTGCCTTGAACGAAGTGTCCGCGTCAATTACATAGAATTTAGCTTTTGTATGGAATTCTCCAAATATAAGAGGCAACATAAATGATCCGAGGATTTTCTGCCCTTTTTCATTAAAACCATGCACCATCAGTTTATCTAGCCCGAGGTGTTCCACATCAAGGCAGAGGGATCTTAGTGATTTCAAGCTTATTAGATTCACGGAGGATCCAGGATCAATCAGGATTCGACTGATGATCAGCTTATCGTTCTCTGCAGTAATGTACAGAGGGCGATTATGGTCTGTAGTCCCAAGCATCATGTCCTCTTCGGAGAAAGTAATGAACGACTCATTACGAGCTTGTAGAACCTCAGTCAAATTACTTTCAGCGAAATATACATTGTATCTTTCGGGATCTTTGAGAGCCTGAATCAGAGTCTCTCGAAGGTCTTTAGACATTACCAAGGCGTCGTATAGGCTGAGCTGTGTTGGGATCTTTCTCAGATGGGATAAAATATTATAATCTATCCCATTGGCTGAAGTCTTCTTTTTCTTGGGATCTTCAGGGATAATATCGTCATTGATGACTATTTCTTTCTCCTTATCTTTATTGGAGACCCCTTTCTTCGATGGAGGTGGTAGTATCTTGCTGCTTCTTAACTGTACTTAAGCAATCTCCTCCGATTCAGAGTCATTTAACTGCATATTTTCTTCAGAATCAGCCATTATTGCATCTAGGGACTCATCTATTGATTCAGAATCACCACCCAGGTTTACATGTCCCATCCGAGATGCTATGCTAGGGTCTGATTCATCTCCCTCTGGAAAATACAAATCCTCTTCCGAACTGTAATCCATTGGCAACACCATCATACAGGATTCAGAGGGGACTTCTTCAGTGTATTCTTCTTCTGACAAAGCACTCGGTGTCACCAAGATGACCCGACATACTTTTGTTGGAAGAGAATTCTCATCATCTTCTTCAGCTTCATCAATTTTAAGCTCTGCCATAAAGTCAGCAAGCTTGATAGGTCGCCTCACAGTCTGGTAGTATTCATCCAAACTGTCGATAATCCTCTGAGTTGCGATCATCTTCTCCTTGGGCTTTTTCAACTTAGTCTTCTTCTTGGATGATTTCTTCTTTCTAATCTTTGAAGAACCAACTTTCTTAGAAAACTATTTTGAAGTAGAACGTCATACCACTGGCATTGCCTTCAAATTTATCATGGGCTGAATAGGAGACTTCCACTTTACACCTGGAACTCCTTCAAGCTGCTTCAACATTTTCACAGTTTTCTTGGAGACCGCAGTCTCACATTACTCTTCTTGAATTGGCTCCTTTTCTTTTCTTCTTTCTTCAACCAGGGGTACGGAAGGGGACGTGACCACCCAAGTTGACTCCTTTCTAGGGTGAGACAACACATTATCGGACAATGTGAGTTCCCCTTTTTGATATTTTCTTTCAAGCCAATCCTTAAAGATGCAGCAATCTTCAATTGGATGGTTAAGTACCCGATGATATGGGCAATAATTTGGATCACCACTGTGCTTCAACTCTTTGGGTCTCTTGCATTCAGGTAGTTCTAAACCCGATTTCAACACTTATTGAAATAATTTGGCGACACTCTCCCATTTTATCTTTGAGGGATTGGAACGTTCTATCTCCAGTTCCTATTGTCTGTCTCGGTTGTTCCCCTCCATCTTGATAAGTTCGTGGCTTATCATTTCCCCATAGTATTAACTTCTATTGGGGGTTGGGGTTGTAGGCCAACTTAGGTTGTTCTTGATATTGCATCGACTATTTGCTTTTGTCTATACTATAAATCAGTTACATTTCTCTATCAGCTCTAGAGAAGAACATAGAGTTGGCTTCACCCCTTCTAGCACCTGGGGTCTTGGCCTTCTTGGGCTTATCAAAGTGATTTTCTGATCTGGATAAATTCAATTTCTCAAATTTGGCCACTCTATCGAACAAGTCTTGAAATATGTTGATTGTAGCCATGCACAGAAAGGGTTACATCTTGTCAACAATGTTGCCCATTAACAACTGTACTGCATGTTCTTCTTCAAGTTGCTGCTCATATTTCATGCTCAAGTTGTGCTAGTGAGTGATATATTTGGTCACTGACTCTTCTCTTTTTCTCTTATCCAGAGAGAGATCAGCAATCGTGATCTTCTCAGTTGCACTAGCGAATCTCTTCTCGAACATATTTTCCAATTCTGCGAAGGTCTTCACAGAATCATTCGGCAGTTCAGCATACCATTCGAAAGCAGTTGCTATCAAACTGCTGACGAATTATCGAAAGAGTAGGGCGTCATTACCTCCTGTGTTCCCGCAGGTGGCTTTAAACTGTGCCAGGTGCTGTCGGGGATTATTAGTACCGTTGAAAGTATTGAACTTTGGTACAGAATACTCTTTCGGGTATGGTACTTGGTCGTATTCAGCAGGATACGGACGACCCTTGCCTACCAACTTTTCTGCTTGGTCAGCAGCTATAATAGCCCTGATCCTTTCTATAATTATTCCTTCCAACTGTGCAGCGGTCACAGGTTTAGAAGTACTTGCAATATTTTGTGGGGTGGGCTGACGAATGACATTATGAGCCTCGGACCACCTTTAGGAATACCTCGTACTCCCGAGACTTGAGGCATTTGGAAATTTGGAGGATCAGCAGGAGGATTGGGCATGGCACCAACAGCGGCAGTTCTCTGTATCATCTACATCATTGCCCCCATTTGAGCCATCATCTCAGTCATCTTCTCATTCAACTGAGAGATTTCTCTATCTTTGACTCTCATTTGTCACCTTATATATCTTTACATGTCGTCAAGTGTGACATTCTCGTTAGCGAAAAGATTATCCTCGGCTTCTTCTCTTTCTTCTTCTACTTGGGAATGACCACCTCTGCCAGTGGTGGACCTATCTTCACGACGACGTCGATAAACTTTCCTAACCGGTGGTTATTGATCGTCTTCATCTTCCTCGTCATCGTAGTAGGCTTCCTCATTAGCATTGGTGTGTCTCACCATATAGACTACCTTCATATCCAAGGTGTTATTTGTTTCTTATATTTCTTCTTCTAGGTTTTCCTCCATAAATTCATCAATATTTTCTTCCCCTTCCAGGTATTCTTCCTCTTCTATATTTTAATCATCTATATTTTCTTCCAGTAGTCAGATCTCCGAGCAGCGACGCCATTGGATTTCCGGTTCTTGATTAGGCACGGGGACTTCTTCGATCATTGGGATATGATCGAAGTTGGTTTCTTCTTTTGGAGGGGATGGAAGACGATGGGATCCCCCAGAGGATTCTCCAAGGTGTCTACTGTCTGGAGGAGTGTCATTATGGGTCCTTTTAGAGGCCCACTTCTGACGTTGTTTGTTGATGGGGGCAGATCTCCGGGAAGCCTCACGGGATGTCACGCCCAAATCCGTTCTTCCTTCTTTTCCATATTCCTTCTCATTCCTTCAAGGCTTTGGCCTCCAGACTTGCTTTCCTTTTCACCGGGACCTTTCAGCAGTGGATCCCTGAACATATGGTTCAGGTGTCATGCCCTGATGTTTACCGCGTGGGTTTTGCCTTCTTTCTCTTCTTTCTACAGCAAAGGAAAGACGCTCCCTTGGCGAGGTTCTTCTAGTCTCGATCACTAAAGGTTGTTGAAACTTCTTCTTCAAACCTTTATCCTTCACTGTCTTCAATACTCTGTATACTCGAGCGGACAGAGTTTCAGGCTCTTTCTTCTTTGGAGGGGTTGGGAACTCACGTTGTTGCTCCTAGAAGGTTTCCTTCAGCTCACCAGTGGAGCTATTCCTCTTCACCCATTTTAAATTTGCAAATCCATTCTGGGTAGGAATGGTTGCTTCTGACTCTCGGGCCGGCAGATTAGAAGGGTGAACAGGGAGTTGTTGTTGCTGAGCTTGGAGTTTGGCATTCATCTTTCTCCTTTGTCTTCTTGTAGGCCTCCATCCAGATGAGGAGGCTTCAGCATTGTATTTTTCAGGTGCAGATAACCTGGTTGGCTGAGTAGTGGTGTTGGTAGTCACCACTGATATTCTTCCGTCAGCTATAATCCTCTTGGTTGATAGGGCCTCAGTTTGAGAAAGTCTTTCAAATACAAAAACCCTCCCACGAGGATTTTCAGCAACAGGTTGTTATAATGGCAGATGCACATGACCAGTAGGAGCTCTGACAATTCTTGCAACAACTACAGGAAAATCAACACTACCAAATTGGATGGTAGCTCCAGTGTTTCCGGTCTCTATGACAGCATTAGCCAGTTGGATCCTGGCTCCTCGTCCTAGTTGGACGGTCATTGGGGTGTTCTGTAGATCCATCCGCACAAATGAAAGGCAAGGGTTAGTAATCAGAATCTGATACATCACCCTGCACTTTCAAAATACAGAGATTTATACATAACATAAAAACAAAAATAGATATCATTAGCAAGCAATTCAAATAATCCAAATTTAAAAATCGCCAAATGTATATGAATTCGTTGAATGATTATTTTTAGAAAATTCAAAGTTTTGAATTGTTAAAAGATCATTTTGAAAGACTCAAAAATTTTGAGTATGGAATGAAATAACTGCTACTATAATATTGAGACGACTAGCCAAAGATGGAAAGAGAAATCAATCCCCAACGGAGTCGCTAGAAATCTGTGGGCTCCGAAAATTCAGCTACGGCCTCCGCTCGCTTTTCTTTATTCGGTGAGGGAATTTTAACTGAATAAGTTCCGAGGTAAATTTTGGAAGGCAGATGGGTTTATAGATAAGACACTACCTAGAGATTTCACCCTCATTTTTGCGAGTACTTTACGATCTGAGTTCTGGTTTCCTATAGGCGCAAGCCCCTAAAGTTAATTACCCCTCCCGATAACAAGAGAGAACTTTCGATTAAGGCTAGTCGTCGATCAAATACGTAAAAATATGTGTTATCTGGCATATAGTAGCAGCATTGGGTATGAAAATTAGAATTTTAAAGATTTAAATTGCAATATTTGATGGTTTTGGAAGGTTTAATATTTAAAATAGAAATTTCACCATCTTGCACATAAAGCAGATGGTGGGGGATGGATGATAGACCCGATCAAGATCACATGGTTCCGTCGTCCCCGGCCATCGTGGTCCCTGGTCTACTTAGTCAGAGGAGGTAGTTGACCTAACTTGACAGAAGTATCCTTGTCGGTAGCCATGGGTTGCTTCGTCCAAGGGGACCTTATAGACCGGGGTTGAATGTTTGTCTAAGGGGATAAATTTGAATCCACCTTAGCTAACAGAGGGCTTTGTGTCCTATCGATCGTATCCTATTGATTCATATCTCAAGGATTTGATGCCAATAAGGAACGTATCGGCGCTGGCCATAACCGGTATTTCGTGGTGCCATTTGGCGGCAAAACCACTCGGTTAAGAGGGCCCCAGGTCATAACCGTTTATCCTGCGGTGCCATTTGGCGGCAGACCGCTGGTCAGATGATACATACCAAGTCCTTATCGGCATGAGACTTTTTTGAAATGGATCCTAGTGATATTTTTGACTAGCATTTGGCTCTTTGTGAGCTGAAGTAATTTTGAACTTGTCCTCCCTGACAAACTGTTGTGGAGGGTGGATGGATTTTGCTTTAATTGTTTGATAGTTAGATTTAAAATTTTAAATATTTTTGAAATTTTTGAGATTTTGAGACTTTCTGGGTTTTTGAACTTTGTGGAGTTTTGGATTTTGATGGGCATTTGGATGTTTGGGGGACATTTGAAAATGTTTGTGAACCCCTCCGGTTGAGATAAACATTCAACACAGCTATCATCGGGGTGTTTGGTGTTATTTCTATTTAAAGCTTGAACCTTGTCGACTCTGTCTGGCTGTCGACAGAGGATAGGGTTTCATAGGCTTTATGCCTTTGAGAGTGAATTCTTTTGATTTTAGGCTTTGAAGGCCTAATATGAATGTATTAAAATAAATATTCTGGTCACCATGGCCACATATTTGCTTAATGGTTCGAACCCTATCGACTCCTATTGATCCGTATAGAAGGATCGGGTTCGAATTTGAATTCACTTGTTGACCCACGCAGCATCCGTAGACGTCACGTGTGTACCAATAACACGCTCACCGGGGCCCATGCTGATTTTATATATCCCCTTATGTGTACCTATGTGCATACAAATTAAGGTGCATATGCGGAGAATATCTTAGTTTTCGATGAGTCTTTCACAGTATTTCGTGAAAGCTCATATTTGTTGTAGCTTTTCTGCATCTTTCATATGAATGCATGAACTTTCTATAGGTACTTATGCATATCATCATTTGTTGCAACTCTTTCGTATCTTCTTGTAGATAGTGTAGTATACATACAAAGAATTTCCTACAACATTCCGCATGAACTTGAATTTGTCATATTTATTCTGCATTTTCTTATGGGCAATTCTTTGGATGTGTAACAAATCTCCTACGATAGCCCGTAGGGATTTACATATTTTCCCTCCACCAAATAGTTGTTGATCATGAAGATATCATACATTGAGTGTATTAATAAGATATTTCATTATTTGCAAGGAAGTTTTGTTATTCGTGGGCGATAAGTTGAACCTGTTACGGTTCTTCTATCAACGTTTGTAGAGAACTCATCGCATCTATTATACATTCATCTGTTGGTGGAATTTTGAAAATATGTTTTGAAAATATTGGTTTTCTTTGGGACTTAAAATTGAATTCTAAAATCGAATTGTCTCGTTAGAAAAAGTATATCACCTCGAGAGGTGAAAATAAAATTTCATAACGGTATTCAGATTTAGAATTATGAAATTCATCTTGAATATTATGACCGGATGCTAAAGAGAACTTCATATGGCACCGAAGGGTCAAAGTGAGGTTCAACTGAATATCCAGCTACAATATTCAAGAAGTGTGATCATTAGGTTCACATCCAAAGCCTTATCAAAGAAAGATGTATCTCCTTAAGGGAGAAAATATCATTCGATGATAATTCTTTGAATATGATAATAATGATCACTAGTATTTTAAGTTTTCCCCAAAGAAATCCAATTGAGTTTTGAAAAATCAATTTTTTAAAATCAGGTGTGTGTGGTTCTAAATCTCCTACGAGCGCAAGCCCTCGTAGTTAATTACATCGTAGGGAGATGAAATCCCCTACGAAAACTCTCGATTAAAATAATGGCAAAATTTTGTTAGATTTTCTAGGAGTGATATCAAAAAGAGATGAATTTTAGAAACTCAAAAGGGAATAGATCAAAATTGAGCAGTTATTAACGGAGACAAAGGAGGAGAGGTAGGGGACACTTTGAGATTCCGGAACCATCCGAAAGTGTCCCAACTTAATCTAAGTGTTGGGCTTTATGTTTTGGATTGAAATGATATTTAATTAGAGTTGAGCATTTTATTAAAAATTTGGGATTAGATTCCCGAAGTTTGGAGTCTTATAATCAAAGATTTGCCCCGGATCCTAAATCTATTTTGGACACTGGACCACAGTCATCCGATCCTAACTAATGCAGTGCAATGCCTGGACTTACCCCGGCCTGGATTAGGGAGCCAGCTAACCACCTAGTCGATTTAAAAGAGATGAGTCCGGTCTTTTATGAAAGAGTGGTGGGGACGTTGTAATTAAAGTTTTTGAAGAGTTGGGGCCGACATCTAGAGATTCTCCTATTTGGCCCCTTTAACTTATGTTGGGTGCTAAAATGCTAAGGACTATGCAATTAAAATTTTGACTCTTTAAGTGTGTCTCTAATGCAATGCATGCTAGTTAACAACCTCAAATCAAGTATGCTTGAAATTTTAAAAACAGGCTTAGAAAATAATTTTTTAGAAGACTGGACTTCCCCAGGTCCGGCACCTCGTCCTCATAGGTCAGACTATCCGGACTCTACCCGCAAGCGGTGAAGGGTCTAAAGCAAGGAAAGAGTAATGCAGAAATATGCATGCGACCCCGGGGTCGATCCCCGGCTAATTCCCTAGATTCGTTATCTTTCTATGTTATTCAGACTCACTAAAATTTTAGACTTTTAAGATTATGAATATAAAAAAACTTTCACACCCTCACGAGCCTCACGTATCCAGGCGAAAACAAAAGCGGCACACAATCGCCAAAAAACTAATAAAAGCAGGTAGTCCTAAAGGCAATCAATTCGTCACATCAAATATAAATTAACTAATTAATAAATGTCCATAGGCAAAGTTGCCTTCTTTATTACAAACCAGAGTTTTGCAGAAAGTAAAGTGGCCGGGCACCACTGACAACAACCCGGATTCTGAACCTAGTAATGACGCAAGTAGTTTTGAGTGGGATATTCTCAATCTTCAAGTCTTCAGTCTTGTTCTTCTTTGGACTCCTTTTCTTCAATCTTCTTGGAATCTTCGTAGTGGATTACCCAAATGGAGAAGAGGGCACTTCCCTTTAAGGGGAAGGCCACTCTTTCCCCTTTGGGTAGGGAGGAGTGTGGCCCAAATTTGGATCCCCAAATAGAAAAGGTCTACTCCCCTTAGGGGCATCCTTTTCTCTTCGGAGTCCAAGCTTTGGAACTATATATCCCAACTCAAAGCTAACTTTCACAACACTTAATAATTACACAAATTACATTTATATCAAATCAAAAATCTAGACTCTCCTGCAAGGTTATCCTAAGCAGTTAATTAATCAAAGAAAATATATACCCAAGCAGTTATATATGTACAGAAGAGAGAGTAAAACACACTAGCCACGCTCTTTTTATTTGGGGGCTTTAGCAGCTGAAGCACCTGTGCAAAGGGTTTATAATATATATGCATTTTTTTTTTATGATTTTCCCCCCCTTTTTATATTGCCCTGCACGAGCGTGACCACCTGCAGAAAACTGTGTCAACATCCAGATCGTACCTAACCTAAGGGTAATCTAATCGCCAAACACATCAACCATCCACAGAGTACAGAAAAGTAAGCAGACACAGCAAAGCAATTTCATCCACAACATGCAGTGAAAACTACGAAAAATCCGGCACACAACAGTAAAGTAAACACCGGCCTAACCTAGATCTAGAGTTGGTTGTCCTAGCACATCATCTAAAGTGTGTGTAAAAGGTCGTGTGGCTGGGGTAGATCCTAAAGTGGGTTGTCAGTTAGAGTTGTCTAGAAAAGTTATGAATTTGTTAAGGCCTAAAAGGGGATTTAGATTAAAATTTAAGTATTAGTAGATTAAGAATTTTAATTGAATAGATTTTAGAAGTTAATTGATTACTACCTTTGTTTCACACCGAGGCCGTGAAGTTTATTTCACCTTCCTTAGGGCTAAGCTAATAGCCTCGTAGGCCTGGGTTACCCAGTAGCAATCGGGGTTGATTAAGTTACTTTAAGTTCGTTGTAATTAAGAGACATGAATTAATATTAGGAAGGGTTTCTTGCTGATTTTTAATGGGTTGGTTAAGGATTTTATTATCCTATTAAGAGAATTCTGAAATTTGGGAGAGTTAATGGATTATGGAAGTTATCCGGATATGCTAACTAAGGGGTCAAAATTTGACTTTAAAAAAAATAGAGTTAATCTTTAGGATTTCAGATTTTTAATAAATACTAGACCCTATTATGAGTTGTTAGACAGGTAGCACACTCAATTTGGAGTTTTCTATCAAAAGTTATGATTTTTAGAAGTTTTAACCCGATTTTGACCTAGAGTTGACCAAAATGTTGACTTTTTGACTTTGACCAGATTTTGAGGGTTTAAAATTTTTGGAAAATACTAGATTTTAATTAGAGTCATTAGCCACAGAGTTTGATTGATTTAGAATTTTCTACAATTAGTTATGAATTTTGGAAGTTTGGGTATTTATTGGAATTATTAAATTATTTCAATTAAGAGCCATTTTAACAATTTGAACCCAAATGAGTCTTAAACTTCTTGAAATCAACTCCAAAGTTTCGAAATGATCTAAGGAGAGATCAGCAAGTGTTTAAAGATTTTTTGGGATTTTTAATAATTTTTAATTAATTAAAATGGATTAAACATTGATTTTGATTAAAATTAAATTAAAATGGATTTTAACGTCAAATTAAAGTAATTTCAATTTTCAATGATTAAGAGTTGAAATATGGTTGATTAGAGGTATTATAGGTATATTTTGGAATTAATATAAATTTATGATGATTTATTGAATTTTCTAAGTCCTTAAAGGGGCTGAAATTTGACATGCTTAATTTTCTAACATAATGACCTCCAAATTGACTCAAATTTAAACCTAAGGTATATGATGTCAGTAAGTTTACTATGTTCAGATTTCACCCCTATTGGGTTTGTGTACAATCCCCTATGAATTTTCTAAGTTTTCTAGACATTTCCTTAATTATTTTTCCTAGGTGTCTCTACTATTTAAATAGGCATGAAACTTGGTGTGGCTAACCCTGACATACATACAATCATACCACAGAAATATCACAGCAAAATATTAAAACCCTAAGGAGTTATGAATTTTCAAAGTTTAGGGTTCAAAATAGACCCTTTACCTTAAAAATTCATATCACAGAAATCTATTGAGCATCTGAACCTAGAAAAATTATGAAACATGTCTAAGATACTCAATAATTATCCACCAAAATTTGGGATTCATTTGATCACTGGATTGTGAGAAACTTGCGATACATGAAATTCACATAAACTCAAATATCTCACACTACAGAAATCAAAACAATATAATTTTAATTTTAATAAATACTACATTCGATTATATTTCAAACGAGCCTAAGAACTTCCAATTTGGTGGAAAAATCGATTTTCTGTGAATTTTGAAAGATTTGGAGCATTTAAAGTATTTTTTATTCAGATTTGGGTCAAATCAGCTGGCGATGACGTGGCGGCGTGGCATGATGCCACGTGTCAGATCCCGGATGGACCCGTGTTTCACCCAGAGGAGGGCCGCGCGGTTTGGGGCGACGTGGCCAATTTTGGGCCGTCCGCTCGCGTTACGGCTCGATCGGACGGCTCTGGTTGAACCAGAGTTAAAAAATTTCAAATGCCTATATCTTTCAAAATACTTGACGAAATTGCACGAAATTTGAACTGTAGCTAGAGGGCAATATGATCTTACAATGCCTGGAGTTTGGAGGCTCCATTCATTGTAAAATTGCTACAGTTTCAAATTAAAATTTAAACTTAAAATGAGTATAACTTACAATCCCACTGTCGGATTTTTGTGATTTTTAGCTTGTTAGAAAGCTGCAGCAATTCTCTACAACGTTGCTGAAGACTCCAAAAACTGGATCTTTCTGGATCAAAAGTTATATTTGAAAGTCCTCTTTCTCTCTCTAGAATGCTCTCTCCTCACTAAAATAGTGATTTGAGGCTTGGAAATGGTTGGGAAAAGCTTGGGAAGGACTTGAAATGTGCTGGAGTGTGTAGGAGGAGCTCTTAGAAGGTTGGGGGCTGTTGGAGTTTGGAGCTTTTGATCATATCAAAGGGAATGATGAAGAAGCCCCCTTTAGGTCAAGTTTTCCCCCACTTTAACTTTGGCTTTTGGATTGGATGGTTGAGATTTGATTTGGAGTAGTTTTGGATGAGTGCCAAGTGTCCCCTATGCTGCCCAAAGCTATGGAATAGGGTTGGTGGTTGAGAGTGACTTCTCTTGGTCCATGTGAAGAGGGACCACACCTTTTTCCCCATTTAGATGAACCAATGCCAAGCCTTGTTTAAGGGGCTGATTTGAGCTCTATTAGGGGAGGAAATGGGTCACATCACATCATGTTTGAGCAGGTTCTAGACTAAGCCATGGATTGCCAAGGTGGCTTGATGATGTGGCCAAGAGTTTGAGGTCAAGAATTTGATGTTTTGAGCAAATACATGTAATTGGAGAGGATTTTGACCTCTCCAAATGAGTTGACCAAGTCAACCCAAGATGAGGATTGACTTGAAAGTCTTTGGACATGTCATGAGTGTCCAATTGAATGATTTTGAAAGGTTGATTTGATTCAAAGTAGCTTGAATGGTTAAAATTGGTAAGTGTTGGGTTAAAGGGTTGATTTGGTCAACCATGGTTGACTTGGTCAACCAGGTCAAACCATAGAGTAAGTTTGGGTTCAATGTGTTCCTAAAATTATTTAGGATCTATTGGAATGACATTTGAAGAAGATATCAAATGTTCATAAGTTAAATCAAGTTGAGTTTAGGCCAAAAGTCCAAAAATCCCCATTTAAGGGCATTTTGGTCATTTTGGTCTCAAGTCAATTCTGGGTCAAATTAAATCTAAAAAGATGCAGATCATTTCTTAACAAGTCAATATCAAGGTATTAGGAGGGATCAAAAGATTTGGAGGGGGATCCAAAGTCAAATTCCACTAGGTGAAAGGCCTAGTGGCATGAATTATAAATATTCGAAGGTTTTGCAACATTTGGAGTTTGATTAAGTTTATGGGGTTAGAGTACTCCAAATGGGTTCAAATTTGAAGGGTAACCTCCAGAGACATGTCTTATCACTTTTCAAGTGATAGACTCTGAATCAGAGGTCATTTGACTGGGTTTTGAAGTGTTCAAAAAATCCTTGAAAAAGGTCTTTAGGACAGGGTCTTAAGACTTTGGATTTGAGTCTAGATTTTTGGATTTGGAATGGATTTCAAGTTTGAATGATTAATATTGAAGTATCCAAATCATTTACAATCATGTGGTGGTTGTTAATGAATGGATAGGGTCAAAGCTAGATCAAAGGTAGGATCAAAGTCTAGATTGAAGTTTGGATTCTCAAGTTGATTGGGCCAAAGTTTGGATGTGTTTGAAGCTTGAATTAATTTGGATTTGAATTGAATGAAGTTTGAGATTTGAATTGATTAAGGGTAGGGATTAATTTGAAGATGGAGTTGATCAAAGGTATGGATTGATTTGAGGTTGGTGTTGATCAAAGGTGGGGATTGATTTGAGTCTGGATTGGTCCTAAGATCTAGAGGGGTTCTAGGATCTAGGATCTAGGATCTAGAGGGGTTCTAGAATTTGAGATATAAGAGAATCCTAAGCTCTGGAGTAGGCCCTAAGGTCTAGCTCTAGGAAAGGATCTTAAGGTCTAGAGTGGATCCTAAGGTCTGGCTCTAGGAAAGGATCTTAAGGTCTAGAGTGGATCCTAGGATCTAGAATTAATCTAGAGTTTGGAAGGGCCTTAGTGACCTCATAGAAAAATGAGGTCAACATCATCGCATGGTTTTTATATTTTCTTCATGAATATGTTAGGATGTTCATTACAACCATCCCTTTCCCTTCCTTAAGCACGATTGTTATTGTACTTCCCACCATCTTCTTATCACTTGCAAGCAAATTGAATATGCAAGTTTCTTTGTTTTCAAAGGCGATTCACTATATACCTAATGAATTCGACATTCACCATTTGTTTGATATTCCTTCTTCATATAGCATGAAGACTTTCAACACTTATGTGGGAAATCTCATGCTATTGGTTGTAGGCATGTCATTGCATTATTCACTTATCATTTGTTTGCAAATATGAATCATTAAAATACTTGAGTTTCATCATCCCTTGTATGTAAGTCTCCTTGCATATGAGCTAAATGGAATGTTCTTATGCCTCCATTTGTGACTAGATCACACATCCTTATGATTGTTCATTGCTTGTAGGCATGTTATAGTTGTGAACTTTCTTGTCTCCACACATTGTTTGCAATATGTATGAAGAGGTCACATGCATCTTCCATTTGATCGTAAGAAAGTTATATCTATTGAGAGATTATATAATTAATTTTAATGATTGATACTTGTGATCTTTGAGATGATTATACACCCATTGAGTTGAAGTTTGAACTTGGATCCACAAGTCCTTATCACCAAGTTTATGTCCTATGCAAATTTTTACAAGTTCAAGTCATGTCGACTTGATGTAGGAATCAAGTTCAAATTTGAGTCCAAATCTTCTCCTTTGATGTTCAAATTGGTGTTCAAAATAAGTTCATAAGTCCTCTATTTTAAGTACAAGTTCATTTGTGTCCTTGCTAAAGTTCAAATGAGAGTCCAAGTTTGATTCAAGTCTAAGTTCAATTTTGTTTGTTGAAATTGATTCAAGTCCAAAATGGTTCCAAATCATTTGAGTTCCAATCCTAAGTTCAAGTTCTTGGTATTCAAGCTCAGTTCAAAACTCATTGCACCAATCTCCTTTGAGTTCAAGTGGTCCACCTCTTGTTTTAAGTTTTGCTTAAGCCATTATTTATCCAAGTTTGATTTTAGTTCAATTAATGTCTAGATGAGAATCAATAATGTTCAAAGTACTTGGATTTTTAATCCAAAATTCGGCAACCTCCTGGCGTCTCCTCCGTTTAGGGGAAAAACTAGGAGGCAACCTTCCCCTCGACGCTACGTAAGCGCTTCAGGTAGGTGTCAAAAATGACACCGCGGTCGCATTTTGTATTTTTTTATCTCCGCCCGCTACGTGAGCGTTTAAGGGTTTTTTTTCTTTTTATTATAAGAAGAAAACATGTTAGAAATAAAGTATAGATTTCCCCCCTCTGCATCACGTGGGCGTTTTGGGCTACTTATAAAAAATAAAACAAAATAAAACACATTTTTTTTATCCCCTTCAGCGCAAGCGTCGCACCAGTTTCCCGCCCTACAATGCTACTTGAGCGCCTCGGGGGTTTGTCGGCTCGTTGCTAGCATTGAAAAGGGATCCTTAAATCATTGCAAGCATCGCACCAGTTTCCCGCCCTACAACGCTACGTGAGCGCCTCGGGGGTTTGCCAATTGGTTGCAAGTGTCGAGAAAAGAACCAATTTTTTTAAATTAATTATAATTAAAATAATTAATTATTATTAATAATATCTAATTATCATTAATTATAATTAATAAATTTTAATTATAATTAACATCAACTAATCATACATAAATTATAATTAATTATATTTATCTTATAATGAATAATTATAATTAAAATTAATTAATTATGATTAAAATAAGTAGTTATAATTAATGATAATTAATTATAGTTAATTAATAATAATAATAATTAAAATTTATTAACTATAATTAATATAAACTAATTATAAAAATTATAATTAATTTATAACTATTATCATTATTTTATAAATTAATTATAATTAAAAATAATTAATACTAATATAGATATTAATATTATAATTATATTACAACTTTATTATTATAATAATATTATTAATAATATCATTAATGATATTAACATCATTAATGATACTAATATTAATAATATTATTACAAGTAATAATATAATATTAATATTATTATTAATATTAATAGAAATTAAAAAAATAATACATTTTTAAAGAGAGAGAACCTTGAGGTGATTTTGGTTTGGTTGTGTGAGTTGAGTGGAGCTAGTTGGGACTGAGTCGGGCTGAGTCAGAGTGAGTTGGGCTTAGGTTTAAGTGGGCTAAGTGGAGTGAGTCAGGCTGAGTGGGGTTGAGTGGACTGAGTCAAGTGCTAAGCTGACTGAGTCGGCTGAGTTGGAGTGAGTAGGGTTGAGTTGACTGATTTAGGGCTGAGTGGATGAGTTGAGCTCTATGTAAATAGATATATGAGAAGGAGGGCTAAGATCGGCTAGGGCTCGAGTTGATCGATCAAGAGGGCTCGGTTTACAGAGGGAGGGAGATGGTCACGGCTATATTGGGATCAAACAGGGAGGAGCAGATGCGGAGTTCGGAGGTTTGGCGCATAGGTAAGGGAGATCGTGCGAAAGGCGGTGGCTCTGGTAAGGAGAACTCCTCTCCTCTCTCTCTCTCTCTCTCTCTCTCTCTCTCTCTCTCTCTCGGCCAGAGTAGGTCGGAACTTGACGGGATCTAGGCGCCAGCTTGAGATCGGCAGTGGGAGAGGAAGAAAGTCGCGGGATGAGAGGCTTCGACAAGGAGCTTTCAAGGATGGGAAGAGGCAAGTGGGAAAGGAGAAATCCCGAGGCTTCGTTTGGGTCGGTATTTAATGACGCGAATAAGGCATCGATCGAGAGCCGATTTCACGCAGGAAGTGCAGATAAGTGATCGTACGAGGCGCCGATTCAGCGGGATTCGTGGATCCGACGGGATACGAAGTATTTTTTTTATTGTTATTTTTGTCTTCGTTCGGGTATTATACGAAGGTCAACAATTGTAGGGGCACTGAAAAAAGTAAAGCCTCTTGTTACTTAAAGGAGTTTGTGAGTGAGTTTGATATTTCTTCATGTTGGGCTTTTAGAGACCAAAATTTCTTCTATTGATAGATTGGAATCCAATAGATTTGTTGGTGATAAATGAGATTTTTCCTATTTCCTTTTGATGGTATGTCAAGTGGAATCATGGTTATCTGTAGATCATACATTTCTTCTTTCTTATTAATAGAATCATCATCTCAAATTGTAGTAGAAGAGCTTAATGTAAAAAAATAAAGGAGTGTGGATGATTGCTAGTTTATGGTAGTAGGGATACTTATAAGAGAAGGTGTTTGTGGAATAGTATTGAAATGGTTTCAGATAGAGATACACCTTCTGTTGTGGGGAGATGTTAACAATATGTTGTCTCATGAAGTAAAAAAGGAAGAAAAAAATTGTTTTATCTCAAGGGCCTCATCATATGAAGATGTTCTTGAATAATAATGATTATCATGAAGTAGGCGTGATTGGTCCCAAGTTCATTTGGTGTAATAATAAATATGGTAGTGCTTGCATTTTGGAGAGGTTGGATTGATGCTTATTGAATTCTTCTGCATTAGATGCTATTCAGTAGGCAGATGTTAGAAATCTAGCCAGAGTAACCTCTGATCATTGTCCTATAATGTTGAAGATTTTTAATTCTATTTTTCAGAAAAAATAGGGTTTAAAGATATGAAGATGTATGGGCTTCTTATCAACCTTATTCATTATTTTTTAAAAAAACTTAGAAGGAATTAGTTCAAGGAGATGATGTTCAAATCCTCAATAAGAAGTTCAAAAGAACATTGAAGGCCTTATTCTTTAGTAGTAAATCCAAACATCAAAACTTTATGGTTTTGAAGGATTGTCTTAAAAAGGAGATTTTAGAATTGCAAGTGGAGCAAGTGGAAGGCGGTGGGATATGTGAAGATAAATTTGTTGCGGATCAATGGTTTATGATTTTGATAATAGAAAACATTCTTATTTCTCTACGACTGCCTTATGTACTAACATTTCAGGTTCACACGATCAGACTGCAATTTGGAACCAGCTCAAGATTGGGTAGACTAGGTCTGAGTCATTTTGTACCTTTTTTCCTTTCTTGAGTCTGTTGTATTTGGTATGGCACCAGATGATTTATAAACTTGGAAGATGTTCTGTTGTTCCCTAAAGATTTTTATTTTTGGTAACATCGTCCGAGATGATATTTATATCGTCCTGGACGATCTGTCCAAAAATAGAAACCCTAATTAGGGCATCCTCATTAAGGCAGCCATCATTAGCAGATCGGCCTGGATGATACCTGTATCGTCCAGGATGATAGTCTCAATTCAGAAAGAATCAGCTGCCATAATCTGTTTAGAAATTCTTTGTTTTAGGAAATCAGCCAGGACGATATTTATATCGTCCAGGCCGATCTAACTCAATTATGCCTAAATTGATCTGGTATCTTTGGAAAGCATTAATGGTTGATTGATACGATCACATCATCCAGGACGATCACCGGATCGGCCGGTATGATGTCCTGGACGATCTACATCGGACAGCTCAAATTTAGGGCGATGATCAGGACGATTGAAATCGATTTTAAACTAATCGGCATGGACGATCGTGATATCGGCCAGGGTGATGTAACCAATTTTCTTCTAATCGTCCCAAATCGTCCCGGGCTGATGAGCTGAATTTGTACTGATCGGCCAGGACGATATACCTATTATCTTGGACGATAATGTCGGCAACTTGCATTAATGAGCTCATTTTGAGCCTTTCAATTTAAGCTATGACATGACACTTTGTAAGTGTCTTTGGCAGCCATTGTAGCTTTGTTCTTATGGGGGAGACTTGAAGAGAGAGCTTGAAAGGGAGTGAGAAACGGGTGAAGTCTGAGAGAGAGAAGATCCTGTGAGGGGGGACTCAAGGGAGTGTAGAGGGGATTCCACACGGTTGCTCCGGCAGGCTTGCATCATAATCCCATCGGATTCAACGCTTGTCTCGAGAGAATTTTACCAAAGAAGAAGTTCACCTTGGTGTCAAAGGACCCGGCGACTCTGCCACACCAGGGAAGGTGGAAGTGATTTTGTAAGGGCTTCTCCATATAGCTGTGGGGGATAAAGGAGAGACACTTAGTTTAGTGCAATACTTGGAGGGTGCCTCCAAGGAGTGGACGCAGATCAAGGTTTGGCCGAACCACTATAAATCTGGTGTGTTCTTTTTTATTATTGCTTCTGTATTATTTTTTTCCGCCTTTGTTTTTTCGTGGTGATTTTGGATTGAGTTTTATCTTTGGCTTTAAAGTTATCCAATTCACCTCTCTTTTATTTAGCCTTGGGCCAGTTCATAGGGCTTAACATCCCTAACAAACTTTCTAGTGCCATCAGAGCACTTTCAAGTGGTATCAGAGCATTGATCTTCGTGGAAGGAGTTTTTGAAAAATGATTATTTCTTTCTTGAATTTGAAAATCATGATTCCTGATTCAATAATTCGTGCATTGATCTTCTATTAGATATATTTTATGGAATGAGTTTTTGAAAAATGATTGTTTGTTTCTCTAATTTATTCCTTGATTTAGATATTGAATTAAAAAGTTTTTGAGCCTTTTTAAAGAACTTGAGTTTGGATTATCAAATTCTGAATTTCTAACCTTTTCTGGGCTATGTGTTGTCAATCCATTTATACTAAGTTTTTAATTAAAACCAAGAGGTAACTTTCTCATTTTAAGAATATTTATTTTTTCACTATATCAGGGAACATTTTTGTCTTTTTTCATTTTGTTTTTGTTTGTGCCTCCTCTCTTTTTGATAATGTCAAAGGGAAAGAACGTACTGTTGAATTTGTATCTTTTTTTCTTTTCAAAAATTTTAAAACAACAAAATTTTTTTTATCTACCCTATTTTGTTAAAAGTTTTATTCTAGTGAGGGGGAGATTAGGAGAAAATGTTCCTTTTTGCAAATTCAAAATTGAATTATTTGCCATCATAAAAAAAGGGGAGATTATTGCGGATCAATGGTTTATGATTTTGATGATAGTAAACATTCTTATTTCTCTACGACTGTCTTATGTACTAATATTTCATGTTCACACGATCAGATTGCAATTTAGAACCAGCTTAAAATTGGGTAGACTAGGTCTGAGTCATATTGTACCTTTTTTCCTTTCTTGAGTCTGTTGTATTTGGTGTGGCACCAGATGATTTGTAAACTTGGAAGATGTTCTGTTGTTCCCTAAAGATTTCTATTTTTTAGTAACATCGTCCGGGACAATATTTATATCGTCCTGGACGATCTGTCCAAAAAATAGAAACCCTAATTAGAGCATCCTCATTATGGCAGCCTTCATTAGCGGATCGGCCTGTATGATAGTCTCAATTTAGAGAGAATCAGCTGCCATAATCAGTTTAGGAATTCTTTGTTTTAAGAAATCGGCTAGGATGATATTTATATCGTCCAGGACGATCTAACTCAATTATGCCTAAATTGATCTGGTTTCTTTGGAAAGCATTAATGATTGATTGATACGATCACATCATTAAGACAATCGCCGGATCGGTCGGGACGATGTCCTAGATGATCTACACCGGACAGCTCGAATTCAGGGCGATGATCAAGATGATTGAAATCAGTTTTAAACTAATCGGCCTGGATGATCGTGATATCGGCCAGGACGATGTAACCAATTTTCTTTTGATCATCCCAAATCATCCCAAGCTGATGAGATGAATTTGTACTGATCGGCCAGGATGATGTACCTATTGGCCTGGACGATAATGTCGGCAACTTGCATTAATGAGCTCGTTTTGAGCCTTTCTATTTAAGCTATGACTTGACACTTCTTAAGTGTCTTTGACAGCCATTGTAGCTTTGTTCTTGTGGGGGAGACTTGAAGAGAGAGCTTGAAAGGGAGTGAGGAATGGGTGAAGTCTGAGAGGGAGAAGATCCTGTGAGGGAGGACTCAAGGGAGTGTGGAGGGGATTCCACACGGTTGCTTCGACAGGCTTGCATCTTAATACTGTCGGATTAAAGGCTTGTCTCGAGAGAAGTTCACCAAAGAAGAAGTTCACTTTGGTGTCAAAGGACCCGGCGACTCCGCTACACCGGGGAAGGTGGAAGTGATTTTGTAAGGGCTTCTCCGCCTAGCTGTGGGGGCTAAAGGAGAGACACTTAGTTTAGTGCAATACTTGGAGGGTGCCTCCAAGGAGTGGACGTAGGTCAAGGTTTGACCGAACCACTATAAATTTGGTGTGTTCTTTCTTATTATTGCTTCCGCATTATTTTCTTTCGCACTTATTTTTTCGTGGTGATTTTGGATTGAGTTTTATCTTTGGTTTTAAAGTTATCCAATTCACCTCTCTTTTATTTAGCCTTGGGCTAGTTCATAGGGCTTAACATCCCTAACAAACTTTTTAGTGCCATCAGAGCACTTTCAAAATTATTTTTGCTGAAATCAAAGGTTAATGAGTTAAATATTATTCTTCCTCCACTGAATGTTTAGAGGTGGCAAAGGGCTAAAGTTCAGTGGATGGAGGAAGGATATTCTAATTCAAAATTTATCATTCACATGCAACTTTCAGAAGGAATGGGGATTGGATTAATCAAGTTAAGGATAATAATGGCTTGATGGTTGAAGTTCAAAATGAAATTGAAGAAACTTTCAATGATTTCTTTTAAAAATAAGCTGAATAAGAGGAATTCTAACTTAAGGTGATGGCCATTCCCTTTGAAGAGCTTGCAGATGTTGACAAAAATTTTCTAAATGGTGATTTATCTAAGGATGAATTGGATCAAGTGGTTAAGCATCTTGAGTACTTACTTATTTATCTAATCTTATTGATCTATTATTAAAAAATATTTTTGGAAGGCTATTAATCTTTTTTATACTTATAGTAAAATGTTTTTTGAATGGAAGGAAACTCTTGTTGTGCTAATTCCTAAGGTCAAGAACCCTTTGATCATTTCTAATTACCATCCAATAAGCCTTTGTTTTATTGTTTATAAGATTGTTGCTAAAATGTTGTTAAATAGATTGACTTTTATCATTCCAAAATTCATTTTAAAAGACCAATCTAGTTTTGTTAAATGTTGTTCTTTATCAGATCATATTTTACTCGCTCAAGAGGTGTTCAATAAAGTTAAATTCTCTAAATCAAAGAAATGGCTGGTGTAGATTAAGATTGATATGGAACAAGCTTATGATAGTATGGCCTGGTCTACCTTAAAGCAAGTTTTGAAGTATTTTGGTTTTCCAATTAAATTTTCAAAACTTTTAGTGGAATGTGTGGTGGATCTAAAATTTTGTATTGCGATTAATGGTAACAAATCTAATTTGATTGAGGCAAGGAGTTGTTTTAGATAAGGTTTTCCATTGTATCCTTAATTATGTATCAAGTGTTAGCAACTTTTACCAAATGCTTTTGCTCAAAGAGGATAGAAAATTTGAATTAAAGTGGCACCAAATGCACAACAAATTTCTCATTTACTTTATGCAGAAAATATTATTATTTTTTCTGAACAAAATCTTAGGAGTGTAAAGAAAGCGAAGCATATTGTTAAAGACTATTACAATTGGTCTGGACAAATAGTCAATATTCTTAATCAGTTATTTTGTTTGGGAAATTAGTGAAAAGAAGAAAGAAGAATGTTAAATCCAGGCTTTTGGGTTTTAGGGTTGTCAATGAAATGAATTATCTTGGTATTAAGATTGCAATGAGGAGACTGGTAAATTCAAATTTTCAAAATATGATAGAAAGAGCTTTCAATAGATTGAATGCTTGGTGAAATAGATTTATTTCCCTTGTAATAAGGCTTCCTCTTATTAACTCGGCTTTTCTTTATATTCCTATATTTTTATCTACTCATTTATTAGTTTCTTTGGGAGTATTGAATGATTTTAATAGAATGTGTAGAAATTTTATATTGCAGAAGCATGATGTGAATCAAGGGATTTATTATGTTGCTTGGGATGACTCATGTAAATTAAAGAACAGGGATGGATGTGGTTTGTACTCAACAACTTCAAAAGTAGGTCCTTTGAGGGATAAATTTGCTTTGAATATTATTTCCAATATGGAATCTCTACTTAATAGGACCCTGACGTATGGGAAGGACATTTAAAATTCTAAAAGAAAGAAAAATATTTCAGCAACGTGGAAGATAATTCTGAATGACACAAAATTTCTATATCCTATTATAAGACGGAAGTTTATAACGGTGGAGCTATAAATATCATTGCAGATGTTTGGAATCTTGATAAAAGTATTGAAAAATGACCAACGTATGTTGCAGATATAGATGAGGTTGGTAAATATCATGAGAAATTCATTATGGATGGGAAACAAAATGAGTATGAGCTGTATCAGTTCTTTGGAGAATAATTGTTAATGTATCAGTTCTTTGGAGAATAATTGTTAATGTTATTAATATCCATTTTGAGTTACAACAAGATCAATTGGAGCTTATATCAAAGTTTCCAGGAAAATCTATATATGCACTAGCTTTAAAAAAGGTGAATGAAGATTATGTTGAAGATAAGTACTCGAGTTGGATCAAAAAACTAAAGTTGAGACCTCGCGTTGAATTTTTTTGGTGGTGGCTATATAATAATGCTTTTACATGAAATGATTTCCTGATGTATAGGAGATTATTGTATTTTAATGTATATCCAAGAGGATGTATTCTTGCTGAAAATTTAGAACACATTGTAGTAAATTGCGTAAAGCTCAATCAATATATTGTGTATCTTAACAAGTGGGGTTTTGATGTCATGGTCTTCTGGTCTCTTGAGGAGTTTGATAAGGATTTGGAAATGTTAGCAAATTCTAATCCATTTATTGCAAATATGTATTGTTCAATTGTTTTCTTTTTGGGAAGAGCATGAATAAAATTAAGCTCACTAGAAGTGAAGATAGTTTAGCATTTTTTGTGGCAAATGCAATTAGCTTTTCTGCTTCCTCTTCTCATATTAATCTTAGTTCAAAAAACTAGAGCGTGAAACATCTTTCTTAGCCGTCTCACAATGTTTGGCATGCTCCTCCTCCCGAATGGATTAAAATTAACATCGATGCTTCTTTTTGGAGATCCAATAAAGCATGTATATGTGGAATGTTTAGATTTCATAAAGGAAGATTATTATTTGCATTTGGATTTAACAGTCTTCACTGGGATATTTCACAAGGGTGGATGCTTGAAGCCAAAGGAATTATCATTGAAGGTGATAATTACAATGTTTTCAAATTTCTTCAAAGAATAGTGGGTTAAACAAATCCAAAGAAGGACATCTTGGAGTTGAAGAATTTCTCTTTCTTAAGGAATTTAATCAACTTTTATTTCATTTTTCAAATAGAAATAGTAATAAATTTGTAGATTTGTGTGCTAACTATGCTTTTTTTTACTAATTTTATTTGAGATGATATTAGTTGTAATAATATTTCTCCTTGTTTTATTTCTTTGTTAAAGGAGGAATGTGATAGAATTTCTATCACTGGGTAGGTTGTATTCAGTTTCTTTTAGAAGTGGTTCAATATAAAGTAAATCTACCCAAGATGATAGAACTTCTATCCCCACCATTCATATATGCTATTTAATCCCAAGCTATAGAAGACTGTTTAATGATGATAAAGAAAATCTTTAATTATATTTAATGCCCAAAGAATTAGATGCTACTGTTAGCTATTTTTCTATTTAAAGGTGAAGCAAAGAGATTGTTGGTTGGAAAAAAATGGGAGAAGTTATAGGGGAAAACTACTATAGAGATTATGTTGGAAGAGTTTATTGTAGGGTGTAGAATGTGGTTTATACCTTCTTTAACTTGACCATAGATGCTAGAAGCCTTCATAAGACTGTAATAGGGATGTAAGATAGTGATGCAATATGAAGATGAGTTTATTGCATTATCTAGGTACACTATTGAAGAAAATATTATAGATTTTTGTGAGGATTAAATGGGGAGTTTATGGGGGTGTGGTGATTGGGATATGCCAAGTTTAGTTTATGTTGTAATTGATACAACCCCAATAAAAGTATAAGTGCATGTATTGATCAAGTAATAAAGTATGTGTGAGAGTGTCGATTCCATAAGGAAATACTATGTTACACACAAATGTGTCTTGTATAATTCACTCAAGTTGCTAGTTTATACTGAACAAAAAAATAAGGGGTGAATTATATTTGTACTAAGAAATATAAAAAATAGTGAAGATACATGTAGTTAAGGTCTTTTGGACTAATGCTAGTATAATATCCTAATTTCTCTCATGTAGACTCTTTTATAGTAGTTGTGTATCAGAGCATTTTCATCCATATATCTTTATTAACCATAAAAGGATGTAAAGAAAGGTTTATGGACTTTCTACAATTATTCTATCTCCATAAACTCTTGAATACTAAACATCCTATGTTAAAGCATGCAAACATTCTATCTACTTTCACCTATCTGTTCCAACATTCCTCTATCAAGGCAATACATCACACTAGGTTTTAATTTTACACATGGTCATTCCGTAAATAAATGAAATATTAGAGATATTGAAAACAACTATTTATACATTAAATCTCAATTGTTTAGGTTAAGAATTATAAATGATTTCACATTATTTGTCCAAAACTATGAGTTTAGCCAACTATGAAATTAAAATTGAATAAGATAAATTTTATTTATTAATCAATAAAAAAGTACAAGTAGTGTAACTAAAGAAAATATCACTAGGAATAAAGAATCCAAAATAAAACCATTAGATAGAGCCATCGCAAAGTGAATCACCCCTTTCAACTTTGCTTACTATTATGTTGCATGCCACTTTAAATGATGTATCCCACTATTCCCTAGTCGCTCTCAGACTATGCTAAAAAAATCTCTAAAAACTTTTCACATAAAAAAATAGATAAACTATGTATACTTAATACAAAAATTGACTTAGGCACTATGGCACTTGACAAGGTGGTACCACATTGTTATAAGATGAACTAGCACCTTAGCACATATTAACATGTTTTAATGTAGTGTTGGGCTAACTCATCATGGTTGTTTGTTGATACAATATGATAATTGATTGTTCTAGCATGACACCTCTTTTCATCAATTTCTTCATAGTGGCACTATAAAAGTTAGGCATTGCTTTGCTTTGTTATATCATCTAGAGCTAAGATACTTCTTAGGTTCACACTTCGACATTATTTTATTATGTAATTTTCATAAGACTCTAGTTCTTAATATTGATTTATTGCATTGTGGCACTATAAAGAACTACTTCATTTCACTTTGTTCCACCAAGATACTAAATTAAATGAAATTTTTCTTGAGACTCCAATGTTATAATGTCTTGCTCTGGAGCTGGGCATTGAGTACACTATGGTGATGATAGATGTGGCACTAGCTCTAAACTACATAATTTTGCTTCTTTTCCTGAGATATTTCAATGCAACATGAACTAAAACACATATATATACTAGGAGTTAAGGTACTACATAATTTATAATTAATAGGATTGAGTCATATGTTATAACCTTTATAGATTCAAGAGTTATTTGGATTGAGTAGAATGTGATAAATTAATAGAGAATGATTTGAAGGTACTGGTATCCAATTGTGATATGAATGGGAAGATGAACTGAGATGAATTAAGTAGGGATAAGGGAATGCATTAGTGAAAATATGAGTAGATCTGGTGATTTGAGGTGCTCAATAACACCTATCATCAACTAAAATGAGTATATTCATTATCGAAGAAAACATTCATGTAACTGATCTATTTTAATGGGATGATATTTTGGATGTTGATAGCAAGGATATATGGTAAAAGATTATATGCAGTGAGGAATTAGAGGAAGAACTAATTTTTGAACTAGATAGTCTAGGCAGACTTAAGGATAGAGGATTACAGTATCAAGAGCATAAAGTGAAAGATTAATGAACTCGACTGATAATAGAGCTGTCCGTGGAATTCATATGTAGTTTGTTACACATGGACAAACAACACTTACTCTAATGTTGCAAAAAAGTATGAACTATTAGAATTTCATTACATACTGAATGTAGAATGACAGGTGATTGAATGAACTGCTTGATCATATGATGGAATTTAATTTCAAATTATATTTAAGATTCTTCGTTAAGATTTTTACTTAATTTTGATCTAAATTTAAATTTTTTGTACTAATTTATTTATTTTGTATTGATTTTTGTTGCCCAAATACTTAGGGGAAATGTTGGGGAAGACATTTTCTATAGTGCATAGATTGTAAGAGCCTAAAAAATCTAAAAATTTTTTAAAATAAAAATTTTGAACTTGAGTGCTGTAACACTAGGTAGCATGGTGTACTGACATAAAGCTATTGGCCTCATTTTTTAGTGAGGTTAATTCTTTTTTTTTAAAAGAAACGCATAAAGCAATTTATTAAAAAATAACCAATTACATAGAAATTCCTTCTTTAATAAAGGCAAAAAGGAAGGAGGAATTTTATTACAACTAATATTATGCAAAAAAAATCTGAAAGAAGAGCTAAGTTAGCACTTAAATTAACTATCTTACAAAATTCCCTATTCAAAAAAAGAAATAACACTTTCGTGAAATACTAAAAAAATCTAAATCCTTAGGATTTAGAATTTCCTCCTTAACATTGGCCTTATTCAATAAATTCTGAAAAAAATTTGATAACATTATTGTTATCACCTTCTATATCAATACATTTATCAATAAACATTCAATCTTGAATAAATTTCCTCAAAGAAATAACTGATGAAAGCTCAACTTTTGAACAATCCCAAGGAAGACAATGTAATCCAAAAGCACATTAGAACCTTCCTTTACAATATCTAAAAATACCACCTTTAATAGCTTTGTTTGTACTTAACAATGAAGCATCCATATTAACCTTGATCCATCTAGGAGGAGGATGATGCTAAGAAGGTTGATACAACTAACATAGATGATTAGCATCCAAGTTCTCCCAAATAAGATTATATTGAAAAGAAGAAACATCATGACTAATAGAATTTGCTGTAATGTAAGCAAAACTATCACCTGACCCACCATGATTAATATTGTTTCTGCTTTTCCAACAAAAAAACACCACTGAACACTATAGATTTCCATAAAATGGATTAGAATTTGCAAGATGCTACAAAGAATGATTACAATCTGCAAGTGAATTAAAACTAGGAATAGAAAATCCCCATTTAACAAGACAAGTAAACACTTGATAAAGCTTAACACATTTAACTGCAACATGTTCTGAATATTCAGCAGCTTCACAACCTCTCAGGCATCCATCACACTCAACTATCCTTCTTTATTGAAGGAAAATTTTTGATGGGATACCATTCCTATTTAAATGCCACCAAAACATCTCATTACTTGACCTTAATTTCAATTTCTTCTTCCAGCTCCAATAATTATCTTCCCTGCTGTCTTCATATAATATCTTTAAAGATAAAGCCAAAATGGATTTACCCGAACACTTGAATAACATCTCCAACTGATCTTTATTTACATCTAAATGAATAGGTATAGATAGAATAATTTCCACCAAATGATGACCAAAAATTTACTTCAGCTTATATACATTCCAATTTTTATTAGTGATAAAACCTGAAAGATATTGCATATATTGAGATAAATTTGCAACAAAAGTAGGCTATTTAAAAATACTTTTATCTAAAACCCATGCATCTTTAGTGGTATTAACTACCGCAATAGTGGATACCTTCCATCTAAGAATTTTATGACGAAACTGTTGACCCGCGAAACAAAAAAAAAAAAAAATGCAAAAATCACTGTACCTGAGCAACGCACATCGCCCCGGATGACATTCGCACTTCGTCGAAGCAGATCGCACGTCGCTCGTACGTCTGATGTCGCTTCTCCCCATGACCCTTGCACGACCTCGCGTCGCTAAATATCAAAGGAAATGAGGCCTTCAGCCTCTCTGGCTTGAGCTCTCTCCGACTGCTCTCTCGCTCCCCGTTCTCTCTCCTTCTCAGCCCCCTCCCCTTGCTGTTCGACGTCGCTTCCTTCAACGACTTTCCATTCCGGTCGGAGCAGAAGTTACACATTTTGATCGGAAGCCATAAGGGGAGCTCGCCGCTGTGAAGTTAACTTCCTCCAGTTCATGCATCTCTCCAACCCCGTCGCTGCTGTTTGACTTGGCTCCGACGACGACTTCCCCTCCTGTAGAACCAGAAGTTACAAAATTTTGATCGGGAGTGAGAGCGGGAGCTCACTGTTGGTGAAGGTAACTTTCTCCCTTGCACGCGTGCTTCCTTGGCTCCTTCTTGCTGTCCGACCTAGCTCACGCCGACGTCCCTACTTGTTGGATCGGAAGTTAACACACTTTGATCGAAATCTACAATAGGAGCTGCTCGGCTGTGAAGGTAACTGGCTCCCTTAACGTGAGCTTCCACGGCCAAATCCCTTGAATCCGCCGAGCCAAGGGATTAATTTTTTATTATTATAAATAATTTAATTATAATTATATTAATTAAATATAATTAATTATAGTTATTATTTTTAATTAATCAAAATTTATAAATTAATTATTATTAGTTAATATTAATTAATTATATTTTATTAAAATTAATTAATGTTAATTAAGTTATAATTAATTCTAAATTAATTACAACTTATTAGATTAATTAATTTTAATTAATTATAATTAATTAAAAATGATGATTATTTAAAAATGATTATTTAATTAATCTTATTTAATTAATCTTAATAATAATTAATAAAAGAAAATGTGCCTTCCTCTCCTTGCCTCGATTCACGAGCCTCCACCATCAAGCCAGCGAAGGTACGGATCTTCTAAACTTAGATTCTCGCATCCGTTGTTTGTAGCGGATCGAAAAATTGCTTATGCACGCCTTTATTGCGCGTGGTGGGATGGGACCCCGGTCTGACGCCTACGACGGGCGTACAATCGCCTAAACTCTGCCTCGGTGTTTGTAGCGCACTGGCAAACCGCATATACACGTCTTTATTGCACGTGGTGGGATGGGGCCCCGGTGCGGCACCTACGACGAGGCGGGGTCACTCATAAGTACCCTCGGGTGAGGGGAAAGCAAAAAGTGCATTTTTAAATAGGTACCAAAGACCCCATACACACCTTTATTGCGCATGGTGGGAGGTAAGAGCATGGCCTCGGTGTCCTCGTTCGAGGACACCTACCATACACGCCTTTATTGCACGTGGTGGGAAGGCCTAGTTTTCTCATAGTTTTTCCCTAAACGGGGGAGACGCCGGGAGGCTGCCAAAATTTTGGGTGAATGTATGACTGCACTCGAACTTTTTTGAATTCAAAAGAACGAAGAGTCTGGACTCAAATGAATAATGGATTGTGGACTTGTACTTCAACACAACTTAAATAGTTAATTAAAAGTTCAAATCCAAATGAAATGAAATCAAACTTGGATCAAATCCAAATAAATTTGAACATAAAAAAATGAACCTGCAAAGACTTCAGAAGACTTAGAACAATCATTTGAATATGCAATTGAACTTAAAGGACCACAGGGAACTTGAACTTGGACTCTAACTTGTGAACCTTAGAGTTGAGTCTAAAATTGACTAAATCATATGCAAGATGACTTGAACTTAAACTAAGTTGAGGATTCAAAGTAAATTCAAACAAGTTGACCTCGAGTGCAAAGGATTTAAATCAAATTGGCAGACATTAAATTTGAACTGTATGACATCAAGTGGAACTTGAGCAAGACTCAAAAAGTAAGGGACTCAAATGAACATGAACTGTGGACTTGTGGACCTATGAACTTGGTTGAACACGAACAGAGGACATGTGGACCTAAATTAGAACAAAATTCAAATGATTTCTAAAGACCAAATTAAAATGAAATAAAATTAGATTAGAACCAAAATTCAAACCAAATTGAACATTCAAATGAATTTGCAAGGACTGTAGGGGACATAGCACTTGAACTTGAACCTTGACTTGGATTTAAATGAGCTTGGAGAAAGGGGTTTTGACTTGAACTTGTACCCGGGACTTGATCCGGATCAAGCATAGTGGATATGAACACAAATTTGAACAATGATTGGATAATCAAATTTAATGAATGTATAATTATCTTAATATCAATCATTAAGTTTGATTATGTAATTGAAGATCAACGAATGAATGAAGGATATTTATTAAAATCCCAAATATGAATGAATTATTGGTTCACTCACAAGCAACAATACAAGCTTTCAACAATATCACAAAGGACATTGTATTTGTTCCCACAATCAATAGCCCTTGGACAGCAGCCGGGTACAACGCCTTCTTACAAGGGGAAGTTTATAACACATGATAACTGCAAGTGTCCACAATCTACCGAGGAAGGCTCCTACGCATTCAACCTCCATCCCAAACAAGTGTAAATATAACACCCACCTGAGATTGGTGAAAGGTGGATGTGGTTGAAGGTGACAATGGCTCTCCTACGAACACTTCTAGAAGATCATAGTAGATACAACGGTACCCTGCAAATGAATATTTGTGGATAACAACAATGTGTATATCGTATATACAACGAACCACTATGGACATAAGTACAAGTATCACCTACGACAGAGGTGATCGAAATCTTCAAGTATGTCGGGTACAAGGGCAACCCGATGTACGAAGAAGAACACCCCATGATAGAATGGAGGAGATGTTTGAGCAAATTTGAACTAAACTTTCCGGTGTTCCAAAATTCCTTCTCGATTCTGTGCTCAGGAAGGAAAACAACTTTGGCTTCCGCAAATATCAGAAATATCAAGTCCACTACACTGATGATCTTAAAAGGAGTTCTTTTCAAAGCAACAAACTTCAAAGTCTAGAATAATTTTCCGGTGAATGAGAAAGGGGGGAGTCAACATCAAGATGAAGAGATGCCTCATAACATCAAGACCATACCGCCATCGGATTTGCAACATTCGTACTAGTGGACAGAAGGCGTGTATAAGCTCTCAAATGAAAAGTTGTATGCAACCAAATGGTAGTTATTTGCACAACTACAATTATTTTAAAATACCCCTGTACATACACTATAAATTGTATACACATAGGTACACTAAAAAGAAAAATATAATCCTGACCTGCGTGGGCCCCGACGAGCGTGTTATTGATGCACACGTGACGTTTAGGGATGCTATGCGGGATAACAAGTGAATTCAAGTTCGAACCCGATCCTTTTATATGGACATATAAGAGTTGACAGGGTTCGAACCTTAAAATAAATACACGGTTGTGGGGACCAGTGTATTTGTTTTAATACATTCATAATAGATCTTCAAGGCCTAGAATCAAGGGAATTCACTAACAAAGGCACGAAGCCTACGAAACCTGATCCTCCTAAGAAGATAAATAGGAGTAGACAGGGTTCAAACTCTTGGATAAATATACGGTAACGAATGCGATTGGAATATTTATTTCATACATTCATATTAAGCCTTCAAGGCCTTAAATAAAGAAAATTCACAAACAAAGGTATGAAACCTAAGAAACTTGATCCTTGGTCAACAGTTTAGCCTAGTCGATAGAGTTCAATCAACAAAAGGGAAATGTCCCCATGCATACCCTGGTGATGGATATGTTGGATGAAGATCTTAACTGGAGGGGTTTACAAATATTTTCAAATGCCACCCAAATGTCTATCATAAATCCAAAACTCCACAAACACCACAAAGTCCAAGAATTCCAAAATCATTTCAAACTCCAGATATTTAAAATGAAAAATCAACCATCCCACCACTTAAAGCAAAATTCATCCACCCTCAAAAATCATTTACCGCGGTAGACAAATTCAAATATAACTTCAGCTCACAAAGAGCCAAATGCTTAGTTGAAAATATCACTAGGATCCATTATCAAACAATCTCCTGCCAATAAGGACGTGGTACGAGTCCTCTAACTGGTGATTTGCATCCAAATGGCACCGCATGATAAATAGTTATGACCCGGGGCCCTCTGAACCGAGTGGTTTTGTCGCCGAAAGGCACCACGAAATACCGGTTATGACCAGAGCCAATACGCTCCTTGTTGGCACAAATCCTTGAGATATGATATAATAGGGTATGATCGATAGGGAAAAAAGCCCTCTGTTAGCTAAGGTGGATTCAAATTTATCCTCATAGACAAACATTCATCCCAGGTCTACAAGGTCCCCATGGATGAAGCAACCTATGGCTGCCGACAAGGATCCTTCTATCAGGTTGGGTCACTACCTCCTCTGATTAAGTAGACCAAGGACCATGATGGCCCTGGACGATGAAAATATGGGATCTTGATCGGGTCCATCATCCATTCCCCCACCATCTGCTTTAAGTATAAGATGGTGAAATTTCCAATTTTAAATATCAAATCTCCCAATCCTCCAAATTTCCAAATTCCTAATTCCAAAACCATTACTGCTACTATATTCCAGATAACACATATTTCTATGTATCTGATTGATGACTAGTCTTAATCAAAAGTTCTCTCTAGTTATCAGGAAGGGGAATTTACTATAGTGGCTTGCATCTATACAAAACCAGAACTCAGATCATAAAGTCCTCACAAAATGAGGGCGAAATCTTTAGGTAGTGTCTTATCTACAAACCCACCTGCCTTCCAAAATTTACCCCAGAACTTAGTTCGTTAAAACTCCCTCGCTAAAAAGCAAAAAAGCAATCAAGTTGCATGGTTTAAAATTTTAAATTTCCTAAAATTAATCTTTTAAGTAAGATTTATTGGAAATTTAATCAGCAGGATCCTGCTTCTATCATTTATTTTGCGTTATTTCTATTTTATGAAAGTGTGGGGTGATGTATCAATTCTGATCACTAACCCCTGTCTTTTATTTTTGCAGAATAGAAATGCAGGACACATCGATGACCGTCCAATTGGGATGAGGAGCCAGGATTCAACTGGCAAATGCTGTCATTAAAACAGGAAACACTGGAGCCACCATCCACTTTGGTGGGCTCAAATTCTCTACAACTATTACAAGGGCTGCAGCCATCCCTGTGTACGGCGTAAACTCTAAAGTACTTTCTGGAAAATCCTACTCTGGAAGGACTACTTCCAGAGGTGCTGCCCAAGAAAGAGCTTTTGTGTTTGAAAGACTATCCTCGTCCGAGATCCTTACTACAAAGAGGGTTGTTGATGGAAGAAAAATTTCTTTGGTGACTGTCAACACCATTAACCTACCCAGAGAGCCTGTTGCACCTGGGAGATATGACACTGAAGCTTCCTCATCTGGAGGAAGGTTCAATAAAAGGCAAAGGAGGAAGAGAAATGCAGAGCTACGTGCTCAACAGTTACCCATACCATTCCATCCCTCCAACTTTCCAGCACAAGAACCAGAGATCAACTTCCCCACTCGGAACAGGTTTACTAACCTAAAGTGGGTAAAAAAAATAGCTCTTCTAGTGAGCTCAAGTAATCTTTATGGGAAAGTCAATCTGAAGCCCCGACCCCTTAGAAGATAAGAGAGCCTTAATGCTTATCTGCTCGAGTGCACCGAGTTCTGAAGACTGTCAAGGAGAAAGGTCTAATGAAAAAAAAGTTCCAAAGGCCATTGATTGTTGAGGCCCGAAGAACTCCTCCCAGAGAGATGCTATCATTTGTTGTGATAACTAAACGAATAAGTTATTAACGACAAGCTCTGCGTGGTGAACATCAGGGCGTGACACCTAAATCATATATTCAGGGATCCGCCGCCGGAATGTTCTGGTGGAAAGGCAAACAAGTATGGTGGCTAAAGCCTCGAAAGAAAAGATGATTGAAGGAAGAGCCAGTTTAGGCGTGACATTCGGAGCTTTCTCCCGGAGATCCGCCCCTACTAACAGAACTCGTCAGAAATGGGTCCAAAAGAATGCCCATAATGATAATTTTAGTGACAGTCGACATCCTGGAGAGTCTTCCAGGAGATCCCGTCATTATCCTACTTCAACCAAAGAGGAAGTTTATTTTAATTGTAGTCCACGAATTGAAAAAATAATCATTCGAAGTCAAGAATTTGAAATTCAGTAGCGACGCTGCTTAGAAATTCTAGTACAAGAAGAAAAATATGAAGAAGAATATGATGATGAAGACACTATGGAGATCGAGGTGGTCTGCATGGTCAGCCATGTCAATGTTGAAGATGATGATGGTGATGAAGATGACCAACAATCACAGCCCCGTATACGTGTTTATCTTCATCACAATAGGGCTCGATCTATTGCCAGCTAAAGTGCTCGCTCTTCAAAAGAAGGAGAAGAAGAGGAAGAAGTTGAAGAAAATCCCTTCGCTGACGAAGACATCACACTTACTGAAATAAGAAATCAGATGAGGCGACAGATGCGTGAGAAAGATAGAGAAATCTCTCAGATAAATGATAAAATTACTGAGATGATGACTATGATGGAGATGATGCAGAAGACCACTTCTGTGGGTCCTGCACTGGCTCAAAATCCTCAAGCACCGCTAGCCTCAAGAGTAAAAGGTGTACCTGAAGGTGGAGATAAGAATGATGATCCAACCCACCAGTATACTCCACAAAATGTGGTGAGTGCATTTGAACCTGTAACTGCATCACAGCTGGAAGGCTTGATCAGTGAAAAGATTAAGGCCATTATAGCTGCTGAATAAGCAGAGAAGTTTATAGGCAAAGGTTGCCCATACCCAACAGAGTACGATCAGGTGTTATACCCAAAGGGATATTCTGTGCCCAAGTTCAATATCTTTGATGGCAATAAAAACCTCAGACAGCACGTAGCGCAGTTTAAAGCTACTTGCGAAAATACGGGAGGCAATGATGCTCTATTATTTCGGCAGGTTGTCAGTAGCTTGAGTGGAACTTCTTTCGAATCGTATGATGAGCTGCTGAATGATTCTCTGAAGACCTTTACAGAGTTGGAGGCCTTGTTTGTGAAATGATTTCCTAGTGCAATAGAGAAGACCACTATTGCTGATCTTGCCCATGATAAAAGGAGAAAGGATGAATCAGTAATAAGGTATATAACACGCTGGCGCAATCTCAATATGAAGTGCGAGTAGTAACTAGAAGAAGAGCATACAATTCAACTGTTGATGGGGAACATTGCTGATAAAATGCAACCCTTCTTATGCATGACTTCAATCACTACCTTCCAAGATCTGTTGGATAAGGTGGTAAAGTTTATAAAGTTAAACTTATTAAAATCTGAAAGCCTCCCTGACAGACCCAAAAAGGCTAAGACAACTGATGCCAGGAAGAATGAGAGTTACTCCGCATTCCCTCTCAGACCTGATAAAGGTAAACAGGCAGTGTATAACGTGGATAAAGAAAAGCAGTCAATGCAATATGAAGAAAAACCAAAATAAGTTTACAATCCAATTCCTTAAGCAAAGCTAGTTATTAGAGGAAATGATAAACCTCAAGCCTTTCCTAGTGGAGGAGAGCGCTAGAGGAAAATAATTGGAACTAGTGTATTCATTCAAGAGGGAGAGTGTAGCTAAACTGTTCCGACAATCACTCAAGAATGGTATGGAGTTGCTAGAATGCAAAAGACCTGAAGAGTCCAAACATAGTGGCAACCCAATTTACTACCTATATCATCGGGTAGTTAGCCATCCAATTGAAGATTATTATGTCTTCAAAGATTGGTTGGAAATGATGTACAAGAGGGGAGAATTAACATTATCAGATAATGTGTTAGTTTGTCCGAGAAAGGAATCCACCCAGGTAGTCATGTCCTCTTCCATACTACCGCCTAAAGAAATAACAACAAAAGAACCTATTCAAGATGAGCAATGGGAGACCGTGATCTCTAAGAAGACAACCAAAATGTTGAAGCGGCTAGAAGGAATTCTGGGTGTCAAGTGGAAGTCTCATATGAGCCAGTATTGAATTTAAAGTGGTTGCCTGTGCCGCATGCATCCTCCTTCAGACAGCAACTTGGCCGAGCTAATTCATCAAAGTCTGGAAAGTTAAAGTTAAAGCCTTCTAAGAAGAAAGCCAAGTTGAAGAAGCTTGCGGCAAAGAAAACTAAAACTCAAAAGGCTATTGATAATATGGGTGAATATTAAAAGACCGCTAGGAGGCCTATTAAGCTCGGTGATTTTATGAAAGAGCTCAAAATAAATAAAAAGGAGGAAGCTGAGGATGAATCTCTTCCTGTAGAGACATGCCGAGTCATCTTAACGACATCAAAGATATCAGATAGGGAGAAATACACTGAAGAAGCGGCCCCTGAGTTCTGTCTAATGGTGTCATCAATGGAATTCAGTTCAGATGATGATCTATGTTTTCCAAATGATGAAGATTCAGACCTATGCATAGCATAAAAAATGGAGCAGGTGAAGCTAGGAGATGATTCTGAGTCCACAGGTGAATCTCCAGAGGTGACAATGGCTGACTCTGAAGAGATTGCTTCATCAAACAAGTCTGAATCAGATGAGGTGGCCCAAGTGCAGTTGAGAAGTGGCAAGGTACTACCACCTGCACAAAAAAGGAGGCTCCTAACAAAGATAAGGGAAAAGAGATAATCATCAATGAAGATATTATCCCTGAAGACTCCAAGAAGAAAGAGACTTCAGCTAAGGGGATAGATTATAATATTTTATCCCACTTGAGGAAGATCCCTACACAACTCAGCATTTACGATGCCTTACTGATGTTTAAAGACCTTCAAGAGACTTTGATTCAAGCTCTCAAGGACCCTGAAAGATATGAAGTGTATTTTGCTGAGCGTAATCAAACTGAAGTCTTGCAAACTCGGAATGAGCCGATCATTATTTTTGTTGAGGAGGATCTGATGCTTGGAACTGCAGATCACACCTGCCCTTTGTATGTTACGGTAGAGAGCGATGGTATGATGATCAGTTGGATTTTGATCGATCCTGGATCTTCCATAAATCTCATGAGCCTTAAGGCATTGAGATCACTGTGCCTCGTTGTGGAGCATCTTGGGCAAGATAAGTTGATGGTACACAGCTTCAATAAGAAGGGTAGAAAACCCTTGGTTCGTTTATGCTCCCTCGTGTATTTGGGGAACTTCATACAGAAGCCAAATTCCATGTAATTGATGTGGACACTTCATTCAAGGCGCTACTAGGTCATTCTTGGTTACACGAATATGGCATCGTCCCTTCAACATTACATCAGTGTATGAAATATCTAAAGGAAGGAGAAAAAATTAGGATCTCTTGCGATATTCAGCCATTTATAGTACATAAAGTAACGATATATGAAGATGCCAGGTACTTCATGCCAAAGTAGCAAAAGCCTTAGAGTTCTCTTGAGGCTAGGGCATCAAATTCAAAGGCTGCAAAGCAACCTGAACCAGAAGGTGAGAAGAAGCGTGTAGGAAGAAAGAAGACAACGTCGACTCTTCCCAAGGCACCGACCATTCTCAAAGAAAAAAAACATATTCCTCACTTAGGGAGTGATATAGATGAAGATGATATCATCCCTACAAAATCTCAAAATGTATGCCAGTCCATAGACGAATGGAGTAGGGAGATTGAATTTTCAAATAATGATTATGATTACAATTCTATTTATATGAATAAGGTGCAAGAGGTATTCTCTAGAAGAATAAGCAGCCTGTAAATCTCAGATAGTCTACTCGTAGTCACGCGTATCCCCCTATAACACTTCAAGGAAATTATTTCACGTGAGGTGCATAAGGTTGAAGAACTCTCCACTCTTTATCTGCCTCCTCTGAAGAAGGGGACTACACTAGGGAATGTACTATACTCCACGGGAATTCACGAAGAGGAGAATTATGACTGGTGTTATATGCTACTCGACTCCGAAGAGTTATTTCCTACGAGGCTACCTAGGTTCAATACCAAAAATATTCAAAGAATGCTACGAAAGCAATCAATATTCCTACCACCAAACAACAACTTTGTACAAGCTTGTGCCTCTGTTATGGAAGAAATCCACATCCATTATGACGAAAGGATATAAATTCTTCTGAAAAGAGACTTGCTGGACAATCACATGCATGTAAATTAAATCTGATGATGGTGGCACTTATGAGGTGTATGAAGTTGATATATATGATGATCAACCCGTAGAGGCCAAGCCTGCACCAGAAGAACTAGAAGGTGGTGGACAAGCTGCTACGATGGATGAGCTAAAAGAAGTCAACTTGGGAACTTAGGAAGACCTTTGCCCAACCTTCATTAGCGTTCTTTTGCCAAAAGATCTAGTAAAAGAAATAAAAGAACTTCTCTATGAATTCAGGGATTGCTTTGCCTGGACATATGTTGAGATGCCTGGCTTATCCCCTGATGTGGCAGTTCACAGATTGGCCATCAAATCGGATGCATCATTCATCAAACAAGCTCCAAGGAGAATGAGATTGGAGATTGAAGAATAAGTGATTGCTGAAACAAAGAAGATTTTAGTGGCAGGCTTCATCCGAGAAGAAAAATATGCCAACTGGATTGCCAATATTATTCCTGTAAAAAAGAAGAATGGCCAGATTCGTATCTGCATCAAATTAGGGACCTCAATAAGGCATGTCCGAAAGATGAATTTTCGCTCCTAGTATCAGAGCTTCTAGTTGACAATACATCCAACTACGATATGTTCTCCTTCATGGATGGATCGTAAGGCTACAACCAAATTAAAATGGCATATGAAGATAAAAAATATACCTCATTCAAAACACCTATAGGCATTTTCTGTTATACGGTCATGCCTTTTGGCCTAAAGAATGCTGGTGCAACTTACCAATGGGTTATGACTCATATATTTAATGATTTGATTCATCAAAAGGTCGAATGTTATGTAGATGACTTGGTCATTAAGAGCACAGACAAAAAAAAAACCACATTGATGATTTGAGAATTATGTTTGAGAGGATCAAAAAATATGATCTGAAGATGTACCCTTTCAAATATGCATTTGGGGTGTCCTCAGGCAAATTTGTTGGATACGTTGTTTGACATCGAGGCATTGAAGTCAACCCCAACAAGATCAAGGCAATTATAGAGATTCCACCTCCAAAGAATCTACGGCAACGCCGCTCCATGTAAGCTCAACTGACTTTCATTCGATGATTTATATCAAATATGTCGGGTAGGTGCCAGCTATTTTCAAAGCTGATGAAAAAGGATATACACTTAAAATAGGACTAGGAGTACTAAGAAGCATTTTATAATATTAAAAGATATCTATTGAATTCTCCTATTCTCACGGCGCCAATCCCAAAGAAGCCTCTTATACTGTACATGGCATCACTAGAAGAGTCCCTCGGAGCATTATTGACCCAGCATGATGAAGAAGAAAAAGAGAATGCGCTCTACTACATCAGCCCAAAGTTGATAGGAGCAGAAATCCGCTACTCTCCAATCGAGAAGCATTGTTTGGCCCTAAATTTTGTAGTTTAGAAGCTCCACCATTATATGCTATCTCATAAAATCACCTTAATATCAAAGATCTATCCACTGAAGTTATTGATAATAAGACCAGCATTGACAGGTTGTTTGGCAAAGTGGGCAGTGATACTTCTGCAATTCGATATCACATACCTCTCTCAAAAGGCAATAAAAGGGCAGGTGTTGGAAGATTTTCTTGTTGCACATCCTATCCCCATTGATTCATCACTTAATGATGATCTACCTGATGAACAGATCATGAATGTTGAAGAGAAGGAGATGATACGAGTATGGAAAATGTACTTTGATGGAGCATCATCAATCAAACATGCTCGACCTCCAAATTTTGAAAAAGCTAAAGCCAGAATTGGACTCATTTTTGTGGCACCCGAGGAAGGCATAATGAGATTCTCATTCAGCTTGACTAAATCTCGGACCAATAATGAAGCTGAATATGAAGCTTTAATAGCATGATTGGAGATTGCAATTGATGTTCGAATCCTAAATCTCCAAAATTTTGGTGATTCTCAACTTGTTGTAAATCAAGTGTTGGGAGTTTATAAAATTGCCAAGTTTGAGCTGGCCTGTTATCATCGGCGAGTCCTTGAGCATATGAAGCAAATTCCAATTGTTAAACTAACTCAAGTTCCCCTGGGTCAAAATGGCAAAAGCTGATTCTCTGATAAAATTAGCTAAAGAAATGGCGAATGGCCTATCATAATCATGGTACACAATCGGCTGATCCTAGAGCCAGCATTATTACAATTCCGGCAAGCAGAGAAAATACCAAATTCAAGCCAGCAGGATGCAACTCCGGTTGATCCTCTACCTCCCCAACTAGTTGGTCTTGAAGACCAACTTGAACAACATCAAATTCCTAAGAAAAAATGCAAGGCTATTCAAGCTTCAGAATCATGGTGGCATTGCCTAGATGTTGAAGAAGAAGATGACTGCAAGAAACCATTCTTTGATTATTTCAAAGAAAGTAGACTACCAACAGACAAATCATTAGCTACTCAAATAAGGAAGAGAGCGCTACAATATGCATTTGTCAACAACACATTGTATCGGCAGACTTTCGATCAAATGTGGCTAAGATGCCTAGGGACCCGAGAAGCTGATAAAGTGGTGGCAGAAGTTCATGAAGGACTCTATGGAGCACACCAATCAGGTCCCAAGATGGCAGTCAAAATCAAAAGAATAGGCTACTATTGGCCAAGAATAGTAAAGGATTGCATCGACCATGCTAAGAAGTGCCATGAGTGCCAGATTCACGGTGATGTTATACATGAACCATCAAATCCACTACACCCTATAATAGCATCCTGGCCATTTGAATGCTGGGGTACTGATATTATCGGGCTGATAGATCCGCCGTCATGAGCAGGACACCGCTTCATTTTGGTAACAACCGACTACTTTTTTAAGTGGGCAGAAGCGGATCCGTACAAAGAAGTTACGTCTGAGAACGTGATCAACTTCTTCATGAATAATGTCGTATATAGATTTGGCGTGCCATGCCGTATAATCTCAGATAACGGTACTACATTTAAAAGTATGAAAATTTATAGGTTCGTTGATCGGCACAAAATCGATTGGCGCTATTCCTCTATATACTATCCAAGAGCAAATGGTCTGGCAGAAGCCTTCAACAAGACGCTAGCAAAATTGTTGAAGAATATCCTCACCAAGAATAAAAGAGAATGACATACGAAAATGGTAGAGGCGCTGTGGGCATATTGTACAACCTACAAAACGCCAACCAAAGCCACTCCCTACTCTCTAGTGTTCGTAGTTGAAAGCTGTATTGCCACTAGAAGTTGAACTTCCATCTCTTCGAGTTGCTTTCCAGAATGAACTGACTCAAGAACAAAATGCTTGCCTAAGAATGGAGGAGATCGATGCACTCGATGAAATCAGGCTACAAGCTCAAAAAAAAACCTAGAGATCTACCAACCAAGAATGACAAAATCCTTTGGTCGAATGGTGCATCTTTGATCATTTCAAGAAGGCAAATTGGTCCTGGTGCAGAGAAGACCACTCATCCCACACAAAAAATTGGTGGTAAATTTGTATCCCACTGGGAAGGACCTTTCGTCATCGAGAAGGTGTTCCAGGGAGGAGCTTATCAACTCATCTATCTGAATGGTCAGAGGCCCATGCCGCCGATCAATGATCGCTACCTGAAGAAATACTACACATAAAATTTCCCAGAGAATGTTATGTTTAATACACTATATTTTTGTTTCTGTTTATTAGCATATACATTTAATATTTTGAATTTCTTTTGTGTTACGAGAATGCATTTCAAAATCCCCAATCAGATTGGGGGCATTTTAAATATTTATTCGGGTCGACATCGTGCTATGTGCCGAGATTTCCAAATAAATATTTAAAATTTTAAAATTCTAATTCTATTCTGCCTTATAATGTCTGTGCGAGATAGGGTGCATTTTAAATATTTATTCGGGTCGACATCGTGCTGCATGCCGAGATCTCTGAATAAATATTTAAAATTATCAATTCAAATATTCTTTTGTGCTAAGGAATACAAATATTTGTTTTCCAAAGTAATGCAGGTGATCTTTCAAAAGTTAGAGACCATCACCTTCTCCAATAAACCAAGGCTCAAAGGTCAAGAAATAGACTTTTGTGGCTACACACTCTTACAAATTGAGCAAAAAATGCTTTAAGTCTTTCGATAGCCTGAAGCTTAAGGTTCGAATGGGTATAAAAGGTCGGATTAACAAGCCCAAATATTGCTGGATCTCTGGTAGCTCTGTCTACTCAACAAGCCATAAGAAAGGCCGTAGTAGCGGAACCCCCACTTCGTCAACCCATGATTAGAGACTGTAGGAAGAACGAAGGCAAATCTGACTCGACAAGTTTAAGTGAGTGTAGTCTACCAAATTCTCCCAAATGACTGGAGAATCAAAGTTATAATGGGAAGATGAGAATCGAGAAACTACTGAATGTTCGTAGGCTCCAAAATTTAAAACCACGAAGGATGACTCAAAATCTGTCAACTTCAATAAAATCAATATTGGGAAGTGCAATTCCCGTAGCTCAAGTCTGAAGCCTGAATGAGTGTAAGAGGTTAAATCTAACAAGCCTAAATATGGCCGGATCGCTGGCAGCTCCATCTAGTCAACAAGCCATAAGAAAGGCCGCAGTAGAGGAACCCCCATCTCAGCAACCAGAGGACGAAGAGTTGTCAAATCCCAACTCTCCCGATCTAATGAACTGAAGTGATTCAGATTAAAGTCTTCTCGAGTGGTTAAGGATCAGGATGCTACCTACATTCGGTACTATCAACTGAATCCAGAACATGCAAATCCTTCAACAAATCTCTAAAGCAAAAAGTGAGGATCGAAGGAATTTTTTTTCAATAAGTCCGTCAAAGCACAAAGCAAAGGACCGAAGAAAATTATCCCAAAAGTTCACAAAAAGCCTTAGGTTGAACTAAGAGGATTTCATCATCAGCAAGTCCGCTATGCAAAAAAGCTCTGGACCGATGACTTCTTGCCACCAACCTCATATAAATCTAAAGGATTTAGGTCACCTGCATCTACCTCTTCAATAAGCTCGCCAAAGAAAGAAGCCCAGGGCCGAAGGAACACAAATCTCCTGACAAATCATTATTGATAAATCAGGTAATCCTCCATCAATATTTGCAGCATAAAGCACAGGGCAGAAGGAATCAAAACCTCAGGACTTTAGCCAAAGCTGTGAAATGAGCACCCTGAATGACACCTATAAATGTCCCTAAAGACTGGGGGCATTTTAAATATTTATTTGGGTCGACATCACGCTGCATGCCGAGATCCCCAAATAAATATTAAAAATTTCATCAAGATAAAACTAGATGATTGAAGAATCTTGAGCATATGCTATCTATTAGCATCAATCTACAAAGGCAATACATCACCCAATTATGGATGTGTCTAAAAGAGCAATGAAAAAAGAAAATTAGTATGACATCCAATCAAATTTTTGAAGATCCACTAAAAGAAATTAGTGTGATATCTAATCAAATTTTTGGAGATCCACTAAAAGAAAGTAGTGTGCCATCCAATCAAATTTTTGGAGATCCACTAAAGGAAAATCTCAGTATAATATCCAAGCAAATTCTTGGAGATCCACTAAATGAAATCCCTAGTGTGACATCTAGAACAAATATCTAGAGATCCACAGGGTCAATCAGCATACAACAAACGTGATTTGATCCAGGCGCGTACCACATTTATTGTGGGGCATTTGTTGACCTACGAACCAAACAAAAAATTGCAAAAATCACTATACCTGAGCAGCGCACGTTGCCCCGGATCATGCTCGCATGTCATCGAAGTAGGTCGCACGTCACTCCCACATCTGACGTCACTTCTCCCCATGACCCTTGCACGACCTCGCGTCGCTAAATATCGAAGGAAATGAGGCCTTCGACAGACATTGAATTTAAGGTAAATTCAAACAAATTGACCTCGAGTGCAAAGGATTTAAATTAAACTGGCAGACATTGAATTTGAACTGTATGACATCAAGTGGAACTTGAACAAGACTCAAATAGTAAGGGACTCAAATGAACATGAACTGTGGACTTGTGAACCTTTGAACTTGGTTGAACATGAATAGAGGACTTGTGGACCTAAATTACAATAAAATTCAAATGAATTTTAAAGACCAATTTCAAATGAAATAAAATCAGATTGGAACCAAAATTCAAACCAAATTGAACATTCAAATGAATTTGCAAGGACCGCAGTGGACATAGCACTTGAACTTGAACCTTGACTTGGATTCAAATGAGCTTGGTAAAATGGGTTTTGACTTGAACTTGTACCCGGGACTTAATCCGGATCAAGGATAGAGGATATGAATCCGAATTTTAACAATGATTGGATAATTAAATTTAATGAATGTATAATTATCTTAATATCAATCATTAAGTTTGATTATGCAAATGAAAATCAATGAATGAATGAAGGATATTTATTAAAATCCTAAATATGAATGAATTGTTGGTTCACTCACAAGCAATAATACAAGCTTTCAACAATATTACAAAGGTCATTGTAATTATTCCCACAATCAATAGCCCTTGGACGGCAAGCGGGTACAACGCCTTCTTACAAGGGGAAGTGAATAAACACATGATAAATGCAAGTTTCTACAATCTACCGTGGAAGGCTCCTACGCATTCAACCTCCGGCCCAAACAAGTGCAAATATAACACCCACCTGAGATTGGTGAAAGGTGGATGTGATTGAAGGTGACAATGGCTCTCCTACAAAAACTTCTAGGAGATCGTAGTAGATACAACGGTCCCCTGCAAATGAATATTTGGGGATAACAACAGTGTGTATATCGTAGATACAACGAACCACTGTGGACACAATTACAAGTATCACCTACGACAGTGGTGATCAAAATCTTCAAGTATGTCGGGTACAAGGGCAACCCGATGTACAAAAAAGAACACCCCATAACAGAATGGAGGAGATGTTTGAGCAAATTTGAACTAAACTTCCATGTGTTCCAAAATTCCTTCTCAATCCTGTACTCAGGAAGGAAAACAACTTTGGCTTCCATAAATATCAAAAATATCCAGTCCACTACACTGATGATCTTAAAAGGAGTTCTCTTCAAAGCAACAAACTTCAAAGTCCAGAATAATTTCCCGGTGAATGAGAAAGGGGGGAGTCAACATCAAGATGAAGATACGCCTCATAACATCAAGACCATACCACCACCGGATCCGCAACATTCGTACTAGTGGACAGAAGGCGTGTATAAGCTCTCAAATGAAAAGTTGTGTGCATCCAAATGGTAGTTATTTGCACAACTACAATTATTTTAAAAATACCCCTGTACATACACTATAAATTATATACACATAGGTACACTAAAGGGAAAAATATAATCCTGACCCACGTGGGCCCCGACGAGCGTGTTATTGATACACACGTGACATCTAGGGATGCTGTGCGGAATAACAAGTGAATTCAAGTTTGAACCCGATCCTTCTATATAGATCTATAGTACTCGACAAGGTTCGAACCATCAAATAAATACACGGTTGTGGGGACCAGTGTATTTGTTTTAATACATTCATATTAGGCCTTCAAGGCCTAGAATCAAGATAATTCACTAACAAAGGCCGAAGCCTACGAAACCTGATCCTCCTAAGAAGATAAATAAGAGTAGATAGGGTTCAAACTCTCGGATAAATATACGGTCACGAATGCGATCGGAATATTTATTTCATACATTTATATTAAGCCTTCAAGTCCTTAAACAAATAAAATTGATAAACAAAGGTATGAAACCTAAGAAACCCGATCTTCTGTCAACAGTTCAATTTAGTCGGCAGAGTTCAATCAACAAAAGGGAAATGTCCCCATGTATACCCTGGTGATGGCCATGTTGGATGAAGATCCTAACCAGAGGGGTTTACAAATATTTTCAAATGCCACCCAAATGTCTATCAAAAATCCAAAACTCCACAAACACCACAAAGTCTAAGAATTCTAAAATCATTTCAAACTCCAGATATTTAAAATGAAAAATCAACCATCCCACCACTTAAAGCAAAATTCATCCACCCTCAACAACCGTTTGCTGAGGTAGACAAATTTAAATATAGCTTTAGCTCACGAAGAGCCAAATGCTTAGTCAAAAATATTACTAGGATCAATTCTCAAACAATCTCCTGCCAATAAGGACGTGGTACGTGTTCTCTAACTGGCGGTTTGCCTCCAAATGGCACCGCAGGATAAACGGTTATGACCCGGGGCCCTCTGAACCGAGTGGTTTTGCCGCTAAATAGCACCACAAAATACCGGTTATGGCCAAAGCCAATACGCTCCTTGTTGGCATCAAATACTTGAGATATGAATCAATAGGGTATGATCGATAGGGAACAAAGCCCTCTGTTAGCTAAGGTGGATTCAAATTTGTTCTCATAGGCAAACATTCACCCATGTATACAAGGTCCCCTTGGACGAAGCAACCCATGGCTGCCGACAAGGATCCTTCTGTCAGGTTGGGTCTACTATCTTCTCTGACTAAGTAAATCAGAGACCACGATGCCCCGGGATGAAGGAACCATGTCATCTTGATCGGGTCCATCATGCTTTCCCCCACCATCAGCTTTAAGTATAAGATGGTAAAATTTCCAATTTTAAATATCAAATCTCCCTATCCTCCAAATTCCTAATTCCAAACCCATTGCTGCTACTATATGTCAGATAACACGTATTTCTACGTATCTGATCGATGACTAGTCTTAATCGAAAGTTCTCTCTCGTTGTCGGGAGGGGTGATTAACTATAGGGGCTTGCGCCTATAGGAAACCAGAACTCAGATCATAAAGTCATCGCAAAATAAGAGTAAAATCTCTGGGTAGTGTCTTATCTACAAACCCATCTGCTTTCCACCTTCCAAAATTTACCCTGGAACTTAGTTTGTTAAAACTCCCTCGCTGAAAAGCAAAAAAGCAATCAAGTTGCGCGGTGGGGAGGCTGGGGCCAAATTTTTGGAGCCCGCAAAAGCTTTGTTCCATTCCAAATAATCATCCATGCAAATGAATAATAACTCTTACTTTCAACATTCTACAGATCATAACCGTACTTAGACACCAAGGTTCAGTTTAGAAGAGAGTAGGATTTGAAATGAAGTTCCAAGTAAATTTTGCCCTCGAAGGGTTTACTTTCTCCACAACTAACTGCAAACCATAACCATCTTTCTGCTTTAGCATACACAAAACATCCCATGCAACATAATGAAGGCCATACTTACAATCTTTCTTATTCCATAAAAAACTCCTACACATCTTATTAAAGTCATTCAAAACCTAAAGGAGCTAATGAATGTGTAGATAAAAAGATAAGAAGAGAAGGAAAAGCTGAGTTAACAAGAAGTAACTTTCTGCCAAGTAAAATAAACTTATTTCCCCATATAATCAAGCTATTAGAAGTTGTTTCTATCAGATTTTGAAAATCTAAAAAAAAAAACAATCTTCTTAACATAGTTTTAACTCCCAAATAATCCATTTCAACCACCACCTTGAAACCCATCCACTTTGAAAGATTTCTCACTTTTCTTTTCTTAATCGATTTCCCAAATGGAATAGAAGATGTTAGCATATTAATCTTTTATCCAGTCCATCTACAGTAATCTTTGAGAATTTTTTTCAATTTCTTCATGTTCTTGCAATTGGCCTCAGAAAAAATAACTATGTCATCAGCATACATTAAATGAGAGATCTTAGGAGCATTCAAAGCTGCCTTAATACCTACAATCCTGCCACTTTTAGCAAACACATTAATTAATAATTAAGAGCCTCATAATAAAAATTTAAAGGGATTAAGAACACCCTTTCCTAAACCCACTTCTTGCCTCAATCCATTTAGAATTAATACCATGGATCATAAAAGAAAATTTAGAATCCACCATATACTCCATAATAAGATTTGAGAATTTCCTTAGAAACCCAAAAAATTCAAGCACTTGATTAAGAGTAGACCATCCCATGCTATCATACGCTTGCTCCATATCAATTATAATAGCCATGAACCCTTCTTCAATTTTGAATGACTAAATTTATTTAATAATACTTGGGAAAGTAAAATCTGATCAGATATAGACCAACCTTTCACAAATGCATATTAAACTTTTGAAATTATTTTTGGGAACAAATGATTCATCCTATTTAATAACATTCTTGCCACAATCTTATAAATATATTTGCAAAGGCTTATAGGACAATAATTTGAATGCATCAAAGGATTTTTCACCTTCGAAATCAACACCACATTAGTCTCCTTCCACTTAGGACACAAATTATTAAAAGTAAAAAAGAACTAATAACGATCCAAACATAATCTTTAATAAAAGACCAATAAGCTTTAATAAAAAAATAAGTTATCACATCGTTACTTGGTGACTTATTAGCCTCCAATTATTTAAATTTGATCTCCAGTTCATCTTTTGAGAATTTGTTCTCTAACATCATTCTATCACCATCATCTGGCTTTGTCGAAGGAGAAGACCATCCTCTCAAAAGACAATTATGTTCCCTCCATTTGTCTTTAAAGAAGTCATATAAAATTTTTTCCATACGTCCTTTGTCTTCAATCAATGTACCATTGCCATCTTTTACTTGATTGATCCAATTTCCATTTTTCTAGCAGTTACATAATCATGAAAGCACTTTGAATTAGGTCACCTTATTCATCCATTGAAAATTTTCTCTCTGTTTCCACCACGTATTTAGACGGCCATGTGTAGAATTGAGCTCATTAACCTTGGATTTTAACAAAAATATCATCTGGTTTGAAAGTGCTCCATAACTAGCTTCTTCTTCTTATAATTCTAGAATATCTATTTTAAAGTTGTCCTTCAAATCATTCAAGTTTTTGTATTTAGATTTACTCCAAAAGAATAAAGCCTTCAAAGCTCTTCTAAACTTTCCATTCAAAATATCCACAATATCTCCCTTTAAAGTTTTTTTTCCTAGAGTTAAAAGCAATTGAATAAGAAGTAGGATACGTTGCCCACACATCTTCAAACATCACCATTCTTCTCCTTCTAATACTAGAAGACAAGATTTTAAGCATAATAGGTCAATGGTCTTAAGCCACTTTGGCCAAATGACTAACAACTGCCAACTTCAAATTATTTAATGGAACAAAGTTAAGGATAATCGATCCAATCTTTCTAAAATTCTAGCTCCACCACATTTATTGCTATACCAAGTGTATTTTGAACCAACTATTCCTACCTCATGAAAATTGCAATTTCATAAAAGAATACATATCTTGAGGCCCTTGAGAAAAGACAAACTTCTTACCTCCTTTTTTATCATCTTGAGACAAAATATAATTGAAGTCACCTCCTATGATAGGTAAAATTTGTTTTTTTGAAAGCATCTCCAAGCTACTCCATAAGCTTCTTCTCTTATAACAATCCCTTCTTCCATAAATCGTGGCTACCAACCACACACCTTTATTAGCAATATTAAGTTCACCCACAACTATTTGAGAAGATGCTTCTATAACTAAAAATGAAGCAATATTGGACCTCCAACAAACCATGATACCACAAGATAGCCCATCCACAGGAAAAATGAAAAAATCTCACATATCACCAATATATCTCTTGAACACAAAACTATCTATAGAAGAAGTTTTTGTTTCAACCAAGCCAACAAAAAAGAATCAAAATCTTTCAAAATCTTCCTCAAATACCAAGAGGATTTACTTTTCCAGCCCCCCTATAATTCCAAAAAAATAACGAAAGTCATTTAATGTTGAAAGTGAGATTATTCCCACTACCATTTTTCTTCACCAAGTCATTCTTTCTACTACGAGAAAAAAAGCAAACATTAACAAGCAAGCTAAGCTCTTTTTGTTGTTTAAACTTGACCACACCTAAAGTGACCCCCTCCAATTTATCAGGTGAATTAGAACATCCTTCAACTTTAGCAACCAATTCTCCATCTTCTCTATTATTTATAGTAGAATAAACTAGATCCACTCTAGTCTTCATACTCTCATCAACATTATCTATTTCCATGAACTTAAACATATTCACATATGTTGGTAAAGCCAAATTAAGAGAAAAAGATTCCATAAGAATGAAAGCTTGGTTAAGATTCTCCATCACTTAATCTTTTGAATTCCCCCAAATCTTGTCAACACACTTCAAACCTTTATCAACATCACCATTTGCTTGTTCTGCAATTATTTGTTCTTCCTCATTAATCATCTGCAAAGAATCACTAAATTTCACAACACTATTCTTCATTTCCAATCCAGTTCCACTCATATATGTTTGCTGAACTTTCTTGAAATAAATAGGAGTAGCTTTACTAGAATTGCCTTTCTTCTGAACGCCTCTGAAATTAGCAAAAAAAATTCTTCTTCTTCCATAGTTAACATGTTTCCAAGGACCATACGAAGATCCTTTATTAACTGTCATCTGCTCAAACTTCTCATCATTAACATCTTCTCAAGTTGAATTCCACAAAAATTCATTAAAAATATAATTTTTCTCCAAACTATAATCATTAATCAAATGACCAATATTCCCACACTTGAAACAAAATGTGGAAATTATCTCATATTCTAGTTTTTGAAAAAACCAGCCATCCCTTCCTTCCACCCAAACACCCAAAGGGAGTTTCTTGTCTATTGCAACACGTACTTAAACCCTTGCATACTCTCTTCTTCCCCACTAAAATATATTACCATCTATCAAAAGAGGTGATCCAACTAAAGAAGCAATTCTTGATACATTAATCTCATCACAATAATGATCGACATCCTCACCCAGATAGGAGATGTCAAACCCTTTAAAGAAGTGGTAGAAAAATTTGGAGCCCACTTATCTATACTTCCTATATCCCCACTCACAAACCACGGAACTCCTAACATGACATTTTCTATAGATTTGCAAGAAAAAAATGTGCATAACACCCAGCCTAAACCAAGAATAGTTAGATGGAACTTCCCAAACTGCATCCATTGCCTTCATAACTCCTCCACAATCACCTGAACGAAAATGTTATTTTCAAACACTTTCACTACAAAAGAAAACTATAGTTTTTCAAAATTGGCTTTAATACTTGCTTCATGCAATTTAACGGCTAAACCATCCTTTGATAAAATCAAATCATCTTTAGTAAAATTAATTCTATTGTTAGGATACCTAGTCCAAAGATTACTAGGTGTTATGACATGTCTGCCTTTATTTCTTTTACAAATTTCCCTTGAACATTCTCACAAACACCTAACAGTTCATTTGCAACATTCACATCAAAAGAAATTTCCTTACTGTTCATAATATCAAATTTGTTGCCAATAAGGTTCATATCCGATGATGAAAATGCTTCAAAGTCATTTGGTATACTCAACATAGAGATATTACCATTAACATGAGGAGTTTTGAATGTCAATCAATCATCAACTTGTTTCCCTTAACCATTAACCAGAGAATTCATCTTAGCATAGCTAGTTATAGGGTCTTTAATCACTAAAGGGCCTTCCTTGATAATCTTCTTATGAATATTTTGAAAACCAAGCATATTGCAGTTCACTAATACGAGAAACAAGTGGAGTCAGATCAAAGGGATTCTGACAATTGAAATTGGCTGCTAATGGATCCCTGGCCATGTGTGGAAGATCCGCCAACTAAAGAGGGAAGGAAAATTTTTAAAAAACTGTTATTTCTCTCTCCAAAAAACTAGAGTTTCTCTCTCTAGTACCTTAATGGAAGATTCTTTTTTGTTAATGTTTTTCTAGAGATTATCAACTGATCCAAAATCCAAACCCTACACATAGATCATTAAACTCCATTTTAAAACTTTAAACAAAATTCACCATAATGCTTTAGCTTAGTGATTAGATCATTAACTTTAAAACCATCATTTGACAGTCACCCTTGATTATCATCTGATTATTTGATGAATAACTGACAATCAATAATGATTATAAATGATATAGGCATTTCAAATCCAATCCTCCTTCAAATCATTGATCAAGTCAAATCCAAACCAATTGCATTAACCAAATCATATGAAAACCCAATTCACTAAAACCGAATGTTCAAAACCAAGCCCAAAACCCCTTTTTTAATAACTTTTTTTTTTGACAAATTTCAACCACTTTAAAATATAACCAAATAACCATGGAATTTTTTTATCAGCTTCATACATATTTGATATATCCCTAGGATTAAACCTATATATTTGAAGGCATTCCAAGCCATCTAAGCCTTAATATCAAAGAATTTCTCAAGCCTTTAAAGCTTTTAAATATTTATAGTTGTTACCATTAGACATGGCATCTTATAGAAATTGACCTACCTCCCCAAACTCTTTGAGTATTATTATTATCATTAGCATGATGCATTGAATCAACATTGAATCCATGGTGGATCTTAGTTGGCAATGGCTGATCATGAAGCCACTTTAAATCCTAGACCCCAAAAAGTTATCAAAATGAATTCACCTTAAATCTCAATATGGATCAATCAAACTAAGCCTTAAAATCTCCTCCAACACATTTAATATATGACTGGGACTGCATTGAACCTAAACTCAAGCCATAGCAAAGAATGGTTGACAAAGTCAAGCTAGGCTAACAAAATTAACCCTTGAGGATTTGAATGTACATTTCATTCAAGAATGCTTCACCAAACCTTGAGAACTCCATCAACAAACTCAACACATAATTTGGTCCTAATCCAAGCTCATGGTCAGCCTTAGTTAACCAAGTTAACCATGGCTGACCAAAAGGTCTCTTAAGCACTTAAACATGTATTTTAAATGAAATAACCTCCCATTTACTTGAAACTATAATGAATAAACAATTTTATTCATAATGTATTGGATCCAATCCTAACCCATGGTCCAACCTAGTTGATCAAATCAACCTAGGTTGACAAAACACTCCTACAATTAAATCTTAATCAATTTCATTGACCTAAGCTTACCAAAGAAAATTGAACACATGGAACTACCTTTGGAGTCACTAAGAACAAACCTTAGGTTACCCAACCCATGGGTCCAGTTGGGATAGCCATATGGCTTAGCGCAAGTGACCAAAACAACTTTCTTGTGAGACAATTTAATCTAGACCAAATTTAGTAAAGCTAACAGTTGCATTGGATGCCTAGTTTTTTCTTGCATCTACCGTACCCAATCTAGCTTTTGTGCTGGCTTTAGTAAGCCAATTGAGCCAACCCAAATGCATCAAACTTATTAAATCCTAAGACATCTTAGATATCATGATCTTACCATGTCCACTTGACACCTTTATTATGCTCAAAAACCTTCCAGAGACCTTGACACCTCACTGAAACCCATATACTATTCAAAATTAGTTGTAATTAAAGAAGCCACCCATGTGTTCCATGGGGTCAACCAAATTTTGCATGCTATGTGAACATAAGCTTTATAACTCTACAAAATCCTCCTAAGCTTTATTAAACCATTCTAAGTTGGTCGGTGGTCTGAGATAGCCTGAATAGAGCCAAATTACCTGGCCATATCATACATTTCTAAAATCTATAAATAGCCTTAAGTTTTATTAAAGGGTTGCATCTCTTAATTGTTAAAAAAAATTTCTCATGATCTAAGAATAATTTCTCAGTGTCCAAGTTTATCTTGTGGTAGTTTTTGGCTAGTTTATACAAGCTCCAGTGATCCTTTTATATATAATAATAAACTTTTGATCACATACTCTTCTATTCATGCTCCCTGCGTAAGCCTTTTATCTAGAACCAGATAAACTTTCATTAATAAAGTCTTAAGAAATTTGTCCATTCCTTGAGGCATTCATTCATTCCTATGCATAAGGTTAGAGGCCTTGTTCACTTGTGAAAGGAATGTTCAATCCAATGGAATCTAAACATTAGAATAAATATTCACATGCATATGATCTAGCCTGAGAAATTTAAAAGAAAATTGTTTGGTTGATCTCTTGGATCTTCCCAAAATATGCTCAAAGATGTGAAATCATATCGAAGGTTGAATGTGAAATTCAAACCATTGGTTTAAATTAATGGTTCAGTTTAGGTCCTTCATAATCCTACTATTTGATCAAGACAAATCCTAACCATTCGATTTTTAATCAGTTGGATTAAAAAATTATTGCATTAAATTGTTAGTGCATTATTCATTTTCTCACTAATTAGAGCATGTTGTGTGTAAAGTGTTGGATGACTGTGTATTTCTTTTAAATAATTTAGGTAAAATCATATAAACTTTAAAAACTCATAAATTTTTAAAAACTTGACCTAATTAAATTATCTTAGGCTTTATGGATTCAGTTTAAGGAGTTCTATAAAGGTCTTATATATACTTTAACTCTCCCTATATTAAATGTAATTTTAAAAATATTCATAATGGAATTTCTAAAATTACTCTTTAAATGCAATTCACAATGAGTGAAATTGATAGGGACAGATACCCTAAAAATTTTGTGGCAATTGAAATTCTCCAAGGGCTTCATTTAATTATCCTAATTCCTAGGACAATATTTGACCTATAACTTATAAATTATATTCACAAGAATCCATAAGGAATTAGGACTTTTTCTTTTCTATATTAATTATGTTTTGTTCAAGGGATAGAATTCCAATGACTATGACCCAATCCTAAGTAGATTGTTGAGACTAAATCCCCAAACCCATAGTTATTTTTACCTATGGGATTAATTGTGAAACATAAGAAGATTTTGATGAAGCCAAATATAGTAAATTTGAAACACATGTTTAGATGAACCTATGTTTCCAATTTCATTATATTTAGAGGATATTTGGTCTATTAATTAGTGAATCCAAAATACAAATGCATAATTGGCTTAAAATTTCATTATTTGATAATAAATCAAAAGTATATCATAAAAATATTTTTTAAGCTTCATATTGATTAGAATTAAAAGCTACATAAAGGAAAATTAAAAGTCCACTGAAATTCTTTCAGAATAAAAGGTAATTTAGAAATTAAAAAATGTATTAAATAACTAAATTAAATAATAATAATAAAAAAATTCCAAAAATAATTTAAAAAACCTATAATCAACCCTAAGAGTGTTTCTTGACAATTGGGGAACATTTCAAGAGGTTTGCAGTCAATTTGGTGCAAAACAAAATCTCCTTAATAAACTATTAAATTAATTCATTAAAATTTGTTTAATTTATGAAAATTATAACTAATAATAAAAAATTCTAATTGATACAAACTCAAAGGCATTGAACTCATAATTAGGTCTAGTATTTATAAAAACATAAATTTTTAGAATTCGATAAATATCAAAAAGTCACATTTGGTTAATATTAATTAATTAATAATCCTATAAACATGAAAATTGAAAAAATCACCAAAATTTTTGTAAATATTTAGCTAGATAATGTAAGTTATATGAATAATAATAATGAATAATCAATACTCCATCAACACAATTTATATGCTAGAAACCTCAAGTAGTGGGGTAAGTTTCTTCAAGAGGCTTTGATCCTTATGCTTGATTTGACAATGCCATGATTTAATTAATGGGATGTAAATGTTAAATTGCAAATAATATATAAATTTAGTTACTCAAAAACTACTAGCCATCAATAAAACTTAAATAACAAGGTAATTACAGTATAAATCGAGCATATGAGGCTATTAGCATAGTCCTTTGGAGGGTTAAATTAATTTCACAGTTCTGATTTAACAAAGGTAATTTCTACTCAACTTAAACAATCTTTAAAATTAATAATGATACACAAAGACATCAAAGTTTTCATACCCTTATGCTTGACTCCTTTTAGTAAAGCAAATGTGCATTGCATTGGAAGCTTTAAGAACTAATACAGTTAATGAAAATGTAAAGATTCTATGCAACCTATTTACCCCACTTTTGAGGGATTGATAGCACAAATATGAGCTTAGGACATATTAATCAATGTGTTCTTGCACGTAAAAGTCATTGAGAGCTATGTTATTTAAAATCTAATGCAAATATCTTGAACAAATAAAATCACCGTTAAAATAAATCCTAAATTTATAAAACACTAAAACTTGAATTCATAGCATCCTTCAATGACCTTAAATAAATAAATTCAACTATATACAACTTCAAAAAAAAAAAAAAAAAAAAAAATCGAATCTATCAAATCCACACAGTCGTATACACATACTAGAACTTTTTTCTAAGAGAACAAACTTTATCCTAGGCTAGGTCATTGGTATGGTTTAATTTGTTTGGACTACCTTGCCTAGAGTGTACACATGTTTGGAGTGGTTACTTTCTATACTATGTATGTCTTATATTTATATTTTTGCTGGTGCATATTTGTATTAATCTCTTCTACCATTTTATATTTACTTGTATGCACACACAACATTATATATATATATATATATATGCTCTTTTATATTTCATTAATAGAAAAATGTATGTAGGGAGTGGTCTAAATATAAATGTAAAGGCAAAATTATAAATGTAAATATTTTAGATACTTGTCGTACTTGATTGAATTATTTAGTGCAACAGTTGTGAAATATTTGAAAAGAATGTTTTTATATATTTGTAGGTTCCAAAAGAAAAGGATTTTTTATTCTTTTGAATATCTTAACTTTTAGATTTCAATAGAAAATCCTTATGCTAAAGATTGAAGAACAAAGTAAAAAATCATATTCAAATCTACATTTTATGTGAATATATCCAGGCTTGTTGCTAGTGGAGCCTGACCGCCATTACTTTACAATAGACTCTAGGTTATACTTTGAAAAATTATCAATTAGTAAAAGCTTTTATTATACATTATTCTTCATGAATCATTTCATTGTGCAATCATGTACATACTACGAATCCCCTGATTAACTTTTTCTAAATTATAATATGATTCCTATAGTAGAGCTATCTAATATTACATTCGTGGGGAAATTATTTGGGCTTAGGACTGTTAGCTTACAGTTTAGTCTAAGAAAGTGTATGTCTAGATTGTATACACACTTCAATTTCTATACACTCTTTATATTTTATCATTTAAAAATACAAAATCTGAAGTCTAAATGTAAACTCCAAATCTTAAGTAAACATTTAAAACCTAAAGTCTATATTTTGAAACCTAGATAGCACAAACCTTTCTTTAAATTTTAATAAATTTTTAAATTTTAGTCTTAAGTTTAATTGAGAGTTTTTTTTTTAGATGTAATTAACTATAGGAGCATAACATTATAAGCTGTCTAGAACCAATAATAAAATAAATCAAAATTTAGTTCTTTTCTATGATAGGAGAAGAATCTTTTGGAAGCATTCCTAGCTTTAAACATTGGTTTAGTTTCACAATAAAAAATATATGTGAATATTCCTTTTATTCTTAGGGATAAATTGAAGATTCCTTATTTTATTTGATTAGGAAAATAAATTCAATTATTTAGATTCATGATCAAAATGATAATAGGATATCACTTTTATCCTTTGGGGTGAATTGTATATTCCTTATACTACTTGATCATGAAAGTAATTGCATTGGTTTAGCTTCATAGTCAAAATGATAAGTGAAATTCTTTCAATATTTCAAGTTTAATTGAATATTCCTTATATTATGTTTTATTTAAAAAAATTGAGTTTCACTTTTCAAATTGATAATAAAATATTAGTTTGTCCTTTAGGATGGTATAATATTAATATATGTAGATTTGACTAAAGAAAAAAAAAATTGAAGCAAATCTTATGGAAAAAAGAAACAGAGGAAGATCTGTATATATATTTTTCTTGCAACTCTAGTGGGAATAGACTTTCTCTCAATCTTTAATGAAGACTAAATTTTCAAATACATATAGATTAAGTTAAATGCTTGGGTTATCAGATTTTATGTATATTCTTGTTTATTTAAATTTTAGTCTTATATGTCCATGTTTACTCACATAAATATGCCCTATGGTTACTTAGTTTCATACGAAAAATCATAAAGACAATGCCAACCAGAATACTTAATTAATCCTAGGTATGGTAAGGGGTTTTGTCCATTTGTAGTATTGCACTTTTCAAGTTTATTTAAATTTAATTCTTATATATTCCAGATTACTCATGTAAACATGTCCCATAGTTAGTTGGTTTCATCATAAAAACCAAGCAGACTAGGCTAACAAGAATAATGAATTGGTCCTAGAGCAAAAATGGATTTTGTTCATGTATAGTCTTAAATTTGCATGTTTATTTAAGTTTTAGTTTTGTATATCCATGTTTACTCATGTAAACATGTCCCATAGTAACTTGGTTTCATCCAAAAACCAAAGAAGACTAGTCTAACAAGAATATTGACTCTATCCTAGGTGAGGTAGGGGTTATGTCCAATTATAGTCATACATATTTGAAAGTTTGTTAGGGATGTTAAGCCCTTAAGAACTAGCCCGAGGCTAAACAAGAGGGGGGTGGGGGGGGGGATTGGTATTTAAAAACTTCTTAAATCAAATCACAAATAAAGACCAAACCAAGTTCACCAAAATCGAAGTGCAAAAAAATAAATGCCGAAAGCAGTAGTAAAAAGGACACAAAAATTTATAGTTATTTGGTCAACTCGACCTACGTCCACTCCTTGGAGGCGCCCTTCGGGTATTGCACTAAAACACCGTGACTCTCCTTTTGCTCTCACAACAAGGCAAAGAAGCCCTAAAAAAAATCCTTTCCACTGACCCTGGCGAGGCAGAGAACCCAACTCCTTTTGTTTCCTCTTGAAGTAGGCAGAGAACCTCAACCAATTGCTGAAGTAGACCTCCCTTGAACCCCTAAGGATGAAGGATGATGACTGGAGAAGACACCTTGGAACCTTGCTTGTAGTAACCTTTGTGAATCCCTCTCACAAACTCCCCCTAATAAGTTCCTTCCTCTCTCTCCCTCTCCTCTTGGCTCTCTCAGGTCAAAATAGCAACAAAAGATACCTCAAAGGGTTTGAGCAAGAGCTCTTAAATAGAAGAGCTTCGGAATAGCTCTTATTTTATACGAACAGACTCTATCATCCAGGACAACATGAATTTCGTCCTGGCCGATCAGCATAAATTTTGCTCAATCAGCCCGGTCGGTTTGGGATGATTAGAGAAATTTTGGTCACATCGTCCAGGATGATAGAATATTATCCTAGCCGACTAGTTCAAATCCAAGGAAAATCATCCTAAACATCACTCTGAACAGAATCTAGCCGTTGTCAATCGTCCACAACATCATCCTGGATGATCCTACGACCGTCCCAGACGATGTGATCATGCAATCAAGACTTAATTGATTTCCTTAATTACTAGATTAATTTAGGCCTAATTATGCTACATCGTCCAGGCCGATGTAATGGATCATCCTGGCTTATGTCCAAAAATAAATTTTACCTAAATAGATATGGCGACGGATTCTTTCTGATTTGAGCATGTCATCCTGGTCGATACAAGGATCGTCTAGGATGATGTGCTTAATGATGGCTGCCTTAATCAGGATGTCCTAATTAGGGTTTCTATTTTTAACACATCCTCCGGGATGACTGTAGGATTGTCTCGGATGATGTGATCAAAATAGAGAACTCTAATCATTAGACAAAAGTTTTCCCCATGTGTGTGTGCAACATTATTTAACATTAGGATCCACTTTGATTACAATGGACTCAAGAAAGAAAAAATTACAAACTGACTCAAACTTAATCTACCCAATTTTGAGCTGGCTTGAGTTGCACTCGATCTTGTGGACCTAAAAAATTAGTAGGCAAGGCAGTCGTAGAAAATCATGAATGTTTGTTATCATCAAAAGTCTAATCCATAAAATCAGATTTGCAACAATATTTATTAAAATATTAGGATTTAGATTGTAAATCCTAAAGTTATCTCGCCACTTATACAAAGTTTCTTCTTCGATTTCATTGTCTAAATCCAAATCTAACTCTTATTAAACTCTATCTTCTCAATCTAAAAATTTATAAATAAGGTTCCTACTCAAATAATATTCAAAAAATCCAAACTTAAATCAAACTTCAATTTTCTCCTCCAATTTAAAGTCATTTGGATTGGAGCCACTACCAAATCATTGAAACCAGATTTAAATTGCAACTTCAATCATTCTCCTAGTTTATGACTTCTTAGAATGCGTCCATATCTAAAATTATCAAAAACCAAATTCAAAATGTATTGATCCAATTCAGATTAATCATGCTTTGGGGATTCAATAAACTTCACGTAATATATTCTTTAGGTTTAAATCTAGTCTAAAGGTAATTCAACTTTGGACATTGATACTTTTTTTTGTTAATTATAGAAAGATATCTAGAAAATTAATCTTCTCTTTCAACAACAACATCAATATAACTATCAACTAGGTCACATCTATTGAGGGAACTATAATTAAGTTTGGGTCAGTTGATAATGTTAAGTTTAACTTTTGTGGATCACAAGCTAAGGTGGTCAAAACTATATTCATTCATGTTGTGTTTGTTATATGTTTACCTACTAAAATAATAATTGAAGGCGGGTTTTCAGCTACTCCAATAGATTTTAGACCTTCAATATTTTTTCGACTCACCTTCCCAAGACTATTTAGCAGTCAAAAGGTAAAATCTGTTGAAATTTCTAAACTCCCCTATATGAGAAAATTTGAGATGGGGTCATCCTCTAACACTACAGAGATGATTAAAACTCAATGATGGAACATGAATCACCATCAAATGATGTAAGAAAATTATTTGATCAATACTACATCTAAACTAATGTCAATTGAAATGTCAAGTAAAGAGTTTGAGATTCTACTCAACTCCCTGATAGCAAGTAGAAATAAATTCCATTCTCTATCCCATGTTGTTGGAGAAAAAAATATTTCAATCATAACTAACTCTTCACTTCCTACCATATATCAAGCACATGTTGTAGTTTCACTATTTAAGAGAAAGACAAAAATTAATAAGATATTTGATGGATTGGTTCATAATTATGCAAACTTTTATGAGATATTGAAGTTAGAGTTTTTGAGAAAAATGAAGTGGGTAATGTCAGCTAGAGTTGAAATAGAAATATGTAGAGTGAGGGATATTCCTTCACCTAAGAAAAGACAAATCCAAGTAAGAAATCCAAAATCTATAAAATCATCAAAATTGGTACATCATCAAAGCACTACAAGAGGATTCTCTAAAATTAGTAACAAGTCTATTCATATTAGTAATTAGACATATAATTATGTGAATCATCAAAGGTATGATCTATGCATTCCTCCCAAATCTATACAAGAAAAAGTTAAGTGACTAAAGTCTCCCATCAATCTTTAGCTCATCAATCATTGAGAATTGATCTGCATCATTTTAAAGGTAGTTAATCATCTTCTTATCTTGATATGATAATACTAAAACCAATAAACCAGTCAAATTCACAATCTAACGAGAAGAAGGTTTTATAGCCTAAAATAGTTGCCACTTCTACTACACTTATTATCAACAAACAAAGTGTAGTAGGAGAAAGAAGAAAGAAGAAAGAAGAGTAAAAGTCAAGAAGATCCTTTCTCTAAGGAGTATATCCCAGTCAACTTACATAATTTGTCATGGAAATTTATAAAAGAGATTATGAGTTACTTCTAAGAAAGCATAAAGAAATTAGATGAATAAGAAGCTACTGAGATATTCACATGGAATGTCTACTGAATAGATGTCTAAAAGTGTTTTCATGGTGGATACATTATTATTAATACAAAAAAATAAAATAAAAGTAAAAGTACATCCCATTGATGTCAAAAAATAAAAATAAGAAGAAATAGACAAACAATATATTTCCAATATGACTAGTTGTCTTTTAGATTAGCTAAGTTAAAAAGGTGAATAGATAGATGGAATAGAAAAGAGAATAGAAATGTTATTGGTTACTATGCCTTCCCAATAAGGTAAAAGGGTCCCCATGCTAAGGCTAAAATAGATTCCATTCCAATAGAGTATGTACATCACTATAGTAAATCTAAAGAGGTAGTGAAAGAAAATAAAATTGAGGATAAAAAGTTAGAAAATGAAAAAAAATTTTAAACTATAGATATAAGGAAGATGATAAAACAACAAGTTAAAGATACTTTAGTACATTCTAAGGGTACTTCATCAATTCTAAGGTGTACGTCCTAATAGGATGAATTTGTGCTGGTTCCTTGTCCCAAAGGATTCATGCCACCCTAATTCAAAAACTTTGATGGATATGGAAAGCCTAAGTAACACTTAGCACATTTCAAGGCTAGTTATTATAATGTTGGAGGCAATAATCCTCTACTCTTTAGATAATTTGTAAGCAATTTATTTGGTAAAACATTTGAGTGGTATGCTGAAATGGCCAATGGATTAGTATATATATTTGTAGAGTCAAAAAAGATGTTCATGAAAAAATTGCCAAAGCACATCACCATGTAATAATGTGGGATTTGATGGTAGAAAAGTAGAAACTAGATGAAAGATTAGTTGATTATATCTTAAGATAGAGATGTTACAACTTGAGCTCCTAAGTTTATGATCTTGGTGATAACAAATATTTTGGTTGCCTCTTTATTTATCTAGTATTTTCAGTGCATATTTTTTGTGTGTTAGCTAACACTTTTGGTAAAACATGCATCATTATTTAAAGATTTAGGGCTCAACATGGCATAAAATAGACTATGGTGAAAGAGTTTGCAATTTTTATTTATTTATTTTTAATTTCTTGAGCCAAGACTTATAAGGGTGTATGCTAACCTAGTGAGCATGTACACGCACACAAGCGGAGAAAAATAATCTTAAATATTTTAACTTTTTTGTACATCGTACTGTGTGATATGGATCATACTATACAATTTATTATTATAAAAGTTAATTAAAATAATTTATTTTTTTGGATAAAATTATTTTAAATTATAACTATTCGTATAGTTAAACACCAAATGATACTGAATGATGTGTTATATAATTAGAAACTCCACCGTTCATTAAATTAGGGAAAATTTTTAATTTGAAATCTTATTCTTTCATACTATATGAAACTAATCGTATAGTACAATGTTTAAAATTGCCTAATTTAATCATATGATTAAACATTCGAGTCTTTTTAATTTTGATGTTTTGATTGTACTGTATGAACTAGATCACACTGTACGATCAACATAGATGATATTTAGTCATCTTATTATTCAACCTGGATGAACTGCATTTAACTTGAACTAATCATATTATATAATTGATCATTTGTACTAGTGATCACATAACACTATCTTTAAAAATTGAATTATTCATAATGTATTACTGGTTAGTTGTATGAATGAACGTATAACAATAATAGGTCAAATTCTGCACATCATACTAGATAATCCTACGATCATGCTGTATAATCTTTGACAGCTGAATTGAATTTTTAGTATTTTTTAAGCACTCCATTTATGCTTTCATATAGTACTTTCTAAAAGTTTTTTTGGCATTCATTGAGTTAATTTCTTTTGAAGAAAGATTGAAGAGAGAGCCTTGAATTAGAGAGAAAATGGGTGAGGTTTATGAGTAGGGGAGAAGATCTTTGGGGGTTTCAAGAGAGTGCGAGGCAGAGTTCTGCGTGGTTCCTTTGATAAACATACAATTGAGCTCCTCTATGTATCCAGGTTTATCTTGAGGAAAGTTTTTGGAAGAAGATCTCTTTAGTGTTAATGGACCCGGCTACTCTGCCACACCAAAATGGGTGAAAGGGATTTGAGGGTCTTTACCTATGAAAGGATTTTGATTCTCTGCCATCTCTAGAAGGGATTAAACTGATGAAAGGTTCTCTGACTGTGAAAAGATTATAATCCTCTATCTCACCAGGTTGGTGGAAGAGATTTTGTAAGGGCTTCTCTTCTTAGCTGTAGGGGCTAAAGGAGAGACATTATAGTGATAATGTCATACCTAGAGAGGAACAATTTGGGGAGTGAATGTATGTCATAGTTTGATTAGACCACTATAAATCTTGTGTTCTTATTCTAATTTTTTTACTTTATGAACTTCAGTTTTTGCATTTTATTTACTATTATAACTGCTAGTAAAATCTGAGATTAATACTATGTTGTGCTAATTTGAATTTCATTATCATTATTGAAATTATTCTTAAATTATTAACTTCTACATCGGGTGATCAAATTATTTATTTTAAAATTTTGATAAAAAATTTACAAAAGGAATAGTATTCCTTTTTAAGATTTTTTTTTTAATTACCAATTCACCCTCTCTTAGTGCTTATTGGGCTAGTTCTTTGAGATTTAACAATCTTCTCAAACTTTCAAGTGGTATTGAGCGGCTTTGAAAAACACAGTTTTAGAAAACTTTTGAAAATGATCAATGGCAATTTTTGGTTATTGAAATGCTTCGAAGGGTTATCCAATAACACGTCCACCATTATTTTAAAACTTATCTTTTGATTTTTGGAAAATCCAAATTTTTTTCTTCTTGCAATCAATAGATTTTTCAATGTGGCATGTGATTCAAACTAGCTATTATGTACCATCATGAATTATTAAAGGAGTCAAAACAGTTATTCATTTCACTCAATGGAATATAGAAGAATAAATTTATGCATAATTATATGCTGATTTTTTAAATTACTTTTTTTGTGCTTTAACTTCTAAAGACTATATGTGAATTTTTACCTGTACAACTAGCAAAGATATTTGAAATAGATAATGCATTACATATGAAGGTAATAGTGAAGTCAAATAATCAAGGTTAAATGTTTTATTGCATGACTATAAACTATTTAGCATGAAACATTATGAAACGATCTCAAACATGTATATTGGATTTACTCAGATAGTGACATCCTTGCATGCTTTAGGTAGAGATCTTTCAAACTTTGAAAAGGTTAATGAAATTCTATATTTTCTACTTGATAAATTTGATGTCAAAGTCACAGCTACATGTGAATCAAAATATTTTAATGCTTATTCTATTGACAATCTAATCATCTCACTCATTGTCTACGAGCAAAGTATGAGTAAAAAATTTTGGATTTAGGTGATGAGAACACTATAGTGCCAAAAGAAAAAGCCATGGATGAATGTGGCTTAGTAGATAATGAGAGTAAGCATATAACATTAATAATAAGCAAATTTGAAAGTTTGCTAAAGTATAAGCAGCAATAAAGGTGGAGCAAAGGTAAAAATAATAAAAATGTTAAGTTTTGTTTTAACATTATTTGCTTTGGGTGTAGGAAAATTGGATATCCAAAATATGAATGCCCAAATTTAGAAACTTGTCCTCTAAAGAAAAAGGGTAAAATAAGTAAAATGTAATAAAGGAAGATGATAAGAAGCAAAAAATCTCCTAGACAGACCTTGCTTCTAAATCATGAGAATAAGAGCTAGATGTTGAGGTAAAAAACTTATGCTAAATAGTAAAGGATTCAATTGTTAATTCCAATATGGTATAAATTTTTTTGTGTTCTTATCTATTTTGTGTTATATAATTAATTATGTTTAATGCATACTTGTATGTTATTTATTTATTTTTCTAAGTTTTTGTGTTGTATGGTTTAGTTGCCTTCTTTTATATCTTTAAAATCTTACTTAGGTCATGAGTGTAGCCTAATTTTGTAGTTATTTTATCTCTTCTTTTGATAATGTGAAAGGGGGAGAATGTATTGTGGTTTGTTGTATTTGTGGTTATCTCCTGTTGTTTATGTTGGTTGTATTTGTGGTTAGCATCTATTGTTTATTTATTTGTTTATTATTTAGTTTTTAAAATTTTTTATTATTTAAGTTTATAATTTTATTTGTCTTTAAAAAAACAAAACAATACAAAAAATCCCTTGTTTTTAAATGTAATTGTTTTAGTAAGGGGGAGATTAAGAGAAAATATATTTAGTTTGTAAATTCAACTAATAATATTTACCATCATAAAAAGGAGGGGAGATTGCTACAAATTGGGCTCCCGAGTTTATGATTTTGATGATAGCAAATATTATTGATTGCCTCTTTATTTTTCCTAGTTTTTTTAGTGCATATTTGTTTGTGTGTTAACTAACATTTCAGATACAACATGTACATGTATTTGTACATGTATTAGGGCTTAAAATGGGATATAATGGGTTATGCTGAAAGAGTATGTAATTTTGATTTATTTATTTTAAATTTTTTGAGTCAAGTTTCATAGGGATTTATGCTAGCCTGGTGACCATGCACAAATACACAAAGAAAGAAAAAATAAATTTTAACTATTTTATTTTTTTGTACATCATAGTGTATGAAATGGATTGTAATATACGATTAATTGTTAGAAAAATTACCTAAAATATTTATTTTCTAGAAAAAATAATTATGTACCTAGGTTTTTGCTTTGTTTTCCTTCTATGCAATATTAGCATTCTTCAAAAAAAAAAAAATTTATAAAATAAAGCTATTTATATAATACAAACACCATATCATATTAAATAATCTATTATAATTAGAAACCCCTCTGTTCATTAAATTAGGAAAAAAATTAAAATGTTGTTATATTAATACTCTTTGAAACCAATTATATTGTATGATATTTAAAATATTGCCTAATTTTATTTTGTGATTAATCGATCGAATCTACTTAAATTGGATATTTTGATCGTACTATACAAACTAGATTGTACTATACAATTAATAGAGATGATATTTGATCATCCCATAATTCATCCTACATGAACTCCATTTAGGTTGAACAAATTGTATGTATGATTGGTCATTGATACTGGTGATCATATAACACCAACAAGCAACATTGAACTGATCATAGTGTATAATAGGTCATTCATACTGATGATCATACAATTCTAATAGGTCAAATTCTACACATTGTACTATATGACTTTTTACGAATGAATTGAATTTTTATGATTTTTTTGAAGCCCTCTATTTAAGCTTTTTCATAAAACTTTTTAATAGTCTTTTTGGCATTCAATGAGTTGATTTCTTATGGAGAAAGCTTGAAGAGAGAGCTCTGAGCTAGAGAGAGAAAGGGTGAGGTTTATGAGAGAGTGGGAAGATCCTTAAGGGTTTCAAGGTAGTGTGAGAGAGCATTCCATGTGTCATGGATTATCTTGAGGGAAGTTTTGGGAAGAATATCTCTTTTGTGTTAAAGGACTACACTACTCCGCCACACCGAGAAGGGTGAAAGGGATTTGAGGTTCTTTACTTATGAAAGGGTTCAATTCTTTGTTATCTCCAGGAGTGAGAAAAGGGATCCAATGTTCTATGCATGTGGAAGGATTATGGTCCTCTGTCACACTCGGTTGGTTAAATAGATTTTCTAAGGGCTTCTCTTCCTAACAGTGGGGGAGAAAGGAGAGACACTATAGTGATATTACATTACCCGTAGAAGACTCAAGGGAGTTGACATTAGTCATGATTTTGACCGAATCACTATAAATCTGGTGTGCTCATTCTAATTTTAAATTTTTGCATTTTTTTTTTCATATTTTATTTTCTATTATAACTAAATTGGTTAAAATATGAGATTCATGTTTTATTGTGTTAGTAAGAATTTCATCATCATTATTGAAATTATTATTAAATTTCTAGCTTCTGCATCGGGTGATCAAATTGTTTATTTCAAAGTTTTAAAAAATTTACAAAATGAATAGTATTCATGCTTAGGATATTTTATATTACCTATTAACCCCCCATCTTGGTACTCCTCGAGCTAGTTCTGTGAGGTTTAACATCCTTCTAAAACTTTCAGGAGAAATATCAATTTGAAAAGAGAAACTCAAATATAGGAGTATCACACTATAGAGATTCTTTTGAAGAATTTTTATGATTCAATTGAAGAATATCTAAGATCATCACACTATTTTGTCTATATTTAGATATGATGAATCAAACAATAAAATAATTAATATAATTGTAAATATTTTTTGTAAAATTTTGATAGTTCATTAGATGAATTTTGAAAAGTGAATAACAATTCAGAAATAAATAAACTTACTATCGCTTCCCTATAAGAGATAGTTCAAGTAAACCCATGCAGTAATAAAGTATTACCACCATCAACATTTGTAGACAATAAAGAAAAACAAATTGCTATAAAGTATAAACTTTAATGCCAATTAAATTAGATTCAGATATTGCTTATTCAGATAATCCTAAAGTGGATTATAATATTTTAGCTCTTCTTAAAATATTGCCTATGAAACTGAGTATCTACGACGCATTGGGTGTTTTTAAGGAAATAAGGGAGGCTTTGATTAAAGCTTTAATAGATATAGAGTTTTGTATCTATCAGTTAGCGTAAAAGTAGTCTAAAGAAGCTCTATAATTCAAGGAAGTTCCAGTGATAAAAATTTTTGGATGAAGATTTTCTCCTTGAAATCACATATCATAATAGTCCATTACATATTTTTGTGAACATAGATAATTTAAAGTTATTTTGTATTCATGTTGATCCCAGTGCATCAGTCAACATTATGGCTCTTAAAACTCTTCTATTCTTAAAAGTGGGTGCTCATAAACGTAACACTAACAAAATGATGTTGTAAGGATTGAATGAAATGTGTGAGAGAGATCTGGGTTTGATAACACTGCTCTTAGAAATAGAAACCTTAAAATTGGAGCTAATGTCCATATAATAGATTCTGAGACTTCTTTTAATGCTCTTCTAGGTAGAATCCTTCTCCATGATTATAAAATAGTGCCTTCCACCCTTCATCAATGTATAAAATACTCTCACAAGGGAGTAGAATATTGTACTAATGATGCCTTACAATAGTTTTTAATTTATGAAGTCGATATATACAAAGATGCTTTATACTATCTACCCAAGAAGTAAACTGTCTTCTCTAACAATTTTATGCTAATTAAAGTAGAACAAAAGAGAAGAAAGAAAAGAAAAATAAAAAGAAAAGCATTGTAATCTCAAACATGCTATTCACTATTCCCTTCCCCTTGTTTATAAAGAGGAGGTCTACTTTCTTAAGGATCTAGAGGAAGAGGTCCAGGATTTTAAAATTGAATAAGGAAATAAAATGATAAACAAAATATACAAATAAAGGTGCTATCAAAACATATTAATTTTTTAATCTAATACGAAGCTTGAATCATATATGACTGTGAAAAACTCACAGGTTGTTGGATATTGGAAATATATAAAGCAGCCAAATTTTGAAGTTTTATAGATGCTGATAGCATTAAGATTAGATGATCTACCTTGACTGAGGTAGAGAGAATGAGAGAAGGAGTGATTAGTGTTTCTTATAAACCCTAAAAAGTTTCCTCATTGATTTCAAGTGGATCTCCTTATTCTTCTCTTATTATGCATGGATATTTCCTCTAAGTTTCTGCTGCCTAAAATAACTATGGACCCAAGTTCTTCATTTGGGAATTCTCCATTTAGCATGAATGCTTGGAATGGGTTATTAACTTCTCATCAATCCTCACCCAAACCTTTTTCTATTTTGTTTATTCCATTTTTAGATAATCTTGCTCATTTTTTTGAAGGTGGTGCTTGGAATACTTTTGAAAAAAGGGCTTTGACATTGGTTGGTTATTCATTTGGTAAGAGACATTAATTTGAAGCTTTAAAATCTATTATGTTTAAAACCTATAAGTTGAAAGGTAAACTTACTCTTCTTGCATTTAGTGAAGGATTTTTCTTAATGAAAATTTCTTTCTTGAGGACAATGATTTAGTTTGGTCTGGAGGAACTTAGTTCTTTTGGTATGCCTTTTATTATTTAGCAATGGCCTCCCATATGTTGTCTTAAATGAGAGGAATTTTTTTTTTCTTTCTTGATTATGATCATAGATTTCCTTGGGTTTGTTGGATTCCTTAGGGTATTTCAAAGATTGTAAGTTTAGTTGGGATTCCTATTGCTAATGATTTCCTAACAACAGAGGAAGACTTAATTTTACTTAGGTTTGTGTTTTGGTTAACAAAGATTTTACTCATTTTGAGGAAGTCAATATTTCAATTTATTGAAATATTTTTTCTTTGAAGGCTGATTATAATTAGAAGCCTAGCTCATGTTTAATGTGTGGCTCAAATGTTCATCCCTCTTCTTCATGTCCTACTAAGCCTAAGGCTTCTAAGGAAAAAGTTCTTCTTGAACTTAATAGGGAAATAAGTTCAAGTAGGTGGTTTAGAGGGTTATTTCTCATCTAGAAAATCCTCCTCAGCCTTAAGCTAAACCTCAGCCTCAACCTCAAACTGAAGCTCAACCACATACTAAATTGCATCCTAAACTTATACCCAAATCACAACAAACTTCTTGTGCTTTAGATTCTTAGCAAGTAATCTTGCCTTTTGAATCCAATTATTTCTGGACTTTTTTTGTTTTCTCAGATTTTATTATTTTGGAAAATTTATAAGTTTCTTCTTCTGGCATGAAAGATATTTTACCTAATTTAAATTTTCCTATAGAATATCTTCCTCTGATTCCTTAGAAAATTCTTCAATTATTATTATCCTATTAAGGAAATCCCAGTTCAAAATAGCATATGATTTAGTAATATTAATTTTAAAATAAATATTATCACGATAATTAGTAGCATCATGATCATGAATAAGTGCTCGAGCAAGAAGAAAATTATAAAAAATAGAGCAACCTTTAAGAAAACCAATTTTCCCAAGAGAAAAGATTTAAGAAAAAAAAAGAGGACAATCATCATACAAGTAACATAGAAATATGTTTATTAAATAAAGAGCTAAGGTTAATAGGCCTAAAGTCATCCAAAAAATTGATACCTTCTTTTTTTGTATCAAAGAAATGGTAGTAGAAGTGAAAAACATAGGATATGGATTATCCTTAAAGAAATCCCTCGCAGATTCCATTTATTCACCTTTAATATTGGTCTAAGATTTCTTGTAAATTTTCAAAGTGAAACAATCCTGACCAAATGAATAAAAGATTAATCCAAATGTCATCCTTTAATGGTAATCCAAAGTCAAAGTTCATATGTTTAAGGGTAATCCAAATATGATCTTTTAATGGTTCATACGCCAGAAGTAAATTATCTCCTCAAAAATCAAATGAATAAAAGATTAATCCACATGCATATTAGAATTGAAAAATTTGTTGAAAACCTTAAAAAAAAGTCTATAGTCGAAGCAAGAATCAAATCAGGCAACTCAATGAAGGGGCCATTCATATTGGAGATTTTATGAATATGCTTATAAATTTTTTTATGATTAACAATATCATTAAAATAATTAGTATTCATATCACCTTCAACAAAAAGCTCAGAAGCAGCTTATTGCCTCAAAAAAAAAACCTCCTCTTTTCTTCAAGTTTGAAAAACAACAACTTAGCCTCATTTTATAAAGAAAGGCTATCCAAAAAAAGGTCATTGAAGTTGTTGCTCTCAACAATATTAATCTATTTTCAGGTTCAAAAAATGTTAGAAAAAATGTTCTTAATGACACATTTATTCCACGAATTTAACTTATGTTTAATCCTTCTGAGTTTCAGCCACAATCAAACCTCACCTTTAATATTATCATTAGGAAATAAAGGAGCATGCCAATTTCCTTCCAAAACATGAAAAGAGGACTCATCCAAAAGCCACTTATTTTGAAATCTAAAAGTAAGATGAATAGATAGGTTATAAATAGAAATGATTAACAAAAGAGGTGAGTGGATAGATAAAGTTCTAGTTAAGTGGTAAATGTGAGTTATAGGAGAATAAGCAATCCATAGATCATTAAATAAAATATGATCAAGCCTTTGCCACATGGTGGATTTGTTTTAATTAAAAGCATTCCAAGAATAACCAATGTCAGGAAATTTGCAATCCAACACCATGTTATTAAAATCTTCCATGGCATGAGAGTTAGGATAATTACCCCCCACTCTCTCAGTTGTATTTTATATAGTATTGGAATCACCACCAACCATCCAAGGAGAAACAATAGAAGAAAAATCAACCAGTTTATTCCAAAGAATCCGGCTAGTCCCTCTTGAATAGGAAGCATAAACAAAAGAGGCAAATCAAGAAAATTTGAAAAATCAATATGAGTGTGAGCAATTTGAGACAAATCTGAGATAATTTCTAACATAACATTAAAATTCTAGAAAATTCAAATCGTATTGGTACAATTAGAAAAAAATCAAATAAAAACTAAGATTTTTTACCATTAAATGTAAACCTATTATCCTAGCTAATAATTTTGAAATAAAAATGTCATAATTCAAATGATTCAAAATTTCTAGTTTGGGGGAACTCTTGTTACAGATCCCAATTTATACATATCCAATTTTCTAAAAATTTTATCGTATATTTAAGTGTAATGGCATCAATAATGATTCTATTAGGCTTAGATTATTTTCATTTTCACTAAGACATAATGCTAAGATGTGGTTCAATTCTTTACACTCAGGCTCTATAATTACTTCGAACGAGTTGGCCCAAAAATTTCTTACTAAGTATTTTCAATTAGTGAAGTCTATTGAACTTAGAAATGATATCAAATCTTTTACCATATTTGAAGGATAATTAATTTATGAAAGATGGGAGAGATTTAAGAAAATGCTTAAGAAATTCATCACCACGCCTTACCTGATTTGCTAGTTATTCAAATATTTTATAATGGATTAATAGAAACTCTAAGAGCAATCACAAATGCTGTAGCTAGAGGAACTTTATTATTCAAACTATTTTTGCACAAATGAATTAATCTATTTATGGAAGCATTTGAATTAATAGAGAAAGTGGAATTAATAAATTCTAATGGCTTATTGATAGGGTAAGTTCTAAGGTAAAAGTTAAAATTTATGAATCAGATACATTATCAATTCTAAATGCACAAGTTATAGTAATTTCCATGAAATTGAACACAATTCAAAATAATTTAGGATCCATATCTAAATCATCTACACAACTGGTAGATGGATATTTAAATTCTATTGGATATAATAATGTGCAAGGGATTGAAAATGTTAATTTTATTAGAAGAAAAAAAATAATCCATACTCTAATCCTTATAATCTGAGTTGTAGGAAACATCCTAATTTCAATGGGTCAAATAATATTTTTTTAGGGAAACCTACGAAGGGGCCTACATGTGAGTAAAAAAAATGGTTACAAGGTCCTTAAAGGGAACCTTTAGCTCACAAATGCTCGTTAGAGCAACACAAAAAGCCAAATGAAAACCAAAAAGCTGATGGTCCTCTATACTATGAAATACCCAAAAACATAATAACATTATAGGGTTATAAAGAAGGCAGGACCCAAAAAAGGAAGAAAGATATTAAAAAATTCAACATTATATTCCTACAAAAAAATAGCCAACTTAACCACAAAATCCTCAATCCAAAGAACTAGCAAAAAGATGGACTGCAAAATAGAACAAGGCACATAAAAACATAAAAGTAATAAAGAAACTTAAATCTAGTAAATACTTGAAGCCAAATACAATTATAAATATTAAGGATGCAGAAAAAACCAGTCAGAAAATAAGAAGGTTATCCAGATGTTGACAATACTCAGTATTTAAATTTCTGACCTAGTTTTTAGCAAAACAAGGCACTTAAATGAGGTTAAAATAATCAGTAGAGTTATTGGTGGTGATAAATATAAATTACAAAGTGCCTTATTTTCTGACCTTCACTGAAAAAAAAAACAACCATTAGTGGTAATAATTAGTAGAATTTAGGCCAAAATAATCAAGGAGGAATTTGGAATAATACTCAACAACCTACTGTTAATCCATGACTTTTTATCTTATAGGGTTTGTTCAAAATAATTAGTTTGGAAAAAGAAAGTCACCTTTGGAGGAGGTAGTGATATAGTTAGGAACTCAATTACAAAGATGGCTGCTTCTACTAAAATTTTTGAAAGTCAATTAGGTTAGGTCACGATTTCAATTAGTAGTAGGCCTTTTAGATCATTGATTTGAATTATTAAAGTTAATCCAAAGGAGACATTAAATGATCCCAGATGAAAGGACATGATGAGTGGCACTGAGGAACCCTATACAAATTGATAAATCTAGGAAAGTCTTGCTGAAGACTATAAACTTAGTATTATTTGAGAGGCAACCCTTCTTTTTGTTTAGTGTTCTTTATTAATTGTTATAGTTTTCATGTTTTATGTTGCATACTTTATAAAAAAAAAAAAAAAAAAAAAAAAAAAAAAAAAAAAAAAAAAAAAAAAAAAAACTCATGTGGAGCAATGCTGGGATCATTTCCATGGCACTCGTATAATTAAATAACTATTATACATGTTTAGTTGTAAAAAGTTAAGCGTAGTCCATTTTCCTTATCACTTTTCTTTTTCTATTTAACTTTGTTTAAATTCTTCCAGGGTGAGTGCTTTTTCTTGTTCATCATCATTTTGGGGATTTGTAGGTTAATTAGATAAAAAAAGAGAAAGCTTTCTTACTTAAAGAAAAGAAAATATCTATGAGAATGAAGATTCATTTTATGATTTGAACTTTCAAAGTTCTTCTATTGTTACTACATTAAATGAATTAAAAAATGTAGTTATTAAAGATACAAATTTTACAAAGCAGAAATGAAAATTTGAGATGTTAGAGTGTTTCCGTAAGCACTAGTTATCCTTTATCTTTTGTATAGTTTTACATGTATAATATATTTTTTGAGCCTTTTATCAATCATATGAAAATGCATGTGTCATTAATCGTAGCTCCAAATTGCTTGAATTTATAGTTGATTTAATTACCCTTAAGCTTACACTGTTACATTTTCTTCCACTAATATTTACACTTTTTATTATTTATTTAACTAGAATAAAAATGATAATTAAAATTTATTTAAAATTGGAATAATAATAAAGTCATTTTTATAGTTTAATTGAACACCACATTATAATTCATAGATTAAAAAAGTATAATAATTAACTAACTTAAAATATTTAAGCTATTAAGTTAGCTTGAATTTATAAGTTAAGCAATTAAACATTGACCTTTGAATTGAAAAATTCATAATTAAGGTTAAAAAAATAAATTTGTATAGCTTAAAATTGGATATCATAGTAACTTGAAATTGGAACTTCATAATAAATCCTTACATTTGAAAAATTAAGATTGCAAGAGGATATAAACAAAACTAATATTCAAAATCATTCATTATGTACTCTACAAAAAATTAAAAACATAATAAATCATTAAAAAAGAGAAATAAAAGAAATATGAAATGAGTTTTAAAATGAAAGAAAATAAGAAGAGTACTTTAAAAATTGGTATATGTTCAAAGTTTAAAGTCTGAATGCAACCTTATACTTAAATTTTTAAAGAATAAGATAGAAAAACTAGTACATATAATAGTGAACTAAAAAATTTTCAATTTTAATTACAAAAACTTTGAAACTTTAGCTATCTTATTAATTTCAAATATCAATACTCAATGATTATATTGATAACATATAAATTCAAAATAAGCAATGGTAAGGGTGATGAGTTAGGATAACTGTTGGGAATTTTGTAAAATAGAATTATAACTTTGTATATTTAGTCTACTTCCAGATAGTGATGTATTATCCTACATTATAGTAATTTTAAATTATAAGCTTTTACTTAGATTTTTAAATTAATGAAAGTGTAGATTTCTTTATTTGATTGAGGAGAAGCAAGAGTTTAAGTTAAGAAGATTTTAAAAAGTAAAAATTATATATTATTTATTATTCTGCTAAAAAACTCAAAAAAGGTGAAAAATATAAAGGAACAAAAAGCATCGTGGCGTTAGAGGAAACACTGCCGCCGTGCTCAATTCAACACCATTGAAGAATCACTATTGCACATTGCAATGTCATATTCTCTATTTTCAAATGTTATAATGGCATCATAGTAAGCATCGCAACATTTGAGGCACCATTGAGATAGAAAATCATCTTGGCAGGTTTTAAAGAAAATGAATTCTCAGTGCCACATATTTGAACACCTTAATGCCATTTTCTTCACATAGGCACCACAATTCTTGAATTTTCATAACACCATGATGTTGTATTTATAACTTTTAAGGGACACATGGCTGAAGTAAAAGCCACATCTATTCACTTGATAATCATCCCACATCATTAAGTACTACAGAAGAGCAATCATTTTTTAGTCGAGGCGCTATTTCACTTTCAAGAGCTGTAGCGCCACACTTTTAAGTACTGCCTTGCTAGACACCTTTTTTACATTTTCCTATAAGTAGATTTTCAGTTCTATTTGGGTGGGAGTTCAGTCACTTATGTAAAATAGCATACCTTTTAGTGTTCTTCTCTAGTACCCTTGTATAATAAAATCTAAGGGAGGCTAGGAAAGTACATGATACAATCTAATGAAATGTTTTGCTTGTATTCATTGAAGTAACTATGTATGTTAAAAAAGAACTATAAAGGTAATACTTTGATCATACCTGGTGATAAATATTCACTATTTCAATTATATTTTGATTTATTTATAATTATAATGGAAATGAGTTTAGTTGTCTTTTATTCTGTGTATGGCTAGATCTCTTATTTTAGATTGATTATGTAAAGAGCTTTTATGTACTAATTTAAACTCTTATACATTAAGGATTTAATAATGTTATCAATTGACATTCATTCCTTATTTAACTCATATAATGGCCATGTGTGTAGTTAAAACCTAGTGTGATGTATAGCCTCATCGAAGGAATGCATTAATAATAAGGAATATTGAGATAGAATGCTGGCATGCCAAGACATAGTATATTTGAATATTCTAGGTTCTAAAGGATATATTATAACTATAAGGATATTTTTACCCTTTCCAATACACTCAAAAATCTTTTTCTTGACAACCAGACCTCCTTCATTAATAACCAAAGGATGTTCCTTAGTAGACCAATACTTACTATCCTTCTCATAGCCAATGTCTCGAAATGTCGGCGGAGATGAGTCTGAATTGTGACGCGTAATCTTCCTAGAAAAGGGGGTGGATGATGGACTTTGAGTCGGCCACCAGCCAGAGGTGGCCGGCGATCCTCCGAAGCCATCAATGGGTTTGCTGAAAACCCGGGAATCTGGATTTCAAAATCGTCTCCAACGAGAAAATCAAATCTTCTCTATCCTTAACAGATCGTTTCAAAATTTACATTGATGATATTCTGTTTGAATCTTCTGATAAAAATCTTTATAATGAATTTTTAAAAATAATGAGTTAGGCATTTGAGATGAGTTTGATGGGATAAGTGACCTACATTCATTGATTTAGTACTAGGACGAAGGATGATTGAATTTTCCTTAGTCAATCAAAATACATTAAGGACATCCTTATAAAATTTAAATGGATAAAGCCAACCAAATAAACACTCCCATGAGTTCCTCTTTTCAGTTAGATAAGGATTCAAATGGAAAATAGGTGATCATCAAAAGAAATATAGAGGAATAATTGGATTACTTTGAAATTTTGACAAGGTTGTTAGTCCTAATTAAGTTGTCCTAGGGCTAACCAAGATGAGGAGGGGGGATGAATTGGTAATTTAAAAGATCTTTTAGAAATTTAGAAAAATGATTTAATAAATTTTCACACAATAATAGTTTCTTAGAAAAGATTTTTTAACCATAGAAAATTAAAAGTGCCAAAAATAGAAAAATGCAGTAAAAAGTAAAGGTAGAAGAACAGAAAATTTTGTAGTGGCTCGGTCCAACTAGACCTATGTCAACTCCCTGAAGACTCTTGCTTTAGGTGTTGCACTATATCAAAGTGAATCTACATTTGCTCCCACAGTAAGGCAGAGAAGCTCTTAAAATAACCTCTCTTTCACAAACCCAAATGCGACAGAGTGCTATCATCCTTTCTTACCCTCCTAGTGATTGCAGAGTACCAACATCCTTTCTCACTCTCTTCATTATGATAGAATACCAATGTTTTTTCTCACCCTCTTGGTGATTTTGGAGTACCAACATCCTTTTTCACCCTTCTGGTAATAGTAGAGTACCAGTTCTTCTTCAAAGATCTTCTCTTAAGAGTCTTTAAAAAGAAGTAGGGTAGATATTTAAAGAACACACAAAGAGATCCTCACCTTTGGTCAACCTAGTGAACCCTTCACAAATTCCACTGACAAGATCTCTCAGACTTGACTCTCAAACACTATCCCAAAACACTCTCTTTTTCACTCTCAAGAGAAATATCAAAGTAAGAAGTCATAGTGTCAAATTTTTAGGACACTTATATATGAAAGACAAGAAAAATCATCAAGAAAAATGAGAATATCAAGTTTTATATAATTGGATAGAATAGTATGATCATACTTCATATGTATGAATAGTTCAAAAAGATGTGTATGATTCTATACAAACATAATTTTGTACTCTATCCATTGTATATACGAACTAATATTGTATAGTACAAACAGTTCAAAACTAAACAGATTAATTCGATATAATTTCATACGAACTCATTTCATACACTATAAATCATTTGCATAAAAAATATATCTTACAGTACGAATAGTTTAATCCAATCATGTTTTGTATGGTAAGAACATGGACTAAACTATTTCATACTCTGGATGTTTCCTGTAAGAATCCAACATCATACAATATGAACCATTAAAAAAATTTATGTATTCGTATGGGACTAATTAGTACGCACCCATTTCATACTCTAGATGTCATCTTTATGAATCAAACATCATACAATATGATTAGTTCAAAAAATGGTGTTCATTCGGGACAAACTGGTACCTATCCATTTTGTACTCTAGACATCGTTAGTATGAATACAACTTCATATAGTATTAATAGTTCAAGAGAAATTTCTAATCCATGATTTGATTAACTTAGTTATGTAGGAACTATCATTTTAAATCATCCAGTATAATTCAAGAATTATACAGTTTGATTAGTTTTAAAAATTAAAGTTTTAACTCAGTCCCCAAGTGAGTTGTTCATGTTTACCCAATTACAATCACAATCTCTTAAACTGAACAAAAATAGAAAAATTACATACTTCAATTATAAGAAATCCTAATCTCGTCTATCTTGATGTTTATAATAATCTAGAATATGATTTTCTTGAAATATTAATACACAAAAACAACAAAAATAAAAATTTTCCAACATATGTTAGGAGAAATAGTGATCAACACAATAATATTTTTTGTATCATAAAAAAACTCTCATGATATAGAAACATAGTTTTGAAAACTAAGTTGTAACACACTTCTTTACTTAACTACTAGGAAACCTAATATTATGCTTAGTGTTTATCTTTATACTAGATTTTAGGCTGATCCAAAAGTATCCCACTTGACTACTGTAAACAGAATCCTTATATATCTATTAAGAACCCAAAACTTAGGAATCAATATCTTAGGCATAGCACTTCCTTTGAAATCATATGATATTGTAATTCAGATTTTACAGGATGCAGAGTTGATAGAAAAAGCACTTCTGGAACATGTCAATTCATAAGAAAGCTTTTAGTCTTCTGGTCCAGAATAAAAAAAACTTAGTTGCACTATCCACTACTAAAAATGAATACGTAGCCTTAGGAAATTATGTGGCTAAAGTTCTTTATTTAAACCCAAAAATATTGGATTTAAAATTACCTGTAGGCACTAGTCAAATCTTATGTGATAACACTAGCGCCATTTGTATTTCAAAGAATCTAATCCAACACTCCATAACAAAACATATATACATAAGGCACAATTTCATTAGGGACTATATTACCAAAGGAGATATAAAGCTTCACCATGTTGCCACTAAAATCAACTTGCTGATATCTTTAAAAAACCATTGGCCTTTAAACATTCAACACTATAAGAACCATAATAGGTGTGATAGACATTCATGCTTGAAATTGATGCTTTCTTTTTTTTATCTTTTTTTTTCTGACTTTTTGTTTTTTGTTTTTAATTAATTTTTTGTTTCTATTTATGTGTTCTTATTTTATGCTTTAGATTTTCTATTGATTTCATTTAGTTTTTTAAGAATATGATCACTACCCACTTCTGATGTTGATTTTGTATTTTACAAATGACATTTTACCTGATTTTTATTTAGAAACATGTAAGTAGTGATTGACTTCTCTAAAATAGTTAAAGGTTGAAACATTGTTGATTGTTTCTCTTCTTATAACTCCATTAGTGGAGTATTTTATTTTTGAATCAAAATCAATTTAAAATTAAAAATTAGAATTTGAAATAAAGATCTATTTTATTTTCATATAGTAATTTATGTTATATGAATAATGTTCCAAGTTAATGAATCTCTTTCAAGTTTTCTTAATCAAGTTATTAGAATTATCATATGGATAGAATCTTTTTTTATTTAATCTTTCTTATGCAAGAGAGTGAGTTTATCCTCTCTCGTATTTGGAAGATAATCTCACAATTGATAAATTTTTTAAGATTCAGAAAGGAAGAAATCATGCGAAAATGAAAAGATGCACAAAATGAGTCTAAAAACTAAAAAAATATGCATAATAACTACCAAATAATTGTAAGATTCATGAAGTGTATCAAAAATTAAAAGATACATAATGTTTTTTAAAAGCTGATAAAGAGGCACAAAATGTGCCCATTATAAATTAGCTTGCCTTTCTTTCAAACTCTCAAAAATCTTAGAAGACTCCCTATGCTAAATGGTATCTAATACACTTGAATTTAAAAATAATGATTTCTGATCGAGTACTTTGCATTATTGTTACATTAGATATTTTTTTGAAACAAAGTTTGGAAAGATCACTTTTACTATCTAATTTATTTTCTAAGTTAGATTTTATTTTCATTAGGATTTGGACCTACAAGGAGTCCGAGCAAGGGCTAACAAGAAAAATTTCTTACCTTTTTTGAATTTTAGTGGGTTAATTCATTTCTTACTTATTTCTTTTAATAATTAGGTAAATTTATCATTTACTGGAGCAAAGCGTTTAAAAAATCTTTTGATTTTCTATTTCAGTTTTTCCTTCCTGCTATTTTTTATCTTTTTGTGATGTTAAAAGAGGGAGAAGTGTGTTATTGTTGTTAGTTGATATTCGTTATTTAACATAAAATTAACAACTATGGGCAAGTTTAAAGGAAAACAATTTTTTGAAAATCCTAAACAATAATTTTTGCCATAATAAAAAATGGGAAGATTGTCGCAAATCTGATCCAAGCACTGTAATTTTGATGATAACTAACACTATTGTGTCTGTAATTGCTTTCTCCTATTTATATGATATTTTGATTTGTTTTTTTTTTTTGTACTAATAATATTAAGAAATCAATCCACCATTCACTTGAAATTTTGATAAGCCCAAGACTTGGTAGACTAGGATTATAGTCAGTTTTCAATTTGTTCTATATTTTTTTCTTTTCTTGAGTCATATCATGTAATTGGGTGGATATTTTTATTTAGCAACCTTGTACACATAGAATGGGAGAGAGAAAAATGTTTTTGAGTGAGTTTTTTTAATACAATGTACTGTACAATTTTGGCTTTATACTATACGACCATGTTTCATACCATATGATTTTAATTTGTGTTATATGATATGTTGTGCTTTGTTAAAACCCTAGCCATTAGAGGTTAAGAAAGATACTAATTATATGTTGATCGTATAGTAAGATTTGGTTCAAACTGAACACCCTAATTAAAATATTTCTTAATTAATCCCACGCACTAGGCAATCAAATGATGGACAAATACTGTGACCGATTATACTGTACGATACATTTCATATAATTTGATTTACCATATACAAAATTGGTAATGTTAGATATCATACTGAATAAAATACATGATTTTAATTTTGATTATATTATATGATGTCTACAGTGCTGGATGATTGATAACATATGACGTTGGCCGTCCCAAGAGTTGTCCCAAATGAACATAAGAAATTCTATAGTTTGTACCATATGAGATTTTTATTGTATTGTACGAAATGTTATAAAGGTTGAATAATTCATCTTAATGACCTTATTGGATGAGTCTGAATTACGTTGATTAGATTATACGATATTTGTATCATATAATAAGAAGAGAACACAAAACTGTTGAAAATTAGGATTTTTTGAACTCACTACTTCAGATTTTTTAATACTCCTATTAGAAAATCTTATGGCTATTGAGACTTTAAGAGAGGGAGAGAGAAAGAGAGAGAGAGAAAGAGAGAGAGAGAGAGAGAGAGAGAGAGAGAGAGAGAGATAGATAGAGAGAGAGAGAGAGGAGGAGAGGGAGAGAGAGAGAGATAGAGATAGATAGAGAGAGAGCCTTGAGGGAGAAAATAAGGAGTGCTTTGTGAGAGAAGAGAGGGAGATTTTGTGAGGGAGAAGTTATGAGGGGATTCACAAGGTTGCTCCAAGAAAGAATCTTTCATAGTATCTACAAGCATCTGCCTAAATTCTCTATGGCTTCGGAGAAGAAGTTCTTTATTAAAGATCATGGTTTTCTGACTATCACTTCGAGGGTGAGAATAGAGTTGAGGTTTTGTTCCTATAAAAGATTCATGATTCTCTGCCATACGGGAGTGGCGAAACAACATCTATACATGCTTCTCCACCTTTCTGTAGGAGTAAATGGAGAGTCACCACTGTTTAGTGTAATACTTGGAGAGGAAGTCTTCAAGGAGTGGATGTAGGCTAAGTTGATCGAACCACTATAAATTTGGATGGATTCAATCGTATTATTTTTTGCACTTTATTTTATTGATTTATATTTGTGGTTGAAAATTTTGATTTAATTCGTTGTTGTGAAAGTTACTTAGTTCTGTATCCAATATATCGATTATCATGTGTGGGTTTGAAATTTAACAAAAAAATTCTTTTTTACTAAAGAATTTTTTAAAATATCCAATTCACCCCCCTCTTGATTTGCTTTGGGCTAGTTCTTAAAGATATAACAACCTTCATGACTTTTAACTAAAATATTTTATTAAATATTATATCAACTATTCTATTATTTCTATCAAATGATAAAAATTTAAAATTTTATCTTCTTATTTTAGTAAGTTATCAATTGTATTTAGTGTAGGGAGAAGTAGTTTTTTTGTGAGTATGCATAAAACTTCCTTGATGGTTTGATACTCTACTTCATTACTTTATTACTTGATTTAGCGTGTATACTTGTGTACCATTAAGTGGGCTTTCATTATTGACATATCAAGGAAAGTCAGAGCATTACTCAGCATTGAAAGAATAAGAATATATTATAGAGTTTTTAACAAATCTTTGCTTGCCTATATGCACAAGGTCACCCTATAAAATTCCACTTTAAGAAAAGAAGAAGTATGTTTGAGCTAATCCATGAAGTGAGGAATCTAGTGAAGAAAGTTCTGAGGAGGAAGTCAAACAATGTTTGATGGAGAAAGAGGAGTAATCATTAGGTTCTAAAGAGGTATGTTATTAAATATCTTATATTGAGCTTGATGAGGCATTTAATGACTTATTATTAGCTTAAAAAAAGAATAAAAATATAAATCTATTAAAAATTTGAATACGTAACTTAATTCTTAATACCATAATTTATCTACTATTTTTTTTAAGAAGAAAACTTATCAAAAATTTTCTAGAGAGAGAACGTCTGGGGAATTTTGAATTTCTTCTTTGCGGGTTTTCAGCCGGCCGTTGATGGCAACGGAGGATCGCCGGACTGTGGCTTCTAGTGCTTCAGTCATCCTCCGACCTCCTCCTCCCCCATCATCTTGAAAGGTTTTGCGTCAAATTGATTCATCTCCTCCTGCTTTTGGAGACAATGGTTATGAGAAAGAAGGTAAATTCAGGTTCCATAAGGAACGTCCTCTGGTTATCAAGGAAGGAGGATTATTGGTTAAAAAGAAGAGTCTTGATTGCATTGGTAAGGGTAAGTAAATCTTGATGAAAGAAAATTGTAATGCACAAGCCGTGAATATCAGTTTTTTTGACAAGATCCTTAATCCGAGAAATTCTCTCAATTTTTAAAACTGCACGCCAACATCTTATAAAATTGGGTCAACAACTAAGGAGATAGATGGAAAAGGTGTATTGCAGACCATTCAGATTTCTGAAGATCTGGGTAGAACTGGAACAAATGTTTGTGCTATGGTTCATGGCAGATTAGTAGTAAATCTTCTTAATTCAGACCTCCTCAAGGTTCGTGATTGTGAAGCGGGAGAGCTGGGAATTGTAATACTCAAAAGGAAATTATTGATCATCCCAAAAATTTTACTGGTAATTCTGGTTTGAATATATGGAAGAAGAAGGCCAATATTAAAGTATCTGATCTAAATTTTGGTGAAAATTTCACGAACGAAGATGGTGTGGTTAAGCTTCATGTTGAGAAGGAAATAGAAAATTCTAATAGACTTCAGAAGGCTCTGGTTATTAAGGTCTTCGGTAATAATGTTCCTTTCAATGCCATTAGCATTGAGCTAAGGAAGCAATGGTCAAGAATTGGAAAATTTCATTTAACCCAGTTGGGGTTGGGTTTGGTGCTCTGTGCATTTGCAGAACAGGAATCTTTGGAGGAAATCATTACTTTTGATCCCTGGTATGTCAATGGAAATATAGTAGGCATGGATAGATGGACGGCCTCTCTCTCCTACTTCTTTCGAAGGGCTCATAGCTCCAATCTGGATACAAATGCCCAATCTTCCTCTTCAATGTTGAGATGAAGTTAATGTGTGCAGAATTGCTTCCATGGTGGGATCTCCATATTTAATTGACGGAAACATGTTCCAATGGAGTCGAAGAGAATTTGCAAGAGTTTGTGTGAGAGTCAAGCTAGATGAGAAACTTCCTTTGGGAGCATGGGTGGAAGGAGAATTAGGAAAATTCTATCAAAACATAAAATATGAAAGGTTGCCTACATTTTGCTTTAAATGTGGTAAGCTGGGTCATTTATAGGAGGACTGTTTAAAAAAAGTGATTCCTGTCATTATTAAGCAAGGTGGAGATAATCTGGTCAGTAAAGTTAATAAGGTCTCAGAACCAATTTCTAAATCTCAAGTTGTTGCTTCAAACATTGAGGTTAATGGAGAGATGCATGGGCCATGGATTCATGTGGATTACAAAAAAAAGAAAGCTCTGAGAACAGCCTCTACTAAAGGAGAAGATAGATTCTTTAAATCAAATTTGGAGGAAGATTCAAATGTTGGTATCAATAACAGTATTGAAGAAGTTGCTGAAAAAGATATGCTGGAGCAAGTCATAGTTGAGGCCACTTTACAGATTCCTATTGCTAAAGGTGGGATGAAAGAAATGCATTCATAAGAAGGTTTTAGCTGTGTTGAATTGATCAATCAGAGAAAGACAGAAGAGGTGTCTGTTGCTGGAATTGTTGAAGGAATTCCTACTTTCAAAAACAAATTTGATGCTTTGGGAGTTTTGGCTGAGGAAGGGGAGATATTAGTAGGAAATATCACTCTAGTAATTCAAATTCAGAAGGAATTTACATCCCAGAAAAGTTTGCTGTAAGCTACAGATCCTGATAAGGAAGAAACCAGAATAATTGAAGACAGCTCTTCAACTTTTATAAAGAAAGGTATGAAACAATTGAAAGGCTTAGGACCCATACATTTGAAGACCAGAAAGAGGAAAATGGATGGTAATGTTAAAGAGAAGGAGGGGAATTCCATTTTGATTTGGAATTGTAGAGGAGCCAAAAAAAAGAAGGCTTCTCTCTACCTCAAGAAGGTGGTGAAAGATCAAAATGTATTGTTTATCGGGCTGTTAGAAACTAAAATGGTTTCTATTGAGCTTAAAGATGTGGAGTCTTTGATTGGCATTGACTGAGATTTCAATTATATTCCTTCAGCCGGTTTATCTTGAGGTATTCTAGTGCTTTGGAGGAGGAAGTTGGCTAAATTCAGTAAAATTTACTCTTCTTCTCAATTCATAATTGGTGATTTAGATATTCTCAACAAAAGGAAATGGAGGATTGCCACAATCTATGGAAGCAAAGATTTTTACAATAGAAGATCTCTTTGGAATGGGATGGATCCTTATATCACCAATGATTGGCCTATGGTGATTGGAGGAGACTTTAATTTTCTTTTATCCAAAGAAGACAAGAAGGGAGGTAGGAGATTTTCATTTTCTTTGGGTCCTAAAGAGATAAAATCTTTCATGACCTCTAATGATCTTCATGAGCTAGGATTTATTGGTCCTAGGCTAACTTGGAGCAACAATAAGAAAGTAGTAGATCGGATTTTGGAAAGATTGGATAGGATGTTGGTCAATTCTATTTCTGTGAATTACAATCAGCATTTAGTAGTTAAGCATCTCCCCAGGATTGCTTCAGACCATTGTCCTATTCTTCTCAAAATTTCAGACTTCTCTTCTAAAGTTAAGAAATCTTTTAAATTTGAGGATGTTTGGGCTTCTTACCCGGCATCCTTTGCAGTGGTGGAAAAAGCTTGGAAGAGAAGTGATAGTGGAACTGCAGCTGAAATTCTCAATTACAAATTGAAAAGATCTCTTAAATCCTTATTCTTTTGGAGTAAGGCAAAGCTTAAAGACTTGAACCTTCTCAGAGACTTGCTCAAAGATGAAATTTTAAAGCTTCAAACTAAGGAAGCTGAAGTCGGTGGGCTTTCTCAAGATGAGAATTTTTTGCTGAAATTCAAAATTAATGAGCTCAATTCTTCTTTGGCTCGGTTAAGCACATGGTGATGACAAAGATCTAAAGTAAAATGGATAGGGGAAGGTGATCAAACTCTAAGTTCTTTCACTCAAAGGCTAGTTCTAGAAAGAATACAAATTTCATCCATTGTATTAAAGATATTAATGGAATCTTATTGAAGGAACAAAAGCAAATTGAAGATGTGTTAATTCAGTTTTTTAAAGATAAATGGAGTGATAGGAGATGCTTGCTTAAAGACTGGCCAGAGAATCATCACTTTCTGGAAGAGGAAGATAGAAGTTATTTAAATAGTAACTTCATGTTAGAGGAGGTTGAAAAAGCTATAAGTGAAACTACGGGCTTCACTTCTCCAGGTGAGGATGGGATATCTTACTCCTTTATTAAGTGTTATTGGTCTCTCATTAAAACTAAATTCTGGGAAGCATTGAAATTATTTTTCAAATGGCTGATATGGATGTTAATTGGAAAAGAACTTTTATAGTTCTCATTCCCAAAATTAGCACCCGAATTATGCTCATAATTATAAACCTATTAGCCTTTGTAACACGGTATACAAGATTGCTTCGAAGGTTATTCTTAATAGAATAAATGGTATCATTCTGAAACTCATCACTATAGAGCAAGTTGCTTTGGTTAAGGGGAAATCTCTTCAAGACCATGTGTTGATTGCTCAAGAACTTTTCCACAAATTTAGACTCTCTAAAGCTTCTAAAGGACTGGTGTCTATTAAATTAGACATGGAACAGGCTTATGATTCTATGGGATGGCCTACTCTTCAAAAGGTTCTTTCTTATTTTGGATTTTCTAAATTCTTCTCAATATTAATCATGGAATGTGTTCAAAACCCTTCTTTCTCTATTCTAATCAATGGGAATCCATCTAGTTGGATCAAAGCAAGGAGTGGGTTCAGACAAAGTTGTCCCTTGTCACCTTATCTTTTTATTCTTTGTTTACAGCTTCTTACCAATGCCATTATGGAGAAGGATGAAATTGGTGTTCGGGTTAACAAGAATGGTCCTAGAATTTTGCATTTACTATATTCAGATGATATAATTTTCTTTTCTGAAGCAAAACTTAAGATTGTGAAAGCTATTAAAAGCATTGTTAGCATGTATTGTGAATAGACTGGCCAAAAGGTTAATTCAAACAAATCATGAATTTTATTTGGTAAAGTAGTCAACAGCCGGAAGAAGAGGAAGATTAAAAGAATCATGGGATACAATGAAGTTAAAGAGTTTAATTATCTTGGAACCAAACTGGCATTAAGTAGACTTTCAAGGATGGACTTCCAATTCTTATTTGATAAGGTCCTGAAGAAGCTTAACAGTTGGGGTTTAAGATTCATTTCGCTTGCAAGTAAAATAACATTGGTTAAGGCTGTCATTCTTTCTCTTCCTTCATTTCATTTTATGATTTCTTTGGCTCCAAAAGCTGTGCTAGGGGAAATTGAGAAACTCTGCAGAAATTTTATTTGGGATAAAGTCTAATGAGGGACATGGCTTACATTTTGTAAGCTGGAATAAAATGTGTGATCCAATTGATTCAGGAGGCAGAGGGCTGCATTCTTGCTCCATTAAAGTGGGTCCTTTAAGGGCCAAAATGGCCTGTAAATATATGAAAGATGAAGAATCATTATCGCATAAAACTCTATTTCCTAGATATGGATCATGTTGGAATGCTGTGAATAGGAATAATTCCAATTCTTCAGCTTGGAAGATAATTAAAGATGGAAGCAAATTCTTGAAGAAAATTGTGAGATGGGATATTGAAATTGGTCATTCTATAGATGTTTTTGAAGATACATGGATTTTAGATAAATGTCTTAACAGATGGCCGACTTTTATCAATTCCATAAAAGATGTGGATGGAGCATTAACAGTGGAAAAATTTTTATATGGAAGCCATTGGAACTTACCAGAAATTCAAAAGTTCTTCGGTAAGGACCTTGTTGAACTCATCTGTCAAATAGAAATTAAAACGGAGCATTCTGAAGATCAATTTGATCTTATTCACATGGAATCTGGTAGAACTATCACTTCTATGGCAGCTGGTATAAATTCCTCTCCTTATTCTGAAAACGTATTATGGAAATGGCTCAAAAAATCAAAATTGAATGTTAGAGTGGAGAATTTCTGCTGGAGACTTTTTAATAATGCATTACCAACCAATTCATTTTTATCATATAGAAGACTTCAAATGAATACTTATTGTCTTAGAGGTTGTCCTGAAGAAGAAAATATTTATCATCTAACTTGTAGATGTCAAAAATTGGTTGAAGTCATTCAAATTTTGAACTTATGGGGTTTTCATATCCCTTTAATTAATTATAAGGATGAGTTGTATGGTTTGTTGGTCAGACAAAATGCTTTTCTTTCTAGCTTATTGTGTAATGCCGTCTATCTTACTTGGAAGGAGAGAAATGATCTTGTTCATTGAAAAAAAGAAAGGAGCTCTATTTATATAGCTTCTGAGGCGGTCAGGTTTGCAGGAATTTTTAATACTCATAATTTCATCAACTCGGGCCGGTTGGGTACTAATCAGCTTTTGCTGTTTGAAGATCGTTGGTATTCTCCTCCACTTGATTGGATCAAGGTGAATGTAGATGCAACTTTACTTCCTTCTTACAAAGGAGGAGTTGGAGGTGTAATCAGAGACCACAAAGGAAGGCTCATAGCAGCTTATGGGTGACTCGAGATGCATTGGGATATTACTTACTTGGAATTTCTTGCAATTGCTTCTGTTAAAGAAGTTTTCAAAGATCGGATGCATGGATACAAAGGTATAATCATTGAAAGTGATAATGTTAATATTATCAAATTCATCCACAATAATATCAAAAAGGCGTCAAAGGTATGGATAAATTTTCTTTGGTTGATAGTTTTAATTTTGTTATTTTCAACTGTGTGAAAAGAGATTGTAACAAGCTAGCTGACCTTTGTGCTAGCTTTGGTGTTTTTCTAGCTTTTTTTGGGAAGAAATTTTACTTGATAAAGTTCCTCCTTCGTTTATAAGCATTTTGAAGGAGGAGTCTTTAGCTTGTACTTAGTTGGGGTTCTTTTTCCCCCTTTTTCCTTTTTCTAGTAATGCTTATTGCTTTCTTCAAAAAAAAAAAAAAGAGAAGAAAACGTATCACTTGCTAAAAATGCCAAACATATTAGCTTACTTGAAATTGAGAATAAGATTCTTAACTAGATTAGAGACATTTTCTCATCTTTATTCTATTCACATGTATAGGAATAAACAAAAAAAGTTCTTTTAATGATATATATCATGCTACTTTGATCTCATTCTAGAACTAACATCTAGTGTATTGCTTGTGGTGACAAAGGTCATATTTATTTTGATTGCTTATCTTAAAGGAAAATTGTTACAAGTAAATCAAGATTTGTTTATTTACCAAAACTTCCATGTTGACCTTTTACTTCTAGCATTTCTAGACCTTACATTTTTGCACCCATTTATTCGTATAATAGTGGACCCTATTCTATTTGCATTCCAAAATTTAACTCGTGATTGATTCATTTTGGAATGCCTTCATAGAAAAATTAAAAAAGATATGTGGTTCTTGGAATTGTATGTTCAAAATATATGATAGGAGATAATGCTAAGGAATCATGATGGTTAACATGTAGAATATGGTCATAATGCTAAAGGAAAAATCATAAATATTAGTAGTGTCGATAGTTCTTCCCTAATTTAAAAAATATTTTCTTGTTGAAGCTTTAAAATATAGTTTGATATCTACTAACTAGTCTTTTTATAATACATTTTTGTTTCATTACATAATAATTATTTTTCTGTTCTTAAAGAAAATGAAATTTTTTTTTTTGTTACAAAAAGATTTAATATTATTTATCTTGTTAATTCAGAAGGCTTATTTATTGATTCTAATTTAGTATATTTTAAAAGCATAATAGATGATAGTTGGTTTTGACAAAGGAGGCTATGACACGTCAATATGCGCACATTAAATAAAATTAAAAAAAAATTAGATGTTGTTATTGGTTAGCAAAACTATATTTTAGAATTTATTATGTTTGTTAATCATATGTTCATGGTAAATATCATAAGTTATCTTTTAAAAATAAAAATATTTTCCTTTCATCAAGACTTATAGAGTTGTTCCATCTTGATTAAAAATTCTACATAAGCCTTGTTGTTTGTGATAACACAAGTGAAACACTCACAAACCAAACACATTGAAGTGATGCATCACTTCACTCATAGTCATATTTTGAAGGGTGATGTATGTTTGGAATATTTTTCTACTAATTTTTAGATTGCAAATTTTTGTATTAAACCCTTGCAAGAAGATCGTTTTCATACTTTATGTCGGATTCTTAGAATGTTAGGTTCCTCAATTCAATTTTAAGGTCATCAATTTTTTGCTATTATTAATTTTTGATAGTGCAATGGTAGAGAAAATATTCGCTTGTATGATTTGTTTCATATTTTTCATAAGTTTCTTACTTTATCTCATGCATATATTTATGGTTATTTTTCTTTAAATTTATTTTTATATCTATTATAATTTTATTCAAAACTTAATTGAAAACTTATTTTGAGTATTACTTACAAAATATTTGTTATATTCAAGGATTATGGTAATTTTGAGCCTTCATTTTATGACCCTAACAAAAAGTGGTTTGTCATCATAAAAAAGATGAAGATTGTTAGCCCCACGAGCCTTAGAATTGGTGCATTGTATTTTGATGATAACAAACACATTTTTTATCTTTTTTTTTTGATAAAACCCACATAGGCTTGCATGCTAATTAATAAAAATGATTACAAAGTTCTTAAGGGAGACCATTAGCTCACTAATGCTCAAACGAGCTACAAAACTAAGCAAAAGAAAACCTTTGAGCTGATAGTCGCCACTAAGCCAAAATACAAGGCAACCTAGTAATATGCTAAAGATGCTATAGTGAAGCATCCAAAAAAGAATAATATGAATAAGGAATTGAGGCAAAATCTTTCTGCAAAAAAGCTTGGTGGCAGCCATAAGCAACTCCACCTGAAAATCAAAGAGCTTGCAAAATAAAAAATTATGGCACGATAAAATATAGGTGAAACAGAAGTAATTACCTAAATTTAAGGTAGAACCCAAGTAAGTGTATCAAATTCTGCATAATAACAATTGATCCAAGCCTTACCACCACATTAAACCAAATAGAGGATGTAGAATTATAGAGCCCAGGGTAAAATTAAACCAAGAAGCCTTAATAAGGTGTTACACAAGACACTCAATCCTACCATTTGGAGTAATAAAAAATGACGGCCAAGGAAGAGAGAGAAGCTCCACAATTCAAGGAAGGATTTGGAAAGAAAGCTTGAAGATGGATGACCGGAACACCAAATAAAGATTATCTACCGCGAGTCTAATTATATTGGATTCAAGAGGTAGATTCTCCTTCAAACGCATCTCTCCTCACAATCTTTGTGTTTTAGAATCTCCTCTTATTATCAAAGAGGGAGCATTGTTGGCTAAACATAAGCCATTGCCAGATTCAAGTAAAGGAAAAAAGGTAATTTCGGTTCCCAACAAGTTACCTAACTTTCCTTTACCGATTTCATTATTTGGAGCAAATGACGAAGAAGCTTCTTCTTCTAGTAGTAGCTTTGTTGATATTTTGAAGAATGTCAAGGATATTGACAAGGCTAATGTCAATATCAATAATCCAATTATATCTTCAAACCTTGAAAATTCTAATGTGTGGATTAAAAAACCACACATTAAAATTAATTGGATTAAAAATCATGAAGAGGATGAAGATTTAAACATTGTTAAATTGGATATGGATAAAGTAGATTCCAATATTCAAGTTTTGAGTAAATCTTTGGTCATTAAAATTCTTGGGAAAGATATTCCTTTCTCAAAATGTGCCATTGAATTAAGAAAACAATGGAAGAAATTTGGAGGATTCCACTTAACACTGCTGGGCCTTGATTGGCCAATTTGTTCCTTTCAATCTCATGAAGCAATGGAAGAAGTCCTCAATGGAGGTCCATGGTTTGTAGGAGGTTTTGCAGTTGGGTTAGACAAATGGTGTCATAACTTTTCTCCTAATTCATTGGAAGGTGTTTCATCTCCGATTTGGGTACATCTTCCTCATTTACCCTTACATTGCTGGGATGAGTCCAATATCACTAAAATAGTCTCTAAAATTGGGACTCCTTTATTATTGGACGGAAATATGTTTAGATGGGGAAGAAGTGAATTTGCTAGAGCATGCATTCTAGTTAAATTGAACTCCAAACTTTCTTCTGGAATATGGGTAGAAGGTTTGCATGGAAATTTTTTTCAAAAGTTTGAATACGAAAATATTTCATCACTTTGTTTTAAATGTTGGAGAATAGGGCATTTGGAATCAGTTTGACCAAATGGTGATGTAATCCCTTCCATCTCCAATAATACCGAAGATCTTTATGGTCCTTGAATGAAAGTCAAGTTCAAAAACAAGAAGAAATCAGAAAAAAAATCAAGTGGAATCCAAGTTTGTTTCAACAGCTGAAAAAATTGGAACGGGTAGTGGAAAATCTGTTCTTATTGAAACAAATTACAAACTCAAGCTGCTGACCGATCCAATGGAAGTATGCCAAATTGAAGAAGTTGCTGATTTCAAGGAAAGAGATGAAGAGGCGGTTAACCAGAAATTCAAATTCTATTCAAATCATCTTGATTCTCAGGAATCAGTTTTTTATTCGAATTCATTTAAAACTTTGGATGATGTGGATGCTGGTTTGTTAGAAAATTCCAGAGAAATGGAAACTGAAGTAGCTGAAGAATTGGACTTTCAAAATTCAAAATTTGAAAGTTTAAAATATCAGGTTTATGCTGAAGTTTCGGTTACTAATGCTGATTTTTTGATCAATCCAAATGTTGTTGAGAATCCGGCTTTCTCTCCAACTAAATAAGTGAATTCGGATTTGTCTCCTACAAAGGTTACTGAACCAACTCAAATTACTGATGTATTGGAAGCTAATCCCTCAACTACCTTGGCGGCTGGTACAATTGATGAGGAAGACTCTACCGGAGTTCAACATAGCAGGGTTGGAAATTCGGGATCTCAAATTTCTAATTTTTAAATCCCACAAAGCAAGGAGGCTGATAAGGCTATTAAGGAGCTTCAGCCGGATTTATTAAATCCAGCTGGACCAAAATCTGTTATTCAAACGGATCCAAAAATTGCAGAGAATTTGAAGCTTCAGTCGGATTTATCTCCATCAATTTCAACTGGACTAATGTCTGTTATTCAAACGGACATTCCCAAGATTACTGAGGCTGTTATGGAGAAGGTTGAGAAAGAGCAAGTCTCAGGTTTGACTCCTGATAAACCTGAAAACTATTCTGGATTGAAAAGACAAATTCAGGTAGTTCAAAGTTCGGCTGATGTAAGTGTAAAGGATAATTACACTCATACCTCTATCTATGATTCTTCTTCTCCTCCATCTTCTATTAGTTTGAAATTTACAAATACTAATCTTAAAAAAGATAAAAACTTTTTTAAGAAGAATGTTTCCCTCGGTTCAAAACATGTTTTATTCAAAGAACTCCAAGTATTGGGATTGGTGAAAGATTTACCGAAAAGGAAGATGGCTGAACACAAAGAGAAGAACAGTTCGAAAGGTTCTTCCTCCTTTTCTTATCACTAATATGAAGAAGGATTCTCCAATGGATAGCAACAAAATTGTGATTTTTTTGAAGATGGAGTTTATAATCTTAAAGTTTGGAAAAGGTTTACCAAACTTTTGGAATTTATTATTGATTTGTAATTTTAGTTTCAACTTTAAATTTCTTTTCCTTAGTTTAACTTGTTACTTAAAACTTTGCCTAAATGTTTATGAGATCGTTACTATTTCTTATTCTCTAACTGGATGGGAACTCTGGGATACTAATCAACCCTCGGGTTGTTTTATATTTTGGTATCCCCTGCATCTCATCAGTTTCAAAATACGAGATAGTAGATTTCATTACATTTATAATAAGTTTAAATTAACAAAGGGACCATTTGCTTCTTTTGCCTAGTTTGCATTAGGTTAACTACTTTTTCATTTTAATGCAATTTATGCATTTTCTCAAAAAAAAAAAACAAAAAAAAGCACTGAAAACCAGAGCTTAAAGCCCATAGAAGAGCAGCATAAAACCTCTAGGTTATCACTAGCACCCAGCCCAAAAAAAAGCCCCAAATGATTGGACAAAAGTAGGTAATCCAGATACCAAGACAAAATCCAAAGACCATAGGAGACAAACAAAGTCAAATAGGTAACCTCCATCATGAGAACAAAACCAAGATAGCCCCAAAGCCCAACCAAACTCCCACGAACACCCCCAGCTAGCCAAAACAACAATCTGAAAGTAGAAGAGCAACAAAGGGAAAAACCATCAACTATATAACCTGTGCAGTCATGGCTTAAGTCTAGGTCCATAAAGACATCAACTAAAATGAAGGCCACTGAGAAATGCCAGCAGCAATTCAACAACACCAGCACACAATGACATATTTTATGTATATAATGTCTCTATTTTAGTGTTTCATGTCTTCACTAGTGATTGAGCTAAATAATTAAAAAAAAAACTCTCAATTTGGTGTGAATATTGGTTTTGGGGTATTAAAAATTTCAATTCAGTCCTAATCTTGAATGGTGGCCAAAATTTTCAAGCTCTCCACTCTTCTTGGAAAATTAATTTGATCTTCTATTTGAGGACACCAAGAGTTAGCCACGCCTTCTCCTCTTGGATCTCCAATAACTTAAAGGTCATAAAATTCATCTACATTTATTTTCTTTGGATTTTAAATCACATTTTTTTGAGATTACTTGGAGAAAAACATTTGAAATTGTTGTAGTTTATTTGATTCAAGATCTTTGGTACTCTTACACTAAATTTGCTTTTCATTGGATAAAATCCTGAAAAATCATTATATTTCATATGTTTTTTATGTGACCTCTCACGTCAAACCATTTTCTTATAACAAAATCCAAAAATATCTTGCATAATCCTAAGTTCTGTTGTTATCTAGTTCTGATTTTTCAAGTTCTGTTTTTGTAACTAGTTCTGTTGTTACCTTGGCAACTTCTCTTTAAATATGTTTGTATGATTTATTTGATTTATAATTCTCATCATAATTTGGGTTTTAAGAATTTTTTTTCAAATTTATGAAAACCAAAAAGATTTTCTTTAGTTGGCTTATTTGGTGAAAACTAGGCTACCTAGTCTACACCCTATTTGTCACCTTTTTTTTTTTTCTTTTTTGCCATGTAAAACTTTTGGTGGATAATAATTTCATCATTTCATTTACTGCAACTATGATTCATCTTAGTTTCAGCAAAATGCTAAAAAAATATTTTCATTTTAGACTTCTTTCAAACATAAACGTTTTTGTGGGTCAACCTCGAGGCATATTGGACTTGTTGTGAAAACTTGTTTATGATATTTTATTGGATCACCTTTGAAAAAACTTTAATATTTTTAAATTTAATATTTGTGGTAATTATTATCATATTACTCTCAGATTTTTTAAATTATAAAGATAATTCTCTTTGCTTACAATTTTAAGTGAGAGCAATTGCCTTTATTTGTGGATACTTTCAACTAGTTTTGTCATATACTTTTTAGTAATTTCTGGTTGAAATTTTCGAAAATTTTAAAGTTATTAGTTTATATTATCATTATATTTTTGTTATATTAAAATCCATCAAAATTTATTTTACACAATAGAACTCGTCTATACGTATTAATATCACGTCATTTCTTAAACTAGTTAGTCTTTTGAAAATTGCATTATAGCTAGTTTGCTTTTGTTATCTTTGTAATGTCATATAGAATTATTTGCATTTCACATTTTCATTCTCAAATACATAAAAATAAGCAAGCAAACACATTTTTCTAGTTATGATTAATCTTTATTTTTTGTGGGATTCCTGAGAGCTATATATTATATTCATTATAAGAGCTAGATTATATCTTGCTGTGACTTGACTTAATTTTCTTTATTTTTAATTGTAACCTTTCTCTTCATTTCTCATAACAGCGTTAGGTAGTTTTTTCCTTATGTTACGAAGATACAATTATTATGTTTTTTTGGTTGTTAGTTAAATCTTAGTGCACGGTTGGACTAGGCATGGACGTAGGCCAATAGGGGGCAAATTACATAAAATTTTGTGTCTTCTTTTCTATTTTTTCTCACTCTTTTGCAATTTAACTTTTTGAACATCTATATATTTCACATCACAAAGCTTTTATATATATATATATATATATATATATATATATATATATATATATATATATATATATATATATATCACCGCTCTTTTGTATACAACCCAATTATATAGTGTCATAGTGTTTCTCATCATCCACAAAAAGTATAACATTGTTTGCTATAGATTTATTCTTATTCTTATGGCCATTCTTCTTTGGAATTGCAAAACCCTGGAATGCTTGGAATTCCCTAAGCTCCTTAGTTACAGTCATCTTAAGATCTTCTTTAGAAGCTACTAAATAAACCTTCATGGGGCTATGAACCCCTAAAGATATGTACGATACATTTTATTTAAAATTATTTTAGAAGAATGAGATAAAGGAACATCTCATTCGTCGTCAGGCTTTGTAGTATGAAAATAAACATAAGGCTCATAAATTATGCATTTAATATATCCCTTGTTAGAATCCAACTAGTACAACTTAGGAACACAATTACTACATATTTGATATTCTTTTAAGATACTACTTGAAAGTAATATCTAGTTTGTCACCTAATATCAAGTGATGTTGATAATAATTTGGTTTCCCTAATTGACCCACTTTTTTTAGCTTCTTAGAGTCATAAGTAAAATTCAAATTTCTTTAAGAGGTGTTAAGTGTAAATATTGCTCTATTTTATTATGTTAAAGATCAATAAAAATACGGTATTTTAGTTGATGCTATGCAAGGAATGCTAAAAAAAAGGATAAAAATTCGTAAGTATTGAACCAACACCATAGTGCTCTAACAATAAATATTGCAGTGTCTAAAACATATTAGTGCGATATCAATAAATAATTGCATTAGAGCCTAAATAAAAATAAAAAAAGATTTAGCACCCTGATTGTGCCGAGGTTAGTACTGTAGCGCTTCATGGCATTGGAACACCATAAATCAGTGTTGTAGCTCCTAAGTCTTAAGAATTTGAGCAATAGCTCATTGAGCAATTCAATAATGTAGTGCAAATTTCATATTCGAGTGCCAAAATGCTCTTGTTTTATAACACCCTGATGAAATAGTTAAAGAAAGATAGAGCAGCAGTGAATCTGTAAAGAAAAGCACCTATTCTTCTGATAGACACCTTGAGTAAATGCAGTAATGTAGCAGAGCAAGCCTAGTAGCACTGAGTTACTAGTTCATCTTATAATTCTTCCACACAATCTTGTTGAGATCCACAGTGCTTGAGCCCTTTTTATGTTTGGTATAAATAGTTTTTATTTCATTTTAGTATAAATTTCTACCCAAAATAGTATGGAATTATATTTTTCTACTGTGAAAGTTTGATAAGGATGTTAAGCCTAAGTGAACTTGTCCCCTAAGCACACTAATAGGGGGTGAATTGGTGAATTTAAAAACTAATTTCTTAATTTAAAAACAAAGACAATATTTTTGGATTTTTTAATATTTAAAAAATCTAGTAGAAATTTTTCACTTAGTGCAGAAGCAATATGAATTTACCAAAATACAAAAATAATGATGATGAAATTTTAATTAGTAGAGCTTATCATTGAGCACAATTTTCGCCAAGCAGTTATAATAACATTAAGGTGCAATAAAGTAAAATGCAAAAAATAGAAATCAAAACAATCACACAAGAGATTTATAATGGTTCTATCAAATTATGGCCTATGTCCACTCCCCATAGTCCTCCACTCTAAGTATTGCATTATCACAATAGTGACTCCCTTTTTTCTGCATATCAAGGAAAAGAAGACCTTGCACAAATCACTTCCACCAAACTCGGTGTGACTGAGAGCCAAAAGCTTTGTCTCGCTCCAAGTAACAGCATCAGAACTTTAATCTTTTTCCTTCTTCTAGAAAATGCAAAGTAGCTTGAACTTCTTTTTCTCCCTCCTAGTGATGGTAGAGAACCACATCCTTGAGCTCAAGAATTTCTCCCCAGAGCCACCCAAGAAACCTGGACAGACACTTGGAGGAACAAGGCATGACAAATGCTTGGAGAAACCTTGTGATCCCCTCACACTACTTCTCGCTCACACACAAGATCTCCCTCTTCTTCTCGAAGCTCTCCTAAAACTTCATCTCAAAGTTCCCTCTCAAGAACACTAAACAACCAAGAACTTTTTTTGAAATAAATAAATGTGAGGGATTAAATACAAGACCTCACAAAAAGCCCTAAATTCAATTTTATCAACTCTGATAATTTAGTACAATCATCAAATAATAATAATAATTGGACTTTCTGCATTCCAAACATCTCTTTGCTCTGAGGTGATTTTTGGGCGATTTAGGGCTTCATCCTGTGCGATCGTCTCTGGCCCTTCTGGATGGAAGTTCTTGGAGATCTAGGTTTGAATTTCTTACTCTTCACATCTAGTTCTCTATCATGTATTGATTTTGCTATTTTTTGTTGTGTTTTCGTGAGGGAAGATGACGACTCTGTCGTCATCTGGCCCGATTCCTTCCCCTTTTGAAGGGAAAACACGATCTATTAAGGATGCACTTGCTGATGTTTCATCATCTTCTCCCAAAATAAAATTTGTTCACTCCTTGTTTAAGGGTTGTCCTGTAATTCTTTTTAGGATTCGATAGTTGAGCAACTTGCAGCCCCGTATGCTTTAACCTTGGTTGGTAAGTTTGTTTTAAGAAGTCCAAATCTTGATGTTATCCAAAAGTTTTTTGTGAATCTTAAGCTATCTCGCTCTTTTCATGTGGGTTTACTCAATCAAAGGCATATTATTATCCAACTAGCTAATGACCTTGACTATAGTCTGATTTTTGCTAGGCGTTCATATTATATTCAAGCTTGTCAAATGCGTCTTCTGAAATGGACTACGAATTTTGATGTTAGGGAAGAATCACCAGTTGCTCCTGTTTGGATTTCATTTCCTAATTTACGTCTGCATTTCTTTAATCACCAAATTTTATTTAGCTTGGCTTCCATCTTTGGCCATCCCTTATAGACTGATCAAGCAACTGCTTTAGTGTCTCACCCATCTATGGCGGGGGTTTTGGTGGAGTTGGATGTTTCTCAGAAACATGCAGCTGAAATTTGGATTGGTTCTGAAATGAAAGGTTATTTCCAGAAAGTTGATTTTGAAAATTTGCCTATATTTTGTTCTTTTTGTAAGATGCATGGGCATGCTATGAATCAATGTTCTCATAAAAATCCCTAATTACGTACTGATAAGAACACTTTGAAACAATCGTCTGACACTAATCCTATAGGAAAATCCTAACCTGAGAGTCCCGTCGTTGGACCTGAGAAGGATCATCGTGAAGAAATTACTGCGTCTGATCCTCTTGAGTAGGGAGTTGTATTGTTAATATTATGCCTAATGATTTAATTAATGTTGGTTCTATTGACTGTGTTGCTAATGTTGATACTTTTGTACAAAATGCTGATCCTTCTTCTTCTTGCATTCTTAATCATAATATAACTGAGGTTAATGATCTTATGATTTTTAATCCTCTAAATGGCCAAAATGCAGATACGACTATTAATGGTGTTATTCAGCTGGTTGACGGTGATAAAGATAAAAATGATACTACCCTTGAGGATGGAGAAATGTTGCAATGGCACAATAATTAATCCCTTCTTCCAACATTAAAGTTGTGGAGAGAAAGACTTCTGAAATATGGGATGATGATGGTAGGTTTATGGAAGATGATGACCCTCATCTCCACAATGTTGGTAAAACTCTTTCTACCTCTAACTATAATAGTGATATTCTTACGGATACTGATGAGAAGATGACTGCTGCTAGATGTTTTGCCTCGGATGACAATGATACTAGTTTTATTAAATTTCATAGTAAAAGGGGTCACAAGCCTAAGCATGTTTCATTACAACTGGCTAGAAACACTCCTAGAAACACTCATTCCAATACTTCTCATTAATGTGTTTTTTATGTTTAGCACTATTATTTGGATTGTTAGAGGCATTAGATGCCCATCGTCTAAGATTCGTATTAAAAATTTATGTCGCATTCATCATATTTCTATTCTTGTTTTTCTTGAACCCCTTATCCCTACTTCTAGGTTAGCTAGTACTTCTCGGTTTCTTGGTTTTAACAATGCTGTGTCGAATGTGGCTAATAAAATATGGGTTTTTTGGAAAAATCCTATTAAAATTGATGTTATTTGAGATTTCATTCAAGTTTTACATTGTAAAATTAAGGCTCTACACTTTTAGTGCTGTGCTTCCTTTGTTTATGCTGCTTCTTCCCTTTATATTAGGAAAGTGTTATGGGATTAGCTTATGAATTTTAATAGTATCTGTCAAAATTGTCTTGGATGGTGGGAGGTGACTTTAATGCTATCACTACGCCTTCTGAGAGGAGTGGAGGATCGCCTTCTTCATATCGTTCTATGGTTGATTTTAATAATATGATAGTGGTTTGTAACTTGATTGATATTGGTTTTACTGGTAGTAATCTTACTTGGTAGGGGTCACTTATGGAAAAGGCTTGATCGTGTGCTTTTTAATGATTCTTGGATTAATGCTTTAGTTTTACTAATCTTCAGCATCTTAGTAGAACCTTGTCGGATCATTCTCCCGTTCTTCTCAACATTAACAATAGACAAATTAATGCTCCTTCTCAATTCAGATTTCATAATATGTGGTTACTTAACAACACCTTCTTTGAGGTTGTTAAGTATAATTGGAAAGCCCCCCTTCATCCCGACAACTCTATTGTTGGTATGAAAAGGCTTTGGCTCAAGCTTAAGAGGTTGAAACATGTTCTCAATTGGTGGAATCGCAATGTTTTTAGAAATATTTTTTCTAACATTCTTTAGGCTGAACAATGTGTGGCTTTCAATGAAAACTTATGTCAAAATGATCCTTTTTGATGCTAATTTCTCGTTGCTTAATCAATCGAAACTTGATCTTTTTAACTTTCAAGCTCAGGAAGAGGTTTTTTGGAAGAAGAAAGCTGCTGCTAAGCACTTAGCTGAGGGTGATAGTAATACTAAGTACTTCCATGCATTAACTAAGAGGAAAAGGATTAAGAATAGTATCACCAACATCCTTAGAAAGGATTGCTCTTTTTCTAATGATAGTAATGAGATTGCAAATTTAGTTATTAGTCACTTTACAAACCACTTCAATAAAGTTTTTAATCCTAATTAGGTCACAGATCACTCTTTTATTCCAAATCTTATCTCTAATGAGGATAATGTCTTCCTCTCTTATCCTCCCTCTTTGGAGGAAGTTAAAGATACTATTTTTGGAATGAATAGTGACTATGTTGCTGATCCGGATGGGTATACGACCCTTTTCTTTAAAAAATGTTGGCATATTATTTATGATGATATTTTTCGGCCTCTTTAGATTTATTTGTTGGTAATCCTATTCCAAAATTTTTTATGTCTACCTTGCTTGTGCTTATTCCTAAAAGTGTTTCAATTCAAACGTGGAATGATTTCCGACCTATTAGTCTTTGTACTTTTTTCAATAAATTGATTTTCAAGATTATTACGAATCGTTTATCTTCTATTTTGCCTAAAATTATCTCTCCTTTTCAAATGGGTTTTCTGAAAGGTAGGGCTATTACGGATAATATCCTTTTGGCTCAAGAATCAAGCCAAGATTTGGATGTTAATGTTAGAGGAGGTAATATGATTTTGAAGCTTGACATTGCCAAGGCTTATGAAAATATTAGTTAGAAGTTCATTTACTTTATGCTGGACCTTTTTGGTTTTAACACTTTCTTTATTAATCTTATTAAAAATTGTATTGAAAATGTTTATTTTTTGATTATTTTGAATGGGTCTAACCACGATTTTTTTAACTCCTCCCATGGCTTCAGGCAGGGCGATCCTATTTCCCCTGCTCTTATTATCATTGCGGTTGAATTTTTATCTAGGGGTCTGTCCAATTTATTTAAACTTAATCCTAACCTTTATTTTAGAGGTGGGGGAGGTTTGTTAAGAGAGTTGCTATTTGCATGTTTTACATTCTTGAAACTTTTATAGTTTTGATGATTTCAAATATTATTATTTTATGTATAGTTATCTCCTAACACTTTTTGGAAAATTTATTTTTGCTCTTGTATGTACTAACATTTCAGGAAAATCAAACTCCAGACTACAAATACTTCAAATCAAATTCAACATGAGATACTTTGTGGATTTAAAATTTGTATTCTTCTTTGAATTAAATTAGGGAGTGATTGTAATTGAGTGAATACACACACACACCTTAGGACATTTTGAGAAATTTGTATTGATCGTACAGGATGAACATAGTTCGTACGGGATGATCAGATCAGTTATCTCCTCTAAAGAGCAATGGAACGAACAAGGGCTGAAGAAAATTTTTCTAACTCCTAATCGTCGAGGATGAAGTGTATTCATCCTAGGACGAAATGTTCTCTGGAAAATTTTCGTTCAAAAATGAAGTGTATTCATTCTAGGATGAGTTGTTCTCTGGATTGCTATCATCTAGGACGAAGTGTATTCGTCCTGGGATGATTTTCTATCTATAAAACTTTCGTCCGGACGAACCTTAACTTCATACCAGGATGAAGTGAACTGAATCTGAAAATTAAGTGTCGTTCGATAGTTTTTGGAACCGACCTATGGAATAACCGTTCATACCGGATGAACCTCGTTCGTATGGGATGATGTGTGTGTACAAAGTCATTTCGTACCCATATACATTAGGTTCGTTTCCAACACATTTAAGTAAAATTTTCAAGGACGATCCACGATCGTACGGGACGATCTAATACGTATTGACTTGAAATTTGCAGTTTTTGGACGATTTTTTGTGTCTTTCCTATAAATAGCCAAACTAAACTGCCACATAATCTTTTTGCCTACTGATCTTCATGCCTAATGAAAGAAGAGTCAAGGAGAGAGTGTGAGAGAGTGTTTGAAGGATATTTCTTACCATTGGAGCATGAAGGTTTCACTTGGTACTCAAAGGTAAGAATCTTTACTCTTGATTTGTGATTACTTCACTCTTTTCTCTCTTCCTTCTAGAATTCTTATGAGAAGATTTATCAAGGAGATCGAAGGGTTCTCTGCTCACACTTGGAGAGTGTGAATAGCCGAAGGGTTCTCTGCCAACACTTGGAGAGTGTGGAATGATGAACGGTTCTCTGCCCACACTAGAAGAGTGTGAAAGGACGAAGGGTTCTCTGCCCACACTAGGAGAGTGTAAAAGGATGATGGGTTCTGTGCCCACACTAGGAGAGTATAAAAGGATGACGGTTCTCTGCAACCACTGGGGATAGTGTAAAAGATGACGGTTCTCTGCCGCACCGGGTAGTGGTGGAAAGAGTTTTTGTAAAGGCTTCTTCGCCTTGCTGTGAGTAGAAAAGGAGAGTCACTATTGGTATTAGTGCAATACTCGAAGGGTGCCTCCGAGGAGTGAATGTAGGTCTGGTTTTGACCGAATCACTATAAATTTGGTGTTCTATATTTTTTGATGTTTTTATTTTAACGTTTACAACTTGTGGTTGAAAAATCTATGACTATAAAACTCACTAAAGTTAGTTTTTATTTTCAAATTTTAAGAGGGTAAAATTTTTTTAATTACCAATTCACCCTTCTCTTGGTTAGCCATGGGACATAAGCATAGGTTTAACAACCTAATTCTTAGTGAATGAGTTTCAACAAGTGGTATCAGAGCCTTGTTTCAAAATCATAAGTTTAGACTACTTTTTAATTAACATAGATGGCTATATTTGGAAACTAAAATACACCCGAAGGTTACTCTATAATTAGACCTCTATTGTTCGATAATATACCTTTTGATATTTGAAAAACACGCATGTCTACATTTTTACAGTCACTTGATTATCGTATGTGGAACTTAGTTCAGGAAGGGTATACAAAACCAACAAGATTAGTTGATGGAGTTAGAATTGAAACCGCTTTTACTAACTGGATAGTAGAAGAATGTGACTTAGCACAACTAAATGCTAAATGCTTGAATAGTTTCTTTTGTGCTTTAAAATCAGAAGACTACATGCGGGCTTTCACTTACAAAAGTGGGAAGGACATATGTGATAGACTTTGTATAACTTATGAGGAGACTAATGTGGTTAAGTAATCAAGACTTAATATCTTGTTGCATGATTATGAACTGTTTTGCATGAAACCAAATGAATCCATTTCTGATATGCACACAAGATTCACACAAATAGTCACCTCTTTACATGCACTAGGTAAGGAACTAACGAATGCTGAAATGGTTAACAAAAATATTCGTTGTTTGCCTACTGCTTATGTTGCTAAAATTACTGCAATTATAGAGTCTAAAGATCTAAACATTTACTCTATTAATAATCTTCTTGGTTCACTAATTGTTTACGAGCAAGGAGTTAGCCAAAGAAAGATTGATGCAGGTGAACCACAAAGGGAGAAGAACATAGCACTAAATGTGGAAGAGTCTGAGAGTGAACACTCACAACCTAAGGATGAAGACGACATCGCATTGATGACTAGACAATTTAGAAGCTTTCTAAAGAGGAAGCAGAAGAGACGCCAGCATTGGAATAGAGGTAAATTTAATAGAAATGCCAAAGTTTCAAATGAAGTGATTTGCTATGAGTGCAGGAAATCTGGTCATATCAAGAATGAATGCCCAAAACTCAAAGCCACTTATAGCAAGGAGAAGGATGAGGAGAAACCAATTGTAAAGAAGGGCAAGAAGAAGTTTCAAAGAGCTTTCTGGACGGACTCAGCTTCAGATTCATCAGAGACTAAGAAGGAAGAGGAAGCCACTAATCTATGCTTAATGGCTGATAATCATGGTCAGTTAGATCAAGAAGAGGTATGTGACTTAACCTATGATAAACTTTTTGAAGTTTCTAAACACATGCAAGATGTATATAGGAAAATAAAGAAAATGCATGATAGTCTAAGTTTAGAATTTGAAGAATTACAAAAGAAACATGAAATCCTTAGGAATGAACATACTTTAATTGATGACAACCACATGAAATTACTTGATGAATTTGATTACTTGAATAAAAAAACATGAAAATTTAAAATCATCCTATACTAAACTTGAAAAAGATTTTAAAAATTTTAAGGATGAATCGGAGAGCAAAATTTATAAATCAAATTATACAAATCGAATTTTGAAAGATATGAATTTATTTTACAAATTAACGATAAAAGCTCTCGAGGATAATAGGATACCCCCTAAACTTGAAGATTTTACTAATCCTATTCTTTATCCTAAATTTATACAATCCCTAACTAGACAGATGAATGATAGAAGATTTAGGAAACCATTTCCAAAAGTAAAATGTAATAATTGTGGATTGTTTGGACATATAGCTCACACCTATACTTTGAAGATGAAAACTTATTTGGTGTGGAAACCTAATATGCATAAACCTAGACATATCATACATGCATCTGATTATAAATTGCCAAAAAGAGAACCCAAACTTGTTTGGTTTCTCAGGTCTAACGTTTGATAATTTTGCAGGGTCGCTCTCACACAAGACCTCGTGAGCGCATATGGTACCTGGATAGCGGATGTTCAAAATATATGACTGGAGATATCGCACAATTCATATCGCTGGAAGCCAAGAGTGCAGGCAAGGTTACACTTGGAGATAACACCACAAGGAAGGTGGTTAGATCAGGTAAGATTGAAAATCTTTATAAATTTTACATTGAGAACGTGTTATTAGTAGAAGGCTTAAAACATAACATGTTAAGTATAAGCCAGCTATGTGATAAAGGATATTGTGTGAAATTTTTTCCTACTAGCTGCATATTGAGCCTAAATGGTAAAGATGTTTTGAATGATAAAAGGGTAAATAATGTGTATATGCTAGACTTGAATTATATTCAATCTCCTACTGCTTTTTTGTTTGAAAATTGTATCTGATGAGTCATGGCTTTGGCATAAGAAATTTTGTCGTTATAGCATGAAAAACCTTAGGAAGATTACCCAAAAGAACTTAGTTAGAGGTATACCAAAACTAGACTTTACTAAGGACCATATTTGTGATACATGTCAATTAGGAAAGCAAGTGAACTCCTCTTTTCAGTCCAATAAGGATCTTAAAACTAGTAAACCTTTAGAGATTTTGCATATGGATCTTTTTAGACCTGTTGGTACTATGAGTCTAGGAGAGAAGGTATACGGATTTGTGATTGTGGATGATTACTCGAGATTCACATGGGTTAGATTTCTATTTCATAAGAGTGAATAATTTGAGGAATTTAGAAACTTTTCGACTTGGATTCAAAGAAAACTAGGGTGTGAAATTATTTCTATACAAAGTGGTCATAGAGGAGAATTTGAGAATGAGAAATTTGAAGAATTTTGTAAGGAGAAAGGAATTGATCATAATTTTTCTGCACCTAGAACCCCTCAGCAGAATGGGGTACTCGAAAGAAAAAATAGAACATTAATAGAAGCTGCCCGAGCAATGTTGGCAGAATACTCACTTCCTAAATATTTTTGGGCTGAGGCGGTTAGCACTGCATGTTATATTCTGAATAGGGTGAATGTGAGATCTAAATTAAATAAAACACCATATGAGTTGCTAAACGGAAGAACACCTAATTTATCTCATTTGCATGTTTTTGGTTGTATGGTGTTCATTCATAACAATGAAAAATCTATCTTAGGAAAATTTGATGAAGAAATTTTTGTTGGATACTCAAGTGTTGGAAAATCTTATAAAATATTCAATAGAAGAACTTTGGTAATTGATGAGACCACACATGTTGTATTTGATGAATCTGGAAATATGGAAGTGCTAAATGTTGAAGGAGATGAAATTGATATTAACTCCCAAAAGATTGATAAAATGAATTTGGAAGAAAATTTGGAAGAAAATTTGGAGATAGAAAACACTTTTCCTAGAGATTTAAGATTTTCTAAAAACCATCCAAGGAAATTGATTATAGGTGAACCAAGTGAGGGTGTAAGGACTAGGCGAGGATTAAACAAAGTAGTTAATCATTCACCCTTCATTTCAACTATAGAACCCACTAATATTGATCATGCACTTTCTGATGAATTTTAGATTTTGGCCATGCAAGAAGAGTTGAATCAATTTATAAGAAATAAAGTTTGGGAATTAACTACAAGGCCAAAGGATCAAAGTGTAGTTGGAACTAAGTGGGTATTCAAAAACAAAATGAATGACTCAGGGGTAGTCATTAGAAATGAGGCTAGATTAGTTGCTAAGGGGTATAATCAGATTGAAGGGATTGATTTTGAGGAGACTTTTGCCCCTGTAGCTAGACTTGAAGCAATTAGGATTTTGCTAGCCTTTGCCTATTTTAGAGGATTTAAATTGTATCAAATGGATATCAAAAGTGCCTTTTTAAATGGGGTAATTCAAGAGGATGTTTTTGTAGAATAAACTCCAGGTTTTAAAAATTCTAAATACCCAAATCATGTTTTCAAGTTGAAAAAAACATTATATGGATTGATACAGGCACCTAGGACTTGGTATGAGAGGTTGAGCACCTTTCTACTTGAAAGATCTTTTGAAAAAGAAAGTGTGGATACAACTCTCTTTTTGAAGAAATGTGGAAAGGATATACTCATTGTTCAAATTTATGTGGATGATATCATTTTTGGATCTTCAAATAAAAATCTTTGTGATGATTTTTCTAAAACAATGAGTAGTGAATTTGAAATGAGTCTAATGGGAGATTTGAGTTACTTTCTATGATTTAGCATTAAGCAAATTAAGGAAGGTACATTTCCTAATCAGTCAAAGTATGTTAAGGACATCCTCAAAAAGTATGAAATGGATAATGCTAAACCTATTAGTACACCAATGAGTTCCTCAGTTCAGTTGGATAAGGACCCTAAGGGAAAATCTATTGGTCAAAAGAAATTTAGAGGGATAATTAGATCTTTTCTTTACTTGACAGCTAGCCACCCCGATATCATGTTTAGTGTCTGTTTGTGTGCTAGATTTCAATCAGATCCAAAAGAATCACATTTGATAGCAGTAAAAAGAATTTTAAGATATCTGTTAGGAACTCAAAACTTAGGAATCTAGTATCCTAAGTTTAGCTCTTCATTTGATACGGCTGAGTATATCCTTTCCACATTTCTTCAATGAAACGGCTCTTATTCAGATTCTGACTTTGTAGGTTGTAGGGTGGATAGAAAGAGCACTTATGGAACATGTCAATTTATTAGAAATTCTCTAGCCTTTTGGTCCAATAGAAAATAAAATTTAGTAGCCCTATCTACTGCAGTGTTGACCTCATTTTTGTATGAGGTCACTAAAACCCTTCCAGAATCCAGATCCAATCCTAGATCCTAGGATCCACTCTAGACTTTAAGATCCTTTCCTAGAGCCAGCCCTTAGGGCCTATTCTAGACCTTAGGATCCTTCCTAAAGCCAGACCTTAGGGCCTATTCTAGACCTTAGGATCCTTCTAGAGCCAAAACCTTAGGGCCTACTCTAGAGCTTAGGATTCTTCCATATCCAAATCCTAGAACTCCTCTAGATCCTAGGATCAATCCAGACTTCAAATCAATCCCATCCCTTTGATCCATTCTAACCTCAAATTAATCCCATACCTTTGATCAACTTTAACATCAAATCAATTCCTACTTTTGATCAATTCAAATCTCAAACTTCATTCAATCCAAATTCTAATTAATCTAAGCTTCAACCACATCCAAACCTTGATCCAATCTACTTGACAATTCAAACTTCAACTTTGACTTTGAGCCTACCCTTGATCTAACTTTGACCCTATCCATTCATTAACAATCACCACATGATTGTTAATGATTTGAATACTTCAATATTAATCTTTCAAACTTAAAATCCATTCCAAATCCAGAAATCCAAACCCCAATCCTAAGCCTTAAGGCCTGTCCTAAAGACCTTTTTCATTGAATTTTCAAATACTTTGAAACCCAGTTTAATGACCTCTGATTCAGAGTCTACCACTTGCAAAGTGATAGGACATGTCTCTAGAGGTTACCCCTCAAATTTGAGCCCATTCTGAGGTCTCTAACCTCATAATCTAAATCAAAATCCATAGGCTATAAAACCTTCAAATATTTACAGCCTATGCCACTGGACCTTTGGCCTTGAAGATTCTGACCCTAGAACCTTCACCAAAGCCTCTAATCAATTCCAGACCATTAATCTGGACATGTTGATTAATAAACTGAAACTTCTGGACTCATTTCAGCCCCTAGTGGTCATGAGCCCAAAATGACCAAAATACCCCCGTGGGGCTCAAGTATTGATTTCCAACCAAATGAGCTCCAAATTGAATCCACCACCTCCAGCAAGTTTCAATTATTATTTCAAATTTATTGAACCCATTCCCGGCTCCTAGGTCAACCTAGTTAACCAAGTCAACATGGTTGACCTAAGAGGACCCTTAAGGGTTCAAATAGGGGTTTTGACCCAATTGACCTCTCTAGACTTGGAGACCACCTCCAATGACTTCCAAACATCATCTCAAATTTATCCAGCCCAAGCTCACCCATTGGGTCAACTTAGTTGACCTAGTCAACATGGTTTGACCCAATGAACCCTTAAGAGTTCAAATGAACCATTTTGACTCATTTAACTATATCAACATCTTCGAACCCTTGAAATCATTCCATTCAATACCTTGAATATTTCTAAACCTATTTAGAGTCCAACCTAACTTGAGTTGACCAAGTCAACCCTCAATTCTTGGTCAAATCTTGATGGCATTTGCCCCTATTTCTCCTAGCTTTGACTTTTGACTTTTGACCCTTAACCAAATCATCCCAAATAACCCTTTACCTCCCCAAGTGCCACATCATCAATTTCTACTTGGTTGACTGGTCAAACCAAGTCAATAGAGCCTTAAACCCTTCTTTTAAATGGTCAAACCTTCCTTTTTAATCTCAAACTCATTTTCCCTAAGCTTGGAAGCTCTCCCATTGGCTGCTACTGCTCTCTCCATGCCACATCAGCAGTCATTGACCAGTTGACTGGTCGAGACAGTCAAAACTCTTTAAAAAAAATCTCTTTTCATGGTCAAAGCCATACTAAACCCCTTTCCCTTCCTATATCACACGCCTAACCTCATCTTTTTAGCTTTATTCCTTTAATTAACCCCTGCTTAAGCTGCTCTAACTGCCTGGTTTAGCCATAAGAAGCAATGTCCCCCTCCACTCATCCCAAGTCCACCCAATGGGAATGAGGCGTGTCCAGCCTTTGGGACAGCCTTCCAGCTTTCCCAGGGACAGGTGGCATCATCTAGAGAGCCTAGGAGTCGATCCCAGCCATCCAATCCAGCCCAGGCCGTTTGAATAGGGAAAAGGTGACTTTTGAGAGTATTGGATCAAGGCACTCTCTCACTAACCCTAGCCTCCCAGATCGAACTCTCAGTTCGTTTTGAATCTCCAGAGCTTCCTCTACCTCCCCACTACAAAATCCAAGTGGTTGCACGTCACCGGCGGCGAGTTCTCCGCGAACCCACCACCTAGACCGTTCCAAGCCTATAGCAGCCGATCCAGACGCGTTCGAGCTTGGATTTTCGCTGGGAATCTTCACTTGGACAATCTACAAGCTCATCAATCCAGAAATTTTGAAGATCTAACGGTATAGCTCCCTAAAACCTAGATCTAGTTCACATTAGTTAGATCTAAATAGCCTTATGTTTTTAGGGTTTTAGTTAAAACTAACTATTCCCCATGATTTCTGTTCATGTCTTGAATCTACATTTAAAATTTCAAGTGAAATGATCGATCCGATCGAGAGAACGTAGCGGAATACGTTTTCTAGGGCGTCACTCACGGTCTCCGGCGAGTGTACGTTTTCTGGACCGTTGATCATTCGATCAACGGTCCAGATCGAGCCCTTCCGCGGTCTGATCCGACCGCGCATTCGATCCGTCGTTCGATCAGCCGTCCGGCGAGATCAGGGCCGTCCATTCGGAACAGCGGGATCGAATCTCCGCCGTTTGATCCTCTCCTGCTGAGATCAAACCGCGGGATCTGATCTCAGCCGTTGGATCGAACCCGCGGTTAATCCAACGGCTACTACGAGCCGCTGACGTGGTTTAAGTGAAAACCGCGTGAAGCGGCCCGCAGCCGACGCGTGTCCCCGCCGCCGCGCGGTTTCGATCCCACGAATCCGAGCGTGCCGCGTGTCTGATCGCCGCCATTTGATTAAGGAAAATGAGTTTTAATTAGTTTTAATTACTGAAACTTGAACAAATCATAGTAAATTACATACAGAACCAAAAAATGAGTATAATATATCAAACTTTTCAGAATTTCATCTAGTTTATTTTAAAAATAAAATCAGTTTATTTTGACTATTATTTTATTAGTAATTTAAGAAATACAGAAAATCCTTTTTTATTTTTAATTAAATATATATAAAATATTTTTTTTGAAATTTAGTATGAATATTCAGGGATATATGGCTGACTTCCAGAAAAATTTTCAAAGCCATCTAAGTAAGTTTTGACATTAATTTGAATTGTATGACTATTTTAATAATTTATTAATATTGAATTAAATATTATAATAATTATTTTATATTTTAAAGAGAAATTGATCTCATATAATTTTAGGGTCAGTGGGGTCTCTCAATCCTTAAACCTTTTTTTTTTAGTATTTTCAATCATTCCATCTTAAAATATATATATTTTATGTATATGTATTTATATATTTATGTACATATTTTAAAATTTACTTAAAAAAAATTATATATTGCATATATTTAGATCATCAAGAGTTTGAGAGATCTCCTTTGGAATTTTGAATATAGGTTGAATATATGAATGGAATATATGGGGGAAGATGATTAATGGATGATTATATTCTAATTATTCATTAATCATAATCTAATTATATTAATGAGATAAAATTAATCTTTGCATGCTTAGGTTGTGCACACACCACTTAGCCTAGGCTCTCCTAGTTTTGAGGACTTGATTGTGTCATTTCATGTGCTTATTCATGCTTTGTTTAAGGGTTAGACAATACATTGATTTGAGCCCATTAAACTTAGTGTCATTAAGGACAATAATTAAGAATTTCTATAGAAAACCTAGAAAAATTTTCCATAATTAGGGTTCACTTTCCCTTGAGTTGAAACTTTGAACATTTGAACTTAGTGACACCCTCAACCCCTAGGGAAATTTTCACTGATTTTTGAGATCATTAGGTCCCTAATTAATCTTCTAAGTCTTAAACCCTTAATTAAGCCTTTAAAACTTCTAAAAATGTAATAAATCCATTTTAACTCCAAAAATTACATATAAACCCTTAAACTGACCAGAATTCAGTCCTTAATCTGTGATAATTGGAAGCCCTTTGATTTGACAGCAGTTTATACCCTAATTTAACTTTAAGTGAAAACCAATATTTAATTAAGATAATTAATTAATAATAATATAAAAATCCAAAAATCTCCAAACACTTGGGGATCCCTCCTTAGGTTATTTCTGACCTTGGAGGTGTTTTCAAGAAGTTGGGAACTTGTTTGAAGCAAAATCACAAAAGAGGCCTTCTAATTAAGAATTCCCAAAACTCATTAAAACGCCCAAACTTCAATAATCCATAACTAATTCTAGAAAAATCCAAATTGACCAAACTCACTTGCATTCAACTCATATTGATGTCTAGTATTTATTAAAAATATTAAATTCCAGAAATTTGCAATATTTTAAAAAAGTCAACAAATCGGTCAACTTTAAGTCAAAACTAGTTCAAAAACTTCAAACCTTTGTAATAAAATGTAGAAAAATCCGATTTCAACGTACTTACCTTCTAACTGATCGTAGTAAGGTCTAGTATTTTAATAAAATACAAACATTCAGAAGTTGGTCGTAATCAAAATTTTCAACTTTTAACCCCCTTGACTAAATCATTAAAATATTCAAAAATTCATAAAACTCGTAATCACTCTAAAATCAGAAAATATTTGGTTTAATGTCCAAAACACTTAACAAATCCTTTAAAACGCAACAACCACCCTAAAGTTGAAGTTTATTGGCTGGACTACTCCGGGCTGCGGGGCTAAGTGTCCTAAGGAGCTGGTTCCTCGAGCCTGGTGGCACAACGCCACGAATGGATTCTAAAGGGTGTCAAACCTTAAAATGGATTAATTTTTTTTAATTATTTAACATTTTAAAAATCTCTAATTCAATTACATTAATTTGGTTTATTCGGCTGGACTACTCCGGGCTGCGGGGCTAAGTGTCCTAAGGAGGCTGGTTCCTCGAGCCTGGTGGCACAACGCCACGAATCAATTAATGGCGAACTTAAATAATCAATTTTAAAAATCAGTTTAATTATAACTTATTTTGTATTAATCCACTTTTTTTAATTCCAACCAATTTAAATAACTTAATCAACCCCGATTGCTACTGGGTAACCCAGGCCTACGAGGCTATTAGCTTAGCCCCAAGGAAGGTGAAATAAACTTCACGCCTCGGTGTGAAACAAAGGTAGTAATCAATTAACTTTTAAAACACGTTTAATTAAAATTCTTAATTCATTAATACTTAAATTTTAATTTAAATTCCCTTTAAAGCCTTAACAAATCCAGACCTTTAGACAACTTCAATTAATAACCCACTTTAGGATCCACCCCAGCCACACGATCTTTCTCACACACTTTAGATGATGTGCTAGGACAACCAACTCTAGATCTAGGTTAGGCCGTGTTTACTTTACTGCTGTGTGCCGGATTTTTCGTAGTTTTCACTGCATGTTGTGGATGAAATTGCTTTGCTGTGTCTGTTTACTTTTTTTTGTACTCTGTGGATGGATTGATGTGTTTGGCGACTAGATTACCCTTAGGTTAGGTACGATCTGGATGTTGACATAGTTTTCTGCAGGTGGCCCACGCTCATGCAGGGCAATATAAAAAGGGGGCAAATCAAAAATGCATAAATATTATAAACTCTTTGCACAGGTGCTTCAGCTGCTAAAGCCCCCAAATCATAAAAAGAGCGTGGCCAGTGTGTTTACTTTCTTTTCTGCTCATATATAACTGCTTGGGAATAACTGCTTTATTTATATTAATTGCTTAGGATAACTTGCAGGTGAGTCTAGATTTTTATTTTGATATCAATGTAATTTGTGTAAGTGTCAAGTGTTGTGAAAGTTCACTTTGAGTTGGGATACATAACCCAAAGCTTGGATTCCAAAGAGGAAAGGAAACCCCTTTGGGGAACACTCCTTTTCCATTTGGAAATCCAAATTTGGATCATACCTTTTCCTTACCCAAAGAGGAAAGAGTGGCCTTCTCTCTTAAAGGGAAGTGCCCTCTTATCCATTTGGGTAATCTACTACGAAGATTCCAAGAAGCTTGAAGAAAAGGAGTCCAAAGAAGAATGAAATTGAAGATTTGAAGATTTGAAGATTGAGAGTATCCCACTCAAAATAACTTGCGTCGTTACTAGGTTTAGAATCCGGGTTGTTGTCAGTGGTGCCCGGCCACTTTACTTTCTGCAATATTCTGGTTTGTAATAAGCAAGGCAACTTTGCCTATGGACATTTATTAATTAATTTATATTTGATGTGATGATTCGATTGCCTCTAGGATTACTTGTTTTACTAGTTTTTTGGCGATTGCATGCCGCTCTTTGTTTTCGCCTGGACACGTGAGGCTCGTGAGGGTGTGAAACTTTTCTACTCATAATTTTAAAAGTCTAAAATTTTAGTGAGTCTAAACAACATAGAAAGATAACGAATCTAGGGAATTAGCCGGGGATCGACCCCCGGGGTCGCATGCATATTTTTGCATCACTCTTTTCCTTGCTTTAGACCCTCCCGCCTGCGGGTAGAGTCCGATAGTCTGACCTATGAGGACGAGGTGCCGGACCTGGGGAAGTCAGTCTTCAAAAAAACTATTTTATAAGCCTGTTTTTAAAATTTCAAGCATACTTGATTGAAAGTTGTTAACCAGCATGCATTGCATTAGATACAAAAAGAGAGTGTCAAAAATTTTAATTGCATCAGTTTAGCATTTTAGCACCCAACATAAGTTAAAGGGCCAATTAGGAAAAATCTCTAGATGTCGGCCCCGACTCTCCCAAAACTTTAATTACAACGTCCCTACCATTCTTTCATAAAAGACCGGACTCATCTCTTTAAATCGACTAGTTGGTTAGCTGGCTCCCCAATCCAGGCCGGGGTAAGTCCAGACCTTGCACTGCATTAGTTAGGATCGGACGACTGTGGTCCAATGTCCAAAATAGATTTAGGATCGGGGCAGATCTTTGATTATAAGACCCCAAATTTCGGGAATATAGTCCCCAAATTTCTAATAAAATACTTAACTCTAATTAAAGCTTCATTTCAATCCTAAAACATAAAGCCCAACACTTAGATTAAGTTGGGACACTTCGGATGGTTCTGGAATCTCAAAGTGTCCCCTACCTCTCATCCTTTGACTCCCGTTAATAACTGCTCAATCTTGATCCATTCCATTTTGATTTTCCAATAATTCTATTCACACTTTGATATCACTCCTAGAAATTCTAACAAAAATTTTGCCATTATTTTAATCGAGAGTTTTCGTAGAGACTTTGTCTCCCTACGATGTAATTAACTACGCGGGCTTGCGCTCGTAGGAGATTTGGAAACCCCACACACCTGATTTTAAAAATTGATTTTAAAATTTCACTAGATTTCTTTGGGAAAAGTTAAAGAATGATCGTCGTCGTTGCATTAGAAGAATTATCGTAGAATGGTGTCATTTCCCTTTGGGGAGATACATCCTTCTTCGATAAGGCTTTGGATGTGAATGCGCGATCATACTCTTGGGATATTGTATTGGGTACTTAGTTGAACTTTATTTTGTTCCCTCGGGGCCATATGAAGTTCTCTTTAGAACCCGATCATAATATTCAAGATGTGTTTACATATTCTAAGCCTGAACACCGTTATGAAGATATCTTCGTCCCCCGGGGTGATATATTCTTTCGAACGTTGTATTCGACCTTAGAATAGAACTCATCCTAATCTTAAATCCCCAAAGAAAACTATATTTTTCAAAACCTGTTTTCAAAATTCCACCAACAAAAATGGCACGCCCGGTGGGACAAATCCTCTCTCCATCTTTAATAATGGCAAAAATTTGTTTCATCGGTAGTTTTAACTATCATTTCTTCTGTTGGTCCCTTACCATTTTCTTCCTTGGTTTAGTGTGGCCAACATCTAAAATAATAACAAATATTAAAAGAGAGGTTTTCTCTAAATTTGATTCATTTAAATTTCTGTTCTGATTTGTACCTTCTCTGCCCAGCATAGCTTGTGAGCGACAGTGTCAAATCAGATCCTCTGAATATTTTTTTTTAATTTATGGATTTATGGTCAATAAATTTTCGTCGACATATAAATCCTTAAATTAAAAAGTTCAAAATTTTTGATTTCATTCCAAACTGTTAGTTTAAACCACCCTCATTTCCCCTTTAACATTCTAAGTGTGGGGAGGGTTGAACTATTCTTTACTTGGTCTTTCTCACAATTCCAAAAGCCTTCGGGCAAGGACCTCTGTCCGTTTGTGTTTTCGAACTTGTAAAAAACCCATTTCAAATTCTCAAAATTTCCTCAAAAATCTTCTTAAACTCCAAGTCGACATAGTTACCCATACGATTTCCTCTGTGGCCAATATATGTCATACTTTCAAAATAATAATAATAAAATACTTTTTACCACTCTTTTCAAAAAGATTAATTTTAATCATCTTCTTTAACTTTCAGAAAATTCCAATGGCTGGCCAACTGATTTTCTCCTTTTGACCGAGAGTTGTATTCAACTGTTAATGACCAAGGAGCCTGTTATTTTGGAATGGGATTTAGTACTCTTGAGCTCTCTATGGATGGACACCAGATTGTGAGCCTAGATGCCAGTAAGGAAACTCCCCCAGTAGTTGAGTTAATTGTGGGATCTGTACCCACCTTGCCAGTAGTCAGTGATGATCAGAAACAACCTGAACCAGTTGTTGAGCCTTCCACGAAATTAAGTCGTTTTTGAAGAAGGGTCTAGTTCTGGACTTAGATTCACCACGAAGAATCAGAAGAAGATTACTTGAGGAGACTTAGAAAGAAAATCTCTAAGGCTAAGAGAGTTCTACCCTTTAAGACCTTGGCTCAAGTAGAACCTGAGCTGTTGAGGAGCTACCTATTCCTGCTTCCTCTCCCCTCCTGAAGGGAAGTCGCTTTTACCCCCTGGCTTCAGCTCAAGGGGAGGAGGAATAGCTAGGATGCTCGTCCCCACCATGCCCGGTCGACTACTCGACCAAGAAGACTCAGAAAGAAAAACATCTCCAAAAAATAGAACTTTGAGAAAATATAATTCATACCTGCGCCGCACAGACTGGGCGACTAAAGAGGATATGTGAAACAGTTAAAGGGGTGATCCACACGCTTCCAGAAAGAAGTGCTGAAGGAAGATACTGAAGCAAAGAATTTAACCCCTCATTCGTTAGGAAGAATAAGAAGTATGCTAGACAGCCCCTACTTCGGTACTGGTTGATGGATATCACTGGGTGCCACGCCCTCTGTCCTCTCAAACAGAGGGTATTGTGTTGACTGGGTCCGAGAGAGGCCGCCACTCTACTGGTAGACCCCGGTACCCCCACATAAACCTGTAAGATTGGCCTCTGTGATTGTCAAACCAAAGGGGGTTGAAGCCCAAAAGTCTGTGGACCTAAAGGAAAAAGACCTAAATCTCCTGAAAGGAGATAGTGCCAAAAAGAACTAAATTGGAGAATCTACCACCACCTCCTAAACTTCTAAGTTCATTCTGCAGCTCCAACGAGTTCCAGTCAGACCCTACTCCGAGTGCAGTTGAATTGATGGATGTTCAGGCTAGTACCCAGTTGTTACAGTTGACAGCCCTACCACAGCCAGTCTGACCCCGGATCCATAGTTACCATTCTGTTACCCCAGTTGATGATCCCAAAGGTCCAGGTGCATTCCTAGGCCCCTTAGTCAGGTGTCTGAGGACCTTACCTTACCAGATGTGGGAACTATCACCTTACAAGCCTCTACTTCCTCCTGAGGATATGTTCCCCCTCCCGTGAGAGGATGCCACTCTTCTGACTACCAGCTCTGGGAGTCGAAGAGGAGAGAATGGACCAGGATTTAGAAATGGAAGATGAACCGGATACAAAGTCTCAACCAGATCCTAATCCAAAGCTTACAGAATCATCGCCCTTATGGATTCTGAAGAGTTGTTTGAATGGCTGAGTATAAAGGATACTTACCCTTGACCCTAAATCATTGGGGATAGACCGGTCGAGGAGGTAGTCCAAGAAATAAGAAACATCTTGTTGAACAAAGAAGGAACGGCTTCTTTCGACCCTGATATGGATGATCTCCTCGGAGATGAAGATGATTATGTTGGGGGCATTCATGTGTTGAAACAGAGGGTCTAATAAAGAAGCTGAGCCCAGCAAACGCCGATTTGTCAAGGATGATGATCCGCATGCTGTTGAGTCAGAGTCAGATGAGTCTGGAAAGATAGAGATGAAGAACATATAAAAACTTGGAGACTCAGCTCGCTAGCATGATGTCACAAGTTAGAGAAATGCAAGAGAGTTGGACAAATCACAGCAAGAGTCTTTTAAGATCCACCAGTCAGCTGAGAGCTCACAGAAAGGGCCAAAAGGGCAGAACTTAATTCCAGACCTCTCGAGTCACCACCTGTGACTCTCCCTTGTCCAGTAGAGACACCCCTTCACCCTGCATTCTCCTCCATCCCTTCAATCCCACCTCAGAAGGATATCAAGCAATTAATTGAGGACCAGGTAAGGGAGGCCTTAGCCCATGCTCAAGGAACTGTGTCTATTTCAAAGGGTAGACCCTACCCCGAGGAATATGACTTAGTTCCTTACCCAAAGGGCTTTGTGCCACCAACTTTAAAGTTTCACTGGAATCGAAAACCCGAGACAGCATCTGGCCACTTCCGAGCAAGCTGTGCAACGCAGGAGGGTCAGATGCTCTACTATTTCGCCAATTTGTAAGTAGTCTATCCGCATTGCTTTTGAATGGTACGCCGACTGCCCAACGGTTTAGTAAGAACTTTTAGCGACCTAGAAAACCTCTTTCTTAAGAGATTTTCTGGAGCGCAACAACGACCACGTGGGCGATCTCGTGGTTGAAAAGCAAAAGCCGGGAGAGTCTCTAGTTGAGTACATCTTGAGGTGGCGAAACCTCTCGATGAAGTGTGAACCCCAGTTGCAAGAACAACATGCTGTGGAGATTCTGTTGAAAGATATCCACGGTCCTGTTGCTTTTCCTGAAGGTTTCACTATTAAAACTTTTGAGAAACTTCTTAATAAGGCTAGCAATTTGCAGAAGAGGCTCCTAGGATGCCATTCTACGAGAGCATCCTGAAGAAAGGAAGGGTCCAAAACTGGTGAAGACATTTGAAAAGAAAGCTGTGGTCTCACGGTAGATAAAAGGAAGAGGCCATGTTAGTTTCAGCCTAGCCCTCCACCTCCACCACAACCTCCTCAGAAGCAGCCCTTTCAGATAGTTTCCTCAGTATACTAGAGATCCCGCCCCGTTTCTCTTCCAGAGATAGATTGGCAAAGCCTTATCCGTTTAAAAGGGAGTCAGTTAAGAAGATCTTCAGAAGTCTGTTAAAGAAACCAGATTTTTCAGTTGCCAGAGGCTAGGAGGCCGAGGATGAGAGCAAGAAAGATGATCCCAGTATTGCCCGTACCACAGGATGCTTAGTCACCCTCTTGAGGACGCGTTGTGTTTAAAGACTGGCTTGAAGGAACTACACCCAAGGTAACATTATAATACCTAAAGAATACTTGGTTGATCCAGAAAAGGCTTCAATTAAGACCATTTCAGGTAATCCTCTTAACTCTTGTTTTTTGTTGAAGATGGTTGGGACATTGCTCTGTCCCGGGCACTTAAAAAGTCCGATTAACAGTCTTTTCATCTTCTCAACAGCGACTACGATAGCCCAGGCCCCGTGTGGAAGGTTGACCTGGATGCTTCGCAGAAGATGTTGAGCCACTTTCCTCTCCAGTAGTCTTAGGAACTACTGAGAAAAATGTAAAGAAGAAAAATTGATTTTGTAGAGAGAAGTGTGGATGAGAGATGTATTAGAATGGCGGATGGTGGTGTTAAAACCCTTTCCCCTCTTTGTTATCTGACTTTTACTTTGCCCCATCAAAGGCGAAGGGTCAAAAGATGAATAAAAAACATCCTTCTTACTTCTGTCTTGATGATTAACCATGAATCTCAAATGCAAATTGATGACTCTCCTGTTCAAATCGAACTTCTAATGAACCAATATTGAGGTCAGTCAAACCAACCTCCCGAATCGACTATTCAGAAGAGGTCGAATGTGAAGCTTTATCAAAGTGATTTCCCTCAAATCAATTTTCAAGGAAATCTCTATCTTGATAGAACTTTCAGATTCTGACTCGCTTTCAGAAAATGATGATCCAACACCTATGGTGTGTGTAGACACTGCCCTAGTTTGCCCGCCCGAAGATGTCGACAGGTGCAACTCCGTGGCGTAAAGTCTTACCCCCTAGTTGCCCCCTCAGGATAAAGGCAAACAACCTTCATTCGAAAATCTAAGTCCGGATTCCCCTCAACAACAAATTCCTGTAATTCCTCCGGTTTTCGAGTCTGTCGTTCCTAAGGTTGATTATAATGTTCTAGCCCACCTTAGGAAGTTGCCAGCAAAATTAAGTATTTATGACGCCCTCTCTCTTTCCAAAGAAATGAGGGAGTCTCTAATTAAAGAACTTCTCGATCCCGAGATTTCTTAACACAGTTGGCTGCAACTTCAGAAGGTGAGGCTCTCTACTTCAAAGAGGTCCCTGGGGTTACCTTTTCAGACGAAGATTTACTCTTGAGAACTGCTGACCACAATCGTCCCCTCTACATTACTGTAAATGTGGGAAATTTCAAGTTATCAAGAGTCCTTGTTGATCCGGGTGCATCGGTCAACGTGATGAACATAAAGACCCTTGCTTATCTTCAGAGTTGATACTACAAGCTTTCAACCGACAGGTTGGTGCTTCGTGGTTCAACGAGAAGGGCGAGAGAGCTTTAGGTTCGATCACTCTACTCCTGGAAATAGGAGGTTTAAAAACTGAAGCTAAATTTCATATAATTGATTCGACTACGTCCTTTAACGCACTTCAGGTAGACCTTGGATTCACGAATATAGAATGGTTCCGTCTACCCTGCACCAATGCATTAAGTATCAACGAGATGGCATTGAACATGTGATTAAGGGTGATTTGCAACCATTCTCGATTCAAGAAATTGGGATCTACGAAGATGCTGCATATTTCGTACCAAAAGGTCCTCGTCCCGTTCTAAATTAGAGATCAAATTTGAGGAGAAAATGGTTGGACAAAATTCAACCAAAAGAAAGAAAAGGATAGAATATCAATCAAAAATGATTCAATCGAGTAGTGAAGACGACTCTGATATTGTTGTCCTTAGACCCCAAACACATTACCTCAAAGAGGTGGAGGATGGCTTTGAGGGCGCGAGGTCGAGGCCGTGCTTCATTAGACAGGAGAGCAGCACCCGTATACATTGATTTGGAATCGATTGCCTATAGTGAGCTAGAAAGTCAAGGTGCTGCCCTCCTCTCGATTGTCAAAACATAAATACTCCTCCAAATTTGATCTCACCTTAGACCAGACAGTGACCCTGAGATGATATATCAAAAGTTAAAAGTGACGAGCCCGAATTAACAATGTATGAAAAGCTCATAGAAGGATAAGGCCCTTTCTCTGACCCCACTGTCGCAGGCAGGGTTGTAGGGTTAAAGTCAAAGTGGCCCCACTTGGATGGTGAAGTTAAGAAAGTCCAAAAATTCTTTCCTGGCTCCTCCTCCGCAAGGGACGAAGGAGATGTAACCCTTGAGGAGGCAGATTTTAATGAATTAATGGAATTACCTTTCGGCTACTTCCCTGTTTGTGTAAAAAAACTTTTTCTAAAGGTTCTGTACCATACCGATGGACTAAGGGTCAAGCTAGATACCACGAGAATATTTGGCGGACAAAAATAATTAAAAATCCAATGGTGGTATTGGCTTTGGAACAGTTAGTTCATTCGATGATGATGATAATGCCTAATGATAACTTACCATCTCGATTCTCTAAATGTCCCTACAGATCCTCCTTGTCCTTGGATGAACTCTGTTTGAGACTTTAGACGATCCCGATGATCTTCAAGTTCGGGATGCACCCCCTGAATTTGAAGAGGAAATTAAGTCGACAGTCGATGAGTTAAGAGAAATTAACCTGGGAAACGATGATGACCCCCGTCCAATTTTCATAAGTACTTTTGTGAGCGAGGTGAAACTCAAGACTTAATCCAGTTGTTTACGAGTTCAAGATTGCTTTGCCTGGACATATGATGAAATGCCAGGTTTGCCTGCTGAGGTAGCAGTCCACAAACTTGGGGTTCGGCATGATGCCATCCCTGTTAAACAAGCTCCTCGACGCATGCGCTTAGAGATTGAGCAACAAGTCGTTTCTGAAGTTAAGAAATTGGCAGAAGCCGATTCATTCGAGAGGAACATACCCCTCTTGGGTGGCCAGCGTCGTGCCAGTTCGAAAGAAAAAATGGTCAGATTCGAATTTGTGTCGACTATGGGATCTGAATAAGGCATGCCCTAAGGATGAGTTCCCCTACCAATACCAGAACTCATGGTGGACATTGCCTCCTCACATGCTATTTTTCTCATTCATGGATGGCTCGTCGGGTTATAACCAAATCAAGATGGCCCCTGAAGATGAGAGAAATACGGCGTTCAGAACCCCTATTGGAATCTTTTGTTATAAGGTAATGCCATTCGCCTAAAGAATGCCGGAGCAACCTACCAACGGCCATGACCCGTATCTTCGACGACTTAATTCATAATCAAGTTGAATGTTATATTGATGATTTAGTTGTCAAGAGCAAGGTTAAAGAGGCTCACCTGTATGACTTAAGAGTTGTTTTCGAACGGTTGGCGTCGCTACGATTTGAAAATGAACCCCTTGAAGTGCGCCTTCGGCTCGCTTCGGGAAATTCTTAGGATCGTAGTAAGGCACCGCGGAATTGAGATAGATCCTGCTAAAATTGAAGCCATCTTAGATATGCCATCCCCTAAGAGCCTTTACCAGTTAAGGTCTCTACAAGGTAGATTGGCTATATAAGGAGGTTTATTTCTAATCTTCCGGAGATGTCAACCCTTCTCTGTCCTTGCGAAAAAGGATACTAATTCGTATGGGGCGAGAAGTACAGAATGCTTTTGACGATATCAAACAATACCTTTCTAACCCGCCAGTCTTGGCAGCTCCGATTCCGGAAAGCCATTAATCCTCTACACCGCAGCTCTAGATGGAGTCTTTAGGTGCCCTGTTAGCTCAAGTTAACGACGAAGGAAAAGAGAATGCTCTCTACTACCTTAGTCGAAGACTCCTTCCTACTGAAATTCGATACCCTTCAATTGAAAAGCATTGTCTTGCTTTAGTCTTCGCAGCCCAAAAACTGAGGCATTATATGCTTTCACACTCAGTGAGTTTAATTTCAAGAGTCAATCCTTTGCAATATCTTTAGACCCGACCAACTTGTCAGGACGTTTAGCTCGTTGGTCTATGATATTACTCCAATTTGAGATTACTTTACTCACTCCTTTACGTGCTGTGAAAGGACAGGCTGTTGCCGATTTTCTGGCGGCACACCCGCTGCCGGCGGATTCTCCTCTGACGTGATTTACCCGACGAACAAATCATGAGTTTGGGGGAATCTGGAGAGGCCATCTGGGAATTATATTTTGATGGAGCAGCATCCTCTCGTAGGATTGCGACCCAACAATCTGTGATTCCTGGAAAGGCTGGAGTCGGTTTTAATTTTTATTACACCAGAAAAAGGAATGATGCATTTTTTCCTACCACTTGTCGGAGCCTTGCACAAACAACGAACTGAATAGAAGCTCGATAACTGGTTTGGAACTTGCGATTCTAAGGAGAGTTAAAGAGATTAAAATCTTTGGAGATTCCCAACTGGTTATTAACCAAGTCGCCGGAACTTATAAAGTCTGAATCCGAATCTCCTAAGATATCACCAGTATACACTTCACTTGTTGGAACAAATCCCCATTGCACTTTGTATAGGGTTCCCCGTGGAAGCAATTCTGCGGAGATGCCTTAGCAAAACTTGCAAAGGAATTTGCGTGTCCCGAGGAGGATTCCATCCCTATAGATACAGGGTCGTAAGACCTCCTCCCTTATAATTTGGAACACATTAGTAAGACTCCCTTCAGATCCTTTCTGCCTCTTCGACGATTGACGAAGAAGGCGATTGGAGACGACCCTTAGTCGATTACTTAAAGAAGGAGAGAGCTTCCTCAGGTAATCACTCTCCAACCAGATTAAGAAACGTGCCCTATCATATGCACTAGTTAATGATCTGTTATACCGTCGGTCCTTTGATCATATGTGGCTGCGCTGTTTGAACAAGCGAGAAGCCCAGAAGATTGTTAATGAAGTCCATTCAGGACTGTGCGGTGCACATCAATCGGGTCCAAAAATGAAATTAAAGATTAAAAAGACTTGGATACTATTGGCCTACAATGATTGACGATTGCATGAATACTGAAAGCACTGTCATCAATGTCCAGGTCCATGTGTGGTTTTTACATCAGGCGCCTAATTGTTACACCCTACGATAGCCTCGTGGCCCTTCGAGAGTTGGGGCACGGATATCATTGGGCCGATTGACCCTCCCTCCGCAGAGGTCATCGTTTCATATTAGCAGCAACTGATTACTTTTCAAAATGGGCGGAAGCAATTCCCCTACGAAACGTAACATCACACCATGTCTTAAAATCTTTTCGTGACCATATTGTATATCGATTCGGCGTACCCCGCAGAATCATATCCGATAATGGGTCCGCATTCAAGTCTACAAAAATCAACATTTCGTAAGACGCCATAATATTGATTGGAGATACTCGACGATCTATTACCCTCGGGCAATGGATTGCCGAGGCCTTCAATAAAACTTTGCTGCAAATCATTAAAAAGACCCTTGATAGTAACAAGCGACAATGGGATGAGCGGTTGGTGGAAGCTTTGTGGGCTTATCGTACCACTTATAGAACCCGACCCAATCTACTCCGTTTGACATAGTGTATGGATCTGAGGCCGTTCTACCCTTGGAAGACAGTTCCTTCGCTTAGGATTGCAGTTCATACCAAATTACAAATGAACAAATGCAAACTGCGATTGGAAGAACTCGAAGGCCTTGAAGAGCGACTTCTCCAAGCTCAACAAAGTTTGAGTTATATAAATCCCGTATGGTTCAAGCCCATGATAAGCTAGTGCGACCTAGGACCTTCCAAGCGGGAGACTTGGTGTTGGTCCTTCGGAGGCCTATTTTAGCCCATCGAAAGTGGGAGGCAAATTTGAACCTACTTGGGAAGGACCCTTCGTCATAGAGACTGTCTACGAAGGAGGCTCGTACAGTTAGTAGATTGTAAAGGAATTCGTCCGATGTTACCTGTCAACGGACGTTCCTAAGAAATACTATGCTTGATGTAGCTCTTTTGATCAATCATAAAATTCACTTTCTTGATTCTGATTCTGCTTTGAGTCTTTTAAATTTCATCTTCTATATATTTTCTCTGTTCTTTCCTTAAGGTTGTGTCCTTCATTCCCTTAGGATTAGATTCGCTAGTGGTGGAGTACGCCCTTCGTGGCACCACCCTAGTTTGGCCAGTTTCGGTCCTCTGTGTGGAGCAAGTTCCTCCCACATGACCATTCGCTAGTGTGGAGTACGCCCTTGTGCACACCCTAGTTTGCCAGTTGAGGTCCTCTTGTGGAGCAGTTTCCTCCCCACATGACCATTCGCTAGTGGTGGAGTACGCCCTTCGTGGCACCACCCTAGTTTGCCAGTTCGGTCCCTGTGTGGAGCAAGTTTCCTCCCCACATACATTCGCTAGTGGTGGAGTACGCCCTTCGTGGCACCACCCTAGTTTGCCAGTTGAGGCCTCTGTGTGGAGCAAGTTTCCTCCCCACATACCATTCGCTAGTGGTGGAGTACGCCCTTCGTGGCACCACCCTATTTTGCCAGTTAGGTCCTCTGTGGGAGCAAGTTTCCTCCCCACATGACCATTCGCTAGTGGTGGAGTACCCCTCGTGGCACCACCCTAGTTTGCCAGTTGAGGTCCTCTGTGTGGAGCAAGTTTCCTCCCACATGACCATTCGCTAGTGGTGGAGTACGCCCTTCGTGGCACCACCCTAGTTTGCCAGTTGAGGTCCTCTGTGTGGAGCAAGTTTCCTCCCCACATGACCATTCGCTAGTGGTGGAGTACGCCCTTCGTGGCACCACCCTAGTTTCCAGTTGGGTCCTCTGTGTGGAGCAAGTTTCCTCCCCACATGACCATTCGCTAGTGGTGGAGTACGCCCTTCGTGGCACCCACCATAGTTGCCAGTTTCGGTCCTCTGTGTGGAGCAAGTTCCTCCCCACATGACCATTCGCTAGTGGTGGAGTACGCCCTTCTGTGCACCACCCTAGTTTGCCAGTTTCGGTCCTCTGTGTGGAGCAAGTTTCCTCCCCACATGACCATTCGCTAGTGGTGGAGTACGCCCTTCGTGGCACCACCCTAGTTTGCCAGTTGAGGTCCTCTGTGTGGAGCAAGTTTCCTCCCCACATGACCATTCTGCTAGTGGTGGAGTACGCCCTTCGTGGCACCACCCTAGTTTGCCAGTTGAGTCCTCTGTGTGGAGCAAGTTTCCTCCCCACAGGACCATTCTAGTGGTGGAGTACGCCCTTCGTGTACCATCCTAGTTGCCATTGAGGTCCTCTGTGGGAGCAATTCTCCCCACATGACCATTCGCTAGTGATGAGTACGCCTTCGTGGCACATCCTAGTTTACCAGTTGATTTGCCTATTTGGAGTAGTCTTCTACAGCACCTATAGGCCTAAGGTTGGGTGATGCCCTTCCTTAGACCCAAGGCTAGGAATTCCCTACCTTGTTTTCCCAGTTCCTTTCCAAATAGGTGTAAGCCTTTCACTAGCTTCCTATGACTTAAGATTGGGTGATACCCTCCCTTCTACTTTGAGATTCTACTTCTATTCGGTCAACGCCAATGTGTGCAGCAGAAGTTCCTTCTACCACACACATTGGGGGTCCATTTGTTGACCTCATTTTTGTATGAGGTCACTAAAACCCTTCCAGAATCCAGATCCAATCCTAGATCCTAGGATCCACTCTAGACTTTAAGATCCTTTCCTAGAGCCAGCCCTTAGGGCCTATTCTAGACCTTAGGATCCTTCCTAAAGCCAGACCTTAGGGCCTATTCTAGACTAGGATCCTTCTAGAGCCAAAACCTTAGGGCCTACTCTAGAGCTTAGGATTCTTCCATATCCAAATCCTAAACTCCTCTAGATCCTAGGATCAATCCAGACTTCAATCAATCCATCCCTTTGATCCATTCTAACCTCAAATTAATCCCATACCTTTGATCAACTTTAACATCAATCAATTCCTACTTTTGATCAATTCAAATCTCAAACTTCATTCAATCCAAATTCTAATTAATCTAAGCTTCAACCACATCCAACCTTGATCCAATCTACTTGACAATTCAAACTTCAACTTTGACTTTGAGCCTACCCTTGATCTAACTTTGACCCTATCCATTCATTACAATCACCACATGATTGTTTAATGATTTGAATACTCAATATTAACTTTCAAACTTAAAATCCATTCCAAATCCAGAAATCCAAACCCAAATCCTAAGCCTTAAGGCCCTGTCCTAAAGACCTTTTTCATTGAATTTCAAATACTTTGAAACCCAGTTTAATGACCTCTGATTCAGAGTCTACCACTTGCAAAGTGATAGGACATGTCTCTAGAGGTTACCCCTCAAATTTGAGCCCATTCTGAGGTCTCTAACCTCATAATCTAACAAAATCCATAGGCTGTAAAACCTTCAAATATTTACAGCCTATGCCACTGGACCTTTGGCCTTGAAGATTCTGACCCAGAACCTTCACCAAAGCCTCTAATCAATTCCAGACCATTAATCTGGACATGTGATTAATAAACTGAACATTCTGGACTCATTTCAGCCCCTAGTGGTCATGAGCCAAAATGACCAAAATACCCCGTGGGGCTCAAGTATGATTTCCAACCAAATGAGCTCCAAATTGAATCCAACCACCTCAGCAAGTTTCAATTATTATTTCAATTTATGAACCCATTCCCGGCTCCTAGGTCAACCTAGTTAACCAAGTCAACATGGTTGACCTAAGAGGACCCTTAAGGGTTCAAATAGGGGTTTTGACCCAATTGACCTCTCTAGACTTGGAGCCACCTCCAATGACTTCCAAACATCATCTCAAATTTATCCAGCCCAAGCTCACCCATTGGGTCAACTTAGTTGACCTAGTCAACATGGTTTGCCCAATGAACCCTTAAGAGTTCAAATGAACCATTTTGACTCATTTAACTATTCAACATCTTCGAACCCTTGAAATCATTCCATTCAAACCTTGAATATTTCTAAACCTATTTAGAGTCCACCTAACTTGAGTTGACCAAGTCAACCCTCAATTCTTGGTCAAATCTTGATGGCATTTGCCCCTATTTCTCCTAGCTTTGACTTTTGACTTTGACCCTTAACCAAATCATCCCAAATAACCCTTTACCTCCCCAGTGCCACATCATCAATTTTCTACTTGGTTGACTGGTCAAACCAAGTCAATAGAGCCTTAAACCCTTCTTTTAAATGGTCAAACCTTCCTTTTTAATCTCAAACTCATTTTCCCTAAGCTGGAAGCTCTCCCATTGGCTGCTACTGCTCTCTCTCATGCCACATCAGAGTCATTGACCAGTTGATGTCGAGACAGTCAAAACCCTTTAAAAAAAATCTCTTTTCATGGTCAAGCCATACTAAACCCTTTCCCTCCTATATCACACGCCTAACCTCATCTTTTTAGCTTTATTCCTTTAATTAACCCCTGCTTAAGCGCTCTAACTGCCTGGTTTAGCCATAAGAAGCAATGTCCCCCTCCACTCATCCCAAGTCCACCCATGGGAATGAGGCGTGTCCAGCCTTTGGGACAGCCTTCCAGCTTTCCCAGGACAGGTGGCATCATCTGGAGAGCCAGGAGTCGATCCCAGCCATCCAATCCAGCCCAGGCCGTTTGAATAGGGGAAAAGGTGACTTTTGAGATATTGGATCAAGGCACTCTCTCTCACTAACCCTAGCCTCCCAGATCGAACTCTCAGTTCGTTTTGAATCTCCAGAGCTCCTCTACCTCCCCACTACAACCAAGTGGTTGCACGTCACCGGCGGCGAGTTCTCCGGCGAACCCCACCACCTGACCGTTCCAAGCCTATAGCAGCCGATCCAGACGCGTTCGAGCTTGGATTTTCGCTGGGAATCTTCACTTGGACAATCTACAAGCTCATCAATCCAGAAATTTGAAGATCTAACGGTATAGCTCCCTAAAACCCTAGATCTAGTTCACATTAGTTAGATCAAATAGCCTTATGTTTTTAGGGGTTTTAGTTAAAACAACTATTCCCATGATTTCTGTTCATGTCTTGAATCTACATTTAAAATCAAGTGAAATGATCGATCCGATCGAGAGAACGTAGGCGAATACGTTTTCTAGGGCGTCACTCACGGTCTCCGGCGAGTGTAACGTTTTCTGGACCGTTGATCGTTCGATCAACGGTCCAGATCGAGCCCTTCCGCGGTCTGATCCGACCGCGCATCGATCCGTCGTCGTAGTCAGCCGTCCGGCGAGAGATCAGGGCCGTCCATTCGGAACAGGGGATCGAATCTCCCGCCGTTTGATCCTCTCCTGCTGAGATCAAACGCGGGATCTGATCTCAGCCGTTGGATCAACCCGCGGTTAATCCAACGGCTACTACGAGCCGCTGACGTGGTTAAGTGAAAACCGTGAAGCGGCCCGCAGCCGACGCGTGTCCCCGCGCCGCGCGCGTTTCGATCCCACGAATCCGAGCGTGCCCGCTGCTGACCGCCGCCATTTTGATTAAGGAAAATGAGTTTTAATTAGTTTTAATTACGAAACTGAACAAATCATAGTAAATTACATACAGAACCAAAAAATGAGTATAATATATACAACTTTTCGAAATTCATCTAGTTTATTTTAAAAATAAAACAGTTATTTTGACTATTATTTATTAGTAATTTAAGAATACAGAAAATCCTTTTTATTTTTAATTAAATATATATAAAATATTTTTTTTTTGAAATTTAGTATGAATATTCAGGGATATATGGCTGACTTCCAGAAAAATTTTCAAAGCCATCTTAAGTAAGTTTTGACATTAATTTGAATTGTATGACTATTTAAATATTATTAATATTGAATTAAATATTATAATAATTATTTTATATTTTAAAGAGAAATTGATCTCATATAATTTAGGGTCAGTGGGGTCTCTCAATCCTTAAACCTTTTTTTTTAGTATTTTCAATCTTCCATCTAAAATATAATATTTATATGTATATGTATAATATATTTATGTACATATTTAAAATTTACTTAAAAAAATTATATTTGCATATATTTGATCATCAAGAGTTGAGAGATCTCCTTTGGAATTTTGAATATGGTTGAATATATGAATGGAATATATGGGGAAGATGATTAATGGATGATTATATTCTAATTATTCTTAATCATAATCTAATTATATTAATAGAATAATTATTCTTTGCATGCTTAGGTTGTGCCACACCACTTAGCCTAGGCTCTCCTAGTTTTGAGGACTTGATTGTGTCATTTCATGTGCTATTCATGCTTTGTTTAAGGGTAGACAATACATTGATTTGAGCCCATTAAACTTAGTGTCATTAAGGACAATAATTAAGAATTTCTATAGAAAACCTAGAAAAATTTCCATAATTAGGGTTCACTTTCCCTTGAGTTGAAACTTGAACATTTGAACTTAGTGACACCCCAACCCCTAGGAAAATTCACTGATTTTTGAGATCATTAGGTCCCCTAATTAATCTTCTAAGTCTTAAACCCTAATTAAGCCTTTAAAACTTCTAAAAATGTAATAAATCCTTTTTAACTCCAAAAATTACATATAAACCCTTTAAACTGACCAGAATTCAGTCCTTAATCTGTGATAATTGGAAGCCCTTTGATTGACAGCAGTTTATACCCTAATTAACTTTAAGTGAAAACCAATATTTTAATTAAGATATTAATTAATAATAATATAAAAATCCAAAAATCTCCCAAACACTTGGATCCCTCCTTAGGTTATTTCTGACCTTTGGAGGTGTTTTCAAGAAGTTGGGAACTTGTTTGAAGCAAAATCACAAAAGAGCTTCTAATTAAGAATTCCCAAAACTCATTTAAAGCCCAAACTTCAATCCATAACTAATTCTAGAAAAATCCAAATTGACCAAACTCACTTGCATTCAACTCAATTGATGTCTAGTATTATTAAAAAATATTAAATTCCAGAAATTTGCAATATTTAAAAAGTCAACAAAGCGTCAACTTTAAGTCAAAACTTTCAAACTTCAAACCTTTGTAATAAAATGTAGAAAAATCCGATTTCAACGTACTTACCTTCAACGATCGTAGAAGGTCTAGTATTTTAATAAAAAACAAACATTCCAGAAGTTGGTCGTAATCAAAATTTCAACTTTAACCCCTTGACTAATCATTAAAATATTCAAAAATTCATAAAACTCGTAATCACTTCTAAAATTCAGAAAATATTGGTTTAATGTCCAAAACACTTAACAAATCCTTTAAAACGCAACAACCACCCTAAAGTTAAGTTTATGGCTGGACTACTCCGGGCTGCGGGCTAAGTGTCCTAAGAGGCTGGTTCCTCGAGCCTGTGGCACAACCCAGAATGGATTCTAAAGGGTGTCAAACCTAAAATGGATTAATTTTTTTTAATATTAACATTTTAAAAATCTCTAATCAATTACATTAATTTGGTATATCGCTGGACTACTCCGGGCTGCGGGGCTAAGGTCCTAAGGAGGCTGGTTCCTCGAGCCTGGTGGCACACGCCACGAATCAATTAATGGCGAACTTAAATTAATCATTTTAAAAATCAGTATTAACTTATTTTTGTATTATCCACTTTTTTTTAATTCCAACCAATTTAAAAAATTAATCAACCCCGATTGCTACTGGGTAACCCAGGCCTACGAGGCTATTAGCTTAGCCCCAAGGAAGGTGAAATAAACTTCACGGCCTCGGTGTGAAACAAAGGTAGTAATCAATTAACTTTAAAACACGTTTAATTAAAATCTTAATTCATTAAACTTAAATTTTAATTTAAATTCCCTTTAAGCCTTAACAAATCCAGACTTTAGACAACTTCAATTAATAACCCACTTTAGGATCCACCCCAGCCACACGATCTTTCTACACCACTTTAGATGAGTGCTAGGACAACCAACTCTGGATCTAGGTTAGGGGCCGGTGTTTTACTTTACTGCTGTGTGCCGGATTTTTCGTAGTTTTCACTGCAGTTTGTGGATGAAATTGCTTTGCTGGTTCTGTTTACTTTTTTTTTGTACTCTGTGGATGGATTGATTGTTTGGCGACAGATTACCCTTAGTTAGGTACGATCTGGATGTTGACATAGTTTTCTGCAGGTGGCCACGCTCATGCAGGGCAATATAAAAAGGGGGCAAATCAAAAATGCATAAATATTATAAACTCTTGCACAGGTGCTTCAGCTGCTAAAGCCCCCAAATCATAAAAAGAGCGTGGCCAGTGTGTTACTTTCTTTTCTGCTCATATATAACTGCTTGGGAATAACTGTTATTTTATTAATTGCTTAGGATAACCTTGCAGGTGAGTCTAGATTTTTATTTTGATATCAATGTATTTTGTGTAAGTGTCAAGTGTTGTGAAGTTCACTTTGAGTTGGGATACATAGCCCAAGCTTGGATCCAAAGAGGAAAGGAAACCCCTTTGGGGAACACTCCTTTTCCATTTGGAAATCCAATTGGATCATACCTTTTCCTTACCCAAAAGGAAAGAGTGGCCTTCCTCTAAAGGGAAGTGCCCTCTTATCCATTTGGGTAATCTACTACGAAGATTCCAGAACTTGAAGAAAAGGAGTCCAAAGAAGAATGAAATTGAAGATTTGAATATTGGAAGATGAGAGTATCCCACTCAAAATAACTTGCGTCGTTCTAGGTTTAGAATCCGGGTTGTTGTCAGTGGTGCCCGGCCACTTTACTTTCTGCAATATTCTGGTTTGTAATAAGCAAGGCAACTTTGCCTATGGACATTTATTAATTATTTATATTTGATGTGATATTCGATTGCCTCTAGGATTACTTGTTTTTACTAGTTTTTTGGCGATTGCATGCCGCTCTTTGTTTTCGCCTGGACACGTAGCTCGTGAGGGTGTGAAACTTTTTCTACTCATAATTTTAAAAGTCAAAATTTTAGTGAGTCTAAACACCATAGAAAGATAACGAATCTAGGGAATTAGCCGGGGATCGACCCCCGGGGTCGCATGCATATTTTTGCATCACTCTTTCCTTGCTTTAGACCCTTCCCCGCCTGCGGGTAGAGTCCGGATAGTCTGACCTATGGGACGAGGTGCCGGACCTGGGGAAGTCCAGTCTTCTAAAAAAACTATTTTATAAGCCTGTTTTTAAAATTTCAAGCATACTTGATTGAAAGTTGTTAACCAGCATGCATTGCATTAGATACAAATTGAGAGTGTCAAAAATTTTAATTGCATCAGTTAGCATTTTAGAACCCAACATAAGTTAAAGGGGCCATTAGAAAATCTCTAGATGTCGGCCCCGACTCTCCAAAACTTTAATTACAACGTCCCTACCATTCTTTCATAAAAGACCGGACTCATCTCTTTTAAATCGACATGGTTAGCTGGCTCCCCAATCCAGGCCGGTAAGTCCAGACCTTGCACTGCTTTTAGTTAGGATCGACACGTGGTCCAATGTCCAAAATAGATTTAGGATCCGGGGCAGATCTTTGATTAATGACCCCAAATTTCGAGATATCCCAAATTTCTAATAAATATATTAACCTAATTAAAGCTTCATTTCAATCCTAAAACATAAAGCCCAACACTAGATTAATTTGGGAACACTTCCGATGGTTCGGGAATCTCAAAGTGTCCCCTACCTCTCATCCTTTGACTCCGTTAATAACTGCTCAATCTTGATCCATCCATTTTGATTTCCAATAATTCTATTCACACTTTGAATCACTCCTAGAAATTCTAACAAAATTTTGCCATTATTTTAACGAGAGTTTTCGTAGGAGACTTTTGCTCCCTACGATGTAATTAACTACGAGGGCTTGCGCTCGTAGGAGATTTGCACCCACCACTGATTTTAAAATTGATTTTAAAATTTCACTAGATTTCTTTGGAAAAGTTAAAGAATGATCGTCGTCGTTGCATTGAAAATTATCGTGAATGGTGTCATTTCCCTTGGGGAGATACATCCTTCTTCGATAAGGCTTGGATGTGAATGCGACGATATACTTCTTGGATATTGTAATTGGGTACTTAGTTGAACTTTATTTGTTCCCTCGGGGCCTTATGAAGTTCTCTTTAGAACCCGATCATAATATCAAGATGTGTTTACATAATTCTAAGCCTGAACACCGTTATGAAAGTTTATCTTCGTCCCCCGGGTGATATATTCTTTCTAACGATTGATTCGACCTTAGAATTAGAACTCTCCTTAATCTTAAAATCCCCAAAGAAAACTAATATTTTTCAAAACCTGTTTTTCAAAATTCCCACCAACAAAAATGGCACGCCCGTGGGACAAATCTCTCTCTCCATCTTAATAATGGCAAAATTTTGTTTCATCGTAGTTTTAACTATCATTTCTTCTGTTGGTCCCTTACTCATTTCCTCTTGGGTAGTGTGGCCAACATCTAAAAATAAAACAAAATATTAAAAGAGGTTTTACCTCAAATTTGATTTCATTTAAATTTCTGTTCTGATTTTGACCTTCTGCCCCAGCATAAGCTGTGAGGCGACAGTGTCAAATCAGATCTTGGATATTTTTTTTAATTTATGGATTTATGGTCAATAAATTTTTCGGTCGACATATAAATCCTTAAAATTAAAAAGCATTCAAATTTTTGATTTCATTCCAAACTTGTTAGTTTTAACCCCCTCATTCCCCTTTAACTTCTAAGTGTGGGGAGGTTGAAATATTCTTTTTACTTGGGCTTCTCACAATTCCATAAGCCTTCGGCAAGGGGAAACTCTGTCGTTGTGTTTTCGAACTTGTAAGAAAACCCATTTCAAATCTCAAAATTTCCTCAAAAATCTTCTTAAACCCAAGTCGACATATGTTACCCCATACGATTTCCTCGTGGCCAATATATGTCATACTTTCAAAAATAATAATAATAAAATACTTTTTACCACTCTTTTCAAAAAGATTAATTTTAATCATCCTTTAACTTTCAGAAAATTTCAAATGGCTGGCCAACTGATTTTCTCCTTTGACCGAGAGTTGTATTCAACTGTTAATGACCAAGGGAGCACTGTTATTTTTGGAATGGGATTTAGTACTCTTGAGCTCTCTATGGATGGACACCAGATTGTGAGCCTAGATGCCAGTAAGGAAACTCCCCCAGTAGTTGAGTTAATTTGTGGATCTGACCCACCTTGCCAGTAGTCAGTGAGAGATCAGAAACAACCTGAACCAGTTGTTGAGCCTTCCACTGAAATTAAGTCTGTTTTTTAAGAAGGGTCTAGTTCTGGACTTAGATTCACCACGAGAATCAGAAGAAGAATTACTTGAGGAGACTTAGAAAGAAAATCTCTAAGGCTAAGAGAGTTCTACCCTTAAGACCTTGGCTCAAGTAGAAACCTGAGGCTGTTGAGGAGCTACTATTCCTGCTTCCTCTCCCTCCTGAAGGGGATGTCGCTTTTACCCCCTGGCTTCAGTCTCAAGGGAGGAGAGGATAGCTAGGATAGCTCGTTCCCCACCATGCCCGGTCGACTACTCGACCAAGAAGACTCAGAAAGAAAAACATCTCCAAAAAACAAGAACTTTGAGAAATATATTCATACCTGCGCCGCACAGACTGGGCAGACTAAAGAGGAATATGTGAAACAGTTAAAGGAGTGATCTCACATCGCTTCCAGAAAGAAGTGCTGAAGGAAGAAGTATCTGAAGCAAAAGAATTTAACCCTCAATTCGTTAGGAAGATAAGAAGTATGCTAGACAGCCCGCTACTTCGGTACTGGTTGATGGATATCACTGGGTGCCACGCCCTCTGTCCTCTCAAACAGAGGGTATTGTGTTGACTGGGTCCGAGAGAGAGGCCGCCACTCTACTGGTAGACCCCGGTACCCCCACATAAACCTGTAAGATTGGCCTCTGTGATTGTCAAACCAAAGGGGGTTGAAGCCCAAAGTCTGTGGACCTTAAAGGAAAAAGACCTAAATCTCCTGAAAGGAGATATGTGCCAAAAAGAACTAAATTGGAGAATCTACCACCACCTCCTAGAACTTCTAAGTTCATTCTGCAGCTCCAACGAGTTCCAGTCGACCCTACTCCGAGTGCAGTTGAATTGATGGATGTTCAGGCTAGTACTCCAGTTGTTACAGTTGACAGCCCTACCACAGCCAGTCTGACCCCGGATCCAATAGTTACCATTCCTGTTACCCCAGTTGATGATCCCCAAAGTCCGAGTGTCATTCTAGGCCCCTTAGTCAGGTGTCTGAGGACCTTACCTTACCAGATGTGGGAACTATCACCTTACAAGCTCCTACTTCTCCTGAGGAATATGTCCCCCTCCCTGTAGAGGATGCCACTCTTCTGACTACCAGCTCTGGGATAGTCGAAGAGGAGAGAATGGACCAGGATTTAGAAATGGAAGATGACCGGATACAAAGTCTCAACCAGATCCTAATCCAAAGCTTACAGAAATCATCGCCCTTATGGATTCTGAAGAGTTGTTTGATATGGCTGAGTATAAAGGATACTTACCCCTTGACCCTAAATCAATTGGGGATAGACCGGTCGAGGAGGTAGTCCAAGAAATAAGAAACATCTTGTTGAACAAAGAAGGAACGGCTTCTTTCGACCCTGATATGGATGATCTCCTCGGAGATGAAGATGATTATGTTGGGGGCATTCATGTGGTTGAAATAGAGGGTCTAATAAAGAAGCTGAGCCCAGCAAACGCCGATTTGTCAAGGATGATGATCCGCATGCTGTTGAGTCAGAGTCAGATGAGTCTGTGAAAGATAGAGATGAAGAAACATAAAAAAACTTGGAGACTCAGCTCGCTAGCATGATGTCACAAGGTTAGAGAAATGCAAGAGAAGTTGGACAAATCACAGCAAGAGTCTTTTAAGATCCACCAGTCAGCTCGAGAGCTCACAGAAAGGGCCAAAAGGGCAGAACTTAATTCCAGACCTCTCGAGTCACCACCTGTGACTCTCCCTTGTCCAGTAGAGACACCTCCAGTTCACCCTGCAGTCTCCTCCATCCCTTCAATCCCACCTCAGAAGGATATCAAGCAATTAATTGAGGACCAGGTAAGGGAGGCCTTAGCCCATGCTCAAGGAACTGTGTCTATTTCAAAGGGTAGACCCTACCCCGAGGAATATGACTTAGTTCCTTACCCAAAGGGCTTTGTGCCACCAACTTTTAAAGTTTTCACTGGAATCGAAAACCCGAGACAGCATCTGGCCCACTTCCGAGCAAGCTGTTGCAACGCAGAGGAGGTCAGATGCTCTACTATTTCGCCAATTTGTAAGTAGTCTATCCGGCATTGCTTTTGAATGGTACGCCGATCTGCCCAACGGTTCAGTAAGAACCTTTAGCGACCTAGAAAACCTCTTTCTTAAGAGATTTTCTGGAGCGCAACAACGCACCACCGTGGGCGATCTCGTGGTTGAAAAGCAAAAGCCGGGAGAGTCTCTAGTTGAGTACATCTTGAGGTGGCGAAACCTCTCGATGAAGTGTGAACCCCAGTTGCAAGAACAACATGCTGTGGAGATTCTGTTGAAGAATATCCACGGTCCTGTTGCTTTTCTCCTGAAGGGTTTCACTATTAAAACTTTTGAGAAACTTCTTAATAAGGCTAGCAATTTGCAGGAAGAGGCTCCTAGGATGCCATTCTTACGAGAGCAGTCTGAAGAAAGGAAGGGTCCAAAACTGGTGAAGACATTTGAAAAGAAAGCTGTGGTCTCAGCGGTAGATAAAGGAAAGAGGCCAGTGGTTAGTCAGCCTAGCCCTCCACCTCCACCACAACCTCCTCAGAAGCAGCCCTTTCAGATAGTTCTCAGTATACTAGAGATCCGCCCCCGTTTCTTTCAGAGATAGATTGGCAAAGCCTTATCCGTTTAAAAGGGAGTCAGTTAAGAAGATCTTCAGAAGTCTGTTAAAGAAACCAGATTTTCAGTTGCCAGAGGCTAGGAGGCCTGAGGATGAGAGCAAGAAAGATGATCCCAAGTATTGCCCGTACCACAGGATGCTTAGTCACCCTCTTGAGGACTGCGTTGTGTTTAAAGACTGGCTTGAGAGGAACTACACCCAAGGTAACATTATAATACCTAAAGAATACTTGGTTGATCCAGAAAAGGCTTCAATTAAGACCATTTCAGGTAATCCTCTTAACTCTTCTTGTTTTGTTGAAGATGGTTGGGACATTGCTCTGTCCGGGCACTTAAAAAGTCGATTAACAAGTCTTTTCATCTTTCTCAACAGCTGACTACGATAGCCCAGGCCCCGGTGTGGAAGGTTGACCTGGATGCTTCGCAGAAGGATGTTGAGCCACTTTCCTCTCCAGTAGTCTTAGGAACTACTGAGAAAAATGTAAAAGAAGAAAAATTTGATTTTGTAGAGAGGAAGTGTGTAGATGAGAGATGTATTAGAATGGCGGATGGTGGTGTTAAAACCCTTTCCCCTCTTTTGTTATCTGACTTTTACTTTGCCCCATCAAAGGCGAAGGGTCAAAAGATGAATAAAAAACATCCTTCTACTTCTGTCTTGATGATTAACCATGAATCTCAAATGCAAATTGATGACTCTCCTGTTTCAAATCGAACTTCTAATGAACCAAATATTGAGGTCAGTCAAACCAACCTCCCCGAATCGACTATTCAAGAAGAGGTCGAATGTGAAGCTTTATCAGAAAGTGATTTCCCTCAAATCAATTTTCAAGGAAATCCTATCTTGATAGAACTTTCAGATTCTGACTCGCTTTCAGAAAATGATGATCCAACACCTATGGTGTGTGTAGACACTGCCCTAGTTTGCCCGCCCGAAGATGTCGAGCAGGTGCAACTCCGTGGCGGTAAAGTCTTACCCCTAGGTTGCCCCCTCAGGATAAAGGCAAACAACCTTCATTCGAAAATCTAAGTCCGGATTCCCCTCAACAATCAGAATTTCCTGTAATTCCTCCGGGTTTCGAGTCTGTCGTTCCTAAGGTTGATTATAATGTTCTAGCCCACCTTAGGAAGTTGCCAGCAAAATTAAGTATTTATGACGCCCTCCTTCTTTCCAAAGAAATGAGGGAGTCTCTAATTAAAGCACTTCTCGATCCCGAGATTTGCTTAACACAGTTGGCTGCAACTTCAGAAGGTGAGGCTCTCTACTTCAAAGAGGTCCCTGGGGTTACCTTTTCAGACGAAGATTTACTCTTGAGAACTGCTGACCACAATCGTCCCCTCTACATTACTGTAAATGTGGGAAATTTCAAGTTATCAAGAGTCCTTGTTGATCCGGGTGCATCGGTCAACGTGATGAACATAAAGACCCTTGCTTATCTCAGAGTTGATACTAGCAAGCTTTCAACCGACAGGTTGGTGCTTCGTGGGTTCAACGAGAAGGGCGAGAGAGCTTTAGGTTCGATCACTCTACTCCTGGAAATAGGAGGTTTAAAAACTGAAGCTAAATTTCATATAATTGATTCGACTACGTCCTTTAACGCACTTCTAGGTAGACCTTGGATTCACGAATATAGAATGGTTCCGTCTACCCTGCACCAATGCATTAAGTATCAACGAGATGGCATTGAACATGTGATTAAGGGTGATTTGCAACCATTCTCGATTCAAGAAATTGGGATCTACGAAGATGCTGCATATTTCGTACCAAAAGGGTCCTCGTCCCGTTCTAAATTAGAGATCAAATTTGAGGAGAAAATGGTTGGACAAAAATTCAACCAAAAGAAAGAAAAAGATAAGAATATCAATCAAGAAATGATTCAATCGAGTAGTGAAGACGACTCTGATATTGTTGTCCTTAGACCTCCAAACACATTACCTCAAAGAGGTGGGAGGATGGCTTTGAGGGCGCGAGGTCGAGGCCGTGCTTCATTAGACAGGAGAGCAGCACCCGTATACATTGATTTGGAATCAGATTCCGATAGTGAGCTAGAAAGTCAAGGTGCTGCCCTCTCTCTCGATTGTCAAAACATAAATACTCCTCCAAAATTTGATCTCACCTTAGACCAGGACAGTGACCCTGAGATAGATATTTCAAAAGTTAAAAGTGACGAGCCCGAATTAACAATGTATGAAAAGCTCACTAGAAGGATAGAGGCCCTTTCTCTGACCCCACTGTCGGCAGGCAGGGTTGTAGGGTTGAAAGTCAAAGTGGCCCCCAACTTGGATGGTGAAGTTAAGAAAGTCCAGAAATTCTTTCCTGGCTCCTCCTCCGCAAGGGACGAAGGTGATGTAACCCTTGAGGAGGCAGATTTTAATGAATTAATGGAATTACCTTTCGGCTACTTCCCTGTTTGTGTAAAAAATACTTTTTCTAAAGGTTCTGTACCATACCGATGGACTAAGGGTCAAGCTAGATACCACGAGAATATTTGGCGGACAAAAATAAGTAAAAATCCAATGAGTGGTATTGGCTTTGGAACAGTTAGTTCATTCGATGATGATGAGTATTGCCTAATGATAACTTACCATCTCGATTCTCTAAATGTCCCTACAGATCCTCCTTGTCCTTTGGATGAACTCTGTTTGGAGACTTTAGACGATCCCGATGATCTTCAAGTTCGGGATGCACCCCCTGAATTTGAAGAGGAAATTAAGTCGACAGTCGATGAGTTAAGAGAAATTAACCTGGGAAACGATGATGACCCCCGTCCGATTTTCATAAGTACTTTGTTGAGCGAGAGTGAAACTCAAGACTTAATCCAGTTGTTATTCGAGTTCAGAGATTGCTTTGCCTGGACATATGATGAAATGCCAGGTTTGCCTGCTGAGGTAGCAGTCCACAAACTTGGGGTTCGGCATGATGCCATCCCTGTTAAACAAGCTCCTCGACGCATGCGCTTAGAGATTGAGCAACAAGTCGTTTCTGAAGTTAAGAAATTGGCAGAAGCCGGATTCATTCGAGAGGAACAATACCCCTCTTGGGTGGCCAGCGTCGTGCCAGTTCGAAAGAAAAATGGTCAGATTCGAATTTGTGTCGACTATAGGGATCTGAATAAGGCATGCCCTAAGGATGAGTTCCCCCTACCAATACCAGAACTCATGGTGGACATTGCCTCCTCACATGCTATTTTCTCATTCATGGATGGCTCGTCGGGTTATAACCAAATCAAGATGGCCCCTGAAGATGAGAGAAATACGGCGTTCAGAACCCCTATTGGAATCTTTTGTTATAAGGTAATGCCATTCGGCCTAAAGAATGCCGGAGCAACCTACCAACGGGCCATGACCCGTATCTTCGACGACTTAATTCATAATCAAGTTGAATGTTATATTGATGATTTAGTTGTCAAGAGCAAGGTTAAAGAGGCTCACCTGTATGACTTAAGAGTTGTTTTCGAACGGTTGCGTCGCTACGATTTGAAAATGAACCCCTTGAAGTGCGCCTTCGGCGTCGCTTCGGGAAAATTCTTAGGATTCGTAGTAAGGCACCGCGGAATTGAGATAGATCCTGCTAAAATTGAAGCCATCTTAGATATGCCATCCCCTAAGAGCCTTACTCAGTTAAGGTCTCTACAAGGTAGATTGGCATATATAAGGAGGTTTATTTCTAATCTTTCCGGGAGATGTCAACCCTTCTCTGTCCTTGCGAAAAAGGATACTAAATTCGTATGGGGCGAGAAGTGTCAGAATGCTTTTGACGATATCAAACAATACCTTTCTAACCCGCCAGTCTTGGCAGCTCCGATTCCGGGAAAGCCATTAATCCTCTACACCGCAGCTCTAGATGAGTCTTTAGGTGCCCTGTTAGCTCAAGTTAACGACGAAGGAAAAGAGAATGCTCTCTACTACCTTAGTCGAAGACTCCTTCCTACTGAAATTCGATACCCTTCAATTGAAAAGCATTGTCTTGCTTTAGTCTTCGCAGCCCAAAAACTGAGGCATTATATGCTTTCACACTCAGTGAGTTTAATTTCAAGAGTCAATCCTTTGCAATATCTTATGACCCGACCTACGTTGTCAGGACGTTTAGCTCGTTGGTCTATGATATTACTCCAATTTGAGATTACTTTCACTCCTTTACGTGCTGTGAAAGGACAGGCTGTTGCCGATTTTCTGGCGGCACACCCGCTGCCGGCGGATTCTCCTCTGAACGATGATTTACCCGACGAACAAATCATGAGTTTGGGGGAATCTGGAGAGGCCATCTGGGAATTATATTTTGATGGAGCAGCATCCTCTCGTAGGATTGCGACCCAACAATCTGTGATTCCTGGAAAGGCTGGAGTCGGTTTAATTTTTATTACACCAGAAAAAGGAATGATGCATTTTTCCTACCACTTGTCGGAGCCTTGCACAAACAACGAAGCTGAATACGAAGCTCTGATAACTGGTTTGGAACTTGCGATTCTAATGGAGGTTAAAGAGATTAAAATCTTTGGAGATTCCCAACTGGTTATTAACCAAGTCGCCGGAACTTATAAAGTCTTGAATCCGAATCTCCTAAGATATCACCAGTATACACTTCACTTGTTGGAACAAATCCCCATTGCTACTTTGTATAGGGTTCCCCGTGGAAGCAATTCTGCGGCAGATGCCTTAGCAAAACTTGCAAAGGAATTTGCGTGTCCCGAGGAGGATTCCATCCCTATAGAGATACAGGGTCGTAAGACCCTCTCCCTTATAGATTTGGAACACATTAGTAAGACTCCCCTTCAGATCCTTTCTGCCTCTTCGACGATTGACGAAGAAGGCGATTGGAGACGACCCTTAGTCGATTACCTTAAAGAAGGGAAGCTTCCTCAGGATAAATCACTCTCCAACCAGATTAAGAAACGTGCCCTATCATATGCACTAGTTAATGATCTGTTATACCGTCGGTCCTTTGATCATATGTGGCTGCGCTGTTTGAACAAGCGAGAAGCCCAGAAGATTGTTAATGAAGTCCATTCAGGACTGTGCGGTGCACATCAATCGGGTCCAAAAATGAAATTAAAGATTAAAAGACTTGGATACTATTGGCCTACAATGATTGACGATTGCATGAATACTGTAAAGCACTGTCATCAATGTCAGGTCCATGGTGTGGTTTTACATCAGCCGCCTAATGTGTTACACCCTACGATAGCCTCGTGGCCCTTCGAGAGTTGGGGCACGGATATCATTGGGCCGATTGACCCTCCCTCCGCGAGAGGTCATCGTTTCATATTAGCAGCAACTGATTACTTTTCAAAATGGGCGGAAGCAATTCCCCTACGAAACGTAACATCACACCATGTCTTAAAATTCTTTCGTGACCATATTGTATATCGATTCGGCGTACCCCGCAGAATCATATCCGATAATGGGTCCGCATTCAAGTCTACAAAAATCAACAATTTCGTAAGACGCCATAATATTGATTGGAGATACTCGACGATCTATTACCCTCGGGCAAATGGATTGGCCGAGGCCTTCAATAAAACTTTGCTGCAAATCATTAAAAAGACCCTTGATAGTAACAAGCGACAATGGGATGAGCGGTTGGTGGAAGCTTTGTGGGCTTATCGTACCACTTATAGAACTCCGACCCAATCTACTCCGTTTGCACTAGTGTATGGATCTGAGGCCGTTCTACCCTTGGAAGTACAGATTCCTTCGCTTAGGATTGCAGTTCATAACCAAATTACAAATGAACAAAATGCAAAACTGCGATTGGAAGAACTCGAAGGCCTTGAAGAGCGACGTCTCCAAGCTCAACAAAGTTTGGAGTTATATAAATCCCGTATGGTTCAAGCCCATGATAAGCTAGTGCGACCTAGGACCTTCCAAGCGGGAGACTTGGTGTTGGTCCTTCGGAGGCCTATTTTAGCCCATCGAAAGTTGGGAGGCAAATTTGAACCTACTTGGGAAGGACCCTTCGTCATAGAGACTGTCTACGAAGGAGGCTCGTATCAGTTAGTAGATTGTAAAGGAATTCGTCCGATGTTACCTGTCAACGGACGTTTCCTTAAGAAATACTATGCTTGATGTAGCTCTTTTGATCAATCAATAAAATTCACTTTCTTGATTCATGATTCTGCTTTGAGTCTTTTAAATTTCATCTTCTATTAATTTTCTCTGTTCTTTTCCTTAAGGTTGTGTCCTTCATTCCCTTAGGATTAGATTCGCTAGTGGTGGAGTACGCCCTTCGTGGCACCACCCTAGTTTGCCAGTTTCGGTCCTCTGTGTGGAGCAAGTTTCCTCCCCACATGACCATTCGCTAGTGGTGGAGTACGCCCTTCGTGGCACCACCCTAGTTTGCCAGTTGAGGTCCTCTGTGTGGAGCAAGTTTCCTCCCCACATGACCATTCGCTAGTGGTGGAGTACGCCCTTTGTGGCACCACCCTAGTTTGCCAGTTGAGGTCCTCTGTGTGGAGCAAGTTTCCTCCCCACATGACCATTCGCTAGTGGTGGAGTACGCCCTTCGTGGCACCACCCTAGTTTGCCAGTTTAGGTCCTCTGTGTGGAGCAAGTTTCCTCCCCACATGACCATTCGCTAGTGGTGGAGTACGCCCTTCGTGGCACCACCCTAGTTTGCCAGTTTCGGTCCTCTGTGTGGAGCAAGTTTCCTCCCCACATGACCATTCGCTAGTGGTGGAGTACGCCCTTCGTGGCACCACCCTAGTTTGCCAGTTGAGGTCCTCTGTGTGGAGCAAGTTTCCTCCCCACATGACCATTCGCTAGTGGTGGAGTACGCCCTTCGTGGCACCACCCTAGTTTGCCAGTTTCGGTCCTCTGTGTGGAGCAAGTTTCCTCCCCACATGACCATTCGCTAGTGGTGGAGTACGCCCTTCGTGGCACCACCCTAGTTTGCCAGTTTCGGTCCTCTGTGTGGAGCAAGTTTCCTCCCCACATGACCATTCGCTAGTGGTGGAGTACGCCCTTCGTGGCACCACCCTAGTTTGCCAGTTTCGGTCCTCTGTGTGGAGCAAGTTTCCTCCCCACATGACCATTCGCTAGTGGTGGAGTACGCCCTTCGTGGCACCACCCTAGTTTGCCAGTTTCGGTCCTCTGTGTGGAGCAAGTTTCCTCCCCACATGACCATTCGCTAGTGGTGGAGTACGCCCTTTGTGGCACCACCCTAGTTTGCCAGTTGAGGTCCTCTGTGTGGAGCAAGTTTCCTCCCCACATGACCATTTGCTAGTGGTGGAGTACGCCCTTCGTGGTACCATCCTAGTTTGCCAGTTGAGGTCCTCTGTGTGGAGCAAGTTTCCTCCCCACATGACCATTCGCTAGTGATGGAGTACGCCCTTCGTGGCACCATCCTAGTTTACCAGTTGATTTGCCTATTTGGAGTAAGTCTTCTATCAGCATCCTATAGGCCTAAGGTTGGGTGATGCCCTTCCTTAGACCCAAGGCTAGGTATTCCCTACCTTGGTTTTCCCAGTTCTCTTTTCCAAATAGGTGTAAGCCTTTCACTAGCTTCCTATGGACTTAAGATTGGGTGATACCCTCCCTTCTACCTTTGAGATTCTACTTCTATTCGGTCAACGCCAATGTGTGCAGCAGAAGTTCCTTCTACCACACACATTGGGGGTCCATTTGTTGACCTCATTTTTGTATGAGGTCACTAAAACCCTTCCAGAATCCAGATCCAATCCTAGATCCTAGGATCCACTCTAGACTTTAAGATCCTTTCCTAGAGCCAGCCCTTAGGGCCTATTCTAGACCTTAGGATCCTTCCTAAAGCCAGACCTTAGGGCCTATTCTAGACCTTAGGATCCTTCTAGAGCCAAAACCTTAGGGCCTACTCTAGAGCTTAGGATTCTTCCATATCCAAATCCTAGAACTCCTCTAGATCCTAGGATCAATCCAGACTTCAAATCAATCCCATCCCTTTGATCCATTCTAACCTCAAATTAATCCCATACCTTTGATCAACTTTAACATCAAATCAATTCCTACTTTTGATCAATTCAAATCTCAAACTTCATTCAATCCAAATTCTAATTAATCTAAGCTTCAACCACATCCAAACCTTGATCCAATCTACTTGACAATTCAAACTTCAACTTTGACTTTGAGCCTACCCTTGATCTAACTTTGACCCTATCCATTCATTAACAATCACCACATGATTGTTAATGATTTGAATACTTCAATATTAATCTTTCAAACTTAAAATCCATTCCAAATCCAGAAATCCAAACCCAAATCCTAAGCCTTAAGGCCCTGTCCTAAAGACCTTTTTCATTGAATTTTCAAATACTTTGAAACCCAGTTTAATGACCTCTGATTCAGAGTCTACCACTTGCAAAGTGATAGGACATGTCTCTAGAGGTTACCCCTCAAATTTGAGCCCATTCTGAGGTCTCTAACCTCATAATCTAAATCAAAATCCATAGGCTGTAAAACCTTCAAATATTTACAGCCTATGCCACTGGACCTTTGGCCTTGAAGATTCTGACCCTAGAACCTTCACCAAAGCCTCTAATCAATTCCAGACCATTAATCTGGACATGTTGATTAATAAACTGAAACTTTCTGGACTCATTTCAGCCCCTAGTGGTCATGAGCCCAAAATGACCAAAATACCCCCGTGGGGCTCAAGTATTGATTTCCAACCAAATGAGCTCCAAATTGAATCCAACCACCTCCAGCAAGTTTCAATTATTATTTCAAATTTATTGAACCCATTCCCGGCTCCTAGGTCAACCTAGTTAACCAAGTCAACATGGTTGACCTAAGAGGACCCTTAAGGGTTCAAATAGGGGTTTTGACCCAATTGACCTCTCTAGACTTGGAGACCACCTCCAATGACTTCCAAACATCATCTCAAATTTATCCAGCCCAAGCTCACCCATTGGGTCAACTTAGTTGACCTAGTCAACATGGTTTGACCCAATGAACCCTTAAGAGTTCAAATGAACCATTTTGACTCATTTAACTATATCAACATCTTCGAACCCTTGAAATCATTCCATTCAATACCTTGAATATTTCTAAACCTATTTAGAGTCCAACCTAACTTGAGTTGACCAAGTCAACCCTCAATTCTTGGTCAAATCTTGATGGCATTTGCCCCTATTTCTCCTAGCTTTGACTTTTGACTTTTGACCCTTAACCAAATCATCCCAAATAACCCTTTACCTCCCCAAGTGCCACATCATCAATTTTTACTTGGTTGACTGGTCAAACCAAGTCAATAGAGCCTTAAACCCTTCTTTTAAATGGTCAAACCTTCCTTTTTAATCTCAAACTCATTTTCCCTAAGCTTGGAAGCTCTCCCATTGGCTGCTACTGCTCTCTCCATGCCACATCAGCAGTCATTGACCAGTTGACTGGTCGAGACAGTCAAAACCCTTTAAAAAAAATCTCTTTTCATGGTCAAAGCCATACTAAACCCCTTTCCCTTCCTATATCACACGCCTAACCTCATCTTTTTAGCTTTATTCCTTTAATTAACCCCTGCTTAAGCTGCTCTAACTGCCTGGTTTAGCCATAAGAAGCAATGTCCCCCTCCACTCATCCCAAGTCCACCCAATGGGAATGAGGCGTGTCCAGCCTTTGGGACAGCCTTCCAGCTTTCCCAGGGACAGGTGGCATCATCTGGAGAGCCTAGGAGTCGATCCCAGCCATCCAATCCAGCCCAGGCCGTTTGAATAGGGGAAAAGGTGACTTTTGAGAGTATTGGATCAAGGCACTCTCTCTCACTAACCCTAGCCTCCCAGATCGAACTCTCAGTTCGTTTTGAATCTCCAGAGCTTCCTCTACCTCCCCACTACAAAATCCAAGTGGTTGCACGTCACCGGCGGCGAGTTCTCCGGCGAACCCACCACCTAGACCGTTCCAAGCCTATAGCAGCCGATCCAGACGCGTTCGAGCTTGGATTTTCGCTGGGAATCTTCACTTGGACAATCTACAAGCTCATCAATCCAGAAATTTTGAAGATCTAACGGTATAGCTCCCTAAAACCCTAGATCTAGTTCACATTAGTTAGATCTAAATAGCCTTATGTTTTTAGGGTTTTAGTTAAAACTAACTATTCCCCATGATTTCTGTTCATGTCTTGAATCTACATTTAAAATTTCAAGTGAAATGATCGATCCGATCGAGAGAACGTAGCGGAATACGTTTTCTAGGGCGTCACTCACGGTCTCCGGCGAGTGTACGTTTTCTGGACCGTTGATCGTTCGATCAACGGTCCAGATCGAGCCCTTCCGCGGTCTGATCCGACCGCGCATTCGATCCGTCGTTCGATCAGCCGTCCGGCGAGATCAGGGCCGTCCATTCGGAACAGCGGGATCGAATCTCCGCCGTTTGATCCTCTCCTGCTGAGATCAAACCGCGGGATCTGATCTCAGCCGTTGGATCGAACCCGCGGTTAATCCAACGGCTACTACGAGCCGCTGACGTGGTTAAGTGAAAACCGCGTGAAGCGGCCCGCAGCCGACGCGTGTCCCCGCCGCCGCGCGGTTTCGATCCCACGAATCCGAGCGTGCCGCGTGTCTGACCGCCGCCATTTGATTAAGGAAAATGAGTTTTAATTAGTTTTAATTACTGAAACTTGAACAAATCATAGTAAATTACATACAGAACCAAAAAATGAGTATAATATATCAAACTTTTCAGAATTTCATCTAGTTTATTTTAAAAATAAAATCAGTTTATTTTGACTATTATTTTATTAGTAATTTAAGAAATACAGAAAATCCTTTTTTATTTTTAATTAAATATATATAAAATATTTTTTTTTGAAATTTAGTATGAATATTCAGGGATATATGGCTGACTTCCAGAAAAATTTTCAAAGCCATCTAAGTAAGTTTTGACATTAATTTGAATTGTATGACTATTTTAATAATTTATTAATATTGAATTAAATATTATAATAATTATTTTATATTTTAAAGAGAAATTGATCTCATATAATTTTAGGGTCAGTGGGGTCTCTCAATCCTTAAACCTTTTTTTTTTAGTATTTTCAATCATTCCATCTTAAAATATATATATTTATATGTATATGTATTTATATATTTATGTACATATTTTAAAATTTACTTAAAAAAAATTATATATTGCATATATTTAGATCATCAAGAGTTTGAGAGATCTCCTTTGGAATTTTGAATATAGGTTGAATATATGAATGGAATATATGGGGGAAGATGATTAATGGATGATTATATTCTAATTATTCATTAATCATAATCTAATTATATTAATGAGATAAAATTGATCTTTGCATGCTTAGGTTGTGCACACACCACTTAGCCTAGGCTCTCCTAGTTTTGAGGACTTGATTGTGTCATTTCATGTGCTTATTCATGCTTTGTTTAAGGGTTAGACAATACATTGATTTGAGCCCATTAAACTTAGTGTCATTAAGGACAATAATTAAGAATTTCTATAGAAAACCTAGAAAAATTTCCATAATTAGGGTTCACTTTCCCTTGAGTTGAAACTTTGAACATTTGAACTTAGTGACACCCTCAACCCCTAGGGAAATTTTCACTGATTTTTGAGATCATTAGGTCCCCTAATTAATTTTCTAAGTCTTAAACCCTTAATTAAGCCTTTAAAACTTCTAAAAAATGTAATAAATCCATTTTAACTCCAAAAATTACATATAAACCCTTAAACTGACCAGAATTCAGTCCTTAATCTGTGATAATTGGAAGCCCTTTGATTTGACAGCAGTTTATACCCTAATTTAACTTTAAGTGAAAACCAATATTTAATTAAGATAATTAATTAATAATAATATAAAAATCCAAAAATCTCCCAAACACTTGGGGATCCCTCCTTAGGTTATTTCTGACCTTTGGAGGTGTTTTCAAGAAGTTGGGAACTTGTTTGAAGCAAAATCACAAAAGAGGCCTTCTAATTAAGAATTCCCAAAACTCATTAAAATGCCCAAACTTCAATAATCCATAACTAATTCTAGAAAAATCCAAATTGACCAAACTCACTTGCATTCAACTCATATTGATGTCTAGTATTTATTAAAAATATTAAATTCCAGAAATTTGCAATATTTTAAAAAGTCAACAAATCGGTCAACTTTAAGTCAAAACTAGTTCAAAACTTCAAACCTTTGTAATAAAATGTAGAAAAATCCGATTTCAACGTACTTACCTTCTAACTGATCGTAGTAAGGTCTAGTATTTTAATAAAATACAAACATTCCAGAAGTTGGTCGTAATCAAAATTTCAACTTTTAACCCCTTGACTAAATCATTAAAATATTCAAAAATTCATAAAACTCGTAATCACTCTAAAATTCAGAAAATATTGGTTTAATGTCCAAAACACTTAACAAATCCTTTAAAACGCAACAACCACCCTAAAGTTGAAGTTTATTGGCTGGACTACTCCGGGCTGCGGGGCTAAGTGTCCTAAGGAGGCTGGTTCCTCGAGCCTGGTGGCACAACGCCACGAATGGATTCTAAAGGGTGTCAAACCTTAAAATGGATTAATTTTTTTTAATTATTTAACATTTTAAAAATCTCTAATTCAATTACATTAATTTGGTTTATCGGCTGGACTACTCCGGGCTGCGGGGCTAAGTGTCCTAAGGAGGCTGGTTCCTCGAGCCTGGTGGCACAACGCCACGAATCAATTAATGGCGAACTTAAATTAATCAATTTTAAAAATCAGTAATTAACTTATTTTTGTATTAATCCACTTTTTTTAATTCCAACCAATTTAAATAACTTAATCAACCCCGATTGCTACTGGGTAACCCAGGCCTACGAGGCTATTAGCTTAGCCCCAAGGAAGGTGAAATAAACTTCACGGCCTCGGTGTGAAACAAAGGTAGTAATCAATTAACTTTTAAAACACGTTTAATTAAAATTCTTAATTCATTAATACTTAAATTTTAATTTAAATTCCCTTTTAAGCCTTAACAAATCCAGACCTTTAGACAACTTCAATTAATAACCCACTTTAGGATCCACCCCAGCCACACGATCTTTCTCACACACTTTAGATGATGTGCTAGGACAACCAACTCTAGATCTAGGTTAGGCCGGTGTTTACTTTACTGCTGTGTGCCGGATTTTTCGTAGTTTTCACTGCATGTTGTGGATGAAATTGCTTTGCTGTGTCTGTTTACTTTTTTTTGTACTCTGTGGATGGATTGATGTGTTTGGCGACTAGATTACCCTTAGGTTAGGTACGATCTGGATGTTGACATAGTTTTCTGCAGGTGGCCACGCTCATGCAGGGCAATATAAAAAGGGGGCAAATCAAAAATGCATAAATATTATAAACTCTTTGCACAGGTGCTTCAGCTGCTAAAGCCCCCAAATCATAAAAAGAGCGTGGCCAGTGTGTTTACTTTCTTTTCTGCTCATATATAACTGCTTGGGAATAACTGCTTTATTTATATTAATTGCTTAGGATAACCTTGCAGGTGAGTCTAGATTTTTATTTTGATATCAATGTAATTTGTGTAAGTGTCAAGTGTTGTGAAAGTTCACTTTGAGTTGGGATACATAGACCCAAAGCTTGGATTCCAAAGAGGAAAGGAAACCCCTTTGGGGAACACTCCTTTTCCATTTGGAAATCCAAATTTGGATCATACCTTTTCCTTACCCAAAGAGGAAAGAGTGGCCTTCTCTCTTAAAGGGAAGTGCCCTCTTATCCATTTGGGTAATCTACTACGAAGATTCCAAGAAGCTTGAAGAAAAGGAGTCCAAAGAAGAATGAAATTGAAGATTTGAAGATTTGAAGATTGAGAGTATCCCACTCAAAATAACTTGCGTCGTTACTAGGTTTAGAATCCGGGTTGTTGTCAGTGGTGCCCGGCCACTTTACTTTCTGCAATATTCTGGTTTGTAATAAGCAAGGCAACTTTGCCTATGGACATTTATTAATTAATTTATATTTGATGTGATGATTCGATTGCCTCTAGGATTACTTGTTTTTACTAGTTTTTTGGCGATTGCATGCCGCTCTTTGTTTTCGCCTGGACACGTGAGGCTCGTGAGGGTGTGAAACTTTTCTACTCATAATTTTAAAAGTCTAAAATTTTAGTGAGTCTAAACAACATAGAAAGATAACGAATCTAGGGAATTAGCCGGGGATCGACCCCCGGGGTCGCATGCATATTTTTGCATCACTCTTTCCTTGCTTTAGACCCTTCCCCGCCTGCGGGTAGAGTCCGGATAGTCTGACCTATGAGGACGAGGTGCCGGACCTGGGGAAGTCCAGTCTTCTAAAAAACTATTTTATAAGCCTGTTTTTAAAATTTCAAGCATACTTGATTGAAAGTTGTTAACCAGCATGCATTGCATTAGATACAAATTGAGAGTGTCAAAAATTTTAATTGCATCAGTTTAGCATTTTAGCACCCAACATAAGTTAAAGGGGCCAATTAGGAAAATCTCTAGATGTCGGCCCCGACTCTCCAAAACTTTAATTACAACGTCCCTACCATTCTTTCATAAAAAGACCGGACTCATCTCTTTTAAATCGACTAGGTGGTTAGCTGGCTCCCCAATCCAGGCCGGGGTAAGTCCAGACCTTGCACTGCATTAGTTAGGATCGGACGACTGTGGTCCAATGTCCAAAATAGATTTAGGATCCGGGGCAGATCTTTGATTATAAGACCCCAAATTTCGGGAATATAGTCCCAAATTTCTAATAAAATACTTAACTCTAATTAAAGCTTCATTTCAATCCTAAAACATAAAGCCCAACACTTAGATTAAGTTGGGACACTTCCGGATGGTTCTGGAATCTCAAAGTGTCCCCTACCTCTCATCCTTTGACTCCGTTAATAACTGCTCAATCTTGATCCATTCCATTTTGATTTTCCAATAATTCTATTCACACTTTGATATCACTCCTAGAAATTCTAACAAAATTTTGCCATTATTTTAATCGAGAGTTTTCGTAGGAGACTTTGTCTCCCTACGATGTAATTAACTACGAGGGCTTGCGCTCGTAGGAGATTTGGAACCCCACACACCTGATTTTAAAATTGATTTTAAAATTTCACTAGATTTCTTTGGGAAAAGTTAAAGAATGATCGTCGTCGTTGCATTAGAAGAATTATCGTAGAATGGTGTCATTTCCCTTTGGGGAGATACATCCTTCTTCGATAAGGCTTTGGATGTGAATGCGACGATCATACTTCTTGGATATTGTAATTGGGTACTTAGTTGAACTTTATTTTGTTCCCTCGGGGCCATATGAAGTTCTCTTTAGAACCCGATCATAATATTCAAGATGTGTTTACATAATTCTAAGCCTGAACACCGTTATGAAAGTTTATCTTCGTCCCCCGGGGTGATATATTCTTTCTAACGAGTTGATTCGACCTTAGAATTAGAACTCATCCTTAATCTTAAAATCCCCAAAGAAAACTAATATTTTTCAAAACCTGTTTTCAAAATTCCACCAACAAAAAATGGCACGCCCGGTGGGACAAATCTCTCTCTCCATCTTTAATAATGGCAAAAATTTGTTTCATCGGTAGTTTTAACTATCATTTCTTCTGTTGGTCCCTTACTCATTTCTTCCTTGGGTTAGTGTGGCCAACATCTAAAATAATAACAAAATATTAAAAGAGAGGTTTTACCTCTAAATTTGATTTCATTTAAATTTCTGTTCTGATTTTGACCTTCTGCCCCAGCATAGCTTGTGAGGCGACAGTGTCAAATCAGATCTCTGGATATTTTTTTTAATTTTATGGATTTATGGTCAATAAATTTTTCGGTCGACATATAAATCCTTAAAATTAAAAAGCATTCAAAATTTTTGATTTCATTCCAAACTTGTTAGTTTTAACCCCCTCATTTCCCCTTTAACTTCTAAGTGTGGGGAGGGTTGAACTATTCTTTTTACTTGGGCTTTCTCACAATTCCATAAGCCTTCGGGCAAGGGGAAACTCTGTCCGTTGTGTTTTCGAACTTGTAAGAAAACCCATTTCAAATTCTCAAAATTTCCTCAAAAATCTTCTTAAACTCCAAGTCGACATATGTTACCCCATACGATTTCCTCGTGGGCCAATATATGTCATACTTTCAAAAATAATAATAATAAAATACTTTTTACCACTCTTTTCAAAAAGATCTAATTTTAATCATCTTCTTTAACTTTCAGAAAATTTCAAATGGCTGGCCAACTGATTTTCTCCTTTGACCGAGAGTTGTATTCAACTGTTAATGACCAAGGGAGCACTGTTATTTTTGGAATGGGATTTAGTACTCTTGAGCTCTCTATGGATGGACACCAGATTGTGAGCCTAGATGCCAGTAAGGAAACTCCCCCAGTAGTTGAGTTAATTGTGGGATCTGCACCCACCTTGCCAGTAGTCAGTGATGATCAGAAACAACCTGAACCAGTTGTTGAGCCTTCCACTGAAATTAAGTCTGTTTTTGAAGAAGGGTCTAGTTCTGGACTTAGATTCACCACGAAGAATCAGAAGAAGAATTACTTGAGGAGACTTAGAAAGAAAATCTCTAAGGCTAAGAGAGTTCTACCCTTTAAGACCTTGGCTCAAGTAGAACCTGAGGCTGTTGAGGAGCTACCTATTCCTGCTTCCTCTCCCCTCCTGAAGGGAAGTCGCTTTTACCCCCTGGCTTCAGCTCAAGGGGAGGAGAGGATAGCTAGGATAGCTCGTTCCCCACCATGCCCGGTCGACTACTCGACCAAGAAGACTCAGAAAGAAAAACATCTCCAAAAAACAAGAACTTTGAGAAATATAATTCATACCTGCGCCGCACAGACTGGGCAGACTAAAGAGGAATATGTGAAACAGTTAAAGGGAGTGATCTCACATCGCTTCCAGAAAGAAGTGCTGAAGGAAGAAGTATCTGAAGCAAAGAATTTAACCCCTCAATTCGTTAGGAAGAATAAGAAGTATGCTAGACAGCCCGCTACTTCGGTACTGGTTGATGGATATCACTGGGTGCCACGCCCTCTGTCCTCTCAAACAGAGGGTATTGTGTTGACTGGGTCCGAGAGAGGCCGCCACTCTACTGGTAGACCCCCGGTACCCCCACATAAACCTGTAAGATTGGCCTCTGTGATTGTCAAACCAAAGGGGGTTGAAGCCCAAAAGTCTGTGGACCTTAAAGGAAAAAGACCTAAATCTCCTGAAAGGAGATATGTGCCAAAAAGAACTAAATTGGAGAATCTACCACCACCTCCTAGAACTTCTAAGTTCATTCTGCAGCTCCAACGAGTTCCAGTCGACCCTACTCCGAGTGCAGTTGAATTGATGGATGTTCAGGCTAGTACTCCAGTTGTTACAGTTGACAGCCCTACCACAGCCAGTCTGACCCCGGATCCAATAGTTACCATTCCTGTTACCCCAGTTGATGATCCCCAAAGTCCGAGTGTCATTCCTAGGCCCCTTAGTCAGGTGTCTGAGGACCTTACCTTACCAGATGTGGGAACTATCACCTTACAAGCTCCTACTTCTCCTGAGGAATATGTCCCCCTCCCTGTAGAGGATGCCACTCTTCTGACTACCAGCTCTGGGATAGTCGAAGAGGAGAGAATGGACCAGGATTTAGAAATGGAAGATGAACCGGATACAAAGTCTCAACCAGATCCTAATCCAAAGCTTACAGAAATCATCGCCCTTATGGATTCTGAAGAGTTGTTTGATATGGCTGAGTATAAAGGATACTTACCCCTTGACCCTAAATCAATTGGGGATAGACCGGTCGAGGAGGTAGTCCAAGAAATAAGAAACATCTTGTTGAACAAAGAAGGAACGGCTTCTTTCGACCCTGATATGGATGATCTCCTCGGAGATGAAGATGATTATGTTGGGGGCATTCATGTGGTTGAAACTAGAGGGTCTAATAAAGAAGCTGAGCCCAGCAAACGCCGATTTGTCAAGGATGATGATCCGCATGCTGTTGAGTCAGAGTCAGATGAGTCTGTGAAAGATAGAGATGAAGAACATATAAAAAACTTGGAGACTCAGCTCGCTAGCATGATGTCACAAGTTAGAGAAATGCAAGAGAAGTTGGACAAATCACAGCAAGAGTCTTTTAAGATCCACCAGTCAGCTCGAGAGCTCACAGAAAGGGCCAAAAGGGCAGAACTTAATTCCAGACCTCTCGAGTCACCACCTGTGACTCTCCCTTGTCCAGTAGAGACACCTCCAGTTCACCCTGCAGTCTCCTCCATCCCTTCAATCCCACCTCAGAAGGATATCAAGCAATTAATTGAGGACCAGGTAAGGGAGGCCTTAGCCCATGCTCAAGGAACTGTGTCTATTTCAAAGGGTAGACCCTACCCCGAGGAATATGACTTAGTTCCTTACCCAAAGGGCTTTGTGCCACCAACTTTTAAAGTTTTCACTGGAATCGAAAACCCGAGACAGCATCTGGCCCACTTCCGAGCAAGCTGTTGCAACGCAGGAGGGTCAGATGCTCTACTATTTCGCCAATTTGTAAGTAGTCTATCCGGCATTGCTTTTGAATGGTACGCCGATCTGCCCAACGGTTCAGTAAGAACCTTTAGCGACCTAGAAAACCTCTTTCTTAAGAGATTTTCTGGAGCGCAACAACGCACCACCGTGGGCGATCTCGTGGTTGAAAAGCAAAAGCCGGGAGAGTCTCTAGTTGAGTACATCTTGAGGTGGCGAAACCTCTCGATGAAGTGTGAACCCCAGTTGCAAGAACAACATGCTGTGGAGATTCTGTTGAAGAATATCCACGGTCCTGTTGCTTTTCTCCTGAAGGGTTTCACTATTAAAACTTTTGAGAAACTTCTTAATAAGGCTAGCAATTTGCAGGAAGAGGCTCCTAGGATGCCATTCTTACGAGAGCAGTCTGAAGAAAGGAAGGGTCCAAAACTGGTGAAGACATTTGAAAAGAAAGCTGTGGTCTCAGCGGTAGATAAAGGAAAGAGGCCAGTGGTTAGTCAGCCTAGCCCTCCACCTCCACCACAACCTCCTCAGAAGCAGCCCTTTCAGATAGTTCCTCAGTATACTAGAGATCCCGCCCCCGTTTCTTTCAGAGATAGATTGGCAAAGCCTTATCCGTTTAAAAGGGAGTCAGTTAAGAAGATCTTCAGAAGTCTGTTAAAGAAACCAGATTTTCAGTTGCCAGAGGCTAGGAGGCCTGAGGATGAGAGCAAGAAAGATGATCCCAAGTATTGCCCGTACCACAGGATGCTTAGTCACCCTCTTGAGGACTGCGTTGTGTTTAAAGACTGGCTTGAGAGGAACTACACCCAAGGTAACATTATAATACCTAAAGAATACTTGGTTGATCCAGAAAAGGCTTCAATTAAGACCATTTCAGGTAATCCTCTTAACTCTTCTTGTTTTGTTGAAGATGGTTGGGACATTGCTCTGTCCCGGGCACTTAAAAAGTCGATTAACAAGTCTTTTCATCTTTCTCAACAGCTGACTACGATAGCCCAGGCCCCGGTGTGGAAGGTTGACCTGGATGCTTCGCAGAAGGATGTTGAGCCACTTTCCTCTCCAGTAGTCTTAGGAACTACTGAGAAAAATGTAAAAGAAGAAAAATTTGATTTTGTAGAGAGGAAGTGTGTAGATGAGAGATGTATTAGAATGGCGGATGGTGGTGTTAAAACCCTTTCCCCTCTTTTGTTATCTGACTTTTACTTTGCCCCATCAAAGGCGAAGGGTCAAAAGATGAATAAAAAACATCCTTCTACTTCTGTCTTGATGATTAACCATGAATCTCAAATGCAAATTGATGACTCTCCTGTTTCAAATCGAACTTCTAATGAACCAAATATTGAGGTCAGTCAAACCAACCTCCCCGAATCGACTATTCAAGAAGAGGTCGAATGTGAAGCTTTATCAGAAAGTGATTTCCCTCAAATCAATTTTCAAGGAAATCCTATCTTGATAGAACTTTCAGATTCTGACTCGCTTTCAGAAAATGATGATCCAACACCTATGGTGTGTGTAGACACTGCCCTAGTTTGCCCGCCCGAAGATGTCGAGCAGGTGCAACTCCGTGGCGGTAAAGTCTTACCCCCTAGGTTGCCCCCTCAGGATAAAGGCAAACAACCTTCATTCGAAAATCTAAGTCCGGATTCCCCTCAACAATCAGAATTTCCTGTAATTCCTCCGGGTTTCGAGTCTGTCGTTCCTAAGGTTGATTATAATGTTCTAGCCCACCTTAGGAAGTTGCCAGCAAAATTAAGTATTTATGACGCCCTCCTTCTTTCCAAAGAAATGAGGGAGTCTCTAATTAAAGCACTTCTCGATCCCGAGATTTGCTTAACACAGTTGGCTGCAACTTCAGAAGGTGAGGCTCTCTACTTCAAAGAGGTCCCTGGGGTTACCTTTTCAGACGAAGATTTACTCTTGAGAACTGCTGACCACAATCGTCCCCTCTACATTACTGTAAATGTGGGAAATTTCAAGTTATCAAGAGTCCTTGTTGATCCGGGTGCATCGGTCAACGTGATGAACATAAAGACCCTTGCTTATCTCAGAGTTGATACTAGCAAGCTTTCAACCGACAGGTTGGTGCTTCGTGGGTTCAACGAGAAGGGCGAGAGAGCTTTAGGTTCGATCACTCTACTCCTGGAAATAGGAGGTTTAAAAACTGAAGCTAAATTTCATATAATTGATTCGACTACGTCCTTTAACGCACTTCTAGGTAGACCTTGGATTCACGAATATAGAATGGTTCCGTCTACCCTGCACCAATGCATTAAGTATCAACGAGATGGCATTGAACATGTGATTAAGGGTGATTTGCAACCATTCTCGATTCAAGAAATTGGGATCTACGAAGATGCTGCATATTTCGTACCAAAAGGGTCCTCGTCCCGTTCTAAATTAGAGATCAAATTTGAGGAGAAAATGGTTGGACAAAAATTCAACCAAAAGAAAGAAAAAGATAAGAATATCAATCAAGAAATGATTCAATCGAGTAGTGAAGACGACTCTGATATTGTTGTCCTTAGACCTCCAAACACATTACCTCAAAGAGGTGGGAGGATGGCTTTGAGGGCGCGAGGTCGAGGCCGTGCTTCATTAGACAGGAGAGCAGCACCCGTATACATTGATTTGGAATCAGATTCCGATAGTGAGCTAGAAAGTCAAGGTGCTGCCCTCTCTCTCGATTGTCAAAACATAAATACTCCTCCAAAATTTGATCTCACCTTAGACCAGGACAGTGACCCTGAGATAGATATTTCAAAAGTTAAAAGTGACGAGCCCGAATTAACAATGTATGAAAAGCTCACTAGAAGGATAGAGGCCCTTTCTCTGACCCCACTGTCGGCAGGCAGGGTTGTAGGGTTGAAAGTCAAAGTGGCCCCCAACTTGGATGGTGAAGTTAAGAAAGTCCAGAAATTCTTTCCTGGCTCCTCCTCCGCAAGGGACGAAGGTGATGTAACCCTTGAGGAGGCAGATTTTAATGAATTAATGGAATTACCTTTCGGCTACTTCCCTGTTTGTGTAAAAAATACTTTTTCTAAAGGTTCTGTACCATACCGATGGACTAAGGGTCAAGCTAGATACCACGAGAATATTTGGCGGACAAAAATAAGTAAAAATCCAATGAGTGGTATTGGCTTTGGAACAGTTAGTTCATTCGATGATGATGAGTATTGCCTAATGATAACTTACCATCTCGATTCTCTAAATGTCCCTACAGATCCTCCTTGTCCTTTGGATGAACTCTGTTTGGAGACTTTAGACGATCCCGATGATCTTCAAGTTCGGGATGCACCCCCTGAATTTGAAGAGGAAATTAAGTCGACAGTCGATGAGTTAAGAGAAATTAACCTGGGAAACGATGATGACCCCCGTCCGATTTTCATAAGTACTTTGTTGAGCGAGAGTGAAACTCAAGACTTAATCCAGTTGTTATTCGAGTTCAGAGATTGCTTTGCCTGGACATATGATGAAATGCCAGGTTTGCCTGCTGAGGTAGCAGTCCACAAACTTGGGGTTCGGCATGATGCCATCCCTGTTAAACAAGCTCCTCGACGCATGCGCTTAGAGATTGAGCAACAAGTCGTTTCTGAAGTTAAGAAATTGGCAGAAGCCGGATTCATTCGAGAGGAACAATACCCCTCTTGGGTGGCCAGCGTCGTGCCAGTTCGAAAGAAAAATGGTCAGATTCGAATTTGTGTCGACTATAGGGATCTGAATAAGGCATGCCCTAAGGATGAGTTCCCCCTACCAATACCAGAACTCATGGTGGACATTGCCTCCTCACATGCTATTTTCTCATTCATGGATGGCTCGTCGGGTTATAACCAAATCAAGATGGCCCCTGAAGATGAGAGAAATACGGCGTTCAGAACCCCTATTGGAATCTTTTGTTATAAGGTAATGCCATTCGGCCTAAAGAATGCCGGAGCAACCTACCAACGGGCCATGACCCGTATCTTCGACGACTTAATTCATAATCAAGTTGAATGTTATATTGATGATTTAGTTGTCAAGAGCAAGGTTAAAGAGGCTCACCTGTATGACTTAAGAGTTGTTTTCGAACGGTTGCGTCGCTACGATTTGAAAATGAACCCCTTGAAGTGCGCCTTCGGCGTCGCTTCGGGAAAATTCTTAGGATTCGTAGTAAGGCACCGCGGAATTGAGATAGATCCTGCTAAAATTGAAGCCATCTTAGATATGCCATCCCCTAAGAGCCTTACTCAGTTAAGGTCTCTACAAGGTAGATTGGCATATATAAGGAGGTTTATTTCTAATCTTTCCGGGAGATGTCAACCCTTCTCTGTCCTTGCGAAAAAGGATACTAAATTCGTATGGGGCGAGAAGTGTCAGAATGCTTTTGACGATATCAAACAATACCTTTCTAACCCGCCAGTCTTGGCAGCTCCGATTCCGGGAAAGCCATTAATCCTCTACACCGCAGCTCTAGATGAGTCTTTAGGTGCCCTGTTAGCTCAAGTTAACGACGAAGGAAAAGAGAATGCTCTCTACTACCTTAGTCGAAGACTCCTTCCTACTGAAATTCGATACCCTTCAATTGAAAAGCATTGTCTTGCTTTAGTCTTCGCAGCCCAAAAACTGAGGCATTATATGCTTTCACACTCAGTGAGTTTAATTTCAAGAGTCAATCCTTTGCAATATCTTATGACCCGACCTACGTTGTCAGGACGTTTAGCTCGTTGGTCTATGATATTACTCCAATTTGAGATTACTTTCACTCCTTTACGTGCTGTGAAAGGACAGGCTGTTGCCGATTTTCTGGCGGCACACCCGCTGCCGGCGGATTCTCCTCTGAACGATGATTTACCCGACGAACAAATCATGAGTTTGGGGGAATCTGGAGAGGCCATCTGGGAATTATATTTTGATGGAGCAGCATCCTCTCGTAGGATTGCGACCCAACAATCTGTGATTCCTGGAAAGGCTGGAGTCGGTTTAATTTTTATTACACCAGAAAAAGGAATGATGCATTTTTCCTACCACTTGTCGGAGCCTTGCACAAACAACGAAGCTGAATACGAAGCTCTGATAACTGGTTTGGAACTTGCGATTCTAATGGAGGTTAAAGAGATTAAAATCTTTGGAGATTCCCAACTGGTTATTAACCAAGTCGCCGGAACTTATAAAGTCTTGAATCCGAATCTCCTAAGATATCACCAGTATACACTTCACTTGTTGGAACAAATCCCCATTGCTACTTTGTATAGGGTTCCCCGTGGAAGCAATTCTGCGGCAGATGCCTTAGCAAAACTTGCAAAGGAATTTGCGTGTCCCGAGGAGGATTCCATCCCTATAGAGATACAGGGTCGTAAGACCCTCTCCCTTATAGATTTGGAACACATTAGTAAGACTCCCCTTCAGATCCTTTCTGCCTCTTCGACGATTGACGAAGAAGGCGATTGGAGACGACCCTTAGTCGATTACCTTAAAGAAGGGAAGCTTCCTCAGGATAAATCACTCTCCAACCAGATTAAGAAACGTGCCCTATCATATGCACTAGTTAATGATCTGTTATACCGTCGGTCCTTTGATCATATGTGGCTGCGCTGTTTGAACAAGCGAGAAGCCCAGAAGATTGTTAATGAAGTCCATTCAGGACTGTGCGGTGCACATCAATCGGGTCCAAAAATGAAATTAAAGATTAAAAGACTTGGATACTATTGGCCTACAATGATTGACGATTGCATGAATACTGCAAAGCACTGTCATCAATGTCAGGTCCATGGTGTGGTTTTACATCAGCCGCCTAATGTGTTACACCCTACGATAGCCTCGTGGCCCTTCGAGAGTTGGGGCACGGATATCATTGGGCCGATTGACCCTCCCTCCGCGAGAGGTCATCGTTTCATATTAGCAGCAACTGATTACTTTTCAAAATGGGCGGAAGCAATTCCCCTACGAAACGTAACATCACACCATGTCTTAAAATTCTTTCGTGACCATATTGTATATCGATTCGGCGTACCCCGCAGAATCATATCCGATAATGGGTCCGCATTCAAGTCTACAAAAATCAACAATTTCGTAAGACGCCATAATATTGATTGGAGATACTCGACGATCTATTACCCTCGGGCAAATGGATTGGCCGAGGCCTTCAATAAAACTTTGCTGCAAATCATTAAAAAGACCCTTGATAGTAACAAGCGACAATGGGATGAGCGGTTGGTGGAAGCTTTGTGGGCTTATCGTACCACTTATAGAACTCCGACCCAATCTACTCCGTTTGCACTAGTGTATGGATCTGAGGCCGTTCTACCCTTGGAAGTACAGATTCCTTCGCTTAGGATTGCAGTTCATAACCAAATTACAAATGAACAAAATGCAAAACTGCGATTGGAAGAACTCGAAGGCCTTGAAGAGCGACGTCTCCAAGCTCAACAAAGTTTGGAGTTATATAAATCCCGTATGGTTCAAGCCCATGATAAGCTAGTGCGACCTAGGACCTTCCAAGCGGGAGACTTGGTGTTGGTCCTTCGGAGGCCTATTTTAGCCCATCGAAAGTTGGGAGGCAAATTTGAACCTACTTGGGAAGGACCCTTCGTCATAGAGACTGTCTACGAAGGAGGCTCGTATCAGTTAGTAGATTGTAAAGGAATTCGTCCGATGTTACCTGTCAACGGACGTTTCCTTAAGAAATACTATGCTTGATGTAGCTCTTTTGATCAATCAATAAAATTCACTTTCTTGATTCATGATTCTGCTTTGAGTCTTTTAAATTTCATCTTCTATTAATTTTCTCTGTTCTTTTCCTTAAGGTTGTGTCCTTCATTCCCTTAGGATTAGATTCGCTAGTGGTGGAGTACGCCCTTCGTGGCACCACCCTAGTTTGCCAGTTTCGGTCCTCTGTGTGGAGCAAGTTTCCTCCCCACATGACCATTCGCTAGTGGTGGAGTACGCCCTTCGTGGCACCACCCTAGTTTGCCAGTTGAGGTCCTCTGTGTGGAGCAAGTTTCCTCCCCACATGACCATTCGCTAGTGGTGGAGTACGCCCTTCGTGGCACCACCCTAGTTTGCCAGTTGAGGTCCTCTGTGTGGAGCAAGTTTCCTCCCCACATGACCATTCGCTAGTGGTGGAGTACGCCCTTCGTGGCACCACCCTAGTTTGCCAGTTTAGGTCCTCTGTGTGGAGCAAGTTTCCTCCCCACATGACCATTCGCTAGTGGTGGAGTACGCCCTTCGTGGCACCACCCTAGTTTGCCAGTTTCGGTCCTCTGTGTGGAGCAAGTTTCCTCCCCACATGACCATTCGCTAGTGGTGGAGTACGCCCTTCGTGGCACCACCCTAGTTTGCCAGTTGAGGTCCTCTGTGTGGAGCAAGTTTCCTCCCCACATGACCATTCGCTAGTGGTGGAGTACGCCCTTCGTGGCACCACCCTAGTTTGCCAGTTTCGGTCCTCTGTGTGGAGCAAGTTTCCTCCCCACATGACCATTCGCTAGTGGTGGAGTACGCCCTTCGTGGCACCACCCTAGTTTGCCAGTTTCGGTCCTCTGTGTGGAGCAAGTTTCCTCCCCACATGACCATTCGCTAGTGGTGGAGTACGCCCTTCGTGGCACCACCCTAGTTTGCCAGTTTCGGTCCTCTGTGTGGAGCAAGTTTCCTCCCCACATGACCATTCGCTAGTGGTGGAGTACGCCCTTCGTGGCACCACCCTAGTTTGCCAGTTTCGGTCCTCTGTGTGGAGCAAGTTTCCTCCCCACATGACCATTCGCTAGTGGTGGAGTACGCCCTTTGTGGCACCACCCTAGTTTGCCAGTTGAGGTCCTCTGTGTGGAGCAAGTTTCCTCCCCACATGACCATTTGCTAGTGGTGGAGTACGCCCTTCGTGGTACCATCCTAGTTTGCCAGTTGAGGTCCTCTGTGTGGAGCAAGTTTCCTCCCCACATGACCATTCGCTAGTGATGGAGTACGCCCTTCGTGGCACCATCCTAGTTTACCAGTTGATTTGCCTATTTGGAGTAAGTCTTCTATCAGCATCCTATAGGCCTAAGGTTGGGTGATGCCCTTCCTTAGACCCAAGGCTAGGTATTCCCTACCTTGGTTTTCCCAGTTCTCTTTTCCAAATAGGTGTAAGCCTTTCACTAGCTTCCTATGGACTTAAGATTGGGTGATACCCTCCCTTCTACCTTTGAGATTCTACTTCTATTCGGTCAACGCCAATGTGTGCAGCAGAAGTTCCTTCTACCACACACATTGGGGGTCCATTTGTTGACCTCATTTTTGTATGAGGTCACTAAAACCCTTCCAGAATCCAGATCCAATCCTAGATCCTAGGATCCACTCTAGACTTTAAGATCCTTTCCTAGAGCCAGCCCTTAGGGCCTATTCTAGACCTTAGGATCCTTCCTAAAGCCAGACCTTAGGGCCTATTCTAGACCTTAGGATCCTTCTAGAGCCAAAACCTTAGGGCCTACTCTAGAGCTTAGGATTCTTCCATATCCAAATCCTAGAACTCCTCTAGATCCTAGGATCAATCCAGACTTCAAATCAATCCCATCCCTTTGATCCATTCTAACCTCAAATTAATCCCATACCTTTGATCAACTTTAACATCAAATCAATTCCTACTTTTGATCAATTCAAATCTCAAACTTCATTCAATCCAAATTCTAATTAATCTAAGCTTCAACCACATCCAAACCTTGATCCAATCTACTTGACAATTCAAACTTCAACTTTGACTTTGAGCCTACCCTTGATCTAACTTTGACCCTATCCATTCATTAACAATCACCACATGATTGTTAATGATTTGAATACTTCAATATTAATCTTTCAAACTTAAAATCCATTCCAAATCCAGAAATCCAAACCCAAATCCTAAGCCTTAAGGCCCTGTCCTAAAGACCTTTTTCATTGAATTTTCAAATACTTTGAAACCCAGTTTAATGACCTCTGATTCAGAGTCTACCACTTGCAAAGTGATAGGACATGTCTCTAGAGGTTACCCCTCAAATTTGAGCCCATTCTGAGGTCTCTAACCTCATAATCTAAATCAAAATCCATAGGCTGTAAAACCTTCAAATATTTACAGCCTATGCCACTGGACCTTTGGCCTTGAAGATTCTGACCCTAGAACCTTCACCAAAGCCTCTAATCAATTCCAGACCATTAATCTGGACATGTTGATTAATAAACTGAAACTTTCTGGACTCATTTCAGCCCCTAGTGGTCATGAGCCCAAAATGACCAAAATACCCCCGTGGGGCTCAAGTATTGATTTCCAACCAAATGAGCTCCAAATTGAATCCAACCACCTCCAGCAAGTTTCAATTATTATTTCAAATTTATTGAACCCATTCCCGGCTCCTAGGTCAACCTAGTTAACCAAGTCAACATGGTTGACCTAAGAGGACCCTTAAGGGTTCAAATAGGGGTTTTGACCCAATTGACCTCTCTAGACTTGGAGACCACCTCCAATGACTTCCAAACATCATCTCAAATTTATCCAGCCCAAGCTCACCCATTGGGTCAACTTAGTTGACCTAGTCAACATGGTTTGACCCAATGAACCCTTAAGAGTTCAAATGAACCATTTTGACTCATTTAACTATATCAACATCTTCGAACCCTTGAAATCATTCCATTCAATACCTTGAATATTTCTAAACCTATTTAGAGTCCAACCTAACTTGAGTTGACCAAGTCAACCCTCAATTCTTGGTCAAATCTTGATGGCATTTGCCCCTATTTCTCCTAGCTTTGACTTTTGACTTTTGACCCTTAACCAAATCATCCCAAATAACCCTTTACCTCCCCAAGTGCCACATCATCAATTTTTACTTGGTTGACTGGTCAAACCAAGTCAATAGAGCCTTAAACCCTTCTTTTAAATGGTCAAACCTTCCTTTTTAATCTCAAACTCATTTTCCCTAAGCTTGGAAGCTCTCCCATTGGCTGCTACTGCTCTCTCCATGCCACATCAGCAGTCATTGACCAGTTGACTGGTCGAGACAGTCAAAACCCTTTAAAAAAAATCTCTTTTCATGGTCAAAGCCATACTAAACCCCTTTCCCTTCCTATATCACACGCCTAACCTCATCTTTTTAGCTTTATTCCTTTAATTAACCCCTGCTTAAGCTGCTCTAACTGCCTGGTTTAGCCATAAGAAGCAATGTCCCCCTCCACTCATCCCAAGTCCACCCAATGGGAATGAGGCGTGTCCAGCCTTTGGGACAGCCTTCCAGCTTTCCCAGGGACAGGTGGCATCATCTGGAGAGCCTAGGAGTCGATCCCAGCCATCCAATCCAGCCCAGGCCGTTTGAATAGGGGAAAAGGTGACTTTTGAGAGTATTGGATCAAGGCACTCTCTCTCACTAACCCTAGCCTCCCAGATCGAACTCTCAGTTCGTTTTGAATCTCCAGAGCTTCCTCTACCTCCCCACTACAAAATCCAAGTGGTTGCACGTCACCGGCGGCGAGTTCTCCGGCGAACCCACCACCTAGACCGTTCCAAGCCTATAGCAGCCGATCCAGACGCGTTCGAGCTTGGATTTTCGCTGGGAATCTTCACTTGGACAATCTACAAGCTCATCAATCCAGAAATTTTGAAGATCTAACGGTATAGCTCCCTAAAACCCTAGATCTAGTTCACATTAGTTAGATCTAAATAGCCTTATGTTTTTAGGGTTTTAGTTAAAACTAACTATTCCCCATGATTTCTGTTCATGTCTTGAATCTACATTTAAAATTTCAAGTGAAATGATCGATCCGATCGAGAGAACGTAGCGGAATACGTTTTCTAGGGCGTCACTCACGGTCTCCGGCGAGTGTACGTTTTCTGGACCGTTGATCGTTCGATCAACGGTCCAGATCGAGCCCTTCCGCGGTCTGATCCGACCGCGCATTCGATCCGTCGTTCGATCAGCCGTCCGGCGAGATCAGGGCCGTCCATTCGGAACAGCGGGATCGAATCTCCGCCGTTTGATCCTCTCCTGCTGAGATCAAACCGCGGGATCTGATCTCAGCCGTTGGATCGAACCCGCGGTTAATCCAACGGCTACTACGAGCCGCTGACGTGGTTAAGTGAAAACCGCGTGAAGCGGCCCGCAGCCGACGCGTGTCCCCGCCGCCGCGCGGTTTCGATCCCACGAATCCGAGCGTGCCGCGTGTCTGACCGCCGCCATTTGATTAAGGAAAATGAGTTTTAATTAGTTTTAATTACTGAAACTTGAACAAATCATAGTAAATTACATACAGAACCAAAAAATGAGTATAATATATCAAACTTTTCAGAATTTCATCTAGTTTATTTTAAAAATAAAATCAGTTTATTTTGACTATTATTTTATTAGTAATTTAAGAAATACAGAAAATCCTTTTTTATTTTTAATTAAATATATATAAAATATTTTTTTTTGAAATTTAGTATGAATATTCAGGGATATATGGCTGACTTCCAGAAAAATTTTCAAAGCCATCTAAGTAAGTTTTGACATTAATTTGAATTGTATGACTATTTTAATAATTTATTAATATTGAATTAAATATTATAATAATTATTTTATATTTTAAAGAGAAATTGATCTCATATAATTTTAGGGTCAGTGGGGTCTCTCAATCCTTAAACCTTTTTTTTTTAGTATTTTCAATCATTCCATCTTAAAATATATATATTTATATGTATATGTATTTATATATTTATGTACATATTTTAAAATTTACTTAAAAAAAATTATATATTGCATATATTTAGATCATCAAGAGTTTGAGAGATCTCCTTTGGAATTTTGAATATAGGTTGAATATATGAATGGAATATATGGGGGAAGATGATTAATGGATGATTATATTCTAATTATTCATTAATCATAATCTAATTATATTAATGAGATAAAATTGATCTTTGCATGCTTAGGTTGTGCACACACCACTTAGCCTAGGCTCTCCTAGTTTTGAGGACTTGATTGTGTCATTTCATGTGCTTATTCATGCTTTGTTTAAGGGTTAGACAATACATTGATTTGAGCCCATTAAACTTAGTGTCATTAAGGACAATAATTAAGAATTTCTATAGAAAACCTAGAAAAATTTCCATAATTAGGGTTCACTTTCCCTTGAGTTGAAACTTTGAACATTTGAACTTAGTGACACCCTCAACCCCTAGGGAAATTTTCACTGATTTTTGAGATCATTAGGTCCCCTAATTAATTTTCTAAGTCTTAAACCCTTAATTAAGCCTTTAAAACTTCTAAAAAATGTAATAAATCCATTTTAACTCCAAAAATTACATATAAACCCTTAAACTGACCAGAATTCAGTCCTTAATCTGTGATAATTGGAAGCCCTTTGATTTGACAGCAGTTTATACCCTAATTTAACTTTAAGTGAAAACCAATATTTAATTAAGATAATTAATTAATAATAATATAAAAATCCAAAAATCTCCCAAACACTTGGGGATCCCTCCTTAGGTTATTTCTGACCTTTGGAGGTGTTTTCAAGAAGTTGGGAACTTGTTTGAAGCAAAATCACAAAAGAGGCCTTCTAATTAAGAATTCCCAAAACTCATTAAAATGCCCAAACTTCAATAATCCATAACTAATTCTAGAAAAATCCAAATTGACCAAACTCACTTGCATTCAACTCATATTGATGTCTAGTATTTATTAAAAATATTAAATTCCAGAAATTTGCAATATTTTAAAAAGTCAACAAATCGGTCAACTTTAAGTCAAAACTAGTTCAAAACTTCAAACCTTTGTAATAAAATGTAGAAAAATCCGATTTCAACGTACTTACCTTCTAACTGATCGTAGTAAGGTCTAGTATTTTAATAAAATACAAACATTCCAGAAGTTGGTCGTAATCAAAATTTCAACTTTTAACCCCTTGACTAAATCATTAAAATATTCAAAAATTCATAAAACTCGTAATCACTCTAAAATTCAGAAAATATTGGTTTAATGTCCAAAACACTTAACAAATCCTTTAAAACGCAACAACCACCCTAAAGTTGAAGTTTATTGGCTGGACTACTCCGGGCTGCGGGGCTAAGTGTCCTAAGGAGGCTGGTTCCTCGAGCCTGGTGGCACAACGCCACGAATGGATTCTAAAGGGTGTCAAACCTTAAAATGGATTAATTTTTTTTAATTATTTAACATTTTAAAAATCTCTAATTCAATTACATTAATTTGGTTTATCGGCTGGACTACTCCGGGCTGCGGGGCTAAGTGTCCTAAGGAGGCTGGTTCCTCGAGCCTGGTGGCACAACGCCACGAATCAATTAATGGCGAACTTAAATTAATCAATTTTAAAAATCAGTAATTAACTTATTTTTGTATTAATCCACTTTTTTTAATTCCAACCAATTTAAATAACTTAATCAACCCCGATTGCTACTGGGTAACCCAGGCCTACGAGGCTATTAGCTTAGCCCCAAGGAAGGTGAAATAAACTTCACGGCCTCGGTGTGAAACAAAGGTAGTAATCAATTAACTTTTAAAACACGTTTAATTAAAATTCTTAATTCATTAATACTTAAATTTTAATTTAAATTCCCTTTTAAGCCTTAACAAATCCAGACCTTTAGACAACTTCAATTAATAACCCACTTTAGGATCCACCCCAGCCACACGATCTTTCTCACACACTTTAGATGATGTGCTAGGACAACCAACTCTAGATCTAGGTTAGGCCGGTGTTTACTTTACTGCTGTGTGCCGGATTTTTCGTAGTTTTCACTGCATGTTGTGGATGAAATTGCTTTGCTGTGTCTGTTTACTTTTTTTTGTACTCTGTGGATGGATTGATGTGTTTGGCGACTAGATTACCCTTAGGTTAGGTACGATCTGGATGTTGACATAGTTTTCTGCAGGTGGCCACGCTCATGCAGGGCAATATAAAAAGGGGGCAAATCAAAAATGCATAAATATTATAAACTCTTTGCACAGGTGCTTCAGCTGCTAAAGCCCCCAAATCATAAAAAGAGCGTGGCCAGTGTGTTTACTTTCTTTTCTGCTCATATATAACTGCTTGGGAATAACTGCTTTATTTATATTAATTGCTTAGGATAACCTTGCAGGTGAGTCTAGATTTTTATTTTGATATCAATGTAATTTGTGTAAGTGTCAAGTGTTGTGAAAGTTCACTTTGAGTTGGGATACATAGACCCAAAGCTTGGATTCCAAAGAGGAAAGGAAACCCCTTTGGGGAACACTCCTTTTCCATTTGGAAATCCAAATTTGGATCATACCTTTTCCTTACCCAAAGAGGAAAGAGTGGCCTTCTCTCTTAAAGGGAAGTGCCCTCTTATCCATTTGGGTAATCTACTACGAAGATTCCAAGAAGCTTGAAGAAAAGGAGTCCAAAGAAGAATGAAATTGAAGATTTGAAGATTTGAAGATTGAGAGTATCCCACTCAAAATAACTTGCGTCGTTACTAGGTTTAGAATCCGGGTTGTTGTCAGTGGTGCCCGGCCACTTTACTTTCTGCAATATTCTGGTTTGTAATAAGCAAGGCAACTTTGCCTATGGACATTTATTAATTAATTTATATTTGATGTGATGATTCGATTGCCTCTAGGATTACTTGTTTTTACTAGTTTTTTGGCGATTGCATGCCGCTCTTTGTTTTCGCCTGGACACGTGAGGCTCGTGAGGGTGTGAAACTTTTCTACTCATAATTTTAAAAGTCTAAAATTTTAGTGAGTCTAAACAACATAGAAAGATAACGAATCTAGGGAATTAGCCGGGGATCGACCCCCGGGGTCGCATGCATATTTTTGCATCACTCTTTCCTTGCTTTAGACCCTTCCCCGCCTGCGGGTAGAGTCCGGATAGTCTGACCTATGAGGACGAGGTGCCGGACCTGGGGAAGTCCAGTCTTCTAAAAAACTATTTTATAAGCCTGTTTTTAAAATTTCAAGCATACTTGATTGAAAGTTGTTAACCAGCATGCATTGCATTAGATACAAATTGAGAGTGTCAAAAATTTTAATTGCATCAGTTTAGCATTTTAGCACCCAACATAAGTTAAAGGGGCCAATTAGGAAAATCTCTAGATGTCGGCCCCGACTCTCCAAAACTTTAATTACAACGTCCCTACCATTCTTTCATAAAAAGACCGGACTCATCTCTTTTAAATCGACTAGGTGGTTAGCTGGCTCCCCAATCCAGGCCGGGGTAAGTCCAGACCTTGCACTGCATTTGTTAAGATCGGACGACTGTGGTCCAATGTCCAAAATAGATTTAGGATCCGGGGCAGATCTTTGATTATAAGACCCCAAATTTCGGGAATATAGTCCCAAATTTCTAATAATATACTTAACTCTAATTAAAGCTTCATTTCAATCCTAAAACATAAAGCCCAACACTTAGATTAAGTTGGGACACTTCCGGATGGTTCTGGAATCTCAAAGTGTCCCCTACCTCTCATCCTTTGACTCCGTTAATAACTGCTCAATCTTGATCCATTCCATTTTGATTTTCCAATAATTCTATTCACACTTTGATATCACTCCTAGAAATTCTAACAAAATTTTGCCATTATTTTAATCGAGAGTTTTCGTAGGAGACTTTGTCTCCCTACGATGTAATTAACTACGAGGGCTTGCGCTCGTAGGAGATTTGGAACCCCACACACCTGATTTTAAAATTGATTTTAAAATTTCACTAGATTTCTTTGGGAAAAGTTAAAGAATGATCGTCGTCGTTGCATTAGAAGAATTATCGTAGAATGGTGTCATTTCCCTTTGGGGAGATACATCCTTCTTCGATAAGGCTTTGGATGTGAATGCGACGATCATACTTCTTGGATATTGTAATTGGGTACTTAGTTGAACTTTATTTTGTTCCCTCGGGGCCATATGAAGTTCTCTTTAGAACCCGATCATAATATTCAAGATGTGTTTACATAATTCTAAGCCTGAACACCGTTATGAAAGTTTATCTTCGTCCCCCGGGGTGATATATTCTTTCTAACGAGTTGATTCGACCTTAGAATTAGAACTCATCCTTAATCTTAAAATCCCCAAAGAAAACTAATATTTTTCAAAACCTGTTTTCAAAATTCCACCAACATGCAGAAGCTAAATATATTGCATTAGGAAGTTGTGTGGCACAAGTACTTTGGTTGAAATAATAGTTAATTGATTTAGGATTGACTATAGGCACTATTATAATTTATTGTGATAACGCTAGTGCTATTTGTATTTCTAAAAATCTTATTCAACATTCAAGAACCAAACACATAGACATAAGGCATCATTTCATAAGGGATCATGTATCCAAAGGAGAAATTGAACTCAATCATATTTCTACTAAAAATCAACTTGCAGACATTTTTATAAAACCTTTAGCCTTTGATACTTTCAGAGCATTAGGAACAAGGCTTGGTGTGATTAATTTGAATACTTAAATAAAAATGTTTTTGCAACATTGATGTTTGTTTTCTAGTTAAATATTTTTGTGTTCTTTATGAGTTTTTAATTTTATTTGTGTGATTTTTTCTTTTAGAGTTTGTATTTTTTCGTTGTTTTGTATTTTTAGTGTGTTTGTGTTTAAGTTTTTTGATTGAGAATACAAATTTGAAAATTTTGAGTGACAATCGTCCGGAACTAAATGTTTTCGTACAGAACTATTTGTGTAGTGTGACAAACTGTAAGATTTTTAACCGTTTGAGCGCAATTTTCAGTGTTTTATTGTCACTTCTTTTTTACGATCGTCACGATCATCTAGGATGAAATGTTTTTCAAATGACGGGACGAATGATTCAAGCGGTTGAATGGATAAGGTAGTTTTTAATATGAACTTCGTATGTATGAACTTTTGGTTCGTCGGGATGAACACATGTCGGTTCGATGTTGGGGACAGTTTTAACTGCCATTAAAATGATATAAGTTCTGATCGTCCCGGGATGAACACGTGTTCGTCTGTACGATCAGACTGGTCAAAAGTCTGTACAAAAGGACACTTCGTAAGTTGTGTTGATTACGAAAAGCCGTTTCATTTTGACGCTTTCGATCATCCAAACAAAATTTTTTTGTACAGGACGAATTGAAACTTTTGTACTGGATGAAATTTTTTGTCTGGTACAAATGTATCGTTTTCAATAAATAGAAGGGCTTTTGAACTCAACTATCACACTCAAAACTCCACATTCAATCTCTTTCATACTCTAGATCCTCTTCCAAATGGTGAGTTCAAGCAAGAGACAAAAGGTTCTAGCAAGAAAACTACATCGAAATTCCTCTGAAAATTTCCTTTCTAAAGAAAATGAGGAATCTTTTCCTAGGTTTGCCTCTATAAAGATCATACCCTTAAGAATCCTAATCTAAGAACAAATTACCTTTCAGGTAATGAACTTATTTGCTTCAACACAATTTGGTTTTATCCTTATCCTTGTCTATCTCTATAATAAGGAAACCTTCCACTACTTCCTCGCCATCATGTCCTTTAATTCTGATCACTCTATAATATGTTCCTTTGTCATCAAACAAAAAGTTGAAATCACTAAGCATGACTTAGGAGCCTTTCTGAATTTAAGGACAGAGGGAGCCAAAGCCCATCACTTGATCAACACTCATGATTATTCTTGGTCTGAATTTAATAATGTGATTAGAGGAACAATGTGAACGAACATGTGGCTAGAGTATCTGGTCTAGTTTGTAATGCATGAATCATCCAGCATGTCCTTAGAACTTCCATAATTCCTAAAGCTGGTGATAGAGTCAATATTATCCATCTTCTTTTAATGGTGACCTTTTTTATCATGCCTAAAGAACCTATTGATGAAGCCCAACTTATCCTTGACTATCTTTATGGCCAGTCTGAAATTGGACATGTAGAGCATAAGAGAAAGAAAAACATCGCCTTAGGACATCTTGTTGCTTATATTTTGGAGAAGAAATACAATTTGGTTCATCCTGATCAAGAGTTTGAAGAACCGCTCTACTACAACGACAGATCATTTAGAGCAATCTTCAAAGAAGAACCAAGTAAAACTCATGTCAATAGTGATACAGAAGAACCAAAAGCTGAACCTGCACCCGCTAATGAACCAAATTATCAAGATTTGGTTCAAAGATATGATCGCTTAGAAACTCATTCTGATCAACGCTTTGATCAAATTGAGACTCATCTTCAGCAGCAGGCCGCACATTATCAGCATGACATGAATTTTATGAGAGATCAAATGAATGATATCAGTACCAATGTGCATATGATGAGTACTTAATTTAACATCTTTGGTGCTGCACCTCCTCCTCCTCCACCAGATCAGGGTCCTTCTCAGTGTTTGTTGCACTTAGTTTTATGTATTTTCTGTAGTTTGTGTTTTAGATATGTTTTAAGTAAGTTTATTGTATTATTTTTTTACTTTAGATGTTTTTGTTTCTATATTGATATCCGGACCTTAAATTGTAATATTTTTTTGGTGATATCAATATATGTTCATGTGTTTTTTGATTTAATTATATTGAAATGTGTGTTAGCCTCTATGACAGTCATTAGAATTTTGATCTTAATAGTGCTATACTTTGAAGTGTAAGTCTAAATTAAATTCATTAGAAAATCTATATTTTTTTAAATTTAAGTTGTGCTTATAACTTGATATAATTAGAATTTTCATTTTTATGTCTCTTATTTAGACTACATTAATTCTAATATTATTATTGCAAATATGATGTTTTCTTATTTATATTTCACTTATCAATAAATATTTAAGCACTTAGAAAAATTTAAAAATTTTGATTATTTATTTTGGAAAGATCAAAATTACTCTTGAACAAAAACGAAATATACAAATGTACAAAAATCAAAAGAAATGCGCAATGGTTTGCACGTACAAAAAGAGGCACAAAATAAGCCCAAAAATAAAAAAGATGCATAAAAATGTGCCAATAATTTGTAAAAAAAGATGCGCAAAGAGCCACATGTGATAATTATTTTTTTCCATTATCTTTTAATCTCTTAATTCAAATTGATCTACTGTACATTTATATTTTGTATTGAAATTGGAAATATAAAAATTTTTTATTCATCCTATTTGCAATGATTTTCTTTATCTTAGTGTCTAAATTGACTCATGATTTTGATATATTCTTTCTATTATCAATGTTATATCTCTTCTTAAATTCTATGAATTAATATGATTTGCCTAATGTTTTAATTTTAATTGCATAACTTATTTCAATCACTTTCAAGATTGAATTATCAAATGATTTTCATATGTCTGGTTACATTTCAAGTCTCTTTCTTCTTTACTTTTTGATGTTGTCAAAAAAGGGGAGAAATTATTTGTATCATGATTTTTTTTATGTTGATTCATATTGTATGTGTGTGTCTGTTTTTTATTTTGTTTAGGGTTTTGTGTATATTGTATTTTTGTTTTATTTTTGTTTGTTATATATTTCTAAAAATGCCTCCTTATTTACACGTGTTCATCAATTCAGGGGGAGCTTAGGAGATGTTTTTTTAAATTTGAAAATTATACAAATAATAATTATTTTGGCATCATCAAAAAGGGGGAGATTGTTAAGAGAGTTGCTATTTGCATGTTTTACATTCTTGCAACTTTTATAGTTTTGATGATTTCAAATATTATTGTTTTATGTATAGTTATCTCCTAAAACTTTTTGGAAAAGTTGTTTTTGCTCTTGTGTGTACTAACATTTTAGGAAAATCAAACTCCAGACTACAAAGACTTCAAATACAATTCAGCATGAGATACTTTGTGGATTTAAAATTTATATTCTTCTTTGAATTAAATTTGAGAGGGAGTGATTGTAATTGAGTGAATACACACACACACCTTAGGAGTTTTTAAGAAATTTGTATTGATCGTAAAGGACGAACATAGTTCGTACGGAATGATCAGATCAGTTATCTCCTCTAAAGAGCAATAACGAACAGGGGCTGAAGAAAATTTTTCTAAGTCCTGATCGTCCAGGATGAAGTGTATTCGTCCCAGGATGAAATGTTCTCTGGAAAATTTTTGTTCAAAAATGAAGTGTATTCGTTCCAGGATGAGTTGCTCTCTGGATTGCTATCGTCCAGGACGAAGTGTATTCATCCCGGGATGATTTTCTCTCTGTAAAACTTTTGTCCGGATGAAACTTAACTTCGTACCAGGACGAAGTGAACCGACTCTAAAAATTAAGTATTGTTATGTAGTTTTTAGAACCGACCTATGGAATAACCGTTCGTACCGGATGAACCTAGTTCATACGAGACGTGTGTGTGTACGAAGTCATTTCGTACCCATATACATTAGGTTCGTTTCCAATGCATTTAAGTAAAATCATCCAAGATGATAAATGATCGTACGGGACGATCCAATACGTATTGACTTAAAAATTTGCAATTTTTGGACAGTTTTTTGTGTCTTTCCTATAAATAGTCCAAACTAAACTGCCACATAATCTTTTTGCCTACTGATCTTCATGCCTATTAAAAGAAGAGTCAAGGATAGAGTGTGAGAGAGTGTTTGAAGGAGATTTCTTACCATTAGAGCATGAAGGTTTCACTTGGTACTCAAAGATAAGAGTCTTTACTCTTGATTTGTGATTACTTCACTATTTTCTCTCTTCTTCTAGAATTATTGTGAGAAGATCTATCAAGGAGATCCAGTTCTCTATCGACTCTTGGAGAGTGTGAACAGCTGAAGGGTTCTCTGCCCACACTTGGAGAGTGTGAACAGTCGAAGGGTTCTCTGCCTACACTTGGAGAGTGTGAAAGGAAGAACGGTTCTCTACCCACACTAGGAGAGTGTGAAAGGATGAAGGGTTCTCCACCGACACTAGGAGAGTGTGAAAGTATGAAGGGTTCTCTTCCCACATTAGGAGAGTGTGAAAGGACGACAGTTCTCTGCCAATATTGGGGATAGTGTAAAAGGATGACGGTTCTCTACCGCACCGGATAATGGTGGAAAGAGTTTTTGTAAAGGCTTCTCCACCTTGCTGTCGGTGCAAAAGGAGAGTCACTATTGGTATTAGTGCAATACTCGTAGGGTGCCTCTGAAGAGTGTATGTAGGTCTGATTTTGACCGAACCACTATAAATTTGGTGTTCTTTATTTTTCGGCTGTTTTTATTTTAATGTTTACAACTTGTGGTTGAAAAATCTATTTCTATAAAACTCACTAAAGTTAGTTTTAATTTCCAAATTTTAAGAGGGTAAATTTTTTTTAATTACCAATTCACCCCCCCTCTTGGTTAGCCGTGGGACATAAGCTTAGGTTTAACAACCTAATTCTTAGTGATTGAGTTTCAACAAGGCTTTTATTTATATCATTTGTGTTTTGTTGATGACTTCATTGTTCTTACTAATGCTACTATTAATATAATTCAAAAAATCATGGAATTTTTCAATAATTTTGAGTATGTTAGTGGTCTCACTTTTAGTAAAAACAAATGTTGTTTTATTACTTCTAAAAGGAATCCTAATGATCATATTCTTTCCATTAAAGACGTTACTGGGTTTACACATTCTAACATACCTATTATGTATCTTGGTGTTCCCTTGTTTAAAGGTAGAAAACATACTTTCTTATTTGATGATCTTGTTGCTTCTAATCATAATGAGCTTCTATCGTGGGATTCTAACTTTCTTAGTTTTGGTGGTTGGGTTACTTTAATTAAAAGTGTTCTTTGTGCCTTACCTGTCTATATGTTTCAAACTATATTTCCAACTAAAACTATTTGTAGCAGGATTCACAAGATTATTAATAAGTTTTTTTGGAAGGGTGCTCTCTCTTCCTCTAAAATTACTTGTTCCTCTTGGGAGAAATGTTGTGGCATGTTTGAAGAAGGTGGTCTGGGATGTAAGTCTCTTTCTGATATTGCTAAGGCATTTTCTTTTAAACTGTGGTTTAAATTGAGATCTAAAGAGAATATTTGGGCTAAATTTATGATTTCTAAATATTGTGTGGGTAATCACCCCACCAATATTTCCTATAAACCTGGTAACACTAACATTTGGAAAAGGTTATGTAAGATAAAATGGGAGATGGAGCCTTTTATTTCGCGGGGGCTTGGTGAAGGCAATATTTTTTTCCGGCAAGATAAATGGCTTGGTAAAGATTCTATTGACTCTTTATTGCACTCTACTTCTTCTCCTTCTGTTAAAGTAAATTTTTTCTTCAAGGGAAACTGTTGGGATTATGAGAAGTTATCTAATTGTATCCCTGACTGCATTATTTTGAGAATTCTCAACTTGCCTATTAATTTTCATTCCAAAGATATTATTCTGTGTGATTTTTTAATGATGGGGAATTTCATCTTAAGAATGCTTGTCATTCTTTTAGAATTAAAGGAAACTTGGATAAGATTTTTTCTTATATCTGGCACAAAAGTACACCCTCTACAGTTTCTGTGTTTGTTTGGAGAGTCCTTCATAAAAAAAAATTCATTCCTATGGAGGACATTCTCGTTAAAGAAGGTTTCTCTCTTTCTTCAAATTGTCAAAGTTGTTTTCATACTGAAAATATGCATCATGTGTTTGTCTCTAGTCCTGTGGCTGTTAGAAGTTGGGTCTACTTTGATGATTTGTTTCAATTAAATAGTTTTAATGCTCACCTCCCCCTTAATGCTTATCTTAAGTCTTGGTTTATTGATACTATAGGTCATATTCGCAATATTATCCCCTCGCTTATCCTTTGGTTTATTTGGTTGGAGAGAAATAACTCTTTGTTCAATGGAGTTAGGATGAACCATCTTAATGTTATCCAAAGGGTTAAAGATAAAATCTTATCTCTTGTGGCTGTTAATTTGCTTACTATCAAAAATTTTAAGAATTTCTTTAATATTACCTCTTCCTTGGGGATTGGTTGGAAGAGGGCTCTTGCTGCTTTCAATGTTATTTACTGGATTAAACCTCCTAAGAATAATTTTAAACTTAATAGTGATGGCTTTCATTCTGATTGTGGTGCCGGACGTGGTGGCTTGATTAGGGACTCTAATGGCCAGTTGGTTATGGATTTTGCGGGTCCCATCCATAATGGTAATATTGACTTTGCTATTAACGTGGCCATTCTATCTATTATCCAACTTTGCATCACTTTGAATTTAATTAATTTGGTCATTGAGGTGGATTCTGTTGCGGATCTATGGTTTATGATTTTGATAATAGCAAACATTCTTATTTCTCTACAACTTCCTTACGTACTGACATTTCAGGTCCACATGATCAGACTGCAATTTGGAATCAGCTTAAGATTGGGTAGACTAGCTCTGAGTCAGTTTGTACCCTTTTTCTTTTCTTGAGTTTATTGTATTTATTGTGGCTCCCGATGCTTTGTAACGTATAAGAGTTTCTGACTGTTCCCTAGAGTTTACTGTTTTTAGTAACATCGTCCTGGACAATATTTATATCGGTCGGGATGATCTATTCAAAAGTAGAAACCTTAATTAGGGCATCCTCATTAAAGCAGCCGTCATTATGCAAAACATATCGCCCTGGATGATTTTGTATCGGTCAGGACGATAGGCTCAATTCAGAAAGCATCTGCCGCCAGATCTACTTAGGAAATACTTATTTTTGGACATCGTCCTGGTGGATCATCCAGGACTATAAAATATCGTCCAAGATGATCCAGCACAATTTTTCCAAAATTTCTCTGGAATTTAAGGAAAGCAATTATGACTTGATTTCATGGTCAAATCGTCTTGGACGATCGCAAAATCGTTCGGTATGATATGCTGGACGATTGGTCATTGGATAGCTATTTTTCAGGGCGATGTCGAGGACGATATTATATAATTTGTACTGATCGTCCAGGACGATATGAATAAAATTCTTATAATCGTCTCAAATCGTCCCGGCTGATTAGGCTTAAATTGTACTGATCGTACAGGACGATATGCCTATCGTCATGGACGATAATGTCGACAATTCGCATTAATGAGCTCGTTTTGAGCCCTTCTATTTAAGAGATATCAAGGCACTTTATAAAGTGTCTTTGGCAGCCATTGTAGCTTCATTTTTGTGGGGGAAACTTGAAGAGAAAGCTTGAAAGGGAGTGAGGAACGGGTGAAGTCTGAGAGAGGGAGAAGATCCTGTGAGGGGGGACAAAGAGAGTGTGGAGGGGGATTCCACACGGTTTCTCCGGCAGGCTTGCACCTTAATACTGTTAGATTCAAGGCTTGTCTCAAGGAAGTTCACCAAAGAAGAAGATCTCTTTGGTGTCAGAGGACCGGGCGACTCCGCCGCACCGGGGAAGGTGGAAATGATTTTGTAAGGGCTTCTCCGCCTAGCTATGGGGGATAAAGGAGAGACACTTATTTAGTACAATACTTGGAGGGTGCCTTCTAGGAGTAGATGTAGGTAAAGGTTTGACCGAACCACTATAAATCTGGTGTGTTCTTTCATTTATTACATCCGCATTTTAATTTCCGCATCATTGATTTCTATGTGGTGATATTGGTTTTAATTTGTGCTTTGATTTAAGATTCTTCTTTACCAATTCACCTTTCTCTTATTTAGCCTTGGGCCGGTTCATAGGGCTTAACATCCCTAACGAACTTTCTAGTGACATCAGAGCACTTTTAAGTGGTATCAGAGCCGGATTCATAAAATAAATTTTAAAAGCTTTTGAATTTCGATCCATGGCTAATTTTACAAATCATAATATTGCGGAAGGTTATTCAATCACCAGACCACCTTTGTTTGAAAATATGATATTTGATTTTTGGAAAATTCGCATGTCTATTTTTTTGCAATCAATTGATTTTCGCATGTGGCATATGATTTTAACTGGTTATTCATCACCATCATGTATTGTTAATGGAGTTAAAACTGATATTCCTTTTAATCAATGGAATAGGGAAGAACAAGTAAATGCTCAATTGAATGCAAAATCTTTAAACTATTTTTTCTGTGCTTTAAATTCTAAAGATTTTATGTTAGTATCCATGTGCACTACTAGTAAGGAAGTTTGGAATAAACTACACACCATATAAGAAGATATTAGTGAAATCAAGAAATCCAAGTTGAATATGTTAATGCATGATTTTAAACTGTTTTCCATGAAACCTTATGAGACAATCTTAGAGATGTATACTAGGTTTGTTCAAATTGTAACATCATTACATACTTTAGGAAAGGAGTTTTTAAATTTTGAAAAAGTCAATAAAATTCTTCGTTGTTTACTTAAAAAATTTGATGTCAAAGTTGTTGCTATTTGTGAATCAAAAGAATTGAATGATTATTCTATTGATAATTTAATTGGCTCACTCATTGCCTACGAGCAAAATTTGGGTCAAAGACTTTTGGATACAGGTGAAACGATTGTTCTAAAAGCTAAAGATACGAAAAAATATTGCTTAATTGGTGACGAATGCAATGACTTGTCAAGCAAATCACAAAGCTCACCAAAGTATAAGCAAAAGTGAAAAAAGGTAAAATGATAAGGATGTTCATATTCCTTCTATCGTTATTTGCTTTCGATGTAGGAAACCTTGACATATGAAAAATCAGTGCCCTAATTTAAAAATTCTTCCAACAAAAGAAAGGGGCAAGCCGAAGCAAAATTTAAACTAGGGAAATAATAAAAGGCAAAAAATCTCATGGGCAGATATGGTTTCTGAAGCATCGGACCAGGAGAGAGATTATGGTTAAAAGCCTTTCATGTTTTTATGTTTTTATTTTTTATTTTTGTGTTTTAGTTTTGTTTATTCTTTGAAATTTTTATTTTCGTGAAAGTTTTTCTCTGATCAATACACACATTCACCTTTCTAAAAATGAAAAATCTACTTCCTGTTTTTTCTTGAAATCTTTGGTAAGTTGTGTTTGACTTCTCTAAAACAGTTAAAGGAAGGAAACTCATGTTTTTGACTCTCAATCTCTATTTCCTAAAAGAGTTTATTTTACTTTTGATTTAAAATCTTTTTCATCTTTTAAATTTATCTTTGAAACTGAATTTTTTATCTCACTACATTTTATTTATCGCATAGGGATCTTTTGCAAGTTGTTGAATCTAAGTCATAATTTTCTTAATCAAGAATTTGCTTTATCAATAAGATGAGTTTACTTTTGTTTTTAAGACTTCAGAAAGGTAGCATATTAAATAAAAAAAATTGGCCAATGATGCCAAAAATAAAAGATGCGCAGTGACGCCAAATTGAAAAATATACACAAAAGTGTATCAAAAATCAAAAGATGCGCTGTGCGCCAACCAATTGTCAAGAGGCATAAAATGAGCCCACAAAGTTTAATGCTTACCATTCTTGTACTTCTTAAAAGCTTAAGAAAATCCTTAATACTTTTGATACTTGAGTTTGAAAATCTTGATTCCTGATTCAACAATTCGTGCATTAATCTTCTATTAGATATATTTTATGGAAGGAGTTTTGAAAAATAACTGTTTTTTTCTCTAATTTATTCTTTGAATTAGATATTGAATTAAAAAGTTTTTGAGCCTTTTAAAAGAACTTGAGTTTAGATGATCAAATTCTGGATTTCTAACCTTTTCTGGGCTAAGTGTTGTCAATCCAATTCTACTAAGTTTTTGATTAAAACTAAGAGGTAACTTTCTCATTTTAAGAATATTTGTTTTTTTTTCACTAGATCAGAGAAAATTTTTGTCTTCTATTTGTTTTGGTTTTTGTTTATGCCTCCTCTCTTTTTGATAATGTCAAAGGGGGAGAACGTACTGTTGATTTTGTATCCTTTTTTTTCTTTTCAAAAAATTTAAAATAACAAAAATATTTTTATCTCCCCTATTTTTTTAAAAATGTTTATCCTAGTGAGGGGGAGATTAGGAGAAAATATTACTTTTTGAAAATTCAAATTGAAATGTTTGCCATCATAAAAAAGGGGGAGATTGTTACGGATCTATGGTTTATGATTTTGATAATAGCAAACATTCTTATTTCTCTATGACTGCCTTACGTACTGACATTTCAGGTCCACACGATCAAACTACAATTTAGAACCAGTTCAAGATTGGGTAGACTAGGTCTGAGTCTGTTTGTACCTTTTTTTCCTTTCTTGAGTCTATTGTATTTATTGTGGCTTCTGATGCTTTGTAACGTATAAGAGTTTCTGACTATTTCCTAGAGTTTACTATTTTTGGTAACATCGTCCTAGACGATATTTATATCGGCTGAGATGATTTGTTCAAAAGAGAAACCCTAATTAGAGTATCCTCATTAAAGCAGCTGTCATTATACAAAACACATCGTCCTGGATGATTTTGTATCGGCCAGGATGATAGGCTCAATTCAGAAAGAATCTGCCGCCAAATCTACTTAAGAAATACTTATTTTTGGACATCATCCCGGTGGATCGTCCAGGACTATAAAATATCATCCAGGACGATCCAGAGCAATTTTTCCAAAATTTCTCTGGAATTTAAGGAAAGAAATTATGACTTAATTTCACGGTCAAATTGTCCTGAACGATCGCAAAGTCGTCTGGGTTGATATGCTGGACGATTGGTTATCGGATAGCTATTTTTCAGGGCGATGTCGAGGACGATATCAACAATTTATACTGATCGTCCAGGATGATATATTATCATCCAGGATGATATATTATCATCCTGGATGATATGAATAAAATTCTTATAATCATCTAAAATCGTCTCGGCTGATTGGGCTTAAATTGTACAGACCGTACATGACGATATGCCTATTGTCCTGGACTATAGTGTCGGCAACTTGCATTAATGAGCTTGTTTTGATCCCTTCTATTTAAGAGATATCAAGGCACTTTATAAAGTGTCTTTGGCAGCCATTGTAGCTTCATTCTTGTGGGGGAAACATGAAGAGAAAGCTTAAAAGGGAGTGAGGCCACGGGTGAAGTCTGAGAGAGGCAGAAGATCCTTTGAGGGGGGACTCAAGGGAGTGTGGAGGGGGATTCCACACGGTTGCTCCGGCAGGCTTGCACCTTAATACCATCGGATTCAAGACTTGTCTCGAGGGAAGTTCACCAAAGAAGAAGATCTCTTTGGTGTCAAAGGACCCGGCGACTCCGCCGCACCGGGGAAGGTGGAAGTGATTTTGTAAGGGTTTCTCCGCCTAGCTGTGGGGGCTAAAGGAGAGACACTTATTTAGTGCAATACTTGGAGGGTGCCTCCAAGGAGTAGACGTAGGTATAGGTTTGACCGAACCACTATAAATATGGTATGTTCTTTCCTTTATTACTTCCGCATTTTAATTTCTGTATCATTGATTTCTATGTGGTGATATTGGTTTTAGTTTGTGCTTTGCTTAAATATTCTTCTTTACCAATTCACCTTTCTCTTATTTAGCATTGGGCCGGTTCATAGGGCTTAACATCCCTAACAAACTTTCTAGTGCCATCAGAGCACTTTCAGATTCGGGTTTTAACATAACTCCATTTCTGGTTTTGGACGAAAGGTGTTGTAGCCCAAATATTTTTATCTTATTAGGGAAATTAAGAAGTTGTTGGTTTTTATGAACACTTTTTCCCTCATATTGTTAAGGCAGGTAACTCCTGTGCTTTGTTGCTTGCTAATCATGGCTGTAATCTTGATTGTTTCACTGATTTTATTAAATCTTCTACTCCTGGTCATCTTAATGGTTTTCTCCACCTTGATACATGTGGCATCCCGTATGTTAACACTTAACTTTTTCATGTTATTTTCTCTAGATTCTCTATTTTTTGGGAGCTGGTTTTATTTTGCTTGCTCTGTTTTATGGGGCAGCTTGATTACTTTCGTGTGCCGGAGTTGGATTGTTGGATGTTGGTATTTTATTTGGGATCGTCTGGGTTTTTTTTTGTTGACTTTCCTTCGTATGGTGGCCTCTGTGATGCTATTGTTCTTGAGATTTTAGATGAGAGCTATCATTTGAATAATGTGGATGCTTAAGGTTTGTCCCTCTGTTGCTCTCCGGCCTGGGGTGGTTTGGGTGAAATTGTTGAGCAGCAGTCTTTCTTGGGGTTACTTTTTATGGATAAATTCCTGTAGGTTCTCGACTGTTAGTGCCAGTATTTGATGGAGTTTGGGCATTGGTCTGTGGGGTTTTTTGATATTGTTGGTTCTTGTGTGTCTAGCTGGAATTATTTGAAGTTCAGTCCTTGTGTGGCTGGTCCTTGAATCTTCTTTGATGAATTTTGTCTGGTTGAAGCCTTTTCCTTTTGGCTGCTATTTTAGATGGTTCTGTGAGGCTCCCAGGTTCTATGGTGTCCAATACCTTGTTTGGTTTCCGTGGAGTTCTGGGTGTTTTTGCGAGGCTTCTAAGGACATACTGGATTTTTGTCACTGTAGGTGCTGCTGGGCTGCTTTAGCTCCTTTTTTGAAGTTTTCCTTTTTTGCAGGGGAAGCTGATCAGGATGGTTTTCAAATTTTTTGGTAGAAAGACTGAGCTTGATGGTTATTTTTTTATCTTTCTTTTTTGGATGCTGGTCCTTAGCATCAGTAGAATGTTACTAGGGTTCCTTGTACTCTTTGGTAGTGGATATAATTGGCTTATAGGTTTTCTTTTTCATTGTTTTGTAGCTCGTTTGAGCAGTAGTGAGCCGACGGTTTCCTTTAAGGACTCTGTAACTTGCTTTTTTCATTAACGCCTAAGCCCCTCCGTGGGTTTTAACAAAAAAAAAAAAAACAATTAGTACAATCATGGATCATCCTATGTGATTAGTTTAAAGTACACCTATTAGTTCTACGTGAAGAGCTAAGGCTTGCACAATCAATTCAAGGAATTTAATTGATTGCCAAGGTTGATTTAGATCATTATCTTGTACAATTAGTGCAAATGACTTAGATTATCATCTATAACAATTAGCAAAAACTATCATCCCATACAAGAATTAGGTTCTATAGTATGATTGGTTAAATTATCCTCTATGATCTGGCTGGATCAATTAATCTAAATTTATTCCATAATCACAAGATTAATTTAGGCAAGATTTTATTACATCTTACAAGACGATACTTCTCGCCTAGTATGATGAGTACATAATTTGAATTTCTAAATATTGCCTAAATATTTATTGGTGCTTGGGCTCTTAATTTCAATTGATTGTCTTGCACAATATACATAGTACAGTGCAATTAGTTCATCTTGCATTAATTTTCATAATTAGCAATTTTAATCTTTTCTTAATTAGCTAATTATATAGTATGATATGTATGATAAAATATAATTAGTTTAGCAAAATCACACTTTTGATATTATTATTAACTCACTCCCTTGAATGTGTGTGTGTACATGGTTTTTAAACTTATTATCCACCAAATACATGATTTGACTCAAGAAAGTTAAAAATACATATGAATTGAAAATATAGACTCTTTAATATACACTTAACCCTACTCTAGCCAATCTTGAGTTGATCCAACTTGTAAGTGAATAGTGGACTTGAAATGTTAGTGAATAGAAAAAAAACATATATATAATAATAACAATTGACATGAGGTAGTATAGTAAGAAATCCAATAATGATTATTATCATCAAAGTCAAAGGAGTCGTGTCCAGATTTGCAACTTATAGTGCCCGCTTAGATACATTCTTATAAGATCTTAACCTATTTTGTTATGAAAAATTATGCATTTATAGGAGAAATGAGTGTGCAGAGTACTTTTCTACCACTCGGGTGACATTTACCATACTTTTTTTTCTTCTAGTTTCTATTTTTTTACAAGAAATGAAGATATATTTTCTTTCTATCTCTACCATGTTTGGATAATATTTTTAGTTTTGGTTTAATATAGTGAATATATTATAAGTACTAATATAGACTATGGTCCCTTGGATGAAATTATGGATATTTTCAATATGTCATGTTCTTCATTTTATGTATACAATAGCCATGTGTGAAACAATATATAGTGTGATACATTGCCTTAATGGAGGAATATTGGAAAAAATACGAGCATTGGAATGGAATGTTGGTATGCATAGAAGTAGCATGTTAAACCTTATAAGTTCTATGGAGACATTAAAATTTTAGGAAGGCTATAAATCATTTTTTTCACCTCTACAATCTTGTGAGAGATCTTGAAATACATATACTACGAAACATAATAATATTTAAGAATCACATTAATAAAACCATTATGTTTTACATACATTAAGCCAAACGATTTTTAATATCTAGCATCTCATTTATCTCTTTGCTTATTTCTAAGAGTGGCAGAATAAAAAACTCTTTATTTCAATTCACCAGGATAGACCTTAAATTTGTAGTATATGAAAGTTCGTTAGGGATGTTAGGCCCTATAGAACTGGTCCAAGGCTAAATAAAGAGAGTGGTGAATTGGTTATTAAAGATCTTTTAATACAAAACTCCAAACCAAAATCACCACAAACAAAGTGCGGAAGAAAAATAAATGCGGAAGCGATAATAAGAAAAGAACACACCAGATTTATAGTGGTTCGGTCAAACCTTGACCTACGTCCACTCCTTGGAGGCACCCTCCAAGTATTGCACTAAACAAGTGTCTCTCCTTTATCCCCCACAGCTAGGCGGAGAAGCCCATACAAAATCACTTCCACCTTCCCCGGTGTGGCGGAGTCGCCGGGTCCTTTGACACCAAAGAGATCTTCTTCTTTGGTGAACTTACCTCGAGACAAGCCTTGAATCCGATGGTACTAAGGTGCGAGTTCGTCGGAGCAACCGTGTGGATCCCCCACCACACTCCCTTGAGTTCCTCCCCCTCACAGGATCTTCTCCCTCTCAGATTCCACCATTTCCTCTCTCTCTTTCAAGCTCTCTCTTCAAGTTTCCCCCACAAGAACGAAGCTACAATGCCTGCCAAGGACACTTACAAAGTGTCATGCCAAGCTTAAATAGAAGCTCTCAAAACTAGCTCATTAATGCAAGTTGCCAACATTATCGTCCAGGACGATAGGTATATCGTCCTGGCCGATCAGTACAAATTCAGCTCATTAGCCCGAGATAATTTGGGACGATCAGAAGAAAATTGGTTACATCGTCCTGGCTTATATCACGATCGTCCAGGCCGATTAGTTTAAAACCAATTTCGATCATCCTGATCATTGCCTTGAATTGGAGCTGTCCGATGTAGATCGTCCAGGACATCGTCCTGGCTGATCAGGAGATCATCCCGGATGATATGATTGAATCAATCAACCATTAATGCTTTCCAAAGATACTAGATCAATTTAGGCATAATTGAGTTAGATCGTCCTGGACGATAAGAATATCGTCCTGGCCGATTTCCTAAAACAAAGAATTCCTAAACTGATTATGGCGGTTAATTCTTTCTGAATTGAGATTATCGTCCTGGCCGATACAGGTATCGTCCAGGCCAATCCGTTAATGATGGCTGCCTTAATGAGGATGCCCTAATTAGGGTTTCTGATTTTGGACATATCATCCAGGATGATATAAATATCGTCCCGGCCGATATTACCAAAAATAGAAATCTTATAGGGAACAACGAGAAATCTTCCAAGTTACAAAACAACAGATCCCACACTAAATACAACAGACTCAAGAAAGGAAAAAAGATTACAAACTGACTCAGACCTAGTCTACCCAATCTTGAGTTGATTCCAAATTGCAGTCCGATCGTGTGAACCTGAAACGTTAGTACATAAGGCAGTTGTAGAGAAATAAAAATGTTTGCTGTCATCAAAATCATAAACCATTGATCCGCAACAATCTCCCCCTTTTTGATGATGGCAAACAATTCATTTTGAATTTAAAAAAAAAAACAATTTCTCCTAATCTCCCCCTCACTAGAATAAATCCTTTTTAAAAAATAGGGGAGATAAAATTTTTTTGTTGTTTTTAATTTTTTGAAAAGAAAAAAGGATACAAATTCAAAACATTATGTTCTCCCCTTTGACATTATCAAAAAGAGAGGATGCACAAAAAAAAAACAAAATGAACAAAAGATAAAAACGTTCTCTGATCTAGTGAAAAAACAAATATTCTTAAAATGAGAAAGTTACCTCTTGGTTTTAATCAAAAACTTAGTAGAATTGGATTGACAACGCATAGCCTAGAAATGGTTAGAAATTCATAATTTGATAATCCAAACTCAAGTTCTTTAAAAAGGCTCAAAAACTTTTTAATTCAATATATAAACCATAAAATAAATTAGAGAAAGAAACAATCATTTTTCAAAAACTCCTTCCATAAAATATATCAAATAGAAGATCAATGCACGAATTGTTGAATCAAAAATCAAGATTTTCAAAGTCAAGTATCGAAAGTATCAAGGGTTTTCTTAAGATTTTTAAGAAGTATAGGAATGGTAAGCATTAACTTTTTGTGGGCTCATTTTATGCCTCTTGACAATTGGTTGGTGCACTGCGTATCTTTTGATACACTTTGTGTATTCTATAATTTTTAATTTGGCGCTTTGCGCATCTTTTATTTTTGGCATCATTGGCCAATTTTTTGACTATGCTACCTTTCTGAAATCTTAAATACCAAAAGTAAACCCATACTATTGATAAAGAAAATTTCTTGATTAAGAAAATTTTGAATTAGATTAAACAACTTGCAAAAGATTCCTATGCGATAAATAAAATGTATGGAGATAAAAAAAATTATTTTAAAAACCATTTTAAAAGATGAAAAAGATTTTAAATCAAAAGTAGGATAACCTCTTTTGGGAAATAGAGATTGAGAGTAAAAAATATAATGAGTTTCCTTCCTTCGACTGTTTTAGAGAAGTCAAACAAAATTTACCAAAGATTTCAAGAAAAAAATAAGAAGTAGATTTTTCAGTTTTAGAAAAGTGAGTGTGTGTATTGGATCAAATAAAAATACAAATAATAAAAAAAGAATAAGTAAAAAGAAAAAGAAAACAATAGAAAAAAAAACAAACAGAACGAAAAACACAAATAGCTCATTTAACCATTATCTCTTTCCTGGTCCGATTCTTCAGAAACCATGTCTGCCCATGAGAATTTGTGTTTTTTATTGTTTCCCCAATTTAAATTTAGCGTTGCCTTGCCCTTTTCTTTTGTAAGAAGAATTTTTAAATTAGGGCACTGATTTTTCATATGTCCAAGCTTCCTGCATCAAAAGCAAATAACGTAAGAAGAAATATGGACATCCTTAACACTTTTACCTTTTTTCCACTTTTGCTTATGCTTTGGTGAGCTTTGTGATTTGCTTGACAAGTCATTATTATCGTCACTAACTAAGCTTCCTCTTTCCGTATCTTCAGCTTTTAGAATGATCGTTTCACCTGCATTCAAAAGTCTTTGACCCAAACCTTGCTCGTAGGCAATGAGTGAGCCAATCAAATTATCAATAGAATAATCATTCAAATCTTTTGATTCACAAATAGCAACTACTTTAGCATCAAACTTATCCAGTAGACAACGAAGAATTTTGTTAACTTTTTTAGAATTTGAAAATTCTTTTCCTAAAGCATACAATGAGTTTACAATTTGAATGAATCTGGTATACATGTCTAAGATCATTTCATAAGGTTTCATGGAAAATAATTCAAAATCATGCATTAACAAATTCAACTTAGATTACTTAATTTCATTAGTGCCTTCGTATATGGTGTGCAATTTATCCCAAACTTCCTTACCAGTAGTGCAAGTGGATATTAACATGAAATCATCAGAATTTAAAGCACAGAAAAAGCAATTTAAAGACTTTGCATTTAATTAAGCATTGAGTTGTTCTTCCCTATTCCATTGACTAAAAGGAATATCAATTTTAACTCCATTAACAATTCGTGACGGTAATAAATAACCAGTTAAAATCATATGCCACATGCAAAAATCAGTCGATTGCAAGAAAATAGATATTCGAGTTTTCCAAAAATCAAAAGACATATTTTCAAATAAAGGAGGTCTTGTGATTGAATAACCTTCCGTAATAGTACGATTAGCCATGGATCGAAATTCAAAAGCTTTTAAAAACTTATTTTATGAAAACTTGCTCTGATACCACTTGAAAGTTTGTTACGGACGTTAGGCCCTATAGAACTGGCCCAAGGCTAAATAAAGAGAGTGGTGAATTGGTTATTAAAGTTTTTTTAATACAAAACTTCAAACCAAAATCACCACAAACAAAGTGCGAAAGAAAAATAAATGCGGAAGCGATAATTAGAAAAGAACACACCAGATTTATAGTGGTTCGGTCAAACCTTGACCTACGTCCACTCCTTGGAGGCACGCTCCAAGTATTGCACTAAAAAAGTGTCTCTCCTTTAGCCCCCATAGCTAGGCGGAGAAGCCCATACAAAATCACTTCCACCTTCCCCGGTGCGGCGGAGTTCCCGGGTCCTTTGACACCAAAGAGATCTTCTTCTTTGGAGAACTTACCTCGAGAAGAGCCTTGAATCCGATGGTACTAAGGTGCGAGTTTGCAGGAGAAACCGTGTGGATCCCCCACCACACTCCCTTGAGTTCCTCCCCCTCACAGGATCTTCTCCCTCTCAAACTCCACCCTTTCCTCTCTCCCTTTCAAGCTCTCTCTTCAAGTTTCCCCCACAAGAACGAAGCTACAATGGCTGCCAAAGACACTTACAAAGTGTCATGCCAAGCTTAAATAGAAGCTCTCAAAATGAGCTCATTAATGCAAGTTGCCGACATTATCATCCAGGATGATAGGTATATCGTCCTGGCCGATCAGTACAAATTCAGCTCATCAGCCCGGGATGATTTGGGATGATCAGAAGAAAATTGGTTACATCGTCCTGAATGATATCACAATCATCCAAGCCGATTAGTTTAAAACTGATTTCAATCGTCCTGATCATCGCCCTGAATTCGAGCTGTCCAATGTAGATCATCCAGGGCATCGTCCTGGCCGATCAGGAGATCGTCCCGGATGATATGATTGTATCAACCAACCATTAATGCTTTCCAAAGATACCAGATCAATTTAGGCATAATTGAGTTAGATCATCCTGGACGATAATAATATCGTCCTGGCCAATTTCCTAAAACAAAGAATTCCTAAACTGATTATGGCGATTGATGCTTTCTGAATTGAGATTATCGTCCAGGCCGATACAGGTATCGTCCAGGCTGATCCATTAATGACGGCTGCCTTAATGAGGATGTCTTAATTAGGGTTTTTGATTTTGGACATATCGTCCTGGATGATATAAATATCATCCTGACCGATATTACCAAAAATAGAAATCTTATAGGGAACAATGGGAAATCTTCCAAGTTACAAAACAACAGATCCCACACCAAATACAACAGACTCAAGAAAGGTAAAAAGATTACAAACTGACTCAGACCTAGTCTACACAATCTTGAGCTGATTCCAAATTGTAGTCCGATCGTGTGAACCTGAAACATTAGTACATATGTCAATTGTAGAGAAATAAAAATATTTGCTATCATCAAAATCATAAACCATTGATCCACAACAGTATATAGTTGTAGTTTGATTCTAGTTTAATAGAATACTCTCTCTAGGGATTTACACTCTCTAATTTAATTTATTACTTGATCGACAAATATACTTATGTATCTAGTGAGTAATTATATCAAACAAAAGATAAACATTATTTGACCCCAAAGCATTTTCTAATTCATAGACACATTTAGTAAACTATGGCCAGGCAACAAGCATTTTGTACAGTTCTCAGTGAAGTAATGTTTTTATTTCCCTTTTAAACTATATTGTTGAACTAATTACATATTTAAACATACTTGTATTCTATATCGTTATTTTGTAATTTTTGTTAAAATATTTAATTAAATGAAAATGGATATTTATTTTATTTTTTTTATTTACTTGTTAGTGCATTATTGTTGCATATGTAGTAGATTAAGTAAGGTGCCCTTATTGTTTGATTCTAAAATTTGAAGGATCCTTGCAAAAATATAAAAAATAAGAAAAATGTTAGATTTAAAGAAGGAAAAAACTAGTATAAGATTAGGACCATCCAAGACCTCTAATGGAGTTTTCCAATCCTATAGTAGATGAAATTCACCAAAGTATCAATAGACATAATATCAAAGGTAAAAACTTTGAACTGAAAAATAACATAATTTAGATGGTTCAAAATTCATAGGTTGGAGTAACTCTTGTTGAGGATCACAACCAACACTTAGCTTGCTTTCAAGAAATCTATACAACATTTAAGTATATGGTGTTAACAAAAATGATGAATATAGGTAAGTCTTTCTAAGGACTATAAATTTAGCATTATATAGGAGGCTACCCAATTCCATTTCTATGCTTCTTTGTGTTTATATTATTTTTTGTTTATGTTTTGTATTTCTTGTGAATGTTAATAATTATGATATTGACAATATTTTGATAAATTTTCAAGAAAAATTTTATTATGCTAAAAATGAACTAGCACCACTATGTTAGGGTTTGAAGCACCATAGAATTTGCCTGCGAAGAGTTACATCATTCAAAAATAACATCATAGTGCTGAGGTGTCAAAAAATTTCTAAATTGTATCCTCACAATGCTGTACATTTCAACACTACATCACTGAATCTTTTTACATACCATAACTCAACCCTTTCGAGCTCAACATCACCGAGTAAGTTATTTCCAAAGTATTGATGGTAGTGCAATCAACAATTTAGGATTTCATAAATTTTTTTGTTACGAAGCTTTATTAAGCATCGTAGTGCTATCCTTAGAATAGCAGTGCTAAGTAAAAATCATAATTATGTTAGTTAGAGCACCACAATGTTGTACTTTGGTAACACCATATTTCTTGCACGTATCAAACATCGTAGTGTTGTGCTTGTCAAAATGTTGTTGTTTTATTTTGCCCATGCTGGCTCCATAGTTCCATGTGTCCTGCACAACTATAGTATCTATCAACTTTACCCTTTTATCATTTGGTGTTCTTTAGCACCACAAAGTTGCTCTTTTAAGCATTGCAATGATTGGTATGTCTATAAATGTAAATGGTTAAATTTTAGTTATCAATGTGCTTCAACTCTCTAACCTAATTTAATTTTTGTATTTTCTCTATTATTAATATGTTACTGTAGCAATGGCCTCTAAGAATGTGTAATAATAAGAATAGAGCTTCTTCCTCATATAATAAGAATTGCTTAAAATTTCCTAAACCTAAACAAAAATTTGCTAACATTTTTGTGAACAAGCAGTTCATTCCAAAGTGAGGATTTCTAAATCCTGGTGGAGTGGTAATGCATATATTTTTAAAAGTTTATACATCCTCATAAAGAGAACCTAAACCATCACATTTCTCCTTTAATAAAGCCAAAAATGAAGGAGGAATATCAACACAACTAATATAATCCCAAATAAAATCACTAAAGAAAGCATAGTTAGCATAGAAATCGTCTAACTTATTACAACCCCTTTTAGAAAAATTGAATTAAACTTGCTTGAAATCCTTTAGAAAAGAAAGATCTCCTTCCAACAAAAAGTTGTACTTCAAATAGAAAGCACCATAAGAACCTTGAACAAGTTTGGTGATATTGAAATTGTCCTCTTCAATAATGATACCTTTTACTTCCAACATCCATCCTTGAATAACCTTGTCCAACAAAAGAATTTCCATTATCTCCAACTTTGCAACATCCTAGTGTAAACACGTAAAGCCAAAATCAAGAAAAAACCTCCCTTTATGATCTCTAAATACTCCACCAGTACCAACTTTCATAGATCTTAAAGAGAAGCATCAATATTAACCTTTAGCCTTCAGATGGAGGAGGATGCCAAGATAAAGATGATAGCTGAAATAGCTAATTAGCACATCAGATTTTTGAATGAACATAAAGAACAAAAGAAGCTAGAGCAAAAGATATAGCATTAGCAACAATAAAAACCAAACTAACCTCTTTTCCACCATGTATAAATTTATTCATACTGTTCCAAGAAAAAACAAAACTGTTGAAAAAATAATTTCCCAATGAAAGGATTATTATATGAAAGTCTTCTTAAATTATCAGTGAAGTCTATAAAGGAAGAAAAAATTGGCACTTGAAAACCCCATTTGTTAAGAATTTTTATCACAAAAATAAGTAAAAAAACACTCATTAGCTATATGATTCTCATATTCCATAGCAGCATTTTTCCTCGGGCAAGTATTCTTATCTGATAACCTTCTATGCACTAAAAAGCATTAGATGGAATTGACTCATTAGGTATATGACACCGAAAGAGCTCCACATGAGACATCTGCTTCAAATTTTTAATCCAGCTTCAACAATTATCTTTAGCCATATCTTCCATCAAACATTCTTGAACCATTCATGCAAATAGTTTTTGTAGATACCTTCATCTTCAACTCCACAAGACCCATTAGCAATGCAGAATTAATTGGAACCTATTAAATCAGATCAACCAAGTGCTTGCCAAAAAATTTCTCAGCTGTGCAACATTCCAAGAGGTATTTCATATGAAATTATTAAGACCATAACCCACCTCTTCTAGATCAGCAACAAATGTAGGCCATTTCACCATACTCTTATCAAGAATCAAAACATCATTTAGAATATTTGTTGATTCACTAGTTGAAACTTCACACCTAGTAATTTTGTCAATACCTAGTGAGATATTACTACCATGGAGATCAACCACTAACTCAAGTTCATCTTTAGGAAAATCCTTTTCCAAAAAAAGATTTTTTGCCATCTCAATGAGAATTCACAATTTTCAATCAGCCTTAAATAAATAAAACAATTTTTGCATCTCCTCTCCCTCCACTTTTCCTTGAAAAAAAAATCCTCCAATAATCTTCTGCTCTTCCATAAGATTCCATTAGTCTTTAATTTGGTTGATCCAGTTTTAATTTCTTCTAGCACTAGCGAAGGAAAGAAAATTTTTTTATTAGAATCTCCTTCTCCCATCCACTTAGGCTTTGCTCATTGTCTCCACAAAGTATTCAAACAAGAAAGAGAAATATTTAACTCGTGAATGTTTACCCTCGGCAGCAATAAACTTTCCTTACATAACAATCCTTCTACCTCTTCCAATTGCAGTGTTAATATATTATTTTTTAGGAACTCTTTTAGAATAAAGAGATTTTGGAGCTTACCTGTACTCCAAAAAAAAAAGCTCTTAAAGTCATACTAAATTTCTTATTGATAATTTAGACTGAATCTCATATAACCAAACTCTTCAATGTCTTAGCAACAACTCTAGAGGAAGCATGATATGAAAGCCCAAACATCTTCAAACCTTAACTACCTTTTTTGAAATAATTCTGACTTGAAGAACTCTAGAACAATCAAAAAGTGATCTGAATTCAGTCTAGGAAGATGCCTAATAGCAACTAGATGAATCAAATTTAGGGCATTAGATTTTAGTCAGCACCAATCAAGCCTCTCCAAAATACGAGCACTCCCACTTTTACTATTACACCAAGTAAATGTAGGAACCAAAAGGCTCATCTTATGATAATTAGTTTTGCTCATAAACAAACTTATCTCCTTAGGACCTCATAAAAAAAAAGAAATTTCTCCCCTTTTATCTTCTTGAGATAGAAAATAGTTTATGTACCCACCAATCACTGAAGGAATATCTTTGGAAGATGCCAATTCCAAACTATTCCATAAATATTTCCTTTTGTAAATATCTTTACTACCATAAATGGTAGATATTAAACAAACTTATTTATTAATCTCATTTAATTCTCCAATTAGAGCCTGGGAAGAAGCCTCCTTAACATCAATAGACCCAAATCAGATCTATAAAACACAATAATATAACCAGATAAGCCATTTTGATGGGAAAAGTTAAAAATCCCAATTCACACCCATAAATCTAATAATTTCCACCCTATAAATTGATTAATTTTTGTTTCGACTAGTACAACAAAGAACACATTGTGATACTTCACAAAATCTTTTAGATATAGAGAGGCTTCTATTTTATTTGCCCTTCTACAATTCCAAAATGTAATGGATGTCATTAAGAAATGAAAGGGGAAGTGCCCCTACACCATTCAATATTCACCATTTCACTTTTCCTAATACGAGGAAGAATATTGACTGGTCCAAGGGATTTACATTCTTTGATAGAGAGAGAATGTTAGAGAGAGAACATCTGAGGAATTTTGAATATCTTCTTCGCGGGTTTTTAGCAAGCCGTTGATGGCGACGGAGGATCGCTGGACTGTGGCATCTGGTGCTTCAGTCATCCTCCAACCTCCTCCTCCCCCATCATCTCAAAAGGTTTTGCGTCAAATTGATTCGTCAGATCCAGCTTTATGAGACAATGGTTATGATAAAGAAGGTAAATTCAGGTTCAATAAGGAACGTCCTCTGGTTATCTTGGAAGGAGGATTATTGGTTAAAAAGAAGAGTCTTCATTGCATTGGTAAGGGTAAGCAAATCTCGATGGAAGAAAATTGTAATTCACAGGCCGTGAATATCAGTTTTTCTGACAAGATCCTTAATCCGAGAAATTCTCTCAATTTTGAAAACTGCAAGCCAATTTCTTGTAAAATTGGGTCAACAACTAAGGAGACAGATGGAAAAGGTGTATTACAGAATATCCATATTACTGAAGATCTGGGTAGAACTGGAACAAATGTTTGTGCTATGGTTCAAGACAGCTTAGAAGTAAATCTTCTTAATTAAGACCTCCTCAAGGTTCGTGATTGTGAAGCGGGAGAGCTTGGGAACTGCAATACTTCAAAGGAAATTATTGATCATCCCAAAAATTTTACTGGTAATTCTTGTTTGAATGTATGGAAGAAGAAGGCTAATATTAAAGTATCTGATCTAAATTTTGGTGAAAACTTCACGAAGGAAGATGGTGTGGTTAAGCATCATGTTGAGAAGGAAATAGAATATTCTAATAGACTTCAGAAGGCTCTGGTTATTAAGGTCTTCGGTAATAATGTTCCTTTCAATGTCATTAGCATTGAGCTAAGGAAGCAAAGGTCAAGAATTGGAAAATTTCATTTAACCTAGTTGGGGTTGGGTTGGGTGCTCTGTGCATTTGAAGAACAGGAATCTTTGGAGGAAATCATTGCTTCCGGTCCCTGGTATGTCAATGGAAACATAGTAGGCATGGATAGATGGACGACCTCTTTCTCTCCTACTTCTTTCAAAGGGCTCGTAGCTCCAATCTAGATACGAATGCCCAATCTTCCTCTTCAATGTTGGGATGAAGTTAATGTGTACAAAATTGCTTCCATGGTGGAATCTCCATATTTAATTGATGGAAACATGTTTCAATGGAATCGAAGAGAATGTACAAGAGTTTGTGTGAGAGTCAAGCTAGATGAGAAACTTCCTTTGGGAGTATGGGTGGAAGGAGAATTAGGGAAATTCTATCAAAACATAGAATATGAAAGGTTGCCTACCTTTTGCTTTAAATGTGGTAAGCTGGGTCATTTAAAGGAGGACTATTTAAAAAAAGTGATTCCTGTCATTATTAAGCATGGTGGAGATAATCTGGTCAGTAAAGTTAATAAGGTCTCAGAACCAATTTCTAAATCTCAAGTTGTTGCTTCAAACATTGAGGTTAATGGAGAGATGTATGGGCCATGGATTCATGTGGATTGCAAAAAAAAGAAAGCTCTGAGAACAGCCTCTACTAAAGGAGAAGATAGATTCTTTAAATCAAATTTGGAGGAAGATTCAAATGTTGTTATCAATAACAGTATTGAAGAAGTTGTTGAAAAAGATATGCTGGAGCAAGTCATAACTGAGCCCACTTTACAGATTCCTATTGCTAAAGGTGGGAAGAAAGAAATGCATTTAGAAGAAGGTTTTAGCTGTGCTGAATTGATCAATCAGAGAAAGACAAAGAGGTGTCTGTTGCTGGAATTGATGAAGGAATTCCTACTTTCAAAAACAAATTTGACGCTTTCAGAGTTTTGGCTTAAGAAGGGGAGATATTAGTAGGAAATATCACTCCCGTAATTCAAATTCAGGAGGAATTTACATCCCAGAAAAGTTTGCCGGAAGCTACAAATCTTGATAAGGAAGGAACCAGAATAATTGAAGACAGCTCTTCAAGTTTTAAAAAGAAAGGTATGAAACAATTGAAAGGCTTAGGACCCATCAATTTGAAGACCAGAAATAGGAAAATGGATGGTAATGTTAAGGAGAAGGAGGGGAAATATTCCCCACTTATCCATCAATGAATCCATTTTGATTTGGAATTGTAGAGGAGCCAAAAAAAAGAAGGCTTCTCTCTACCTCAAGAAGGTGGTGAAAGATCAAAATGTATTGTTTATCGGGCTGTTAGAAACTAAAATGGTTTCTATTGAGCTTAAAGATGTGGAGTCTTTGATTGGCATTGACTGAGATTTCAATTATATTCCTTCAGCCGGTTTATCTTGAGGTATTCTAGTGCTTTGGAGGAGGAAGTTGGCTAAATTCAGTAAACTTTACTCTTCTTCTCAATTCATAATTGGTGATTTAGATATTCTCAACAAAAGGAAATGGAGGATTGCCACAATCTATGGAAGCAAAGATTTTTACAATAGAAGATCTCTTTGGAATGGGATGGATCCTTATATCACCAATGATTGGCCTATGGTGATTGGAGGAGACTTTAATTTTCTTTTATCCAAAGAAGACAAGAAGGGAGGTAGGAGATTTTCATTTTCTTTGGGTCCTAAAGAGATAAAATCTTTCATGACCTCTAATGATCTTCATGAGCTAGGATTTATTGGTCCTAGGCTAACTTGGAGCAACAATAAGAAAGGAGTAGATCGAATTATGGAAAGACTGGACAGGATGTTGGTCAATTCTATTTCTATGAATTACAATAAGCAATTAGTAGTTAAGCATCTCCCCAGGATTGCTTCGGACCATTGTCCAATTCTTCTCAAAATTTCAGACTTCTCCTCTAAAGTTATGAAATCTTTTAAATTTGAGGATGTTTGGGCTTCTTACCCGGCATCCTTTGCAGTGGTGGAAAAAGCTTGGAAGAGAAGTGAAAGTAGAACTGCAGCTGAAATTCTCAATTGCAAATTGAAAAGATCTCTTAAATCCTTATTCTTTTGGAGTAAGGCAAAGCTTAAAGACTTGAACCTTCTCAAAGACTTGCTCAAAGATGAAATTTTAAAGCTTCAAACTAAGGAAACTGAAGTCGGTGGGCTTTCTCAAGATGAAATTTTTTTGCTGAAATTCAAAATTAATGAGCTCAATTCTACTTTGGCTCAGTTAAGCACATGGTGGCGGCAAAGATCTAAAGTAAAATGGATAGGGGAAGGTGATCAAAACTCTAAGTTCTTTTACTCAATGGCTAGTGCTAAAAAGAATACAAATTCCATCCATTGTATTAAAGATAGCAATGGAATCACATTGGAGGAGAAAAAGCAAATTGAAGATGTGTTAATTCAGTTTTTTAAATATAAATGACGTGATAGGGGATGCTTGCTTGAAGATTGGCCGGAGAATCATCACTTTTTGGAAGAGGAAGATAGAAGTTATTTAAATAGTAACTTTATGCTAGAGGAGGTTGAAAAAGCTATAAGTGAAAGTACGGGCTTCACTTCTCCAGGTGAGGATGGGATATCTTACTCCTTTATTAAGTGTTATTGGTCTCTTCTTAAACTGAATTATGGGAAGCATTGAAATCATTTTTTCAAACGGCTGATTGTTGACCTCATTTTTGTATGAGGTCACTAAAACCCTTCCAGAATCCAGATCCTTTCCTAAATCCAGCCCTTAGGGCCTATTCTAGACCTTAGGATCCTTCCTAAAGCCAGACCTTAGGGCCTATTCTAGACCTTAGGATCCTTCTAGAGCCAAAACCTTAGGGCCTACTCTAGAGCTTAGGATTCTTCCATATCCAAATCCTAGGACTCCTCTAGATCCTAGGATCAATCCAGACTTCAAATCAATCCCATCCCTTTGATCCATTCTAACCTCAAATTAATCCCATACCTTTGATCAACTTTAACATCAAATCAATTCCTACTTTTGATCAATTCAAATCTCAAACTTCATTCAATCCAAATTCTAATTAATCTAAGCTTCAACCACATCCAAACCTTGATCCAATCTACTTAACAATTCAAACTTCAACTTTGACTTTGAGCCTACCCTTGATCTAACTTTGACCCTATCCATTCATTAACAATCACCACATGATTGTTAATGATTTGAATACTTCAATATTAATCTTTCAAACTTAAAATCCATTCCAAATCCAGAAATCCAAACCCAAATCCTAAGCCTTAGGGCCCTGTCCTAAAGACCTTTTTCATTGAATTTTCAAATACTTTGAAACCCAGTTTAATGACCTCTGATTCAAAGTCTACCACTTGCAAAGTGATAGGACATGTCTCTAGAGGTTACCCCTCAAATTTGAGCCCATTCTGAGGTCTCTAGCCCCAGAGTCTAAATCAAAATCCAAAGGCTGTAAAACCTTCAAATATTTACAGCCTATGCCACTGGACCTTTGGCCTTGAAGATTTTGACCTTAGAACTTTCACCAAAGCTTCTAATCAATTCCAGACCATTAATCTTGATATGTTGAGCAGTAAACTGAAACTTTCTGGACTCATTTTAGCCCTTAGTGGTCATGAGCCCAAAGTGACCGAAATACCCCTGTGGGGCTCAAACATGCTTTTTTAAACCAAATGAACTCCAAATTGAATGCAATCACTTGCAGCAAGTTTCAAATATCATTTTAAACCTGTTGAATCCAATCCCAGCTCCTAGGTCAATTTGATTGACCAAGTCAACTGGGTTGACCCAAGAAGACCCTTAAGGGTTCAAATAGGGGTTTTGACCCAATTGACCTCTCTAGACTTGGAGACCACCTCCAATGGCTTCCAAACATCATCTTGAATTTATCCAGCCCAGCCTCACCCATTGGGTCAACCTAGTTGACCCAGTCAACATGGTTTGACCCAATGAACCCTTAAGGTTTCAAATGAACCATTCCAACCCGTTTAACCACATCAATATCTTCAAACTCTTAAAATCATTCCATTCAAAGCCTTGAACATTTCTAAACCTATTTTGAGCTCAACCCAACTTGGTTTGACCAAGTCAACCCTAAATCCTTGGTCAAAATTGTGGTGGCATTTGCTCCCATCCTTTCTAGCCTTGACTTTGACCTTTGACCCTTGATTGAACCATTTCAAATATCCCTCTCCCTCCTTAAGTCCCACATCACTAACCTCGACCTGGTTGACTGGTCAAACCAAGTCAACAAAGCCCTAAATCCCTCCTTGAATTGGTCAAACCTTCTATTTAACTTCAAGGAGTGTGAGATTAGGCTTGGAAGCTCTCCCATTGGCTGCCCCTATTTCCCTTCATGCCACATCAGCACCCATTGACCAGTTGACCGGTCAAAGTGGTCAATTCCCCCCTTAAACCCTATTTTCATGTTCAAAGCCCTATTTCCTCCTTATATCACATGCCTAAAAGTCTCCTTTTGCTTTATTTCCCTAACTAATCCTGTCTTAAGCTGCTCCAAGGGCCTGGCTTAGGCTATTTAGGCAATGTTCCCTCTCACTCATCCCAAGTCCACCCAATAGGAGCTTGGCTTGTCCAGCCCTTTCCGCAGCCTTCCAGCTTTCCCAGGGACAGGTGGCATCATCTGGAGAGCCCCTGCATCGATCCTAGCCATCCAATCTAGCCCAGCTCGTTTGAATAGGGAGAAAGGCAACTTTTGAGGATGATTGATCAAAGCAGCCTCTCTCACTAACCCTAGCCTCCCAGATCGAACTCTTAGTTCGTTTTGAATCTCCAGGGCCTCCTCTACCTTCCCACTACAAAACCCAGGTGGTTGCACGTCACCGGCGGCGAGTTCTCCGGCGAAACCACCACCTAGACCGTCTCAAGCCCATAGCAGCCGATCCAGACGCGTTCGAGCTTGGATTTTCGCTGGGAATCTTCACTTGGACAATCTACAAGCTCAACCATCCAGAAATTTCGAAGATCTAACGGTATAACTCCCTAAAACCCTAGATCTAGGTCACATTAGTTAGGTCTAAATAGCTTTACGCTTTTAGGGTTTTAGCTAAAACAAACTATTCCCCATGATTTCTGTTCATGTCCTTAATCTATGTTTAAAATTTTAAGTGAAATGATTGATCCGATCGAGAGAACGAAGCGAAATATGTTTTCTAGGGCGTCACTCACGGTCTCCGGCGAGTGTACGTTTTCTGGACCGTTGATCGTTCGATCAACGGTCCAGATCGAGCCTTTCCGCGGTTTGATCCGACCGCGCATTCGATCTCTCGTTCGATCAGTCGTCCGGCGAGATCTAGGTCGTCTATTCGGAATAGCGGGATCGAATCTCCGCCGTCTGATCCTCTCCTGGTGAGATCAGACCGCGGGATCTGATCTCAGCCGTTGGATCGAACCCGCGGTTAATCCAACGGCTGTTACGCGCCGCTGACGTGGTTAAGTGAAAACCGCGTGAAACGGCCAGCGGCCGACGCGTGTCCCCGCCGTCGCGCGGTTTCGATCCCGCCAATCCTAGCGCGCCGCGTGTCTGACCGCCGCCATTTAATTAAAAAATAATGAGTTTTAATTAGTTTTAATTGCTGAAACTTAAATAAATCATAGTAAATCAAATATATAACCAAAAATTAAGTATAATATATCAAACTTTTCAGAATTTCATCTAGTTTATTTTAAAAATAAAATCAGTTTATTTTGACTATTATTTTACTGGTAATTTAAGAAATACAGAAATATGTATTTCATTTTTAATTAATTATATATAAATTATTTTTATCTGAAATTTGGCATGCATGTTGTTGAATGCATGGCTGGTCTCCAGAAAAATTTTCAGTATTATTTGAATAGGTTTTGAAGGTATTTTGAATTATTGGAGTATTTTCATCCTTTCTTTATATTTAATTAAATATTAAGTATTTAAAAAAATACAAGAAATATATTTTATTATTTCCAAACTTCTATGGAGATCAGTGGATCCTTCAACCCATTAACATGTATTTTGATAATATATTTAATCATTTTATAATATATATATTTCTATTTATATATATAAATTCATTTATATATTTATGTATTTTAATATATATTTTGAAATTTTATATATATACATGTAAATCCTTAAGTGTTTAAGAGTCATTTGAGATCTTAAATGTTGATTAAGCATGTTTGAATAGAAATGAAGGGGATGATTAGTGAATAATCATTCCTTGATTATTCACTAATTTTGTCTTAATTATGTTAATTAGTTAATTGCATGTTTAAGGTGCACACACCACTTAGTCTAAGGCTCTCCTAGATTTAGGTGTTGAATGTGTTTATGTGATTCATGCATGCCTTATGTATTGAGTATGAGGGTTAGTTCAAACATTGATTCAAGTCCATCAAAACTAGTGACATATTTAAGGACAATAATTAAGGACTCATGTATAGAAAACTTAGAAAAATGTCAATAATTAGGATTCACCTCCTCTTTAGTTGAAACTTTGAACATTTGAACTTAGTGACATCCTCAGCCCCTAGAGAAATTTTCACTAATTTTTGAGGTCATTAGGTCCCCTAATTAGTTTTCTAAGTCTTAAACCCTTAATTAAGCCTTTAAAACTTCTAAAAATTGTAATAAATCCAATTTAAATCCAAAAATTACATGTAAACCCTCAAACTGACCATAATTCAGTCCTTAATCTGTGATAATTAAAAGCCCTTTGATTTGACAGCAATTTAAACCCTAATTTAATTTTAAGTGAAAACTAATATGTAATTAAGATAATTAATTAATAATAATATAAAAATCCAAAAATTTCCCAAACACTTGGGGATCCCTCCTTAGGTTATTTCTGACCTTTGGAGGTGTTTTCAAGAAGTTGGGAACTTGCTTGAAGCAAAATCACAAAAGAGGCCTTCTAATTAAGAAATTCCCAAAACTCATTAAAATGCCCAAACTTCAATAATCCATAACTAATTCTAGAAAAATCCAAATTACCCAAACTCACTTGCATTCAACTCATATTGATGTCTAGTATTTATTAAAAATATTAAATTCCAGGAATTTGCAATATTTTAAACAGTCAACAAATCGGTCAACTTTAAGTCAAAACTAGCTCAAAACTTCAAACCTTTGTAATAAAATGTAGAAAAATCCGATTTTAACGTACCTACCTTCTAACTGATCGTAGTAAGGTCTAGTATTTTAATAAAATACAAACATTTCAGAATTTGGTCTTAATCAAAAAGTCATTTTTTTCAACCCCTTAATTAAATCATTAAAATATTCAAAAATTCATAAAACTCATAATCATTCTAAAATTCAGAAAATATTGGTTTAATGTCCAAAACACTTAACAAATCCTTTAAAACACAACAACCACCCTAAAGTTGAAGTTTATTGGCTGGACTACTCCGGGCTGCGGGGCTAAGTGTCCTAAGGAGGCTGGTTCCTCGAGCCTGGTGGCACAACGCCACGAATGGATTCTAAAGGGTGTCAAACCTTAAAATGGATTAACCTTTTAATTATTTAACATTTTTAAAAGTCTCTAATTCAATTACATTAATTTGGTTTATCGGCTGGACTACTCCGGGCTGCGGGGCTAAGTGTCCTAAGGAGGCTGGTTCCTCGAGCCTGGTGGCACAACGCCACGAATCAATTAATGGCAAACTTAAATTAATCAACTTTAAAAATCAGTAATTAACTCATTTTAATATTAATCCACTCTTTTAATTCCAACCAATTTAAATAACTTAATCAACCCCGATTGCTACTGGGTAACCCAGGCCTACGAGGCTATTAGCTTAGCCCCAAGGAAGGTGAAATAAACTTCACGGCCTCGGTGTGAAACAAAGGTAGTAATCAATTAACTTTTAAAACATGTTTAATTAAAATTCTTAATCTACTAATACTTAAATTTTAATCTAAATACCCTTTTAAGCCTTAACAAACTCAGACTTTTAGATAACTTTAATTAATCACCCAACTTAGGATATACCCCCGCCACACTACCTTTCACACACACTTTAGATGTTGTGCTAGGACAACCAACTCTAGATCTAGGTTAGGCCGGTGTTTACTTTACTGCTGTGTGCCGGATTTTTCGTAGTTTTCACTGCATGTTGTGGATGAAATTGCTTTGCTATGTCTGCTTACTTTTTCTGTACTCTGTGGATGGATTGATGTGTTTGGCGACTAGATTACCCTTAGGTTAGGTACGATCTGGATGTTGACACAGTTTTCTGCAGGTGGCCACGCTCATGCAGGGCAATATAAAAAGGGGGCAAATCAAAAAAAAATGCATAAATATTATAAACTCTTTGCACAGGTGCTTCAGCTGCTAAAGCCCCCAAATCATAAAAAGAGCGTGGCCAGTGTGTTTACTTTCTTTTCTGCTCATATGCAACTGCTTGGGAATAACTGCTTTATTTATATTAATTGCTTAGGATAACCTTGCAGGTGAGTCTAGATTTTTATTTTGATATCAATGTAATTTGTATAATTGTTAAGTGTTGTGAAAGTTAAGTTTGAGTTTGGGATACATAGATCCAAAGCTTGGATTCCAAAGAGGAAAGGATACCCCTTTGGGGAACACTCCTTTTCCATTTGGAAATCCAAATTTGGATCATACCTCTTCCTTACCCAAAGAGGAAAGAGTGGCCTTCCCCTTAGAGGGAAGTGCCCTCTTATCCATTTGGGTAATCTACTACGAAGATTCCAAGAAGATTGAAGAAAAGGAGTCCAAAGAAGAATGAAATTGAAGATTTGAAGATTTGAAGATTGAGAGTATCCCACTCAAAATAACTTGCGTCGTTACTAGGTTTAGAATCCGGGTTGTTGTCAGTGGTGCCCGGCCACTCTACTTTCTGCAATATTCTGGTTTGTAATAAGCAAGGCAATTCTGCCTATGGACATTTATTAATTAATTTATATTTGATGTGATGATTTGATTGCCTCTAGGATTACTTGTTTTTACTAGTTTTTTTGGCGATTGCATGCCGCTCTTTGTTTTCGCCTGGATACGTGAGGCTCGTGAGGGTGTGAAACTTTTCTACTCATAATTTTAAAAGTCTAAAATTTTAGTGAGTCTAAACAACATAGAAAGATAACGAATCTAGGGAATTAGCCGGGGATCGACCCCGGGGTCGCATGCATATTTTTGCATTCTTCTTTTCCTTGCTTTAGACCCTTCCCCGCCTGCGGGTAGAGTCCGGATAGTCTGACCTATGAGGACGAGGTGCCGGACCTGGGGAAGCCCAGTCTTCTAAAAAATTATTTTATAAGCCTGTTTTTAAAATTTTCAAGCATATTTGATTTGAGGTTGTTAACCAGCATGCATTGCATTAGATACAAATTAAAGAGTCAAAATTTTAAATTCATAGTCCTTAGCATTTTAGCACCCGCCATAAGTCAAAGGGGCCAATTAGGAGAGTCTCTAGATGTCGGCCCCAACTCTCCAAAGCTTTAATTACAACGTCCCTACCATTCTTTCATAAAAAGACCGGATTCATGTATTTTAAATCGATTAGGTGGTTAGCTGGCTCCCCAATCCAGGCCGGGGTAAGTCCAGACCTTGCACTGCATTAGTTAGGATCGGACGACTGTGGTCCAGTGTCCAAAATAGATTTAGGATCCGGGGCAGATCTTTGATTATAAGACCCCAAATTTCGGGAATATAGTCCCAAATTTCTAATAAAATACTTAACTCTAATTAAAGCTTCATTTCAATCCTAAAACATAAAGCCCAACACTTGGATTAAGTTGGGACACTTCCGGATGGTTCTGGAATCTCAAAGTGTCCCCTACCTCTCATCCTTTGACTCCGTTAATAACTGCTCAATTTTGATCCATTTCCTCTTGATCTTTTCCAATAATTCTATTCATACTTTGATATCACTCCTAGAAAATCTAACAAAATTTCGTTCTTATTCTAATCGAGAGTTTTCGTAGGGGACTTTGTCTCCCTACGATGTAATTAACTACGAGGGCTTGCGCTCGTAGGAGATTTGGAACCCCACACACCTGATTTTAAAATTGATTTTAAAACTTCACTAGATTTCTTTGGGAAAAGTTAAAGAATGATCGTCGTCGTTGCATTAGAAGAATTATCGTAGAATGGTGTCATTTCCCTTTGGGGAGATACATCCTTCTTCGATAAGGCTTTGGATGTGAATGCGACGATCATACTTCTTGGATATTGTAATTGGGTACTTAGTTGAACTCTACTTTGTTCCCTCGGGGCCATATGAAGTTCTCTTTAGAACCCGATCATAATATTCAAGATGTGTTTACATAATTCTAAGCCTGAACACCGTTATGAAGGTTTATCTTCGTCCCCCGGGGTGATATATTCTTTCTAACGAGTTGGTTCGACCTTAGAATTAGAACTCAACCTTAATCTTAAAATCCCCAAAGAAAACTAATATTTTTTCAAAACCTGTTTTCAAAATTCCACCAACAAAGAATGGCACGCCCGGTGGGACCAATCTCTCTCTCTATCTTTAATAAGAATGAAATTTTGTTTCATCGGTAGTCTTAACTACCTTTCTTCCGTTGGCCTCTCAATCCATTTCCCCCTTGGGTGAGTGTGGCCAACATCTAGAATAACTTAAAACATCAAGAGAGAGGTTCTACCTCCAAATGTTCGTTAAAAATATATATATATGTTAATAATGCCGCTTTCAAAATACCTCTTTTGAAATTGAAAGGAAAAGACTTTTGAAGATTTGAGATACACTAGTCTTAACCTCTTTACCATTCCGACTTTCAAGAATAAAGAGGCTAAACCATTGAATTTACTAGGGATTTTCTTATAGTTCCATAAGCCTTCGGGCAAGGGGAAACTCTGTCCGTTGCATTTTGGATCCTATAAGAAGAATCCGTCTCAAATCATTCAAACTTCAAATTCTTTCAACAAAAAAAAACCAAACAAAACAAAATCCAAAACCCTTTTACTCCAAAACCTCATATGTTACCTCATAAGATTATTGTGTGGGTTAACATATGTTGATTTTTTTTTTGGCATGTACTTAGTCTCTTTATCTCCCTAACATGTGTTGAATTTTTCTACCATTCAATATGTGTTGGGAGGTTGGGATTATCCTACAAGCTTTAAGTTTTAAAATGACAAACACTTCTTCTTCAAGAAATCTAATTTCAAACCATTCTTTAATTTTCAGAAAATATCCGATGGCTGGCAAGTTGATCTTTACCTTTGACCGTGAGCTCTCTTCGACTGTGAATGACCTAGGGAGAACTGTTGTTTTTGGATTAGGCTTTGACACTCTTGAGTTTTACATGGATGGACAAGAGGTAGTCAAGTTGGATGCCACCAAGAATCCCACCCCTGAGCTTGAGTTGATTGTGGGAGCTACTTCTGTTGCACCTGTTAAGATTGAGACACCAAAGTTGCCTGAGTCAGTTGTTGAGATCCCTACTGAGGTCAAATCTGTTTTTGAAAAAGGGTCTTGTTCTGGGCTTACCTTTGCAACTAAGAATCAGAAGAAGAATTACTTAAGGAGACTTAGAAAGAGGATCTCCAAGGCCAAAAGGATTGTGCCTTTTAAGACCTTAGCTCAGGTAGAGCCTGAGGCTGGTGAGGAACTACCTATTCCTGCATCCTCTCCCCTTCTGAAAGGGAGTCGCTTTTTCCCCTTAGCTTCTGCTCAAGGGGAGGAGAGGGTATCTAGGATAGCCCGTTCCCCACCATGCCCAGTCGACTACTCGACTAAGAAAACTTCAAAAGAGAAACATCTGCAGAAGACTAGAGCACTAAGGAATATAATTCACACCTGTGCTGCACAATCTGGACAGACCAAAGAGCAGTATTTGAGTCAGCTGAAGGGAGTGATCTCCCATCGCTTCCAGAAGGAAGTGTTGAAAGAAGAGGCATCTGAGGCTAAGAACCTAACTCCACAACATGTTAGGAGAAACAAGAAATATGTTAGACAGCCTGCTACTTCGGTGCTAGTGGATGGATATCACTGGGCGCCACGCCCTCCTTCTTCCAAAACGGAGGGTATTGTGTTGACTGGGTCCGAGAGAGGCCGCCATCCTCATGGTAGACCCCCGGTACCCCCTCCCAAACCTGTGAGGTTGGCCTCAATGATTGTTAACCCTAAGGAAAATGAAGCGCTAAAACATTTGGATGTTAAGGGAAAGAGGCCCAAGTCTCCTGAGAAGAAATATGTTCCTAAAAGGACCAAGTTGGAGAACTTACCACCACCTCCAAGAACTCCTAAGTTCATTCTCCAACTCCAACGGGTTACAACAACACCTTCTCCAGTTTTGACTGAGTTGAGGGGCATTCAACCTAGCACTTCCGTTGTTGTAGTGGATGGTGTTACTAGAGCAAGTCCTACTCCTGATTTAGCAGTAATTCCGGTTGATGGTCCAGTTGCTGATTGCACTGATCTATGTGTCATTCCTAGGCTTCCTACACCGGAGTCCGAGGACCTTACCTTACCAGATGTAGGAGCTATTTCCCTACAAGCTCCTGCTTCACCTCCTGAGGTACGTGCCCCTCTCCTTGTAGAGAACGCCACTCTTCTGACTACCGATTTTGGGACAGTCGAGGAGGAGGGAATTGACCTGGATCTCAATTTAGAAGAAGAAGAGCCAACCACAGAGCCAAAATTAGATCCTAATCCGAAGCTTACTGAGATAATTTATACGCTAGAGAAGGAAGAACTCTTTGACATAGCTGCTTACAAAGGGTACTTACCCCTCGATCCTGAGTCTATTGGGGACAGACCAATTGGGGAGGTAGTACAAGAAATAAGAAACATTCTGTACAAGAAGGAAGAGGTAGCAACCTTTGATCCAGACCTGGATGACCTCCTAGGAGACACAGATGATCATGTTGGTAGCGTCTCCATGGTCGAAACTAGAGGATCCAGCAAAGAGGCTGAACCTAGCAAACGTAGGCCTACCAAAGACGATGATTCACACGTTGTTGGGTCCGATTCAGATGAGTCTGTGAGGACCAAGGATGAGGAGTATATAAAAAATCTGGAGAATCAGCTGAAAAACATGATGTTACAAGTTAAGGAGATGCAAGAAAGATTCGACAAGTCAGAGCAGGACTCACTCAGAATTCAGCAAACAGCTCGAGAGATTGTGGAAAGAGTTAAGAAGACAGAATCCAATCCCAAGCCTCCCGAGTCAGCACCAGTGATCCCTCCTTGCCTATTAGAGACATCTCCAGCCCCACCTACAGCTCCCCCTGTTCCTCCAACTTTGCCTCAGAAGGATATTAAGCAACTGATCGAGGACCAGGTAAGGGAGGCCTTAGCCTTTTCACAAGAAACTGCATCTATTCCAAAGGGTAGACCATACCCCGAAGAATATGATTCAGTTCCCTACCCAAAGGGCTTTGTGCCACCAACTTTTAAGATTTTCACTGGAGTTGAAAACCCGAGACAGCATTTGGCCCACTTCAGAGCAAGTTGTTGCAATGCGGGAGGGTCTGATGCTCTACTCTTTCGCCAATTTGTAAGTAGCTTATCCGGCATTGCTTTCGAGTGGTACGCAGATCTGCCCAATGGTTCAGTAAGAACTTTCTGTGATTTAGAAAACCTTTTCCTCAAAAGATTTTCTGGAGCACAACAACGAACCACTGTGGGCGATTTGGTTGTTGAAAAGCAAAAGCCGGGAGAGTCTCTGGTTGAGTACATCTTGAGGTGGCGAAACCTCTCGATGAAGTGTGAACCCCAGTTGCAAGAGCAACATGCAGTGGAAATACTTCTTAAGAACATTCACGGCCCTGTTGCTTTTCTCCTGAAGGGTTTCACTATTAAAACTTTTGAGAAGCTTCTTAATAAGGCTAGCAATTTGCAGGAAGAGGCTCATAGGATGCCATTCCTACGGGAGCAGTCTGAAGATAAGAAGGGTCCTAGATTGGTTAAGACATTTGAGAAAAAGGCGGTAGTGTCAGCAGTTGACAAAGGAAAGAGGCCAATGGTCAGTCAGCCTAGTGCTCCTCCACCACCGCCACCACAGCCAGTTCAGAGACAGCCTTTCCAGGTTACTCCTCAGTACACCAGAGACCCTGTACCTTTTAGAGAGAGATTGGCAAAACCATATCCATTTAAAAGGGAGTCAGTTAAGAAGATTTTCAGGAGTCTATTAAAGAAACCAGATTTTCAGTTGCCAGAGGCTAGGAGGCCTGAGGATGAAAGTAAGAAAGATGATCCCAAGTACTGTCCATACCACCGGATGCTTAGTCACCCTCTAGAAGACTGTGTTGTGTTCAAAGACTGGCTTGAGAGGAACTACACCCAAGGTAACATCATAATTCCTAAGGAATACTTGGTTGATCCAGAAAAAGCTTCCATTAAGACCATTTCAGGTAACTCTCTTAACCTTCCTTGTTTTATTGAAGATGGTTGGGACGTCGCTTTGTCCCGGGCACTTAAAAAGTCGATTAACAAGTCTTTTCGTCTTTCTCAACAGCTAACTACGATAGCCCAGGATCCGGTGTGGGAGGTTGACCTGGACGCTTCGCAGGAGGATGTTGAGCCACCTTCCTCTCCAGTAGTCACAGGAACTACTGCCAAATGTTTTAAAGAAAAAGAAGTTGATTTTGTAGAGAGGAAGTGTGTAGATGAGAGATGTATTAGGATGGCGGATGGGGGTGTTAAGACCCTTTCCCCTCTTTTGTTATCTGACTTTTACTTTGCCCCATCAAAGGCAAAGGGTCAGAAGATGAATAAAAAACATCCTTCTGCTTCTGTCTTGATGATTGGCCATGAGAATGAAATGCAAATTGATGACTCTCCTATCTTAAATAAAAGTTCTTGTGAAGAAACTCTCAACATTAAAGAAATTGATCCTCCCAAACCAGCTATTCAAGAAGAGGTCGAGTCGGAGGCCTTATCAGAAAGTGATTTCCCTCAAATCAATTTTCAAGGAAATCCTATCTTGATAGAGCTTTCAGATTCTGACTCGCTGTCGGGAGATGATGACCCGACGCCTATGGTGTGTGTAGACACTGCCCTAATTTGCCCTCCCGAGGATATCGAGCAGGTGCAACTCCGTGGCGGTAAAGTCTTACCCCCTAGGCTCCCCCCTCAAGAGAAAGGCAAGCAAATTCCCTTCGAAGATCTGAATCCGCATTCCCCTCAACAGTCAGACTCTCCATTAATTCCTCCGGGTTTTGAGTCTGTCATTCCCAAGGTTGATTACAATGTTTTAGCCCATCTTAGGAAGTTGCCAGCAAAATTAAGCATCTACGACGCCCTCCTTCTTTCCAAAGAAATGAGGGAGTCTTTAATTAAAGCACTTCTCGACCCCGAGATTTGCTTGACTCAGTTGGCTGCAACTTCAGAAGATAAGGCACTTTACTTCAAGGAGGTTCCCGGAGTTACCTTTTCAGACGAAGATATGCTCTTGAGAACTGCTGACCATAATCGTCCCCTCTACATTACTGTAGATGTGGGAAACTTTAAGTTATCAAGAGTCCTCATTGATCCGGGTGCATCGGTCAATATAATGAACATAAAGACCCTCGCATACCTCAGAGTTGATACTAGCAAGCTTTCAACCGACAGGTTGGTGCTTCGTGGGTTCAATGAACAGGGTGAGAGGGCCTTGGGTTCAATCACTTTACTTTTAGTAATAGCAGGCTGTTGGTGGAATTTTGAAAATATGTTTTGAAAATATTAGTTTTCTTTGGGTATTTTAAGATTAAGGATGAGTTCTAATTCTAAGGTCGAATCAACTCGTTAGAAAGAATATATCACCCCGAGGGACGAAGATAAACTTTCATAACGGTGTTCAGGCTTAGAATTATGTAAACTCATCTTGAATACTATGATCGGGTTCTAAGAAGAACTTCATATGGCTCCGAGGGGACATAATAGAGTTCAACTAAGTACCCAATTACAATATTCAAGAAACATGATCATCACATTCACATCCAAAGCCTTATCGAAGAAGGGTGTATCTCCCCAAAGGGAAATGAGACCATTCAACGATAATTCTTCTAATGCAATTATGACGATCATTATTTAACTTTTCCCAAAGAAATCTAATGAAGTTTTAGAAATTGAGTTTTATTTAAAATCAGGTGTGTGTGGGGTTCCAAATCTCCTACGAGCGCAAGCCCTCGTAGTTAATTACATCGTAAGAAAACGAGGTCTCCTACGAAAACTCTCGATTAAAATAATGGCAAAATTTTGTTAGAATTTCTAGGAGTGATATCAAAGTATGAATAGAATTATTGGAAAATCAAAAGGGAATGGATCAAAATTGAGCAGTTATTAACGGAGTCAAAGGATGAGGGGTAGGGGACACTTTGAGATTCCAGAACCATCCGGAGGTGTCCCAACTTAATCTATGCGTTGGGCTTTATGTTTTAGGATTGAAATGAAGCTTTAATTAGAGTTAAGTATTTTATTAGAAATTTGGGACTATATTCCCGAAATTTGGGGTCTTATAATCAAAGATCTGCCCCGGATCCTAAATCTATTTTGGACACTGGACCACAGTCGTCCGATCCTAACTAATGCAGTGCAATGCCTGGACTTACCCCGGTCTGGATTAGGGAGCCAGCTAACCACCTAATCGGTTTAAAAGAGATGAATCCGGTCTTTTATGAAAGAGTGGTAGGGACGTTATAATTAAAGTTTTGGGGAGGCGGGGCCGACATCTAGAGATTTTCCTAATTGGCCCCTTGGACTTATGTTGGGTGCTAAAATGCTAAGGACTATGAAATTAAAATTTTGACTCTTTAATTTGTATCTAATGCAATGCATGCTGGTTAATAACCTCAAATCAAATATGCTTGAAAATTTTTTAAAAACAGGCTTATAAAATAATTTTTTAGAAGACTGGACTTCCCCAGGTCCGGCACCTCGTCCTCATAGGTCAGACTATCCGGACTCTACCCGCAGGCGGGGAAGGGTCTAAAACAAGGAAAGAAGAATGCAAAAATATGCATGCGACCCCAGGGTCGATCCCCGGCTAATTCCCTAGATTCGTTATCTTTCTATGTTATTTAGACTCACTAAAATTTTAGACTTTTAAAATTATGCGTATAAAACTTTCACACCCTCACGAGCCTCACGTATCCAGGCGAAAACAAAGAGCGGCATGCAATCGCCAAAAAACTAGTAAAAACAAATAATCCTAAAGGCAATCAAATCATCACATCAAATACAAATTAATTAATAAATGTCCATAGGCAGAATTGCCTTGCTTATTACAAACCAGAATATTGCAGAAAGTAAAGTGGCCGGGCACCACTGACAACAACCCGGATTCTAAACCTAGTAATGACGCAAGTAGTTTTGAGTGGGATATTCTCAATCTTCAAGTCTTCAGTCTTGTTCTCCTTTGGACTCCTTTTCTTCAAGCTCCTTGGATTCTTTGTAGTGGACTACCCAAATGGATAAGAGGGCACTTCCTTTAAGGGGAAGGTCACTCTTTCCCCTTTGGGTAGGGAGGAGTGTGGCCCAAATTTGGATCCCCAAATAGAAAAGGTCTACTCCCCTTAGGGGCATCCTTTTCTCTTCGGAGTCCAAGCTTTGGAACTATATATCCCAACTCAAAGCTAACTTTCACAACACTTAATAATTACACAAATTACATTTATATCAAATCAAAAATCTAGACTCTCCTGCAGGGTTATCCTAAACAATTAATATATATAAAGCAGTTATTCCCAAGCAGTTGTATATGAGCAAAAAAAAAAATAATAAACACACTGGCCACGCTCTTTTTATGATTTGAGGGCTTTAGCAGCTGAAGCACCTGTGCAAAGAGTTTATAATATTTATGCATTTTTTTGATTTGCCCCCCTTTTTTTTATTGCCCTGCATGAGCGTGGCCACCTGCAGAAAACTGTGTCAACATCCAGATCGTACCTAACCTAAGGGTAATCTAGTCGCCAAACACATCAATCCATCCACAGAGTACAGAAAAAGTAAGCAAATACAGCAAAGCAATTTCGTCCACAACATGCAGTGAAAACTACGAAAAATCCGGCACACAGCAGTAAAGTAAACACCGGCCTAACCTAGATCTAGAGTTGGTTGTCCTAGCACATCATCTAAAGTGTGTGTAAAAGGTCGTGTGGCTAGGGTAGGTCCTAAAGTGGGTTGTCTGTTAGAGTTGTCCAGAAAAGTTATGAATTTGTTAAGGCCTAAAAGGGGATTTAGATTAAAATTTAAGTATTAGTATATTAAGAATTTTAATTGAATAGATTTTAGAAGTTAATTGATTACTACCTTTGTTTCACACCGAGGCCGTGAAGTTTATTTCACCTTCCTTAGGGCTAAGCTAATAGCCTCGTAGGCCTGGGTTACCCAGTAGCAATCGGGGTTGATTAAGTTACTTTAAGTTTGTTGGAATTAAAAGAGTGGATTAATATTAAAATGAGTTAATTACTGATTTTTAAAGTTGATTAATTTAAGTTTGTCATTAATTGATTCGTGGCGTTGTGCCACCAGGCTCGAGGAACCAGCCTCCTTAGGACACTTAGCCCCGCAGCCCGGAGTAGTCCAGCCGATAAACCAAATTAATGTAATTGAATTAGAGACTTTTTAAAAATGTTAAATAATTAAAAAGTTAATCCATTTTAAGGTTTGACACCCTTTAGAATCCATTCGTGGCGTTGTGCCACCAGGCTCGAGGAACCAGCCTCCTTAGGACACTTAGCCCCGCAGCCCGGAGTAGTCCAGCCAATAAACTTCAACTTTAGGGTGGTTGTTGTGTTTTAAAGGATTTGTTAAGTGTTTTAAACATTAAGTTAACATTTTCTGGTGTTTTGGAATAATTTTGAATTTTATGAATTTTTGAATATTTTAATCATTTAAACAAGGGGTTGAAAATGACTATTCTGATTAAGTTCAAATTCTGGAATGTTTGTATTTTATTAAAATACTAGACCTTACTACGATCAGTTAGAAGGTAGGTACGTTGAAATTGGATTTTTCTGCATTTTATTACGAAGGTTTGAAGTTTTGAACTAGTTTTGACTTAAAGTTGACCGATTTGTTGACTTTTTAAAACATTGCAAATTTCTGGAATTTAATATTTTTAATAAATACTAGACATCAATATGAGTTGAATGCAAGTGAGTTTGGGTAATTTGGATTTTTCTAGAATTAGTTATGGATTATTGAAGTTTGGGCATTTTAATGGGTTTTGTGATTTTGCTTCAAACAAGTTCCCAACTTCTTGAAAACACCTCCAAAGGTCAGAAATAACCTAAGGAGGGATCCCCAAGTGTTTGGGAGATTTTTGGATTTTTATATTATTATTAATTAATTATCTTAATTAAATATTGGTTTTCACTTAAAATTAAATTAGGGTTTAAATTGCTGTCAAATCAAAGGGCTTTTAATTATCACAGATTAAGGACTGAATTCTGGTCAGTTTGAGGGTTTACATGTAATTTTTGGAGTTAAAATGGATTTATTACATTTTTTTAGAAGTTTTAAAGGCTTAATTAAGGGTTTAAGACTTAGAAAATTAATTAGGGGACCTAATGATCTCAAAAATCAGTGAAAATTTCCCTAGGGGTTGAGGGTGTCACTAAGTTCAAATGTTCAAAGTTTCAACTCAAGGGAAAGTGAATCCTAATTATGGAAATTTTTCTAAGTTTTCTATACATGAGTCCTTAATTATTGTCCTTAATTATGTCACTAATCTTGATGGACTTGAATCAATGTTTGAACTAACCCTCATACTCAATACATAAGGCATGCATGAATCACATAAACACATTCAACACCTAAATCTAGGAGAGCCTTAGACTAAGTGGTGTGTGCACCTTAAACATGCAATTAACTAATTAACATAATTAAGACAAAATTAGTGAATAATCAAGGAATGATTATTCACTAATTATCCCCTTCATTTCTATTCAAACATGCTTAATCAACATTTAAGATCTCAAATGACTCTTAAACACTTAAGGATTTACATGTATATATATAAAATTTCAAAATATATATTAAAATACACAAATATATAAATGAATTTATATATATAAATAGAAATATATATATTATAAAATGATTAAATATATTATCAAAATACATGTTAATGGGTTGAAGGATCCACTGATCTCCATAGAAGTTTGGAAATAATAAAATATATTTCTTGTATTTTTTTAAATACTTAATATTTAATTAAATATAAAGAAAGGATGAAAATACTCCAATAATTCAAAATACCTTCAAAACCTATTCAAATAATACTGAAAATTTTTCTGGAGACCAGCCATGCATTCAACAACATGCATGCCAAATTTCAGATAAAAATAATTTATATATAATTAATTAAAAATGAAATACATATTTCTGTATTTCTTAAATTACCAGTAAAATAATAGTCAAAATAAACTGATTTTATTTTTAAAATAAACTAGATGAAATTCTGAAAAGTTTGATATATTATACTTAATTTTTGGTTATATATTTGATTTACTATGATTTATTTAAGTTTCAGCAATTAAAACTAATTAAAACTCATTATTTTTTAATTAGATGGCGGCGGTCAGACACGCGGCGCGCTAGGATTGGCGGGATCGAAACCGCGCGGCGGCGGGGACACGCGTCGGCCGCTGGCCGTTTCACGCGGTTTTCACTTAACCACGTCAGCGGCGCGTAACAGCCGTTGGATTAACCGCGGGTTCGATCCAACGGCTGAGATCAGATCCCGCGGTCTGATCTCACCAGGAGAGGATCAGACGGCGGAGATTCGATCCCGCTATTCCGAATAGACGACCTAGATCTCGCCGGACGACTGATCGAACGAGAGATCGAATGCGCGGTCGGATCAAACCGCGGAAAGGCTCGATCTGGACCGTTGATCGAACGATCAACGGTCCAGAAAACGTACACTCGCCGGAGACCGTGAGTGACGCCCTAGAAAACATATTTCGCTTCGTTCTCTCGATCGGATCAATCATTTCACTTAAAATTTTAAACATAGATTAAGGACATGAACAGAAATCATGGGGAATAGTTTGTTTTAGCTAAAGCCCTAAAAGCGTAAAGCTATTTAGACCTAACTAATGTGACCTAGATCTAGGGTTTTAGGGAGTTATACCGTTAGATCTTCGAAATTTCTGGATGGTTGAGCTTGTAGATTGTCCAAGTGAAGATTCCCAGCGAAAATCCAAGCTCGAACGCGTCTGGATCGGCTGCTATGGGCTTGAGACGGTCTAGGTGGTGGTTTCGCCGGAGAACTCGCCGCCGGTGACGTGCAACCACCTGGGTTTTGTAGTGGGAAGGTAGAGGAGGCCCTGGAGATTCAAAACGAACTAAGAGTTCGATCTGGGAGGCTAGGGTTAGTGAGAGAGGCTGCTTTGATCAATCATCCTCAAAAGTTGCCTTTCTCCCTATTCAAACGAGCTGGGCTAGATTGGATGGCTAGGATCGATGCAGGGGCTCTCCAGATGATGCCACCTGTCCCTGGGAAAGCTGGAAGGCTGCGGAAAGGGCTGGACAAGCCAAGCTCCTATTGGGTGGACTTGGGATGAGTGAGAGGGAACATTGCCTAAATAGCCTAAGCCAGGCCCTTAGAGCAGCTTAAGACAGGATTAGTTAGGGAAATAAAGCAAAAGGAGGCTTTTAGGCATGTGATATAGGGAGGAAATAGGGCTTTGACCATGAAAAATAGGGTTTAAGGGGGGGATTGACCACTTTGACCGGTCAACTGGTCAATGGGTGCTGATGTGGCATGAAGGGAAATAGGGGCAGCCAATGGGAGAGCTTCCAAGCCTAATCTCACACTCCTTGAAGTTAAATAGAAGGTTTGACCAATTCAAGGAGGGATTTAGGGCTTTGTTGACTTGGTTTGACCAGTCAACCAGGTCGAGGTTAGTGATGTGGCACTTAAGGAGGGAGAGGGATATTTGAAATGGTTCAATCAAGGGTCAAAGGTCAAAGTCAAGGCTAGAAAGGATGGGAGCAAATGCCACCACAATTTTGACCAAGGATTTAGGGTTGACTTGGTCAAACCAAGTTGGGTTGAGCTCAAAATAGGTTTAGAAATGTTCAAGGCTTTGAATGGAATGATTTTAAGAGTTTGAAGATATTGATGTGGTTAAACGGGTTGGAAATGGTTCATTTGAAACCATAAGGGTCCATTAGGTCAAACCATGTTGACTGAGTCAACTAGCTTGACCCAATGGGTGAATCTGGGCTGGAAAGATTTGAAAAATCATTTGAAGGCCATTGAGGGTGGTTCCTAGGTCTGGGGAGGTCAAATTGATCAAAATCCCTATTTGAGTCCCTAAGGGCCTGTTTGGTCAACCTGGGTTGACTTGGTCAACCAGGTTGACCCAGGGTCTGGGTTTGGGCTCAACAGGTTTGAAATGATATTTGAAATTTGTCAAAGGTGGTTGCATCCCATTTGGAGCTCATTTGGTTTGAAATCCCCATTTGAGCCCCATAGGGGTATTTTGGTCAATTTTGACCTATTGGTCAACTATGGTCAAAAATGGGTCTGAAAAATGCAGTTTACTGCTCAATGGGTTAAATTTAAAGGCCTGGAAGTGATTGGAGGCTTGGATAAGGGTTCCAAGGTCAAGATCCCAAAGGGGTTAGGTTCAGTGGCATGGGCTGTAAATATTTGAAGGTTTCACAGCCTTTGGATTTTAATTCAAATTCTGGGGTTAAAGACCTCAGAATGGGCTCAAAATTGGAGGGTAGCCTCTAGAGACATATCTTATCACTTTGTGAGTGATAGACCTTGAATCAGAGGCCATTAGACTGGATTTTGGGATGTCTGAAAATTCTCTGAAAAGGGTCTTTAGGACAAGGCTTTAAGGCTTTAGATTTGAGTCTGGATTTCTGGATTTGGAATGGATTTCAAGTTCGAATGATTAATATTGAAGTATCCAAATCATTAACAATCATGTTGTGACTGTTAATGGATGGATAAGGTCAAAGCTAGATTAAAGGTGGGATCAAAGTCTAGGTTGAAATTTGGATTCTCAAGTGGATTGAGTCAAAGTTTGGATTTGTTTGAAACTTGAATTAATTTGGATTTGAATTGAATGAAGTTTGAGATTTGAATTGATCAAGGGCTGAATCAAATTGAAGCTGGAGTTGATCAAGGGTAGGAATTGATTTGAGGTTGAGGTTGATCAAGGATGTGGATTGGTTTGAAGTTGGAGTGATCCTAGGATCTAAAAAAAAAATTCTAAGATCTAGGATTTAAGGGAATCCTAGGCTCTAGAATAGGCTCTAAGGTCTAGTTCTAGGAAAGATCCTAAGGTCTAGAGTGGATCCTAGGGTCTAGGATTAAATCTGGCTTCTGGAAGGGTCTTAGTGACCTCATACAAAAATGAGGTCAACACAGGCTTGAAAACTGAAGCTAAGTTTCATATAATTGATTCGGCCACGTCCTTTAATGCCCTTTTAGGTAGACCTTGGATTCATGAATACAGAATGGTCCCATCTACCCTTCACCAATGCATCAAATACCAACGAGATGGCATTGAACATGTGATTAAGGGTGATTTGCAACCATTTTCTATTCAAGAAATCGGGATCTACGAAGATGCTACATACTTTGTTCCTAAAGGGTCCTCGTCCCGTTCCAAGCTAGAGATCAGAATCGAGGAGAAGTCGATTGGACAAAGTTCCGATCAAATGAAAGAAAAAGGAAAATATATTGAGCAAGAAATGATACAATTGAGTAGTGAAGACGACTCCGACATCGTTATCCTTAGGCCTCCAAATGCATTACCTCAAAGAGGTGGGAGGATGGCTTTAAGGGCACGAGGTCGAGGCCGTATTCCCTCAGAGAGGAGAACAACACCTGTTCATATCGATTTGGAATCTGATTCCGATGTTGAGTCCAAGGACCGAGGTGTTGCTTTCTCCCTCCGTTATAAGAATACAAATACTTCTCCAAAATTCGATCTCACTTTGGACGATGACAGTGACATTGAGGAAGATGTTGCAAAGGTGAAAAGTGACGAGCCTGAATTGACAATGTACGAAAAGCTCAGTAGAAGGATTGAGGCCCTTTCTCTGACCCCACTGTCAGCTGGCAGGATTGCTGGGTTAGAAGTTAAAGTGGCCCCCAACTTGAATGGTGAAGTAAAGAAAGTCCAGAAATTCTTTCCTGGCTCCTCCTCCGCAAGGGATGAAGGTGATGTAACCCTTGAGGAGGCAGATTTTAATGAATTAATGGAATTACCTTTCGGCTACTTCCCTGTTTGTGTGAAGAATACTTTCTTTAAAGGTTCTGTACCATACCGATGGACTAAAGGTCAAGCCAGATACCACGAAAACATTTGGAAAACAAAAATTAAAAATAATCCTACAAGTGGTATTGGCTTTGGAACAGTTAGTTCATTCGACGATGATGAGTATTGCCTAATGATAACTTACCACCTTGAATCACCAAATGTCCCTACGGATCCCTTCTGCCCTCTTGATGGGCTCTGTTTGGAGACTTTGGATGATCCCGATGACCTTCAAGTTCGGGATGCACCCCCTGAATTTGAGGAAGAAATTAAATCGACGGTCGATGAATTAAAAGAAATTAACCTGGGAACCGATGACGACCCCCGTCCGATCTTTATAAGTGCTCTGCTGAGCGAGGGTGAGACTAAAGATTTAGTTCAGTTATTGTCTGAGTTTAGGGATTGCTTTGCCTGGACGTATGACGAAATGCCAGGTCTACCCGCTGAGGTAGCGGTCCATAAACTGGGAGTTCGGCATGATGCCATTCCCGTTAAACAAGCTCCTCGACGCATGCGCTTAGAAATTGAACAACAAGTCGTTTCTGAAGTTAAGAAATTGGCCGAAGCTGGATTTATTCGAGAGGAACAATACCCCTCTTGGGTAGCTAGCGTCGTGCCAGTCCGAAAGAAAAATGGTCAGATTCGGATTTGTGTCGACTATAGGGATCTGAATAAGGCATGCCCTAAAGATGAGTTCCCTTTACCGATACCGGAGCTCATGGTGGACATTGCCTCTTCACATGCTATTTTCTCATTCATGGATGGCTCATCAGGTTATAACCAAATCAAGATGGCCCCAGAGGATGAGAGAAATACAGCGTTCAGAACCCCTATTGGAATCTTTTGTTACAAGGTGATGCCATTTGGCTTAAAGAATGCTGGGGCGACTTACCAGCGGGCCATGACCCGCATCTTTGACGATCTAATTCATAACCAAGTTGAATGTTATGTTGATGATTTGGTTGTCAAGAGCAAAGTCAAAGGGGCTCACCTGTTTGATTTGAGAACTGTTTTCGAACGGTTACGCCGCTACGATTTGAAAATGAATCCTTTGAAATGCGCCTTTGGCGTTACTTCAGGGAAATTTTTAGGATTCGTGGTAAGGCACCGAGGAATAGAAATTGACCCCGCTAAAATTGAAGCCATCTTAGACATGCCATCTCCTAGGAGCCTTACCCAGTTAAGGTCTCTACAAGGTAGATTGGCATATATAAGAAGGTTTATTTCTAACCTTTCTGGAAGGTGTCAACCCTTTTCTGTCCTTGCGAAAAAAGATACTAAATTCGTATGGGGCGAGAAGTGCCAAAATGCTTTCGATAACATTAAGCAATACCTTTCCAATCCACCAGTTTTGGCGGCTCCAATTCCGGGAAGGCCGTTAATCCTCTACACTGCAGCGTTAGATGAGTCTTTAGGCGCCCTACTAGCTCAAGTCAATGACGAAGGTAAGGAGAATGCTCTCTATTATCTTAGTCGAAGGCTTCTTCCTACGGAAATTCGATACCCTTCGATTGAAAAGCATTGTCTTGCTTTAGTCTTCGCAGCCCAAAAATTGAGGCATTATATGCTTTCACACTCAGTGAGTTTAATTTCAAGAGTCAATCCTTTGCAATATCTTATGACCCGACCGACGTTGTCAGGACGTTTAGCCCGCTGGTCTATGATATTATTACAATTTGAGATTACTTTCACTCCCCTTCGCGCTGTGAAAGGACAGGCTGTTGCCGACTTTCTGGCAGCACACCCGCTGCCGGCAAATTCCCCTCTGAACGACGATTTACCCGACGAACAAATCATGAGTTTGAGGGAATCTGATGAGGCCATTTGGGAATTGTATTTTGATGGAGCCGCATCCTCTCGTAGGAACGCGACCCAACAGTCTATAATTCCCGGAAAGGCCGGAGTTGGTTTAATTTTCATAACGCCAGAAAAAGGGATGATGCATTTTTCCTACCATTTATCAGAGCCCTGCACAAACAATGAGGCTGAATACGAGGCTCTGATAACCGGTTTGGAACTTGCAATTTTAATGGAGATTAAAGAGATTAAGATTTTTGGAGATTCCCAGTTGGTGATTAACCAAGTGGCCGGAACTTATAGAATCTTGAATCCTAATCTCCTGAAATACCACCAATACACACTTCACCTGTTGGAGCAAATTCCCACCGCTACTTTGTATAGGGTTCCCCGTGGAAACAATTCTGCAGCAGATGCCTTAGCAAAACTAGCAAAAGAATTTGCCTGTCCGGAGGAAGATTCCATTCCTATAGAGATTCAGGGTCGCAATACCCTTTCTCTTATAGATTTGGAACACATTAGTAAGACTCCTCTTCAGATCCTTTCTGCCTCTTTGACAACTGACAAAGAAGGCGATTGGAGGCAACCCTTAATCGATTACCTTAAAGAAGGGAAGCTCCCTCAGGACAAATCACTCTCCAACCAGATTAGGAAACGTGCCCTATCATATGCACTAGTTAACGATTTGTTGTACCGTCGGTCTTTCGATCACATGTGGCTGCGCTGTTTGAACAAGCGAGAAGCCCAGAAGATTGTTAATGAAGTTCATTCAGGACTATGCGGTGCACATCAATCGGGTCCAAAAATGAAATTAAAGATTAAAAGACTTGGATACTATTGGCCTACAATGATTGACGATTGCATGAATACTGCAAAGCACTGTCATCAATGTCAGGTCCATGGTGTGGTTTTACATCAGCCGCCTAATGTGTTACACCCTACGATAGCCTCGTGGCCCTTCGAGAGTTGGGGCACGGATATCATTGGGCCGATTGACCCTCCCTCCGCGAGAGGTCATCGTTTCATATTAGCAGCAACTGATTACTTTTCAAAATGGGCGGAAGCAATTCCCCTACGAAATGTGACATCCCACCATGTCTTAAAATTCTTCCGTGACCATATCGTGTATCGATTCGGCGTGCCCCGCAGAATCATATCCGATAATGGGTCTGCATTCAAGTCTACAAAGATTAATAGTTTTGTGAGACGCCATAATATTGATTGGAGATACTCGACAATCTATTACCCCCGGGCAAATGGATTGGCCGAGGCCTTCAACAAAACCTTGGTGCAAATCATTAAAAAGACCCTTGATGATAACAAGCGACAATGGGATGAGCAGTTGGTGGAAGCTTTGTGGGCTTATCGTACCACTTACAGAACTCCGACCCAATCCACTCCGTTTGCACTAGTGTATGGATCTGAGGCCGTTCTACCCTTGGAAGTACAAATTCCGTCGCTCAGGATTGCAATTCAGAACCAAATTACAAATGAACAAAATGCAAAACTGCGATTGGAAGAACTCGAAGGCCTTGAAGAGCGACGTCTCCAAGCTCAACAAAGTTTAGAGTTGTATAAATCCCGTATGGTTCAAGCCCATGATAAGTTAGTGCGACCTAGGACCTTCCAAGCGGGAGACTTGGTGTTGGTCCTTCGGAGGCCTATTTTAGCCCATCGAAAGTTGGGAGGCAAATTTGAACCTACTTGGGAAGGACCCTTCGTTATAGAGACTGTCTACGAAGGAGGCTCGTATCAGTTAGTAGATTGTAAAGGAATTCGTCCGATGTTACCTGTCAACGGACGTTTCCTTAAGAAATACTATGCTTGATGTAGCTCTTTTGATCAATCAATAAAATTTACTTTCATGATTCTTGATTCTGCTTTGAGTCTTTTAAATTTCATCTTCTTTTAATTTCCTCTTTTCTTTTCCTTAAGGTTGTGTCCTTCATTCCCTTAGGATTAGATTCGCTAGTGGTGGAGTACGCCCTTCGTGGTACCACCCTAGTTTGCCAGTTGAGGTCCTCTGTGTGGAGCAAGTTTCCTCCCCACATGACCATTCGCTAGTGGTGGAGTATGCCCTTCGTGGTACCACCCTAGTTTGCCAGTTGAGGTCCTCTGTGTGGAGCAAGTTTCCTCCCCACATGACCATTCGCTAGTGGTGGAGTATGCCCTTCGTGGTACCACCCTAGTTTGCCAGTTGAGGTCCTCTGTGTGGAGCAAGTTTCCTCCCCACATGACCATTCGCTAGTGGTGGAGTATGCCCTTCGTGGTACCACCCTAGTTTGCCAGTTGAGGTCCTCTGTGTGGAGCAAGTTTCCTCCCCACATGACCATTCGCTAGTGGTGGAGTATGCCCTTCGTGGTACCACCCTAGTTTGCCAGTTGAGGTCCTCTGTGTGGAGCAAGTTTCCTCCCCACATGACCATTCGCTAGTGGTGGAGTATGCCCTTCGTGGTACCACCCTAGTTTGCCAGTTGAGGTCCTCTGTGTGGAGCAAGTTTCCTCCCCACATGACCATTCGCTAGTGGTGGAGTATGCCCTTCGTGGTACCACCCTAGTTTGCCAGTTGAGGTCCTCTGTGTGGAGCAAGTTTCCTCCCCACATGACCATTCGCTAGTGGTGGAGTACGCCCTTCGTGGCACCATCCTAGTTTACCAGTTGATTTGCCTATTTGGAGTAAGTCTTCTATCAGCATCCTATAGGCCTAAGGTTGGGTGATGCCCTTCCTTAGACCCAAGGCTAGGTATTCCCTACCTTGGTTTTCCCAGTTCTCTTTTCCAAATAGGTGTAAGCCTTTCACTAACTTCCTATGGACTTAAGATTGGGCGATACCCTCCCTTCTACCTTTGAGATTCTACTTCTATTCGGTCAACGCCAATGTGTGCAGCAGAAGTTCCTTCTACCACACACATTGGGGGTCCATTTGTTGACCTCATTTTTGTATGAGGTCACTAAAACCCTTCCAGAATCCAGATCCTTTCCTAAAGCCAGCCCTTAGGGCCTATTCTAGACCTTAGGATCCTTCCTAAAGCCAGACCTTAGGGCCTATTCTAGACCTTAGGATCCTTCTAGAGCCAAAACCTTAGGGCCTACTCTAGAGCTTAGGATTCTTCCATATCCAAATCCTAGGACTCCTCTAGATCCTAGGATCAATCCAGACTTCAAATCAATCCCATCCCTTTGATCCATTCTAACCTCAAATTAATCCCATACCTTTGATCAACTTTAACATCAAATCAATTCCTACTTTTGATCAATTCAAATCTCAAACTTCATTCAATCCAAATTCTAATTAATCTAAGCTTCAACCACATCCAAACCTTGATCCAATCTACTTAACAATTCAAACTTCAACTTTGACTTTGAGCCTACCCTTGATCTAACTTTGACCCTATCCATTCATTAACAATCACCACATGATTGTTAATGATTTGAATACTTCAATATTAATCTTTCAAACTTAAAATCCATTCCAAATCCAGAAATCCAAACCCAAATCCTAAGCCTTAGGGCCCTGTCCTAAAGACCTTTTTCATTGAATTTTCAAATACTTTGAAACCCAGTTTAATGACCTCTGATTCAAAGTCTACCACTTGCAAAGTGATAGGACATGTCTCTAGAGGTTACCCCTCAAATTTGAGCCCATTCTGAGGTCTCTAGCCCCAGAGTCTAAATCAAAATCCAAAGGCTGTAAAACCTTCAAATATTTACAGCCTATGCCACTGGACCTTTGGCCTTGAAGATTTTGACCTTAGAACTTTCACCAAAGCTTCTAATCAATTCCAGACCATTAATCTTGATATGTTGAGCAGTAAACTGAAACTTTCTGGACTCATTTTAGCCCTTAGTGGTCATGAGCCCAAAGTGACCGAAATACCCCTGTGGGGCTCAAACATGCTTTTTTAAACCAAATGAACTCCAAATTGAATGCAATCACTTGCAGCAAGTTTCAAATATCATTTTAAACCTGTTGAATCCAATCCCAGCTCCTAGGTCAATTTGATTGACCAAGTCAACTGGGTTGACCCAAGAAGACCCTTAAGGGTTCAAATAGGGGTTTTGACCCAATTGACCTCTCTAGACTTGGAGACCACCTCCAATGGCTTCCAAACATCATCTTGAATTTATCCAGCCCAGCCTCACCCATTGGGTCAACCTAGTTGACCCAGTCAACATGGTTTGACCCAATGAACCCTTAAGGTTTCAAATGAACCATTCCAACCCGTTTAACCACATCAATATCTTCAAACTCTTAAAATCATTCCATTCAAAGCCTTGAACATTTCTAAACCTATTTTGAGCTCAACCCAACTTGGTTTGACCAAGTCAACCCTAAATCCTTGGTCAAAATTGTGGTGGCATTTGCTCCCATCCTTTCTAGCCTTGACTTTGACCTTTGACCCTTGATTGAACCATTTCAAATATCCCTCTCCCTCCTTAAGTCCCACATCACTAACCTCGACCTGGTTGACTGGTCAAACCAAGTCAACAAAGCCCTAAATCCCTCCTTGAATTGGTCAAACCTTCTATTTAACTTCAAGGAGTGTGAGATTAGGCTTGGAAGCTCTCCCATTGGCTGCCCCTATTTCCCTTCATGCCACATCAGCACCCATTGACCAGTTGACCGGTCAAAGTGGTCAATTCCCCCCTTAAACCCTATTTTCATGTTCAAAGCCCTATTTCCTCCTTATATCACATGCCTAAAAGTCTCCTTTTGCTTTATTTCCCTAACTAATCCTGTCTTAAGCTGCTCCAAGGGCCTGGCTTAGGCTATTTAGGCAATGTTCCCTCTCACTCATCCCAAGTCCACCCAATAGGAGCTTGGCTTGTCCAGCCCTTTCCGCAGCCTTCCAGCTTTCCCAGGGACAGGTGGCATCATCTGGAGAGCCCCTGCATCGATCCTAGCCATCCAATCTAGCCCAGCTCGTTTGAATAGGGAGAAAGGCAACTTTTGAGGATGATTGATCAAATCAGCCTCTCTCACTAACCCTAGCCTCCCAGATCGAACTCTTAGTTCGTTTTGAATCTCCAGGGCCTCCTCTACCTTCCCACTACAAAACCCAGGTGGTTGCACGTCACCGGCGGCGAGTTCTCCGGCGAAACCACCACCTAGACCGTCTCAAGCCCATAGCAGCCGATCCAGACGCGTTCGAGCTTGGATTTTCGCTGGGAATCTTCACTTGGACAATCTACAAGCTCAACCATCCAGAAATTTCGAAGATCTAACGGTATAACTCCCTAAAACCCTAGATCTAGGTCACATTAGTTAGGTCTAAATAGCTTTACGCTTTTAGGGTTTTAGCTAAAACAAACTATTCCCCATGATTTCTGTTCATGTCCTTAATCTATGTTTAAAATTTTAAGTGAAATGATTGATCCGATCGAGAGAACGAAGCGAAATATGTTTTCTAGGGCGTCACTCACGGTCTCCGGCGAGTGTACGTTTTCTGGACCGTTGATCGTTCGATCAACGGTCCAGATCGAGCCTTTCCGCGGTTTGATCCGACCGCGCATTCGATCTCTCGTTCGATCAGTCGTCCGGCGAGATCTAGGTCATCTATTCGGAATAGCGGGATCGAATCTCCGCCGTCTGATCCTCTCCTGGTGAGATCAGACCGCGGGATCTGATCTCAGCCGTTGGATCGAACCCGCGGTTAATCCAACGGCTGTTACGCGCCGCTGACGTGGTTAAGTGAAAACCGCGTGAAACGGCCAGCGGCCGACGCGTGTCCCCGCCGCCGCGCGGTTTCGATCCCGCCAATCCTAGCGCGCCGCGTGTCTGACCGCCGCCATTTAATTAAAAAATAATGAGTTTTAATTAGTTTTAATTGCTGAAACTTAAATAAATCATAGTAAATCAAATATATAACCAAAAATTAAGTATAATATATCAAACTTTTCAGAATTTCATCTAGTTTATTTTAAAAATAAAATCAGTTTATTTTGACTATTATTTTACTGGTAATTTAAGAAATACAGAAATATGTATTTCATTTTTAATTAATTATATATAAATTATTTTTATCTGAAATTTGGCATGCATGTTGTTGAATGCATGGCTGGTCTCCAGAAAAATTTTCAGTATTATTTGAATAGGTTTTGAAGGTATTTTGAATTATTGGAGTATTTTCATCCTTTCTTTATATTTAATTAAATATTAAGTATTTAAAAAAATACAAGAAATATATTTTATTATTTCCAAACTTCTATGGAGATCAGTGGATCCTTCAACCCATTAACATGTATTTTGATAATATATTTAATCATTTTATAATATATATATTTCTATTTATATATATAAATTCATTTATATATTTATGTATTTTAATATATATTTTGAAATTTTATATATATACATGTAAATCCTTAAGTGTTTAAGAGTCATTTGAGATCTTAAATGTTGATTAAGCATGTTTGAATAGAAATGAAGGGGATGATTAGTGAATAATCATTCCTTGATTATTCACTAATTTTGTCTTAATTATGTTAATTAGTTAATTGCATGTTTAAGGTGCACACACCACTTAGTCTAAGGCTCTCCTAGATTTAGGTGTTGAATGTGTTTATGTGATTCATGCATGCCTTATGTATTGAGTATGAGGGTTAGTTCAAACATTGATTCAAGTCCATCAAAACTAGTGACATATTTAAGGACAATAATTAAGGACTCATGTATAGAAAACTTAGAAAAATGTCAATAATTAGGATTCACCTCCTCTTTAGTTGAAACTTTGAACATTTGAACTTAGTGACATCCTCAGCCCCTAGAGAAATTTTCACTAATTTTTGAGGTCATTAGGTCCCCTAATTAGTTTTCTAAGTCTTAAACCCTTAATTAAGCCTTTAAAACTTCTAAAAATTGTAATAAATCCAATTTAAATCCAAAAATTACATGTAAACCCTCAAACTGACCAGAATTCAGTCCTTAATCTGTGATAATTAAAAGCCCTTTGATTTGACAGCAATTTAAACCCTAATTTAATTTTAAGTGAAAACCAATATGTAATTAAGATAATTAATTAATAATAATATAAAAATCCAAAAATTTCCCAAACACTTGGGGATCCCTCCTTAGGTTATTTCTGACCTTTGGAGGTGTTTTCAAGAAGTTGGGAACTTGCTTGAAGCAAAATCACAAAAGAGGCCTTCTAATTAAGAAATTCCCAAAACTCATTAAAATGCCCAAACTTCAATAATCCATAACTAATTCTAGAAAAATCCAAATTACCCAAACTCACTTGCATTCAACTCATATTGATGTCTAGTATTTATTAAAAATATTAAATTCCAGGAATTTGCAATATTTTAAACAGTCAACAAATCGGTCAACTTTAAGTCAAAACTAGCTCAAAACTTCAAACCTTTGTAATAAAATGTAGAAAAATCCGATTTTAACGTACCTACCTTCTAACTGATCGTAGTAAGGTCTAGTATTTTAATAAAATACAAACATTTCAGAATTTGGTCTTAATCAAAAAGTCATTTTTTTCAACCCCTTAATTAAATCATTAAAATATTCAAAAATTCATAAAACTCATAATCATTCTAAAATTCAGAAAATATTGGTTTAATGTCCAAAACACTTAACAAATCCTTTAAAACACAACAACCACCCTAAAGTTGAAGTTTATTGGCTGGACTACTCCGGGCTGCGGGGCTAAGTGTCCTAAGGAGGCTGGTTCCTCGAGCCTGGTGGCACAACGCCACGAATGGATTCTAAAGGGTGTCAAACCTTAAAATGGATTAACCTTTTAATTATTTAACATTTTTAAAAGTCTCTAATTCAATTACATTAATTTGGTTTATCGGCTGGACTACTCCGGGCTGCGGGGCTAAGTGTCCTAAGGAGGCTGGTTCCTCGAGCCTGGTGGCACAACGCCACGAATCAATTAATGGCAAACTTAAATTAATCAACTTTAAAAATCAGTAATTAACTCATTTTAATATTAATCCACTCTTTTAATTCCAACCAATTTAAATAACTTAATCAACCCCGATTGCTACTGGGTAACCCAGGCCTACGAGGCTATTAGCTTAGCCCCAAGGAAGGTGAAATAAACTTCACGGCCTCGGTGTGAAACAAAGGTAGTAATCAATTAACTTTTAAAACATGTTTAATTAAAATTCTTAATCTACTAATACTTAAATTTTAATCTAAATACCCTTTTAAGCCTTAACAAACTCAGACTTTTAGATAACTTTAATTAATCACCCAACTTAGGATATACCCCCGCCACACTACCTTTCACACACACTTTAGATGTTGTGCTAGGACAACCAACTCTAGATCTAGGTTAGGCCGGTGTTTACTTTACTGCTGTGTGCCGGATTTTTCGTAGTTTTCACTGCATGTTGTGGATGAAATTGCTTTGCTATGTCTGCTTACTTTTTCTGTACTCTGTGGATGGATTGATGTGTTTGGCGACTAGATTACCCTTAGGTTAGGTACGATCTGGATGTTGACACAGTTTTCTGCAGGTGGCCACGCTCATGCAGGACAATATAAAAAGGGGGCAAATCAAAAAAAAAATGCATAAATATTATAAACTCTTTGCACAGGTGCTTCAGCTGCTAAAGCCCCCAAATCATAAAAAGAGCGTGGCCAGTGTGTTTACTTTCTTTTCTGCTCATATGCAACTGCTTGGGAATAACTGCTTTATTTATATTAATTGCTTAGGATAACCTTGCAGGTGAGTCTAGATTTTTATTTTGATATCAATGTAATTTGTATAATTGTTAAGTGTTGTGAAAGTTAAGTTTGAGTTTGGGATACATAGATCCAAAGCTTGGATTCCAAAGAGGAAAGGATACCCCTTTGGGGAACACTCCTTTTCCATTTGGAAATCCAAATTTGGATCATACCTCTTCCTTACCCAAAGAGGAAAGAGTGGCCTTCCCCTTAGAGGGAAGTGCCCTCTTATCCATTTGGGTAATCTACTACGAAGATTCCAAGAAGATTGAAGAAAAGGAGTCCAAAGAAGAATGAAATTGAAGATTTGAAGATTTGAAGATTGAGAGTATCCCACTCAAAATAACTTGCGTCGTTACTAGGTTTAGAATCCGGGTTGTTGTCAGTGGTGCCCGGCCACTCTACTTTCTGCAATATTCTGGTTTGTAATAAGCAAGGCAATTCTGCCTATGGACATTTATTAATTAATTTATATTTGATGTGATGATTTGATTGCCTCTAGGATTACTTGTTTTTTTGGCGATTGCATGCCGCTCTTTGTTTTCGCCTGGATACGTGAGGCTCGTGAGGGTGTGAAACTTTTCTACTCATAATTTTAAAAGTCTAAAATTTTAGTGAGTCTAAACAACATAGAAAGATAACGAATCTAGGGAATTAGCCGGGGATCGACCCCGGGGTCGCATGCATATTTTTGCATTCTTCTTTTCCTTGCTTTAGACCCTTCCCCGCCTGCGGGTAGAGTCCGGATAGTCTGACCTATGAGGACGAGGTGCCGGACCTGGGGAAGCCCAGTCTTCTAAAAAATTATTTTATAAGCCTGTTTTTAAAATTTTCAAGCATATTTGATTTGAGGTTGTTAACCAGCATGCATTGCATTAGATACAAATTAAAGAGTCAAAATTTTAAATTCATAGTCCTTAGCATTTTAGCACCCGCCATAAGTCAAAGGGGCCAATTAGGAGAGTCTCTAGATGTCGGCCCCAACTCTCCAAAGCTTTAATTACAACGTCCCTACCATTCTTTCATAAAAAGACCGGATTCATGTATTTTAAATCGATTAGGTGGTTAGCTGGCTCCCCAATCTAGGCCGGGGTAAGTCCAGACCTTGCACTGCATTAGTTAGGATCGGACGACTGTGGTCCAGTGTCCAAAATAGATTTAGGATCCGGGGCAGATCTTTGATTATAAGACCCCAAATTTCGGGAATATAGTCCCAAATTTCTAATAAAATACTTAACTCTAATTAAAGCTTCATTTCAATCCTAAAACATAAAGCCCAACACTTGGATTAAGTTGGGACACTTCCGGATGGTTCTGGAATCTCAAAGTGTCCCCTACCTCTCATCCTTTGACTCCGTTAATAACTGCTCAATTTTGATCCATTTCCTCTTGATCTTTTCCAATAATTCTATTCATACTTTGATATCACTCCTAGAAAATCTAACAAAATTTCGTTCTTATTCTAATCGAGAGTTTTCGTAGGGGACTTTGTCTCCCTACGATGTAATTAACTACGAGGGCTTGCGCTCGTAGGAGATTTGGAACCCCACACACCTGATTTTAAAATTGATTTTAAAACTTCACTAGATTTCTTTGGGAAAAGTTAAAGAATGATCGTCGTCGTTGCATTAGAAGAATTATCGTAGAATGGTGTCATTTCCCTTTGGGGAGATACATCCTTCTTCGATAAGGCTTTGGATGTGAATGCGACGATCATACTTCTTGGATATTGTAATTGGGTACTTAGTTGAACTCTACTTTGTTCCCTCGGGGCCATATGAAGTTCTCTTTAGAACCCGATCATAATATTCAAGATGTGTTTACATAATTCTAAGCCTGAACACCGTTATGAAGGTTTATCTTCGTCCCCCGGGGTGATATATTCTTTCTAACGAGTTGGTTCGACCTTAGAATTAGAACTCAACCTTAATCTTAAAATCCCCAAAGAAAACTAATATTTTTTCAAAACCTGTTTTCAAAATTCCACCAACACTGATATGGATGTTAATTGGAAGAGAACTTTTATAGTTCTCATTCCCAAAATCAGCAACCCAAATTATGCTCATAATTATAGGCCTATTTGCCTTTGTAACACGGTTTACAAGATTGCTTCGAAGGTTATTCTTAATAGAATAAAAGGTATCATTCCGAAACTCATCACTATAGAGCAAGCTGCTTTTGTTAAGGGGAGATCTCTTCAAGACCATGTGTTGATTGCTCAATAACTTTTCCACAAATTCAGACTCTCAAAAGCTTCTAAAGGACTGGTGTCTATTAAATTAGACATGGAACAGGCTTATGATTCTATGGGATGGCCTACTCTTCAAAAGGTTCTTTCTTATTTTGGATTTCCTGAATTCTTCTCAAAATTAATCATGGAATGTGTTCGAAACCCTTCTTTCTCGATTCTGATCAATGGGAATCCATCCAGTTGGATCAAAGCAAGGAGTGGGTTCAGACAAGGTTGTCCCTTGTCACCTTATCTTTTTATTCTTTGTTCATAGCTTCTTAATAATGCCATTATGGAGAAGGATGAAATTGGTGTTCGGGTTAACAAGAATGGTCCTAGAATTTCGCATTTACTATATGCAGATGATATAATTTTTTTTGTGAAGTAAAACTTTAGAATGTGAAAGCTATTAAAAGCATTGTTAGCCGGTATTGTGAATGGACTGGCCAAAAGGTTAATTCAAATAAATCAGAAATTTTATTTGGAAAAGCAGTCAACAGCCGGAAGAAGAGGAAGATTAAAAGAATCATGGGATACAATGAAGTTAAAGAGTTTAATTATCTTGGAACCAAACTGGCATTAAGGAGACTTTCAAGGATGGATTTCCAATTCTTATTAGATAAGGTCCTGAAGAAGCTTTATAGTTGGGGTTTAAGATTCATCTCGCTTGCAAGTAAAATAACTTTGGTTAAGGCTGTCATTCTTGCTCTTCCTTCTTTTCATTCCACTATTTCTTTGGTTCCAAAAGCTGTACTGGGGGAAATTGAGAAACTCTGAAGAAATTTTTTTTGGGATAAGTCTAATGAGGGACATGGCTTACATTATGTAAGTTGGAATAAAATGTGTAATCCAATTGAGTCAGGAGGCAGAGGTCTGCATTCTTGCTCCAATAAAGTGGATCTTTTAAGGGCCAAACTTGCCTAGAAATATATGAAAGATGAAGAATCATTATTACATAAAAGTCTGTTTCCTAGATATGGATCTTGTTGGAATGCTGTGAATAGGAGTAATTCCAGTTCTTCAGCTTGGAAGATAATTAAAGATGGAAGCAAATTCTTGAAGAAAATTGTGAGATGGGATATTGCAAATGGTCATTCTATAGATGTTTTTGAAGATACATGGATTTTAGATAAATGTCTTAACAGATGGCCGACTTTTGTCAATTCCATAGAAGATGTGGATGGAGCATTAACGGTGGAAAAGTTTATATCTGGAAGGCATTGGAACTTACCAGAACTTCAAAAGTTCTTCGGTAAGGTCCTTGTTGAAGTCATCTGTCAAATAGAAATTAAAATGGAGGCATTCTAAAGATCAATTTGATCTTATTCACATGGAATCTGGTAGAACTATCACTTCTATGGCAGCTGGTATAAATTCCTCTCCTTATTCTGAAAATGTATTATGGAAATGGCTCAAAAAATCAAAATTGAATGCTAGAGTGGAGAATTTCTGCTGGAGACTTTTTAATAATGCATTACCAACCAATTCATTATTATCATATAGAAGACTTCAAATGAATAGTTATTGTCCTAGAGGTTGTCCTGAAGAAGAGAATATTTGTCATCTAACTTGTAAATGTCAAAAAGTGGCTGAAGTCATTCAAATTTTGAACATATGGGGTTTTCATATCCCTTTATTTAATTATAAGGAGGAGTTGTATGGTTGGTTGGTCAGAAAAAATGCTTTTCTTTCTAGCTTATTGTGTAATGCTGTCTATCTTACTTAGAAGGAGAGAAATGAGCTTGTTCATGAAAAAGAAAAAAAAGTTCTGTTTATATAGCTTCTAAGGCGGTCAGCTTTGCAAGAGTTTTTAATACTCCTAATTTCATCAACTCGGGCCGGTTGAGTACTAATCAGCTTTTGCTGTTTGAAGATCGTTGGTACTCTCCTCCATCCGATTGGATCGAGGTGAATGTAGACGCAACTTTATTTCCTTCTTACGAAGGAGGAGTTGGAGGTGTAATTAGAGACCACAAAGGAAGACTCGTAGCAGCTTATGGGAGACCCGAGATATATTAGGATATCACTTACTTGGAATTTCTTGCAATTGCTTCTGTTAAAGATGTTTTCAAAGATCGGATGCATGTATACAAAGGTATAATCATTGAAAGTGATAATGTTAATATTATCAAATTCATCCGAAATAATATCAAAAAAGGCGTCAAAGGTATGGATAAATTTTCTTTGGTTGATAGTTTTAATTTTGTTATTTTCAACTATGTGAAAAGAGATAGTAACAAGTTAGCTGACCTTTGTGCTAACTTCGGTGTTTTTTCTAGCTTTTTTTGGGAAGATATTTTACTTGATAAGGTTCCTCCTTCGTTTGTAAACATTTGGAAGGAGGAGTCTTTAGCTTGTACTTAGTTGGGGCTCTTTTTCCCCCTTTTTCCTTTTTCTAGTAATGCTTATTGCTTTGTTCAAAAAAAAAAAAAAAAACTGAACTACCCTCGCAAACAACACCCTCCTTATTCAGAAGATTCACGTTATTAATAGAATTAATTCCAAAATAGATTCTTATATGAAAGCTTCTCGCATATTTGAATAGTCATTATAAATCCCAATTAACACACTAAACTTGTTTTTTTTTAAAATGGGCAGAATTTAAACCATATTCCATTTGCAATGTAGTCATTATATCATCTGATTTTCCAGGAACATCTTTCTCCGTACCTCTGTCAGCTTTACAATTAGCAACTCCTTGGAAAGCCTCTTCTTTAATTATCACAAGCAGATTTAGATTTAATGCATGAGCAACAGAAGAGGTATACCTCTCTTTGTTATTCACCTCCAAGCTAGAGCCCTTAGTATGATCATCTCTTAATAGAGGTTTTTTGAGATAAACAGGAACAACTCCTGAATGATTTTCATTTTTGTTATCCAAAACTCTCTTATGACCTCCTCTGTTATTTGTAGTAAAAAGCTTCCTTCTTCTCACATAATTAATAAGCACTCAAGGACCATAAGAAGAGTCAGTCTTCAATCGCTCTGGTAATGCTTTTTTTAAAATATTTTCTTCCAACTTAGACCTGATAATAACATTGTCACTAGCAACATGCTCCTTCAGATTACACTCAATGATCAAAAGGCCAATTATTCCACATTTAAAACAAAATGTAAAAATTTTCTCAAATTCCATCTTTTGAAAAAAAACATCCTAAAGACACGTCCACCCAAACACCTAAAGAAAGTTATTTATCTAACATAACACGAAAAAAAAATCTTGCATATTCTCTTCTTCCCAATTGAAGCATATTAACATCAAGCAATAAGGGTGTTCTTACCAAAGATACAATTCTTGCCACATTAATCTCATTTGAATATAAGGGTAGTTGTGGCATCCAAACCTAAATAGGAGATGATAAGCCTTTAAATAATGTAGACAAAAATTTAGGAGTCCACTTATCATGGCCTACTATATGGCCATTCACGTACTAAAGACCTCCTAATAAAACATTCTCTCTAGTTTCAACAATAAAGCGAGCATAAAACCCAACCTAATCCAAGGATAGTTAGGTGGAATATCCCAAATTGCATCCATTCATGGCGTAACTCCTCAGCAATCACCTAAACTGGAATATCTTTCCCAAAGACTTTAACAACTACAAATAACTGTACTCCTTCCAAATTGGCAACTAGACTTGGCTCATGCAATTGGACTGCCACTCGAACTTCTAAAAGAAAGGATTCATATTTTAAAAAATTAATCTTTATGTTAGGATGTTTAAACCAAGGATTAATAAGAGCTTTATCAACTAATCCACCATGATCATATTCACCTCAAGCTTCCCTTCATGAGCATTATTTCAAATGCTTGAAGTCTTATCATAATCCATCTTAATAGATGACTCCTCAGAAAGAATATCATATTTAGCATCCAAATTACCAAACTTATTTATATAAAGCTTAATACCCAAAGAGGATGATACTTTGAAATCATTAGGTATATACCACAGAGAAATACCACCAGAGCAATGATGAGTTTCAGTATAAATCCATTATAATCTTTTTTATCTTTGCGAACAATAGGGGGACTACTATTCATTAAAACAAATGAAGGATCTTTTCTCACCAACGAAGCATCCTTCATTACCATTCTTTGTTGGATAGAAAACTTCCTTGCATTAAAGAATTTGAACCAACTAGGGTTCAGGAACCAGACTGAGCCACCACAATAGTTTTGGTGACCAGAGGAGGCCACCGTAGCCTTAGCTTCCATGGCAAAAATTTTTGCCAAAAAATATAAAGAGAAAATCTGTGATGAACCCTTTGTTAGTATTATTAAAGTTATCTTTGAGTTTTTTTCATTTATGTTAACGAGCCTCAAAATAATAAATTTTATTTCTAGTTTAAGTGGGTTACCCTTGATCTCTAGACTATTAAATAATTATAAAAGCTTAGGGATATGCAGGATGATGATTACTATGGCTTTAGTTTAGCACCCATTAACCATTAGGATATTTTTAGATACCTTTTTGAACCCTATAGTAGCGATATTTGTAAGGAAGGAGATGGTAAGGTAAATAATTTTTAACTACCTTTTTTACTCAAAATTTTTAATCTTGACATTTATTTATGTTTGCTCATTTTTTCCAAAGTAAAAATATTAGTGAAGTCACAAATGAGCGGGCTATTTTGCATTATTTAATTCAGGTTGGGCACGATATTAATGTTTGGAATATTATTCATTCATCTCTTATGTATATCATTAGGGTCACCAATTTTATAGGTTTAGGTTACTCTCTAATTTATGATCTATGTGTTTTTACTCATGCTTAAGGAGATCTAAGTGAGGACTAACTTTTTTTCCTTTTTCTTTGCTTACTAAAAAGAATATAGGGAGCTTTAAAAGGCTAAATTCAGAGGAGTATGCTAGTCCGAGTGAGCTTACCTAGGAGTACTAGAAGTGTTAGGACCACTAAGCCCTTTTATGAGCAGGTGATAGATTTAAGAGAGTAGATGGATTAGCTGACTGAGTAATATAATGTGAGTTAGAGTTGGTAGTCTTATTACTCAAGAATATAGGGAATGTATTACAACGATATAACTAAATTCAATGAAGCTTTAGTGGAGATGTTCTAAAGAAGCCCCTTTACAAAAATTAAGACTAAATTCATTTTCCTACTACTCTAGAGTACTAGTCTTTTATTTGTACCTGACCTTATGAAGATGAGGAGGATTAGGAGGACATAGATTCTGAATTATTGTGGATTGTTATTTTATTTTCTTTATTTAGTAGTTGACTTACTGGCTGAGAGAGAGAGAAAGAGAGAGAGAGAGAGAGAGAGAGAGAGAGAGAGAGAGAGAGAGAGAGAGAGAGAGAGATGCGATTGTTGTTTGTGGTTGTTTGATTATTTTTTTTTTTCTTAGTTTTCCCTTCTTTGCTTGGGGGAAGAAATCCATAGTAGTGGTTGTTGTATTGGCTATGAGAGCCATTTTGATGTATTGATGAGAATATTTTTTGCTTATATTTTGGCTATGATGATTTATTAATGATAGCTTATAGTTATTTTTGCTTATATTTTTTGTTATTTTATTTATATTTAATGAAACTTCCCGCACATGCTTAACTGATAAAAATTATTCTCAATAAAGTGATTGCATTTTTATTATTTATTTAACTAAAAAAAATGTAATTTATTTTTTGTAAATTAAGAATAATAATAATGTTGGGTGATAATTTGAATGAACAAAGAACTTTAATTCATATTTTTTAAATCATAATAATAGACAAAGGAAAATTATATAAGTCATTTTCTTTTTTTGAACTTAAAAGCTATACACTTAAAAATTGACTATTGAATTGAAACATGAGTAATTGAGTTTGGAGAAAGCTAGTGTGTAGATTTAATTTATGAGAGTTATTGTAAACTTAATTATAAAATTATCAATCTTATTAAATCCTCATTTAAATTTATTTAAGATTTTTGGATGGATAGGCAAAACATATATTCAAAATTATTAATAGGTACTCCAAGTATGAGAAAGTGAAAAACATAAAAAATCAATAGAGAAATTTTGAAATATGAAAAGATGAGTAATTCAAAAATTAGTATCTATTGAAGCTCAAGTCCAATAAGCATCCTAATACTTAAATTAAATGGGATAAGGTTCTAATAAATTTGATGGTTCACTAATGAACATCTAATTTAACTATAAGCACAACTAATATCTAAATGATATATTATTCATATCTAAAGTAAGAAGTAAAAACCTGCATATATACTTATAGTGTATAACAAGGATGATTGTTTAGGATAAATTTCTATGATTATTTAGATTAATATTCAAACTTCTATCATTCAAAATTACAACTAAAAAATGAAATATGTTATTACATTTTAATAATTTTAAATTTCTAATTTTTATTTCATCTAATTTAAAAAAATAAATAGGTGATTATACCAATGCTTGAGGATAAAAATAGTTTAAGCTAGGAGAAATTTGTTTATTGAAAATTTTTTAATATTTTATTATCTTAAATATTAGTGGAAATATGATATTTTAGTTTATTTTATGCAGGAACTTGCTAGGAAAAGAAGAAAAATTCATCGCTCAAACTACTTGCGCCTTAATGATATAATGCCTCACTGAAAAATCAAGAAATCAAAGTGCCCTAGCCTAAAAAAAGGCAAATAATTTAATGCCCCAGTGGTGCCAAAGCTAGCATCACAATACTAGAAATCATTATCGTAACACCTGATTTTTGGGAATTTGAGCACCAAAGTGCCAAGCATTTAATGCCATAGTGTGGATTTCACATTCAAGCACTGCAGTGCTCACCTTTTGTAGCACCGTAATGGAGCATATAATGAAAGATAGAGCCACATTAAATTAGTTAAGTGATGCACCGGTTCAGCCAATAGACACTCCGAGTTAGTATAGTGCAGTGGTGGAGTACGCTTAATAGTGCTGAAGAATTAGTTCATTTTATAATGTTGCGATAGAATCATTTTGAGCACCGCAATGCTTGACATTATTTTTATATTTAGTATAAGTAGTTTTTATTTCATGTTAGCCATGAGTTATGCCAAAAGTATTGTGGAATTGCACTTATCTTTAGTGCCTCTAGGAGTGAAGTCCATGGTAGGGTAAGGAATAACAAGATAGTTTCTTAGAAGATCTTACCCTATCTTGTTCTGAGCAATCCTACATTTGGAGGATAAAGGAGTGTATAGAGTACATTCGTACTTTTTTGGTGACATTTTACGTTACATTTCTCATGTTTTTTCTCTTTTATGTAAAAAATAAGAGGTGTTTGCCTTTTATCTCTATCATGTTTGGCAATTTTTTGAGTTTTGGGCTAATATAGTGAACATAATATAAGTACTTTGCAGACTCTTGAACCTTGAATAAACTTATGGATGTTGTTAATATCTCTCTTTCTTTATTTAATTCATACAATGGTAATGTGTAGTTAATATCCAGTGTGATATATTGCCTAAACGGAGGAATATAGGAAAAAATTAGAATATTGGAATGGAATTTTGGCATGCCTAGATATAAGATTCTAAACCTTCTAGGTTTTATAAAGATATCATAGTCATAGATAGATATAAACTTCCCTTTTCACTCCTATAAGATGGATCTAGATATAGAGTTGCATATGCTTTGATCCACGTCAATATTTAAGAGTCTCATTAGGAAATCTTTGATGACTTATTTATAAATTAGTCAAAAGCATTTTAATATCTATTATATCATATCTTTTTACTTATTTCTTTATAAGTGGAAGATTAAAAAAACCCTTGATTTTGTTTTAGTAGTATAAACCATTCATGTATATTTTATAATAAAAGTTTGATTACAATTTATTAGAGCACTTCCTTATGGTATGAACTCTCTCTTGATCGCTTTATTACTTTGTCGACATGTAAAATTTCATATCTAGTAGGAAATCTACATGAAAGAAAATCTAAGATTTAATTCATCACAAAAAAAATTCTATTCATACAACCATTCAAATAGCCACACCCGCGCATCAAGAGGCCTTTGAAAATCTTCTTAATGCCATCTCTTTAAATGAGTATACTTTATTATTATAGACTTAAACTTATATATATCCTCTTATAATGTGATATCAGAATAGTGTTCACCCTATTGATATTTCTAGGTCTCTTGAACTATTGATATTGTGATGTACTTTCTAGATTATATGCATGTACATTCATTAATTTTTTACCATTATATATATACTATTTACATTGATCAAAATTTAATTTTCAATATCTTCTAATGTTTCAACTTCATTAAATTTTCAAGAGATTTATCGTTTAAAAACTTCTCAAATATTTTAAAGGTTAACCTTTTAAGCAGAAAAGTTAATAGGTTACAAATATTATATAAGAGTATTTATATAGTGTATTTCTCTTATAATTTCAATATTTCACACTAAGATTCCACAGGTGTTGGATGCATTCTACTAAATTTCTTTAGTTTTGTCCTTTTAATTATTAGATCCCCAACAATGACAAGATGTATGGATTTTACCAATATCTTTATATAAAAACTTTCTTATTTTGAAATGGTACAAACAAATACATTCTATAATTCTACAAATCAATCAAATGTAACTCCTACTAAGCCACTGACAAATTATATGAATAATGATGCATCACTTCATTTGGCATTACAATAACTAACTTTAAAGTGTGATATATGCCTTTTGGGATTACTAATTCTACCAAAAATTTTGAATGCAAGAGGTACAAATCATTTAAGATATGGTTTTAATACATAATCTTATAGTTATAAGCTACACTTGAAAATAACAAAAGTACCCTAGGACTATGTTAACACTTCTTTAATCTGTTATTCTACCATTTGGTTTATATATATTGACTTAATGGATTCTCTATTCTACTTTACTATTTTATAATCCTTCTTGTAATTATTTCTTTCTTTTTTCTCATTACCTAAATAGACTCCGGTTGAGGTGACTAAACATATACACACAGTGAAGAAGACTCTCGATTTTATAATGCAGGCATGATGACCATTTCCTCACCCTTCATCTTTATTATTGAGATTTAATAATCTATTTTTTTCTTAACTGATCTAATAGATGTTGAAATAAATCTTGTGAAACACTTTATTCAACCTCCACATACAATAGATTAAATTTAGCATATTTATTTTTTAATGTTTAAGCTAGGATTATTCCATGTAAATCTCACCATACATATCTTCATCATGATATCTCATAGTTCTTAAGAAACATCTATTTTTTCTTATCATCTATATTTTATCTTTAATTCATTAATAATTTATTTTAAATACATCTCTTCCACATAATATTGCTCAATAGGAGGGCATTATCAATGTGGCATTGATTTCATCAGTGCTTTTCCTTTTTCTCTCCTTGCTTCCTCCTCTACACAATCTATAGTTTTCATAAATATAGATGGAGTGGCTACCAATTTAGGTCCATTGATCTTCATTTCATGAGATTTTGGGTTTGGCTAAATTATGAAACTCATCCTCCTCCAATAAGAATGTTAAGTTGATCAACCATCTTTAAAATGATGATAGTTAAATCTAGGTGAATGGTGTGCATAAGAGAGAAGAGTGTTTAACTAATTTTTGTATAAGGTCAATTCAATTCATTAAAATTCAAAGAAAATATAAATCCTTTTTCCAATAACATACCCTAGCCATATACAAACCCTAAGTGAATCCTTCAAAACTTCACTTATCCAATTGTTCACTAACTTATCACCACCTTATAACCTATCTAGGGGTTCAATAAAGCCTCCAGGTCCTTCAAAGAATCAAACCCATAAACAAATTCAAACTTCTTCACATTTATATATCATGCCACTTAGTATGGCATATTGATAAAATATAATTCTAATTCTTGTCAAATGACTTAATCTTCATCATAATCATCATTTAAAATATATAAACCCATTAAGGTCCATGGTTGACCATGGTTAACTAAGATTGACCAGGTTTTATGATTTTGATGATAAAAAATATTGTTGGATTCTCTACTATGTTTTCTCTTATTATTGTTATTATTACATACTTGTTCTTATGCACTAACATTTCAGTTCCATTATACATCGCACAAAGTGATCAACTAAAGACTAGGTTGAATAGGGTTAAATGTCTTTAAGAGTCTGTATTTCTACTTTTATTTATTTCTACATTTCGTGAGTTAAAGTCATGTATTTAGTGGATGGTAAACTTTGTTAATTTACACACAGACTCAGGGGAGTGAGAAAGTGAGAAAATTAAAAATGTAAATTTTTTGAACTAATCATACTATATGATATGTATCATGCTATACGATCAGCTATTTTAAAAACATTATAATGGCTAATTGGCATAATATATGCTATTTGAACTCATCATAATATGTGATTAAGATCATATATGAAGATGCATTAAAATCAATAATTTTGTTGTTAATCATAATTTAAGTAATACTTTGAAATCTAAAATTTGTTCTAATTGAATCGTACAATAAGCATCATACTGTATGATATAATCTTATCTTACTTAAATTAACTATGTAATTAGGGGATCAAATTTATACTATATGATTGAACCAATCATACTATATATTTTGATCTTTACAAGGATGATATTTATTCACCAGTAATCATATGAGATGGTAATCCAAGTTATAGAACTAATCATACAGGAAGATGCTTGATATCATTCCAGATGATTAGCTCAATTACTTAACTTTATCGTATAATGCCTTATTCATCGTAAACTACTAATAAGGCTATTGGAACTAGTTATAATGTACAATCTTAGATCATATTGTATGATCAATGTCGATAGAATTGAATTATTAGGGATTTTTGTGAGGCCTTATATTTAAGCTCTCTTAATATACTTGTTTCATGTCTTTGACTTATTGGTTTTCTTGAAAGAGTGCTTTGTGTAGAGTTCTTGGATAGCTTTAGGAAAGAAAAAGGAAAGTTTGTGTGTGAGGGAGGAGTGTGAGGGGTTTTAGCACGGTGGCTCTAACAAGCTTCTGCCTTCTTTCCTATGAGTATCTTGCTTTATTTATTCGTTGGCTCTGGGAAAAAGTTTGTTAGCCTGAAGACCATCGAGGTTATCTTCCTTGATTAAGAGGGTGAAAAAGGAAGTCAAGGTTCTCTACCTTCACTAGCAGGGAAAAAAATGAGGTCGAGGTTCTCTGCCTTCTCCAGAAGGGAGAATAAGAAGGTTTAGGTTCTATGCTTTCACTAGGAGGGTGAAAAATAGGTCAAGGTTATCTACCCCACCATAAATTTCTTGTTTGTTCTTTTTTATTTTTATTTTTTTTATAATTTACTTTTTTGCTCTTTAATTTTTTTGAAATTGCATGTTAGAAAATTAACTCCTTGATGATTAATTGATTTGAGCTATTCATTATTTTGTAATTTTGATTATGTATTGGGTGATAAAATTATTTGTTTTTAACTTATTAAAGAGGTTGTGCTTAATAGTAAGTTTTTTAAAAAAACTACTAATTCACCCGCACTACTGTTGTGACAAAGGATAGTTTTTTTTTTCAGGGAAAACCCACAAAGGGTCCTACGAGTTGATTAAAGAAAAAGGTTACAAAGTCCTTAAAAGGACCTCAAGATCTCTACTACTCAAAAGAGCTACAAAAATAAAAAGAAAGAAAAAACCTAAGAGCTCAAGTTCCCCACTACAAAATAATACAAAATTACCTAGGATGCTCAAGGAAAAGCACCCAAAAAAATGAAGCAGACCAAAAAACATCAAAATGCTCCAATCTCCCATCCTCAAAGTAAACCTTACACTCATCAGTAACATACAGATCCTACAAAAAATACTGATAGGTAAAAAGGGCATAAAAATAATATAACCCAATAGTAGTGTAAAGACAGTCCAACCAAATAATCACAGAAGCAGAAAAATAATAAAGAAAAAGAATATTAGGAGCCAAGACAATCCCATGATACAACTCAACCAAGAACATAATAAGAAGATAGCCACCACTGTCAATAACCAGCAAAAAATCAAACCAAAGAACCAGAAATAACTTATAGCTGGATAAATTAGAGCAAACATCACAACACCCAGCCAGATAAATAGACAGCGAAAGACCACCAGAAAACCCATGCTGACCCACACAATAATTTATAACAATAAAGGAAGTAATATAGTATCCATCTATAACACACCCACCAAACTGCCAATCTAAAACAACAACTACCCCCTACAAACACAAGGATAACAGCCCCAAAAAATGGCCACAACCCAGGCATTGCCAACCTCAACCCGAAACCAAGCAAAACCCCAACTAGCAGGAATCCAAGAGATCAAGGCCAACAAAGAACCACAAAAACAAGCCCACTATCGGCCCTACCAGGCACCAAGGCATCAAGGATAAATAATCATAGCACCTAGCTAGATAAATAGATAACCCAGGTAACAATTCAAAATAGTAAAGGAAGTACTAGAGTAACCAGCATAAACACAACCACCAAACTGCCAAAACAAATAAAAACCATAACCCCCAGCAAACAGAAGGATAATAACCCTAGAAAATGGCCACAAACTAGGTACATCAAACCCCAACTCCGAGCCAACAGGAAACTAAGAGATCAAGGCCAACATAGCAACATAAAAACCAGCCTAGCACCAGCTCTACTATGCACCAAGGCAGCAAGACTAAGGAGTAGAAAGAGCACTAGGAGAACTAGCACCAGTTAGCAAAATAAAAAAGGAGCACATCATTAAGACACAAGTAAAAAAAACAACTTCTACCCAAGGAGCCAAAATACCAAAACCCAGCAAACCAAAAATTCATACAAGTCCCCACACAAATTACCAGCAAAAAATAGAGCAACCAGGAAAGGACTAGGCAAAACTGAGAGGCAAAATAACTAGCCAAATATAAACATAACAGTAGAAAGCAATAAAACCCCACACAGGGCAACCAAAAAGCAGAAACAAACCCAAAAGCACCTTAAAATCTAACATATTGTAAACCAATAACATCAAGTCTAAGAAGCCCTTTCAAAGCCACCGGAATGTTGGCCCTAATAAAGTCAGAAAAACACTCTAAACCAGACCCCCAATTAGCAAGCCAGGTAGCATAATTATTTCCATCTTTACAAATACGATAGAATGAATAATTCAAGAAGATCAATATATTCTTAATTTCCCACGCCTGATAAAACAAATTAGGCTTTCACCCCATATAATCATCAGAATTTAAGAATTAGAAATTATAATCAGAATTAACTTCAATAAAAACTTTAGGTAAGTTAAAAGAAATAAATAACCTTAAACTATAAAGAATAGCCAAGGAAGTAGCTTAGAAAACATCACCAATCTATAAAGGACCAGCAAATATCATAATAAGATCACCATCACTATCTCTGATAACCCCACCACAGCCCTTGAAAGAATCAATGCTAGCACCATCCTCATTCAGCTTATAGAAGTTTATGGGGGGTTTGATCCCGTAAATAATTCTATAATCTTTGGAAATATGACCTCCCTCCCAATTAAGACCTAAAGAAGGACCAATAAAAGCATAATTTTTGAACATCTTAAAAGAGAAGAGTTTAACAGAGATAAGTGCCAAAACCTTATCTTTAACATTCTGGATAACCTTATGATGATTCATACAAACACCATTAAAGAGAGATTTATTCCTTTCCAACCATAAATACCATAAAATGAGATAAGGAATAACATTTATGTTGTGGCCTTCAGTCTTAATGAACCAAGCATTAAGCATAGAATTAAGGGATAAATGAGCATTAAAATAAATCAATTGAAACATGTCATCAAATTAAAACCAAGTTTTAGCACCAATAGGGCCAAAAATAAAAACATGATGCATATTGTCTATATGGTAACAACATTGACAATTGGAATGCAAAATAAAACCTCTTTTTATAAGATTATCATCCATGGGAATGAATTTATGCAAGATTCACCAGAGAAAAATAGCCACAGTGGAAGGTATACTTTTATGCCAAATCATAGAGAAAATATTCTCATTATTCTTTCTAGATCTAAAGGCATGCCAAACATTCTTTAAATGAAAATGACCATCTTTAGACAATTCACATAAGATAATATCATTAGAAACGATATTGATAGGCAGATTCATAATTTGATGAATAATAAAGTCAGGGATAATATTAGAAAGTTTATCATAGTCCCAACAATTATCAGTAAAGAAGGATTTAACCTTAATAGTGACAATGAAAGAAGAATTCATAATGGAGTCAATAAACTGTTTACTTAATCAATGATCATACCAAAAAAAAACATTACCTTCACCAGGCCCCCAAGAAATGAAGGGCTCAACAGCCCATTTAACCTTACAAAGTCTCTGCCACACTTTAGAATCACCATGATTAAAATAATAAGTAGTAGGATGCTTACAAATAAAGTACTTAGCAAACATAAAATTATCCCAATAGCTCACTTTAGCATGAAAATTATACCATAATTTAAAAGAAAAGGCATAAGCCAAGTCATTCATATTTTTACAACCTAAACCCTCTTCAGCCAAAACACCCCAACATTTATTCCAAGTGGCCAAGGTAATTTTGGAGTTGCTAGAAGTACCTTTACAAAAAAAATTATTGATAAGTTTATGAACTCTATTGCAAACCGCTTGAGTCGCTAGCACAGTTTAAAAAATATAATCTGATAAAGAACAAAAAACACTTTTGACAAAAGTTAATCTACCATCTAAGCTCAAAAAATTACAATCCCACAATAAAGCTTATTCTGAATAGAGGTAATAAGATTATCAAAAAGAATGGTTTTCCTTCTATCTTTAAAAAGACGAACCCAAGATACTTAATGTGTAATTAACCATGCATAAAACCAGTTAAATCTTTAATGGCTAGAATACAATCATTGAAAACTCTCTTGGAAGCAATAAAATAGCTTTTGTTTTTATTAAGAGTGTGGGCTCCAAAAATTCAGCCCCGGCCTCCCCACCGCGCAACTGATGTGATGTTTCTTTTTCTTTTTGGCGAGGGATTTTAAACATAAGAAGTTTTGGGGTAAATTTTGGAAGGTAGATGAGTTTGTAGATAAGACACTACCCAGAGATTTCGGACTCATTTTGCGAGAACTTATGATCTGAGTTCTGGTTTCCTATAGGCGCAAGCCCCTATAGTTAATTTCCCCTCCCAATAATGGGAGAGAACTTTTGATTAAGGCTAGTCATCGATCAGATACGTAGAGATACGTGTTATCTGGCATATAGTAGTAGCATGGGTTTGGAATTGGGAATTAGGTTTGTATTTGAGAACTGAGGAATTTGGAAATGATTGAAAATCCAAAGATTTGATATTCAAAATTAGAAATTTTACCATCTTGCACTTAAAGCAGATGGTGGGGGAATGGATGATGGACCCGATCAAGATCCCATGGTTTCGTCATTCCAGGCCATCATGGTCCCTGGTCTACTTAGTCAGAGGAGGTAGTCGACCCAACCTGACAGAAGGATCCTTGTCAGCAGCCATGAGTTGCTTCGTCCAAGGGGACCTTTTAGACATGGGATGGATGTTTGTCTAAGGGGATAAATTTGAATCCACCTTAGCTAACAGAGGGCTTTGTGCTCTATCAATCATATCCTATTGATTCATATCTCAAGGATTTGATGCCACTAAGGAGCATATTGGCTCTAGCCATAATTGATATTTTGTGGTGCCATTTGGCGACAAAACCACTCAGTTCAGAGGGCCCCGGGTCATAACCGTTTATCTTGCAGTACCATTTGGCGACAAAACTGCCGGTTAGAGGATACGTACCACGTCCTTACTAGTAGGAGATTGTTTGAGAATGGATTCTAGTAATATTTTTGACTAGGAATTTGGCTCTTTGTGAGCTGAAGTAGTTTTTGATTTGTCCACCCTAGGAAACTATTGTAGAGGGTGGATGGATTTTGCTTTTAGTATTGATGGATGATTTCAAATTTAAATATTATGGAATTTGGGATTTGTTGAGTTTTTGGACTTTATGGAGTTTTGGATTTTGAGTGGACTTTTGAGAGACATTTGAAATTGTTTGTGAACCCCTCCGGTTGAGATAAGCAATCAATACGGCCATCATCGGGGTGTACTTGGGGTCATTTCCATTTGTTGATCGAACCCTATCACGTCGACCAAGTTATTACTTGAGGATTGGGTTTTTCATAGGCTTTATGCCTTTATTTATGACTTTCTTAATTATAGGCTTTGAAGGCCTAATATGAATGTATTTAAACAAATACAACAGTTGCCACAACCATATATTTTGTTTGAAGGTTCGAACCCCGTCGACTCCAACAAATTTAAATAGAAGGATCGCATTTCATAGGCTTCATTCCTTTATTAGTGAATTCTTTTGATTATAGGCCTTGAAGGCCTAAAATGAATGTATTTAAATAAATACACCGGTCGCCATTATCATATACTTGTTTAATTGTTCGAATCCTGTTGACTCCTATAGATCCATATAGGAGGATCGGGTTCGATCTTGAATTCACTTATCGACCCGAACAGCATCCCTAGGCGTCACGTGTGTACCAATAATATACTCGCCGGGGCCGATGTGGGTTATGATTTCTTTTACCCTTTTTAATATACCTATGTGTATATAAAATATGATGCATGTGTAGGGGTATTTTAAAATATTTTAGTTGTGCATGTAATTGCTCTTTGAATGTGCACAACTTTTGTTTTGAGAGTTTATACACGCCATCTGTCCACTAGTATGAGTGTTGCAGATCTGATAGCGATCGTTGTAGTTTGTAGATGCCTTATGTCTGCTTGTATAAGTGTTGTAGATCTGGTAGCATTATGTTGTAGATTGTAAATGCCTTATGTCTGCTTGCATAGGTGTTGCAGATCCGGTGGCGTTGTGTTGTAGATTATAAACGCCTTCTGTCTTCTTGCATATGTGTTGCAGATCCGGTGGCATTATGTTATATATTATAAATGTCTTCTATCTGCTTGCATAGATGTTGCAGATTCGATGGCGTTATGGTCTTGATGTTGTGAGGCATCTCCTCATTTTGATATTGACTCCCCCCTTTCTTATTCACCGGGGAGGGTTCTTCTTGAAGTTATGGATATTGCTTTGAAATGAACTCTTTTTAAGATCTTCAATGTAGTAGACTTGATATTTTTTATGTTTGTGGATGCCAGAGTTGTTTTCCTTCCTGAATACAGGATCGAGAAGATCTTGATCACCGTTGTCATAGGTGATACTTATACTTGTGCCCACAGTGATTTGATGTGCTTACAATATGCCTACTGTTGTTATCAACAAGTATCCATTTGCAGGGGATCATCATATCCACTATGACCTCCTGGAGATGTTTGTAGAAGAGTCATTATTCTTGCATCTTACCCACCTTTTACCAATCTCAGCTGGGTTAATGATTGTACTTGTTTGTATAGATAGATCTCTGACTGCCACAAATGAGTAGTGCCCGTACACCTTGCAACTGTCCGTTGATTGTTACAAGTATAGTACATTGACTTTGTTGGGACTGTTGTATCTACTACAAGCTCCTAGGAATGTTCATAGGAGATACTTGTATTTATGCCCACAGTGGTTTGATGTGCTTACGATATGCCCACTGTTGTTATCCACAATTGTTCATTTATAGGGGAGCTCCTAAGGATGCTTGTAGGAGACCCTCGTTTCTTGCATCACATCCACCTTTCACCAATCTCAGGTGGGTAGACGATTGCACTTATTTGTAGGGGCAGATCTTTGATGGCTAGTCTCTAGTATTGCCATCTCAATCAACAGGCACTTGTAGATATTATTATAGGAATTCATGCATCGAGGTCATGTAATCTACTTTGAGTCACTTTTGACCGTACGAATGCTCTTTTAGTTTGAGTTTCCTTGCACATGATTCAAGCCTTATCCCTGTATGTGTTTGGATCCAAGTTCAGTTTCATTCAGACTTGAATTCATCAAGTTTACAAGTCCCCACTTGATGTCATATAGCCCGAGTTCAAACATGAGCTCAGAGTACATGTTCAAATTGATTGTTCAAAGTCTTTTGAAATCTTTTGAGTACAATTGCATACTCATTTTTATTTGGATTTGATTGCAATTTGATTTTATTTTATTTGGGTTTGAACCTTTAGAAGTCATTTGAGTTTTGGTTCTGAATCAGGTCCACAAGTCCTCTGTTCATGTTCAATAAAGTTCAAAGGTCCACAAGTCCGTAGTTCAAGTTCATTTGAGTTCAGCTTTTGTTCTTTTTGAGTTCAAACAGGTCCGCGTGTGATCGTACATTCACCCGAAATTTCGGTAGCCTCGGCATCTCCCTAGTTTAGGGGGAAACTACAAGAAAACTAGGCCTTCCCACCACGCGCAATAAAGGCGTGTATGGTAGGTGTCCTCGGATGAGGACACCGCGGCCGTGCTCTTTGCTCCCCCCACGCGCAATAAAGGTGTGTATGGGGTCTTCGATACCTGGTTAAAAATGCATAGTTTGCTTTTCCCTCACTCAAGGGTACTTATGAGTGACCCAGCCTCGTCGTAGGTACTGCACCGGGGTCCCATCCCACCACGCACAATAAAGGCATGTATAGCCGATTTTTCGGTGAGCCACGAACGCCAAAGTAGAGTTTAGGCGATTGCCCGCCTCGTCGTAGGCATCAGACCGGGGTCCAATCCCACCACGCGCAATAAAGGCATGTATAGGCAGCTTTCTAGTCTGCTGCGTACAATGAGGGCGAGAATCTGAGTTTAGAAAATTCGTACCTTTGCGGGCTTTGACGGTAGAGGCTCATGGACCGAGGCAAGGAGGGCGGGATTTTTTTGCAACTTATTATTAATATTCTTTATTATAATTTTCATTAGTTATAATAATAATTAAGTAATTATTATCAATAATTAATCACTAATTGCCAATTAATTATAATTAATAAATTAACTATAATTATAATTAATTAATAATTAATTATAATCAATCGAAATCAATTATAATCAATCAAATAATTATAATTAATAATTAATTAATTATTATTAATTAATCCTAATGTATAATTAATTATTATAATTAAATAATTATTAAACATAATTAATAAATATTATAATAAATATTATATAAAAAAAATATCCCTGGTTCTGCGGATTGAAGGGATTTGGCCGAGAAGCTTGTGAAAGGGAGATAATCACCTTCACAGCAAGCGAGTTCCCCTTGCAACTTTCAATCAAAATGTTGAAACTTCTGGTTTGAGAAGCAGGGCAAGTCGTAAAAGGAGCAGAGTCGAACATCGAAGGAGGAGGCAGAGAAGTGACGCAAGGGAGAAAGTTATCTTCACTGTAAGCGAGCTCCGGTGTCGCCTCCGATAAAAAATGTTATAACTTCCGATTCAACAGGAAGGGAAAGTCGTAGAAGGAGCGGGGTCGGATGGCTCTTGTAGTGGAGGCAACTAGGTAAGAGAGCTTCTCTCTCTCTCTCTCTCTCTCTCTCTCTCTCTCTCTCTCTCTCTCTCTCTCTCTCTCTCACGGGATGAAGGAGCAGGGTGAGGAGGTGACGGAACAGAGGGCTCGACCAACTTTGTTCGTGGAAGTAGAGAAACGATCAGAGGGGGAGAGCGGGCTCGGGAGGAGAGGAGCAGATACGAGTGAGCGAGAGAAGCCCGATAGGTTTGTTCTTGCATCCTTTTAACAACGCGAGGTCATGCAAAGAAACGATGTGAGGTCGTGCCGTGCGACCTGTGAACTGCGTCGAGGACATGCGATGTGTGACATGCAACGTGGGAGAGGCAGAGAGAAGGTATGAGATTTTGATTTTTTTTATTTCTCTCTTTTTTTTATTTCTTGGATATGGGTCAACAAATGCCCCCCAATAAATGTGGTAGGCATCTGGAGCGAACCACATTTGTTGTATGCTGATTTACCCTGTGGATCTCTAGATATTTATTCTAGATGTCACACTAGGGTTTTCATTTAGTGAATCTCCAAAAGTTTTCTTGGATGTTACACTGATAATTTCCTTTAGTGGATCTCCAAAATTTTATTTGGATGTCACATTAGTCTTCTTTCTCCACTTCTCTTTTAGACATGTCCATGGATGGTTGATATTTTGTCTTTGTAGATTGATGCTAGTGGATAGCATATATTCAAGATTCTTCAATCATCTGGTTGTATCTTGATAAAATTTTAAATATTTATTTGGGGATCTCAGCATGCTGTTAAGAAAGTTGCTAATTGCATGTTTTACATTTTTTGCAACCTATATTGTTTTGATGATTCCAAATATTATTATTTTAAGTTTTGTATTCTTCTAACACTTTTTAGAATAATTATTTTTGCTCTTGTGTGGACTAACATTTCAGGATAATCGAACTCCAGACTAATGAAGACTTCAAATCAAAATTCAGCATGAGATAATTTATAAATTGAAGCTTGTATTTTTCATTGTATTGAGTTTGAGAGGGAGTGATTATAATTAAGTAATTTAATACACACACACTTGGGGAGATATTTAAAATTTATACTGATCGTACGGGATGCACCATGTTCATGCGGGACGATCAAGTCAGTTATCCCCTCGGAAGAGCAATGGAACGAACAGGAAGTAAAATTTTTTCTAATTTCTGATCATCTAGACAAATTTTTCTATTTGTCCCATGATGAAATGCTCTATGGAAAATTTTTGTTTAGATGAAATCCTGTTCGTGCAAGGATGAATTTCTCTCTGAAAAAATTTTGTCCAGACGAACTTCGATTCGTCCCAGGATGAAATGCTCTCTGGAAAATTTTTGTTCTGATGAAATCCTATATTCGGCCCAGGACAAAATGCTCTCAGTAAAAATTTCATCCAAACAAACTTCAATTTATCCCAAGATGAAATGCTCCCTGGAAAATTTTTGTTCAGACGAGTTCCTATTTGGCCTAGGATGAAATGCACTCTGTAAAAATTTCATCCAGACAAACTCTTATTCGTCCCAAAACAAAATTATTTTATTATTTCTAATTTTGATAACTTCCTGCAGTTTTTCAAACCGACCTATGGTATAACTATTCATACCTGATGAACTTAGTTTGTACGGGGCGATAATTGGGTACGAAGTCAGTTCGAACCAATATACATTGGTTTAAATCAGCAATTTTTGGATGATTTTTTCTGTCTTACCTATATAAAGTCCTATTAGAATTACCTCTTAATCTTTTTGCCTACTAATCTTCGTGCCTACTGAAAGGAGAGTCAAGGAGAGAGTGAGAGAGTGTTTGAAGGAGGATTCTTACTATTGGAGCGTGAAGGTTTCACTTGGTATTCAAAGGTAAGAGTCTCTACTTGTGGTTTTCGATTACTTCACTCTTTTCTCTCTTCCTTCAAGATTTCTTGTGAGAAGATCTGTCAAGGAGATCCAGTTCTCTGCCAACACTTAAAAAGTGTGAAAGGATGAAATGATCTCTTCCTACACTTGGAGAGTGTAAATAGCCGACGGGTCCTCTGCCCACACATGAAGAGTGTGAAAGGACAAAGGGTTCTTTGCCTGCACTTGAAGAGTGTGAACAGCCGACGGGTCCTCTGCCCACACTTGGAGAGTGTGAAAGGATGAAGGGTTCTCTGCCTACACTGGGAGAGTGTGAAAGAACGGACGATTCTTTGCCAATACTGGGAAGAGTGTAAAAGGATGATGGTTCTCTGCCGCACCGGGTAGTGGTGGAAGAGAGTTTTGTAAAGGCTTCTCCGCCTTGCTGTGGGTGCAAAAGGAGAGTTACTAGTGGTATTAGTGCAATACTCGGAGGGTGCCTCCGGGGAGTGGATGTAGGTCGTATTTGACCGAACCACTATAAATCTTGTGTCTTTTATTTTTCTGCTGCTTTTATATTTATTGTTATTAACTTGTGGTTGAAAAATCTATTTCTACAAAATTTACTAAAGTTTATTTTTGGTTTAAATATTAAAAAGAGGGACTAAGTTTTTAATTACCAATTCACCCCCCCCTCTTGGTTAGCCGCTGGGACATAAGTTTAGGTTTAACAACCTAATTCATATTGAACAAGTTTCAACACATACAGCGCGATGTCAACCCAAATAAATATTTAAAATACCCCCAGTCATTAGGAACATTTATAGATGTCATATAGGGTGCTCATTCAATGACTTTGGTTTGAGCCCTGAGTTTTTGATTTCTTCTGCTCTATACTTTATGCTACAGACTTGGTGAAGGGTTGTCCGGCTTATCTTTGGTGACTTGTCAGAAGATTTGTATTCCTTCTGCCCCTTGCTTCTAGCTTTAGCGGATTTAATTGAAGGAGTAGATGTTAGTGACCTAAAACCCTTAGGTTTGCACTAGGTCGGTGGCAAGTAGTCATTGGTCCAGAGCTTCGTGCAAAGCGGACTTGTTGATGACAGAATCCTCTTAGTTCAGCATTGGGCTTTTCATGAACTTTGGGATAATTTTCTTCAGTCCTTTACCTTGTACTTTGGCAGACTTGTTAAAGAAAAGTTCATTTGATCCTCGCTTCATGCTTTGCAGATTTATTAAAGAATTTACAGGTTCTGGATTCAGTTAACAGTACCGAATGTAAATAGTATCTTGATCCTTAACCACTTGAGAAGACTTTAATCTAAGTCACTTGAGTTTATTAGATCAGGAGGGCTGGGATTTGACAGCTCTTCATCCTCTAGTTGCTGAGATGGGGGTTCCTCTATTACAACCTTTCTTACGGCTTGTTGAGTAGATGGAGCTGCCAGTGATTCGGCCATATTTAGGCTTATTGGATCCGACCTCTTACACCCATTTAGGCTTCAGACTTAAGCTACGGGAATTGCACTTCACAATGCTGATTTTATTGAAGTTGGCAGATATGGAGTCATCCCTTGTGGTTGCAGATTTTGGAGCCTATATATATTTGGTAGTTGCTCGAGACTCATCTTTCCACTGAAACTTTGATTATTTAGTCATTTAGGAGAATTTAGCAGACTATGATCACTTGAACTGGTCGAGTCAAATTGGCCTTCGTTCGTCCTATAGTCCCTACTGACGGGTTAATAAAGTGGGGGTTATTCTACTACGGTCTTTCTTATGGCGTGTTGAGTAGACGGAGCTGCCATCGATCAGGCCATATTTAGCCTTGTTGGATCCGACCTCTTATACCCATTTGAACCATAAGCTTCAGGCTGTCGAAAGACTTCAATCTTCTTCAGCTCAATTTCGTAGGAGTGTGTAGTTACAAAAGTCCCTTTCTTGACTTTTGAATCTTCATACATTGGAGAAGGTGGTGTCTCTAACACTTGAAAGATCACCTGCATATACTTTGGAAAATAAGTATTTATATTCTTTAATATGAAACAACATTTAAATTGATGATTTTAAATATTTATTCCAAAATCTCAATATGAGGCACGATGTCGACCCTAATAAAGATTTAAAATGCCCCTATCTTGTAGGGACATTTTAGAGCAGAATAAAATTAGAAATTTAAGATTTTAAATATTTATTCTGGGATCTCAGCACGCATCACGATGTCAACCCGAACAAATATTTAAAATGTCCACAGTCTGATGGGGGATTTTTAAATATATTTTCATAACACGAGAACTTTAAAATATGAAATACATGTGCTAACAATAATGTATAAAAACATAATAGATTAAGCACAACACTTTCTTGGAAAATTTCATGCGTAGTATTTCTTCAGGTAGTGACCATTGATCGACGGCATGGGCCTCTGACCATTCAGATCGATGAGTTGATAAGCTCCTCCCTGGTGAACCTTCTCGATGATGAAAGGTCCTTCCCAGTTGGATATAAATTTGCCACTAATTTTTTTGTACGGGATAATTGGTCTTCTCTACACCAAGACCAATTCGCCTTCTTGAAATGATCGAGGACACACCATTCGATCAAAGGACTTTGTCATCCTTACTTGATAGATTTCTAGGTTTTGTTGAGCTTGCAACCTGAGTTCATCGAGTGCATCGAGCTCCTCCATTCTTAGGTGAGTATTTTGTTCTTGGGTTAGATCATTCTGGATTGTGACCCGAAGTGTTGGTAGTTCAACTTCTAGTGGCAATACTTCTTTAACTACGAACACCAGAGAGTAAGGAGTGGCTTTAGTTTGTAATTTATAAGTTGTACGATACGCCCACAATGCCTCTGCCATTTTCGTATGCCATTCCCTTTTATTCTTGGTGAGAATCTTCTTTAGCAATTTCACCAGTGTCTTGTTGAAGGATTTGGCTTCCATTTGCCCTTAGATTGTATATAGAGGAATACCGCCAATCAATTTTGTGCTGATCAATGAACTTATAAATTTTTGTACTTTTAAAGGCAGTACCATTGTCTGAGATTATGCAACATGGCACACCAAATTTGTAAATGACATTGTGGATAAAGAAATTGATTACATGCTCGAATGTGACCTTTTTGAATGGAGCCTTTTCTGCCCACTTGGAGAAGTAGTCGGTTGCTACCAAGATGAAGTGGTGTCCTACTGATGATGGCGGATGTATCAGTTTGATAACATCAGTGCCCCAACATTTAAATGGCCAGGATGTTATTATATGGTGCAGTGAATTTGGCGGTTGATGTATAACATCACCATGGATCTGGCACTCGTGGCACCTCCTAGCATGATCAATACAATCTCTGACCATGGTCAGCCAATTATAACCCATTCTTTTAATTTTGACTGTCATCTTGGGACTTGATTGGTGTTCTCTACAAAGTCCTTCATGAACTTCAGCCACCACTTTATCAGCTTCTTGAGTTCCAAAACATCATAGCCACATTTGATCGAAAGCCCGCCGATATAATGTATTGTTGACAACTGCATATCGTAGCGCTCTCTTTCTAATTTGAACAGCTATTGATTTGTCTATTGGTAGCTTACTTTTTTTGAAATAATCAATGAAAGGCTGCCTCCAATCCTCATCTTTTTTGACATCTAGGCAATGCCATCATGATTCTGAAGTTTGACTAGTTTTACGTCTTTTGTTAGGAACTTACTGTTCTTCAGACTGGTCTTCAAGATCAACTGGTTGGGGAGGTTGAGGATCAACCGGAGTGGCATCCTGCTGTCTTGAACTTGGTATTCCCTATGCCTGCGGGAATTATTATAGTGTTGGCTCTAGGATCCGACGATTATGCACCATAATTATTATAGGCCATTTGTCATCCATATTCGCCATTTCTTTAGCCAATTTGACAAGAGAATCAGCTTTGCCATTTTGACCTCAAGGAACTTGAGTTAGTTTGACAATTCGAATTTGCCTCATAAGCTCAAGAACACAACGGTGATAATAGGCTAACTTGAACTTGGTGATCTTGTAGATTCCCAATACTTGATTCACGACAAGTTGAGAATCACCAAAATTTTGGAGGTTTCGAATATGAACATCAATTGTAATCTCCAATCCAGCTATTAGGGCTTCATATTTAGCTTTAATGTTGGTCTGAGGTTTAGTCAAGCTAAATGAGAATCTCATTATGCCTCCCTCAGGTGCTACAAAGATGAGTCCAATCCCAGTTTTAGCTTTTTCTAGATTCAGAGGCCGAGCATGTTTGATTGAAGATGCTCCATCAAAGTACATTTTAAATCCTCATAGCATCTCCTTCTCTTCAATATTCATGATCTGTTCATCAGTTAAATCATCATTGAGCGGTGAATCCATAGGGATAGGATGTGCAGCGAGAAAATCTGCTAGCATCTTCCCTTTAACTGTCTTCTACGGGACATATGTGATATCAAACTACAAGAGTATCACTGCCCACCTTACCCAATGACCTATCAACGCTGGTCCTCTCATCAAGAACTTCAGCGGATCGATCTTTGATATCAAGGTGATTTTATGAGATAGCATATAATGGCGGAGCTTCTGAACTACAAAAATTAGAGCTAAGCAATGCTTCTCAATTGGAGAATAGTAGATTTCTACTATTATCAACCTCCGGTTGATATAGTAGAGTGCATTATCTTTTCCTTCTTCATTATGTTGGGCCAATAATGCTTGGAGGGAATCTTTTAGTGCTGTCGTGTATAGTATAAGAGGCTTCCTCGGGATTGGCACCATAAGAATGGGCGGATTTAACAAGTATCTTTTGATGCTGTCAAATGCTTTTAGGCACTCTTCATCCCATTTGAAACAGACATCTTTCTTCATTATCTTTAAAAATAGTTGGCACCTACCCGACAAATTTGATATAAACCGCCGAATGAAAGCCAGTTGCCCTTGTAAGGAGCGGAGTTGTCGAAGGTTCTTTGGAGGTGGCATCTCCATGATTACCTTGATCTTGTTGGGATCGACTTTGATTCCTCGATGTCGAATAATGTATCCCAGAAATTTCCCTGACGATACCCCAAATGCACACTTGAGAGGGTTCATCTTCAGATCATATTTTCTGATTCTTTCGAACACTATTCTCAAGTCATTAATGTGGTCTTTTCGATCCGTGATCTTAATGACCAAGTAATCTATATAGCATTCGACCTTTTGATGAATCAAATCATTAAATATACGAGTCATCGCCTGTTGATAAGTGGCACAAGCATTCTTCAGGCCAAAGGGCATGACTATGTAGCAAAATATGCTTATGGTTGTTCTGAATGATGTATGTTTTTTATCATGATGCACCATTTTAATTTGATTGTAACCCGACGATCCATCTATGAAGGAAAATATATCATAGTTGGATGTATTATCAACTAGAAGCTCTGATACTGGGAGCAGAAAGTCATCTTTCGGGCATGCCTTGTTGAGATCCCTGAAGTCGATGCATATACGAATCTGACCATTCTTCTTCTTCATAGGGACAATATTGTCAATCCAGTCGACATACTTTTCTTCTAAAATAAAGCCCGCTTCTTTGAGCTTCTTCGTTTCTTCAATCACTTGCTCTTAATTCTCCAATCATATTCTCCTTGGAGCTTGCTTGACGGGTGTTGCGTTAGGCTTGATGGCCAATCTATGAACCGCTACATCAGGAGATAAGCCAGACATCTCAGCATATATCCAAGCAAAGCTGTCCCCGAATTCATAGAGGAGCTTCTTCACATCTTCTACTTGACCTTCTAGTAGAAGAGAACTAATGAAGGTTATGTGAGGGTCTTCCTCAGTTCCCAAGTTGACTTCTTTTAGCTCGTTCATAGTAGTGGCCTGTCCACCATCTTCTAGTTCTTCTGGTGTTGGTTTGGCCTCAAAAGGCTGATCATCATAATCATCAACTTTGTACGCCTCCTCATCACCATCACTCTCAGATTCAATTTCCATACATGTGATTGCCCGGCAAGTCTCTTTTCGAGGGAATTTTCATTTGATGAATCTGATACCCTTATTTGCATCTATATCCTTACATCTTAGTGGACACGGACTCCTTCCATACCAAAAGCCCAAGCTTGTACGAAGCTGTCATTTGGTGGTAGGAATAATGATTTGCTTTTATAGCATACTTTGAATATTTTTGGTATTAAACCAAGGTAACATTTTAGGAAATAATTCTTTAGAATCGAGGAGTATACAACACCAATCATTATTCTCCTCTTCGCGTACTCCTGTGGAATACAATATATTTTTAGGTGCGATCCCCTTCTTCAGAGGAGACAGATAAAGAGTGGAGAGTTCTTCAATCTTATGCACCTCACATAAAATGATTTCCTTGAAGTGTTATAGGGGATATGTGTGACTACGAGTATGCTATCTGAGATTGACAGGCTGCTTATTCTTCTGAAGAATACCTCATGCACTCTATTCATATATATAAAGTTATAATCATAATCGTTGTTTGAAAATTCAACTCCCTACTCCATTTGTCTATGAACTGGCATATTTTTTGAGATTTCGTAGGGATGATATCATCTTCATCTATATCACTTCCAAGGTGAGGCACATGTTTTCTTTCTTTAGGAATGGTTAGTTCTTTAGGAAGAGTCGGCGTTGCTTTCTTTCTTCCTACATGCTTCTTCTCACCTTCCCGTTCAGGTCGCTTTGCGGCCTTTGAATTTGATGCCCTAGCCTCAAGAGAACTCGAAGACTTTTGTTTCTTTGACATGAAGTACCTGGCATCTTCATATATTGTTACTTTATATACTGCAAAGGGTTGAATATCACCATAAATTTTGAATTCTTCTCCTTCCCTGAGGTACTTCATGCACTAGTATAATATTGAAGGGACAACACCATATTCGAGCAACCAGGGCGACCTAACAACGCCTTAAATGAGGTGCCTGCATCAATCACATGAAATTTGGCTTATGTATGAAGTTCCCCAAATACAAGGAGCATAAATAATTCAAGAATTTTTTGCCCTTTCTCATTAAAGCCGTGCACCATCAGCTTATCTTGACCAAGATGTTCTACATCAAGGCATAGTGATCTCAATGTCTTAAGGCTCATGAGATTTATGGAAGATCCAGGATCAATCAAAATCCTACTGATCATCATACCGTCGCTCTCTACCATAACATATAAAGGGCCATTATGATCTGCAGTTCCAAGCATCAGATCTTCCTAAATAAAAGTGATTAGTGGCTCATTCCGAGCTTGCAAGATCTCAGTCAGATTATGTTCAGCAAAATATGCCTCATATCTTTTAGGGTACTTGAGAGCATTGATTAAAATCTCCCGAAGGTCTTTAGACATCAGTAAGGCATCGTAAATATTGAGTTGTGCTGGGATCTTCCTCAAGTGGGATAAGATATTGTCATCTATCCCCTTAGCTGAAGTCTCTTTCTTCTTAGAGTCTTTAGGGATAATATCTTCATTAATAATTAGCTCTTTTCCCTTATCTTTGTTAGGAATCCCCTTTTTTGGTGGAGGTGGCAGTACCATGCCACTTCACAATTGTACTTAGGCTACCTCATTTGATTCAGACTTATTTGATGAAGCATTCTCCTTAGATTCAGCCATTGTCGCATCTGGAGATCTATCTGTAAACTCAAAATTGTCTCCCAGTTTAACCTGCTTCATTTGCGATTCTATGCTTGGGTCTGAATCTTCATCATTTGGAAAACATAGATCATTAGAACTGAATTCCATTGATGACATCATTAGACATAACTCAGGGGCCGCTTCTTCAGCGTACTTCTCCTTATCTGATATCTTTGATGTCGTAAATATGACTCGGCATGTTTCCGTAGGAAGGGATTTATCTTCAGTCTCTTCCTCATTTTCATTTATTTTTAAGCTCTTTCATGAAATCACCGAGCTTAATAGGCTTCCTAGGAGTTTGGTAATATTGACCCAAACTATCAATAGCCTTTTGAGTTGCAGTCTTCTTAGCATCAAACTTCTTCAATTTTTCTTTCTTCTTAGAAGCCTTTGATTTTGCTTTGCTAGGCTTTGATGAGCTAGTTTGGCCAAGTTGTTGTTTGGAGGTAGATGCATGGGATGCAGGTAACCACTTTATGTTCAGTATTGGCTCAATAGGAGACTTCCACTTGACACCAGGAACTCCTTCTAGCTGTTTTAGCATTTTTGTTATCTTCTTGGGGACCATAGTCTCCCATTGTTCTTCTTAAATAGATTTTTTTGTTGTTGTTTCTTTATGCGGGAGTACGAAAGAGGACGTGACTACCCGGGTGGATTCCTTTCTGGGATGAACTAATACATTATCTGATAATGTCAATTCTCCCCTCTTGTACATCTTTTCCATCCAATCTTTGAAGACATAACAATCTTCAATGGGATGGCTAACTACTCGATGATATGGGCAGTAGTTTAGGTTGCCACTGTGTTGGAAATCTTTAGGTCTTTTACATTATGGCAATTTCAGACCGTTCTTGAGTGCTTGTCAGAAAAGTTTAGCAACACTCTCTCGCTTAAATGAAAATTCTTTGTTCATTTAATCCTTGAGGGAGGGGAATGTTCTATCACCAGTTCGAATTATTTGCCTCTAGTGCTCACCTCCACCAGGAAAGGCTCGAGGTTTATCATTTCCTCCAAGAACCAGCTTTTGTTGAGGAATTGGATTGTAAGTTTATTTTGGTTTTTCTTCATATTGGATTGGATGGTTTCTTTTATCCATGTTATACACTGATAGTTTACCTTTATAAGGTCTGGGAGGGAATGCGAAGTACACTTCATTCTTCCTGGAATCAGGAGCCTTGGCCTGTTTGGGTCTATCAGGGAGGCATTCAAATTTTGATAAGTTCAACTTTTCAAATTTAGCCACCTTTTCCAACAGATCTTGGAAAGTATTGATTGAAACCATGCACAAGAAGGGTTGCATTTTATCATCAATGTTCCCCATTAACAATTGAACTGCATGCTCTTCTTCTAGTTGTTGCTTGTACTTTATACTGAGATTATGCCAGCGTGTGATATACCTCGTCACTGATTCATCTTTTCTCCTTTTATCAAGGGCAAGATCAGGAATGATAGTCTTCTCTATTGCACTGGAAAACCTTTTATAAATGTAGCCTCTAACTCTACGAAGGTCTTTAGAGAATTATTTGGCAGCTCGGCGTACCATTCGAAAGCAGTTCCACTCAAGCTGGCGACGAATTGTCGAAACAGCAGAGCATCATTGCCTCCAATATTCTTGCAAAGTTACTTTGAACTGCATGAGGTGCTATCTAAGATTTTTATTTCCATCAAATATATTGAACTTTGGTATAGAATATCCCTTTGGATACGGCACCTGGTCGTACTCTGCTGGGTGCAGGCGACCTTTGCCTACCAATTTCTCTGCTTGTTCAGCAGCTATAATGGCCTTAATCTTTTCACTGATTAGGCCTTCTAGCTGTGATGCAATTACAGGTTCAGAGGCGCTCACAACATTTTGTGGAGTATGCTGGTGGGTTGGATCATCAGCCTCTCTGCCACCTTCAGGTACATATTTTACTTCTGAGGCTTGAGGCGCTTGAAAATTTTGAGGATTACCAGCTTGATTGACAGGCTAAGCTGATGCAGGACCCACATAAGTGGTCTTCTACATCATCTCCATCATATCCATCATCTGAGTCATCATCTCAGTCATTTTATCATTTATCTGAGAGATTTCTCTATCTTTCTTTCACATATGTTGCCTCATCTGATTTCTTATTTCGACAAGCGTGATGTCTTCACTAGCGAAGGGATTTTCTCCAACTTCTTCCTCTTCTTCTCATTCTTCTGAAGAGCGAGCACTTCGGCTGGAAATAGATCGAGCCTAGTGGTGACGACGACAAACACATGTACGGGGCTGTGATTGCTGGTCATCTTCATCACCATCATCACCTTTAATATTGATGTGGCTGACCATATGAAGCACCTAAATCTCCATAGTATCTTCATCACCAGAGTCTTCTTCTTCTTTTTCTTCTTGTACCCAAATTTTGAACAACATCGCCACTGAATTTCAGGTTTTTGGCTTGGAATGATTACTTCTTTGATCCGTGGGCTGCGATCGAAATGAACTTCCTCCTTGGCTGTAGTAGGAGAATGACGGGATCTCCTGGAAGACTCTCCAGGATGTCGACTGTTACTATAGTTTTCATCATGGTCCTTCTTTTGGACCCATTTTTGACGAGTTCTGATAGTAGGGATGGATCTATGAGAGGCTGCTCCGGATGTCACACCCGAACTAATTCTTTCTTCAATCATCCTTTCTTTTCAAGGCTTTAGCCTCCATAACTATTTACCCTTCCACCGGGACCTTTCGGCGCTGGATCCCCAAACATATGGTTTTGGAGTCACACCCCGATGTTCACTCCGTGGAGCTTGTCATTGATAACTCTTCTTTTAGCTATCGCAGTAGATGATAGCCTCTCTCTAGGAGGGGTTCTTTAGGCCTCAGCAATAAATGGCCATTGGAATTTCTTTTTCATTAGGCCCTTCTCTTTGACTGTCTTCAGAACTCTGTGAACTCTGACAGACAAGCGTTCAGGCTCTCTTATCTTCTAAAGGGTTGGAGCTCCAGGTCGATGCTCCAAGAAGGATTGCTTGAGCTCACAAGATGAGCTATTTCTTTTTATCCACTTCAGGTTAGAAAACCTATTTTGAGTAGGAATATTGATCTCTAGTCCCCTTGTGCTGGCAAGTTAGAGAGATGGACTGGTACAGGTAGCTGCTGAGCACGTAGCTCTGCATTTCTCTTCCTCCTCTCCTTTTTATTGAGCCTTCCTTTAGATGAGGAAGCTTCAATATCATATTTCCCAGGTGCAACAGGCTCTCTGGGCAGGGTAGTGGTGTTGGCATTTACCACAGAAATTTTACTTCCATGAACAACCCTTTTTGTAATAAGGGTCTCAGGTTGGGAAAGCCTTTCAAACACAAAAACTCACTCTTGAGCAGCATCTCTTGCTGCAGTCCTTACAGAATAAGACCTTCCAAAAGGTTCTTCAGAATTTACGTCATACACAGGGATGGCTGAAGCCCTTGTAGTAGCTGCTGAGAATTCGAGCCCACTAAACTGGATGGTGGTTCCAATATTTCCAGTCTCTATATCAACATTAGCCAACTAAATCCTGGCTCCTCATCCCAATTGGACGGTCATCGTAGTGTCCTGCATATCTATTCTGTAAAAATGAAAGGCAGGGGTTAGTGATCGGAATTGATACATCACCCCACACTTTCATACTGTAGAAATTATGTAAAACAAATAGCAGAAGTAGGTAAATTAACATAAAATTAAAACCATGCTTATCGAATTTCCAATAAATCTTATTTAAAAGATTCATTTTTAAGAAATTTGTACTTTTAGTCCATATGAATTTCTTGCTACTATAGCCTATGAATGACTAGCCAGAGATGGAAAGAGAAACCAATCCCCAGCGGAGTTGCCAGAAATCTGTGGGCTCCGAAACTTCTGCCCCGGCCTCCCCGCCGCACAACAGATGTGATGTTGCTTTTTTTTGGCAAGGGAGTTTTAATAGAATAATTTTTGGATTAATTTTGGAAGGCAAATGAGTTTGTAGATAAGACACTACCCAGAGATTTTGCCCTCATTTTGCAAGGATTTTATGATCTGTGTCTTGGTTTCCTATAGGCGCAAACCCCTATAGTTAATTACCCTTCCCAATAATGGGAGAGAACTTTCGATTAAGGCTAGTCGTCGATCAGATACATAGAGATATGTGTTATTTGTCATATAGTAGCAGCATGGGCTTGGAGTTGGGAATTAGGTTTGGATTTGAGAACTGAGGAATTTGGAAATGATTAAAAATCCAAAGATTTGATATTCAAAATTAGAAATTTCACCATCTTGCACTTAAAGCGGATGGTGGGGGAATGGACGATAGACCCGATCAAGATCTCATGGTTCCGTCGTCCTGGGCCATCATGGCCGTCTACTTAGTCAGAGGAGGTAGTCGACCCAACCTGACAGAAGGATCCTTGTCAGCAGCCATGGGTTGCTTCGTCCAAGGGGACCTTGTAGACCTGGGGTGGATGTTTATCTAAGCGAACAAATTTGAATCCACCTTAGCTAATAGAGGGCTTTGTTCCCTATCGATCATATCCTATTATTTGATATCTCAAGGATTTGATGCCACTAAGGAGCGTATTGGCTCTGGTCATAACCGATATTTGGTGGTGCCATTTGCCGGCAAAACCACTTGGTTCAGAGGGTCCCGGGTCATAACCATTTATCCTGCGGTGCCATTTGGGGGAAAAACTGCCGGTTATAGAACACGTACCACGTTCCTACTAGCAGGAGATTGTTTGAGAATGGATCATAGTAATATTTTTGACTATGCATTTGGCTCTTTGTGAGCTAAAGTAGTTTTTAATTTGTCCACCCCAACAAACTATTGCGGAGGGTGGATGGATTTTGCATTAAGTATTGATGGCTGATTTCAAATTTAAATATTATAAAATTTGGGATTTGTTGAGTTTTTGGACTTTATGGAGTTTTTAATTTTGAGTGGACTTTTGGAAGACATTTGAAAATATTTGTGAACCCCTCCAGTTGAGATAAGCAATCAACACGACCATCATTGGGGTATACTTGGGGTCATTTCCATTTGTTAATCGAACACTGTCAACTCGACCAAGTTGTTACTCAAGGAATGGGTTTCTCATAGGCTTTATGCCTTTGTTTATGACTTTTCTTGATTTTATGCTTTGAAGGCTGAATATGAATGTATTTAAATAAATACACAGGTTGCCACAACTGTATATTTTGTTTGAAGGTTCGAACCTTATCGACTCCTATTGATTTAAATAGAAGGATCGAGTTTCGTAGGCTTCATGCCTTTATCAGTGAATTATTTTGATTATAGGCCTTGAAGGTCTAATATGAATGTATTTAAATAAATACACTGGTCGCCATCACCGTATACTTATTTGATTGTTCGAATCCTATCGACTCCTATTGATCCGTATAGGAGGATCGAGTTCGACCTGGAATTCACTTATCGACCCGCGCAGCATCCCTAGGCATCACGTGTGTACCAATAACACACTCGTCGGGGCCCATGCGGGTTATGATTACTTTTACCTCTTTTAGTATACCTATGTGTATGCAAACTATGGTCCATGTGTAGGTGTATTTTGAAATATTTTAGTTGTGCATGTAATTTCTCTTTGAATGCGCACAACTTTTCTTTTGAGAATTTATACATGCCTTATGTTCGCTAGTATGAGTGTTGCAGATCCGGTGGCGATCGTTGTAGTTTGTAGACACCTTCTATCTGTTTGTATAAGTGTTGCAGATCCGGTGGTATTGTGTTGTAGATTGTAAACCCCTTCTGTCTACTTGCATAGGTGTTGTAGATCCGGTGGCGTTATGTTGTAGATTGTAAACGCCTTCTGTTTGCTTGCATAGGTGTTGCAGATCCGGTGGGGTTGTGTAGTAGATTGTAAATGCCTTCTGTCTTCTTACATAAGTGTTGCAGATACGGTGGCGTTATGGTCTTGATGTTGTGAGGCATCTCCTCATTTTGATGTTGACTCCCCCCCTTTCTCATTCACCGGGGATGGTTCTTCTTGAAGTCCATGGATATTGCTTTGAAATGGACTATTTTTAAGATCTTTAATGTAGTAGACTTGATATTTTTGATATTTGTGGATGCCAGAGTTGTTTTCCTTCCTGACTACAGGATCGAGAAGATCTTGATCACCGTTGTCATTGGTGATACTTGTACTTGTGCTAACAGTGGTTCGATGTGCTTACGATATGCCATTGTTGTTATCCATAAGTATCCATTTGCAGGGGATCTTCGTATCTACTACGACCTCTTGGAGATGTTTGTAGAAGAGTCATTGTTCTTGCATATTACCCACCTTTCACCAATCTCAGGTGGGTTGATAATTATACTTTTTTGTATAGACAGGTCTCTAACAGCCACAAATGACCAGTGCTCGTAGACATTGCAACTATTCGTTGTTTGTTACAAGTACATTGACTTTGTGGGGACTGTTGTATCTACTATGAGCTCCTAGGAATATTCATAGGAGATACTTGTATTTGTGCCCACAGTGGTTCGATGTGCTTACGATATGCCCACTGTTGTTATCCACAAGCATTCATTTGTAGGGGTGCTTCTAAGGATGTTCGTAGGAGAACCTTATTTCTTGCATCACATCCACCTTTCACCAATATCAGGTGGGTAGACGATTGCACTTGCTTATAGGGGTAAATCTTTGATTGATGGTCTCTAGTATTGCCATCTAAATCAACAGGCACTTGTAGGGATTTTTGTAGGAATTCATGCATCGAGGTCTTGTAATGTACTTTGAGTCACTTTTGACCATCCAAATGCTCTTGTAGTTTGAGTTTCCTTGCACATGATTCAAGCCTTTGTTAATAGAGTTGCTATTTTGCATGTTTTACATTCTTGCAACTTGTATTATTTTGATGATTTCAATTATTATTGTTTTACATATATCTCCTAACACTATTTGGAACATTTATTTTTCTTGCTCTAGTGTGTACTAACATTTCAGGAAAATCAACTCCAAGATATTGAAGACTTGTAATCAAATTCAACATATTTTCATAATTTTTAATATGAGAGGGAGTGATTGTAATTGAGTGAAAAAATCGCAATATACACAATTAGGGAATTTTTTTTAACTTATCGTACAAGACGAACTTAGTTCGTATGGGACGATCATATCAATTACCCCTAAGGAGAGCAATGAATCGAACAGGCGGAGAGAAAATTTTTCTAAGTCCTAATCGTCTAGGACTAATTTAATGTTCATCCCAGGACGAACGTCTCTGTATTCTCACCATGGCCTCTTCGTCCAGACGAAAAATAAGGGTCGTCCCAGGACGATCTTCTCTGTCTTGAGGCTCGCTCCATTCGTCCAGACGAAACCTATTCGTCCCAGGATGAACTGAACCAACATACGTCAGTTGGTTACGTCCTTAAGGATTTGGTGAACCGACTTATGTTATAACCATTTCGTACCGGATGAACTTGGTTTGTACGGGATGAATAGCGTGAATGAAATTATTTCATACCAATATGCATAAGGTTCGTTTCTGACCATTTAAGTAAAATCGCCCAGGAGGATCCACGATCGTACGGGACGATCCACTACGTACAGAATTGAAAACTTGCAGTTTTTGGGCGGTTTTTCTTGTCTTTTGTATAAATAGTTCAAATTAGACTGCCACGCAATCTTTTTGCCATTTGATCTTCGTGCCTATTGAGAGAACAGTGAATGAGAGAGTGTGAGAGAGCATTCAAAGGAAGATTCCTACCACTGGAGCGTGAAGGCTTCACTTGGTGTTTAGAGGTAAGAATCTCTACTTGTGAATTGGGATTACTTCACTCTTTTCTTTCTTCCTTCTAGATTACTTGTGAGAAGATCTGTCAAGGAGATCCGGTTCGCTGCCGACACTTGGAGAGTATGAACAGCCGAAGGGTTCGCTGCCGATACTTGGAGAGTGTGAAATAGCCGAAGGGTTCGCTACCTACACTTGGAGAGTGTGAACAGCCGAAGGGTTCTCTGCCCACACTAGAAGAGTGTGAAAGGACAGACGATTCTCTGCCAACACTGTAGATTGTGTAAAAGGATGACGGTTCTCTGCCGCACCGAGCAGTGGTGAAAAGAGTGTTTGTAAAGGCTTCTCCGCCTTGCTGTGGGTGCAAAAGGAGAGACACTATTAGTATTAGTGCAATACTCAGAGGGTGCCTCTGGGGAGTGGATGTAGGTCTGGTTTAGACCGAACCACTATAAATCTTGTGTCATTTACTTTACTGCTTTTTATTTTCTGCATTTTTCTTTTGTTTTAAAAACTCTGTGGTTGAAAAACTTTTTCTATAAAAATTTAATAAAAAATTTTCATTTCGGTTCAACACATCCTCAAAGAGGGTTCATTTTTAAAAAAATACCAATTCACCCTCACTCTTGGTAGGCTTGGGACATTAGCTTAGGTCTAACAACCTATTCACTAGACTCAACAAGTGGTATCAGAGCTTTATTTTAAAAACATAAGTTTAAACTACTTTTTTGATTAACGTAGATGGCTACGTTCGAAAACCGAAATACACCTGAGGGTTACTCTATTACTAGACCTCCACTGTTTGACAATATACCTTTTGATTTTTGAAAAACACGCATGTCTACTTTCTTACAGTCATTTGATTATTGTATGTGGATCCTAGTCCAGGAAGGTTATACAAAACCAACTAGATTAGTTGATGGAGTTAGAGTAGAAACACCTTTTGCAGATTGGACTATAGAAGAACGTGACTTAGCACAACTAAATGCCAAATGTTTAAATAGCTTCTTTTGTGCTTTAAAATCTGAAGACTACATGCGGGTTTCCACTTGCAAAAGTGGAAAGGACATATGGGATAGACTTTATATAACTTATGAAGGGACTAATGAGGTTAAGCAATCAAGACTCACTATCTTGTTACATGACTATGAGTTGTTTTGCATGAAACCAAATGAATCTATTTCTGACATGTACACAAGATTCACACAAATTGTCACTTCTTTGCATGCACTTGGTAGGGAATTACCTAATGCTTAAATGGTTAATAAGATTCTTCGTTGTTTACCTACTGCTTACGATGCTAAAATAACTACAATTATAGAGTCTAAAGATCTAAACATTTATTCTATTGACAATCTTCTTGGTTCACTCATTGCTTATGAGCAAGGAGTAAGTCAAAGAAAGATTGATGTAGGTGAACCACGAAAGGAGAAGAATATAGCACTAAAAGTGGAAGAGTCCGAAAGTGAACACTCACAACCTGAGGATGAAGAAGATATTGCATTAATGACTAGACAATTCAGAAGCTTTCTGAAAAGGAAGTAGAAGAGACGCCAGCAATGAAATAGAGGTAAGTTTAATAGAAATGGCAAGGTTTCTAATGAAGTGATTTGTTATGAATGGAAGAAACCAGGTCATATCAAGACTGATTGACCAAAACTCAAAGCCACTCCTAGCAAGGAGAAGGTAGAGGAGAAAGCAATTGTAAAGAAGGGCAAGAAGAAGTTTCAAAGAGCTTTTTGGGCGGACTCAGCTTCAGACTCATCTGAGACTGAAAAAGAAGAAGAAGTCACCAATCTTTGCTTGATGGGAGATAATGTTGATCAATCAGATCAAGAAGAGGTATGTGACTTAACCTATGATGAATTGTTTGAAGTTTCTGAACACATGCATGATGCATATAGTAAAATGAAAAAGATGCATGCTAGTGTAAGTTTAAAATTGGAAGAGCTTAAGAAGAAAAATGAAATCCTTAGAAAAGATCATGCATTAATAGATGACAACCACATGAAACTACTTGACGAATATGATGACTTGAATAAGAATTATGAGAATTTAAAATCATCCTATGCTATTCTTGAAAAAGATTTTAAAATATTTAAGGATGAATCAGAAACAAAACATATCGAATCAATTATACAAATCGAATCTTGGAAGATATGAATTCATTTTATAAATTGAAAATAAGAGCTCTTGAGGATAATAGGATACCCCCCCCAAACTTGAAGATTTTATAAATCCTTACTATTATCCTAAATATATGGAATCCCTTAGAAGATAAACAAATGGAAGAAAACTTAGGAATACTTTTCCTAATGTTAAATGTAATAATTGTGGATTATTTGGACATATAGCTCACACCTATATTTTGAAGATGAAATCTAATTTGGTGTGGAGATCTAAGATGCATAAACCTAGACATATCATACATGCATCTGATTATAAATTTCTAAAAGGTGAACCCAAACTTGTTTGGGTTCCCAGGTTTAACATTTGATATTTTTGTAGGGTTGCTCTCACACAAGACCTCGTGAGAGCATATGGTACCAGGACAGCGGATGTTCAAAGCATATGATTGGAGATACTGCTCAATTCATAATGCTGGAAGCCAGGAGTGGAGGCAAGGTTACACTTGGAGATAATACCACAAAAAAAGTGGTTGGATCAGGTATGATTGGAAATTTAAAAAACTTTTTCATAGACAATGTGTTATTGGTTGAAGGCTTAAAGCATAATTTGTTAAGTATAAGTCAGCTATGTGATAAGGGCTATAATGTAAAATTTTTACCAACTAGCTGCATATTAAGCCTAAATGGGAAAAATGTTTTAAATGAAAAAGGGTAAACAATATTTACATGCTAGATTTAAATTGTATTCAATCTCCTACTGCTTTTTGTTTGAAAACTGTTTCTGATGAATCATGGCTTTGGCATTGGAGACTTTGGCATTCTAGTATGATAAATCTTAGGAGAATTACCCAAAAGAACTTAGTGAGAGGTATACCAAAACTAGACTTTACTAAGGACCACCTTTGTGATGCATGTCAATTAGGAAAGCAAGTGAAGTCCTCTTTTAAGTCCAATAAGGATCTTAGGACTAGTAAACCATTGAAAATTCTTCACATGGATCTTTTTGGACCGGTAGGAACTGTAAGTCTAAGAGAGAAGGTATACGGATTTGTTATAGTGGATGATTATTCAAGATTCACTTGGGTTAGATTTCTATTTCATAAGAGTGAATCATTTGAGAAATTTAGAAATTTTTTGACTTGGATTCAAAGAAATTAGGGTGTGAAATCATTTCTATACAAAGTGATCATGGATGAGAATTTGAAAATGAAAGATTTGAAAATTTTTGTAAAGAAAAAGGGATTGATCACAATTTTTCTGCACCTAGAACCCCTCAACAAGATGGAGTAGTCGAAAGGAAAAACAAGAACATTAATAGAAGTCGCCCGAGCAATGTTGGCAGAATACTCACTTCCTAGATATTTTTGGACTGAAGCTGTTAACACTGCATGTTATGTTCTAAATAGGGTGAATGTAAGATCGAATTTAAATAAAATACCCTATGAGTTGCTAAAAGGTTGAACACCTAATTTGTCAAGATATATGAGATTTTCTAAAAACCACCCAAGGGAATTGATTATAGGTGAACCTAATGAGGGTGTTAGAACTAGGCATGGATTAAACAAGGAAGTCAATCATTCAGCCTTTATTACAACTATAGAACCCACTAATATTGATCAAGCACTTTATGATGAATTTTGGATATTGGCCATGCAAGAAGAGCTGAATCAATTTGTAAGAAATAAAATTTGAAAATTAACTTCAAGGCCAAAAGATCAAAGTGTTGTTGGAACCAAGTGGGTGTTCAAAAATAAAATGAGTGACTCAAGAGTAGTCATTAGAAATAAGGCTAGATTATTTGCTAAGGGGTATAATCAAATTAAAGGAATTGATTTTGAGGAGACTTTTGCCCCTGTAGCTAGACTTGAGGCAATTAGGGTTTTACTTGCCTTTGCTTGTTTTAAAGGATTTAAATTATTTCAAATGGATGTCAAAAGTGCCTTTTTAAATGGGGTAATTGAAGAAGAAGTTTTTGTAGAACAACCTCCAGGTTTTGAAAATTCTAAATACCCAAATCATGTTTTCAAGTTAAAAAAGGCATTATATGGATTGAAACAGGCACCTAGGGCTTGGTATGAGAGGTTGAGCACCTTCCTACTTGAAAGATCTTTTGAAAAAGGAAGTGTGGATACAACTCTCTTTTTAAAAAAAATTTGGAAAGGATATACTCATTGTTCAAATTTATGTAGATGATATCATTTTTGGATCTTTAAATAAAAATCTTTGTGATGATTTTTCTAAAATAATGAGTCTAATGTGAGATTTAAATTACTTTCTAGGTTTTAATATTAAGCAACTTGAGGAAGGTACATTTCTTAATCAAACTAAATATGTTAAGGACATCCTCAAAAAATATGAAATGGATAATGCTAAACCTGTTAGTACACCAATGAGTTCCTCAGTTCAGTTGGATAAGGACCTTAAGGGAAAATCTGTTGATCAAAAGAAATTTAGAGGGATTATTGGATCTTTACTTTACTTGACTACTAGCCAACTAGATATTATGTTCAGTGTTTGCTTATGTGCTAGATTTCAATCAGATCCAAAAGAATCACATTTGACAGCAGTGAAAAGGATATTAAGATATTTACTAGGAACTCAGAACTTAGGAATTTGGTATCCTAAGTTTAGCTCTTCATTTGAAATATTAATTATTCAGATTCTGACTTTACAGGCTGTAGAGTGTATAGGAAAAGCACTTCTGGAACATGTCAATTCATTGAAAATTCATTAGTTTCATAGTCTAGTAGAAAACAAAATTCAATGGCACTATCTACTGTAGAAGCAGAATACATTGCATTAGGAAGTTGTGTGGCACAAGTACTTTGGTTAAAATAACAGTTGATTGATTTAGGATTAACTATAGGCACTATTCCAATTTATTGTGATAATACTAGTGCTATTTACATTTCCAAAAATCCTATTCAACATTCTAGAACCAAACACATTGACATAAAACATCATTTCATAAGGGATCAACTTATTTATGTTTCAACTGAAAATCAACTTGCAGACATTTTTACAAAACCTTTAGCCTTTGATACTTTCAGTACATTAAGAACAAGACTTGGTGTAATTGATTTGAATGCTTAAATAAAAATGTTTTTGCAACATTGATGTTTCTGCTTTTGTAGTTTATGTTTCTAAGATTTTGTTTTTGTGATTTTTTGTTTTTTTTTTAGTGTTTTTTTTAGAGTCTGTGCATTTGTCATTGTCTATTGTGCTTTGTGTTTTTAGTTTTGTTTTCTTTAATAAAAATTCAAAAATCCAAAAATTTGCGGTAATCGTCCGGGACGAAAAATTTTCGTACGGGACGATGTGTGTAAAATTCAGTTTACGTGATTTCAAAACGTCTTAAAAGCAGTTTTTAATGAAGTTCGTCTGTACGATCTACATGATCTTCCGGGACAAAATATTTTTTTCTCAAACGACGGGACGATTGAATATAGCAGTTGAACGGATAAGGCAATTTTAATTATGAACTTCGTCCATACAAACCATTGGTTCGTCCATACGAACAAATGTCGGTTCATAGCGGGGGACGGTTTTCAACTGCCATTAAAACGAGTTAACGTTTGATCGTCTGTACGAACACGTGTTTGTCTGTATGATCCTTTTGGTCAAAAGTCTGTACGAAAGGACGCTATGTAACTTGTGTGATTACGAAAAGCCGTTATTATTTTGACTCACTCGATCGTCCACACGAAATATTTTCGTATTGGGACGATTCGAATTCGTACGGGACGAACAAAATTTTGTCTAGTACGAACAGTCGTAATTCTTTAAATTAACAGCATTTTTTACTGAACAGTCACTCTCACACATCACTTTCAAAGACTTGATCCTTTCAAATCCTTCAATGGCTAGTTCTAGCAAGCGACAAAAGATTTTGGCTAAGGGCCCTCTTAGGAACACATCCAAAAATTTTCTGTCTAGAGCCAATGAAGAGTCTTTTCCTAGATTTGCCTCTGCAAAAGTCACTCCTTCTAGAGTCCTTCTTCAGGAACACTTGACCTTTAAGGTAATGCCCTTTTTTGCTTCAACTCAATTTGGATTGATCCTCACCTTAGTCCATCTCTACAATAAGGAAACCTTCCACTATTTTCTGGCAAACATGTCTTTTAATTCTGACCACCTGTTATCAGTTCCTTTGTCTTCAAAAAGAAAATAAAAATCACCAAGGCTGACTTTGATATTTTCTTAAATTTAAGGACTGAAGGGATTAGAGCACACACTTTTACCACCACTAGCTTTGACTGGACTGAAGTTAACAATGTTCTTAGAGGAATAAAAGTTAAGGACCATTTGCCAAAAGTAGCCACTTTAAATCTCAATGCCCGAATCATCCAGCATGTTCTTAGATCTTCTATTATACCAAAATCTGGTGATATAGTCAACATAACTCCATTTCTCTCTATAGTTACCTACCTGATAATGACCAGGCAACCCATAGATGAGTCCTAACTCCTAATCGACTATATTTATGGTCTTTCTGAAATTGGTCATGTAGATCATAAAAGGAAAAAGAACATAGCCTTAGGCCATCTGATTGCCCACATTTTAGAGAAGAAGTATGATTTACTACATCCAGTTGCAGACTTTGAAGAAACACTTTACTACAACGACGGTTCATTTAGGGCAATCTTCAACAAGGACGACCCAAGCAAACCTCATGTAGTATTGAGTGAAACAGATGAAGAGGGTGAACCATCACATGCTGCTGAACCAAATTATCAAGAATTGGTTCAAAGATTTAATAACTTAGAGACTCACTTTGATCAACGATTTGATCAAATTGAAACTCATCTACAGCAGCAAGACCTTCAGTACAATCAAGACATGGGATTCATGTGTGAACAGATTAATTCCATTAATTCCAATATGTTTGTGCTGAGTAGTTATTTCAACTTTTTCAATGCTGCACCTCCTCCTCCTCCAGATCAGAGTCCTTCAGAATGATTGTAGTATTTGTTTTAGTGTCTCTTTTTTAGTTGATGTGTTTGTTATGTGTTTTTCCTAGTATCATGTATTTGTTATGTGTTTGTTATGTGTTTGATATGTGTCTTAATGTTGATGTTATTGATATCATGTACCTTAGATTGTAATATCTTCATTTGATATCAATAAATGTTGCAATGTTTTGTTGTCTAATATTTTGGGAAATGTGTGTTAGACTTATGACTTTCAATTTTGTTTTAATCTTAATAGTGCCTTATTTAAATTGTAAATTAAAATTAATTTCATTAGGAAATATATTTATTCTATAATTAAGAAATGCTTATAACTTGATATTACTAGAATCTTCAATTCCATGTCTCTTATTTAGACTACTCTAATACTAATATTATTATTGCATTTTAGATGTTTTCTTATTTTGTATTTCTCTTTTCAATTAGTATTTATGCACTTAGAAAAATTTGAAATCTTAGATTATTGACTTTGGAAAGAATTCAATTACTCTTGAAAAGTGTACAAATGTACAAAAATCAAAAGAGTTGTGCAAAAATTTGCATTAACAAAAAGAGGCATAAAATTAGTCCACAGTAAACAAATGCACAAAAATGTGCCAAAAAAATAAGATATGAACAAGATGCGCAAAGCGCCACATGTGGTATTTCTTTCTTTTCAAACTCTTTCAATTTTTAATTCAAATTGATCTTATGTTCATTTATACTTGACATTGAAATGTCAAATATAAAATTTTTATTCATCCCTTGTGCAATGATTTTCTTTATCTTAATGTCTAAATTGACACATGGCTTTGATAAATTCTTTTAATTGTCTATGTTATAACACTTCTTCCATTATATGAATCTCTATGATTTCTCTAATGACTTAATTTTATTTGCATATCTTATTTCAATCACTTTCAAGATTAAAATATAAACTGAATTTCATACTTCTACATACATTTATATCTTTCTTCTCTTTTTCACTTTTTGCTGTTGTCAAAAAGGGGGAGAAATTGTTTATTATTTTTTGTTTGTTTCCTTTTGTTTTTTATTTTTTTTGGGTTTTGATTGTTCTTTTTTAGTTGAATGTGTGTTCTGATTATTTGGTTGTTTCTTACATATATGCCTCCTTATAATTCATGTATTCATCAATTCAGGGGGAGTTTAAGGGAGATATTTAGAATTGAAATTCCTATAAATAATAATTGTTTTGCCATCATAAAAAAGGGGGAGATTGCTAACAGAGTTGCTATTTTGCATGTTTTACATTCTTGCAACTTGTATTATTTTGATGATTTCAATTATTATTATTTTACATATATCTCCTAACACTATTTGGAACATTTATTTTTCTTGCTCTAGTGTGTACTAACATTTCAGGAAAATCAACTCCAAGATATTGAAGACTTGTAATCAAATTCAACATATTTTCATAATTTTTAATATGAGAGGGAGTGATTGTAATTGAGTGAAAAAATCACAATATACACAATTAGGGAATTTTTTTTTAACTAATCATACAGGACGAACTTAGTTCGTACGGGACGATCATATCAATTACCCCTAAGGAGAGCAATGGATCGAACATGCGGAGAGAAAATTTTTCTAAGTCTTAATCGTCTAGGACGAATTTAATGTTCATCCCAGGACGAACGTCTCTGTATTCTCACCATGGCCTGTTCGTCTAGAAAAAAAATAAGGTTTGTCCCAGGACGATCTTCTCTATCTTGAGGCTCGCTCCATTCGTCCAGACGAAACCTATTCGTCCTAGGATGAACTAAACCGACATACGTCAGTTGGTTACATCCTGAAGGATTTCGTGAACTGACTTATGTAATAACCGTTTCGTACAGGACGAACTTGGTTTGTACGGGATGAATAGCGTGTACGAAAATATTTCGTACCAATATACATAAGGTTCATTTCTGACAATTTAAGTAAAATCATCCAGGACGATCCACGATTGTACGGGATGATCCACTGCGTACAGAATTGAAAACTTGTAGTTTTTGGGCGGTTTTTCTTGTCTTTTGTATAAATAGTCCAAATTAGACTGCCACCCAATCTTTTGCCATTTGATCTTCATGCCTATTGAGAGAAAAGTGAAGGAGAGAGTGTGAGAGAGCATTCAAAGGAGGATTCCTACCACTGGAGCGTGAAGGCTTCACTTGGTGTTTAAAGGTAAGAATCTCTACTTGTGAATTGGGATTATTTCACTCTTTTCTTTCTTCCTTCTAGATTACTTGTGAGATGATCTGTCAAGGAGATCCGGTTCGCTGCCGACACTTGGAGAGTGTGAACAGCCGAAGGGTTCGCTGCCGACACTTTGAGAGTGTGAAATAGCCGAAGGGTTCGCTGCCTACACTTGGAGAGTGTGAACAGCCGAAGGGTTCTCTGCCCATACTAGGAGAGTGTGAAAGGATGGACAGTTCTCTGCCAACACTATAGATTATCTAAAAGGACGACGGTTCTCTGCCGCACCGGGTAGTGGTGAAAAGAGTGTTTGTAAAGGCTTCTCCACCTTGCTGTGGGTGCAAAAGGAGAGACACTATTGGTATTAGTACAATACTCAGAGGGTGCCTCTGGGGAGTGGATGTAGGTCTGGTTTAGACTAAACCACTATAAATCTTGTGTCATTTACTTTACTATTTTTTATTTTCCGCATTTTTCTTTTGTTTTAAAAACTCTGTGGTTGAAAAACTTTTTCTACAAAAATTTAATAAAACATTTTTATTTCGGTTCAACACATCTTCAAAGAGGGTTCATTTTTTAAAAAATACCAATTCACCCCCCCCCCCCCTCTTGGTAGCCTTGGGACATTAACTTAGGTCTAACAACCTATTCACTAGACTCAACAGCCTTGTCCCTGTATGTGTTTGGATCCAAGTTCAGTTTCATTCAGACTTGAATTCATCAAGTTTACAAGGCCCCACTTGATGTCGTATAGCCCAAGTTCAAACACAAGCTCAGAGTACATGTTCAAATTGATTGTTCAAAGTCTTTTGAGATATTTTGAGTTCAATTGCATACTCATTTTTATTTGGATTTGATTCCAATTTGATTTTATTTTATTTGGGTTTGAACCTTTAGAAATCATTTGAGTTTTGGTTCTGAATCAGGTTCACAAGTCCTCTGTTCGTATTCAATCAAGTTCAAAGGTCCACAAGTCCACAATTTATGTTCATTTGAGTCCAGTTTTTGTTCTTTTGAGTTCAAACAGGTCCAATTTTGATCGTACATTCACCCAAAATTTCGGCAACCCGGCGTCTCCCACCATGCGCAATAAAGGCGTGTATGGTAGGTGTCCTCGGACGAGGACACCGCGGTCCTGCTCTTTCCTCCCACCACGTGTAATAAAGGTGCATATGGGGTCTTTGGTACCTGTTTAAAAATGCATAGTTTTCTTTCCCCTCGCTCCAGGGTACTTATGAGTGACCCCGCCTCGTCGTTGGTACCGCACTAGGGTCTCATCTCACCATGCACAATAAAGGCATGTATAGGTGGTTTTTTGGTGCGCCACGAACACCGAAGTAGAGTTTAGGCGATTGCTCGCCTCTTCGTAGGCGTTGGATCGGGGTCCCAGCCCACCACGCGTACTAAAGGCGTGTATAGGCGGGATTTCATTGCAACTTATTATTAATATACTTTATTATAATTTTCATTAATTATAATAATAATTAAGTAATTATTATCAATAATTAATCACAAATTGCCAATAAATTATAATTAATAAATTAACTATAATTATAACTAATTAATAATTAATTATAATCAATCAAAATCTATTATACTCAATCAAATAATTATAATTAATCATTAATTAATAATTATTAACTAATCCTAATTAGATAATTAATTATTTTTATAATTAAATAATTATAAACATAATTAATAAATATTATAACAAATATTTTATAAAAAAAGATCCCTGGTTCGGCGGATTGAAGGGATTTGGCCGAGAAGCTCGTGAAAGGGAGATAATCACCTTCACAGCAAGTGAGATCCCCTTGCAGCTTCCGATCAAAATGTTGAAACTTTCGGTTTGACAGGCACGGCAAGTCGTCGAAGGAGCAGAGTCGAACGTCCAGGGAGGAGGCGGAGAAGTGACGCAAGGGAGAAAGTTATCTTCATTTCAAGCGAGCTTCGGTGTCACCTCTTATTAAAAATGTCATAACTTCCGATTCAACAGGAAGGGAAAGTCGTAGAAGGAGCGGGGTCAGACGGCTCTGGTCGTGAAGGTCACGGCTAGGTAAGAGAGCTTCTCTCTCTCTCTCTCTCTCTCTCTCTCTCTCTCTCTCTCTCTCTCTCTCTCTCTCTCTCTCTCTCTCTCTCTCTCTCTCTCTCTCTCTCTCTCTCTCTCTCTCTCTCTCTCTCTCTCTCTCTCTCGCGGGATGAAGGAGCAGGGTGAGGAGGCGACGGAATAGAGGGCTCAGCCAGCTCTGTTCATGGAAGCATAGGGAAGATCGGAGGGGGAGAGCGGGCTCAGGAGGAGAGGAGCAAACGCGAGTAAGCGAGAGAAGCCCGAAAGCTTTGTTCTTGCGTCCTTTTAATGAAGTAAGGTCATGTGAAGAAATGACATGAGGTCGTGCCGAGCGACGTGCGAACTGCGTCGAGGACGTGCGACGTGTGATGTGCGATATGGGAAGGCAGAGAGAAGGTATGGGATTTTGATTTTTTTTTATTTCTCTTTTTTTTTTTGTTTCGTGGATACGGGTCAACAAAGAGATAAGCCACTAACCATTTCAAATGGATAGAAAAAATCCATAAGTTTATGAATACTGTTAACTAAGGCATTCATAAAAATAATAAAGTCATCAGTAAAACATAAATGAGAGATGGGAAATCCTCACATCATTCTACAATAAAGACTTGGAGCATTCTCAAAAAGATTGGTAAGGCCTCTAGATAAGAATTCAACAGCAATAATGAAAAGATTAGGAAAAATAGGGTCATCGTATCTTAAACCATGAGAGAATTTAAAATAACCATTACTAGTCCCATTAATAATAATAAAAAAATAGACACCTTCAATACAATTTCTAATATGCTTAATAAAAACTGAATTTAAACCAAAGATATGTAAATATTATAAATAAAGTTCCAATCAATAGTTTCATAGACCTTGGCAATATCCAGCTTCAAAATCAAGTTACCCCATCTCACCCTAACATCCAGGTCTTGGCAAAATTCTTGAGCCAACAAAATATTATCAGCAATGGCCCTCCCTTTCACAAACTCCATCTGAGAAGGGGAGATAATTCTAGGTAAAAATAGAAGTTAACCAATTCATGAGAAATTTAGAAATCAATTTGTTAAAAAAGAGTACAAAGACTAATAGGTCTAAAATGATTCCAAGTGCAAATAGAGTAATTTTTGGGAATAAGCATAATAAAAGTAGAACTAAAAAACTTAGGGATAAAATTACCCACAAAGAAATCCAAAACAACAGAAAAAAGCTCATTATTCCCTGACTTTTGAAAAAATTGTGTGGTAAAACCATCAGGCCCACCCACAGAATCACTATTCATTCCCAAAAGAATCTCTTTAACTTCCTCAAAAGGAGGTTTAGAAAGAAACTCATTCTCCTCTTGGGATATAAGGCTAGGAATAAAGGAAGGGTGGTCAATCTGATTCAGACTAAAATCTTTTTAAGACGATTTTGAAAATGCTGAAATGCTAAATTAGTAATTTGTATAGTATTCTTAGAGATAGAACCATCCTCCCAAAGAATTTTATTCATACAATTTTTAGCCCTTTTCATCTTAAGTAAGGCATGAAAAATTTTGTGTTATTATCACCTTCAACAAGATTCTTAGCAACAGCTTTTTGTTTCCAAGAAACCTCCTCCAATGCTTGTAATTTAAAAAGGTAATCTTTTACATTTAATAATAAAATGAAATTAGCATCAAAAGGATCAACTTGACAAGTAGATTCAAAAATGTTCACTTGCTGCTCAGCTTTCAAAATATTGGTAAAGAGGTTTTTAAGAACATTTCAGTTCCACCAATCTAAAACAAGCTTAAGCCTTTTCAGCTTAAACCAAAGTCTCCTCATACCAAAGCTAGAATTATCGAGATGCAGTAGAGCTTGCCAATTATTCTGAACAACATACAAAAAAGAGTCATGAAGTAACCATAAATTTTGAAATCTAAATTGAGGAGAAGCATTAAATTAAAAACCTTTCATATTACAATGCATCACTTGAGTAAAGTCGCCAATAACATCAATTCTAACAGGATCCTTCCAAAAAAACCCAAATTTTATTAGCCACAATCGAAATAGCATATTTAAAACCCAAAACTGAGAGGTACTAATCAACTTAGTAGAAGAAATAAAAGGCTCAGGCAAAAGAAGAATAGAAACATTGTGAATATGACATAAATTCTTAACTCTTAATCTAGATGAGGGACAACCAATGCCCCTAACATTCTAAATAATAGAATTATACATAAAAACTAAATTAATAAGAAGCATGTGAGCGAATGGTTCTAGGAGATTATAATATGATATTTTATTTCTTTCTCCCTCTTTTACTATAAAACTTAATGTAACTAGTATCATTATCATATTTAGTAAACATTTAGCCATAATATCCTTATCCTAAGTATTAGTAAAAGCATCACTATTAGAGTTCAATTTTAGGAGAAGCTTACTATCATCTGTTAAACCTTACTACCAAACCTCTTGCTGTAATTCATCTCCCTCAAAGCTACAACCATCCTCCATAATCGATTTACTTTTGACAACATTACCTTCCACCATTCCATCTTGTCCCTCTAGAGAAAAAACAATATATTGATTAGGAATCATACTAGTAGAAATATTCTTAACCATCATTGAATCCAGATCAATCAAGCTATTGTTAGAAACACATTGAATAATAGTTGAAGATGAGATAATATTTTGATTAATAGTAATATCCAGCCTTTGCTTATCCACATCTTGACCTTCAATATGCAAAGAAGAGAGAGAGTTTTCTCCCTGATCATAAATAGGATTAAAAGTAAGAAGTTCCTTTTGAATTAAAGAACATTGTATCGATTTTTCTACAACATCTTACTCCTTAGTAGCAGGACCCTCAATCACTTGAGGAGTATTATTCTCAATAGTATCCTACGTATTAGAAAGATTTCCCTAAACAATTAGATTAGGAACCACATTATCAACATCAAATGAAGGTCCATTAGTTCTATACATAACATAAGTTAAAACCTTCTCCTTACGAAGATGAGGATGCAACCTAAAACACTCATTAACCCCGTGATCATGCATCTTTCAATGAGAACAAAAAATAGGTAGGTTTCTTATTTCCACCTTTTCGAAATACCCATTCAATTCAAAACCTATCCAAATGTCGTTCAGATGTTTCTTTAGAAACATCCAACTCAATTAAAACACGAGCCACAAAAGTCCCAAAGATAGATGAAGTAGCTTGGTCAGATTATAATGGCCTACCAAAGATCAAAGCCAAACCAAATAATATTTGACAGTTAATAAAATGAAGGCATAAATTTTGGAATGAGATCCACATAGGCACTATAGGATATTCCTCACGCACATCAAAATCTAAAATCCATTTATATAGTCTCATTGGACAAGCTTGTATGTAGTACGATCTCCTTGAGAACATGTGATTGTAATCATGATCATTGGTAATTTGTATCATAATATGACACATATCCAAAAAACTAATGTGAAAGGAACCAAATAGTTTAAGGTTACTGAAAAATTTTAGAATCACATCTAATTGGCCGACGAAAAACAAACTTGCAACTAAGGTAAGAGCAAAAGGCGCAGCAAGGTGTGACATCATAGAATCATTAAACATTAGGGTTGAACATCCCTTAAAGGAAGTATGAACAAAATGAACCTTAGAAGATGAAGGATAACCCGCCAAAACTTCCTTAAAGGAATGAGTTTTCTCATCCAAGAATGAAGACAAAGCTGGGATAGATGACATCGGGGACGTCATCTCTCATAACAAACAAAAATGAGAAAAACCTCAAAACAAAGTTGAAGAAACACCAAGAAAAATAGTAGGTAAGAAAAGTGCACGAAAAAACCAAGCCAACAATTCCAGGAGTGAGAGAGAGAGGAACTTGGAGAGCAAGAGCCCTAAATTGCCTTAGAATTACCTAACTAGAGAGCTGTTGTGAATTGAAACTCTTGGATCAAAATTTATTTCTTGGGTGTCTTTGGGAAAAAGTTTGTCACCCTGAAGACCTTTGAGGTTATCTACCTTCACTAAGAGGGTGAAAAAGAAAGTCGAGGTTCTCTACCTTCACTAGTAGGGCAAAAAATGAGGTTGAGGTTCTCTGCCTTCACCAAAAGGGTGAATAAGAATAGGTTATCGAGGCTTTGAATGTTCGAGGGGGAGGGGGGGGGGGGGGGGGGGGGGGTTAGTTGGTTGTTTTAAAAATTCATAAATAAAAAGAAAAATATTTTTGAAACTATTTTGAATATTTTAAAATAAATAAGATAAACCTTTGATGTGGATGAGATTAATAAAATAAATCAAATATTTAACCATAAAACCAACCACAAAAAATTAAGGCACAAAAATTAAATGTAGAAAAATAATAATAAAGATCATAAGATTTGTAGTAGTTAAATCAATTTGACCTACGTCCACTCCTTGGAGATACCCTCTCTAAGTATTACACTAAACCTTTGTGACTCTTATCTTACTCCCACAGTAAGGTAGAGAAGCCCTTAAAAACACTTTCTACTGTCATAGTGAGGCAGAGAACCTTGAATCCTTTTTACCCTCCTTCTGAATGTAAAGAATTTTGAATCCTTTTACTCCCTCCTAAAGTAGGCAGAGAACCTGATCTGATTTTAATGACCATTTCCCTAGAGCCAACAAGGAACTGAGGATGAAGTTTGAAGAAGATGAATGAATCCTTGCTTGGAGAAACCTTTGTGATTCCTCTCATAAACTCCCCCTTACATGACTCTCCCTCTCTCTCTCAACCTCGCCTTCTCCTTCTCTAAGCTCTCTTAGGTTAGGACTTTAGCAAAAGATTATGTAAAAGAAAAAAATACTTAGGCATAAATCGAAGAGCTACTTAAAAGCCCTAATTTTCAACTTTCCATAAAAGATCATCCAGGAAAATCTGTTGATTAGCCACAACTTTAGATCTCTTGATATTCTTTTCATGAGATTTTTGGTTTGGCTGAATTATGAAACTCATCATCCTCCAATAAGAATGTGAAGTTGATCAACCTTCTTTAAAATGATGCTAGTTAAATCTAGGTAAATGGTGTGCATAAGAGAGAAGAGTGTTGAACTAATTTTTATATAAGGCTAATTCAATTCATTAAAATTCAAAGAAAATATAAATCCTTTTTCCAATAACAAACCCTACCCTTATACAAACACGTGAATCCTTCAAAACTTGACTTATCCAATTATTCATTGACTTATTACCACCTTATAACCTCCCTAGTGGTTCTATAAAACCTCCAGGCCCCTCAAATAATCAAACCCATTAACCATAAACCTAAAACTCAAACTTCTTCACATTTGCATATCATGCCACTTATTATGGCATATTGATCAAATCTAATTCTAATTCTTATGAAATGACTTAATCTTCATCATAATAGTCATTTAAATTATATAAACCGATTAAGTTCCTTGGTTAACCATGGTTAACTAAGATTGGCCAAGTTTTATGATTTTGATGATAAAAAATATTATTGGATTCTCTACTATGTTATCTCTTGCAGTTGTTATTATTACATTTTTTTTCTTGTGCACTAACATTTCAATTCTATTGTACAACACACAAAGTGATCAACTCAAGACTGGGTTGAAAAAGGTTAATTGTGTTTATGAGTGTATTTCTACTTTTGTTTATTTCTACATTTCTTGAGTTAAAGTCATGTATTTTATGGATGGTAAACTTAGTTATCGTGAACATACACTCAGGGGAGTGAGATAGAGAGAAAATTAGAAGTGTAATTTTTCTATACTAATCATATTATATGATATGTATCATACTATACGATATTTCAAAAAATATTATAACAGCTAATTGGCATAATTTAAGCAATTTGAACTCATCACACTATATGATTAAGATCATATAGGAAGATGCGTTGAAATCAAGATCTCAATTGACAATCATTATTTAAGCAATACTTTGAAATATAAATTTGTTCTAAATGAATCGTACGATAAGCACCATACTACACATTATAATGAAATGTTGCCTAAATTAAACATGTAATTAGGGGATCAAATTTGGATTAATTGATCCAAACATATAGTACTAGATGATTGGATCAATCATACTATATGTGTTGATCTTTACATGAAATGATATTTATTCACCACTAATCATATGAGATGGTAATCCAAGTTGCTTGATCTAATCATACATAAAGATGCTTGATATCATTCTAGAGGATCAGCTCAATTACTTAAATTTATCGTATAATGCCTTATTCTTCGTAAACTACTAATAAGGCTATTTGAACTAATTGTAATGTATGATCTCAGATCATAATGTATGTTCAGTGTCGATAGAATTGAATTATTAGGGATTTTTGTGATGCCTTATATTTAAGCTCTCTTAATAGACTTGTTTGAAGTCTTTGACTTTTTCGTTTTCTTGAGAGAGAGCTTTGAGAAGAGTTCTTGGATAGCTTTGAGAAGAAGAAAGAAAAGTTTGAGTGATAGTAAGAAGGAGAGTGAGGGGTTTTGACATGGTGGCTCTAAGCAAGCTTTTGTCTTCTTTCCTCTGAGTATCTTGCTTTATTTCTTGGGTGGCTCTAGGAAATGTTTGTTAGACTGAAAACCATCGAGGTTATCTGTAATCACTTAGAGGGTAAAAAAAGAAGTTGAGGTTCTCTACCTTATCTAGCAGGGTAAAAAATGAGGTCGAGGTTCTCTTCCTTCACTAGAAGTGTGAATAAGAAGCTTTAGGTTCTATGCTTTCACTAGAAAGGTGAAAAAGAGGTCAAGGTTATCTACAACAATGAGATGGTAAAATATTATTAGTGCTTCTCTACTTAGCTATGGGGGCTAAAGAGGAGGCATTAATATTTTACGACAATACTCACATAGGAGTACTCCGTCGAGTGGATATAGCTCATTTTTTTACCAAACCACCATAAAATTTTTGTGTGTACTTTCTAAATTTTATTTTTCTATAATTTACTTTTTTGCACTTTATTTTTTTTTGAAATTACATGGTAGAAAATTATCTACTTGATGATTAATTTATTTGGCCTATTCACTATCACCATAATTAAAAATTTATTTTATAATTTTGCTTTATATTAAGTGATTAAATTATTTATTTTTAAGTTATTAATAAAAGTTGAATGTTTAATAGTAAGTTTTTTTGAAAACTTCTAATTTACTCCCACTATTTTTGTGACAAAGGATAGTTCACCATGGCTTCGAAAGTTCATTGGAGTTGTTAAGTCCTTATGAACAAGCCCCAGGCTAACCAAGAGATGGGGGGGGGGGGGGGGGGGGGGGGGGGGGGGGGGTGAATTGATAGTTTTAAAAAATTTTAAACAAAACCTTTTTGAATATTTTAAATCAAACAAGATCAACCATTGATGCGAAAGAGATTAACAAAACAAATCTAAGATTTTAACCATATAATATATTACAGAAAATTAAAGTTCAAAAATTAAAATGCGAAAAAGTAATAAGAAAGAACACAAGATTTAAAGTGGTTTGATGAATTTGACCTATGTCCACTCATTCGAGGCACCCTCTCCAAGTATTGCACTAAACCTTTAGAGACTCTCCTTTTGCTTCCACAACCAGGCCCTTAAAAACTCTTTTATCCCAGTATGAATTACAGAAAATTAAAGTTCATAAAATTCAAATTGATGCGAAAGAGATTAACAAAACAAATCTAAGTAATTACAGAAAGTTCAAAAATTAAAATGCGAAAAAGTAATAAGAAAGAACACAGATTTAAAGTGGTTTGATCAATTTGACCTATGTCCACTCATTCGAGGCACCCTCTCCAAGTATTGCACTAAACCTTTAGAGACTCTCCTTTTGCTTCCACAACAAGGCGGAGAGGCCCTTAAAAACTCTTTTCACCATCCCAGTGAGGCAAAAAACCTTGAATCCTTTTCACCCTCCTATTAAAAGAAGAGAACCTTAAATCCTTTTACTCCCTCCTAGAGTAGGCAGAGAATTTAATCTGATTTTGATGATTATTTCCCTAGAGCCACAAAGGATCTAAGGATGAATCTTAAAGAAGACTAACAAATCTTTACTTAGAGCAACCTTTGTGATTCCTCTCATAAACTCCTCCTCGCATGATTCTCCCTCTCTCTATCAAGCTAACCTTCTCCTTCTCTAAGCTCCCTTAGGTTAGGACTTCCACAAAAGATTTTGTCAAAGGACAAATACTTAAGCTTAAATAGAAGATCTCCAAAAAAGCCCTAATTTTCAACTTGCCATCAAAGATCATCCAGGATGATCTATTGATCATCATGTATAATTTATTTAAATCAATCCTTTCTAGCTAGGATGATTTGGGTTTACTATATAATTAAAACATAAAGTTTGTTCTAATCGTCCAAGATGAAATTTTAATCATCCTGTATGATTAGTTCGAACTTACACTTTTGTCCAAGAAATAGTTTGGGACATCTAGGAAATAAATCAAGAAGATATGTTGAAATATATCTTATCACCAGGGATGATGTTTCGATCGTCCTATACGATTACTTCAAAATCAGACGTTATCATCTAGCAGATTGTTTGGGATATTTAGGACACTAAGGAGAAAACTAAGATTTTTGTTGAAGATCATCAAGTATGATTTTGAAATTATCCTGAATAAAATAATTGATCAATCTAAACTTAATTACTCTCTTAATTATCTGAGAAATTTAGGCATGATTGTTACAAATTGTCTAAGATGATCAGTATCATCCTGTATGATTAGTGAAAATTTGAGAACTATAAAATCTTACCTAAATTTGTTTGGTGGTTTGCTTTTATGTGATTTAAGCATATCATCCAGGATCATGGGAGTATCATTCAGGATGATTTACTTAATTAGTTTTACTTGACTTAGATGCCCTTATTAGGGTTATGAGATGAACAGATCTTCCAGGACAATAAAAAATCATCTTATATGACTTATTCAAAAAAAATAATTTTCTCTATCTCCATTTACTCTCTCCCTTGAGTACGCGTGTGCGAAGTTACTTAGTTTTGAGATCCACCACATTATAAATTGAATTTAAAAGTAGAAAATGCATTTAAATTAAACTTACAGACTTTACTTAGTTCTAGTCTACCTAATCTTAAGCTAGCTTGAGAGTGAGCTTCTGGACCTGAAATGTTAGTATTCAATAGAAAAAATAAATATGCAATGAACTTTAATTATTATGAAATAGTATAGCAAATAAAAATAATAATATTTTTATCATCAAAATTTACAAAACTTAGGCCTACATCTACAACAATCTCACTCATTTTAATGATGGAAAACAATTTGTTAAAGGCTTTCAAAGGTGTTTTCCTATTTCCTAAACTCCTCCTTACAAAGTTAATTCTTTGAAAAATAGAGGAGGTGACAAAAGAAAAACATTTTTTTATGTAAGAAAAAAAAAAGAATAACATAAACAAAATAGCTAAGTAGGAACATAATAATAAGCACTAGGTAAAAATAACTTTTATAGGAACAAAAGCTTTTAGAAACATAGCTACTCCCCCTTTTGTCACCACAAAAAATGAGAAACTAGAAAACACTAGAAAGAAAAAGTAGAGAACAACATAAAACTGAACAAAAAAAAGAGCAAAAATAGGAGTTTTTTTTTAAATTAATCATTATTCATTAAATAACAAAAATACGTTAATTTTCAATCTGAAAAAGGTATGAAATGAATTAACAACCCCAAAATTTAAAAAATGGTAGAACAATTAAACTTGTTAACCCAAGCTCGGATTCCTTACAGGGTAAAAATCTTTTAAAAATAATTATCTAACTCACGAAAGAAATCAGATAAGAAAAGTGATATGCTTATAACTTTCTTCCAAAAGAAAATTCTGAAAGAGTAATATAGAAAATTAATTAGACAAAATCATGGGTTTCAAAAATCAAGTGTTTGAAGATATTAAGTGTCACATGAATTCTTCTAAAATTTAAAGATTTGAAAGAGACTGAAGCTTATTTCTTTGTGGGCACATTTTATGCCTCTTGTTAGTTGTTTAGCACACTTTACACATCATTTGATTTTTGATACACTTTGTGTATCTTTTAATTATTTGGCAATCATTGCACATCTTTTTCAGTTTTCATTTAGGCTCATTTTATATCTCTTATCATTTTTGCAAGCTAACTCTCATTTGAAACCTTTAATGACACTTAGTTGTGAGAATATTTTCAAGATATAAGAGAAGAAAAATTCACTCTCTAATATAAGGAAGAATAAACCATAAATTAGAATCATATCCATATGATAAATGCAATAAGTTGATTAAGAAAACTTGAAAGTGATTTTATGACTTTGAACATTATTCATATGAGATAGATTACTATAAGAATATAAAAAAGATCCCAATTTCGAAGTCCATCTTTTATTTTGAAATGGATTTTTGCTTTAAAAGAAAATTACACTACTAAAGGAGTTAGAGGAAGGGAAACAATCAATGGTGTTTCTTCTTTAAACTGATTTAGGGAGGTCAACCATTATTTACAAATTTTCAAAACCAAAAGAAAGGCAATAATATCATTTAATAATCAATACCATTAGTGAACATTAAAATAAAACTTAAGGGAAAAAGATTAAAACAAATAAAAAAATGAATAACAGAAGTATATAAATAGAAATAATCATGTAAACAAAAATAAATGATAAATTAAAATATATATAACTAATCTGAGTGTTGGATTCAAGCACTAATATATATGATACCTAATTTGCTTCTCAAGATATTAAAAATTTCAAAGACCAGTGGTTTAGCAAATATATTAACAAGTTGGTTTTGAGTGGCTACATGGTGCAGCTCTATGTCTCTTTTAATAATATGGTCCCTAATGAAGAGATGCCCTATATCATTGTGTTTGATCCTAGAGTGTTGGATTCAAATATTTGAAATGCATATGACACTAGTGTTATCATAGATGAAAGTTCGTTAGAGATGTTAAGCCCTATAGAACTGGACCAAGGCTAACCAAGAGGGGGGGGGGGTGTGAATTGGTATTTTAAAACAATCTTTAGGCAAAGCACAAATATAAACCAAATCACCAAAAAGAAATAACGTGTGGAAGAAATAAATGTGGAAGCAGTAAAAACAAGAACACAAGGGTTTATAGTGGTTCGGTCAACTCGACCTATGTCCACTCCCCGGAGGCGCCCTCCAAGTATTGCACTACAATCGTGACTCTCCTTTAACCCCCACAGCTAGGCGGAGAAGCCTTTACAAACACGTCTTTTTGCCACACCCGGCAAGGCAGAGAACCTTCCTCCTTTTGCATCCTCCTGAAGTAGGCAGAGAACCTCGATCGCTTGCTGGAACTTACCTCTCCCAACCCTTCCAAGAACAAGAGACTCTAGGGAAGAAGAAGTGGAACAATGCTTGGAGCTACCCTTCTGAATCCCCTCACAAGCTCCCCCTCACAAGATTCACTCTCTCTCTCTCTCTCTCTCCCTCTCTCTCTCTCTCCTTTAGGTTTTCTCAGATCAAGACAGCAGCCAGGGATCATAAAAATATTGAACAAGAGCCTTTAAATAGAAGAGCTTCAAAGGAGCTCATTAATTACAAGTTGCCGATAATATCGTCCAGGAAGATATCGACATCGTCCTGGCCGATCAGTACAAATCTTAGAAGATCGGCCAGAGCATCGCCCTGAATGCAAACTGGATGACTGAAAATTGGCTTGATCGTCCAGGCCAATTAGTTCAAATCAAAGGAAAATCGTCCAGAGCATCGCCCTGAATTTGTGCTGGCCGATATTTATCATCCAAAAGTAACTAAGGTTTTTGAATAGATCTTCCTAGACGATCCTGAGATCATCTAGAATGATGTGATCGTATCAATCATCCTTAATTACTTTCCTGCTTTGTCTGATTAATTAAGGCATAATTGTAAATATCGTCCAGGCCGATCCAAGATCGTCCTGGCCGATTGTCAAAAATACAGAATACCTTAATTATTTATGGCGACAATTTCTTTCTGTATTTATCAAATCATCCTGGCCGATACACGTATCTTCAAGGATGATTTGCTAATGACGGCTTCCTTAATTAAGAACCCTTGATTAGAATTTCTGTTTTAAACAGATCGTCCAGGACGATATAAATATCATCTAGGCCGATTTAAGTAAAAACCAAATTTCTAAGTCTCTCAAGTGTGTGTGTGTAGGGTTACTTAGCATTAGTCACACCAAAGATTATAATAGACTCAAGAGGGAAAAATAAAATTACAGACTGACTCAACCCTAATCTACCCCATCTTGAGCTGGCTCCATTTTTCCGTCCGATCTTTGATTCCTGAAAAGTCAGTAAAACAAAGCAATCATGGTGAGCAAGATATGTTTGCTATCATCAAAATCATAATCTAAAAGCATGTTTGTAATAATCTCCCCCTTTTTGATGATGGCAAACGCAAGTAGAAAAATCTCAGTAAAAATAGCAGTTCATTAAAATTTCAAAGTTACAAACATCAACTTTTTCTACCACATCCTACTCCCCCTTTTGTCATCACAAAAAGAGGGTCCAAGACACACATAAAGAAAAAAAGAAAAAACACAACAGAAACTAAAACAAACTATAAAATAAACTACATAAAACAGAAAACAGAAAACAAAAACTAGAAAAATGAGGGATCATGATCATCAGATGGAGGTGGTGGAGGTGGCTGCTGAAAGGAGCCAGCTAGCATAGTAAACTGAGCATTGAACTAGGCAATGTCATGGTCATGCTGCTGCTGCTGGTGAGTAATGTAGCTGTCAAAATGGGCTAAGTCCTCTGTGCGGTGTTGCTTGTAGTGGGCCATGTCCTCAAAATATTGTTGCTCCTGTGCAACAACGTAAGCATCGAAACGGGTCTCCCATCAATCAAATCTCTCCACTAACTGGTCAAGCTGTGAGTGCTAGCGAAGAGGAGTAGGATCAGGAACAGGAGCGGGAACGGGCGCCTCCTCCTCCTCAGCCCCCCGAGGTTCCTCATCTCCTGGGTGGAGATGAGTACTGTGAAGGATAGTGAAAGAATTGTTTGAGTAGCAAGGAGGCTGAAGGTCGTGATGACCAGGATATTAAAGATTGTATTTGGTTTCAAGAATATAGGCTATGAGATGTCCTAAAGAAAGGTTGGGTTTCCTCCTATGGCCTGGATCACGGATTGTAGTTAAATGATCAATGTATCGAAAGATTAGATCAGAAGCATTGAAATCTCTATGGGCCACGATGTAAAAGGTGGTAAGAGAAAGTAATGGGGTGATGTGGATTCTATCCCCAGCTTTTAGAATTATGGAGGTGCGAAGGACATGTTGGATTGTCCTAGCATCTTTAACTAAAGAGCTAGTCTCTCCAACATGAAAGGGAGAGTTGGTTTGGCGTAGAAAATGATTTGCAGCGGACCAGTTGAAGTCAGGATCAGAGACAATTATATGCAGCTTATCCCCGGTGGTGGATAGCTGCAAAAGTTCAGCACAGTCCTGATATGTGATCTTGACCGGGTGTTGATTCACATAGGAGGTCAGGGCTGTGAAAGTAAGATTTATATGAAGATTTGTATGAAACTCTAACAGAAGTTCTGAAGAAAAAGGGACAGCAAGGGTAAGAATGAAACAGAGAGAAGTGTGAGCAAAGAGATTCATTACCAGATATGAAAGGTGGGCAGGATTGATTGTTCTGGAAAGGGTGATGCCACATTCTTTGTAGTAACAGTAAGCTGCATGATCTTCTGCCTCCCTGAATCGAGGGTCCAGATTGGCCCTCGAGGAACTTCCAGAAGCTTGTTGGACTCGCTTCCCACCAGCCATAGCAAGAAATCAGTAAGAAAACACAAGAGAAGAAGAGGTGTGAGGTGGAAAACATGGCTGGAATGGCCTAAATTTAAAGAAATGGCGATATCATCCAGGACGATCGCCGAATCGTCCAGGACGATCGCCGAATCGTCCAGGACGATCGCCGAATCGTCCAGGACGATCGCAGAATCATCAAGAACAATTTGGTTCAATTATTGCGTACAGGAAAAGGCGGTCCGATTGGCCGGGCCGATCAGATATCTGCCAGGATGATTAGACATAGGTGATCGTCCCGAGGAGTCAAGCCAGATGATTGTTGAAAAAGTAGATCGTCCGAGCCGATTAGGTGTATCGTCCAGGATGATGCACAATAATTCATCAAACCAACTGAAGTTAAAACATTTTAACTTTGTGCCACGTGTATCGTCCAGGAGGAACAGTGGATCGGCCAGGATGATTTTCCAATAATGAATCGTTCAGGGCCGATTTTAAGGATTTAAACGTACTGACACGTGGATCGTCCAGAACGATCTAGTGTATCGGCCAGGACGAAAATTGTATCGTTTAAGATGATCAAAAGAGATTATAAATGAGTTCGATCATATCGTCCAAGACGATACTGGATCATCTGGGATGATGAGTTATAGAAAGTTCAGAAAACGTTTAGCAGATGGAATTTTGAAGAGAATTTATCCTATCGTCCAGGACGATATAAGAATTAGCCAGGACGATGTGACAAGAAATTTGAATCCAAGGAAAAGATGTTGATGATGAAAGCCCTCAAAAATAAATGACTCACAATACAAAGCTAGAAACAACAATACAAAGGCCAAAAAAAAAAAATAGAAAGAAAAAGAAAGACGAAAGAAAGGAATTTTTTTTTGTTTTAGTAAAGTACCCATATGAAAAATTTCTCAAACAATTAAATTTTAGAGATTCAAAAGATCAAAGAGTTAACAAGTCAAAATCTGAAAAAGGTAGAATATTCGATCTTGTTAATCCCTAGCTTAGACTTCTTTCAGGGAAATAGTCATTTTTTAAAAAATAAAAGGTCTAACTTAGAAAAACTTTACTGGGTAAAAAGAAGATCCAATCAAAACTTGGTTACAAAGAAAATATCTTATAAATAATATAACAAAGTAATTTGTCTCAATCATGGAATTTGAAATCAAGCTTTTGAAAGCATCAAATAACCAATGAGTTCTCTAAGTTTTAAAAGTTTTGAAAAGAGAGGAAAGCTTACATTTAGTGGGCTCATTTTATGCCTCTTGTCTCTTTGATTGGCTCTTTGAGCATCTTTTGAATTTTGATACACTTTTGTGTATATAGTTTTCTTTTCAATTTGGCGTCATTGGCCTCTTTCCTTTTTAATTCTTGCAAGCTAAAAACTCTTTAACAAATCCTTCAAAAAAGACCCTCAGTTGTGAGTATATCCTCCAAATATTAGAGAATAGGAGCTCTCTCTCTAACATTGGGAAGAACAATCCACAAAACAAAATCATAATCTTGTGATAAATGCATTGGTAAGATTTCAATTAACTTGAAAGATATATAAGAACTTTAGATATTATGCACAAAATAGATTATTGTAGCAAGATAAAAAGAATCTTAGTTTCAAAAACCAGTTGTCAATATGAGATAGACTTTTGTCTAGAAAAGAAAATTATGTCATTAAAAGAGGTTAGAAGGAGGGAAACCATCATCGATGTTTCTCCCTTTAACTTATTTAGATATGATAATTAATGGCTTTAAATCTCCAAAATCTAAAAGCTAAAAAAAAATAATCATATAGAAAACCAATCATAAAAACAAAGTGAAAACAAAACAATCTAAAACAACAAAAAGCTAGCACACAACAAAAAAAATAACACAAAACTAATTAAAAAATATTTCAAGAAATTATGAAGCAGCAAGTTTAAGCAATTTTGAGCTGCGAGCCTCCATAAGTCCAATTATCCTATGCTCCCACGAAGTTTTTGGTGAGAGCACACCTGCAAAACTCAACAACAGTCAGATTTAGGAACCCAAACTAGTTTGGGTCCCGTCTTAGGAAAAGTAGAATACAATGCAGGTGTGGTATACTGTGAATCATGTACCTTAGGTCTCCACACCCAATGTGTACTATGGTGAATAGTGCAAGTGTGTGAGATGTGTCCTAGTATGCCACATGAAAAACATCTAACTCCAGGAAAAGGTTTTCTTAAATGGTTTGAGTTATAATGCCTCTTCCTAGGTCTTGACTTTTGATCAAGAGTAGGCATCATCCAAGTTTTCTTAAGTGTATCCAATTCATTTTTAATCCTCATGTTTGTATTTTTTAGAACATCATTCTCAACCCTCAAGATTTCTCTTTCTCTTTAGATTTCTTGAAATCAGATTGAAGAGAGGCGTGTGAAACTTTTAATGCTTCATTCTCATTAATTAATTCTGAGTGCTTTTTGTTCAAATAATCAAATTCATCAAGAAGAGCCATGTGATTAGAATCAATCGTTGAATGATCTTTAAGAATAACTTCATACTCTTTTTGTAAATTTATAAGTTCCAATTTTAAGTTAGCATAAGTCTTCTTAAGTTTTTTGTATGATGCATGGATTTTCTCACAAATCTCAAACAATTCATCATAGGTTGGTTTACATACCTCTTCATCATCGCTTTGCTCAAGATGATCTTCCCCCAATAAGCACAGGTTTGTTATCTCTTCCTCTGGTTCAGTCTCAGAGGAATCAGTACCAGATTCTGCCCAGAACGCCTTTTGGACTCTTTTCTTATCCTTCCTAAACTTAGATTTCTCTTCACCCTTTTCCTTTTCTTTGCTTGAGTGATCTTGAAGTGTAGGACAATCGACTTTCATATGTCTAGGCTTCCTGCATTCATAACAAACAATATCAGAAGATCCTTTAGAATATTTGTTATCCTTACTTTTTCCAATGATGCTTCTGCTTCTTCCTTAAAAAGTTTTTGAATTGCCTTGTAATGAAGGCAACTTCATCGCTCTCAGACCCGGAAGAATAGGAGTCAGATTTGTGTGCCTTTAGTGTAACTGTTTTCTCTTTCTTCTTCTCACTTGCATCAAGATTTTTTTGATTCACCCCTTGCTCGTAAGCAATGAGTGAGCCAAGTAAGTTATCAATCGAATAAGTGTTTAAATCCTTAGATTCAGTGATTTCAGTGATTTTAGCATCATATAATGAGGGCAAATATCTCAAAATCTTTTTCACTTTTTCATAGTTTAAAAGTTCTCTTCCTAATGCATGTAGTGAAGTGACTATCTGTGTAAACTTAGTATACATGTCAGAAATAGATTCATGAAATTTCATACGAAAAAGTTTGTAGTCATGAAAGAGAATATTCAAACGAGATTGTTTTACTCCATTGGTTCCTTCATAAGTGATACACAATTTATCCCAAATTTCTTTACCAGTTTTGCAAGTGGAAACACGCATGTAATTCTAAGACTTTAAAGCACAGAAAAAATAGTTCAGGCATTTTGCATTTAGTTGAGCCAAATCCCTATCATCTAAAGTCCATTCAGTAAAAGGAAGTGGAACATTAATGCCATTAAGTTTTCCAGTTGGAGGTGTGTAACCATCCTTAACAAGCATCCACAAGCGATAGACAGTTGATTGTAGAAAAGTAAACATGCGAGTTTTCCAAAAATCAAATGGGATATTATCAAACAAAAGTGGTCGGGTAATAGAATACCCTTTCGGTGTATTATGATTCCCAAAGTTAGCCATGGATCAAAATTCAAAAAGTTTTCAAACTCAGTTTTTATGAATCCCGCTCTAATACCACTTAAAAGTTCGTTAGGGATGTTAAGCCCTATAGAACTGGCCTAAGGCTAACCAAGAGGGGGGGGGGGGGTGAATTGGTATTTTAAAAAAATCTTTAGGCAAAGCACAAACACAGACCAAATCATCACAAAGAAATAACGTGCGGAAGAAATAAATACGGAAGCAGTAAAAATAAGAATACAAGGGTTTATAGTGGTTTGGTCAACTCGACCTACGTCCACTCCCTGGAGGCGCCCTCCAAGTATTGCACTACAATCGTGACTCTCCTTTAGCCCCCACAGCTAGGCGGAGAAGCCTTTAGTAACACCTCTTTTTTTCACACCTGGCAAGGCAGAGGAGTTGGGACACATAACTTCTTAAGGCAACGTACTTAGCTTCAGTAGTGGACAGGGCAACTGAGTTTTGTTTTTTACTGGATCAGGAGACTAAGGACTATCCTATGAACTGATAAGTTCCAGAAGTTCTTTTTCATCAACTCGGCATCCCAAAAAATTAGAATCAAAATATCCTATGATTTAAAAATAGGTGCTATGCCTAAGATACCATATTCCTAAGTTATTGGTTCCTAAGAGAAACCTAAGAACTCTCATAGCATAATACAAGTGTGACTCCTTTGGATCAGCTTGAAATATAGCATAGAGACAAACACTAAATATAATATTATGTCTTTTAATAGGCAAGTAAAGAAGTGATCCAAATATCCCTTTATATTTTTTTTTTATCAATAGATTTAATATTTGTATCCTTCTCTAACTGAATAGTGCAGCTCATGGAAGTGTTGATTGGCTTGGCTTTATCCATCTTATATTTCTTAAGGATGTCCTTAATATATTTTGATTGAAAAAGGAAAGTCCCATCATCTTTCTGCCTTATACTAAATTCCAAAAAGTATGTTAGTGCTCCCATCATACTCATTTCAAATTCCTTACTCATTATTCTTGAAAATTCAACACATACATTTTTATCATGAGATCCAAACAAAATATTATCAACATAAATTTAAATAATCAGTAATTCATCTCCTATCTTTACTAAAAATAGGGTGGTGTCTACGCTCACCTTAATAAAAGATCTTCCTAGTAGGAATGTGCACCATAGCCTATGTGCTTATTTAAGTCCATATAATACCTTTTTTAATTTGAACAAATGAATGGGAAATAGTGAATTTTCAAAACCCGAGGTTTGTTCAATGTACACATCTTCCTTAATTACCCCATTTAAAAAGGTACTCTTAACATCATTTTGATACAGTTTAAATCCCTTAAAATTAGTAGTACTCTAATAGCTTCCAATCTTACTACAAGGGTAAAAGTTTCTTTTAAATCAATCTCTTTTATTTGATTATACCCCTTAGCCACCAGTCTTGCCTTATTCCACACAACTTCTCAAGAATTGTTCAGTTCTTTTTTGAAAAAGCATTTTGTTTCAACCACACTCTGATCCTTCGGTCTTCTAACTAGCTCCCAAATATAATTCCTTACAAATTGATTCAGTTCTTCTTGCATGTTTAAGATCTAGAATTCATCTGATAGGGCTTGATTCATGATAGTGTGTTCAATCATTGAAATAAAGACAGAGTGGTTTACCTCTTTTCTGAGTCCATACCTAGTTTTAACACCTTCATATGGGTCTCCTATGATAAGTTCTTTAGGATGACTAGAAGAATATCTCCATTCTCTAGGCAAAGTGTTTTCAGACTCTATTCTTTCCTCCAAATTTGTTGATTGTAATCCTTAGGTAACCTGTACAACCTCCTCTTCTTTTATTTGAGACCCTAAAAAATTATCAAACTCATGAAATGCAACATGAGAGGTTTCCTCAACTATCAATATTCTTTTATTAAAGATTCTATAGGATTTCCCAACACTTGAGTAACCTAGAGACACTCTTTCATCAAATGTTCTCTGTTGAGACTTCCCATTATTCATAATGAACACTTTACTTTCAAAAACATGGAGGTGAGAGAGGTTGGGTGTCCTACCCTTCAGAATTTCATAGGGTGTCTTATTTAGTTTAGATCTAGCATTTATCCTATTCAGAACATAACAGGATTTATTCACTGCATCTGCCCAAAAGTATTTTGGAAGTGAGTATTCAGCTAACATGGCTCTAGTGCTTCTACCAGTGTCCTATTCTACTGAGGGGTCCTAGGAGCTAAAACGTTTTGGTCTATCCCATGCTCCTTACAGAAAGATTCAAATTTTTTATTCTAAAACTCTCCACCATGATCACTATAAATTATCACAATTTCACAACCTAGCTTCCTCTGAATTCAATTGGGAAAACACTTAAACTCTTCAAATGATTTACTTTTTTGAGATAAGAATCTAACCTAAGTAAACCCCAAATAATCATCAACAATCACATACCCAAAGACATTCTCTCTTAAGCTTGTAGTGTTGACAGGTCCAAAGAGATCCATGTGAAGGACATATAAGGGTTTGCTAGTGGAAATATTCTTAATTGAAAAGAAAAAGATTTGACTTTCTTTCTTAATAGACAGGCTTCACACAGGTGATCCTTTGTGAACTTTGGTTTGGGTATTCCTCTCACTAAGTCTTTTTGAGTGATTTTTCTAAGAATTTCCATACTAGCAAGACACAACCTCCTATGTCACAACCAAGATTCATCAGCAACTATTTTTAACCAAAATGAAGTATCACATTCAAAATTTTTTTTATCATCTATGTAGGCATTGTTGATCCTTTTTCCCTTCAAAAAAATTTTTATTTATGCTTATAATGCATTTGTTTGATAAAAATTTTATGCTGAAGCCTTTATTATAGGGTGACTGATGCTGTGTAAGTTATGTTTCAAGCCATAAACTAATAAAACAATTTCAATGATGAAATTTTGAGAGCTGCCAATTATACCTGACCCCACCACTCTCTTAGTGGTGTTATCTCCAAGTGTTAGCCTCCAGTAAAATGAATTTATTTGCATCTACAATTATATGCCTTGAACATACGCTATCCAGGTACCACATGCTCTTAGGAGGCCATATGTGAGAGCAACCCTACAAGATTATAAGATGTTAAATTTAGGAACCCAAATAGGTTTGGGTCCCATCTATGGAAAGAAGAATGAAGTGTATGCATGCTATGCTATAAATTTTGAACTTTAGATCTCCACACTAAAAGTGTTCAATGGTGAATGGTGCATGTGTGGGATATATGTTCTAGCATGCCTCAAGAAAAATATCTAACACCTGGAAAAGGGTTTACTAATCTACTCGGGTTATAGTGCCTCTTCCTGGGTTTGAATGATGTACGCTATTCTAATAGATTGTAAAACACAAGCATTATAAGTGGTTTTTATTTTCTTTGAAAGAGGTTAGTTTAGTTATAGGAACTTATATGTATTTTTAAGAATTGAATTTTTTATTCTCAAAGCAAGCTCTTTACTATCTAAATCAACTGAAAGAGTATCTAAGTCTTAATATGCATTTTCTAGCTTAATATGTAAACTTTTCAAAGAATCATTCTCATTATTTAAATTAAGATGCTTTGCATTCAATGATACAAATTCATCCAATAAATTCATATGATTTCTATCCAGAGTTGAATGATCTTTCCTTAGAATTTCATGCTCTTTTTTGCAGATTTAAAAATTCAATTTTGAGACTAGCATGTGATTTCTTGAGCTTCTTATATAAATAATGAAATTTTTTTAGAAACTTCAAGTAATTAATTATAAGTAAGCTCACATACCTTTTCCTAATCAGAGTGATCAAGATGTTCATAGCCATTTAACACAGGTTTGTTATCTCCTCTTCAGCTTCAGTTTTAGAGGAGTCATATGCTGGTCTGCCCAGAAAGTCTTTTGGTTCCTTTTCTTGTCCTTCCTAAATTTAGGCTTTTCTTTACCCTTCTACTTAGTTGGTTGAGCTTTCAAAGTTGGGCTGTTAGATTTTAGATGCCCTGGCTTCCTGCATTCATAACAAACAACATCAGAAGAAATTTTAGAATTCTTTTGTTCTGACCATTATTATATTTCTAATAATGCTTTTTGCTATTTCCATAAGAAGCTTTTGAATTGCCTAGTAATTAAAGCAACATCATCAATTTTTAAAACCAGAGGAATCAGTGTCAGCATCATTAACCTTTAAAGTTACATTTTTCTCCTTTTTGTTCATGCTTGCATCAGGTGAGGATGCTCAAGTTAAGTGTGGCAGAGATGAGGATGCTCAGGTGGATGAGTGGCTTTACCCTTAGAGATTGGATACAAAATGAGCATATACATGAAAAGGTTAGAGTTTCTTTAGTAGAAGATAAGATTAGAGAGAGTCGCCTTAGATGGTTTGGTCACATAAAAAGACAGCCTTCCAATGACCTAGTTAGGAGAGTAAAGGTGTTAGATTTGACTTAGGTTAAGAAAGGTAGAGGAAGACCTAAGAAGACTTGGTTAGAAAATATTAGCAATGACCTTTCTTTATTAAATTTAAATGAGAATTTGACCTTTAATAGGACATAATGGAGAAAAAGAATTCATGTAGCCAATCCCACGTAGTGGGATAAAGGCTTGATGATGTTGTTGTTGTTCTTCTTCTTCTTGCCTGCATCAAGCTACATTTCGCTTTTTCCATAGAAGCTTTTGAATTGCCTAGTAAATAAATTAACATCATCATTTTTTTAAACTAGAGGAATGAGTGTCAGAATCAGTAGCCCTTAAAGTTACATTTTTAAAACCCTAGTCTACTCGATCTTAAGCTAGTTTAAGAGTGAGCTTGTGGACCTGAAATGTTAGTATTCAACAAAAAAATAGATATATAATGAACTTTATTATTAGCAGATAGCATAGAAAATAAAAATAAAAATGTTATTTATCATCAAAATTCATAAGACTTCGGCCTTGATCTGCAACAAGCATAATATTCTATATCAAATTTTCAGTTAGTATCAGAGGGGTTCTCACAAATAGCTTTTTATTAAAACATTAATGAAATGATCCATGATAAATTTCTATTATAAGCACCACGAAGGGTTATTCTATAACTCATCCACCATTATTTGATAACATATAGTTTGATTTTTTGAAAATTAGCATGTCAACTTTCTTAGTATCTATTCATTTTTGCGTATGGTTTGGGTACAAGAAAGTTATTATGTAACCTCATTTTATTAAAGACATCAAAATTAAAGTACCATTTAATTAATGGAGTAATGATGATTGGGACTTAGCTCATCTAAATGCAAAATGTTTAGACTACATTTTTGTGCTTTTATCTCTAAAGAATACATGAGTTTCTACATGTACCACAGGTAATGACATTTGGGATAATCTTTGTATGACATATAAAGGGTCTAGTGAGGTCAATTTATCTAGGTTGATTATCTTATTATATGATTAACAACTTTTTCACATAAAACCTATTGAAACCATCTCAGACATGGACACTAGGTGCACTCAAATAGTGACATCCCTACATGCTTTAGGTAGAGATCTTTAAAATTCTATAATAGAAAAAAAGTAGTCATTGTATAACTAGTAATTATAAGACTAAGATTACTGCCATTTATGATATAAAAGATCCTAATGTTTATTATATAGATAACTTTCTATGCTCATTTAATGCCTATAAACAAGGTTTGAGACAGAGATTATAGGATGTAGGAGATAAGATTAAGGACAGAGTGGTGGCACTGAAAGCAAATGAATTAGATGGTAATAACTCTATTTTTTTTTAAAGAAAACAGCATAAAGCACTTTATTAAGATCAAACTACTAAAAACTAAAATCCTCCTTTAACAAAGATAAAAAGGAGGAATTTTATTACAATTAAGGTCATCCAAAAAAATATAAAAAAGGGATAAACTTGCTCAAATGTCGACAAGCTTATTACATTCTCTTCTAGAAAATTGAAATAAAACTTACATAAAATCACTAAGAAAGGCTAAATCCTTAGGATTTATACTTTCTTCCACAACACCCACCTTACTCAACAGATTCTGAAAGAATTTGATATACCAACACTTTCATAAATCCAATTTTGAATCAATCTTCTAAGTGAAGTAAAGGAAAGTATATCTGAAAGTTTGTCAGGGATATTAAGCCCTTGTGAACTAGCCCAAGGCTAACCATGAGGGGAGGGGGGTGAATTGGTGTTTTAATGAACTTCTTAATAAAAAACACAATCTTAAACCAAATCAATATTCACAAGAAGAAAATTGTAGTGTGGAAATTAAATTTGAAAAAAAAAAAACATTAAAAAAGAACAAACATAAATGTATAGTGGTTTGATCAACTTGACCTACATCCACTCCCCAGAGCCTCTCCTCTGGGTATTGCACTAAACTCAGTGACTCTCCTTTGCTCCCACAGTAAGGTAGAGAAGCCTGTACAAACCTCCTTTCCACTGACACCGATGAGGCAAAGAACCCAACTCATTTTTCTTCCTCATGAAGAAGATAAAGAACCCGACTCCTTCCACTTCCTCCTTAAGAAGGCAAAGAACCTCAATCAAATACTGAAGTAGAACTCCCTAGAACCACCAAGGAACCAGGGACGACTACCGAAGATGATGACTCAGATCTTTGCTTGGAGCAACCTTTGTGAAACCCCTCATAAACTCCACGCCATAAAATCCTCTCTCTCTCTCCCTTACTCTCCCTCTCCTCTTGGCTCTTATAGGTCAAGACAATAGAAAAAAATGCAATCTTAAGTAAATAAGAGGCCTTATATTGAAGAGCTTCAGATTTGCTCTTAATAGCAATAAATTGATATTATCATCCAGGATGATCGGTCGATTATCTTGTATAATTAGTAAAAATTCAACTCAATCAGCCAAAATGATTTGGAAGAGTCTGGATGATTAAGGAACTATTTATTCTGATCATCCAGGATGATACGATATCATTCTGTATGATTAGTACAAAAATGTTGAGCATCATCAAGAACATTGCCCTGATTGTATGTCTGGACAATGTGAAAATAAACTAATCTTCCAGGACAATTTCATGATCATTAAGGATGATTAGTTCAAAATGTTAAATATCATCCAGAACATCACCCTGATTGCATCTCTGGATGATGGAAAAATTACATCTCATCCCGAATGATTTAGGATCATCCCAGATGATTAGTATAAATAAATACACATCATTAAGAACATTATTATGGTCATCCTGGAAGAAACGAAGGTTTAATTAACTAATCGTCGAAGACGATATGATCGAGCAATTAAATCTTAATTACTTTTGTCAATTTCCAGATTAATTTAGGCATAATTGCATTGCATCATCCAGGATAATGTCAAAAAATTAAACATGCCTAAAATGATCTGGCGACTAATTCTTTTTTATTTGAGCCTATCGGTCAGGATGATGCTAATATCTTTTAGGATAATTAGCTTAATTATGACTATCTTAACCCGGATGCTCTAATTAGGGTTTCTATGTTTAACTTATCGTCCAGGGTGATTCAGGGTCATCCAAAATAATGTGATAAAAAATAGAAAACTCTAAAATTAGATAGAAATTTTCCATGAGTGTGTATGTGCAAGGTTACTTAGCATTATGACCCACTTTGTTTATAATTGACTCAAGAAAAGGTTAAAAACAACTTAACTCCAGTTTACATATAGACTCAGTCCTAATCTACCTAATCTTGAACTTGCTTAATTTACAATTGGCCTTGTGGACCTGAATATTAGTAGGCAAGGCAGTCATAGAAAAATATAAGTTTCAAAAATGTTTGCTTTCATCAAAATCATAATTCCTAAATCCAGATTTGCAACAATCTCCCCCTTTTTGGTGATGGAAAGCAAAAATAATTTAATGAGTTTAACATAAAAAAATGTGAATGAAGAAGTTCAAATTTTACTAAAAAGAAATACTAAATAGAAAACAGTATAATGAAACACTACTACTACTCCCCCTTTTGATATCACAAAAAGGAGGGAAAGAAGAAAAATAAAATAGAAACTGACAAAAAGAAACAAGCTACATCACTGGAAAAAAAAACACAAGAAAATAAACTACAGGTAGGATAGCCCCTGATTATTAGAAGGAGGTGGTGGTGGTGGCTGAAAGAAACTAGAAAGAGTTGCAAACTTCTCCCTAAACTAGGCCATATCTTGGTCATGCTGGCACTGCTACTGAGATATGTATGAGTCAAATCGAGCAACATCCGTGGTATGTTGTTGCTCGTGTACAACAACGTAGGACTTGAACCAAGCCTTCCACTGATCGAACAGCTCCACTAGCTGATCCAGCTGTGAGTTCTGGCAGAGCAGAGCAGTTGCAAGAACAGGTGCAGAAGCCGCCTCCTCCTTAGGTCTCTTAACTTCCATGTGCTTTGGGTGGAGATAAGTACTGTGAAGAATGTGGAAAGAGCTATTGGTATAGAAGGCAGACATAAAGTTTTGTGGGGCAAGATATTGAAGGTTATATTTGGATTCCATGACATAGGCTATGTGGTGTCCGAGGGTAAGGTTAGGCTTCTCTAATGCTCGTGAGGTGCTCAATATCGCAGAAAATAAGATCAATAGCTTTAAATTCTTAATGGGACATGATATAGAAAGTGGTGATCAAAATGAGTGGAGTAATATAAACACGATCACTAGCTTTAAGAATAATAGATGTTTGAAGCACATGTTGGATTGCCTTAGCATCCTTAACTAAGGTGTTGGACACCCCATCATGATAAGAAACAAAGGTGTTATTTAAAAGTTGATTTGCCAAGCCCAATCAAAATTAGGATCTTGAGACAAGACATGAAGCTTGTCTCTAGTGGTGGACAATTATAGGAGCTCGTGACAATCTTGATACGTGATCTCAACAGTACACTTATTTATATAAGAATGAAATGTAGTAAAGGAAGAGTTAATTTGGAGGCTAGCAAAAATTTGAAAAGCAATTAAGAATTGAAGGGAATGGTGAGAGTAAGGATGAAAGTCATAGAGGTGTGCGCAAAAAGGTCAAGTACAGGGTAAGAAAGCGTACGTGGATTGGCAGTCCAGGATAAAGTGATGCCGGCTATCTTGTAACATAGATATGTGGCTTGGTCAGCCAGCTCAGTTAAATGAGGGTCAACATTAGCCCTCAAAGGAGCTTCTAATAGGCATATTGGATGCTTACCTCCCTCCATGAACACGTAAACAAAAGAAAGAGTGAGAAAAAAGGTGAATAGAGGAGTTTGGGTGAGAAAAACCATTACAAGGCCTCGATTTATAATGAAATAGATTGGTCAACTAGTACGATCGTAGAATCATCTAAAATGATTAGGTGTAATTATTTCATCCAGGTCAATTGGTCAAAAAGGTGGTAATATCGTCTAAGATGATCAGGCATCATCCGGGATGATAACACATAGGCGATCCTCTCGAGGAGTCATTTCGAATGACCATTGAAAAAGTAAATCATCCATGATGATTGGGTGGATCGTCTAGGATGATCGACAGTAATGGATCATACCAGCTGAATTTAATATGTGTAACGACTTTTTCCATGTGGATCATCCAGGACGAACAGGTGGATTGTCCAGGACAATCAACATAATTGAGTAGAAATTGAGAACATCATCCAAGATGAGGAGGATCGTCCATGAAGATCACAAATAATAGAAGCAAAAGACGATCAGATCATCCAAGATGATAATGGATAGTCCAGGACGATCATAAAAAGTGAAGTTATATCAGCCGTTAGATGAAATTTTAAGAGTGGACTAAATGTATCGTCCAAGATGATATGAATATCATCCAAGACAATGTGACTAGAGATTGAAATTTTTGAGAAGGATGGAGATGATCAGAGAAGGCTCAAAAACATAAAAATTAATAGTAAAAGATAAAAATAAAATAACAAAAAAGATGATAAAACTGACAAAAGGAACAAAAATAAGGATTGTTTTATCGATGCATGAATATGATAAATTTTTCATGTGATTGAATTAAAAATTTATAAGAATCAATGAGTTAATATCATCAAAATCTGAAAAAAAATGATGGAACAATCGATCTTGCTTGCCCTAGCTAAAACTTCTCACAGGGCAAATCATCTTTTGAAAATAAAAATCTTACTCAAAAAATCAATTGGACAAGAAAAAGAGATCCATTCAAAACTTGCTTCTAGAAAAATATCTTATAGAATAATATATCAAAGTAATTATTCACAATCATAAATTTCGAGCACAAGCCTTTGAAAACATCAAGTGGTACATGAATTCTTCTAAGATTTAAAGGTTTGAAAGAGAAGGAAGCTTGCCTTTGGTGGGATCATTTAATGCCTCTTGTCAATTGATTGGCGCACTTTGCGCATCTTTTGATTTTTGATACACTTTGTGTATCTTTCAAATTTTTTTGGTGGTCGTTGCGCATCTTTTCCATTTTTCTTCTTTTTGAGCTCATTTTATTCCCTTGTCATTCTTTTCTTTTCTTTTGCAAGCTAGATCCCTTTGGAAACTTTTAAATACTCTCAATTGTGGGAATATCTTTTAAATATTAGAGAAGAAAAACTCATTCTCTAATATAAGGAAGAATAAACCACAAAGCATAATCAAATTCATATGATAAATGTAACGAGAAAATTACAAAAGCTTGAAAGTGATTTAATGACTTTGAACACTATTTATATAAGATATATTAATGTAGCAAGATAGAAAAGATCTTAATCGTAAAGTCCAGTTGCTAATTTGAAATAACTTTTATTTAGAAAATAAAATTACACCACTAAAAAAGTTAAAGGAAGGGAAATAATCAATGGTGTTTCTCCCATTAATTAATTTAGGGATGTCAAACATTAACTACAAATTTCTAAAAACAAAAATAAGGCACAAAATATCATTTAAGTAGTGATCAAAGAAAAAAAATAAATTAAAACTACAAAAATAGGATCTTGAAAAGAATGATAAAATAAATAAATAAAACTAAAGTAAAAAAAAAAAGAATGCAACAAAAAAAAGATCAAAAAATAAAACTCAGAATTCAAAAAGCATCAAGTTTATGCATTTATGTCAATCACACTCAATCTGGTCCTTAAGATGCTAAAAGTATTGAAGGCTAGTGTTTAGTAAAGATCTCAGACATTTGATTCTTAGTTACTACATGGTGTAACTCTACGTCTCTTTTGGTCACATGGTCTCTAATGAAGTGATGTCTAATAGAAATATATTTGGTTGTTGAATGCTGGATGGGATTCTTAGAGATTTAAATGGCACTAGTGTTATCACAAAAGATTGAAATTATACCTATAGATAATCCTAAATCTAAAATTTGTTGCATCAACCAAAAGACTTGGGCCACACAACTCCCTAAGGCAATGTACACCTCTTTAGTAATGGAAAATACATCAGAGTTTTATTTTTTACTAGACCTGTAGAATAAAGATTGTCTTATGAATTGGCAAGTCCAAGAAGTGCTCTTTCTATCCACCCTACATCTTATAAAATCAGAATCAGAAAATCTAATAATCTCAAAGGAAATGCTGTGCCTAGGATATCAAATTCCTATGTTTTGGGTCCCTAAGAGATATCTAAGAATTCTCTTAACTGCAGTCATGTGGGATACTTTAGGATCAACTTGAAATCTAAAAAAAAGACAAATAGTAATTATTATATCAGATCAACAAGCAGTCAGGTAAAGTAAATATTAAATCATCCCTTTGTAATTCTTTTGATCAACAAATTTTCTATTTGGGTCTTAATTCAACTGAACACTGGAGGTCTTAGCAGTATTAATTAGCTAGGCTTTATCCATTTCAAATTTCTTCAAGATTTCCTTTATGTACTTTGATTGATTTAGAAAGGTTCTATCATCTAATTATCTTATGCTAAACCCAAAAAAGTTGGACAACTCTCACATCATACTCATCTCAAATTCTTTACTCGTTATTCTAGAAAAATCATCACATAGTCTTTTTTTAGAGGATCCAAAAAATATATCATCAACATAGATCTGAAAAATGAGTAATTCATCTCCTACTTACCTCAAAAAAGAGTGTTTCAACGCTACCCTTAACAAACTCCATCTCTAGTACGAATGTGCTAAGCCTCCCATACCAAGCTCTGGATGCCTATTCTAATACATATTAGTCTTTTTTTAATTTGAAAACATGATATGGAAATTGAAAACTATCAAAACCAAGGGTTTGCTCTACAAACACATCCTCTTTTATTACCCCATTTAAAAATGCACTCTTAACATCCCTTTGGAAAAGCTTAAATCCTTTGTAACAAATAAAGGCTAGTAGCATTCTAATGGCTTCCAATCTAGCTGCAGGGGCAAAGGTCCCCTCAAAATCAATCCATTCTATTTGATTGTATCCCTTAGTCACCAATCTCACCTTATTCCTAACCACCACACTAGAATCATTCTTAAAGACCCATTTGGTTCTAAATATATTTTGTCCCTTTTGTCTTTCTACAAGCTCTTAAGCATCCTTCCTAATAAATTGATTGAATTCATCTTGCATGGCTAAGATCCAAAACTCATCAGATAGGGCTTAATTGATGTTGGTGGGCTCAGTCAATGAGATAAAGGCAGAGTTTTTCACTTCGTTCCTAAGTCCATGCCTAGTTCGTACACTTTCAGAAGGGTCTCCTAAAATTAGTTCTTTAGGATGCTTGAATAATATCTCAAATCTCTAGGCAAAGTGTGTGCAGGTTCTACTCTTTCCTCCTGATTTGTATTTTTCAACTCCTTGGGTAATCTCACCTACTCCTTCAGTGTTTTGGGGCTTTGCCGTCTTCTCCAAATCTTCAACTCCTTGGGTAATCTGTCCAACATTATCTTCATCCTCAACTCTAGACTTTTTAGGATCAGATTCATCAAACACTACATGAGTAGTCTCCTCCACCACCAATGTATTCTTATTATATACCCTAAAGGATTTCGAAACATTTGAATTTCCTAATAACACCCTTCGTTAGAATGAAAACCTTACAGTCAAATACATGGAGGTGGAAAAGGTTGGGTGTCCAATCCTTAAGAATCTCATAGGGTGTCTTATCTAATTTGGCTCTAACATTCACCCTATTCAATACATAACAAGGTGTGTTTACCGCTTCAGCCCAAAAGTATTTTTGAAGTAATTACTCGGCAAGCATGGCTCTAGCGGCTTCAACTAAGGTCCAGTTCTTCCTTTAAGCTACCCCATTCTACTGAGGGGTATTAGGATCTAATAAGTTGGGACTATTCCCCTTATCCTCATAGATGTCTCCAAAGCTCTCATTTTCAAACTCTCCTCCAAAGTTACTATGGATGGTAAAGATTTCACAATCTATCTTTTTTTGAATCCAAGTGAAGAATGATCTAAATTCATCAAAAGACTCACTCTTTTGTGATAGAAATTTAATCCAAGTGAACCTCAAGTATTCATCAACAATCACAAATCTATAGACTTTCCCCCTAAGCTGGTAGTGCTAATGGGTCCAAATAAATCCATGTGAAGGACTTCTGAAGGTCTAGAGGTGATAATGTCCTTAATGGAATGAAAAGAGAATTGGACTTGCTTCCCTAGTTGGCAAGCATTACATAGGTGGCCATTGGTGAACTTAAGCTTGGGGACACCTCTAAGTATGTTATTTTGGGTTACTCTCCTAAGGGTTTTCATATTGATATGACATAACCTCCTGTGCCACAACCATGACTCATCAGCGACAATTTTAAACCAAAATAAAGAAGCACATTCAGTGTTATTTAAATCAAGAATGTATACGTTATTGGTCCACTTTCCATGTAAAATAGTATTGTTATTCAAGCTAATAATGCAAGTATTTACTAAAAATTTTATGATGAAGTCCTTATTGCATAGTTGACTGATACTTAGCAAGTTCTACTTTAGTCCATCTATAAGTAAAACATTTTTAATCAAAAGACTCTTGGAGTTTTTGATTATAACTATACCCACCACTTTTCTGGTTGTGTTGTCTCCAAGAGTGACCTTGCCTCCAGCCCTGGCCTTCAGCAAAATGAATTGGATGACATCTCTAGTCATGTGTCGTTAGCATTTGCTCGCCAGGTTCCACATGCTCTCACGAGGCTTTTTATCAGATCAAGCCTACAAAATCATTAAATATCATATTGAGGAACCCAAACAAGTTTGGGTCCCTTCCTATGGAAAGAAGAATGCATGCATGTGTGTTATGTTGTGAATCATGCTATTTGGGTCTCCACACCCAATGTGTACTACGGTGAACAGTGAAAGTATGTAAAATGTGTCCTAGCATGCCATATGAAAAACTTCTAATACCATGAAAAGGGTTTACTATTCTATTTTGATTATAGTGCCTCTTCCTAGGTTTAAAAATATTTGACTTTGGATCAGGTCTGGGTGTAGTCCTATTTTCCTCAAGTGCTTTTAATTTTTTAAACTCTTTTTCTAAATCAACATGAGATGACTTTAAGGAATCATGTGCATTAGATAATTCAATATGATTTTTGTTTAATGCATCAAAGTCATCAAGTAATGACATGTGATTGCTATCAATTATAGAGTGATTTTTAAGTAAAATTTCATGCTCATTTTGTAAATCTAAAAACTTTAATTTCAAACTAGCATAAAATTTCTTAAGTTTCCTACATGATGCATGCATTTTCTCAGAAACTTCAAGTAATTATTCATAGATTAGTTCACATACCTCTTCTTAGTCAGACTGACCATGATGATCATTTTCCATCAAGCACATATTTATTATCTCCTCTTCAGCTTCAATCTCAGAGGAGTTCGATGCACAATCCACCTAGAATGGCATTTGAAACGGCTTCTTATCCTTCTTTAACTTGGGTTTCTCCTCACCCTTCTCCTTGCTTGGGTGAGCCTTAAGTGTAAGATAAGCAGCTTTAATGTGTTTATCTTGCTGAATTCAAAACAAATAATTTCATTAGAACTTTTAAATTTTTGCTAGCCTTACCTTTACTCCACTTCTTATGATACTTTTGATTGTTCCTTAGAAAGCTTTTGAATTGCCTCATGATTAAGGCAACATCATCACTTTCAAACCTAGAAGAATCAATGCCTATGTCTTTGGCCTTTAGCACCATAGTTTGCTCCTTCTTTTTCTCACCTGCATCAAGTTGTCTTTTGTTCTCCCCTTGCTCATAAGCAATGAGTGATCCAAGCAAGTTATAAACAGAATAAGTATTCAAATCCTTAAATTCATTTATTATAGTAATCTTAGCATCAAAGGAGAAAGGCAAGCACCTTAAAATTTTATTAATTTTTTCATAATTTGTGAGTTCTCTTTCTAAGGAATACATTGAGGTGACAATTTGAGTAAACCTAATATACATGTTAAAAATCAATTCAGAAGGTTTCATGCAAAAAAGTTTTTAGTCATGCAATAAGATATTCAACTGAGATTGCTTAACTTTATTTGTTCCATCATAAGTAATACACAATCTATCCCAAATTTCTTTATCGATAGCACAAGTTGAAATACCCATATAATCTTCAGATTTTAAAGTAAATAAAAAAATAGTTCAGGCATTTTGCATTAAGTTGTGCTAACTCCTTATCGTAAAAAGTCCATTCAATAAAAGGAAGTTCAATTTTAATGCCATTGATTTCACATTATGGAGGTGAATAACCTTCTTTACAAGCATCAATATATGATAGTCAATTGATTATAAAAATGTAGACATGCAAGTTTTCCAAAAATAAAAAAGAATATTATCAAATAAAGGTGGTCGGGTAATAGAGTATCCTTCCACATGTTACATTTTTCAGAGTTAGCCATGGTTCAAAATTCAAAAGTTTTTAAAAATTCAATTTTATGAATCCCGCTCTGATACCACTTAAAAGTTTGTTAGGGATGTTAAGCTGTTGTGAACTAGCCTATGGCTAACTAAGTGGGGGGGGGGGGATTTAGATTGGTGTTTTAAAAAATTTCTTAATAAAAAAAATTAATCTTAAACCAAAACAAAATTTACCACAATAAAATTGAAGTGCGGAAATTAAATTCAACAAAAAAGTAATAAATAACACACAAAAATTTATAGTTGTTTGATTAACTTGACCTACGTCCATTTCCCTGACCCTCTCCTTTTGGTATTACACTAAACTTAGTAACTCTCCTTTTGCTCCCATAGCAAGGCAGAGAAGCCTGTACTAACCTCCTCTCCACCAACACCGGTGAGGTAGAGAACCTAACTCCTTCCTCCTAAAGAAGGTAGAGAACACAATTTCTTTCGCTTCCTCCTAAAGCAGGCATAGAACCTCGATCAATTGCAGAATTATACCTCTCTTGAACCTCCAAGGAACTTGGCATAACGATCAAAGAAGATGACTCGGATCCTTTCTTGGAGCAACCTTTATGAAATCCCCCATAAACTCCCCCTCACAAGATCCTCTCTCTTTCTCTCTCTCTCTCTCTCTCTCTCTCTCTCTCTCTCTCTCTCTCTCTCTCTCTCTCTCTCTCTCTCTCTCTCTCTCTCTCTCCCCCCCCCCTTACTCTCCCATTCCTCTTAGCTTTCTCAGTTAAGATAGCAGCGAAAGATATAATCTTGGGTAAACAAGAGTCCTTATATAGAAGAGCTTTGGATTTGCTGTTAATTGTAAAAAATTGACATTATCGTCTAGGACGATCGGCCGATCATCCTGTACGATTGGCCGATCATCCTGTACGATCAGTACAAATTTAGTTCAATCAGACAGGATGATTTGGGAGAGTTTGGACGATTAAAGTATTGTTTGTTCTGATCTTCCAGGATGATATCATCCTATACTATTAGTACAAAAATGTTGAGCATATTCTAAAACATTGCCCTAATTACATATCTAGATGATGTGAAAATAAAATGATCGTCCCGGCTGATTTCATGATAGTCCAGGATGAGTAGTTTAAAACTACAATATCATCTAGAACATCTCCTTAATTGCATTTCTGGATGATGGAAGAGTAACTGATCATCCCGAACAATTTAGGATCATCTTGGACGATTAGTACAATTCAATACACATCATTTAGAATATCATTTTGGTCATCTAGAAAGAAATTAAGATTTGTTTAGCCGACAGTCCCGAATGATCCTGAGATCGTCAAGGACGATATGATCAAGCAATCAAACCTTAATTGCTTTTCTTAATTACAAGGCTAGTTTAAGCATAATTGTTTTACATTATTCAAGATTATGTCCTGGACGATATCTAAAAATTGAAACATGCCTAAAAGGATCTGGTGGATGATTCTTTCTGATTTGAGCCTATTGCCGGGATGATGTTAATATCATCTAGGACGATTTGCTTAATTGCAGCTTCCTTAACCAGGATACCCTAATTAGGGTTTCTATTTTTAACTTATGGTCTGAGACAATTTGGGATTGTCCCAGACAATGTGATAAAAAATAGAAAACTCTTAAATCAGACAGAATTTTTCCATGAGTGTGTGAATGCAAGGTTACTTAGCATCAGAATCCACATTTTTTACAATTAACTCAAGAAAAGGTTAAAAATAACTTAACTCTAGTTTACATATAGACTCAGTCCTAATCTACCCAATCTTGAGCTGGCTCGATTTGTAATTGGCCTTGTGGACTTGAAACATTAGTAGGTAAGGCAGTCGTAGAAAAAGTAGAAGTGTCAAAAATATTTATTATCATTAAAATTATAATTCCTGAATCCAAATTCATAATAATATCTCTATAGCTAAGAAAGATGATGACATATCATTGATGAAATGTTAATTAAAAAACTTTCTGAAAAGAAAACAAAAGAATCATAAGTAGCAGAATAATGGTATACCCAAGAAAAATCAATTCGTAATCATATAGCTTTTGCTTTAAATATAGGAAACCAGGCCACTTGAGAACAAATTGCTAGAAAGCTCACTCAATTAAGGAGAAGGGTTAAAAAAACACTAAAGCCAAATAGGGGAAGCAAAGAATACAAAAGGCCTTTCTGGCAGACTCCACTTCAGTCTCATTAGAATTAAAAATGGAAGAGGGGGTAACCATTATATGATTTATGGAAAATAATAGTCTTGACCATTCTTATTAAGAGGAGGTATTTGAGCTTTAATATGATGAATTATATGAAGTTTCAAAAAAAATTCATGATGCATTTAGAAATCTTAAGAAAATTTAGGCTAATTTAAATTTTGAATTCTAAAGTTTGCCAAAAGAGCATAATTTCTTTAGATTAGAACATTCTACAATAGATAAAGAGAGCATGTCCTTACTTGGTGAGTATGATGCATTAAAAAAGAAGCACGTTGATCTAACAAATACATAAGAATCCTTAAAATTGATGCATTTTTAGTGAGAATATTCATAAAAATAATTAAAAGCATTTGCAAGTGAATTAGATCATAATGAGCATGCAATAAAATTGGAAATAGCAATCTTTGAAACTTCAAATGACCTCTTCAAAGTAAAACTTAAGGCACTCCAAAATAATAAATTATCACCTACATTGACATAATTGTATAACCCCCTCATCGCTACATGCATTATATACCCCAATAAAGGGGTAACACACCCCACATAGATTAGTGAATCCATTCTATGGTGTTAGGTGTTACTCTTGTGGCATGCTAGGTCACATAGCTCATACTTGCATAATACACCATATGACACATCTGGGATGGAGGCCTAAATAACCCACATCACAACATAACATACATACATGTCATTCATCAAAGTCTAAGGTGGAACCTAAACTAACTTAGGTTTCCATATCTAACCATTGATTGACTTTCGAGGAGTGCTCTCAAAAATGGCTTAACAAGATAATGTGGTACCTAGACAGTGGATGCTTAAGGAACATGATTGGAGACATGAAGTAGTTCATCACAATAAAGGCCAGGGCAAGAGGAAAAGTTATATATGGAGACAATATTACAAGAAAAGTGATAAGTTCATGTATGATTGTAAATTCTAAGAATTTTATTATTGAAAAAATCTTACTAGAAGATGGCCTGAAATATAACTTTCTTAGCATCTATAAATTATATGACAAAGGTTTTTATATAAAATTTTTATCTACTAGTTGTTTGATAAGTTTTATGGAAATATTATTTTAGAAGGAAAGAGGATTAATAATGTTTACATGCTTGACTTGAATTGCAATGAATATACAAACTCCTTATCTTTGAAAATAATCACTGATGAATACTAGTTATGCAATAGGATACTATGCCATGGAAGCATAAAAACTCTTAAAAAATAATCCAAAAGGACCTACTTATAGGCATACATAAATTAGAATTCTCTAAGGACCACCTCTATGATTCTTGCAAACTTGGAAAAAAGATCAAAATGTCCTTTCACTCAATCATGGACATCACCACTATAAACCATTAGAAATCCTTCACATTGATTAATTTTGATCAGTTAGCATTGCCAACTTTAGTGGCAAAACATATGGAGATGTGATTATTAATGATTACTTGAGATTTATTTGAATTAGATTTTTATCACTTAAAAATGAATCATTTTAGAAATTTAGGACATTCTTTACATGGATTTAGAAGAAATTAGGCTGTAAAATTCTATCTATCCAAAGTGATCAGGATGGAAAATATAAAAATGATAAGTTTGAATCATTCAGCAAGGAGCTTGGAATAGTAAATAATTTTTTAGCTCCTAAAACCGCTATGCAAAAGGGGGTTGTTGAAAGAAAGAATAGAACCTTGGTAGAAGATACTAGAGCCATATTACTTGATTATTCACTTCATAAATATTTATTGGTCTAAAGTAGTAAATAATGCTTATTTTGTTCTCAATAAGGTTAATCTTAGATCAAAACTCAATGAGACGCCCTACAGATTACTGAAAAGGAAGGACACACAATCTCTCTCGCCTTCATATTTTTGGATGTAAGGTATTCATTCTAAAGAATGGAAATTTTCTATTAGGAAAATTCAATCATAAATCTAATGAAGGAGTTTTTCTAAGATATTCATCTATAGGTAAAACCAATAGAGTTTTTAATAAGAGGATATTAGGGGTAAAATAGACCATTAATGTAGTGTTTGATGAATTTGATAAATATGTTGAAACAAGGTTAGAAGTGTTGCGTATCTGTTTTCGAAAATAGAATTTTGATGATAGCAAACACTTCTATTTTTTCTACGACTACCTTGTCCACTAACATTTCAGGTCCACAAGATCAATGCTGCAATTTGAATCATCCCAAGATTTCGTAGACTAGGTCTGAGCCGGTTTGTAAAATTTTCCCTTTCTCGAGTCTATTGTAATAGATGTGATTCCTGATGCTAAGTAACCTTACACACACACACTTGGGGGGAATATTGTTTGTCTGATTTAGAGTTCTCTATTTTGAGGATATTGTACAGGACAATCCCAATATCCTCCTAGACGATCATTTAAAAACAAAAACCCAAATTAGGGTATCCTTGTTAAGGCAACCGTCATTAAGCTCATTGTCCTAGACGATATTTGTAATGGCCGGGAAGATATGCTCAAATTAGAAAAAATTAACCGCCATATATATTTAAGTATTATTTATTTTTGGACACTGTCTAGGACATCATCTTGGACTATGCAACAAAATTATGCCAAAATTAATCTGATAATTAAGGAAAGAAATTAAGGCTTGATTAACACGATCACATCATCTGGGACAATCAGTTCAAAAAATCTTAGTTGTTCCTGGACGATCACATATCAGACAGCTTCTATTTAGGGGGATGTTCTGGACGATTTTCATAGATTTAGACTAATCATCCGAGACGATTGTGAGAACGGCATAGATGATAAAGTTATTTTTTAATCGTCCAGACATCCTTCCAGTGTAATTATCTAGACAATATTCAATGATTTGAACTGATTGTACAGGATGATATTATATCATCTTAGACAATATAAATAAATTTCTTCTGATCATCCTAGATCATCCTGACTGATTGAGCTAAAATTACACCGATTGTACAGGATGATCTCCATATCGGCCTAGACAATAATGTTGGTTTGTTACAATTAAAGCCATTCAGGTCTGATCGACCCAGATCATCCTGATTGATTCCAAAGTTCTTCTATATAAGCTCTCTTATATCACCCATGAGGGTATCTTTTGTTTCTTTCTTGACTAGAGAGAGCCTAGAAGAGAGGGGAAAAGAGGGAGAGAGAGGGACAGATAGAGGAACTTGTGAGGGGGAGTTTGTGAGAGGGTTCACAAAGGCTTCTCTAAGCAAGGTTCCAAGTCATCTTCTCCAAATGTCATCACTTGTCGTTGGGGGTTCAAGAGAGGTCTACTTCAGCAATCGGTCAAGGTTCTCTGCCTTCTTCAGGAGGAAGCAAAATGAGTCGGGTTCTCTGCCTCAGAGTTGGTGAAAAGGAGGTTTCATAAGGGATTCTCTGCCTTGCTGTGGGAGAAAAAGGAGAGTCACTGAGTTTAGTGCAATACCCGGAGGGCACTTCCGTGGAGTAGACGTAGGTTGAGTTAACCGAACCACTATAAATCTCTGTATTCTTTTACAACATTTTTTCGCATTTAATTTGTGCACTTTTTATTTTATTTGTGGAGAATTGTGGTTTGTGTTTTGAGTTTGATTGTTAAATATTTTTTAAAATACCAATTAACTCCTCCTCATGGTTAGCCTTGGGCTAGTTCATAAGGGCTTAACATCCCTAACAAACTTTCAAGTGGTATCATAGCGGAATTCATAAAAACGAGTTTTGTAAAACTTTTGAATTTTGATTCATGGCTAACTCTGACAATCGTAATACTACGGAAGGGTATTCTATTACCTAACCACCTTTGTTTAATAAAATTCATATTAATTTTTGGAAAACTCGCATGTCTACATTTTTATAATCGATTGTCTATCACATGTGGATGCTTGTTAAGGATTGTTATACACCTTTAACTGGTAAACTTAATGGCGTTACTATTCCACTTCCTTTTATTGAATGAACTCCTGATAATAGGGATTTAGCACAACTTAATGCAAAATGCTTGAACTTTTTTTCTTTTGTGCTTTAAATCTAAAGATTGTATGTGTGTTTCAACTTGTACTACTGGTAAAGATATTTGGGATAAATTGTGTATTACTTATGAAGGAACTAATGAAGTTAAGCAATCTCGATTGAATATTTTATTGCATGATTATTAACTTTTTCATATGAAACCTTTTTAATCAACTTCTAAAATGTATATAAGGTTGACTCAAATTGTTACCTCTTTGCAAGCTTTAGGAAGAAAACTCACTAACTATGAAAAAGTGAATAAAATTTTAAGATGCTCGCCTTCTTCTTTTAATGCAAAGATTACTACAATTACTGAATCTAAAGATTTGAATACTTATTCGATTGATAACTTATTTGGATCACTCATTGCTTATGAGCAAGGGGTGAATTAAAGAAATAGTTATTCATGTGAGAAAAAGAAGGAGAAAACTATGACACTGAAGGCAAACAACACAAACACTAATTCATTCAGGTCTGAAAGCAATAATGTTGCCTTAATCAGAAGGCAATTCAAAAGCTTTCTAAGGAAGAAGCAAGAGAACCATCAAAAGTGGAATAAAGGTAAGGGAAACAAAAATTTTAAGAATTCTAATGGTATGATTTGTTTTTAATGCAGGAAGCTAGGAAACGTTAAAGCTGATTGTCCTACACTTAAGTCTCACCTAAGAAAAGAGAAGGGTGAGGAGAAATCTAAGTTTAAAAGGATAAGAAGAGGTTCCAAAAGGTGTTCTGGGCAGATTCTGCATTAGACTCCTCTGAGACTTAAGCTGAAGAGGAGAAAATAAACTTGTGCTTAATGGATAATGATCATCTTGGTCAAAGTGACCAAGAAGAGGTATGTGAACTAACCTATGAACAACTATTTGAAATTTCTAAACAAATTTATGAATCATATAGGAAACTTAAGAAATCACATGCTTGCTTGAAATTGGAGTCTTTAAATTTACAAAAAGAGTATGAAATTCTACTTAAAGATCATTCGACAATTGATAGCAATTACATAGCGTTACTTGATGAGTTTGAAGAATTAAACAAAAAGCATAGTGATTTATCTGATGCACATGATTCTTTGAAGTCATCCCATGCTGAGTTAGAAAAAAGAGTTAGCAAATCTCAAAGCTTTTGAAAATAAAAAACCATCATTGCATGCATCACATAAAAGAAGCATCACCACATGAGTAGATTAGTAGATCCTTTTCCAGGTGTTAGATATTTTTCATGTGTCATGTTAGAACATATTGCACACACTTGCACCATTCACCATAGTACACATTGGGTGTGGAGACCCAACCTGCATGATGCATAGTATAACATACATGCATTGCATTTTACTTTTCATAAGAAGGGACCCAAATATATTTGGGTTCTTAAATATGAGATTTGATGATTTTGCAGGCTTGCTCTCCCAAAAGTCTTCATGAGAGCATGTGGTACCTGGATAGCGAATGCTCACGACACATGACTGGAGATGCTAATCAATTGTTTAGCTAGAGGCCAGGGCTGGAGGCAAGGTTACTCTTAGAGACAACACCACCAGGAAAGTGGTAGGCGTAGGTATTATTGGAAACTCCAAGAACCTTTCGATTGAAAATATTTTGCTATAGATGGACTGAAACACAACTTTCTCAGCATTAGTCAGCTTTGCGATAAGGGATTCATTACAAAATTTTTGGCTAATATTTGCATCATATGCTTAAATAACAACACTATTTTGCAGGAAAAGTAAAAAAAACAATGTTTACATGCTTGATTTAAATAATATTAAAGGTGTTGATTCATTTTGCTTAAAAATTACTACTGATGATTCTTGGTTGTGGCACAGGAGGTTATGTCATGCCAGTATGAAAACCCTCAGAAGAGTGACCTAGAAAGACCTAGTTAGATGTATTCCCAAGCTTAAGTTTTCAAAAGACCACCTTTATGATGCCTGCCAATTAGGGAAGCAAGTCCATTCCACTTTTCACTCCATTAAGGACATTAGCACCTCTAAACCTTTAGAAGTTTGTCACATGGATTTGTTTGGACCCATTAGCACTGCCAGCTTAGGAGAGAAAGTCTATGGTTTTGTGATTATCAATGACTACTTGAGGTTTACTTGGATTAGATTTCTATCACATAAGAATGAGTCTTTTGATGAGTTTAGAGCCTTCTTCAGTTAGATTCAAAAAAAGTTAGGCTGTGAGATCTTGATCATCCATAGTGACCAAGGGGGAGAGGATAAAAATTTGAGATTTAGATACATTTATGAGGATAAGGGAATTAACCATAACTTCTCAGCACCTAGGACCCCTCAGCAGAACTGGGTAGCTAAAAGGAAAAACCTGACCTTAGTTGAAGCCGCTAGAGACATGCTTGTTTTGTATTCACTCGAAATACTTTTGGACTGAAGCGGTAAACAAAGCTTATTATGTTTTAAATAGAGTAAATGTTAGAGCCAAACTTGATAAGACACCCTATAAGATCCTTAAGGGTAGAACACCCAACCTTTCCCACCTCCATGTCTTTGGTTATAACGTTTTCATTCTTAACAATGGAAGTCACACTTAGAGATATTTGACCCAAAATCTGATAAAGAAGCGTTCTTAGGATACTCTAGTGTTGGGAAGTCTTTTAGGGTTTTTAATAAGAGGACATTGGTGGTGTAGGAGACTACTCATGTAGTGTTTGATGAATCTGATCTGAGGAAGTCTAGAGTTGAGGATAAAGATGAAGTTGGAGAGATTACCACTAGAGTTAAAAATTTGGAGAAGAGCGTACAACCTCAAAATATTGAAGGAGTAGGTGAGATTATCCAAGGAGTAGAAAATGTAGATCTGGAGGAAAGGGTACACCTTGCATAGATATTTGAGATACTATTCAAGTCACCCTAAAGATGTGATTCTAGCAGACCCTTTTGAAGGTGTTAAGACTAGGCATAGACTTAGAAAGGAAATGAACCACTCTGCCTTTATCTCAATGACTGAACCCACCAACATCAATCAAGCCCTTTCTAATGAGTTTTGGATCTTAGCCATATATGAGGAGTTAAACTAATGATGTTTGGGAGCTTGTAGAAAGACCTAAGGGATAAAGTGTAGTTGAAACCAAATGGGACTTTAAGAATAAGGTGAATGATTTTGGTTTAGTGGTTAGGAATAAGGCAAGATTAGTGGGTAAGGGGTACAACCTAATAGAAGGGATTGATTTTGAGGAGAGCTTTGCCCTTGTAGCTAGATTGGTAGCCACTAGAGTGCTATTAGCCTTTGCCTATTATAAGGGATTTAAGCTTTTTCAAATGGACATTAAGAGTGCCTATTTAAATGGGGTGATAAAAGAGGATGTGTTTGTAGAACAAACCCCAAGTTTTGAGAGTTCCCAATTTCTAAATCATGTTTTCAAATTAAAAAAGGCCTTATATGGATTAAAGAAGGCACCCAGAGCTTGGTATGAGAGGCTTAACACATTCTTACTAGAGAGAGAGTTTATTAAGGGGAGCATAGACACCACCCTTTTTCCGAGGAAAGTAGAAGATGATTTACTCATTGTTTAGATCTATGTCCATGATATACTTTTTGGATCTTCTAATAAGAAGCTATGTTATGATTTTTTTAAAATAATGAGTAGGGAGTTTGAGATGAGTATGATGGGAGAATTATCCTATTTTTTGGGGTTTAGCATAAGACAATTGAATGATGGAACCTTTTTGAATCAATCAAAGTACATAAAGGAGATCTTGAAGAAGAATGAAATGGATAAAGACAAGCCAATTAATACTCCCATGACCTCCAGTGTTCAGTTGGATAAGGAGACAAATAGAAAGTATTTTGATCAAAAGAAGTATAGAGGGATGATCTGCTAGATGACTTAATATAATATTTAGTGTTTGTCTCTGTGCTAGATTTCAAGCTGATCATAGGAAATCCCACCTGACTGTTGTTAAGAGAATTCTTAGATACCTCTTAGGGACCTAAAACTTAGGAATCTGGTACCATAGGCACATCACCTATTTTGAGATCATTTGATATTCTGATTCAAATTTTGTAGGATGTAGGGTGGATAAAAGAGCACTTTTAGGACTTTCCAATTCATAGCACAGTCTTCAATCTCCTGATCCAGTAGAAAACAAAACTCTGTTGCACTTTCCACTACTAAAGCTGAGTATATTGCCTTAGAGAGTTATGTGGCTCAAGTCCTTTGGTTGAGACAACAAATTTTGCATTTAGGATTACTTGTATGCACAATCTCAATCCTTTGTGACAACACTAGTGCCATCTGTATTTCTAAGAATCTTATCTAACATTCAAGGGCTAAGCACATTGTTATAAGACACCACTTTATTAGAGACCATGTGACCAAGGGAGACGTTGAGTTACACCATGTGGCAACTGAGAATCAACTGGCTGACATCTTTACTAAATCACAGGTCTTCGACACTTTCAGCACTTTAAGGAACAAATTGGGTGTGATTGACTTAAATGCATGAACTTGATTCCTATTGATTTCTGATATGTTATATGTTGTTTATTTTTCACCTCTGTTATTTTATTTTTGTAAATTTTTCTTGGTTTTTTTTTTCCTTCGTATGCTTTAATTTTTCCATTCTAATCATTTTGGAATTGATATCTTATGCCTTGTCTTTATTTTTGGAAATTTATAAGTCAAAGATTGACATCTCTAAAATCAGTTAAAGGGAGAAACACCGTTGATTATTTTCTTTCCTCTAACTTCTTTTAGTGGTGTAATTTTCTTTTTTAAATAAAATTCAATCTCAAATCAACAGCTGGACTTTGTAATTAAGATCTTTTTAATCTTACTATAGTAATCTATCTTATATATATAATGTTCAATGTCTTTACATTACCTTCAGATTTTTGTAATCTTGTCATTGTATTTATCATATGACTTTTGATTCTATTTTGTGATTAATTCTTCCTTATATTAGAAAGTGAGTTTTTCTTCTCTAATATCTGGAAGATACAATCACAATTAAGACTATTTCAGAATTCTGAAAAAGGGATCTAGCTTGCAAAATTAATGGAAAAAAAAGAGTTGCCAATGATGCCAAAATCAAAAGATGCGTAATGATGCCAAATTAAAAAAAAAATACACAAAGTGTATCAAAAATCAAAAGATGCGCAAGGAGCGCCAATCAAATTGACAAGAGGCAAAAAATGTGCCCACCAAAAGCAAGCTTCTTCCCTTTCCAAAATTTTTAAATCTTTAAAGAATTCATGTGTCACTTGATATTTTTCAAAGGCTTGATTTTGAAATTCATGAACGTGATTAATCACTTTGATATATTATTCTATAAAATACTTTTTTGGAACCAAGTATTAAAAAGATCTTTTTTTTCTTATCCAATTATTTTTTTGATTTAGATCTTTGTTTTCAAAAGACGATTTGCCCTGAAGAAGTCTGAGGTATGGCTAACAAGATCATTTGTTCTACCATTTTTTAGATTTCAACGATGTGAACTCATTGATTCTTACAAATTTTTAATTCAATCACCTGAAAAATTTATCAAATTCAAGCTTTGATAAAAAAAACCCTTTGTTTTTTGTTCATTTTTTATGTCTTTTTCATATTTATTTTTTTATCATTTTTAATTGATTTTATAATTTTTAGGCCTTCTCTAATCATCTCCATCCATCCCCTGTTTTAAAAGTTTTTTCTTCACATTGTCCTGGATGATATTACTACTATCCTAGACGATCGCTTTAATTCACTTCTAAAATTCCATCTGCTAGCTGTTCTGACCCTTCTGCTCTATATCATCCTGGACGATGCATTATCGTCCTGGACGATCTGATCATCATCTGCTTCAATCATCTATGATCATCCTAGCCGATCCTTTTTCATCCTGGACAATTCTTTTACTCTTTGCTCAATTATTGATAATCGTCCCATACGATCCACCTATTCATCCTGGACGATATACGTGAAAATACATTTAAAAGACTTAAATTCGGCCGGTACGATCCAATATTGGTGATCACCGTGGACGATCCACATGTTCGTCCTAGACGATCCATGTGGCAGTGTGTTTAAATGTTTTAAATTAGGCAGGGATGATCCATTATTGTTCATCAGCCTGGATGATTTACCTAATCGTCATGGACGATATTTTTTTCAACAGTCCTCTGGATTGTCGCCTCAGGACGATCGCTTGTGTCTTATCATCCTGGATGATATTATCATCTTTTTGGCCAATCATCCCAGACATAATTATTACCTGGATCATCCTGGATGATTTTGCAATCGTCCTGGACAATTCGACTGATTCTTTAAATTTCAAGGGTTCCATCCATTTGTTCTCACACCCTGTTCTTCTACTAGCCTTATACTTCCTATAGCATTGTTATTCTTGATTATGGCAGGAGGAAAGCGATATCTCCACCCTCTGGGAGTTCCTCGAGGGTGACTTTGGACCCTCAATTCACTAAGGCGGATAATCAAGTGCCTACCAAAGATACATGATGACCAGAATCACTATCACCCAGTATGTCAATCCGAATATTCTCTTGTATATGGTACTTAATCTATTTAGTCACACATCCTTGTATTTTCTCCTGAATCTTACTATTCCTTTCAACTCTGAGCTTCTTTCTAAATTTTTTGCTAGTCTCCGTATAAATTTTGCCTTTACTTATCTTAGATCATATGTGAACTGACGTCCTGTCAAAATCACATATTAGGATTGTCAAGAACTTTTGCACCTTTCCACCACAAGGGACAAACTCCACACCATGTGTTCTGACCCTGATTATGACTGGGCTCCGACCAACCACTTTCTTGGAAATACTAATGCTCACTTTCACGTAGGAGAGACTAGCAACTTGCTCAAAGATGCTAGGACCATCCAGCATATCCTTTGCACGTCTATTATTCCAAAAGCTGGTGATCGCATCCATATCTCCTCTTCTTTCGATCACCATCCGTTACATTTTGGCCCGTCGCAAATTTAATGCTACTATTTGGTTTTTCATTATATTAAGCATATGGCCACTATTTGTGACCAAGGACATAGGAGGAAGCCAAATCTAGCCGTAAGACATCATTGCTTATGTCTTATAATCAAAATATAACCTCCAATATCCCGCTCATCCAAATTTCCAGCCTGCCTTCTACTCTAACAACTCCTTCCATTTTCTTCACAGTACTCGTCTCCACCCAGGGTACGAGGAAGCCAAGGAAGCTGAGGAGGAGGAGGCTCCCCCACCTATTCCTGCACCTGCTCTACTTCGCCAGCACTCTCAGCTAGATGAGCTGATGGAACATTTTGACCAGTGGGAGGCATGTTTCAAGACTTATGTTGCTGCACAGGAGCTGCAACTTGTTGAGGACTTAGGCCGCTTTGACACCTACGTTGCATACCAACAACAACATCACGACCAGAACATGGCCTGGTTTGGAGCACAGTTTGCCACTCTATCAAGCTACTTTCAGCAGCCACCACCACCACCTCCTCCTTCAGATGATCAAGACCCATCTTTCTTTTAGTGTATTTTTGTGATAATGTTTTCCTTGTATTAGTCCTTTTGTGTTTTACAATTTTTTGTTTTCTTCCTCCTTTTTGTGATGTCAAAAGGGGGAGTAACTATAATAGTTTGTACTATTCTAGTTTGTTATCATTGTTCTAGTTTGTTATGTTATGTTTATGTTGATTAGTTGAACTACTGAAATTGTGTTTGTTTCCTTACTCATTTCCTTTAAAACTACTTTGAACTGTTTCAATTAATTTTTGTGTTTTCCATCATCAAAAAAGGAGGGATTATTGCATATCTATTTTTAGAAATAGAATTTTGATGATAACAAACACTTCTATTTTTTCTACGATTGCCTTGCCGACTAACATTTTAGGTCCACAAGATTAAGACTGCAACTTGAATCAGCTTAAGATTGGGTAGACTAGGTCTGAGTCAGTTTGTAAAATTTTCCCTTTCTTGAGTCTACTATAATAGATGTGGTTCCTAATGCTAAGTAACCTTGAACACACACATTTGGGGGGAATTTTTTTCTATCTGATTTAGAGTTTTCTATTTTTAGGACATCATATAGGATAATCCCAATATCGTCCTAGACAACCAATTAAAAATAAAAACCCTAATTAGGGCATCCTTGTTAAGGCAGCCATCATTAAGCTCATCATCCTAGATGATATTTGTATCGGCTGGGATGATATGCTCAAATCAGAAAGAGTTAATCACTAGATCTATTTAGGTATTTTTTATTTTTGGACATCATCCTAGATGATGCAATACAATTATGCCTAAATTAATCTAATAATTAAGGAAAGCAATTAAGGCTTGATTAATATGATCACATCATCTTGGACGATCATAAGATCATCCAAGACGATCAGTTCAAAAAGCCTTAGTCTTCCTGGATGATCACATATCGAATAGCTTCTATTCAAGGTGATGTTCTGGATGATTTTTATGGATTTGAACTAGTCATGCAGGACAATCATGAGATCGGCCTAGACAATCAAGCTATTTTTTAATCATCTAGACATCCTTACATGGCGATTATCTGGATGATATTCAAAGATTTGAATTGATCATACAAGACAATGTTATATCATCCTGAATGATATGAACAAATTTCATCTAATCATTTCAGATCATCCTGGCTGATTGAGCTAAAATTTCACTGATCGTACAGGACGATCTCCAGATTGGCCTGGACGATAATGTCAATTTGCTGCAATTAAGAGCTATTCTGAAGCTCTTCTATATAAGCTCTCTTATATCACCCATGAGGGTATCTTTTGCTGTTGTCTTAACCTGAGAGAGCTTAGAGGAGAGGGAGAGAGAGGGAGAGAGAAAGAGGAACTTATGAGGGGGAGTTTGTGAGAGGGTTCACAAAGGTTGCTCCAAGCAAGATTCAAAGTCGTCTTCTCTGATTGACATCCCTTGTCCTTGGGGGTTAAAGGGAGGTCTACTTCAGCAATCAGTCAATGTTCTCTACTTGATTAAAGAGGAAGCAAAAAGAGTCGGGTTCTCTGCCTCACCGGTGTCGGTGGAAAGGAGGTTTTTTAAGGGCTTGTCTGCCTTGTTGTTGGAGCAAAAGGAGAGTGACTAAGTTTAGTGAAATATCAAAGGGCACCATCGAGATCTGTCTATAGGAGTAAGAACTAGACATGGACTTAGAAAGGAGATTAGCCACTCTACATTCATCTCTATGATAGAACCCTCAATTAAAGATAAAGCCTTATATGATGATATTTTAATCCTAGCCATGTAAGAAGAATTGAATTTATTTGTTAGAAATAATGTTTAAGAGTTGGTTAATAGACCAAAGGAAAAGAGTCTACTAAAAAACTAAGTGGGGTTTCAAGAATAAAATGAATTACTATGGCATAGTGATTGGAAATAAGGCTAGATTAGTAGCTAAGGGAATAGTCTGACTAAAGGAATTAACATTAAAGAGACATTTTACCTTATGGCAAGTTTAAAGGGCATTAGAGTACTATTAACCTTCACATGCTTTAAAGAATTCAAGTTATATTAGATGGATGTTAAGAATGCCTTCCTAAATTGGGTGATAAAAGAATATATATATGTTGAGCAATCTGCTGCCTTAAAAAATCTAGATTTCCCAATTATGTATTCAAATTAAAGGAGGCCTTATGTGGATTAAAGTAAGAACCTAGAGTCTGGTATGTAAGGCTAGGTATATGCTTCCTAGATAAAGCCTTTATTAAGTAGTGAAGACACCACCCTATTCCTTATGGAAGTAGGTGATGATCTACTCATTGTTCAAATTTATGTTAATGATATACTTTTGGATCAAAAAATATGAATCTCTTGGATGAACTTTCAAAAATAAGGATTGAGGAGTTTGAGATAACCATAATGGGAGAGCTTACCTATTTCCTTGGATTTAGTTTGAAGCAAAGGGATGATCAAACCTTTCTTAGCAAAAAAAAAACCATAAATATCCTTAAAAAATATGAGATGTATAATGCTAAGTCAATCAATACTCTCATGAGCTCTACCATTTAATTAGATAAGGATCCCAAAGAAAAATTAGTTGATAAGAAAAACTATATAGGATAATTGGATCACTTCTTTATTTAACTTCTAGTAGATTTGATATAATGTTTTATATATATCTTTTTCTAGATTTCACACTAATCTTAAAGAGTCCCATATGAGTGTTGTTTAGGAAATTCATAGATATATTCTAGGAACACAAAACCTAGGAGTCTAATATTCTAGACATAGCTCATCATTCAAAATCATTTAATATTCTGATTCAAACTTTGCAAGATGTATGGTTGATAAAAAAGTACATCTGGAACCTATCAACTCATAGGGTAATCTTTAGTCTTCTGGTTGAATAAAAACATAATTTTTGTAGCCCTATCCATTATTGAAGTAGAAAACATAGCTGTAGAAAACTAACTTCAATATTCTCTCTCATTTACCACTCTTTTCTTTGGGAAATTTAGGTTTCTCCTATTGATCTGGTTTGGTTATGGTTGATTTGTATTATTTTAGTTGAAGGTTTTGGATTTATTTTCATTTATCATCTCCTAAGGACGTCTAGCCTTAGTTTTCCTCAGTCTTTTACTCAATGGCATCAGCTCCTTTTTATTTGCCTAATCTATGAGGTAATCCTCCTTTGAGTTTTGTGGCTTCTAAAAATGGTTTATTTGATAGCAATGACATCATTTCTTCACTTAAAACTTGGACTTTTTGTTATGTTCTATCAGGTGCTTCCTCCTCTAAAAATTCTTTGATTTCTTTTAAGAAACCTCTGCTAAGGCTTTCTTGCATTAAAAATGTCTGAAGATGATATTTAAAAATTAGCTTCTCCTTTTCAATTTATATTACTAGTTAGGTTGTTTTCCATCCATACATCTAACCTTCATACAATTCATAGTTTCTTTGGGAACTTGAAGTTATCAAGTGTTTTCTCTATTTGTTTGCATGAAGCTAGGCAAATAGCTATCTAGCTCTTTCACGACCTTGATTATAGCTATGTTTTTACAAGGAGGTTTTATTATATTAATAAGTGTCAAATGTGTTTATCAAAATGGACTCCATATTTTGATGTTTAAGAAGAATATCGTATGGTGCCTATTTGGTTTCCTTCCAAAATTTGCGACCTCATTTTTTTAATTCCAATTATCTTCATGCTTTGTGTTCTTTTTTTTTTTTTTTTGGGTAGACCCCTTCAAACTAACCAAGCCATGGCTCCTCATTCTAGACCATCCATGGATAAGATTCTTATGGTGTTGGATATTACTAAGAAACACCCAAAAAAATTAGGATTGACTCAAAAATTTCTGGTTACTTACAAAATGTTGAGTTTGAGAATATTCGAGATTTTTGTAATCAATGAAAACTCCAAGGTCATTCCATTAATGAATGTTTTGTAGCTAATCCTCAGCTCAAAAAAACATATAAATGATCACAATATTCTAGTTATACAAAATACTGGTGATCCTTCGATTTGTGGTTTTCAAATTCGTATGGACTCCCAAAGTGTGGACATTGATGAACCTCTTCCTAGTGAAGATGACATAAAAAATAATCTTTCTGATAAATCCATTCAAGAATTAAATAAACTTGATGAAATTAGATTTCCTTTAATAAAGAATCCTTTAATTGATACGACTGTGCTATTAATTGGGGAGTATATTGAGGATGCTCTCAGAATGATCAAGGCAATGAAGGTTTAGATATGAGAGAGGAAGGTGTTTATTCACATATTACAAATGATATGTCTTTAAAACCCTTTAACCTAGGACCAATGTGTGGTTAACCATAAGAATGGGGAGGAAGCCAAAACCAATTGTGAGCAAGTTGAGAAAAAAAGATTTTGTTAATGTGTCTAAGAATGACACTTTGGAAGAGGGAGAAATTATTTCAAATGCTAGGAATACTTATATGGATTTTCAAGAAAGAAACAACAACAATTTAATGTCATCTCATGGTGGGAATGGAGAGAATATATAAAATGATTTTACTAAAGTTTCTAAAAAAGAAAAATAAGGCCTAAAAAAATTTGGTTGGAGGCACTCCATGGATCACCAAGGCCTCAAATGTTTCCTCTTCTTCTAATGGTTAAAGTTCTTCTTTGGAACATTCAGGGTATTGGAGGTTTTTTGTGTATGGATAGTGTTTAGAATCTTTCCAAAATTCATAGAATTAAATTTTGAGTTTTATTTGAGACTTTAATTTATTCTTCAAAGCTTCTTTTTATTTGTTATATACTTGGATTTTGACTTGGCTTTTGGTACCTATACCAACAAAATTTGGATATTTTGGAAGTGTTGTATTTGTTTAGATGTTCTTGCTTATTTTCCTCAGACTGTGCCTAATACAATCAATTATCTTCAATTTGCTTGATGTGCTTCTTTGTTTATGCATCCTACTCTAGTTTTGAGAGGAAAACTTTTCGGAAGAAACTAAATGATTTTTTTTCTACTATTAATGTTCCTTGGATGGTTGGTGGGAATTTCATTGTTGTCACTAATAATGCTGAAATGATTGGGGGTGAGCCTCTTAACATTTATTCTATGGAGTATTTTAGCGATATGATTTTAAATTGCAATTTACATGATATTTGTTTTTGTGGGAGTGTGTATACTTGGAATAAGGCTACTATGTGGCAAAGAGTGGATCATATTCTATTTAAAGGTTCCTGGATCCCTTTTTTTCAAATGAATCAAGTTGAACACCTTACTAGAAATATTTTTGACCAATCTCCATTATATTTAAGAATTTCTTTACAGAGTCGAAACATTTTTTAGCCCTCTAGATTTAAAAACATGTGCCTTCATAATGAGTTTTTGAAATATTTAATAAAGCAACTGACAGACTCCTATTTTCTTAAGATAATTTAGGGGTTATAACCATATTATGGTTTAAACTTAATAGGCTTAAGCAAAAGTTAGCTTGGTGGAATAAAATTGTTTTTGAAAAATTTCCTCCAACATTCTCGAAGCTGAAAATTTAGTTGCTTGTGCTGATCTTACTTATACGTATGATGCTTCTGAGAAGTTAAGAACTCTTGTTAATGCTAATTCTTAATTATTGAAGCTTCATGATCAAGAAGAAGATTTCTGGAGACACGAGGCAGCTTCTAAACTTCTTGTGGACGGAAATATGAATACTAAATTCCTCTATCGCATTGCCAATCACAAAAGTGTTGTCAACCATATTCATAAAATCTCTTTACCTAACTGTTCTTCTTTGGAGGATCCTATTTTGATTGATGACTTTGGCTCTTCATATTTAAAAAATATTTTCAACAAAAGTTATTTTCCAGATCTAAATATTGATTACTCTTTTATCCCTAACTTTATTTCTAAGGAGGATAATATATTTCTCACTAAGATGCTATCATAAGACAAAATTTGGATGATTATCAAAAGCATGAATATTGACTCTGTGGTCGGACCTGATGGTTTCACTACTATTTTTTTTCTAAAGTCTTGGTCCATTATTAATTTAATATACTGAATGTTGATATTTATTTCTTATTGGGTAATCCTTACCCTAAATTTTTACTTCTATCTCTATTGCTTTATTTCCTAAGAATAAGGTCATCAATATTTGGAATGATTTTTGTCATATTAGTTTATGTTCCTTTCTTTGTTCTTATCTAAGATTATCTCCCTTGAGCAAATCGGTTTTATGAAAGGCCATTCTATAATTGACAATGTTCTTCTTGCATAGGAATTGGTGCATGATTTTGAGGCTCAGATTTTTGGTGAAAATATCATATTTAAAGTTGATTTTACTAAAGCTTTGTTGGAGGTATGAAAAGAGATATTTTCCTTGTAAGGTACAAAATAAATCAAAATTAAATTTCTTTTGGAAATTTAGAAATTAAATTGAAATCTCAATTCTAAAGTCTAACAAGCCATTAAGGATAATATACCGCCTCGAAAGAAGGTAATAAAATCTCTTAATGGGTTCAAACTAGGAATTGGACATTTACTCTTGAATGTCGTAGCCTAATTTAGGTGAAAACTATATATGACCTTAAAGGGAAAAAATAAAGTTCAACCTAATATCTAGCCACAATAATTAAGAAAAGTGATCGTTGATTTCATATTCGAATTTATGTTAGCACATGATATACCTCCCCGAATAAAGAAGATATCATTTGTTAGCAATTATTCAATTATGATAAAAAAGATCCTTATAAATTTGATTTCCCAAAAGAAATATTAATTGAGTTTTTAAAAGTTGATGTGGGTTCTAAATTTCCAATGAGTGCAAGCCCTAATAGTTAAAAACATGTTAGAAAACTGCAGGCTCCTATGAATACTCTCGGTGAAAATAACGAAAGAAAATTTTTTTAGAGATGTTTTAGGAGTATTATCAAAGGAGTTGAATTTGGAATCTAAATTGTGACTGGATCTAGTTGGAGCATTTATTTTTGGAGTCAATAGAAGATGGGAAGGTGACACTTTGGGATTCTAAAAATGATTCAGAAGTATCCCAACCTAAGCAAAGTGTTAGGCTTTAAATTTTATATTGAGAGAATCTTTAATTTGAGTTAAGCATTTTTTAGATATTTGGGGTCTAATGTTTTAAAATCTACCAATGGAATCTAAATTTAAATTGGACACTTGACAACGGTGGCCCAAACCTAACTAATGATGTGCAAAACTAGGTCTTAGCCTGGTCTGGATTTGGGAGCCAGCTAACCATCAAGAAGATTAAAATCCATATGTCTGCTCAGTTATGAAAGAGTGGTAGGGACGTTATTATAAAATTTTTTAGAATTGGGAATGATGCATAGAGTGAATCTTAATTATTCCCTTGACTTATGTAGGGTGAAAATGCTTAAGACAAATGCAATTAAAATTTTAGACACTTCTTTAATTTGTTACTAATATAATGCTTTCCAATTAACTCGATAAATGCTTAAAATTTGAATGAAGTAGTTTTAGAAAGCCTTAAAAATATATTTTATCCTAGAGATTACACAAGTTCTCCATGACAGATCAGTACCCTGATAGGCTAGGTGGTCTGCCAAAACTCATAGGCAAGGAGGTGCCTAACAAAAGGAAAGAAGAGTGCATCAAAAATGCTATTGCAAACTCTTGGTTGTCTATGGCTTGCTTCCTAGATCGTTAGAATCTATGTTATCTAAAAAATTTATTTAAATTTTGAGTAGAAAAAAATTTTACCGTGTCCTCACGAGCCTCTACGTATCTAGGCTAAAATAAAATCAGCACACAAATGCCAAAAAAATAGAAAAAGTAGGCAATATCCAATTTGAAACCATAGTAAATGAAACATCAATAAATATAATTAATTTCTCAAAATAATGTTTGTAAGAAAATGTTCCATTTATTAAAACCCAAAATTGTAAAAATTAAAAGTGGTTGGGCAACACTTACCATAAAATCCATTTCTAATACTTAGATAGACTCAAGTAGACTTTGAGTGGGATAATATTCCTTCTTGAGCTCCTCAATCTTCTCATCTTTGGGCTCTTGGGTCTGTTAAACTTGGATACCCAAATGGAAAAAAAAAAAACTTTTCCCTCGAGGAGAGGTTATTTTTCCAACTTTGGGTAGTGGAGTGATTCATCATTGACCTTCCAAATGGAAATGGACAATCCCCTTAAGTGGTATCCTTTACTCTTTCAAATTCAATTTTGGGTCTACATATCCCAAACTTAAAGACTCTTTCAGAACTCTTAACTTTAAATAAATTATATTGATATTTTGAAGAAAAATTTAGACTCTCATGTAAGGTTATCCTAAGCATTAAAATATTAAATCAATCCAAAGCAATTATAAATATAATTAAATTAAAGTATTCAATCCAACTATGCTTGGTTGTGCTCTTATTTATTTAGGCGCTAAAAAAGTTGAAGCACCTATAGCATTTATAAAAAATATTAGACCTTATGATGAGTAGTTAGATTGTTAGTTTGCTTAATTTTGAGTTTTAGTAAAACATTATGATTTTTTTGAAGTTTTGACCTAAATTTTAACTATGGTTTATGAGGAAATTGACTTTGTGATTTTGACTTGATTTTGGAAGTTTTATAATTTTATAAAATATTAGATTTTTATTAGAGTTTAATGGATTTGAGTTTGATTGAATTGAATTTTTCTAGAATTACTTATGTTTTTTCAAAATTTGGACATTTACAAAAATTTTAAATCTACCTTAATAAAAAAGAATTTTAGATTTCAATCAAATCAAGACCATGTTGAAAGAGTTGCTACTTAGCCTTGCATGTTTTACATTCATGCAACTTGTATGTTTTGTTGATTCCAAATATAATTATTTTGATTATGACTTTCTCCTAACACATCTTGGAAAGATTTGTTTTTGGCTCTTGTGTGTTATAACATTTTAGGGAAATCATACTCGAGATGGTTGAAGACTTCAAATCAAGATTTGGTTATAATATTTTTTAACTTGGAGTTTGTATTTTTCTTTTATCTGAGTCTGAGAGAGTGTGATTGTAATTAAGTATCCTTTAACACACACCGGGGGAGAGTTTTAAAAGTCACCATTTTTAATGTACTGATCGTACTGGATGAACTATGTTCGTACGGGACAATCAGAAGTCATAATTGTCCAGACGAAATGTCCCATTCATCCCTGGACGATCTCCTATAGATTCTCACTTTGATATGTTCGTCTCGAAAAAATGTAAGGTTCATCTCTGGATGATCTCCTCTGGATTTTTAGTTTGATCTGGTTGTCTAGACGAGATGTAAGGTTCATCCCTAGACAATATCCTCTGGATTTTCAGTTTGATCTGTTCGTCCAGATGAAATGTAAGGTTTATTCCTAGATGATATCCTCTAGATTTTCAGTTTGATCTATTCATCTAGATGAAATGTAAGGTTCATCCCTGGATGATCTCCTTTGTTATTTGAATGTGTGATTCGTCCTACATTTTTGTCCTAACAAACCTTGGAAATAATGGTTCGTACCGTACGAATCATGATCGTACGGGACGAGAAATGGGTACGAAGGCAGTTCTTACCCATGCATGTTAAGATCGTATGCAGCAATTTTTACACTGTTTGTAGGTATGACATTAAATCGTAAGGGATGATCTTGAGCGTACTGAATTGAAATTTTGTAATTTTTGGATGGTTTTTTGTGTTTGACTTATAAAAGGTCCAATTAAAACTGTCTTGTAATCTTTTTATCTACTGGTCTTCGAGCAAACTGAAGGGAGATTGAAAGAGAAAGTGTGAGAGAGTGTTTAAAGGAGAATTCTTAATACTGGAGTGTGAAGGGTTCACTTGGTACTCAAACATAAGAATCTTCACTTGTGAATTATGATTACTTCACTCTTTTCTCTTGTCCTTTAGATTTCTCATGAGAAGATCTTTTCAAGGAAATTCGATTCTCTAATGACACTTACAGAAGGGTGAAAGGACAAAAGGTTCTCTACCTACACTTGGAGAGTTTGAACAGCGAGAGGTTCTCTGCCTACACTTGGAGGGTGTAAAAGGACGACGGTTCTCTGCCGACACTTGGAGAAGTGTGAAAGGATGGAAGGTTCTCTGCCTACACTTGGAGAGTGTGAACAGTGGGAGGTTCTCTGCCTACACTAGGAGAGTGTGAACAGTGGGAGGTTCTCTGCCTACACTTGGAGGGTGTAAAAGGATGATGATTCTTTGCCGCACCGCGTAGTGGTGGAAGAGAGTTTTTGTGAAGGCTTCTCCACCTTGCTGTGGGGCCAAAAGGAGAGACAATAAGTGGTAATAGTGCAATACCTAAAGTGGGAGACTTCAGGGAGTGGATGTAGGTCGTATTTGACCGAACCACTATAAATCTTGTGTCTTTTTATTTTTCGCTGCTTTTTTACTTTATTGTTTTCTGTTGATCTGTGGTTGAAAAATCTTTTTCAAAAAATTTTACTATAAGTTATTTAATATGTTTAAAATATAAGAGAGAATTTTAAATAACCAATTCACCCCCTCCTTTTGGTTAGCCGCTGGGACACAAGATTAGGTCTAACAACCTAATTCATTATTAACAAGTTTCAACAGACCAATCCCCTTGGAATCATCACCAATGGTTAGAGATGACCTAAGGAGTTTTTTCCAAGCATTTGTAGAATTTTTTGGATTTTTTAAATATTTTTAAATAATTATTTAAATTAATTGTCTACTTTCCTTTAAAAAAGTAAATTAATATTAAATTAAGGGTCTAATCATAGAGATTTTATTATTTTGAGATTGAGGGTTTAATTATAAACCTTTTGATATTTTATTTGTAATTTTTTGATTTTATTTTAATGTATCATGAATTTTTTAAATTTTAGGCTTAATTAAGGGTTGATTTTGGATTAGTTGGATTTAAGTCTTAATGAGCCTTAAGATTAGCAAACACCTAATCTATTAGGAGTAATGTTACTATGTTTATATGTTACAATTTTTCCATCTACTGGACACCTATGCTAGTTCGTAAGCTTTACCAAAGACTTCCTAAAAGAGTTTAATTTTTGTTCTTAGATGTCACTATGTTAGATGGGTTTCAAGTAGAAGTTTTGACTAACCTGTGATATACATGATAGGCTCATACATAAACACAATCATATCCTTATAACTAAGAGAGTGTATGCTAAATGTAAGTGTGTCCTGTACATGCAAAAGAGAAGACTAGTATGGATGATTAACCACTTGATTAGTGAATTATTAGGATAATTATTCACAAATAGACCCCATCAAATCGATTCATTCAAGCTCAAGCTATGTTTACGATTACAAAATTTATTACTCAAAAGCTCTGAAAAATTAATATTTATAATTTTAAATTTAATTTAATATTTAGAAAATAGATTGATTTAAAAAATTTTAGGAAATTTAAAGTAATTCAAAATAGCTTTAAACATATCTCATTAATAATTTTTTTTAAATAGTTCAAAAAACAATTTTGAAAATATTTTAATAACTTGGGATGATATAAATTTTTTTAATTATTTGAGTTAAAATGAATTACAAATTAACTAAATATTATAATATTTAAACAAGAGAAAATAATTATATGGAGTAAAAAAAACAATATCTTAAATTTAATTTAGCATTGAAGATAAAAATTTTTTTAAAAATAATTCTTTAATTTATTTAGAAATTTATAAATTAAATCCATAAATTATGAAAGTATTTTTTTAATATTTAATTCGGTGTTAATTAGATATTTAAATAGTTAAACAGTCCAACAACAACAACATCAAGCCTTTATCCCACTACGTGGGGTCGGCTACATGAATCCTTTTTCTCCATTGTGTCCTATTAAAAGTCAAATTCTCATTTAAATCTAATAAAGAAAGGTCATTCCTAATATTTTCTAACCAAGTCAAATTTGTTAAAAATGTATTAAATATTTTAAGCTACTATTAATTTTATAATACTAAAGTTAAATTTTCTGATTAACTAGAATATTTAAAATAAGCTTTGAGTTTTATTGAAAATTATTTATGTTTATATTTCAAAAAAGGCTAATTATTAAGATATTTAAAGATTTAAAAATATTTTAAAATTTTAAATATCTAAACATGATTTTAATTTTATAATACGGTATATATATATATATATATATATATATATATATATATATATATATATATATATTTATTACTTTTATTATTTTATGTATTTCATTATTATTTAATGGATTTTAAAATAAAGGTTTCTTTAATTTTAAAACTATTTAAGTTCATTAATAATTTATACTTAAATAAATATTAAAATATTAAAATTACTTAAAAATTTTAAAGAAAATATTTAGAATCAAGTTTCATATTAAAATGAAGAGCTTTTAATAACTTATGTAATTATTTAAAATATATAAATATTTAGGTTGATATTTAACCAAAAATCAATCAAAACAAAGTAATTAAATCTTATATATATATTAAATAGTTTAAATGAATTAAAACATCAAGTTATTTTTTTTTATTTTCTCTAAATTTCTCTAATTTTAAAAGAAATTTATCTTAAGATTTTGAAATTAAATTTATTCGTTTTAATAAATTAATAATTAAAGTCAAAATTTTTTCATATTTTAATATTATTCAAAATATATTAAATATTTCTAAATGATTTGAATTTTATTTGAAAGGGTTTGAAGTTCTAAACATTATGATATAAAATAAATAAATTTTTTTAATTATATTTTGTTTTTAATAATTGTTTTTAATTTTATTAATTCATAGAAATTTTAAATTAATTAAAACTTATTAAATTAAAATAAACACTTCTGGGTGAGCGACATAGCACGATCTGGTCGGCTAATTCAACACCATTTATCAGGTAGCTGATGTGGCACCACCCAAATCATTGGATTGGATTCGCAGGTATTAACTACCAATGATTGTATTGTTGCAATCATTGGCATTTAATCTCATGAATCAATGATGCCTTTTAACTAGTATTTTTCCTCATTCTAGTGATCTGGTGGACCAAATCAAAAAAAAATAATTAAAACACAGGTATAGTTCATGAATAGAATTCAAGGGGAAGTATTTTTACAAAAGTTAAATAAGTTTAAGTGTGGTGACCTAGGTCACGAGATTTCAAAAAATTATATCGTTAAATCTTCAGGGATTTGATATGGTTGAGTAGATAGACTATCAGCGTATAAGTTCCCAATTGAAATCATGGTTTAAAATGCGATGGATTGAGTAGGTGTAGCCTTAAATTTAGTAGGGGTTGTTTCACCGGAAAGGTTGCCTCCGGTGATGTGCAACCATTTTGATTTGGTTGATAGGACATGGAAGATGGCATGGAGAGTTAGAACAAAATAAGATTTAGGTTAGAGAAGTTCTAAGAGTTGAGATAAAGCTAAGTGTATAGTGATGCTCAAAAGTGAGTTTATTCCCTATTAAAATGTCCTAGGGCCTTTGTGGATGGCCCAGATGCATCATAAGCCTTCTTTGAATGCTAAGCCTGTGCCCAAGGCTATTGAAAGGCTGAGCCAAAGGCTGGAACGCACTTATGGCTATTTGGTACTTTTGGAGATGGGTTGACCATATTTACCTATTAAGGCTAAATTAAGGCATGGGTTGGTTTTAAGAGATTCTAAAGAAGCTTTTAGCTTTATTTGGGATAGACACATTAGAGGCATAGAGACAGAATCCAAGGGTTAATGGAGTTTTGACTAAAATAGCTCCCATTGAGCTAATTTGACATTTTGATAAGTCAGGCAAGCCAATAGTGAATGAGGTGGCAGGGAAGAGTTGTTACCTACTATTTGTGTGAATTTTCAGGCTTTATGGCAGAGTGATTAGAATTCAGGAGAGAAGTTGACCACTTTAAAGCCTCTTTCCAATGGGACATTGACTAATTTGACTAGTCAAACTAATTAACGGTCAAAAAGGTGCCTTCCATGAGGGAATAAAAGTACAAAATTTTTGGAAGAGCATAAAACCATATAGCAAGGGCTTAAATGGAAAATCAAGTATGTGGATAAGTTTGGTCAAATGTTGTTGACTATGTCAAACCTAAATTGATTTAATTCACAACTGATTAGGAGGTGTCAAGTCATGGATTGGAGTAGGATGAAATGGTTAAAGAAGATTAGACGGGTCTTGTTTGAATAAATTAGAGAATTGGCCCAAATAAGACTAGTTTGACCACACTTTGACTCAGTTGACCCAATCAGGTATTGAGTGACTCAACATGTCTAGTCTTGTCTAAACACCTAAGATAGATGTTCAAAAGGGTTTAACTGAGCTTAGAGTTGATTTTGCATTGAGTTATTTGAACATGAGTTTTATGGTTGATCAAGTCAATTTGGATTGAATTGGTCAACTAGGATGACCCAAGGATAGTGATTAGGCTCAACAAATTTGGATTGATATTTGGAGTTCACTAAGGGTGGTTTCAAGGTCTGGATTGGTCATTTTTGTCTACTTGACCATTTTGACCCTTAAGGGGCTTTTAGGTCAAGTTGGTTGACCTAAGGTCTGGGTTAGGTTCCAATGGATCCAAAATAGTATTTTTGATTTACTGGGTGATGGTTCTAGTGATTGAAGGAGTTGAAAATTGTTGAATCCTGGTCAAAAGTCCAAGAATCCCTTTAAAAGGTATTTTGGTCTTTTTTACCTTCTGTCAACTCTGGGTCAAACTTGGTATAGAAAAGTATAGGTTATGTTAAAGATCATGGTAGTAGGTAGAAGGTTTAGAAGTGGCCCCATGGTCAAATCCCACTAGATGGCATGTCCAGTGGCATATGTTATAAATATTTGAAGGTTTTGCAACCTTTAGAAATAAATTTAGTTTTGGGGTTAAAGACCTAAGAATGAGCTCAAAATTGGAGGGTTTAACCTAGTGACATGGTTGGCCAACATGAAATGAAAAATCATTATTTGAGGGTTAGTTGACTTGGATTCTATGTGGTAGAAAATTCATTGAAGAAGGGCTTCAGGAGTCAGTCTTTTGGCCTTGGATTTAAATTTAAGGATTTTGGCTTTGAATTGGATTGTTTACATAAATTTTAATCACATAAATGGTTGAAATTAATTGAACAAGGTTTTAAATTGATTGAAATTGATCCATGACTTGGAGTTGAGGATTGAATTGGATTTTGGATTGAGCTTGATCACTAGATTGGAATCTAAATGGGAATGGAATTGCATTTGATTAGATTTGGATTTTAGCTAGGACTTGCATGATTTAAAGGTTGAGATCTTCTAACTACTAGGTCACCATAAATAAACCCACTTGGGTTCTAGTGACCTCATAAATTAGGTCAACAAGCTTATGAAAATCTGAACTTAGATTTTCTCTAGACAATTTTAAAGCATTTTGGTTTTAACATGAATTGTATTAATATTATCAAAAATAGCATTGAAAATTGATATTTTTCTATCAATATTAGTGGTATATCCATAGCTATTTTAAATCTTCTCATGAACTTCAACAATGAGACCCTTTATCCCTTACTTTGTATATCATAGATATGGACAATCTGTTTTGAGGCCTTAATGAGTTGTTAAGAACTTATTTGAATTTATAATATAGGATAGATGGCATTTTTTCTATTACTCTCCTTTACTTTGCAAATTATTTCATTATCTTTACTAATGGATCTATTAAGATGCTTTACATCTTGTTTTTGTTTCTTAATATTTTTCAATATGCTAGTGGTTTATTTTTTAATCCTTCTAAGATCTATTTCACGCTACAAGTTTATTACTAAAAGTAGATTGAATTATATTGGGAATAAGTTTGGTTTTTCTCATAAAAGGTTACCTATGAAATATTTGGGTACTCCTCTTTATAAAGGTAAGAAGTGTTCTAACTTATTTAATGATATCTTTCAGGTTATTCACAATAAACATTCCACTTGGGCATTTTTCTTTTAATCTTTAAGAGGTTGTTTAGTTCTTATTAATGATGTTCATTGCTCTAGTTTGATTTATTTATTTCTCATTTTAAGCCCCACTTTAATTGTGTGTAGTAGAACGAAAAGGTTACTCAATAACTTTTTTTGAGCTGCTAAGGAGGGAAAGTTAGCTATTCTATGGGTCTCTTGGTCTAATTTAGCTAGATTTCTTGATGAAGGTAGATTAGGTTATAAGAATATAAAGGATATGTCTCAGGATTTATCTTATAAACTTTGGTTTTCTTTAAGATCTAAGAGGGGTCTTTGGGTTAATTTTATGATGGCTAAATACTGTGCTGGCAAACATCCCCTTACTTTTTTTTATGACAGAGAGACTCATTTATTTGGACAAGGCTTTGCACTATTATGTGGGATGTAGAGCAACCTATTTAATGGGTTTTTGGGACTGGTAATATTTACTTTTAGAAGGATAAATGGTTAGGTAATTTTTCCATTAACAATCTTTTGAATACCAATTCTACTTTTTCTTACAAAGTTAATTATTTTATTCAAGATGGGGTTTGGAATGTGGATTTACTTAATGATCTTGTGCCAGCTTTTATTGTTAATCAGATTCTTAATGTTCCTATTATTCTAGGTAATGATTATTAGATTTTTTTAAATTTGTCTAGTGATGGTAAGTTTGTTGTTAAGCAAGTTTGGAGTGTTTTTAGGCAACCTCAAGAAAAATACTTGCTTTATTCTATTATTTGGCATTAGACTATTTCTATCTCTTATTCCATTCTTATGTGGATTATTTTACACAGTTATCTACCTCTTGATTCTATATTAATTAGAATGTTGTTACAATTTTTAATACATTATTCATGTTTTCAGTCAAGGCCCTATAGTTATGAAGGATGGGTTATACTTTGATAATTTGTTTAATGTTCAAGCTACTGCCAATTATTTAACCATTATTTCTCTTTGAAAGAGTTGGTTTTTTGCTAGTCAAGGCCATATTCACAATGTGTTACTTGGCATAATATGTTGGTATATTTGGAAGAGTAGAAATGAGTCTAAGTATAATGGTATAAAGTTTAATGCAATGAGTATCATGACTAAAGTCAAGGATAAAATTTTGCATCATTTATGGCTAATCATATTAATGTCAATTCTTTTAATAGTTTTTATCTTGTCCTTACTGAATTTGGTTTTTTTATCAAGTTCATCCTCATGTTAGTAAAGAGAGGATTATTAGTTGGTTTAAACTACCTCTTGGTGCTTTAAAACGTAGTACTAATGGCTCTATCAACAATCATACTATTGGTTGTGGTGGTATTATTTGGAACTCTTTTGGTTATGTTGTTGTCACTTTCGTGGGTCCTAGCAATGCTACTAATTCATTGATTGTTGAGATTCAAGCTTTCACTATGGGATTCAATTGTTCATTTTGTTAGGTACTATATTATTTGGATTGAAGTTGATGCCATGCTTCTTATTCATTAGATTGAGAATAACAACATATATAATCCTTCTAATTTTTATTTGATAAGAGATGTTAAACACTAGCTATCTCTTATTTCGTATTCTATTTCTCAAATTTTTAGGAAGGTAATGTTTTGATCAATTTCGTTGCTAATTTTAGCTGTAATTTGACTTGATATATTAAATTGATAGATCTCTCCTTACCTGGGAAGCTTAATGGGTTGATTAGATTGGATTGCTCTGGTTTTCCTTATATCCATTTGAATTTTTTGTTTGGTTTCTACATTTTTGGTAACTTTTGCTTTTATTTGATGTTTCCACCTTCTTTTTGTTGGTTGTTAGTTCCATTCTATTGGGTTATTAGTTTTGTATTGGCGATTCTTGTCTTATCCTTTGCTATTATTTATTTTTATAGAGGCTATGTTTTGTTGAATAATGTTATAATGCTTTTGTTTGCTATTTGTTGGGATTTTATAGTATGTGGTGGGATTCTCTATATGCTGCTCCAGGTGGTTTCTTTGTTATTTACCAAGTGTTTTTTTTTTTCTTTGCATGTCCTTCCACTATAGAAAATTCAGTGAATATCAGTGGTATTTCCGGCAACAAGTTGACAGCCATAATTATCCGCAGTTAAATCAGTAGTTTGACAACCACTATTAATTAGCATTGAACTGCCAGTATTAAACAATAAACCTCAAAACTATGCAATATATTCCTACGGTTTGGTGGTCAACCCTTAACCCTAAACCCTAAAAACTATGCGATATATTCCTACGGTTTATAAATTGCCAAAAACAATTGTGAGAAATTATTGACGGTAATGGGTGATTTACCTATAGTGTTCTTTTTCTTTTGGCTAGTTTTAGCATTTTGGGGTCTTGCTATGATTGTAGTATTTTGGATATTAACTTTTGTCACTTTTGTTGCTTATCTTATCTATATTAACTTTTGAGAGTTATTGCTCATGATTATTACTATCTTTGTTGGGATGCTAATTGGTTTTTATGGATTATATTTGATTCTCAACACCTGTCAGCTATGCTTTCAAGGGCTTTCTATTTTGGTATTCATTCTAATATTTGTCTTAATTTTGGGTTCTTAGTTAGTTTGATCTTTAATCTACTTCACATTGTGTGGCCCTTTGTGCTGGATTATAATCCTGCTAGTTATATTTCATTGACCATTAGCTATTTGTCTTATTTGTATTAGGGAGGGTTTAGATTTGAGTAGTAGGTGTTTATTATTAGTTATTCTTATCTCAATAATACACACCTAGGCCAACTTATCACTCGCAATGAGACTCTTTATGCTATGAACATAGCCTTTTTTTGGGGTCTTTATTATTGTTTCTCGTTTATTGGTAAGGTTTAATTATCATTAAGGAATGTGGGAATGTTCCTTGGTTATTGTTAAAATTATTATGTCTTCTTCATTGTTATCATCTTTGATTTTATTGTGTATCTACTTTTGAGGTTCTACTGCTGTCTGATTTATTCCTCTCATTCTTCCCTGTTCGTCGTTCCTTTCTTCATGCAGTAATTGTTTCTCATTTCTTTTATAATCAAGCTCACTAAATTAATCTTCATGGACTTTTTTTTTATTTGGTCAGGCTTTTGTTGCTTCTTTCTTATCGCTACCAAAGCAAACAATTTGGTTAATCTGTTCACATGATATCATATTTTTGTGAATATTATTCATTTTAACCTTTAAGATATTATTATTTTATCTGTTGTTATGCTATGAATTCTTTTTATTAGATGTTTAATTAACACATTATTACTTGGTCTATTACTCTTTGGAGTAGACTATTTCTTTTGTAAATGATATTGTTTATTATTGTGGATTGCATTTCATCCATTTTTGCTTGAAAGATTCTTCTTAATGTGTATCTTATGTTCATTCTTTTTGGGGTGTTAGCTTTTAATAGCCCAAAAATTTTCCTATTTTTTTGGGAAATTTTGCTTAGAGGGGACCTTTGGCTTATAGGTTTTCTTTTACTTTGTTTCATAGCACTTCTGACAATTAGAGAGCTGAAGGTCCCCCATAAGGACCTTGTAATTTTCATTTTAATTAACATGTATGCCCCAGGGTTCCCAACCCCCACCCCCGCCATCCCCCCCCCCCCCCCCCCCCAATCCCCCATGAAAAAAAAAATAATAATAGCTATATGAAACTATATTGCTCAAGTTCTATACCTAAAACAAAGAATCCTTGACCTACAACTCCCTATCATCACTATTATGATCATGTGTGATAACACTAGTTCCATGTGTATCTAAAAAAATCCAACTAAACACTCCTGAACATAACACATAGACATTATGAATCATTTCATTAGAGATTATGTAATATATGGAGATTTAGAATTAAATTATATAGCAACTAAAAATTAAGTGGCATATTTTCTTACAAAACCACTTGCCAATGAAACCTTTTGCATTATAAGGACTTAACTAGGTGTCAAAAACATTTATGCTTGAATTGTAATGAATTGAAAATTAAAAATTTAAATGTTTGTGTGCTTTTATGTAATATTTTTTTGTGATTTTCATGTTTGTTATTTTTGTGATTTGTTTTGTGTGAATTTTCATTTTTTTTCCTTTTCATGAAGTATTTCCCGATCATTGTACACAAATTCAAAAATTTCTCACATCGCATTGTGTAACATCACATCGTACCATATGATCTTTACAAAACATCACATCAAACCTCTCATCAAATGGTTGGGATTGATCAATTATTGATGATCATATGGTACAAATACCTAATTCATACTATATGATACATGTGGCATTCATTGTTAGTTGAATTGAATTTAGACTTTTATATATTAAATATTATATTATACTGCACGAATACCTATTCTTACTCTACAATATGACCAATCAATATCGTCCATGCCGATGCTTCGGGATGACCATCTTAACACTTATTGTCTAGTATGATTATGGTTGTATTATATGATATTACCAACTTTTTTGACTAATTGGAATGGACAAATTAAATTACTTGTACCATATTGTACTATCACACATTGTACTATATGATATGCACTCTTTCTATTTGAATGGATGAATCAAAGCATTCTTTTTACTAAAATCCTTCCTCTTGATCTTTCTCCTTTCATATCAAAGTTTAGACTTTTATAATGACCAGTGGAAAGTGCACAAGGGCTCTCTTAGGAAGTTCCTCCAGATGTCCCATTGACCCCATTTCCCTAAAGTAGCAAATTAAGTAACATATCATCATTATATGATTGCTCATATTACCCCTTCCAAAGTTATAAATTAAGAATTGTTGAATTTTTAGGTACATAATCTATTTGCTCTCACCACGCTTCAATTCATTCTTACTCTCACATTTCCTTTCAACTTTTAGATTCACTTTGAATTTTTTATTAGCCTTTGAATCAATAGTTAGGGAACTACCCTTCGAACTTATGTCAATAGAAGGCCCGTAGAGATCACCAATAAAGACTTCAACAAAATCCTTTAGCTTTTAACCACAAATGAAAAAGTTCATTCTTTAGCCTTTCTCCCTGACTATATTTGGATCCCTATCAACACCAATATTAGGGAGTGGTTAGTAAATTGTCACATTCCTCATATTAACATAATTGTTTAAGATGCCCAAATCATTTAACACATCTTTCAAAATTCATTCATTCCAAAAGCTGGAGATCGAATAAATATCCCACCCTTCTATCCCTCACTACATATTTTATCATGGTTGAAACTGATTACAATGCAACTGATCTAATTATTTGATACATTAAAAACCATAACTCAGTTAGAGATCCTATAAATAAGTTAAAGACAAATATTACATTAGGTCATATCATTTCCTTTATTATGTAATCCAAATACAATCTTCAATTCCCACCACCACCCAACCATCTTCTTTTATTCAAATTTCTCCTTCCACGTCCTTCATAGTGGTCATCATTAAAATATTCATTAAGAGGCCCTGAGCGAGTGGAGGCAGAGAGAGGTTCAACACTAGATCTGGCACTAGCTCCTATACACTAGCCTTCTATGTATGAGACACTAATTCATATATTTGATCAGTTGGAGACTCGCTTTGATGCTTATCTAATGGAGTAGCTCTAATAGCATGAGACTAATATGCATGGTTTGGAGAGTAGTTTGCATCAATTTATTGATACTTTCAATCACCATAACCACCACCGCCACCTAATCAAGGACCTTCTTACTTTAGCATGTATTATTTTAGTTTGTGACTTTATTATTTTTTGTCTTTTCATTATCATGTTTGTCTTTTATGTTATGCTTAGTCATTCATCCTTTTACTGATGTCAAAAGGGGGATTAGAATGTTGTTGGAAAGTTGCATTCATACTTTACTATGATTAGTCTACTACATTATTTATTCCTTTTCATGATTATGTGTTCCTCTAAGTTTTCATATTCATTATTTAAAAAAACATATCCCTATTTTTAAAAAACTAAATAGGTAAGGGAGAGCTTAAGAATGAAAATTAAATTTGAAATCATTACTAACAATATTTACCAACATAAAAAAGGAGGAGATTGTTGCAAATCTAGACCAAGGTCTTTTGATTTTGATGATAAGAAATATTATTTAATTTTCAACTATGTTATCTCTTATAATTGTTATTATGAAATATTTATTCTTGTGACAAACATTTTAGTTCTCTCGTACAAGCATAAAGTGATCAACTTAAGATTGGGTAGAATAGGGTTAAGTGTCCTTAAGAGTCTATATTTATATATATATTTATTTTTATATTTCTTGAGTCAAGATCATGTATTTGGTGGATCATAAATATGGTGACCGTGCACACACACACTTAGAAGTGTATTTTTTTTAACTAATCATATTATATGATATATATTGCATTATATAATCAATTATTATGAAAACTATTATATTGGCTAATTTGCATGATTAAATCTATTAGAACTCATCATGCTGTGTGATCAAGATCATACATAATGACCCATTTGAATTAAGATCTCAACTGCCAATCATAATTTAATTAATATTTAGAAATTCAAAATTTGTATTAACTAAGTCATACGATAGGCATCACAATATATGATATAATCAAATCTTACCTAAATTAATCTTGTAATTAGGTGATCAAATTTGTATTAATTGATCTAGTTAGATCATATTAGATAATTCGATCATATTGTACAATCAGATATTTATATTGGATGATATTTATTAGCCACCAATCATATAGGATGATAATCCAAGTTGATTAAACTAATCATAATAGATAATAATCTCAAATACTTGAATTGACCGTGTAGTGCCTTACTCTTTTCACAATATTAACTAGGGTATTTAAAGTAACTGTACTACATGATTTGGGATCCTACCATGCATCAATGTCGAAAAAATTGAATTAATAGGGCATTTTATCTAGCCTTATATTTAAGCCCTCTTAATATACTTATTTCAAGTCATTGGCTATTTGGTTTTCTTGAGAGAGAGAGAGAGAGAGAGAGAGAGAGAGAGAGAGAGAGAGAGAGAGAGAGAGAGAGAGCTTTGAGAAGAGATCCTGGAGGGCTTTTTTAAGGAGAAAGAAGATTTTGTGTGTGAGGGAGGAGTGTAAGGGGTTTTCATATGGTTTCTCTGAGCAAGCATCTACCTTGGTTCCTCTGATTGTCTTAATTGGTTTACTAGGTAGCCATAGGAAGAAGATTGTCAAGCCAAAGACTATTGAAGTTCTCTTTCTTCACTAGGAGGGTGGAAAAGGAAGTCGAGGTTCTTTGCCCTAATCAGGAGGTGAAAAAAGAGGTTGAGATTTTTTACCTTTATTGAGAGGGTGAATAAGGAGGTCTAGGTTCTCTAACATCACCAGGAGAGTTTAAAAGAGTTCATGCTTCTCTACCACATCAGTTTGGTGAAAAGAATGTAAGGGCTTCACCACCTAGTTGTGGGGGTTAAAGGAGATACACTACAATTTTAGTGCAATACAAAGAGAGGATGACTCCAGGGAGTGGACGTAGGTCATTATTTGACTGAATCATTATAAAATTCTAGTTTGTTCTTTTTGAATTTTATCTTCTTGTAATTTACTTTTCTACACCTTAATTTTTTGGAAATTTCAAGGTAGAAAGCTATCTGTTTAATGATATATTGCTCAAGAGGTTTTTAACAAATGTAGATATTCTAAATCAAAGAAAGTCTTAATAGAAATTATTATTGGCATCGAACAAGCTTTTGATAATATGGAATGGTCTATTCTTAAGAAAGTCTTAGAGTACTTTAGATTTCTTACAAGGTTTTCAAATCTTATACTTGAGTGTGTGACAAGTCCAAAATTTTCAATAATGATGAATGGCAATCATTCTACTTGGATTAAGGCTAAAAGTGGCTTTAAACAAGTGTGTCCTTTATCTCCATTTCTTTTCATTATGTTTTCTCATCTTTTATCTATTGCTTTTTTCGCAAAAGGGAAGTAAGATTGGAATAAAGGTGACACCAACTACTCAGAAAATATCCCATTTGCTTTATTATGGTGACATTATTATTTTTTCTCAGGAAAATTATAGGAGTGTAAAGAAAGTTAATAACATCATTAATAAATTTTCCAAGTGGACTGGATAGAAGATTAATACATTGAAGTCATCTATTATGTTTGGAAAGTCAGTTAAAAGGAGGAAAAAGAATGCTATTTCAAGATTTTTGGGCTTCAAGGTGGTTAGTGAATTGCATTATCTTTGTAATAAGATTGCTTTGAGGAGAATGTTTTTTGCATATTTTCAAATTCTATTGGAAAAAGCTTTGAATAGGCTAAATTCCTAGGAAAATAGATTCATAGCTCTTGTAGGAAGACTTCTTCTAGCTAAATCTGTATTTCTTTCACTTCAAATATTTTTATCAACTCACACATTAGTTCCTTTGTGAGTATTTAAAGATTTTGAGAAAATGTGTAGATATTCTTTTAGCACAGGAAATATGGTACCAAAGGAATGCATTATGTTTCCTGGGAGCATTTATGTAAACCAAGGAGCATTTAACAGGACTTTGGCTTCTATATATGGCAAAGACATTTGGAATAATAAAAGTAAACTAAAGGTGTCAGCTACATGGAGGAAAATTTTAATTAGGGAAAAGTATCTACAGCCTATTATTAGATGGAGAGTGTCTACGGGTTCTAAAGTGGATGCTTTAAAAGATATATGTCTGCTTGATAAAAGTATTTAGAATTGGCCCACTTATGTTGCAAAAATAAATGAAGAATGCTGGTATCTGGACAAATTTATAGTAAATGGAAACTAGAATGAAAATTAGTGGAAGTTATTAATTTAGTGAACATCTATTCTAATGTATATAAAGATGAATTGGAGCCGTGTTATAAATATTCTGGTAAATCAATTATTGTTGTAGCCTTGTCTAAACATTTTGAAGAATTTGGTGAAGAAAGTTACTGGAGCTGGATTAGAAAACTAAAGCTTTGACCTCAGTTAAATTGTTTTGGTGGTGATTAAATAGCAATGCAATTCCTTCTAATGATTTTCTAGTGTATAGCAGGTTGTTGGATTATAATGTCTACCCGAGAGGTTGTAATATTATGGAAAATGCAAATCATATTCCTGTAGGTTGTGAGAAGCTTCATCTTGTATTTCAATTTCTTAAAGCATGGGGTTTTACTATGCCATGTTTCAATTCTCTTTAATATTGTAATAAGAGTTGGAAAATTTATCAACAACTGATCCTTTCATTGGGAATTTGTATTGCTCTATTATTTTTTTTCATAGAAGAGTAGGAGTAAGTTTATATATGACAGAAAGGAAGATGATTTGTTTTGGCTGCTAATGTAGTTAACTAGGTTATTATTTCTTTTACTTTTAATCTGTATTCAGAACACTCAGTTGCAAATCATCCTCATCAGTGGTCTCACTCCTTTTTGGAACCTCCTCCTCCCGAATGGATTAAAATAAATATGGATGCCTCTTTGTTGAGATCAAATAAGTCAGTATTGGTGGAGTTTTAAGAGATTGTAATGAAAGAATCCTTATAGCTTTTGGCTTCACTAGAGTTCACAGGGATAGATAACAATTGAAGATGTTAGTTATCACCTCTTTGAAGAAGGTTATACATGATTGAATTTTTGATGCAAAAGGAATTATTATAGAAGGAGACAATTATAATGTTATCAAATAAATTTAATGCTTGCTGAATAAGAAGTGAATTAACAAGAAAGTTTTGTCCATGGAGGATTCATCTTTTTAAAATTATTTAAACCAAGTTTTATTTCATTTTTCAAATAGGAATTGTAATAAGTTAGCTAGTCTATGTGCTAATGTTGCTCTTTTATCTGATTTCATTTGGGATGATATTAGCTATAATAAAATTCCTCCTTCCTTTATTTATTTATTAAAGGAGGAATTTGATAGTGTAATTTGTAATTAAGCTCTTTTAATAAATTGCATTATGCAATCCTTCAAAAAAAATATTAAAAAATTGGTCTGGTAATTTGGCTTCCATATCAGGGGATAATATTATTTGTTTTTAAGTTTTTTTTTTTTTGTTTTTTTTGTTTTTTTTAATTTGTTTTTAAGTTATTAAAAATAAAAATGAAAATAATTGTTTATTTAAAGTAAGTTTTTTTTAACTACCGATTCACACTTCCCGCCCCTCTTGGTGCGCCTAGGGATAGTTCACCGAGGCTTAACATCCTACATCAAACTTTAAGTTTAAAATTCTAGGATCAATCCCTAGTTATCCTATAATCTCTAAATAATCCCCTTAATTTTATTTTAGCCCCCATCCCCTTCCAAATTTGAAAACCTAAAACTATAAATATTTACAATCTATGCCACTCATATGGATTTTTGGTTAGAATACCCTAGTAATCTCTTGGTTGTGATTTTATCATACTTATACTAAAAATTCATTCGGCTCCATGGTTAACCTTGAATGACAATGTTTGACTAATGGATCCTTTACACACTAAAACATGATCATAAGTTGAAACAACTTTAATAATTAACCAAAGTTCTAAGTTTAACCTCAAGGCATCCTATGATCATCCACGATCATGCATAAACCCAAGTGTACCAATAGTTGACCTATGTTGACCATGATTAGTTACTTTCACATCTAGAACCAAATTGACATAAAGCCTTCAAACATGCATACATTATAAAAAAAGTCATTTTAGACCCTTCTAAACCTCCTACACTCTTACCGAAACATAATTAAGTACAAAGAGGCCAATGGTGAGCTATGATTAACTATGATTGATTAAAATTATTGTTAAATACAAATTTAATCTAAACATGCATTTCATTAATTTTATTATGAGTGGGCCTTGGAATGACCTAAAAATTTTTCCAACAAACTCAATGAGTCAATTGGAACACTTTGGTCCAAGTCCACCCAAGTTGACCAAGTCAATCTAGGTTAACCAAATGTGCCATATGGGTCCCTTACTTGAATTCAACTAATCAAGGTGAGCCCTTAGCCACAAAACCATTTAATAAACTCCATTGGTCCCCACTAGCCTACTTATTCACTTGGTTCATATATTTTAGCAAATTGGGCTCATTGGGATAACCTAAGGGAACCCTAAGGGGTTTCATTATGCTAGTTAACTCTCAATGAGAAATTAGCCAAAGCTAATGCATTTAATATGTTATACAAACCCCTTGCACTCAACTTATCTAGTCCAACCCATGGGTTAGATTTCGTTAACTAGTGGGTTATCCAAATTGGATAACCCAAGTGTTCAAATTAAATGTTCAATATCTCGACCCAACGAAAATAAACCAAATACTGGGTTTTGATCCACTAGACTTTGAGAACCTAACCACCTTTTTCTAGCCCATGACCTGATATGAGGTGGCTAGAATTGGCACCAATTTAATTTCTCAACACTTGGTTTACTCATAAGAACATAACAAACTAATCACAAGGGGGTTTCCCCCTACAGTTCTTAGGGTCCTACTTGACCATCAAAAACTAACCAAACTACTTGGTCAATCCTTCCCAGGATGAAATTTAAACTTGATACATAATCAAGTAAGTTATAAATACTCTTGAATTTTTTGAAGATCTATTTTGTCAATTAATTTCTAAACACCCCCAGAAAGTTCCTAAATTAATCCTTAATTTCCCTAGTCTCTCCACAAGTATCTTACCCATGTTCAAGAGAGCTACATCGACCCACTCTTCCACTAAATAAAACCTCTTGATCTACTTTTCCCAAAGTGGTTGATTCTAAAGACGAGTTGTGCTTTAGAGCTTGTCAAACTTGAATATTACCATCTTTATTAGCCCCTAAATAGAGGTAAATTTTGAACTCAAGCTTTCTATATCCTAGTTTGGTACAGTTATAAATTATACCTATAATCTAGGGCCATTAATCCATTGGATTGAAAGTTTCCTATAAGAATATGTGTCTTGGCTTATTTGGTTAAGATCCATCAAGTGGATTCTATGGATCATGCAAAATAATGTATATGGATGAGAAATGAAGAGAGGTTAAAGTTAAAATTATGGTTGTCTAGCTCATTTGATTTTGTGGATTGACTGTCATTTAGTCGAATCATACTTATATACCCATTATTTTGATCACTTTTATCTCAACCATTGAATCTCTAAATGGATGGTTGATATAAATGTCTTGCTATCTAAGGGGCCTTCCATACTTTAAGAGGCCATTCAAAAAAGGACATGTGTAAATGCTAGTGATCTCGTGTGACTTGTGCATGGCATGCAAACAATTTAATTATGCAATGAAATAAGTCAATCAAGTAATAAAGTGAATTAGAGAGTTTTTGATTCATGAGGAAATCTGTATCCCTAAGAATCCCCCAAGTAAAATCTATTCAAGTATCATGAATATTCTACTGAATCTATTTTAAATTGAGGTTATACATACTATTCTAATTGTTAAAAAGATAAAGTTCTCAAAATAAAAGATATCTTGAACTCATCATAATGAATGTTTAAGTGTTTTTCTAAGTTGAATTATCTCTATGTTAGTTGTGAATCAATGAATATGAACCCTTAGATCTTTGTCTAGCTTATAACGGTGTAAAGTAATGCTAACACCTCACTATAGTGATTTTATATCCATAACCATATATAGTCATAGCTCTAGGTATGATAGTTATATATATAAATTATCATTTTTATTCCAACAATCCCCAATCGAGTTAATGAATCAAACTAGATTTTAATTTGGCTCATAACCATTTCATGAATTAAAACAAGTGTACGAATAATGAAGAACAACTATAAACCATTTTATATGCAAGTCTTTACATTATAAATAATACGGTTGATTCACATCATAAGGCCATATAAAGATATTTAGATAGGCATACTAGTTATTTTAAATAAACCAAATATCCTAAATAATAAATAAAAAGATACAAAATATAAGTATAGTAAACATACCCTGAATAAATGTTAAAAAGTAATTCCAAACATTAGATGCTCCCTGAATTTACTTACCTAAAGAATGTTAAATCTCTTCTATAAACCCCCACACCTCTTATTATCTTGAATAGTAATAAGGTGACCAGTCCTCAATAAAATGAAAAGTAAACTATTTACATTAAGTATGAAATCTAAGATGGGTGCCATGATGCTATAGAGATGGGTGTCTTAGCATTACAATAATGACCTAGCTCCTCGATTCTGAATACTTGGCCTTGCTACTGCTTTGACCTGAATCAACATGATTCTTCTGTAGATAACTACAAAACAGAAGAACTGAAGAACTATTTATAATTAGTGAAAAAATGTCCTTAGGCACTAAGAAACTAAAAATACTAGCATCATTTTGTTATAAGATGAACAAATACCTCAATATTAATAAACTTGTTTTATTGCAGTGCTACACTGACTCAAAGTGGCTCCTTTTTTTGCCAAATATTCTTCCATTGTGCTATAATATTCAAGAACTACGGTGCTTGAAAATGTAATTTGTGACTGTGGAGTTTTAATTATTGGTTCTCTGATACTCAAATTCCTAAGAATCAAAGCTGCTACGTGGATATATGATGTTGTGGACCTATGAAGCTTTGCATTCTTGACCTTGGCTCAATTGGGGAAATTAATTAATTACCATTTTTCTTAGGCTTTAAAACTTTAATTTCCTAATTTGGTTATGATGCATTGAAGATTCTACAACATTAGTAATAGGAGCTTAATGGTGATGGTTTAACACTTATGAATTTTCTTCTTTTCCTGACCATTTCCTACACAACATCAACTAAAAGACCATATGTTCATATAATTTAATGTTAAGAAATAGAACTAATTTTACTCTTAATAAGTTTCCCAAGCTTAAACTCTTTCTTGTCCTCAAGTAATTATGTAATCATGAATTGATTACCTTAATAATCTAAATACAAATTGGTAACTTAAAATTACTAAAATGTAAGATAATAAAAAAACAATTTATAAGTAATTTAGAAAGACCAAAGTTGTAATTCAAATTTGACAAATCATAAAAAATTTACCTAAATAATTATCCATGCTAGTGTACTAATTGAACATAACCACTATGAGTGTACAAGTAAGATTGACCTTTATATATGTAAATGACTAATATATTATATTAAGAATAGTTGTGTTTGTAGTTAAATTAGAAGTTCATTAATGCACCATTATATGTATTATTCATTAATGCACCATTATACGTATTAGTTCACTTACCTTGCCCTATTTGATTTAAGTATTTGGATGGTTTTTTGGAATTAAGCTTTAAGTGATACAAATTTTATAATGTACTCATTTTTTTTTTCTTTTTTCCATTTTCTCTTTTGATTTTACATTTTTTTTTTCACTTTTTCATACTTGGGGTACATATTAATGTGTTTAAAAATTACTTTTGCATTTATCCCTTCAACAATCCTAAATAATATTAATATAAGGATTTAGTAAGATCACCATTTCCATATTTATGTTTACTACGATCTTAATAATTTAAGCCACACATTTATGTTCCCTAAGCTCAACTATTCATTTTTTTTAGTGGTCAGTGCAAGAGTGCATAGCTTTTAAGTTCAATTTAAATCAATGATTTAAATGATCTTCCTTAGTTAATTATGGGGCTTTCCAAACTTTGAATTTCTATAATTTGTTCATTCAAATTAAAATTTAATGTTTTATTATTATTCTTAAATTTAGAAAATTTTTAATTACTCTTTTATTTTTGCCAAATAAATAATCAAAGTGCAAGCACTATATAGAGGAAAATTTTAAACAGTTAAATATCTATGATAATTTAAATAAATATAGGTTACAGACAATAAAAATAATTTAAATAAAAGGACAAATACTATAAGAAAATAAAAATAAGATAAAAAATAAGAGATGAACTAAATAACTTAAAACAAATTCAAATAGATAAGAAGATTGGGCTGCCTCCTATAAGTGCTACGTATATAGTTTTCAGCCAGACTTATCTAGATTTATCATTTTGGCTAAACTGCATCACTACCACTCCTCAAGTGTTCTACACAATAATCCATCCATTTCTCCTTTGCATTAACTTCAATATTACTTGGCAATAATTGAGGGGGCCTACTATAAAAGAGGTAGCAAGTTGTCCTAATTAAAATTTTAGTTTTTTATTCATGCATGTTGACGTTGCAATTAAGTTCCCAATTGAATCACTACCTCTTCCAAAAGTATCTTCCAATATATGAATTGACGTTTTTATTGAAAATTAGGGTATAAGAATGTCTAGGATTTATTATGGGTTAATGAAAATTATTCAAATTTCCTTCTAAATTTAATTGACTTGCATTCCATTGATTGTTACTAATAATGTTGTAATGAAACCAACTAAAATTATGGTGGTTCCTCCAACCTTGAATGTAAGTATTAAAATAGGGATTGTTTTATCTTCCGATGACATTCACATTCTTCATACCTTGCATATTATTTTCTCTAACAAAATTTAAATCATTCTCTTACAATTGCATAGATGATCATAATGCTAAATCAACTCCAATAGTATATAACTTTTACATATAGAAGCAACTTGAAGAGTAAGAACATATAATGAATAGTAGAAATTATTTGTATCAATTTCCTCTATTAATTCATAAACTTTATCAAATGGCTTAGGAATTAAATATCCTCCAACTTTAACATCAAAGATCAACCAAGATGATCATGCTAGTCAATTATAAAAAATCTGAATAACTAAACAATCATGAAAAGTATAGTGAGGGGATTTATTAAGCATTTCCTAAAAAGCTTACCAACTTTCATAAATAAGCTCTCCTTCAAATTGGGTAAAAGATTTCATTTCAATTCTAGGATTCAACATTTTGGAAAGTGGGAAATACTTAGGAATTTTTGTGCCAACTCATTCCAAGAGAATAGAGCCTAGGATCAATGAATTCATCCAAAACTTAGCTTTGTCCCTTAGAAAAAATAGAAACAAATGAAGCCTAATAGTGTCATCGCTAATACCATTATACTTGAATATTGCGAAGATTTTTAAGAAGCTAGATAGGTGTTGCTCATATTCATAATAGGGTTTCCCTCAAAGTGGGAATTTTGATCAATCTGAATTATGACATGTTTTAGTTTAAATTTATTATCATGGATAGTTCATCTATTGATACCCTGGTTGATTTCATCTACTATAGGATTGGCATAATCCCTAAGAGATCTAGTTTGTTTCAGATCTTATACTAGTTCTAACATCTTTAAAGCCAAAACTTTTTAGTTTTTCTAATTTTTAGAAGGGTCTTTTCCATTTCAAAATTAAATACTATATTATGCTTAATAGATTTACCACAAAAAGTAAGAATAATGCATAAAAAGGTAAAGAATAACAAATAAAGAAATTATAATTTTAATAAAAGTTGTAAAATAAAGCTACAAAATACAAGTAGATCGAAATATTCAATTAGTTCAATAATGTAATTTAAATTTGTAATACATTTGTCACATCACCAAAAATGGTGCCAAAAGCTTAATGTGCGGTCATATGAATAACTAATTGCATGTATGACATAAAATAAGCATGTGGGTCAACAAATGCTTAGCTTTTGTTTGATATAGATTACCCACTAGATATAGAAGCATATGTGTCAATCAAATAATAAAGTGAATGAGAGAGTTTCAATCCAATAAGAAAGTGTTCTTTTTTTTTTTAATAAGGGATGCATTATGCATTAAAGGGAAACCATAATTTACAATGGCGAGTCCTTCCTAAACAAGTGTAAACAACTTGTTGGAAGTTCTGTTTCAACAAAAGAGTCCCAAAAAAAGTTCCCTAACAAAGCAAACTTGGCACAAAAATCTGTCGTTCTATTACAATCTCTAGGAGTAAAAAGAAATACATTGTTGAAAACTTGTAAGAATGAAAGGTCCAGCTTCGTACCTTTATTGGTCTTCATGTTGATCGTATCTTGGAGCAATCTAATGATATTCACATTGTCTCCTTCTATGATTATTCCTTTGTATTCACAAAAGTAACCTTGGATGTAGCTTTCAAATGAGAGAATAGCTTTGAGTTCCAGATAAGCAATGTCCCAATGAATTAATTTTCTACCATAAGCACAAAACATTCTAACTTTGCAGTCTCTTAGTACACCTGCAATTCTCGCCAAATTATTTCCAGAATGAGCCGCATCAACGTTCAGCTTCATCCAACCATCGGGAGAGGGACACCAAGATTTTGACAGCATAGGTTGGTTGGTGTTGCAGTTCTTCTCGATTGGATTTGACTGAATGTAAGAAACTGGGAAATAATTTCAGCAGCTGTTTTCCGTGCTTGACCCTATTCCGTGATCTCCAGTTGTAGTAAACCACCAATTCATAGATCTTAGCAAGTCCCTTATCAGCATTCTATTTTATTTCCATTATACAGTTATCAAGATTTTGAAATGAAAGGACATTGAAACCACAGCTTCTCAGTTTCTACAATAAATCCATCAATTTACTGCACTTAATGATCACATGTTCTGTGTCTTCATTCTCATGAAAACCTCTAGGACAAATAGAGTTTTTTGCAAGTCTTCTATAACACAACCAATCGTTTGTTGGTAATGCACCGTTCAATGCCCTCCACCAGAAAATATAGACATTCTTATTCAATTTACGTTTTTTCAGCCACTTATGATTACTGTACTTACTATCAAGCCGTAAACTGCTTGCTTTCGCACATAAAGTTGAAATAGTTTTCCCTGTATTAGTACGAATCAGTTCAATCCTATCTTCTCTATTATTCACCCCTTTTTCCATTTGCTGAATCAGCTCTATCATGTCTTTAGAAAAGAATTCAGATAATATGTCTAAATTCCAATTACCATCCTCATCCATAAGAAAGGAAACCCTCTTATCAGCAATATCAATAATCTTGCACGTAGCAGGCCATTTAATGAGGCATCTATCTAAAATCCAATTGTCAGCAGTAATATTGATACTGTGACCATTATTTACCTACCATCTAACAATTGGTCTTAGGTGATTAATTCCATCTTTGATAATCTTCCAAGCGGTTATAGCTCCTCTCTTCATGCCATCATCCCAAATTTTGTCTCCAAATTTTTTATGTAGAAATTTATAGAGCATAGAATTATTGTTCTGTAAAAACAACCACACAATTCTCACACTTAAAGGACCCTATCTCCCCGCTGCTCCATGGATGCCAAACCCCCCCAAACTGGTGGGTAGACAAAGAGTGTCCCAAGCAATATAGTGCTAACCATGTTTGCCATTTTCTTTGTGCCACAAAAAATTCCTACATAATTTGTTAATTTTCATCAAAATGCTTTTAGGAATGAGTGAGTGAGCTACCTGGTAGAAAATCATGTTCGAGTAGGCTGTTATGATAAGTAATATTCTACCAGCCAGTGATAACCACCTAGCTCCCCAAGAGTTGAGTCTACACATTGCTTTCTCAATGGTGCTGTTGTTGTCTTCCGCCTTCATTCTTCTTAAAGCCAATTTAATACCCAAGTAATAGACTTCTTTGACTTCTTTATATCCCATAATTTTATTGAGCTTGCTTCTTCTCTTTTTGAGACTTTCCTGCCAAATAAGACCATTAACTTCTGAGAATTGATAGCTTGGCCCGTCTAGCTGCAATAGCCTTTGAAAATTTTCTTCAACATTCTCACATTTTTACTGTAAGCTTCAGCTATCACCAGAACATCGTCTACAAACAGTAAATGTGTAATCTTATCTACATTCGTTGCGAGTCTCATCCCCAATTGCACCTTATGTTCATTGAGAGCTTTAGATAGAAGATCAGAGCATAAAATGAACAAGCTTAGAGATAACGGACACCCCTGTCTGAAACTGCATTGAGTATTGATCCATTTGGTTCTTCTTCCATTAAGCACTATAGAAAATTTTGAATTCGAAACACACTGCATTATCAAATTTGATAATCTCTCTGGAAAACCTGTTAACTTCAAAACTTGTTTTAGAGTTTCCCAACACATACAATCGTATGCTTGCTCCATGTCAAGCTTCAGAAGAAAATAAACAGGCTTCGCAACAGATGTTTTCATCTTGCAGATAATCTCCTGAGCAATCAGGCAATTATCTGAAATGCTTCTTCCTGGCACAAATGCTCCTTGGTATTCAGAAATGACATTCGGGAGACAATTCCTGAATCTTTTTAGAATCATACTTGCTACCAATTTATTGATCATTTGACATAGGCAAATTGGCCTTAACTTGGAACAATCTTTAGCATTTTGAATTTTCGGGATTAGAACAACCACTGTTTCCTTCCATTTCTCTAGCATTTCCCATGTTTTGAAAAATTCATGAATAGCATTCCATGTTGTTCCTTCCACAATGTTCCAATAATTTTTGAAGAAATAGGCATTAGCACCATCTGCTCCAGGTGATTTATTGTTTCCCATATTATTAAGAGTTGCTTTCAACACTTCTTTAGTGAAATCAGCTTCCAGAATTTTACTAAACTCATTTTGAATGCATTCAGAGCTTTTAATATTGGCCAATTCTTCAATTCACAGCTACATTTTCACCATTTGTTTGAGAAAAAAATCTCCATAATTTTATGAATATCTTCTTGGTTTCAAACCAATGTTCCATCCTCCCGAGCATTTTGCAGAATTTCATTATTTCTCTTCTTGGCAACAGCATAAGTGTGATAATATCTAGTGTTCTTCTCACCCTTTTCCATCCACTGGCATTTAGATCTTTGTCTCCACCACATAGCAATTCTGGCCAAATTTAAATTAAATTCAGCAAATTTACTTCTCAAGAGAATAAGATTTCTCTGGCTCAATCCTCCTTCAGCAGCTTCTCTGTTTTGTAACTCCAGGATATCCTGCTTAAGCGCCTAATTCCTCAAATTCAGCTCTTTTAATTTGTTTTTACTCCAATAGAATAGGTTTTTAAGAGATCTTTTGATCTTCCTTTGTAAAATTTCATTTGCATTACCAAAGTCATTTTTACTCTAAGCTTTAGTTATGATGCCTTTAGCTGCCTCATACGAGCACCATATGTTTTCAAACCTGATCTCTCTATTGTTAAATCTTGATTTATTATAAATCTGGAGAAGAAAAGGACAATGGTATGAAGAAATTCTTGGAAGATGCTTGATAACTATGTTGGAAAATTCCATAATTGCTTTAGAATTTAACCAGATTCTATCTAACCTTTCCCAAATTTTTGCAAGACCATCTTTGTTGCTACACCACATGTAGTTGGGACCATTAAATCCAATGTCATTGTAATCATTATTAGACATAAATTCCTTCATTTCTTGTGGGCCTTGAGAGAACACAAATTTTTTCCCTCAAAGCTTCTCACTGCTGTTCACTAGGCAGTTGAAATCACCTCCAACGATACACGGTTCTTAACAATTCATATTTTCTTCTATCATTTTCCACATACTTCTTCTTTCATATAGGTTTTTGTTGCCATACACAATGCACACTTTGACTACATTACCTTTAGGAGTAATAAGCTCACCAATAATACATTGTTTGGAAGAAATAATCACCTTGAACGATGCTGTACTATGCTTCCAAAGAACCAGGATTCCTCCTGAAGTCCCAGACGCTGCTTCATGGTGGAAGTCCCAATCATTCCCCACCATTTTCTTGACATCATCACAACCCAAATTTTCCATTTTCGTTTCTAACAAGCCAATGAAAAAAAGACCATTTTCTACTATCACGTTTCTTAAGTAGTGGGAGGCAGCTTCCTTTTTCCCTCCCTTACAATTCCAGACTAATATTGAAGACATTTAAATGGGTTTTGGGTTTAAGGTCCCCACCTTGTCAGTTCCTCCTTCACCTTTCCTTGTTCTATTTTTCCCTTTAATGGGTCCAAGCATTTTCATTTCCTTAGCAAGTTTGGTTTTTTCGCTAGACACCTTGAATGTAGGGTGTTTTATTTCCAACACCTCCATTTTGTTCTCAACTTGTATCTCCTCCTTTTCAGTCAGTAAATTCACTAGCTGTTCTTCATCAATTTCATCCAGAATTTCAAAGGGATTACTTGTAAGAGTCATCTTCAGATCTGCTCTATTTTCATTTATTTCCATTGGAAATTCAACCATCTTTCCATCCTTTCCAAGTTGATCATGATTCTCAAATTCTTTAGAATCAACATCATCCACATTTTCACTGATAATCTCTCCTTCTTCGATTAGGAGATTTTCCTCAATTTGAGGTGCTGGGTGTATTTCCGTCATATTACTTCTTTGTATTTCTGTAGTTTCCATCTCCACTGGCTTTGACATAACTTTCCAACTATTGTTGTTCTGAGTCTTCTTAGAAATTGTTTTTCTGGCCATCTCCTTATTGTAAACTGTATTTTGCTTATTCTTCCTGTTGTTCACCAACACCTAGGGGCCACAGATATTGCTTTCTTCCTCTGCTTTTAACTGCTTAGAATCCTTGGACTCCATTTCAGAGTTCCTGTTCTCAACAGATACTGCTCTTTTACAATCTTCTCTAACGTGTCTGATTTTACCACAGTCAAAACAAAAATTTGACTTTCAAATTCAAATTTTTGAAAAAATCTTCCTCCCATGCTTTCCACCCAAGCTCCTACTGTTAGTTTCTGATCAAGCTTTATTCAGATGCAGACCCTGGCGAATTCTCTTCTACCCCAGTTGAACATGTTGCCAACTAACATTAATGGTGTCCCCACTCTTGATGCGATTCTTGCTATATATTGTTTTCATCCCAGCACTATAACGGTAGATGAGGCTTTCGTATCCATATGGGCGATGTAAGCCCTTCCATAGTAGACAGTGAGAATTCCGGAGAACATCTTTCCAATCCAATGATGTGTTCATTTATGAACTAGGACCCTCCCGTAAAGACTCCTTCCATGGCTTCGATCATTTTGAATGAACACAAAAACCACCCCATTCCCAAAGTGGTGAAATGGAACTTATCAAATTGAGCCCATTGTCTTCTAAGTTCCCAAGACACAACCTGAGTAATTATTTCTTTACCGAACATCTTGCAAACTAGAGATTTTTCCAGAAGATTAGCATTTTTTAGTTCGGCTTCTTTGTTTAATTGAATAGCCTGCCCATCTTAAGTTAAAATTGAATCTTCTTCACAAAAATTTAATTTAATGTATGGTTTTCTATTCCATATATTAACAAATGTCGGCTTAATATTAATCTTCTCAGTCAATTGATCAACAATCTGATTCGTACTTGATTCCTTAATCTGTTTTGAGTCCATTTCTGATTGTATCGCCTATTTATAAGATTTTTGAATATCATCATTGCTTTTAGAAATCCATGGATTCTCAATCCTTTCGCTATTGCCCTTAGCATTTGGATTACCAAATCTTTGGACAAAAATATTCGTTCCCAAATAGGAAGCTTCCATATCATGGCTCACCTCCTGTGATTCAATCTTATTCAAGGCAACTAGAGTTCTTTTTATAGAACTCGCATCAACCGATTTACCTTTTCCAACAAATTGTTGGAAAACTTTAGAGACATTACCGATATTCTCATTAATCACCAACATATCCCTAGATCATCTTCTTCGTGCCTCATCCTCATCCATGACTTTTCTTGAACAGTTTTGCCCTTTGAGATTTTTTTCCTTCGCCAGATCCATTGATGATTCTGAAAAATCATCCCTCAGATCCAGGTTGTCCGTTGAAGATCGACGGACATCCGTCTCCATGGAATTTCGGTTACAAGATTATCGGAAGAAAGACCCGCGAAACTAGAATTTGAACTTTCTCTCTCTAGTTCTTGCAGCTTCTCTCTCTAGCTTGTTCCTACACTACCATCCATGACAACTGCCCGATAAAAAAGTGTTCAACTAGATTATAATAATACTAATATTATCTACTGCTGATGTAAGGTTCATCAAAATGAACAAAAAAAGGGTTTGTGTTTTTTACCAACTATGGGTAATACACAAGATGATGAGATACAAATATATAAAATAAATTTTGGACTAATGCCCATAAAAACAATGTTTTCCTAATGAGACTCCTTATTATTGAAGTGTATTTGAGCACGTGTATCCGTAGATCTCTATTGAACTTGTAGGATTTAAAAGAGAGGCTTATAGCCTTCCTATAATTCAAATATATCTATAGAACCTATAAGGTTTAACGTTATATGTTTAAGTATGCTAATTAATATTCCATTTAAGTATTCCTATTTGTTCTAATATTCCTCTATCAAGGTTATATATCACACTAGATATTAACTATACATATGGATATTGTATACATTAAAATAAGTATGGGAGATTTTAAAAACATCCATAATTTCATTTAAGATATAAGGGAATACATTACTTCTTGCAATGTGTTTACATCATTAGCCAGACATAGATAACACATCTTTATTTCAATCGTAAAAGAAAAGATAAATGATAAATAATATGGATAAAACTCATTAGAATAGTTAAAATGAACTTCTCCACACTCCTTCCTCCTCCAATAGTAGGAATACTTACACAAGATAGGTTAAGATCTCCAATGAGAGTAACTACCACGTCCTTATCCTCCCATAGACTTTACACTAAGGGGACGTTATAGAACTACATTGCAAATTATAGAACTCTACCAAAATAGCTTGAACTCCTAAACAAAAAAAAAAATTGAAAATTTATTTATAATTAGTGTAGAAATGGCCTCAAGCATCACGATGCTTAAAATGGTATCATCATGGCCCTATAAGATGAACTAGCACCTGAACATTGCCGGACTTGGTATATTTTGGTGCTACACTGCTTAAAATGTCTATTGGGTAAATAAATTCCTCGCTTAGTTGATTCAGCATGGGTTAGTCTTTTATGGATTGCACCATTATAGTGTAATAAAATTCAAGCATTGTGATTCTTAAGTAAGCACTTTGGCACTATAGCATTATAATTATCAATGCTTTAGCACTTAAATCTTAGAGAAAAGAGCTACAGCATGGATTTTTAACACTATAGCTTTATGAAGAGCTTTAGTGATGACATTGGCTCTAGTAGGGCATTGAATTAATTGCCTTTTTTCTCAAGGCTATAACACTATGTTTTCTTTATCTAGGGTGTTAAAGACATGACAAAGCTCATAATTATAGTGTTGCTGTGCTGGTTCATTACTTTTGAATTTTTTTATCTTTTCCTAAGTATTTTTGATATAACAATAACTAAAACACCACTTGTTTGCCAAATTTAAATGTAATAAATAGTTTAAAATTTACGCTTAACAAATAAAAAAATTTTATGATAGTGATGAAATGCATTTATCCCACATGATTTAGTTTAGTGGTTCTTTGATCAAATCTATGTAGCTTAACATTATACCATTCCTAAAGATAGACAAAATTTTCACAATTAATTTGAAGAAACAAATTTTGATTTATTTTAATAATCAAACACTACATAATGAATACCCAATTAATCCTTAAGGATAAGAGGGACAATCAATTATCATTTTGATAATGAAATTAATCCAATGTATAATGTTAAGGTCTGCTTGGGATTCTTCCTCTATCTTATAAAAGATTTAACATAATGTTTAATTTTGTATTCAGTTCTAGACTCCCTATATGGGTAAGTCCCTATATTTTATAACATATAAAAAAAAACACTCTTGATAAAGTGATGACTAAATTTTCCAAATTCATATTAAATTCAAGAAAAGTTTGGTTTCAAAAGATCTGAATAAAATTTTCATACATTTGACTATGAACATTGGTATCAGAATTTAATTGGATGTTTAGATTTAGATTTTCATATTTAGATTTTAGTGTTATAAGATAACCCTTTCATGGATAAAGGAACAAATGAGTTTAGATGGACTTAATAATGATACAATATTGACTTTTATCATCATAAAGTAGATTGCTAGCTAACAATCCTAAGCTCCAAATAATCTCTTTTCGTATACAAGATCTAATAGTTCTTAAGTAATCAAATAGATCAAGTACATAAAGGTTTAATCAGGGCTCTATAATATGAAAATATATTTGATTTTGTAATAAAATGATGCTTTAAAAAATGTATAAATAAAAGTTTTATTCATTTACAATTTAAACAAAGTATAACTCAAGGTTTGCTAAAAAGAAAAGGTGGGTAGGTTCCATGAGCAATAAGCCTGGATTTTTACATTCTAAAATAATATTGATTTAAGTATGATTTTATTCTTCTTTTTTGAATCTTGTAGCTCCAATGCCATCTTTAAGATTCCAAAAGATAATGATCTTCAAAGGAAGAAGGATTACTACATTTTGGAATATTATATAAGTAATTATCTTTAATATTTTTACTACTCTTGAATCCATAATACTCAATTTAACTAAATAAAAAACTATAACATTTTAATTTACATTTACATTTTTAAATGAACATCATTTTATAGGAAAATTTTACTTTTCGTAGGAATATCAAAAAATAGTATATAAAAGATATACGTATATGCAATGCAGTGTAAGTGTATGTCTAAGAAATTATCATACAAACTATGTGCCTCATCCGATCCTAAACAATCTAAGGCGCACTGGTAGAAATATAAAATGTCATCCTTAGTATAGAAAGTAAACACACCAAGCATGAATACCCTCTAGGCAAGGTACTCCAAACAAAACAAACCACACCAATGACCTAGCTTATACAAGAGTTAGTAGTCTTCTCAAACCATCTAAAGCATGTAACATGCTATGTGGTTTGGATAGGTCTTAGGTTTATTATTATTTAATTTTATCTCATATTTTATTTTTATTTTGTTTCAAGTCAAATGAAATTTATTTCAATTTAAATTTTAGTATTTTATAATTTAAATTTATTTTAAAGAGTATATTTTTGGTGTTGAATTATTTATTTTATGTTTTACAGAATATAGTTCCCAATAAACCCCATATACAAGGAATCATTAATTAGCTAGTCCTCGACTCACATTAAAAATACATTCAATTTCCCATAAGGGATTAAATCTAATGCATAAAGCCCTTCATTTAGTTTAGGTGTTTCAATTATTTAGGTTTTAAATAATGTTATCAATAAATCACTTTAAGAACTTGAATCTCAAAATTAAAGATTCATAGGTTAATAATTGTTATTCATTTGTTTCCCATAATGGATCAAATCAATTATATAGAGTCCTTTCATTTGATTGATCTTCTTAATTTATGTTTTTTAATTTTATCTTATTTATTTAATTTCACTTATATTCTTAATTTATAAATTTTTTATCAATTTTAATTTTATTATTTATTCTTTGATCTTGATTTATTTAGTTGATTCATTTTTTTTTAATGGTTTTAAAATATATTTTTACTAGGCTACTTTGATCTTTGATCCAAATCCATTTCAAACAATTTGAAATCTTCCCAAGAGGTCATAAGTGGCCTCTAAAGATTAGTTAAAGCATTCAAAATAATTTGGGTTTCTATTTTTATTTTTATTATTTGAATTATTTAGTTATTTAATTTTTTTATTTTTACTTTTAGGGTTTCGTATGGGATTTTAATTTTAAATAAATTTTCTTCAAATTTATAATTTATTAAAATTTATTTCATAGTATTTATTTATTTATTTGGAATATATTACGATTTATCAAAAATCCTAATTCAATTATGTAAGATGAATTTAGGATTTCTAATTGACAGACCAAATGACCTCAAAATTTCTTGAAATTTAAACCAAAGGTTCACCAAAGCTAGAGGACTTAACATATGTAAATTGAAATCATCAAAGCATCCCTATGATTTTTAATTAATTTCCAAAATAATTTTGATTATATATTTGAAAATTTATTAAATGCAAACTTGAATTGGGATTGGGTTCAAATCAATGGTAAACTAACCATTGAAACATCAATTTAAAGTTACAAACATTCAAATCTAATTGCCTTTGGATTTTAATTTATATCAATTTTAAATTATAGGTCATTTCTTGACGTATAATTTTAAATGGGATAATTTAAGCCATTAATGATTTCAAATTCATGTTATGAATTTTGGAAATTTTTTGAACATCCCTAAAATACATCCCTAAGAATTTTGAGTCATAGAGTTTTACTTAATTAATATATTTAAAATAACACAAAGAGTACTTTTTAGATTACTTTTAATTCACTAGAAGTATTAGTTCCAAACTATGAAGCTTTAGTTCTCCTCATTAAAATAAATCCATAGAGTCTAATGTCTCTAAATTTGGACAAGTGTGCGAGGAGTTATATGTAATAGCCTATATTTTGACCCAAATAAATAAAACATTTTAGAAGCTGTTTGAAGTCCAAATCACAAACCATCTTTTCTATGATATAGATATTATTATGCTTTAATTACAATAAAATATCTAGTAATTTTTGGCCAATGGTGCAAATCCTTTAAAATTTTGTAGCTATCAATACAAATGGGGATTTTTTGACTGTTAAGTGCCCATTTATCAAAGTTATTTAGTTAGAACTTTCTAAATAAAATATGATCATTTATGAATATTTTTCTATAATTTTTAATATCTCAAAGGATTTATATAAATTTTATGTTAAAAAATTAATTATATTATATAATTAAATTATTATTCTACTATTATTTAATTAAAATATATTAATTTGTTTATCTTTAAATCATTAAAGCCAAGCAATAGAGAAATGTATGGGATATTTAGAGATAAATGTTAGGAGAGATAAAAAATAACCTAGAGTTTAGAAGATGTAAAGCGATTTTTATTATTCAGCCCTATTGGTAAATTTTCTCATCTCACTATAATAAGACTTCATCCTATTTTAAATTTAAATAAATTGAAGTTTATTAAAAGCAATAATAGTGTTTTGATTACTTACTGGCTTTTAAGTTCATTATGTAGTTTTTTCTGTTTTAGGACATGGAAGGAGTTTCTTAATTTGAGTTAATATACTTAAATGTTTTTATGACTTTGTTAATATTTACCCTTATTCTTTAATAATAAAGAGTTTGTGATAGAGTAGTAATTATATTGATCTCATGATTATTCTATATTAATTTTGGAAGAATGAATAAATTATAATATTTTGAGGTATTTAATTATTAGATTACTTTCACAATATAAAAAATTATTATTTTAACTATTTACTAAAGATCTCGTTGATTAGTTAGGAATATAAAATAGACTTCTAAATTTTATTATGGGGTATTACAATAAGTATCAGAGCGATTGTTGGAAGAATTAAATTATAACCATAGTTATAAGAATTGATTATTAGTGGCATACAAGTAAGGTCGTATAGATTTTTATTTTTTGCATTTGATTAATATAATTGCTTATATATATATATATATATATATATATATATATATATATATATATATATATATATATATATATATATATATATATATATATATATATATATATATATATTGAATTTATGTGTTATTTTGTTGGAATAAAAATTTTATCAGTGGATAGATCGACCCTACTAATCAAATTGTACATAATGGACAAAGTGCAATAATTGTTTTACAGAGTTCTGAAAGCTTCATGTGGCTAGCTAGCATACTTATATAGATAATGAGTGATGCTTAGAAATAGATAGGTGGGACATAAGGAATTAGAAAGGGACAAATATTTATAGATACTCCAAAAGTTAAAGTCGCACGCCATTGTTCAAGGGAGTTATAGAGCCATGGAAATAGAGGACTTACTACTGAGGATATAGAAGATAATTAACAACATGCAGTACCCAGAAAAAAATAAAGTACTACTGTAATGTTCCTATTTAAAGGAGAAGTAGAGAGATGGTAAATAAAAAAATAGCCACAGAAATTTCAGGACAAGATGAATATGAAGATTTCTTCGGTAGAGTTCACTATTATTTTTATAGATTGGTTCATACCTCCATCAGCCTCAAAATAAATATAGGAGGTTTCATTAGATTGGAATAGGTGGAAAGAATAGTGATGCAATACATAGCTAAATTCACTGCACTAGCTTGGTACACACCATGATTAATTAGTATAGTTAAGGTGAAATGCTCTAAATTCCATAGAGGGTCGTAAACTGAATGGATGCATCCACTTATACCATTGAGGATTTAGAAATTTTTAGTTTATTGAGAGAGAGAGAGAGAGATTGGTAGAAAATGACATGGCTATTACATAATTTAGATAGGATATGAGATAGAAAGAGATTAGGAGATAACATAACTAAAAAGTAGAGAAGCAAAAAGACAAGTAGATTTTTATACAACAAGAAAAGATTTACATCTGAGTCTATTATGGGGAGGGTATTGAAGTGTGCCTGATGTGGTAAAACACATAGTCGATCATGTTTTCTGATGACTAGAAAGTATTTAAGATGTGGGCTGCTAAGACACTAGAGGATTGATTATCTTATACAATGCTGGTGACAAAATTTGGATTTTGAGGGGAATAATCTAGGAAATGCCATAAATTGATGATTATGGGATCTAAGGTAGAACAATGTATTCATGCCTTTTTAAGGTGATTAATTTGTTCATAAGATTATTAAATGGCAACTCACTCTAAGCAGGCATGAGTCCAAATTGAATACTCTTTTCACTCTCTACACATTCTTTCTATTCTATCATTCTAAAAATCCAAATCCAAACATTCTTTAAAACTAGAAATCTAAATGAAAATTAATAATCTAGGGCTTATATACTAAAATCTTAATAACCCAAGAATTTTTTAAAACTTTATGAATATGAAAAATTTTGTCTTCACTTTAACCGAGAATAATAGTTTTGATATTTAATGAACTATATGAGATTACCGTTATAGGAAGTCTAGAACCTAGTAAAAAATAAACCATATCTTAGTGTTTTTTATGGTATGGAAAGAATCTATGGATGCATACATAACTTTATATGTTGCTTTAGATTTATAATCAAAGCAGTAAGTGAATGTTCTTTTTATCCCTTAGGATAAATTAAATATTCCTTATGTTGTGTTTGATCATAAAAATAAATATATTGGTTTAGTTTCATAATCAAAATGATAGGTAAATGTTTCTTTTATCCTCAAGGATGAATTAAATATTTCTTATATTACATTTGACTATAAAAGTAAATTGAGTTTCTCTTTTCAAATTGATAGTGAAACATTAATCATCCCTCAGGATGATATAATGTTAATCAATATAAATTTGACCAAAAAAAAAACATTTCAAGAAAATAATGTGGCAAAAAAAAAAATTTTGTCCACAAATTTTTTTTGGCGACACTTCTCTCTCCATCTTTAGTGAAGACTATATATATAATTAAGTGTTTATGTTTATTAGAATTCATGAATATGCATGTTTATTTAGCATCCCAAGCTTGTGAATTTTATAATATCAAAAGTTATAGGATGTCTCCTACTTTTCATAACATTTATCTTGTATATCTATTTTTTGTGTACTAACATTTAGGTACATTATATGACAATGCAACAAGCTTTAAGACTAATGATAGGGTAGAATAGGATAATGATTTACACGAGTCTATATTTTTTATTTTTTTATTTTATATTTCTTAATTCAAAGTCCTTTAAAAGGTATATGCTAACTTGGCGACTATAAAGACAGACAAAAGGGAGTGATAAAATAAAGTTAAATTTTTTTTTAACTTTTTATATCTTTTTTTTAAGGAAAACTCACAGAGGGGCCTACGCATTAATTAAATAAAAGGGGTACATATTCCTTAATGGGACTTCAAGCTTTCTATTGCTTATGACAGCTTCAATCATAAGAAGAAAGAAACACATACAAGTTTGAGTTCCCCACTATAGAGCAATACAATATTACCTAGGTACATTCTATGGTGCTCAAACACAAGTACCCAAAAAACTTCAAAAAGCTCCAACCAGCCATCCTCAAAACCATATCTTTAATCTTCAATGCCAAAAGAATCCTGCAAAAAATTTGATAGGCACAAAGAACATAAAAGAAATATCTAAAATGGTTACAAACTTAATAATAGTACGATAAACCAAATAATGAATCCATCATCATAATAAACTAATAAATGATCAGAATATAACCCAGGCAGAGGGACACAAACACCTCTGATCATGATAAGCAACCAAGCAACCGACCGAGAGAGAGTGGACAAAATTATGCCCAGCCAAGGCAGCTAGAAAAATAAATATACAGGGAAAATAACTGCTCACAACCACCACTACCACCAATAATACCCAGGCCACCCAACCAAAAAAGACCAGAGAAAAGGAAACCATAAAAGTGCCTGAAATTGAGACTTAAAGGTCAGCCACAGCTAAAAAATACGCCAGTAAAAATTGGCCCTACCAGGTAAAAAGGCAGCAAAGCCAAGTCCAACATCCAACCGACCAGGAAGAAAACCCAAATCATCTAACAAAGGGGTTGAATCAACATAAAAAGCAACCAGACAGAATGCCCTAAGTAGAGAACAATAAAAGTAAGTAGGTAGCAGCTCCAACAGAAGGAACCCTAAAACACCAAGATAAATAGCAAGCAGACTATAGTCTTCCCAAATAGATTACCAAAGAAAAAAGCCCCACCATAGAAGAAAAAGAAAAGAAACCCAACAACAGAATAGTAAAACTCCAGAGAACAGATAGATTAAAGCAGTAGCCACCATAGGAAGGAACAAGTATCCTTGAAGTATGAACTCCAAAAAACATACAACGAACCACCTAACCAACAGTGATAAAAGAAGTTAAAACCAATATAGAAAAAGAAACACCAACATTACTTCAGGCTAACCAGGCCACCATAAAAAATAAAACCAATAAAGGCACCAGACAAAATAATACCAAGAAACCACAAAAACCTATAACAAGGCTCAGAACCTCAGGCCAAGCCATTAAAACCACCTAAGATCTGAAAGTTCGTTAGGGATGTTAGGCCCTCTTGAACTTAGTCCCAAGCTAATTAAAAGAGAGATGTGAATTGGAAAACCTTAAAACCAAAGATAAAACTCCAACCAAAATCACCACAAATAAAGTGCGGAAGAAAAATAAATACGGAAGCGATAATAAGAAAAGAACACACCGGATTTATAGTGGTTCGGTCAAACCTTGACCTACGTCCACTCCTTGGAGGCACCCTCCAAGTATTGCACTAACACAAGTGTCTCTCCTTTAGCCCCCACAGCTAGGCGGAGAAGCCCTTACAAAATCACTTCCACCTTCCCCGGTGCGGCGAAGTCGCCGGGTCCTTTGACACCAAAGAGATCTTTTTCTTTGGTGAACTTACCTCGAGACAAGCCTTGAATCCGATGGTACTAAGATGCGAGTTCGCCGGAGCAACCGTGTGGATCCCCCACCACACTCCCTTGAGTTCCTCCCCCTCACAGGATCTTCTCCCTCTCAAACTCCACCCTTTCCTCTCTCCCTTTCAAGCTCTCTCTTCAAGTTTCCCCCACAAGAACGAAGTTACAATGGCTGCCAAAGACACTTACAAAGTGCCTTACAATAGCTTAAATAGAGGCTCTCAAAACGAGCTCATTAATGCAAGTTGCCGCCATTATCGTCCAGGACGATATCCAAATCGTCCTGGCCGATTAGCACAAATATGAGGAAAATCGTCCTGAATATCGCCCTGAAATGATGTTGGACGATGTCTAATCATCCCGGACGATCTTGCGATCGGCCTGGACGAAATCCCCATTAAATGCTTTCCAAAACTGCTTGAGAAATTTTGGAAAAATTGCTCTGGATCGTCCGGGACGATATTTTATAGTCCAGGACGATCCACCGGGACGATGTCCAAAAATAAGATTTTCCTAAGTAGATCTGGAGGCAGATTCTTGCTGTATTGAGCCGATCGTCCTGGCCGATACAAAATCGTCCAAGACGATGTGTTTTGCATAAAGACGGCTGCTTTAAAGAGGATGCCCTAATTAGGATTTCTACTTTTGTCAGATCGTCCAGGACGATATAAATATCGTCCCGGACGATGTTATCAAAAATAAAAATCTTTTAGGGCACAACAGAAAATCTTCCAAGTTACAAAACATCAGATGCCACATAAAATACAATAGACTCAAGAAAGGAAAAAGATTACAAACTGACACAGACCTAGTCTACCCAATCTTGAGCTGGTTCCAAATTGCAGTCTGATCGTGTGGACCTGAAACGTTAGCACATAAGTTAATCATAGAGAAAAAAAGGAATGTTTGCTATCATCAAAATCATAAACAATAGATCCGTAACAAGATCTAACATAAGGAACACCAAAGTGATCAAGATTAATCATCTCTTACAGATACCTCAAAATGTTCGACCCAATCAAATCCAAAAAATCCGTAAGGCCACACTCCCAATTAGTAAGACAAGATGCATAAACATTCCCCTCATTGCAAATATGATAGAATGAATAATTAAAAAAAATCAAAAGATTCTTAATCTCCCTATCCATATAAAAAAGGTTAGAATTACAGCCCAAATCAACATTAGAGTATAAGATTAAGTAATTATAATTAGAGTTAACCTCAATAAGCATATGAGTTAAATTTAGAGAAATACATAAACTTAAACCCTAGAGGATAGCTACAGTAATAGCATAGCAAGCATCCCCATTCTGAAGGGACCAGCAAAGCCATAATAAGCTTACCATCACTATTTCTAATAATACCACCACAACCCACAAGGGAGTCGCTACTAATCCCATCCACATTTAGCTTATAGATATTGGTGGGAGGTTTAATCCAATAAATGATTCTAGGATCTTTGGTAGTATCACTATTCTCCCAACTAAGGCCTAAAGTAGAACCCACAAAAATTATAGTTCTTGAAGCTCTTGGCAGAAAGCAGATTAACAGAAAATAATGCCAAAATCTTATCTTTAATATTTTGGATAACCTTTAATATGATTCATATGAATACTATTAAAAAGAGAATTATTCCTTTCTAACCATAAATACCATAAAATGAGAGAAGGAATGACATTTCTGATGCGTCCTTTAGTCTTAACAAACCGAGCATCCTAAGCATTAATTATAGATTTAAGGGATAAATGAGCATTAAAGTAATTCAGTTGAAATAAGTCATCAAAATAAATCCATGTTTTAGAAGCAATAGGGCCTGAAATGAAAACATGATGCATATTCTCAAAATGGTAAAATATTGGCATTTTTAATGTAAAATAAAACCTCTACTAATAATATTATCATCAGTGGGATTAAATTTATGCAAAGTTCTCCAAATAAAGACAGCCATAGTAGAAGGAATACTCTTATGTCATATCATAAAGAAAATATTATCACAATGATTTCTAGGCCCAAAGGCAAGCTAAGAACTTTTCAAATGAAAGCCACCATATTTAGACAAATCACATAAGATAATATCCTTAAAGGCTATATTTATAGGAAGGTTCAAAATTTTATGATTAATGCAGTCAGGGATGACATTAGAATGTTTTTCATAATATTAATAATTATTAAAAAAGAAAGAATTAACCTTAACAGCCGCAATAGAAAATGTATTCATAATCGCATCAATAGATTGATTATCCAAACAATGATCTTGCCAAAAGAAAGTATTACCTTCACCAAGCCCTTAAGAAATGAAATGCTCAACAGACCATTTCACCTTACAAACTCTCTTCCACACTAAAGAGTCACCATGATTAAAAACATAGGTAGAAGGATATTTACCAACACAATATTTAGCTGACATAAAATTAGCCCAAAGGCTAACTTTAGTATGAAAATTATACCAAAGCTTAAAAGAAAAGGCATAAGATAAGTCATTCATTCTTTTACAACCTAACTTTAGCAGGAAGCCCAAGAAATTTTAGAACTGCTAGAAGAACTTTTCCAAAAAAATTTATTAATAAGCCTATGCACTCTATTACAAACATCTTTAGTAGGCAACAAAGTTTGAAAGATATAAATTGGAAAGGAACAGAGAACACTTTTAACAAGAGTTAATCTACCACTAAAGGTCAAAAAATTAGAATACCACGAGGAAAATTTATTCTGAATAGAAATAAAAACGATCATAAAAAAGAAAAGATTTCTTACAACCATTAAAGAGGGGAGCTCCAAGATACTTCATGGGTAATTGACTATGCATAAAACAAGTAACATCTTTAATGGCAAAAATATGAGCATTAGGAATTCTCTTGAAAGTAACAAAATAACATTTGTTTTTATTATGAGATAAGCGACTAACCATCTCAAATTGATCAAAAAATTCCATAAGTTTATGAACCTTGTTCATAGAAGCATTCATAGAAATAATAAAATGATCAACAAAAAAAAGATGAGAAATAGAAAAACTATCCAAAGTTCTAATTTAAAGACATGGTTTATTCTCAAAGAGGTTGGTAAGACCTCTAGACAAAAAGTTAGCAGCAATAATGAATAGAGCAGAGGAAATAGGGTCACCCTATCTTAAATAATGAGAAGATTTAAAAAACCCATTACTAGAACCTCCCTCTTACTCCTTCCTTATATGGAGGATCTTGCATAATTACTTGCCTCCATATTTTATTCTTTTAAAGAAGGTTTCTAAATAACCTCCCAATGTCAATGCTGCTTTCACACTGAGAATATGAATCATATGTTTTTTCAGGGTTTTATTACTTTGGAAGTTTGGCTTTATTTTGACAATATGTTTAATGTGGTTACTACTCACTTTAACACAATTCGTGAGCTTCTGAAAGAATGGTTTGTTCCTACTAATGGTTATATTAGGAATATCCTCCCAGTCCTTATTTGTTGGTTTTTATGGAGAAGTAGGAATGATTCGAAACATGAAAATATTAAAATGGATGCTTTTACTATCATCTCTAAAGTCAAGAATAAACTTTTTCAGCTTTATGTTGCTAAGATTTTAAAGGTTGATTCTTTAAAGGTACTCTTCATGTGGCATCTGAGTTTGGCCTGGTTTTTACTCATAATATGGTTAATGGTACTGACGAGAATATTTATTAGAGAAAGCCTTTGAAGGGCTATTTTAAGCTCAACGCTGGTGATGCCAGGAGTAATTTAAATGCGGGTTGTGGTGGAACCATCAGAGATTCTAAAGATTTTTTTATTGTGTCTTTTATGGGTCCGTCCAATGATATTAGTGCCACTCAAGTGGAAATTGAGAGTTTACTTTTTGGGATCCAACTTTGTATTTCTCTTTGAATCACTAGTATATGGATCGAAGTTGATGCTATGCTCTTGATCCATTATGTCAAGGGTAACACCTTATCTAATCCTTCTAATTACTATATGCTTAAGAATATTAAGTACAATGTTTCACTCATTACTTATACTATATCTCATATCTTAAGAGAGGGGAATGTTGTTACCGACTCTTTGGTTAAATTGTGTTGTAATTTACCTAATTTTATTAAATTCTTTGAGGATACTCTCTCTAATAAGATTAAAGGTTTGGTTAGACTTGATCAGTTGGGTCTTCCCTACATCCATTCTAATTAGATTTTGACTTCTATTTGTGTTTTTTTTTTTTTATGTTATTGGGGGCATGTTTGTTGTATGCTCTATTCTTTGTCTTTTGAGGCCTAGTTCTATTATTTTTTTGATGTCGGCTGCTCATTTATCTTGGTCTCAATTTTGTTTATTCAATTTTTTTGTTATAGTTGGTGGTGGAATAGAAATGATTGGAATTTTAATCATATTGAGTTAACCCCTTATTGCTGCTCTCTTATCCCTAGTTAGCTTATGGGAGATGTGACTAGTTTTTTTTCTTATCTGATTTAAGTGAAATATTTTGGTTTCTCTAACAATATTGTGCTGGGAGGCTTCTTTATGATTTCAATGAGCACTCATTATTGGGTTTTCAGCTGGGATATTTGTTTCAATCCTGGTAGTGCCTTGAGTGTAAGTATCAAGCTTTAACCTATCATTTTGTATACTCGATTGCTGATTTTCTGGGCTGCCTTTGCTTAATGGTTCTAGGGATTAGATTTGAGTGGCATCTAGGGTTACTTCATGATGGTTATGTTACTTATTAATTGAGCTTTACTCTTATAAATAATATTAGATATCTGGCTGACCCATATCTTTTTGCTAAGGCTATGAATTCTAGTTTGCTGATTATCAGTAATTGTTTTTGTAACCTTGGGGATCTTTGGCATATGTTTTCTATTAATGTGGGTCATTTTTGCTATTTTACTATGGGTTTTGTTAATTTCTACCTTATTTATGTTGAGATTTTTCGTTCTATTATTTCAAGTATGGCCTGCTATCTCTCTATTTTGATGAGTATATATAAATATGTTGTGAGCTGGGTTTGTTGTGATATTTCTACCAATTTTGGTAGGCTTGCGGGTGTTAATGTCCATCATTTACCATTAATCTCTGCTACTCATATACTGTTTTCCTAAGCTACTGTTGGCTATCAAATTCTGGGATTATTTGTGATTGGAAGGTGAGGTTAAATTATAATGATGCTGGTGCTACTAATGACTTCTATTTTTGGGCTTACCCATTCCCCATCACTAGATCTATTAATTTTGCTCATCTGATTAGCTTCATGGGTATCCGGTGTGGTTGTATTTTGGAGGCTCTTTGCTCTTTCATTTCGGATCCCTGTTGCTATTATCATTGCTCAATTTCCTGTATGAGCATTAATTTTATTCTTCTTAACCATCTCTTGGGTGGGTCACTAAAAAGCTGAAGTAGCATGGTGACATCTTGGTTATTAATTGCTTGAACTTTAATAGATATCCTTTTCAGTTTCAGGGAAGTATCTTGTTTGATTATTTAAAAATTTGGACCCTTATGTGTTTATAATTTATTATTCATAATCTTCCATAATACTTGCCATATTCTTGTATGTTTTGCAGTCTGACTTTCTTGCAGGTTATAGAGATCAAGATTTTGTAGTTTTGCTTATTTTTCTGCAGGAAGACGATGTCGATAGTACTTTCTTTCTCTTCTTTTTTCGGGCCCTATTTCTGGCATGCCTAGAGTGTTATTAGGATATTTTATATTATGTAGAATAGGGAACCATCAGCTCTTACATTTTATTTTGGGTTTTTTTGTAGCTCTTTCAAGCAGTAGAGAGCTAAAGATTCTCTTTAAGGACCATGCAATTTCCTTTCTTAATTAATGCGTATCCCCTTTGTGAGTTTCTCCAAAAAATAAATAAATATTAGACCCTATGAAAATTAATTAGACTATTACTTGAGTTAATTTAGATTTTTCTATAAAAAGTTATTATTTTTTTAAGTTTAAACCTATATTTGAACTATGGTTGACGGGAAGAATGACTTTTTACTTTGGCATAATTTTAGGGTTTTGATACTTTCAAAAAAAAAAGTTTTAATTAGAGTCTAATGATACTAATTTTGATTAAAGTTTATTTTTCTGTAATTATTAATGATTTTCAAAACTTAGGCTTTTTTTTTAATTTTTAAAATTGTCTTAATTTAGGGTTTTTTTTTATTTTGAACCAAATTAACCCTAAACCTCTTAGCATCACCCCCAAAGGCTAGAAATAATGTAAGGGTATTTTCCCAAGCATTTGGGGAATTTTTTACAATTCTAAATATTTTTAATTAATTATTATAAATAATTATCATTTTTCCTTATAAATTAAATTAAAGTGAAATTAGGCGTTATATGAAATGACTTTTTTTTTCATTAATTAGGGATTTGATTAGGAGAAATTGGAGGCCTTGTTATAATTTTTATGATTTTAAATGAGTTTTTAATGAATTAATTAAGATTCTAGGTTAAATCTAGAGTGGGATTTTGGGATTCCTAGTTGGTGGACCAAATGGGCTCCAAATCTAGTGAATTTTAGACCATGTGATCACCTTATTTCAAAGTCTAGTATTCCTAAATTTTGGCTCAAATAGTTCTATTTAAGGTGGCTAACCAAGCCACCCATGGTAACCACCTAAGTCACCTTAAAACATTTCTAAGTCACTATCCTTGGCTTGGATGGGGGTGTAATTAATGGCTCTACACTCAGACTAAGCATGATCAACACACCAATACTAAAATGTTGAATCTCATTGGAAAGATCATAATAGCAATTTAAAATCAAGGTTCAAACCATTACCCATGATCCAAATTGGCTAACGTATTCCCTTAAACACTCAAATAGTGGAGAAAAAATTTGGTCATTTTAAAAACATGTCCAAATTTACTCCCAAACTCCCAAGACATTGTGATTTCAATTAGGCGCATAAATGCAATAGTACTTAAAATATTCAATTAAAAATTAGCATCTACATAAAATAAATTATGGCTTAAGACCATAAGGCTTTTGATGATCTCCCTAAGATTTTTCCAATGAGCCTAAAAACACCTAATTTTGTCAAGAGTAGAGGGAAGTATGAATTTTTGAAGATACCCTCAATTCAGGATTTAATAAACCTGAATCTACATTGTCAGCCTACACTTTCCACGTGAGAGCCATTTGATTGGCCAGCCAATCATTATAGCTCACTATATAAATGCAGGATTGATTATAGTGATTAGATCATTGATTGAGTGGTCATAATTAAATGAGCTTTGAAACCATGGGATCTAATCCAAACTGTTGATTAAAAATAATTATTTGGATTATGTCTTGAACCTCCCACAAAGATCTAAAGCAGTTCAAGTTCTCCATCATGATCCAATAGAACTCTCATGTAAACTCCCACAAAATTTCACAGGAAGGATTAGGACAATGTGGGCTTTCATTCCAACAATGAGATCACATTGGATTGAAAGTTCCTTTCACACATGACCAACACTAGCTAACTACAGGATCCGAAAGGGATTCTCACTGTGTATAAAGCCCCAAAGAATGGGTTTTTCTATCAGAAAGCTTGAGAAGATGATGGTGAAGTCCTTTTTCCTTGATAAACTGAGGCCAAAGGATTTCCAGAGGCATGACTTCAAGAAGAAGGTGGAGAGATTTCACTAGAGTTCGCTTAAGATGATAGTTGGGAGTGGCTAGAAAGTTGGGGAATTAGGGGGAAATCCTAAAGTACCTCAGAGAGTAAATTTAAGAAAACTAAAATGGAATGGGGATATCTGGGTGACAGATCCCTCTTCAAGTCATTCCCGTGGCTATGAATAGTCGAGATTGGTCGGGGCATCCATGGGATGACCTCTAGGTGGAAAGAGACATGTCCACTACATCTCGTGACCTTGAAGACAATGAGCCAAGGCTTTGGAAGCCTTTGGATGAGGCCTGAGATTCAGGGGACCAATGGAGCTCTATTCCACTTGTTCTAGCCACTGGCAGCCACTTTCTAGGTCAGGTGAGCTTGAGGGTGAGCAAAATTGGGCATGGGAGAGCCCAACTTCATATATGAGCTCGGGTTAAACCAAACATGTATGGTTTAGGTCAATTTGAGCTCAAACTAGGTCAACTAGGCGGTGGGATAAAGGTGGAAGGTGCATTGTTTCAAGTGGCATCCAATGCAAGTGTTAATTAGGCTTGTTCTAGTATGTGGTGAAAGAAATCTCATGTTAAGGTGGTTTTGACAACTTTCAGGTTTCCTAGTGGTTGACTCAAGTCAACCCAAGTCAACCCAAGTGCTGGACTAGGTAGGTAGGTGCCATTAGTTTTGGACCATTCAATAGAGGTGTTGATTGGGTCAGGTGGTAATTAGGCTGGGAAATGGCTCAACCTTTAGAGGTTTTGGCCACTTTGCGCTAGCTTAATTCCTAACCTAAGTTGACCCAAGGTTGGATAAATTAGGGAAGGTGTATTGATTAAAGAGAACCCAATGCCACAATTAGTTTGATCCAATTTGGCTAGGGTTAGAACTTGGCTCAACGGATACCTCTATTTGGATACTTGGGTCAAGCCAAATGGCTAACCCAAGTGGGTCCAAGGCTTGGATCTTTAAGAGGGGTCTCTTAAGGACCCACTAGGTCACCCCATGGGTTTGAATGAGTTTGGAGAAGTCTTGGTGAAAGGATTTAAGAGGGTAGAAGTGTATTGGAGGTTTAGTCAAACTTGCTAAATTGTTCAACCGAGTTGACCTAGGGTCAAGGGTTGGGTCCTTTGAGTTCAGGTGGACCCTATGAACTTAATGGGAATGGTCCCAAGGCAAGGGGGGTCATTTGGTTGGAAATGGGTGTTTAAACCCTTAAGGGTCAGTTTGGTCAACCATGGTTAACTAAATCAAACCAAAGTGTTGGTTAGGGTTCAATGTGTTCCTAAGGACATTTATAATCCATTGGAATGGATTTTGGAGATTGATTGAAGAAGACCATATTGTATTCTAGGGAAAAGATAAAAAAATTTCCTTAAAGGGCATTTTGGTCATTTTGACCCCCTACGAATCTTGGGTCAAACTGAGTCCAACAAAATGTAGGTTATTGGTCAACAAGTTGTTATGAAAGCCTTGAACATGATCAATTGGTTGGGTGGTTCCAAGATAAATTTCCATAAGATAGGAAATCTAGTGGCATAAGCCATAAATAATTGAATGTTTTACAACCTATAAATATCAATCAGATTTATGGAGTTAGAGACCTCCATATAATCTCAAAATTAGAGTGTTAACATTAAATACATTTCTTATCAATATCGAATCGATAGACCCAACATCAGATGCCAATCGACATGGTTTTAAGGTGACAGAAAAATCACCCAGAAAGGGTTTTAGGACCTAGGTCTTTAACCCTAAACGTTTGTTTGGAATATTGGATTTGGATTGTATTTTGGAGTTGAATGGTTGAAATTGAGCTATCTATACCAATAGAAGACAAATAGATAATTAAAATTGATTGGATATGGTTTATAAGCTGATAGGAATTTTGTAGAAGGCTTGATTAAAAATTGAATTAATGGGTAGAACTTGATTCGATTATACATGGAATTGCTCTTTAACCAGGACATATATAGTTAAGAAGTGAACATCGTCTAACCATTAGGTCACTAGAAAGAAATCCAAGTGAGTCTTAGTGACCTCATACAAAAATGAGGTCAACACCCCCCCCCCCCCCCCCACATGTGCTCCATTGGTGGGCATAGGGCGGTTCAATAAAGTTTGACTTCCTAAATGGATCTTTTAATTGGCATTTGAGAGGGTCTAAATTTGTGATTTAAAAACCACCAAGAAAAAAAATCAAATGTCACATTTTTGAATTAGAAATACAACAAAGGGTTATCATATAACTCGTCCACCATTATTTAATAAAATACAATTTGACTTTGAAAATATTTCATGTATATTTTCTTAAAATCTATTGATTTCCATATATGGCATATGGTTGAAGAAGGTTATTATGTTCGATTTAAATTTTTGAGTGGCATGAAAGTTTAAACACTATTTAGTGAATGGAGAAAAAAGGATATAGATCTGCCACAACATAACGTAAAATTTTTAAACTATTTATTTGTGCACTAAAATGTGAAGATTACATTTGAGACTCTATATGTGCTACTAAGAGGGAGATCTGGGATTGGTTATGCATCACTTTTGAGGCTACTAATGAAGTAAAATAGACTTGGTTAAATATTTTGCTACCTAATTATGAACACTTCTGCATAAAACCTAATGAGACTATCCCAAATATATACACTAGGTGAATAGAAAGTTAACTTCAAAAAGGGAAATCAAAAGACATAGTAGGCCACTTAAGCATACTCTACCTGAGATTCATTAGAATACAAAATAGAGAAGGAAGTAACAAACTTATGTCATATGAAAAATGATAGTCTTGGTCATTCAGATTAAGATGGGTCATATCAATTATCCTATAATGAGCTCTTTATTATTTCTGAAATAATCCATTACTCGTATAGGAAATTAAAAAAAATGCAAGCTAGTTTGAACTTTAACAATTTTTTAATTAGAAAAATACCATAATAATTTTAAATCTAAACATATTCTATTAAATAAGGACCATATCTATTTATTAAATGGATTTGACGAACTTAATAAGAAGCAGGTTGAATTAACCAAAGAACATTCCTTCTTACGTTATTAATGCTGAACTGAAGAGATAATGGATGCATTTGGATAAGTTTAACCTCACTTTGCTTGGAAAGGGATGGATGCTTTGTGCATTTGATAATGAGGAAAGACCTAAAATTTGGTACTGTTTAATGGACCTTGGTATGTCAAGGGACAAATCATAGGGGTGGATAAGTGGTCATCTCAGTTTTCTCCTGATTCATTAAAAGGGCTGACAACTCCGATATGGATCATAATGCCGCGCTTACCTTTACATTGCTAGGATGATATCAATGTTTATAGGATTGCATCTAAGGTTGGCAAACCTTACTTAATTGATGAAAATATTTTCCAATGGGGGTGGAGGGAATTTGCAAGGATTTGTTTTCACATTCAACTAGAAAACAAACTTCATCTTAGTGACTGGGTCGAAGGTAATTCTGGAAGATTTTATCAAAAATTTGAGTATGAAAAGATCCCTAACATTTGCTGCAATTCTGGTACAATTATACACTCCAAAAATAATCGTTCTGAATTGAACTTTGGAAACATGCATAATGCTTTCGAAGGCTGTGGAATAGAGGAGAAATATGTACCCAACAAAGAAAATTCTTCTAATTCTTCTCTTGTTGGGAAAATGGGAGATTCATCAAAGGAGAATGACTCCTCTTATGGTCCGTGGATTCATGTTCATTATGGGAAAAATAAGTTTTTTAATCAGAAGAAGGTAGAAATCTAGAAAAGGAAGTAGGTTATGAAGGAATACGTGATCAAACATGATGGCAATAAAAATAATGAAAAGCTGGTTGAGGAAGGATCAGCTTTGGATCAAGGAAGGATTATTCAGAATGAAGAGGTTCCTACTAGAAAAACAGATCCAAAGATTCTTGAATAAAACTTACAAGAGGGAGTGGTATGTTCTGATAACAAGTCCTTATTAAAAGGAGGAAATAAATTTGTGGTGTTGTCAGACTTGATTGAAGATGGTGAAATTATTCTAGAGGAGGTTGTAGAAATTGCTCCTCAGGTTACTGAAAATAAATGTGAAAATATCATTGATAATATAGTCAATGACTTCTCTCTACCTACGCGGGATCAGGATCTGAAATTGATAAAGGGACATGTGGAGGAAGGTTCATCAAATTCTGAAGTTAAACTTACTAAAGAACTCAGTAGTTTGGGTCCTATTAAACTTGTCTCTAGAAATAGAAAGAAAGATGGAGATAGGAAAGACAAGATGAGGGCTTCTTCCCCATAAATTGTTAATGGCTTCTATCATGTTATGGAATTGTAGAGGGGCTAAAAAGAAACATGCCTCTCTTTATCTGAAAGAAGTGGTTAAAGATAATGGAGTTTTTTTTTGTGGGATTATTAGAAACAAAGGTTTCTTCATTCAATAGTTTGGAATTCAATTCTCTAATTGGAGAGGATTGGGAATTTTTTTGAGTTCCTTCCAATGGCTTGTCAGGAGGTATTATCATTTTGTGGAAAATAAAAATTGCTTCCATTTATATTACAGATTTCTCTCAACAAGTGGTTATTGGAGACCTTATGATTCAGAAGAAAGGTCTTTTGAGGATTGCAGTGGTGTATGGAAGCAGGGAGGTTGTGCAAAGAAGATCTCTTTTGGATAAACTGGAAGAACTCTCTTCTATCAATATCCCTATGGCTATTGGGGGATATTTCAATTGTTTGTTGTCAATGGAATACAAAAGAAGTGGCAAATGTTTCATGTTTTTTACTGCTTCTAAAGAAATGAAAACTTTCTTAGTTAATAATGATTTCCATGAGATTAATTTTATTGGACCAAAATTTAATTGGTGTAACAATAAAGTGGGTGGAGCTAGGATCTTGGAAAGATTGGATAGATGCTTTTTAAATACTGAAGCATTGAAATCTTCTAGTTGGATGGTGGTAAAACACATTACTACAGTGGCTTCAGACCATTGTCCAATTTTACTCAATTTCTTAGAGGATAATTTCAAAATAGAGAAGTTTATCAGGTATAAAGAAGTTCGTACTTCGTATTCGACTGCAAAAGGTATTGTCAAAACTTCATGGAGTAAGAATTCTAAAGGGAATTTTATAGAATTATTGAATAAAGTTTAAAAGAACACTGAAAGCTTTATATCATTGGAGTAAATCTAAGCATAAGAAGTATGAAATTTAAAGAGAAGAATTGAAATCATAAATATGGGAATTACAAATGAAGGAAGCGGAGATAGGATGGCTAACAGAGGAAGACAAGAGGTGTCTCAATTCAAAAGTTGCTGAATTGAATTCTGTTCTATCACGATTGAATTCTTGGTGGAAACATAGAGCTAAAATTAATTGGATGTCAGAAATGGACAGCAATTCAAAGTTCTATCATTCGTTTGTTTCGGCCAGAAGGTATACAAATGGAATTGTCAAAATTTGTAATGAAGATGGGATTGAGATGGAAGAGCAAGAGCAGATTCCTAAAGTTTTTTTAAACTTCTTAATGAAAAGTGGAAGGTTAGGAGCTGCAATGTCAATGTGTGGTCTAGTCCTAACTACTCTCTGGATGATAATGATAAAAATTGTTTAATGAAAAATCTATTGTTGGAGGAGGTGGAAGAGGTGGTATTCAATGCCAAGCCAAATATTTTTCCTGGAAATGATAATAAATCATACTCTTTTATCAAAAAATTTTGGTGCTTTGTTAAAAATGATATTTGGAATGCAATTCAATATTTTATCCATTCGGGAGAGATGTATAACTAATGGAAATATACTTTAATAGTGCTGATTCCAAAAATTGATAATCCCATAGTTCCAAGTCACTTCAGGCCTATTAGTCATTGTAGGTCTATTTATAAGATAGTGGCTAAGATTTTGTTGAATAGAATGAAAATGTCTATTCATAAGCTAATCTCAAAGGAACAAGCTGCTTTTATAAGTGGGATATCTTTGATGGATCACACTCTTATTCTTCTGGAAGCCTTTCATAAATTCATATATTCAAAGTAATCAAAACGTTTGGTTTCACTCAAAATAGATATGGAACAAGCATATGATAGCATGTGCTAGGAGACTTTAAGCAATGTGTTGGATTATTTCAGGTTCCCAAAGGTTTTCTCATGTTGGATTATGGAGTGTGTCCAACAACTTAAATTCTCTTTGTTGATTAATGGAAAACTTTCCTCCTGGATTGAAGCTAAAAGTGGAATCCATCAAGGTTGCCCCTATCCCCATATTTGTTCATTCTTTGTTCTCAGGTTCTGTACAATGTGTTTAAACAAAAAGAACATTATATGGGAATTAGCAAGGTTTCAAATGGGTCGAGGATATCTCATCTTATTTATGTAGATGATATTCTTATATTATTTGTAGCTAAAATTAAAGTTTTTAAGGAAATTAAAGGAATCCTTAGCGATTTTTATGGATGGGCTGGACAAAGTATTAACATGAAGAAATTCAAATGGGTTTTGTGAAAGTTAGGGCTATTATAGATAATATTCTTCTAGATCAAGAATTAACTCAAGATTTGGATGTTAGGGTTAGAGGGGGTAATGTTATTTTGAAACTTGATATTGCCAAGGCGTATGACAATATTAGTTGGGATATCATTTACTTTATGCTAAATCTTTTTGGTTTTTACCTTTTTTTATTAACCTCACCAAGCATTGTATTGAGAATGTGTATTTTCTATAATTCTGAATGGCTCCAATCATACTTTCTTTAAATATTCTCATGGGTTACGGTAGGGCGATCCGATTTCCATTGCTCTTTTTATTATTGTGGTTGAATTTCTGTCTAGGGGGCTTTCTAATTTATTTGAGCTTAACCCTGGCCTTTTTTTTAAAAGTTTGGGAAGTTTTTCGTTATCCCACTTATGCTTTGTTGATGACTTTATTGTGTTTACTAATGCCTCTATTAATAGGATTAAGAAAAATATGGATTTCTACAACGCTTTTGAAATGTTTAGTGGTCAGACTTTTAGTAGAAAAAAAATATTGTTTTATTGCTTCTAAAAGGGTTTCTAATGATCGTATTCTTGCTATTCAAAATGTTATTGGTTTCTCTCAGTCTAACTTACCTATTAAGTATCTTGGTGTCCCCTTATTTAAAGGTAGAAGACAAACTTTTTTGTTCAATGATCTTATTTCTTCGATTCAAAATAAGCTTCTTATGTGGGACTCTAATTTTTTTAGTTTTGGTGGCAGGGTTACTTTAATTAAAAGTGTTCTTTGTGTGTTACCTATTTATATGTTTTAGACTATTTTTCCTACTCAAACTGTGTGCAATAGGATCCATAAGATTATTAATAAGTTTTTGTGGAAAGGTAATCTCTTCTCCTCTAAAATTATCTGGGCTTCATGGGATAATTGTTGTGGTGTTTTGGAAGAGGGTAGGCTTGGTTTTAAGAACCTTTTTGACCTTGCTAAGGCTTTCTCCTTTAAAGTGTGGTATACTTTACGTTCTAAAGAGAATCTTTGGGCTAAGTTTATGATTTCTAAATATTGTGTGGGTAATCACCCATCCAATATTTCTCCTAAGCTGAGGGATTCTAAAGTTTGGAAAAGGCTTTGTAAGATCAAGTGAGAAGTGGAGCCACATATCTTGTGGGGTCTTGGTAAAGGTAACATCTTTTTTTGGCTGGATAAATGGCTTGGTACGGATTCTATTGATTCTATTATAAACACTACCTCTTCTGCTTCTATTAAAGTTAATTTTTTCTCCAATAAAAATTGTTGGGATTATGAGAAGATTTCTAACTTTATCCCTGATTGCATTTTTTCTCGTATCCTTAACTTGCCTATAAATAACTTTTCTATAGATATTTTTTGTGTGATTTTTCTAAAGATGGGGTCTTTCATCTCAAGAATGCTTGGCACTCTTTTAGAATTAAAGGCACTTTAGACAATATTTTTACTAATATCTGGCATCAGAGCATACCCTCTATAGTTTCTGTGTTTGTGTGGAGAACTCTTCATAAATTCATCCCTATGGAGGACAATCTCACTAAAAAAGGCTTTAGTTTTTCCTCTAAATGTCAGTGTTGTTTTCACATTGAAAATATGCACCATGTCTTTATTTCAGGGCCTGTGGCTATTAGAACTTAGGTGTATTTTGATGATTTGTTTAAATTAAATTGTTTTAATACTCATCTCTCTCTCAAATTGTTACTTAAATCTTGGTTTATTGGTATTAAAGGCCACATTCGGAATAGTATTCCTTGTCTTATTCTTTGGTTTCTTTGGTTGGAGAGGAACAACTCTATTTTCAATGGGGTTAGGATGAACCATATCAATGTTATCTAATGGGTCAAGGACAAGATTTTGGCTCTTGTGAACATTAACTTGCTTACTATTAAGAGCTTCAAAAATTATTATCATATCACCTCTTCTTTGGGGATTGGTTGGATGAAGCCCCCTAATGCTATCATGGTTGTTTATTGGATAAAGCCTCCTTCTAATGTTTTTAAACTTAATGTTGAGGGTTCTAGTACTGGTTGTGGTGGTCTGATCCATGATAGTAATGGCCATTTGATTATTGCTTTTGCGGGCCCGACTCACAATGGTAAAATTAATTATGCTATTGGTTTGGCCAACCTTTATGGTATCCAACTATGCATTCCTTTGAATGGTTATTAAAGTGAACTCTAATTTTAACATTTCTCCCTTTCAGGATGAGGCTTGCTGTAACCCAAACATATTCTATGTGGTTAGGGAAATTAAAAGACTTTTATTATATATGAATCATTATTTTTGTCATGTTGGTAAGACTGCTAATTCCTGTGCTTCATGGTTCGCTAGTTTTGGTTGCAACCTGGATTGTTTCTCTAATTTTATTCCTTCTAATATTCCTTCTCCTCTTAAGCGTTTACTTCATCTTGAAGCGTGTGGTATTCCCTATGTCTGCACTTAACTTTATGTTTTGGTTCTGGCTGGTTTGGGTTGTTTGACCTCTAAACTTGTCTGTTTTTCTGGATTTGCATGTTGGGGATTTGCTGTTTCGGTATTTTCTGTGCTACTGGGTTAATTTTATGGTTTTACTATTGGCTTTGTCCCCTTTGTCCTTGTGTAGGTGGATTTGTTGCTGTCCTTTTCTTGAATCTTTCTTGGATGCTTGGTACTTTATTGGTTGCAGATTATTTTCTGTTGTCACCTGGTTGCTGGGTTTGTTTGTTGGGAGGTGTTATTTTGGCCACTCTTCCTGTTTGACTCTGCAATTTTGAGGCCCTTTTCTCTGGATTGCTGGGAGTTTTTGGTTGTGCTTGCTTGTCCTTTCGGATTATGGTGGTGTTACATAATGTAAATCTTCTATGCTGTATGTTTCTCGTGTCCAATGTTAATGCAAAATTCATTGTGAATTTTGACTTGAGCAATGATTTTTCTGGTTTATATGCTGATGGTTCAACCTATTGTTGCTCTTCTACCATCTATTGGTGGAGTGTTGGGGGTAACTGTGGTGATGTGCCTGGGAATTATGTTATTGCTGTTGTGGTTTTTCAGTGGCAGTCGGCCTGCAGGTTGTTTTATTTATTGTTTCTTATTTTTGGGAGGCTTGATATGGTTAGTTTCTTCTACCTTTTGTTATTTCCACATGTTAGTTGGTTGCATCTGAGTTCGGTTGGCTGTTCTTTACTCTTGGTTGGCTGGTATGATTATGAGAAGTTGTGTAATCAGTGGATTGGCTTATTTGGGGTGGATTTTGGGGTTTATGTAGGTAGGATTGAGCGGCTTGTGGATGTTCCAAATGGAATTTTTGTAATTTATTTCTGAGCTCGCTAAGTCCTAATTCAAATTTTGGCTTTACTTGGCACATCCTTTTTTTCATTACTTTATTTCATACTGTTCATTTTTACCTTTGTGATTATCTCACTTGTTGGTGGTGGTGTAGGTTTTTGGTTTGCAACTTCTTATTTTTTGTAGGTGGATCGGTGTTGGAAGCAACTTTTGGATTTTTGGAGAATGACTGGGCTTCAATGTTATCTTCTTCTCTTTCTTTTTTGGATGCTTGTCTATAGCATCTATAGCTTGCTACTAGGTTCCTTACCTTTTTTGTTTTGGGGAGTAAATTGGCTCGTAGGTTTTTCTTTGCTTTGTTTTGTAGCTCTGTTGAGCAATAGAGAGCCGATGAACTCCTTTTTAACTCTGTCTTGGTTTCTTTTTTTTAACACATAAGCCCCGTCAGAGTTTTTAATTAAAAAAATGAAGAAATATTTCATTTTATTTGGGAAACATGTTAAGAAAAAGAAGAAAAAGTCTGCTGAAAGGATTATGGAATTTAAAGTGGTAAAGAATTCAATTATCATGGAATCAAGATGGCTTTAAGGAGGTTAGTAGCAGCTGACTTCCATTGCATCATTGTGAAGGCTATTAGATGAGTGGATGTTAAGGGTTCTAAGTAGATTTCTTTGGCTGGGAAATTCACACTAATCAAATATATTTTCCTCTATATTCCAATTTTTTATTTTACTCTTTCACTTGTTCCTAAAAGTGTCTTGATGGAGTTGGACAAGATTTGTAGAAGTTTTATTTGGAATAAAGCAGACAAAAAACTGGGCATTCATTATGTTAGCTGGAGCAAGTTATGTAAACCAAGAATCTGGGGTGGAAGAGGTCTGCATTCATGTTCTAGTATGGCTGGTTCCACTAAAGGAAAAGTTGGCTTGGAAATTAAGTCAAAACAAAGAGACTTTGTTGTACATAACTATTGGAGTAAAATATGGATTGGTTGATGGAGAGCTTATGGAAAGAAATAGAAGTTCTACTTGCAAGATTATTGCAAATGGTTTGGAATCCATGCAGATAATTACTAAATGGAAAATTGGTAATGGAGCTTCAGTAGATGTGTATAAGGACATTTGGATTTTGGATAAAAGTCTAAATGATTGGCCTACTTTTATGGTTTTACCAGAACAAGGAAACCTTACAGTGGATAATCTGATGGATGATGGAAATTGGAACATTAACAAATTGGAATTACTCTTTGGGTATGACCATATATGCATAATTTGTAATGTTCAAGTTAATGTGGAAGAAGGAGATTGTATGGAATTATTATATCAAAACCCGGGTTGTTCCATTTCAACTTTAGCATATAAAACTACAATAGAGGAAAATGCAGATTGTTGGTATTGGAATTGTTTCAAAAGGATCAAACTTTGTCCACGAGTTGAAGTTTTTTGGTGGTGCATTTTTAATAATGCATTACCTATATTTCATTATCTCTATAATAGATGAATTCAAGAGAAACCTAAATGCCTGAGAGGTTGTAATGTAGAAGAAAATCTAGAACATATCTCGATCAATTGCTTGAAGATGCGGGAGGTATTGAATCAACTTAATAAATGGGGGTTTGGCTTACCAATCTTCAATTCAATTCAGGATTGCTAGAATTGGATAGAAAATTATTCTAATGAACATAGGTTCATTACTAATTTATATTGCAATTCAGTTTTCTTCTCTTGGAAAGCTAGGAACAAGATACTTCATGAAGGTAAAAATGAAAGTGCATTTATTATTACTATTAATTTGTTAAACTATGTCTATCTCTTTCAAGTTTTACAAAATTAAATTGGACTACTGGGGTACTACTCAGCTGAATGGACTGTTGAATCGTTGGTTCCCCCACCTCCCGATTGGATCAAGATTAATGTGGATGCATCGTTATTGAAGTCTTACAAAGCAGGAGCTGGAGGTGTAATCAGAGACTACATAGGAATATTTCTTATGGCTTTTGGGAAAATGTGTATCCATTAGGATATCTCATATATGGAACTTTTGGAAATCAAGATTATTAAAGAAATCATGAAAGATTGGCTGGGTTCTTACAAAGGACTTATTATGGAAGGAGACAACCAAAACATTATCAGATTCTTACAAGACTTGGGAGGTAATTGGAAGGAAGATCTTCATTTCTTAAGTAAATTTAATTTTGTTGTTTTTCATTAGGTTGAAAGAGAGGGTAATAACTTGGCCAATTTATGTGCCAATTATGCTATTTCTGGAGAATTTCTTTGGGATGATTTTTCTACTAGTAAGATTCCTCCTCCTTTTTTAAATTTGTTAAAGGAGGAATATGTCCTTGGTTTATAATAGCTTTAGATATTTTTTTTGCCATTTAATGCAAGCTAATTGCTTTTCTTCAAAAAAAAAAAAAGAACAAGAATTAACCAAAGAACACTAATCCTTGAAATCTATGCATATTGAGTTAAAAAAAATATCTGAAAAATTAGAGGTGGTTTGAATGGAACAGCTTTCTAGTGAGCAAGCATTGAAATGTGAAGTCTAAATCTTTAAAAATTCAAATGTGTTTTTGAAAGAAAAAATTGATGCATTTCAGAATAATAGAACACCACCCGCACTAGCACAATGGTATCAACCCAAAACACAACATGCATCATCTTATATCACTTGGAGTATGCACTACCCCCCATATAGATTTTTGAATCCATAACCTGGGATTAGGTGTTATTTTTATGGCATATTAGGACACAAAGCCCACACTTACGCTATACACCATAGGATACATCTTGCAGAAATGCCTAAATTATTTACACACGCAATAACATATATGTATCTCATCCACAAAAGCATAAGCTGGAACCCAAATTCACTTGTGTTCCCAAATATAATCTTTTGTGAGATTGTAGGGTGCTGTCACCAAAGGCCTAGTGAAAGCATGCGATACTTGGATAGTGGATGGTCAAGGCACATGATTGAAGACTTAAAGTAATACATCACACTGGAGGCTAGGGATGGAGACAACAAAACACTGGGAGATAACACCATTAGGAAAGAGGTGAGTTAAGGTATGATTGGTAACTCACATGTGTTAATTGTTCTTATTAAGTTTAGGTATCATTGGTAACTCATATGTGAATAAGGATATCACTATTTGGAAAAACCTAGTGTATATGTCTGAGATAGTCTCATTAGGGTTTGTACAACATAATCTCACCAAAATATGTGTAAATTTATTTTTCTTCAGCAAATGTTAACTCAACTTCTTGGCAACCATTTCATGATCCAATTCTAGTTGTATAGGATACTAATCTATTGTTAGAGTTTGGAAAAGTTTAGCATCCCCCATCACTAGCTTATATCAAAAACAATGTTGATGCAACCATTAAGGAATCAAATAATGTAAAAGTTTGAGGAGTTATCAGGGATCATAAAGAGAGGTTTATTTTACCATATAGTAAACTCTTATATCATTGGGATATTTCTTAATTGAAATTAAAGGCCATAAAGTTAATTTGAGAACACCTCCAAGGGTGGATGTTTCAATGCAAGGGTGTTGTGATTGAAGGAGATAACATCAATATTACAAACAAGCTTTGAGATTCAATGAGGACTTCAAATTGGTAGTAAGAAAGAATTTGGAATAAAGAGTTCTTCTTTCTTAATGATTTCAATATTGCAATTTTCCATCATGCATCTAGAGAGGTGAATAAGGTGGTTGATTATGTGCCAAATTTGCATTATATAGTTCTTTTGTTTTTGTCATTTTTATTTCTAGTTCCAATCCTTCTTCTTTGTTTAACTTGTTAAAGAAGGAATGCTATAATTATGGTTCTTTTAGTATGTTGAAATAATTTTATTAATGCAATGGTGTAATCTTAAAAAAAAAAAAAAAAAAGGTAGGACACTCAATATTTTTCATCTTTTTGACTTTAGGTGAAAATGTTTTAAATATTTTTAACAGAAAATATCCTCTAGGTAAATTTAATCCCATGTCTGATAAAGGGGCCTCTTAAGGTTATTCCTCCATAGGTAAAGCCTATAAGATCTTTAATAAGAGGACCATAGTTGTAGCGCAGTCAACTCATGTGGTATTTACTGATTCTGATAGATCTAGGGAGCCTAGGTTAGAAGAAAAACAACAGGTAAAAGTTACATAATGAGTAAAATCCATTGATCTATGAAATAAAGAAGAATCTCAGGATCCATTACCTAGAGAATATAGTTATTCATCTAGTCATCCTGAACTCATCTTAGGATATCAATTTGTATGAGTTAGAAATAGGCATGGACTTAAGAAGGGGGTTAGACATGTTGAGTTCATCTCTAGGGTAAAAACGCCTAGTATAGATCAAGTCATATCTTATAGTTAGGTTAGAGGACATTATAGTTCTATTAGCTTTTGCATACTATCGAAGCTTCAAACTAATTTAGATGGATGTTAAAAGTGTCTTTCTAGACCGGATAACTAAGTAAGTTGCATATTTAAAACAACCAATTGAATTTAAAAATTCAACCTTTCCCAAATAAGTTTATAAATTAAAAAACGCCATTATGTGGATTACACCAAGCTCCTAGAATTTGGTATGATAGGCTGAACACATTTCTCCTAGATAGATCCTTTGTTAAGGGTAATGTAGATACCACCTTATTTCTAAAAAAATTAGATGATTTACTCATTGTTCTAAATTTTATGGATGTTATATTATTTGAAGCTTTAAATGATGATCTTTAGAAAAAAATTTCTAAAACTATGATTAAGGAATTTGACATGAGTATGATGGAAGAGATTACTTTCTCTCTTGGATTTAGAGTTAAACAAAGAGATGTTGGATCCTTTCTTAGTCAAAGAAAATATGCCAATGACATTTTAAAGAAGTATGAAATGGATGATACTAAAGTAATAAATATACTCATGAGCTCTACCATTCAATTAGATAAGGATAGAATTAGAAAATCAATGGATAAAAAAAAAGAGGAATAATAGGATCACTTCTATATTTGACTGCCAGTTGAGGTATATATTGTTTAGTGTATGTCTTCATGTTAGATTCCAAGATGATCCTAATGAATCCCATATAATAGCAGTTTAGAGAATTCTTAAATGCCTTTTAGGCACCTAAAACTTAGGTATTTGGTGTCTTAGGTATAGCTCATTATTTAAAATTAAAGGATATTGAGATTTATAATTATTAGCGTGTAGGATAGAAAGAAAAAACACCTCAAGGACATGGTAATTGATTGGAAATCATTAGTTTCTAGGTACAGTAGGAAGTAAAACTCTATATCTTTTTCGACCAATGAAATTGAATAATAGTTGTAGGAAGCTGTGTTGCTCAAGGCTAATAATAAAGTAATAAATCCTAGATCTTAGACTATCTGTAGGCACTATTTCTATCATGTGTGGGAACACTAGTGCCATCTACATTTCCAAAAGTCTAATTCAATATTCCCATTTTAAGTATATAGGCATTATACATCATTTTATTAGAGATCAAACATAAATGGAGATATAGAACTACATCATGTAGCAATTGAAAAACTTAATTAGTATACAGTTTCACCAAACCCCTAAGCTATAACAACATTAGCACACTGAGAACAATATTTGGTGTCATTTATATTCATTCTTGACTCAGGACCAAAGTGAAAGCAACATCATGTATGATTAATTGGTTTGTGTGTTTTATTTCTCATTTTAATACTTGATTTGTATGATTGATTTTGCTAATTAGGAAAAGCTCACTGATCATTACACACTACACATTTAAAAATAAAAAAAAAATTGGAAAAAATAAAAAATTAATCACATCATACTATACAAACCTCATCCATAATGTATGATTAGTACACTTTCATGTAACTCAGGCTTTCGAGTATATGATTGTGATGATAAAAAATAATATTGATTACCTCTTTATTTCTCCTAGTATTTGTAGTGCACAGTTGTTTGTGAGTTGACTAATATTTCATGTACACAATGCACCATTCTTTGATGATTTAGGGCTCAAGACTGACTAGAATAGGTTATGTTAAATGAGTCTGTAATTTTTATTATTATTATTTTTTATTTTTTGAGTCAAGTCAAGTAATGATGTATGTTAGCTTGGTGATCATGCATACACATAGGAGGAGTAAAAATGATTTTAAATATTTTAATTTGTTTATAAATTATATTGTAAGATATGGACTGTACTATATGATCTGGTGTTACAAAAATTAATTAAAATATTTTATTTTCTTGGGAAAAATATTTTCAAAATATAACTAATCTTATAGTAGGAACACCACATCGTACTGTAAAATCTGTTATAATTAGAAAGCAAGCCATCCATTAAATTAGGCAAAAATTTGAATTTGAAATTTTATTCTAATCATACTATACAAACTTGATTGTACTGTACAATGTTCAAAATATTGCATAATTTAATCATCTGATTAATTAATCAAATTAGCTTAATTTTGATATTTTGATCGTACTATATGAACTAGATTGTACTACATGATTAATAGAGATGATTGTGGTTGTCCTATGCTTCGTCCTGTACAAACTACATTTTGATTGAACTTTTTTTTTTTTTTGAAAGAATTCAATTTTTCATTTAAGAAAAAAGAAGAACAACCTATTAGAATCTAAAACAAAAAGTAAAAAACTAAGGGCTCCTTGATCCAACATGGAAAGAAACCATATTGAAAGCATATTTGTTAAACTAAAATTATCATAATTGAAATGAGACCCTACTATTTTCCATTTAAAAACCCTTGAGGTGGAGGGGATACCAAATATATAAAACAACCTATAAGGTTAATTAGTATCCCAGAGTTCCCAAACGATTAAGAAATAAGACCTAGTATCGATCCCATAAACAATTAGAATAAATTTAAAAATCAAATATAAAGCTAAAAGAAAGAAAAAGAAACTAAATAAAGAACATAAAAAATAATTAGAAATATCCACCAATATCTGAGAAACATATAAGAAAACTTCTAGTAGATTTCTCTGATTCCACTTCCAAAACCTCAGTTTGTAAACCAAAGCTAGTAATTTGAAATACTCTTTGATCATGAATTTCATCATCAAAAATCTTCCAAGAACAACCAAGTTGTAGTTTCCCATATAAGAGTAAGATATCATTAATGAGCTAAAGGGAAAAAACCCCTCACAAACTTCTTTGAACTTAGATCTACCATTCTCCTTCTAGGAAAGTCTTCCACCGGTCCCATGGATTGAAGTTCTTCAAAAAGTTTTTGTTTAGAACCTAAAGAATGGTCCAACTTAATATATGCTATTTTCCCTTTCACTAATACAGCCTTTTTAAAATTCAAGTTAACCTCTGAAGGAGGTGTAACAAATTCTGGTATATCCATAGGAGAATTTCCACTTAATTCTTTCATATCATTAAGAGGTTTCACAGAATTAGCTAAAGGAAGAGCATCTATCAGTTCAACAACAAAATCTACTTCAGAGATAATCGCATCCTCTCCTTCATCCGACATTTGTGTATGTTTGAATTCTATTTTTGAATTCTGAGCTTCCAATGGTTCAGTAACCAACTCTGACTCAGCACTAACAGATTCCTCTTCTCCTTCCATAATTCTTGCATCTTTGAATTCAAATTTTGAATTCTGAACGGACTCAGGAAGAAGGCTAGCTTGATCAGAAATTAAGCCAACAGAATTAATCCAGCAATTGATTAATAAAGACCCATTATTCGGATTGTAATCTATAATTTGATCAATCTGACAATCAGCATCCTCAATTAAGCTCTTATCAAAGTCTACTTTGTCAATAACTTCAACAAAATCTGCCTTCAAATTATCATTTTTATCAAGAAATAACACACTATGTTTATTGGAAATAATAAGATCTGATGTATTATTTTCAACAGGACTTCTACCCGAATTCCTCTTAACAGGATTATCCTCGGAGAGAAAATTAGATTGCTCCTAATCAAATAAAATTTTTTACCCTTTTTGTTTTTTAATTTAGCATGCATCCATGGCCCATAGGAATTATCATCAACTTTAAGTGAACTCTTAGGGACTTCTTTACCAAGCAAATTTAGATTATGAGAAACATTTGGACATACAGAACTTTATGTCCAATTCTTCTGCATTTGAAGCAAAGATATGATAGATTTTGATATTCAAATTTTTGAAAAAATCTACCATGATGATCTTTAACCAAGATACCAGAAAGGAGCTTAGAATTCAATTTAATCAAAATGCAAGCTCTAGCGAATTCCCTTCTCCCCCAACTAAACATGTTGCCATCCAATAATAAAAGAGTCCCAATTCTAGAAATTATTTTAGTAATATTGGTTTCATCCCAACAATATAAAGGCAAATGAGGTAGATGAACCTAAATTGGAGAAGAAATCCCATCCAAGGAAATAGGAGAGAAGTTAGGTGACCATCTGTCTAAACCAATGACGAAGCCTCCCACATACCAAGGACCTCCATTATGAACTTCCTCCATTGCTTCATGTGACTGAAAAGAACACAGAAGCCAATCTAATCCAAGTGAGGTTATATGAAACCCTCCAAATTTAATCCATTGTCTCCTTAATTCAATAGAACAATTTAAAAAAGGCAAGTTTTTACAAAGAATTTTCACAACCAATGAATTTCTCAAAACTTGAACATTGGCTTTTTCATTTTCCATATCAAGCTTGACCACATTTGTAACTTCATTTTCATCATGAACTTCATTCAAATTTATTTTAATATGTGGTTTTTTAATCCACACATTAGAATTATCCAATCCAAATGAAGAAACTAGATTTTCTAAATTAACATCACCAAGAATGGTATTATCAATACCATTATCATTCTTTAACAAATTATTAACTTTGCAACCTGATGAAGAAGCCTCCATATCATTTGCTTTAGAGATAAAGACCGACACAGGTGAAATTGACTTACTGTTCAAATCATTATTGACTTATTTTCCTTTACCTATCTTCGGTAAAGGCTTTTGCTTAGAGACCAAACCTCTCTCTCTCTCATCACCAGAGGAGAGTTCAAGAAACAAGAATTGCGAGGGAAACTGCGATTGAATGAAAATCTACCTTTTGAATCCAACGTAGCTGGATGTGCGGTATATATTAAGGAGTAGGTGTTTTGGTCATCCATGGATGATCGACCACCTTCTTTCATCTTCAACGTAGGCAACCGAAACTCTTCAAAATCCTCCCTATTTTTGTGGATATTCTCTCTCTAGCTTGGACGTTCAAAATCCTCCTTCTCGAAGTGTGCTAGTCAATAGTTTGAAATTTTCATCAACATTCTCCAGTAAATTCCAATCATTTCTCCTAAAAAAATTGATGAATTTATTCATACTGTAATAACTAGTGATCGTGCAGTATGAAAAGGAAAATTGAAATATTTATACAGTACTAACTGGTGATCGTAGAGTACTAATAATTCAAATCCTGCACTTCGTATTGGACAATCCTATAATTGTACTCTATGATTTTTGACAGCTGAATTTATTTTTTAAGGTTTTTTTAACTCCTCTAATGAAGCTTTCTCATAAGACTTTGTAAAATTATTTGGCATCCATTATGTCTTTGTTCTTCTGGATAAAATTTGGAGAGAAAAATTGAAAGGGGAGAGGAAATGGTGGAGTTTGTGAGGGAGAAGATCCTTGGAGGGGGATTTGAGGGAATGTGGAGGGGATTTCACATTGTTGCTCTGGTAATCTTGCACCTTAGTACCATCGAATTCTAGGTTTATCTTGAGGGAAGTTTTTGGAAGAAGAATATCTCTTTGATGTCAAAAGCCCCGACTCCTCCCCCACACTAGGGAAGGTGGAAGTGAATTTTTAAGGGCTTCTCCGCCTAGCTGTGGGTGAAAAAGGAGAGTCATTAAAGGTTTAGTGTAATACTTGAAGGGTGCCTTCAGGGAGTGTATGATGGTCAAGGTTTGACCGAACAACTATAAATCTTGTGCGTTCTTTCCTTTAGTATTTCCATACTTTTTTTTTGAATTTTTTTCTATTATGAATAACTACGTGGGCAAAATTAATAATTTATCTTTGTATTATGAATATAATTTGCTTTTGCATCAAGTTATAAAATAATTTTTCATTTCATTAAAAAAGTTCTTTATAAATAACCAATTCATCCCCCTTTTTGGCGCATACATTCAAGTGGTATCAGAGTGAAGTTCTAAAAATAGTGTTTTAGAAAACTTTGAGAAAAATGATTAGGGTACATTTTTGAAATTTTAACATTACAAAAGGTTATTCAATCACACAGCCACCTTTATTTGAAAATATTTCTTTTGATTTTTGAAAATTTTCATTGTCTACTTTCTTGCAATCAATTGATTATTGAATATGGCATATGATTCAAAATGGCTATTCTGTACCATCACATATTATAGATGGAGTTAAAATTAATATTCCTTTTAATAAATGGAGTAGAATAGAACAAATTAATGACCAACTAAATTCTAAATGCTTGAATTATTTTTTTCTGTGCGTTAAATTCTGAAGATTGTATGAGAATATCTATATGTACTACTGGCAAAGAAATTTGGGATAGATTATGCACTACATACAAAGGTACTAATAAAGTCAAGTAATCTATTCTAATGCATGATTATGAACTTTTTTATATGAAATCTTATGAGATGATCTTAGACATGTATATTAGGTGTACTCAGATTGTGACGTCATTGCATGCTTTAGGAGAACTTTCAAACTTTAAAAAGGTTAACTAAATTCTATGTTCTCTACTTAATAAATACGATGCAAAGGTCATGACTACATGTAAATTAAAATATTTGAATGCTTATTCTATAGATAGTCTAATTGGCTCACTCATTGTCTACAAGCAAAGTATGAGTCAAAATCTTTTGCATGCAGATGATGAGAAGAATATAGTGCTAAAAATGAAAGTTACAGATGAATGTTGCTTAGTAGATGATGAGAGTAAGGAGATAACATTGATGAAAAATTCATTTTAAAGACTATTGAAACACAAGCATAAGCATCAATAAAAGAAGAGTAAAGGTAAAAATGATAAAAATTAAGTTTTCTTCTGATATTATTTGCTTTGGTTGTAGGAAACCCGGACATCTATAATTTGAATGCCCCAACTTAAAAACTCTTCATGCAAGAGAAAAGAGTAAAAATACACTAATTGTGATATGGGGAAAAGATAAAAAAATAAAAAATCCCCTTGGTGGTCCTAGCTTTTGAATCATAAGAACAAGAGCAGGATGATAAGGTATAAGCATGGTAAGGATTATTTTTGTGTTTTATTTATGTGTATTGTATGTTTGTTTATCTGTTTTGTGTACTTAATTTTTATTACATTTTAAGCATAATTTCATGTTTTTATTTTTTATTATGTTTTTATTTTCTTCAAAATGTATTTCAATTTTATGTGTTATTTTTTCTCTTCTTTTTGATAATGTCAAATGGGGGGAATGCACTGTAGTTGGTTGTATTTTTTTTTTAATTTTTTTATTTAGCTTTAAAAGTTTTTGTCAAAAACAAAACAAAACAAAACAAAACATGCTTTCCCCTATTTTGTAATATAATTCTTTTAGTGAGGGGGAGTTTAGTAGAAAATATTTTTAGTTTGAAAATTCAACCAATACTATTTGTCATCATTAAAAAGGGGGAGATTGTTGCAACTCGAGCTTCCGAGTTTATAATTTGGATGATATTTATTTCCTCTTTATATCTCATAGTATTTGTAATGTATATTTTTTTGCGTGTTGACTAATATTTGAGGTACACCATTCACCATTCTTTTAAGATTCAAGGCTCATTATTGGGTAGAATATTATGTTAAATGAGTCTGTAATGTTTTTTTTTTAATCTCTTGAGTCAAGTCCATATTGATGTATGTTAGCTTGGTGACCATGCACACACATAGGGAGAGGAAAAATAATTTTAAATATTTTAATTTTTTTATACATCATACTGTATACTATGGATCATACTATATGATCTGGAGTTATAATGATTAATAAAAATATTTATTTTCTTAAGAAAAATATTTTTGAAACATAACTAATTGTATAGTATGAACACCATATCGTACTAGACGATATGTTATAATTAGAAAGCCCGCCATATATTAAATTAGGTCAAATCTTGAATTTGAAAAGTTATTCTAATCATACTATACAAACTTGATCGAATTGTATGATGTTTAAAATATTGTCTAATTTAATATTGTTATTAGTCAATTGAATCAGGTTAATTTTGATATTTTTATCATACTGTATGAACTGAATCATATTATACGATTTGACAGAGATAATTTTGGTTATCCCATGCTTCATCCTAAACGAACTGTATTTTGATTAAACTATTTGTATAATACTAACTAGTGATCATATAGTATGAACTGGTAAATTGAACTACTCATACAATACTAACTGGTGATCGTACAGTACTAATAGGTCAAATCCTATTCTTCATACTAGATAATGATGTGATTATAATGTATGATCTTTGATGGCTAAATTATTTTTTTAGGGTTTTTTGAAGCCCTCGATTGAAAATTTCTCATAAGACTTTGTAAGAGTCTTTAGCAGACATTGTGTCTTTATTCTTTTAGAGAAAATTTAAAGAGAAAATTTGAAAGAGAGATAGAGAAAGATGAAATGGTGGAGTTAGACAGGGAGAAGATCCTTCAAGAGGAATTTGAGGGGGTGTGGAGGGGATTTCACACAGTTTCCCTATCAAACTTACACCTTAGTACCATCAAATTTAAGGTTTATCTTGATGGAAGTTTTTGGGATGAAGAAAATCTCATTGGTGTCAAAGGACCCAGCTCCTCCACCACACCGGGTAAGGTGAAAGTGATTTGTAAGAGATTATCTACCTAGCTGTGGGAGCAAAAGGAGAGACACTAAAGGTTTAGTGCAATACTCGGAGGGTGCCTTTAGAGAGTGGATGTAGGTAAAGGTTCGACCGAGCTATTATAAATCATATGTGTTCTTTCATTTATTATTTCTGTAAATTATTTCGGCATTTCCTTTTATTGCGATTAAAACTGTGGGTAAAATTAATAATTTATCTTTTTATTGTGAATGTAATTCACATTCACATCAAGTTATAAAATGATTTTTCTTTTTATTAAAGTTCTTTATAAATATCCAATTCACCCACCTTCTTGGTGTATCTCATACTTTCAAATGGTATCAGATATGGGTTTCAAAAATAATGTTTTAGAAAACTTTAAAAATATGATCATAACATATTTTGGAAATCATAATATTACGGAAGTCTATCAATCACTTAATCACCTTTATTTGAAAATATTTCTTTTGATTTTTGAAAAATTTGTATGTCTACTTTCTTGCAATAAATTGATTATCAAATGTGGCATATGATTCAAACTGGCTATTATGTACCATCACATATTATAGATGGAGTCAAAATTGATATTCCTTTTACTAAATGGTGTAAAATAGAACAAATCAATACCCAACTAAATGCTAAATGCTTGAATTACTTTTTTTTTGTGCGTTAAATTCTGAAGATTGCATGAGAATCACTACATGTACTACAGGCAAAGACATTTGGGATAGATTATGCACTACATATGAAGGTACTAGTGAAGTTAAGAAAACTAAGCTGAATATTCTAATGTATGATTATGAACATTTTTGCATGAAACCTAATGAGATAATCTTAGACATGTTTACAAGGTTTACTCAGATTGTGACATTATTGCATGATTTACGTAGAGAACTTTTGAACTTTGAAAAGGTTTACAAAATTGTATGTTCTCTACTAGATAAATGAGATGCCAAAGTCACACCTATATGTGAATCAAAATATTTAAATGCTTATTCTATAGATAACCTAATAGACTCACTCATTGCCTATGAGTAAAGTGTGAGTCAAAGACTTTTATATGCAGATGATGTGAAGACTATCATTCTAAAAGCCAAAGATACAGATGAATGTGGCATTGTAGATGATGAGAGTAAGGATATAGCATTGATAACAAACAAATTTGAAATTCTATTGAACCACAAGCATAAACATCAACAAAAGAAGAATAAAGGTAAAATGGTAAAAATGATAAGTTTTCTTCTAAGGTTATTTGCTTTGGGTGTTGGAAACTCGGACATTAGAAATTTGAAAGCCCCAACTTAAGAACTCTTCATGCAAGAGAAAAGAGTAAAAATAAACTGATTGTAATATGGGAAAAATAAAAAAAGCAAAAAATCTCATGGGCTAACCAAGCTTCAAAATCATTATTATAACAGGAGTAAGAAGATGAGGTATAAGCATGCTAAGGTTTTTTTGTGTGGTTTGTTTATGTGTTTTGTATGTTTGTTTATATATTTTGTGCATTTAATTTTTATTATATTTTAAGCATAACTTCATATTTTTGTATCTTTATTATGTTGTTATTTTCTTCTACATATATTTCAATTTTATGTGTTATTTTATCTCTTCTTTTTGATAACGTCAAAGGGGCAGAATGTATTATAGTTGATTTTATTTATCTTTTCTTTTTTTTTTATCTTTAAATATTTTTGTCAAAAATAAAAAATAAAAAATGTTTTCTCCTATTTTTTAGTGTAATTTTTTTAGTGAGGTAGAGTTGAGGAGAAAACATTTTTAATTCAAAAATTTAATCAATATTATTTGCCATCATCAAAATGGTGGAGATTGTTACAACTCGGGCTTCCGAGTTTATTATTTTGATGATAATAAATAAAATTGATTACCTCTTTATTTCTCATGGTATTTGTAATGCATATTTACTTATGTGTTGACTAATATTTCACGTACCATATATTATTCTTTGAAGATTTAGGGATCAAGATTTGGTAGAATAGGTTATATTAAATGAGCCTGTATTTTTTTTTTTTTAATTTCTTGAGTCAAGTCCTGTAATGATGTATGTTAGTTTGGCGTCAGTACACACATACAAGGGAAGCAAAAATGATTTTAAATATTTTAATTTTTTTATATATTATATTATATAATTTGGATCTTACTGTATTATCTGGTGTTATAGAAATTACTCAAAATATTTTATATTCTTTGGAAAAATATTTTTTAAATATTACTAAGTATACAGTATGAATAACACATCATACTAAATAGTTTATTATAATTAGAAAGTCTAGCATCAATTAAATTAGGAAAAAATTTTAATTTGAAAAGTTATTCTAATCATATTATATAAACTTGATCGTACTATACAATGTTTAAAATATTACCTAATTTAATCTTGTGATTAGTCAATCAAATCAACTTAGTTTTGATATTTTGATTATTTGTACGAATTGAATTATACTGTAAGATCAACATAGATAATTTCGGTTGCCTCATGCTACATCTTAGATGAACTACATTTTAATTGAATTGATCATACAGTACTAACTGGTGATTGTATAGTATGAACAGGAAATTTGAATGATTTGTACAGTACTAATTAGAGATCATACAGTACTAACATCTCAAATTGTACACATCTTACTAGACAATCCTACAATTGAACTGTATGACCTTTGACGATTGAATTAATATTTTAGGATTTTTTTAAGCCCTCTATTTAAGCTTTCTCATAAGACTTTGTAAGAGCCTTTGGTAGCCATTGTATCTTTATTGTTCTTGAGAAAACTTGAAGAGAGAAATTCAAAAGGAAAGAGGAAATGGTGGAGTTTGAGAGGGAAAAGCTCCTTGGATGGGGATGCGAGGGAGTGTGGAGGGAATTTCACATCGTTGCCTCGGCAAGTTTTCACCTTAGTACAATCAGCTTCAAGGTTCATCTTGAGGGAAGTTTTTGGCAAGAATAAGACCTCTTTGGTGTCAAAAGAATCGATTCCTCTTCCACACTAGGGTAGGTGGAAGTAATTTTTTAAGGCCTTCTCCGCCTAGCTGTGGGAGAAAAAGGAGAGTTAGTAAAGGTTTAGTGTAATACTTAGAAGATGCCTCTAGGGAATTGATGTAGGTCAAGGTTTGAACGAACCACTATAAATCATGTGTGTTCTTTCCGTAATTATTTCTACACTTTATTTTTTTCATTTATTTTACTTGTGATTAACTCCATGGGTGAAATTAATAATTTATCTTTTTATTATGAATGTAATTCGCTTCCATATCAAGTTATAAAAAGATTTTTCTTTTTGTTAAAGAAATTTTTATAAATATTCAATGAATCCCCCTTCTTAGCGTATCTCATACTTTCACACATTTCCACATCCTCACCATTCATGAATTTAATTTACCAAAACTAACCAACAATTTGTGATTATATTATATGACTACCTCTTTATCTTATAAAATCCACTTGTCAATGACCATTGGATGAATTTAACCGATATATATAGTTCTTCAACACATCATTATCTGGCATGAACACCTATTCATCTTTTATGACCTATTAGTCAAAAAGTCATCCAGATGACTCCTTGGGATGAATGCCTTTTGTGAAGATCGTCAAGTAAGATATTGATTATCATGTACAATTTGACCACCTTTTTGATAGATCATCCAGAAGAATTGAATTCCTCTGGTCATACTATATGATACCCATTCTTTTTATATGATATTATGAAAATTTTATAAATGGAAGGGATGTCTAAGGATGAACTTACTAAGCATTTGAACCCTCTTCTCATGTTTCCTTCAATTCTAACTTATAAATAGTCCTCATGGATAGTAGATGGAGAGTCCGTTAATTGCTCCAAGTAAATTCCTCTCATCATCCTAATCACAATCGTTTCCAAATATTATATGGAGAAGATGCTTATCATTATTTCAAAGAAGGCCACATCACGCCCTCGTGCATCCTACATCAAGCCACTCTTAATTATTAGGTTATGGCTCTCTTGGCCTCAACCACTCTATAAATTGTTATGACCCAGATATTCCCTTAAACCTTTGAACAATTATTTGTTTTTTTTTAGTCTTAGAGTCCAAGAAAATTTTACCTCAATAACCTAAAATGTTTGTATGTGTCTTTTGGAGATTACTAAATAATATCTTGCTGAGCATCTTCATTTGTCTACTAAAGGGGGACATAGCCTTTAGGAATGAGTATGATTAGACCACTATCAAAATGACTTTTATAAATAATCCGCTAAATTAACATCAACCTCTTATCCAATTGCATACCCAAAACACCCATATCATCTAGCATGTTATTCAAACATCAATCCTTCCTATGGTTTGATATTGAATAAATTGTAGAAACTATATAGGTTGCTAAACCTAAGCTATTGTAACAAGGTTAACCAATAGGGGGGTGAATTGGTAATTTAAAACTTTTCTTGGATTTTTAGATAGAAAACTGATTGGAGTTTTTGTAGCAAGTTAATTAAAGTTTTTAAATGAACTTTTCAACCACAACAGATAACTTGCAAAAAATAAAAAGCAAAAATTAAAAAGATACAAAGATTTATAGTGGTTCGATCAAACATGACCTACATCCACTTCCTAAAGAATCCCTCTTCAGGTATTGCACTATTATCAAAGTGTCTCTCCTTTTGCCTCCACAGCAAGGTGGAGAAGCCTTTAAAAATCCTCTCTTCCCCCAATCCCTGGTGCGGTCGAGAGTCCTCATAATTTCACACTCTCCAAGCGTTGGTAGAGAACTATCATCCTTTCACACTCTCCAAGTATCGGCAGAGAACTATCGTCTGTTTACACTTTTCTAGTGTCAGCAGAGAATTGTCATCTATTTCACACTCTTCAAGTGTCGGTAGAGTACCAGATCTTCTCCAAAAATCTTCTCACGAGCAACTAGAAAGATAAGAGGAAGAGTGACAACCAAAATCACAAAGAGATCATTACCTTTGAGTAACTTTGTGAACCCTTCACACTCCACTTGCAAGAAATCTCTCTCAAATACTCTCTCAAACTCTCTCTTTAAATTTCCATTGAAAAATCACAAAGACTAGATTTTTTACATCAATTTTTAGTGGACCTTTTATACCAAAGACACAAAAATTGTCTAGATAATTGAAATTTTTAATTTTGAGCATACACGATCGTACATTACGATCATATGTTCGTACACATGAATAGTTCAAAAATTTTGTTTACGAACCTCTTATCAATTTATACAAAATGATTTTGTACACAATAATCATCCATTATGAACAAAGTTTGTCCAGGATGAACAGTTAGAAAAATTTCAAGTTTGTCAAGATGAAAAGTTGGGAAGAAGAAGTGCCTCACAATTTTGTACTCTGTAAGCCATGTATGAATGCTTGAACATACAGTACGATCCTAACATAGAAAAAAATCTTAGAACTAAAAGAGACCCATCCATTTCGTACTCTGTAAGGCATATACGAATGGTAATCATACAGAATAATCTGTACTTAGAAAAAAAAATTAGAATGAAAATAGACCCATCTATTTTGTACTCTATAAGGCATCTATGAATGGTGATCATATAGCACTATCTAAACTTAGAAAAAAAAATTGGAATGAAAAAGGACCCATCCATTTCATACTCTGTAAGGCATGTATGAATGGTGATCATATAGTATGATTTGTATTTAGAAAAAAAATTTTGAAACAAAAAAAGGACACATCTATTTCATACTCTATAAGGCATGTACGAATGCTGATCCTATAATATGATGGATACTTAGAAATTTTCATCATACTATTCATTTGACTGCTCGTGGGAAAGAAATAAATAAATAAATAGCCACGTATGAATTGAATTCGTACAGTACGATCAATTTAAAAATTTTAAATTTTAAAACTCTCCCTCGGTGTGTGTGTGCACAGTTACTTAATTACATCACACTCTCTAAGACACAATAAAATAAAAATTACAAACTTCATTTATAATAAACCCTAAATTGTTTTGATTTGAAGTCTTCAATAATCTGGAGTATTATTTCTCTGAAATGTTAGTTCAAACAAATAGTTAAAAAATGCATTTAAAATATGTTAGGAGAAATGATAATCAAAGAAATAATATTTAGAATCATCAAAAACATACATGTTGCAAGAATATTAACAATCAAGAATTAGGTTGCAATAATTTCAAACAATCTCCCCTTTTTTTATGATGGCAAAACAATTATTATTTGAGTTAAATTAAATACCCCAAATTTCTCCTTTGCACCCCCCCAAAAAGAATAAACTTGTGAATAAGAGGAAATTCCTTGAAGAACACACACACACACACACACACACACACACACACATATATATATAAATATATATTCATATCAAAAACAAACAAAAATACTAAACGCCAAACCAAAAACAAAAAATGACTTCAAAAACACAAGCACAAAAACAAGAAGTCACAAAAACAAAATCAATCACCAAATCAAACAAACAATATTACTCATCCTTTTGACAATAATAAAAAAGGGAAGAAAGACAGTTAAAATGGAAGAAGTCATATAAGAAACCTTTGTAATTAATCTTCAAAGAGATTGAACTATAATAGCAATGACAAAATTAATAATCATTATATGAAAAAGAAAGATTCAAAAACATGTAAATTAAAGTATAACTTAGATAAGAAAAATTAATCAAGATTATGAAGCATTCTAGACAATTAGATAAAAAAAATTATTACAAAAGTGATGAAATGAAAATTGGATAATTTTAATTTCCAATATAAAACATGATTGAAAATTAGATGATTTGACTTTGAAGATTAAAAGATAGAGGAAAGAATATTATCAATTAGTGACATTGCACATCTATTCAAATATTTTTGATACACTTTGTGCATCTTTTTGTAGCTGGGCTAATTTTGTGCCTCTTTTTAATTTGCGAACTATTGCGCATTCTATTGATTTTTGTACACATTATACATTTTCTTTTTTTTTAATTGATCTTTCTAAAATCAATAATTAAAAAAATCAAATTTCTCTAATTACAAGGATAATTATATTGAAAAGAGAAAATAAAAAATAATAAGACATCGAAATTATAATAATAATATTTCAAATTATGTTTGCCTAAAAAAACATGAGATTGATAGCCTTAAGTTGATCGATTTATAAGTTAACTTAACATATTTTGAAAAATTAGTTTTCATAATGAAATTAATTTTTGTATAGCCATTTAATTTATAACACTTTTTAGATCAATTAAAATAGGAGTATCATATGGGCAATCTTACATTTCAAAACATCGAACAAATGCAACTAAACAAAATGAAACATTTTTTATTGATGTTAATTTAAACATGAAATACATTGAAGCACAATTGATATCAAATCATGTCATAAAGACAACAAAAACATCAACACAAATGCTAAAGAAAGATAGGTACACAGTGTTGCGGATTTATTTTTATGGATTAGATTTTGATGATAGCAAACACTCATGATTCTCTATGACTACTTTGCCTACTAAATTTTTAGGTCCACAAGATTGAGTGCAACTCAAGCCAGCTCAAGATTGGGTAGATTTAGTCTGATTCAATCTGCATTTTTTCCTTTCTTGAGTCCTTTGTAATCAATGTGGTTCTTGATACCAAGTAACCTTGCATTGACACTCCTTGGGAGTTTTTCTGACAGTTTCTTAGAGTTTTCCTTTTTTGGTAACATCGTTCGGGATAATCCATAAATCGACCTGGATGATCAGTTCAAAAATGGAAACCCTAATTAGGGCATCCCAAGTTAAGGCAGCCGTCTTTATTTAACAACATCCTGGATGATTTTCTATCGTCCTGGACAATAGGCTCAAAATAGAAAAAATTAGCCGCCAGATCTATTTAGGAATTAGTTATTTTTGGACATCATCCAGGGCATCGTCTAGTACAATCCAGCACATTTTTCTTAAATTAATATGGTATTTAAGGAAATCAATTATGACTTGATTGCATGATCAAATCATCTTGGATAATTGCAGGATCGGTCATGACGATATGTTGGATGATTGGACATCGGATAGCACTTTTTTAGGGTGATGTTCAGGATGACATTCCACGATTTGTACTGAATGGCCAGGACAATATATTATCTTATTTGATGATATGAACAAATTTCTTCTGATCATCTCAAATCGTCCCGGCTGATTGGGCTTAATTTGTTTTAATCGTAAAGAATGATAGGAATATCATCCTGAATGATAAAGTTGGCAAGTTGCAATTAATGAGCTCATTTTGAGCTCTTATATTTAAGCTTTGTCAAGGCACTTAGTAAGTGTCTTTGGCAGCTATTGTAGATTCATTCTTTTGGGGGAAACCTGAAGAGAGAACTTGAAAGGGAGTGAGGAAATGGTGGAGTTTGAGAGAGGGAGAAGATCCTTGGAGGGGACTCAAGGGAGTGTGGAGGGGGATTCCACATGGTTGCTCTAGCGAGCTTGCACCTTAGTACCATCGGATTCAAGACTTGTCTTGAGGGAAGTTCACGAAAGAAGAAGACCTCTTTGGTGTCAAAGGACCCGGCTACTCCGCTGCACCAGGGAAGGTGGAAGTGATTATGTAAGGGCTTCTCCGCCTAGCTGTGGGGGCTAAAGGAGAGACATTTAGTTTATTGTAATACCTGGAGGGCGCCTTCATGGAGTGGAAGTAGGTCAAGGTTTGACCAAACCACTATAAATCTGGTGTGTTCTTTCCTTTATTATTTCCTCATTTAATGTCCGCATTGTGTTTTCTTCAAGGTGAATTTGGGTTTGGTTTTAGTTTTGATTTAAAGATATTTAAAATACCAATTCACCTCTCTCTTCTTTAGCCTTGGGCCAGTTCATAAGAGGACTAACATTCCTATCAATCTTTCAAGTGGTATCAGAGCGGGATTCATAAAAATTAAGTTTGAAAAGTTTTGAATTATGATCCATGGCTAATTTTGGTAATCGTAATATTGTAGAAGGTTATTCAATCACCAGACCACCTTTATTTGAGAATATTATATTTGATTTTTGAAAATTTTGCATGACTACTTTCTTGCAATCAATTGATTTTTGAATGTTGCAAATGATTTTACTCGTAATTCTATACCGTCACGTATTTTAGATGAAATTAAGACTGATATTCCTTTTAATCAATGGAATAAGGATGAATGAATCGATGCTCAATTAAATGCAAAATCTTTAAACTATTTTTTCTATGCTTTAAATTCTGATGATTTTATGTTGGTATCCAAGTGCACTACTGGTAAGGAAATTTGGGATAAATTACACACCATATACGAAGGCACTAGTGAAATCAAACAATCCAAGTTGAATATTTTAATGCATGAATACAAACTTATTTGCATGAAACCTTATGAGACAATCTTAGACATGTATACTAAATTTATTCAAATTGTTACATCACTACATGCTTTAGAAAAGGAGTTTTCAAATTTTTAAAAAGTCAATAAAATTCTATTTTGCCTACTTAATAAGTTTGATGCTAAAGTTGTTGCTATTTATGAAACAAATAATTTGAATGAATATTCTATTGATAATTTAATTGGCTCACTCATTGCCTACGAGCAAAGTTTGGGTCAAAGACTTTTGGATGCAGGTGAAAAAATAGTACTAAAAGCTGAAGACATGGACAAAAGTGGCTTAATAGATGATAAAAGTGATGAGTTAGAAAGCCCACTAAAGCAGAAGCATAAGCATCAATAAAAGTGGAATAAAGGTAAAAAATTGTAAGAATGTCAAGATTTCTTCTGATGTGAATTGCATTGGATGTAGGAAATTTGGTCATATGAAAAATCAATGCCCTAATTTGAGAACTCTTCTTGCCAAAGAAAAAGGTGAAGCTAACCAACTTGTAGAAAGGGCAAATAATGAAAAGGAAAAAATCACCTAGGCAGACCTGGTTTTAGTAGCATCGAACCAGGAGCAGGATGGTGTTTAAAAGCCTTACTTATTTTTTTTTAGCTTTATTTATTTTTAGTGTTTTCTTTCTTTTCTTCGTCTTGAGTGTTGTATTGTTTTTTTATTTTTTTTGTTTTTGTGAAGTTTTCACTGATCAACACACACATATCACTTTTTTGAAAATCATTTTATCAAAATAAAAAATATACCTCCTATTTTTTTCTTAAATTCTTATGTAAAGTTGTGGTTAACTTCTCTAAAAATAGTCAACGGAAGGAAAGTCATGATTTTGTCTCTCAATCTCTGTTTCCTGAAAGAGGTGATTCTACTTTTGATTTAAAATCTTTATCATATTTTAAATTTGATTTTGAAACTGGACTTTTTCATCTCCTAATATTTTATCTATCGTATAGGAATATTTTGCAAATTGTTGAATCTACCTTATAATTTTCTTAATTAAGTAGTTCATTTTGTCAATAGAATGGGTTTACTTTTACTTTTAAAATTTCAGAAGGGTAGCATATTCAAAAAAAATAAAAAAATTGGCCAATGAAGCCAAATTAAAAAAGTGGCCAATGATGCCAATCAAAAGATGTGCAATGACGTCAAATTGAGAAAGATGCACAAAGTGTATCAAAAAGTAAAAGATGCGCAAAGTCCACCAAGAAACTAACAAGAGGTATAAAATGAGCCCACAAAGAGTATGCATACCCTTTCCATGTTTACTTAAAGTTTAAGAAAACCCTTGATATTTTTGGTACTTGAGCTTGAAAATCATGATTCTTGATTCACCAATTTTTGCATTAATCTTCTATTAGATATAATTTGTGAAAGGAGTTTTGAAAAATTAGTGATTCTTTTTCTAATTTATTCCTTAATTTAGATATTGGATTAAAAAGTATTTAAGCCTTTAAAAGAACCTGAGCTTGGATTAACAATTTCTAAATTTCTCACCTTTACTAAATTATGCATTGTGAATCCATTCCTTACTAAGTTTTTGACTAAAATTAAGAAGTGACTTTCTCATTTTTTAAAAATTTTCTTTCGTGCCCCTTCTCTTTTTAATAATGTCCAAGGGGGAGAAACATATTGTGTATTGTTGTATTTGTTTAATTTTTTGTGTTGCGTATTGTTATATTTGTATCTTTTTCTTTTTAATAAAAAATAAAAGCACAAAAATATTTGATTTCCCCTATTTTTAAAGTTTTATTTTAGTAAGGGGGAGATTAGGAGAAAATGTTTTCAGTTTTGCAAATTCAACCAGTAATGTAAGCCATCATCAAAAAGGGGGAGATTATTGCAGATTTGTTTTTATGGATTAGATTTTGATGATAGCAAACACTTATGACTCTCTATGACTGCTTTGCCTACTAACTTTTCAGGTCCACAAGATTGAGTGCAATTCAAGCCAGCTCAAGATTGGGTAGATTTAGTCTGAGTCAATCTGTATTTTTTCATTTCTTGAGTCCTTTGTAATTAATGTGGTTTCTGATACCAAGTAACCTTGCACACCCACACCTTGGAAGTTTTTCTGACTATTTCTTAGAGTTTACTATGTTTGGTAACATTGTCTGGGACGATTTCTAAGTCGTCCTATATGATCGATTCAAAAATAAAAACCCTAATTAGGGCATCCCAACTTAAGGTAGCCATCTTTATTTCACATCATCTCGGATGATTTTATATCATCTGGGATGATAGGCTCAAAACAGAAACAATTAGCCGCTAGATCTGTTTAGGAATTAGTTATTTTTGGACATCGTCCAGGGCATTGTCCAAGGCATCATCCAGGGCATTGTCCAGGATGATCCAGCACATTTTTCCTAAATTAATCTGGTATTTAAGGAAAGCAATTATGACATGATTGTAAGATCAAATCGTCCTGGACGATCGCAGGATCGGCCGGGATGATACGCTGGACGATTGTATACAGACAGCTCTTTTTCAGGGCGATGTTCAAGAGGATATTCCATGATTTGTACTGATTGGCCAGGGTGATATATTATCTTCCTGGACAATATGAACAAATTTCTTCTGATCATCTCAAATCATCTCAGCTTATTGGGCTTAATTTGCACTGATCCTACAAGACGATAGGAATATTGTCCTGGAAGACAAAGTCGGCAAGTTGTAATTAATGAACTCATTTTGAGCTCTTCTACTTAAGCTTTGTCAATGCACTTAGTAAGTGTCTTTGGAAGCCATTGTAGCTTCATTCTTTGGGGGGAAACTTGAAGAGAGAGCTTGAAAGAGAGTGAGGAAAGGGTGGAGTTTGAGAGAGGGAGAAGATCCTTGGAGGGGGACACAAGAGAGTGTGGAGGGGGATTCCACATGGTTGCTCTGACGAGTTTGCACCTTAGTACCGTCAAATTCAAGGCTTATCTTGAGGGAAGTTCATAGAAGAAGGAGACCTCTTTGGTGGCAAAGGACCCTGCTACTCCGCCGCACCAGGGAAGGTGGAAGTGATATTGAAAGGGCTTCTCTTTCTAGCTATGTGGGCTAAAGTAGAGACACTTAGTTTAGTGCAATACCCGTAGGGCGCCTTTAGGGAGTGGACGTAGGTTAAGGTTTGACCGAACCACTATAAATCTGGTGTGTTCTAAAAAATCCTTTATTATTTTTGCATTTAATTTTCGCATTGTGTTTTCTTCGTAGTGAATTTTGGTTTGGTTTGAGTTTTGATTTAAAGATATTTAAAATACCAATTCACCTCTCTTTTGCTTAGCCTTGGTCCAGTTCATAAGGGCCTAATATCCCTATCGAACTTTCAACTGGTATTAGAGCACTTTCACATAGAGCATCGAAAACATCATTAAGATCAACACATCTCAAAGGACTTGCAAAGACAACATATAATAAGTACATCTAAAAGTTTGAGGGACCCTAGTATGGAGGAGGCTGGTTGAAGACCGAGAAATAGCTATTCATCATAGTTATATTAGTGTTCACTGATTTAAACTATCCTTGAATCTAACCCATGTCGTGCTGGTACTATACATCCTGCTTATTAAGGTGAGTCTGAATTTGATCAAAATGACTCTCTAAACGGTCAAAGCACTGGATCATCTAATGAAAGTTAGATCCATGTGCATGTGTAGGTGTAGGTGCTTGTGCTCCCACTTCTCCCTTATTATCCTCACTTGAATCATCATTCTTCCCAAAAAGTGCTTGAAATGAAGCATCGATGAAGTAGATTGGCATTTCAAGTGGAATTTTAGGTTGAATAATATTGTACTTCTTCTCTAAGACAGAGGTCACTAGATGTCTTAAAGTAATATTCTTCTTCCTGTTATGAGATACATGCCCAATTTCAGAAAGGTTATGAATGCAATCAAGAATAAGTTAGGCTTCGTCTATTGGTTGTCCAGTCATGATTAGATAGGTAAGAGTGGACAAAAGAGGAGTAATGTTAATACGATCACCAGCCATATGAATGATTGAAGTTTTCGCGACATGTTGAATGGTTCTGGCATTTTGATTTAGAGTATAAACCATAGGCAAGTGACTAACTTGAGCAACACCTCTAAGAACTTTATTGATTTTAAACCAATCAAAGTCATATTTGGAGGTCAATGTGTGAGCTCTAATCCCTTGAGCCCTTAATTGCAAAAAGGTTCCTACATCTTCTTTAGTGATCTCAACCTATTTCTTTTGAACTAAAGATCCTATCCTATTCTCATTCTCACTAAAACTTTTGTTCGCTAAAAAGTAATGAAATGTTTCCTTATGATAGACATGGATTAAGGTCAAAATAAAAGCAAATTGAGTTGAAGCAAAAAGTTGCATACCTTAAAATCGATTTCTTCTTGCAGTAAGATTCTAGATGGAGTGATTTTAGCAGAGGCAAACCTACAGTAAGCATCCTCATTTGTTGTAGTCTGAAAGTCTTCATCAACACTCCTAGAAGACAAACCCTTAGAGACTCTACCCCACTTGCTAGAACTAGGCATTTCTAAGATGAGAAGGATTAGAATAGACTATTGTAGTGAATGAAAATAATTTCATATGTATGAACGAATACATTCAAAATGAAACAACTTTTTATAATCACGCATGTTATGAAGCATCCTTTGGTAAAAACTTTTTGATTAGATGATTGTACCGATAAACAGGTATTCATCCAGTATGAACGGTTATTTAAAATCATTTTTATGATGATTATGTTTGTCCCCAACATCGAATGACACGTGGTTCGTACGTACGACATAAAATTTCATACGTACGATCAATTATAATAACGAATCCTACCTAGATAACCGTCTACGTGCATACAGACAAATGAAAACAAACTGTTCGGGATGATATAAATATCGTACAATACAATATGTAATGGAAAAATAAAACTTTACTCATTTAGTCAAAAAATAATGATTGGCATATTACAGAATTTGTACGAGACAAAAATAATTTTGTACAATATGAATAGAACACTTATAAAATCAATACGATTGTTCAGAAATAAGAATTTTGATATATGAAAACATGTCCAAAACACAAAAAAACATAAAACCAAAAATAAGAAACTAGAAAAATAGAAACATGCATACAAAAATAAAACACAGACAATCAAAAACCCAAAAGACATACAAAAAATATATCAAGTTTGTAGAAATTTTTTGTTTAAGCATTCAGATCAAGCACACCTAGCCTTGTTCTTAATGTGCTAAAAGTATCAAACGATAGTGGTTTTGTAAAAATATCTGCAAGTTGTTTTCAGGTGAAACATGGTTCAATTCAATTTCACCTTTCAAAACATGATCCCTTATGAAATGATGCCTTATGTCTATATGTTTTGTTCTAGAATGTTGAATAGGATTTTTCAAAATGCAAATGGCACTAGTGTTATCACAATAAATTGGAATTGTGTCTATTGTAAATCCTTAATCAATCAACTATTATTTCAACTAAAGAACTTGTGCAACACAACTTTATAAGGAATTATATTTAACTTTAGCAGTATATAGGGCAAGGAAATTTTGTTTACTACTAGACAAGAAACAAAATAATTTCCTATAAATTGACAAGTTCTAGATGTACTCTTCAGATCAACCCTACAACTTGTAAAGTTTGAATATGAATATCTAACAATTTTGAATGAAGAGTTGTACTTAGGATACTAAATCCCTAAGCTCTAAGTTCCCAAGAGGTATCTCAAAATCCTTTTTACTACTTTTAAATGTGATTCTTTTGGATCTGATTAAAATCTAGCACATAAACAAATGTTAGACATAATACCGGGTCTACTAGCATTTAATTAAAGTAAAGATCCAATTATTCCTCTAAATTTCTTTTGATAACCAGATTTTCTCTTTGGGTCCTTATCCAACTGAAATGAGAAACTCATAGGTGTACAAATAGGTTTAGCATTATCCATTTCATACTTTTTGAGGATGTCCATAACATACTTTAACTGACTAAAAAATGTTCTCTCCTCAATTTGCTTAATACTAAACCCTAAAAAGTAACTAAGATCTCCCATTAGGCTCATCTCAAATTCACTACTCATTATTTTAAAAAAATTGTTATAAAGATTTTTATTTATAGATCCAAAGATGATATCATAAACATAAATTTGTATAATTAGTATATCATCTCCCAATTTCTACAAAAAGAGAGTGTTGCCCACACTTTCTTTTATAAAAGATCTCTCAAGTAGAAACGTGTTCAACCTCTCATACCAAACCCTAGGTGCTTGTTTCAATCCATATAATGCATTTTTCAACTTAAAAACATAATTTGGGTCATTAGAATTTTCAAAACCTAGAGGTTGTTCAACATAAATATCCTCTTGATTCTCCCCATTCAAAAAGGTACTTTTAACATTCATTTGATGCAATTTAAATCCTCTAAAAAAGGCAAAGGCTAATAGTACTCTAATTGCTTCAAGTCTCACTACTGGGGCAAATGTCTCCTCAAAATCAATTCCTTCAATTTGATTATACCCCTTAGCCACCAACTAGCCTTATTTCTAACAATAACTCCAGAGTCATTCATTTTATTTTTATACACCCACCTAGTTCCAACTATACTTTGATCATTTGGCCTTGTAATTAATTCTCAAACATTATTCCTTACAAACTAATTAATTCTTCTTGCATTGCCAAAATCCAAAATTCATTCGAAAGTGTTTGATTTATATTTGTGGGTTCTATTATTAAAATAAAGGTAGAATGATTGACTTTTTTGCTAAATCCATGCATAGTCCTAACACCCTCACTAGGTTCACCTAAAATTAATTCTTAATGGTGGTTTTTAAAAAATTTCAAATCTCTAGGCAACGGATTTTCTATCTCCAATTTTTCTTCCAAATCAATCTTCTGAATCTTTAGGGAGATATTTTCTATTTCATCCTCTTTCAAATTTAGCTCTTCCAAAATTTTAGATTCATCAAATACAATATGTGTGATCTCCTCAACTACCAAAGTTCATTTATTAAATACTCTATATGATTTTCCAACATTAGAGTATCCAAGAAAAACTCCATCTTATTTTGGATCAAATTTTCCTAAGGTAGTTTTTCCATTATTATGTGTAAACACCTTACATCCAAAAATATGCAAATATGATAAATTAGGTGTTCTACCCTTAAGAAGCTCATAGGGCGCTTTGTTCAATTTCGATCTAACGTTCACCTTATTCAGAACATAACATGTCGTACTGAATGCTTCATCCCAAAAATATTTATGAAATGAATATTCTACCAATATGGCTCTAGCAGTTTTAATTAATGTTCTATTCTTTCTTTCGATTATCACATTCTGCTGAGGGGTCCTAGGTGCAAAAAATTGTGATCAATTTCTTTTTCATTACAAAATTCCTCAAATTTTTCATTTTCAAATTCTCTCTTATGATCACTTTGAATTGTTAAAATCTTACACCCTAATTTCCTCCGAATCCATGCTAAAAAATCTTTGAACTCCTCAAATGATTCACTTTTATGCAAAATAATTTAACCCATGTGAACCTCGAGAAGTCATCAACTATCACAATAACGTATACTTTACCTCCTAGACTTACAGTGCTAACCGGTCCAAAAAGATCCATATGTAAAATCTCTAATGGTTTACTAGATCTAAGATCCTTACTAGAATGAAAAGAGGACTTCACATGTTTTCTTAATTGACATGCATCGCAAAGGCAATCCTTAGTAAAGTCTAGTTTTTATATACCTCTAACCAAATATTTTTGGATAATTTTTCTAAAGTTTTTCATGCTAATGTGACAAAGTCTCCTATGCCATAACATGATTCATCAGAAATGTTTTTTAAACAAAAAGCATTAGGAGATTTAATACAATTCAAATTTACGATATAAATATTGTTTACCCTTATTCCATGCAAAACATTATTTCCATTTAGGCTTAATATGCAGCTAGTGGAAAAAAATTTTACACTATGCCCTTTATCACATAGCTGGATAATGCTTAAAAATTATGCTTTAAGCCCTCTACAAGTAACACTTTTTTAATGAAAAAAATTTGCAAGTTTCTGATCATACCTGTGCCAACCACTTTCCTGGTGATGTTATCTCCCAATGTAACCATGCCTTCATTCTTGGCTTCCAACGATATAAATTGTGTAGTGTCTCCAGTTCTCCAGTCATATGCTTTGAGCAACCACTATTTAGGTATAAAATGCTCTCACGAGGCCTTGTATGAGAGCGTGCCGATAAAATAATAAAATGTTAGACTTGGGAACCCAAACAAGTTTGGGTTATACTTTTGGCAAAATAAAACTAGATGCATGTATGATAGGACTATGTTTATGCATCTTAGTTCTCCACACCAAATGAGTTTCTATATAAAGTACAAGTGTGTGCAATATGTCCAATCATCCCACAAGAAAAGCATTTAACATCAGTAAATGAATTTTTCAATTTTCTATAATTAATCTGTCTCTTTATGGATTTTAAAATTTTTTACCACGAAATAAGATTAGTGAAATCTTCAAGTGTTTGGGGTTTCCTATTTTCTTCAAGAGCTTGCACTTTCAATTTAAGAAATGTGTTTAAGTCTTCTAACACATTCTTTTCAAAATTTAAATAGTGCTCTCTGCTCTCAAATTTATCCTTAAAATCTTTGAATTCTTTTCCAATTGAGTATATGATGATTTTAAAAGATCATTCTTTTTATTTGAGTCATCAAATTTATTAAGTAAGAACATGTGGTTATTATCTATCAGTACATAATCTTTTCTAAGGATTTCATGTTCTCTTTGTAATTCTTGTATTTCTAAATTTAAACTAGAATGCATTTTCTTAAGTTTTTTATATGCATTATGAATTCTATCAGAAACTTCGAGTAATTCATTACAAGTCAAGTCACGTACCTCTTATTGATCTGACTGATCAAGATTTTTGGCTATTAAGCATAAATTGGTGACTTCCTCCTCTTTTTTTATTTCTGATGAATCCAAAGCTGAGTCCGCCTAAAAAGCTCTCTAAAATCTCTTCTTTCCCTTCTTCACATTTGCTTTCTCCTCTACCTTCTCCTTGATAGGAGTGGCTTTTAAATTTGGGCAATGTGATTTTATATATCCAGGTTTCCTGTATTCATAGCAAATCACATCACTAGAAACCTTAATATTTTTATTGAACTTACCTATGTTCAATTATTGGCGTCTCCTCTGCTTCCTTCTAAGAAAACTTCTAAATTGCATAGTCATTAAGGTAATGTCATCCTTATCCTTAGGTTGTAACTAATCACTTATCAACTCCTCCACTTTCCATGCAATGTTCTTCTCCTTTTGTTGTTCACCTGCATCAATCCTCCTTTGACTCTTTACTTACTCGTAAGTAATTAGTGATTCAAGAAGATTATTAATAGTGTAAACATTTAAATCTTTAGACTCTGTAATCACAGTTATCTTAGCATCATAAGTAGTAGAAAAACAACAAAGTATTTTATTGACCATTTCAACATTCATTAGTTCCCTACCTAATGCATGCAAAGAAGTGACTATCTAAGTGAATCTTGTAAACATGTCAGAAATATGCTCATTGGATTTCATAAAAGTAATTCATAATCATGTAATAAGATATTTAATGTAGATTGCTTTACTTCATTAGTCTCGTCATAAGTAATACAAAGTCTATCCCATATGTCCTTTCCACTTTTACAAGTGAAAACTTACATGTAATCTTCTAACTTAATTGCACAAAAGAAACTATTTAAACATTTTTTATCTAGATGTACCAAGTCATATTCTTCTACAGTCCAGTCAGCAAAGGATGTTTCAACTCTAATGCCATCAACTAATCTAGTTGGCCTAGTATACCCTTCTTGAACTAGGATCCACATGCGATAATCAAGTGATTGCAAAAATGTAAATATGCGTATTTTCCAAAAATTAAGAGGGATATTATTAAATAAAGGAGATCTAGTGATCGAGTAACCTTCCGGTACGTTTTGATTTCCAAAAGTAGCCATTCACATTTTTTAAATAGTCTAAACTTATGATTTTGAAACAAAGCTCTGATATCACTTATTGAAACTATATAAGTAGTTAAACTTAAGCTATTATCCTAAGGCTAACCAAGAGGGGGGTGATTTGGCAATTTAAAAATTTTCTTGGATTTTTAGATAGAAAATTGATTGGAATATTTGTAGCAAGTTAATTAATGTTTTTAAAAGAACTTTTTAACCACAACAGATAACTTGGAAAAAATAAAATGCAAAAATTAAAAAGACACAAAGATTTATAGTGGTTTGGTCGAAGATGACCTACATCCACTCCCTGGAGAATCCCTCTTCAGGTATTGCACTATTACCAAAGTTTCTCTCCTTTTTCCCCAATAGAAAGGTGGATAAGCCTTAATAAATCCTCTCTTCAACCAATCCTCGGTGCGGCAGAGAACGGTCGCCTTTCACACTCTCCAAGTGTTGGCAGAGAACTATCATCCTTTCACACTCTCCAAGTGTTGGCAGAGAACCTTCATCTTTTCACACTCTTTAAGTGTCGACGGAGAATTATCCTCTATTCACACTCTTTAAGTGTTGGTAGAGTATCGGATCTTCTCCAAAGATCTTCTCATGAGCAACTAGAAAGATAAGAGGAAGAGTGACAACCAAAATCATTAAGAGATCCTTATCTTTGAGTAACTTTGTGAACCTTTCACACTCCACTTACAAGAAATCTCTCTCAAACACTCTCACACTCTCTCTTTTAATTTCCCTTGAAAAATCACGAAGACCAAATTTTTACGTCAATTTTTAGTGGACCTTTTATACCAAAGACACAAAAAACTATCCAGAAAATTGAAATTTTTAGTTTTGAGCATACACAATCGTACATTATGATCATATGTTCGTACATACAAATAGTTAAAAAATCATTATGTACGAACCTATTATAAATCAGTATGAAATGATTTCGTACACCATCATCATCCGGTATGAATAAAGTTCATCTAGGATGAACACTTAGAAAATTTTCAAGTTCTTTGGGACAAAAAGTTGTGACGAAGAAGTGCCTCATAATTTTGTTCTCTATAAGCCATGTACGAATGCTTAATCGTATAGCATAACTTAGAAAAAAAATTTAGAATAAAAAGGGACCCATCCATTTCATACTCTATAAGGCATGTATGAATGGTAATTATACAGTACGATCTATACAACGAAAAAAAATCAGAAAGAAAATGGACCACCATTTCATACTCTGTAAGGCATGTAGAAATGGTGATCATACAATACAATTTGCACTTTCAAAAAAATTTCCAGAATGAAAAAGGACCCGTCCATTTTGTACTGTATAAGTCATGTATGAATGGTGATCATATAGTACGATCTGTACTTAGAAAAAAAATTTGGAATGAAAAAGGACCTGTCCATTTCGTACTCTATAAGGCATGTACAAATGGTGATCATACAATACGATGGATACTTAAAAAAATTTTGTCATACTATTCTTTTAACTGCTCATCAAAAAGAAATAACTGAACAAATCATTCCATATAAATTGCATTCATACAGTACAATCAGTTTAAAAATTTAAAATTTTAAAACTCTTCCCCTAGTAGGTTTGTGTACAGTTACTCAATTACATCACACTCTCTCAGACATAATAAAATTATAATTACAAACTTCATTTACAATAAACCCTAAATTTTTGTGATTTGAATTCTTCAATAATCTAGAGTATGATTTCCCTGAAATTTTAGTACACACGAACAACAAAATAATCCATCTAAAATATGTTAGGAGAAATGATAATCAAAGTAATAATATTTGGAATCATCAAAAACATACATGTTGTAAGAATATTAATAATCAAGAACTAAGTTGCAATAATCTCAAACATAAATAACACACCTCTTCTATCTATAATCACCTATAAAATCATGTTTTGCACTATATTCGATAAGAATTACATCATTATTTGTACCTTCAAAACCTTACTTCCCTTTTCCTATACTCCACCTCATCTAAGCATAACCTTATATCATGACACCTTGTAGCCTATGTCTTGGATTAGAAGTATTAACTTTTGTATTGAACACCTGCTAATTTATTTCTAATCTTTTACTCAGATTATTCCTTTTACTTTTTCATTCGTTGTTACCTTGGGGAAGAGCCAAAAGAAGCACATGAGATTGATGAAGTAGGAGGAGAAGCTCCTCCACCACATCACCACCAGCCACCCCCCCCCCCCCCCCAACCACCAACACCTTAACAACCAACCCCAACTCCAATACCTACTAATAAGTTCCATGCCTAGCAAATAATTTTATAATTACTAGATTATCTAGAGTTATAGTCTGCATAATAGTATCAAGAGACCACTCAGCATTAGGCATGGCTTCCTAATCAACATGAGTTGACTCAATAATATCATCATGAGCTCCAACAGCTATATTAATAATATGAATATCTTCTACAAAAGCACAACCAACAAAACCAGCAACAACCTAAGGAAGATTGCACCTAGTCAAATTATTAATTCTCTTACCTCACCAACTCTTCCAACCACCTACACTACCACCAGATAGGGGCCCTCCTTTTAGTTGTGTGTTTTATTTTGGTTGATTCCCATTTTGTTTTAGTTTTCTCTTTCTAGTTGTGTGTTTTCTCCTTTTTGTGATGTTAAAAGGCTGAGTTGCTAGTTGGTTGTCATTGTAACTATTTCTTGATATACTTAGTTTAGTTTTTATTTTCTATATTTATAGTACTTATTACATTACTTTATTATTTTCTCATTAATAAAATAATATAAATTATAAGATTAAAATTTAGAAAATATGTTATTTTTCTCTTACTTTTAAATTAATCACTTGGAGAGGAAGATTAGGAGAAATTATAACTAATCTTACTAATAAAATAAAAAAATATTTGTCAAAAATAAAAAATGGGAGATTACTACAATTCACAATCTCAAGCTTATGGCTTTGATGATAAAAAATATTATTGATTGTCTACTTATTTCACCAAACATTTCTCTTAGACATCCATTTTTGTGTGTACTAATATTTTAGTTACATCATACGCCAAAGCAATAAGTTTCAAGGCTCAAGATTAGATAGAAATGGATAATATTTTAAAAGAGTCTATATTTTTATCTTCTTTATTTTATATTTCTTGAGTCGAAGTCGTATAATAGTTGTATGCTAACTTGGCGACCATACACACACACAAGGAAATGAGAAAATTAAAGTTTAAATATTTTTGAAATAATCAAACAATATGATTCAAATTATAATGTACGATTTGGTATTAAAAGGAACTTTTTAAGTGGATATGTATGTAATAAATATTTTTAAATAGATCATATGTTTAACTCAAAATCCTAGCTGCCAATTAGAATTAGGTATGTATTTTAATATTTGAAATTTTAACAGATTATGTTGTAAAAACCCATTTTTACTATGTAATATTTAAATTATTACCTAAATTACTCCCCATAATGAGTCAATCAATTCAAGGTTTATTTAATATAGGAGATCATACAATATGATGTGGATCATATTGGAAGATTGGTAGAGACAAAAATTGGTCATCCTAGGGATCATCTTTGATGAAACTTGATTTATTGAACTAATCATACAGCTTTATACATATCATTTTAAATGATGAGGAAATATGATTTTTTGTCATCCCAATGATCTTCTTGTACTAACTTGAGGAGAATGAACTAATCATACTACATGGTTCAAGCATCATATTATATGATCAGCATTTAGAAATTTAAATAAATCATACTAAGAATCTATTCTATGTACAAAATGAATTTTGTATTGACCTAAACATATTATACAAATAGTTTAGGATGAATTAAATTTTAGTGTTTTTTGAAGCCTTGTAAAAAAAACTTTGCTAGTAGTCTTTTAAAAAAACTTTAAGAGCTTGGAGAGGAAGAAGGACAATTTTTTTGAGAGGGAGAAGTAGTTTGAGGTAATTCACGCGGTTTCTCTAGGAAAATGTCTACCTTGATTCCTTCAGGTTTTTTTGTTAGTCGCTTTTGTAGCTCTAAGGAGAAAGGCTTCAAGGCTGAAGATCAAGGCTCTCTACTTACACCAAGAGGGTGAAAAAGGATTTCCATGTTCTTTGATTTCATTAGGAGGCTAAAAAAGCATTCCAGGTTCTGCCTTCACTAGGAGGGTGGAAAATCTTCCAGTACCCTAGCACATCATGTTGGTAGAAGAGTTTGTTTAATGGTTTCTTCACCATGCTATGAAGGATAAAGGAGAGTCACTAAATGTTTTAGTGTGATATCTAGAGAGGATGACTACAAGAAGTGGATGTAAGTCATCCTTTAGCCAAACCACTGTAAAGTACGCTATATTCATTCTGCTTTACTTTCCATATTTTATTTTTTCTATATTTTAAATTCTTGCACATTTATTATTCTCAAAAAATATTTGTTTTGATTATCAAACTTTAGTAGAATTGATTATTGCTGGAAAAAGAAAAAAGAAATCGAAGCAAATTTACATTATTTTTGTTATGTTCTTTATTTTTGTTATGTTCTTTTGCTCGCATTTTTTATTGGTTTAAATAAATTAAAAATAATTCATTGAGAGAGTTTTTAAATAACCAATTCACCCCCCATGCCACTTGGTGTGATTAGGTTAGTTTAACAAAGTTCAATAACCTCACTTGAATATTCATATTTAAATTTTAGTGTTGTATATGCATGTCCATATAAATGTTAGTGTCAAAGCCATTGTTTCCTTGTTTCTCCTAAAAAGTAAGCGGAAGGCCTATCATAATACTTATTTAGTACTAGGTAAGAAGCGATCCAACCCGTGTATAGTTTAGTATATGCATATTTAGTTAAATATTAGAGTCAACCCCACAATTACTTGGTTTCTCCTAAAAACCAAGAGGAAAGCCAACAACAATATAGATTTGGTCCAAGGTTAATGAATAGTCTTATATATGCATGTTTAAATATATTTTAGTGTAAAAATTTTTTTTCTTGTTTTCTCCTAAAATAACCAAGTAACAGGCCATCAAAAATAAAGGTTTGGTCGAAGGTTAGTAAGGGATTGTACTCATTTATAGTCTTGTTAAAGCATGTTCATTTAAATAAGAGTGCCAATTTGATGGTTACTTATTTTTTCCAAAAAAACACTAAGATGGCTAACCAAGATACTGATTTGGTCCTAGATCAAGTAGGGGTGTTACCTGTGCGTAGTCTTGCATGTTTATGAAAATTTCAATCTTTAGATTATAAATCCCATAGTCATGTCCCCTTTAGAATTAAATTTTTTCACAAAATTCATTGTGTAAATTTAAATCATAATCCTATCAAACTCTATCTTTTTAGTCTAAAAATCTATGGACAAGGGTCTAGTCAAATAATTGTCCAAAAATAAAAATCAAGTCAAACCTGAATCATTCCCTTTAATTCAAAGTCATTTGGATTGGATCTATTGCCAAATCATTAAAACCAAACTCAATTTTCAACTTCAATCACTCTCCTAGTCCATGTCTTCTTAGACTGGGTTCATATTCAAAATCATTGAAAAAAAGAAAAATCAAAAAGTTCTAATTCACTTTATAGTTTAATTGCACTTTGAGAATTAAATAATTAAAGCAGCATATGATTAGACTGTTCGGGACGATAGAGGATGGTCCAGGACGATCTTAAACAAAAACTTCATATCAACTGAAAGATGGAAGGTTAAGAATGAGAAATGCAGTAACCGGTTGTCTTGCTGAATGTTGAATAGCCTGAACTAGAGAGAGAAACTCCCAAATTCTAGAGAGAGAAAGACGTCTTCTTGTTTTTGAATTTGGTCTTTTCGCGGGTTTCCCACAATCGGTGGTGGCTGCAGTGGATAATCGCCGGCGTTCGTCTTCATGAACGCTCCGCGACCTATGGGACCTGTACGTCCAAGTGATAGAGGTTCAAATGGAATTGTAATCAGAGAAGGTGAGGTAACTCGTTGTCGAATAGCCCCTGTTGAAGGTAAGGGAAAGAGCATGTTGATTGAGAATATGGATGGGAAGGAAATTCTTGGTGGGAAAGTGAATCCAGGAGTAGCAATTCATGAATCGTCGGCATCGGATGATTTGATTCCTCGTGTGAACAATTTTTCAGGGGTTCTTGATACGCTTAAGGGGCGTAATATTGGTGATGATTTGTCGTCGGTGGGATTTCTGAAGGAGGATGTAGCTATGGAGGAAGGACCAGTGGACATGGAATTGCAGAAGAATAAGAGTAATGAGGTAGTTGAAGCCTGGTCGAAACCAAAGCCAATCAAGCTATCGTTCAATAAGGACCATGTTGAATTTTCAAAAGATGGAATTGCTGTTAAGTTAAATGCTGAGATGGAGGCAAGGAATTCGCAGATTTTGAAGAATTATGTGGTGATTAAAGTGCTGGGTAACAATGTGCCTTTTTCGGTTTGTAGCACCGAATTGAGAAAGCAATGGAGCAGGTTTGGGGGTTTCCACTTAACGTTGATTGGTATGGATTAGATCTTGTACTCATTCCATACGAGTGAAGTGGTTGAAGAAGTTCTGAATGGAGGACCCTGGTACGTAAACGGATTCATTGTTGGATTGGAAAGGTGGTCGGCTGCATTTGATCCAAACACGTTTAAAGGAGTTTCGGCACCAGTATGGGTTAGATTTCCATGTCTACCGTTGTATTGCTGGGATGAGGACAACATTGCAAGAATTGCATCTTGCTTGGGAACGCCAATGTACATTGATGGCAACACATTCTGATGGGGTAAACGGGAGTTTGCTCGAGTGTGTGTAAGGATTGATCTGGAGAAAAGCTATTGAATGGTGTTTGGTTGGATGGCTCAGCTGGGAGGTTCTTTCAACGGGTTGAATATGAGAAAATATCTTCTTTGTTATCAGTGTGGTAGAGTTGGCCACAACAGAGTGATATGCCCAGAAATGTGTCTATTGGAATATAAAATCAATCTTTGAAGGAGAAGGAGGTAGGTAAGGAAAATGGTGAGAAGAAAATGCAGGAGAATAAATCCTCAGTGATTAGTTCCGAAATGGTCCATGGATCCATGTTCACTTCAAAGACAGGAGAAACAACAGAGGGAACGTTGCTAGGAAGGGATTGAATGCTGATAGACTTGGCAATTCTGTCAGGGAAGACAACAATCAGAAGAATAATGTATAGTTTGATAGAAAAATGTTAAATAAGAAGGATAATGTTGATGGAAACAATGTCTTGGCTCCAGAAAGAAGGGATGGACATGAAAAACCTGTTGGAAAGGAGAATTCGGAGACTGCTATAACCAACAGGTTTGCTGTGCTGAGTGAAAATACTGAAGAAACTTGTTTGGTAGAGCAGGCAAAAGATATAAAAACTACAAAAAAAAAGACCAGGAATGTATTGATGCTGATATCAATAACAGTGGTTTGGGTATCTTCAGTGTTGCTGTCAAGGTGAAGTTGGCTAAGGAATTGAAATCACTAGGACCTGTGGAAGTGGATCATAAGAAGAAATAGAGGTATGATAGGTTGAACCCCAAGAGTGGGGAGAGATCAATTACACCTTTTTAATGTCTTCAATTCTTTTTTGGAATTGTAGGGGGACAAGGAAAAAAGAAGCCTCCTTATATTTGAAGGAAATTGTTAGAGATCATAATATCTATTTTATTGGGCTTATGGAGACCAAGTTTGCTAGCATTGACAGAAAAGATGTTGATTATTTGATTGGGAAGGAGTGGGAGTACTTTCATTACGCTGCTCAGGGTACCTCAGGAGGCATCCCGGTTTTATGGAATAGGAATATGGTTCCTTTTGATATAGGGGAGACATCATCACAAGTAATTGTTGGTAGTCTCTCGGTTCCTAACTTGGGAATTTGGAGAATTGCCACGGTTTACGGGAGCAAAATTTGTAAGGAAAGGGAAAGCTTGTGGAAGCAGCTTCAGGATTGTATGGAGGATGCAATTCCTTCTATAATTGGAGTGGATTTTAATTGTATTGTTAACAAGGAGGAGAAGAGAGGAGGCAAAAGGTTCTTGTTCTCAAAAGAACCTAGGGAGATGAAAAGTTTTATGGTGAATTCTGATTTCCATGACATTGGAAGTATGGGACAAAGATTTACTTGGTGTAATAACAAAGAGGGGACCTCTCTGATTTGGGAAAGGTTGGATAGATGTATTTTGAATTCAGCTACTATCCAAATGCTTCCAATGGCTACTATCAAGCATCTTGCTAGAGTAGCATCGGATCACAGTCCCATTATTCTAAGTATGAAGGATAAAATGCATTGTAAGGCTAAAATATTTAAGTTTGAGGACACTTGGAGATCATACCCTGCTGCAAAGAGTATTGTTTATAACTCTTGGATGAAGAATGACTATGGTGATGAGTATAGTATACTACAAAGGAAACTCAAACGTACGATGAAGGCTTTGTTTTTCTGGAATAAAAATAAATGCAAGGACTTGAATGTATTGAAGGAAACTTTGAAGAGGGAAATTCTTGATCTTCAAAATAGGGAAGCTTGTGATGTTAACTGGATTGCTGATGATCTTGTTTTGCTAAGGAACAAAGTGCATGAATTGAATGTTACATTGTGGCGGTTGTCTACTTGGTGGAATCAAAGGGCTAAAGTGAGATGGCATGAGGAAGGAGATACTAATTCAAGATTTTTTCAGAATTTTGCATCAGCAAGACACAATGGCAATCGTATTAACCAAATTAAAGATGAGTTCAATACGCTACATGTGGAGGAGAATCAAATAGAGAAGGTTTTTACAAATTTTTTTGAGAAGAAATGGGAGCATTGAGAATGTGAGTTGACGGGATGGCCATTCACTGAAGAAATCCAGAAAGTAAATAATGCTGATTTGATTATGCTTAATGAGGAATTCTCAATTCATGAACTGTAGATCTCAATTTTTCAGCTAGGGAATAACAAGGCACCAGGTATTGATGGAGTTACTTCATTTTTTTTATAAAAGATATTGGAGCATAGTTTGGGAAGTCTTATGGAATGCAATCAACTTTTTTTTCAAAACATTTATTTTAAATAGAGAATGGAAGGATACTTTAATTACTTTGATCTCTAAAGTAAAATATCCTTTGCTTCCATCACATTATAGGCCTATTAGCTTATGTCAGACCAATTATAAAATTGTGGCTAGCATGTTAGTCAACAGATTGAAGAAAGTCATTGACAAGATGGTGTATGAAGAGCAAGTAGCATTTATTCCCGGTAGATCCATTTCTGAGCATTGTCTGTTGGCTCAGGAGATTCTCCATAAGTTCAAGTTATCCAAGAATAAGAAGGGATTGATGTCTCTTAAATTGGATATGAAACAGACATATGATAGCATGGGCTGGTCAACACTTCATCAGGTTCTTAAGTGGTATGGTTTTCCTACTTTGTTTTCTAACCTCCTAATGGAATGTGTTGTAGATGTGAGGTTTTCTATCATTATCAATGGAAGAAATTCCAATTGGATTTGTGCTAAAAGTGGCTTCCGTCAAGGATGCCCACTTTCTCCGTATCTATTCATTTTGTGCTCTCAACTCTTATCCAATTCTTTGGAGCAAAGGGGGAAGGATCTTGGTATTCGGATTTCACCTAGAGGTCCAAGGATCACACATATTCTTTATGCAGATGATGTGTTGATTTTGTCTCATGTTTCTATTACTTTAGCCAAAGAATTGAAGAAAATTGTGAAGGAGTTTTGCAAGTGGACAGGACAAAGAGTCAATATCAACAAATCACATATTTTATTTGGCAAGGTGGTGGGCTACCCTTTGAAGAAGAAGATTACCAGAGTCCTTGGTTTTAAGGAGGTCAAGGAGATGAAGTATTTAAGTGCCAAGATCTCACTTGGAAGAGCAAAGTGGCGGATTTTCAAGAACTTTTGAGTATGGTCATGGACAAATTCAATTCTTGGGGTAAGAAGTCTTTATCAATGGCAGGTAAGCTAACTCTCATTGAAGCTTCTTTAATTACTATGCCAAATTTCCTAATCACTCACTTTTTAGTTCCTAAAAGAGTTTTATATGAGATTGAAAAAATGTGTAGAAGTTTTCTATGGCATAAGAAGGAGGGGGCTAAAGGTATGCATTATATTGCTTTGAGTGAAATTTGCAAGCCTAGGAACATGGGGGGATTGGGTGTGCAATCTCCTTTATTGAGAAGTGGTGCTTTGAGATCTAGATTGGCTTGGAACTTCATTAAAAAATAGGACTCTTTGTTACATCGAACTTTGAAGGAAAAATATGGTGATGAGATTATGAAGGATACTCAGAAGAAGGTTACATCTAGTGCTTGTAAGATAATGCTGGATGGGGGCAGAAATTTGAAGAATGCTATTAGATGGAAGGTGGGTAAGGGAAATAAAATCAGTATTTTGAATGATGCTTGGTTGTTGGATAAAAGCATTAATCGATGGCCAACTTATGTGGACTGTAATGTGCAAGGGGAATGTTTGTTCAGCAGCTATTAGCTTTAATGGTGGTTGGAATTCTGAATTTCTTCAAAAAGCCTTTCATTCAGAGCTTATTTTGTTAATTGTTCAAATCCAAATCGAGGATGTGGAGGAGGATAATATAGAGTTGCTGAAATGGTGTTCAGGAAAAACAGTTTCTGCACTAGTTTATGAACAAATGCTGATTAACAGATACAATTTTGATGATGTAGAGTACTTCAAATGGCTGCAGAAGCTCAAACTTAGTAAGAAGGTTGAAATTTTTTGGTGGAGGCTAGATAAAGCTGCAATTCCAACTAATCTATTTCTTAAGAACCATAGAATCTCATTGCTGGATAGTTGTGAGAGAGGATGCCAAGTGGTTGAATCTTATGAACATATTATGGTTCATTGTAAGTGTATGGTGGAGATCATCATGAAGGTACGAGAATGGGGTATTATGATCCCTATTTTTAACTCTTTGGAGGAATGTCTACATGAACTTAAAAGGCTTTCAACGTCTAATTCTGGAATTGCCAAGTTGTATTGCTCGGTGATTTATCTATCTTGGAAGAATAGAAACTATGTGAAGCATGGTAAGGATGCATTGCCTGCGTCTTTGGTTGCTTCCAATGCATTGTTTTTAGCTGTTTCCAAGTCTAGTCCTTATCTTTCTAGCTGGGGTACTAACCTCCTTAGGGAGTCTTCAACTACTTGGTGCCCTCCACCGAAATAGTGGATTAAGATCAACTTAGATGCTTCTTTACTTAGCTCTAATCTTGGGGGTATTGGTGGGGTCTTTCGAGATCATAAAGGACGTCTGATTAGTGCATTTGGCAAGAAGAAGATTCATTGGGATGTGGCACAACTTGAAATGGAAGCAATCCTTACGGTGAAGGATTTTCTTAAAAGCTGGATGATGGAATGCAAGGGGGTGATCATTGAGAGTGATAATGTCAACATTATCCATTTCATTCAAGATTCTTTGAAGAAGAATAAATGGCCTTTAAATAGTTGGTCTACAAAGGAGGTATTGTTTCTAAATGATTTTAATAAAGTAGTTTTCCATCATGCCTATAGATCTTGTAATAAAGTAGCTAATTGTAGTGCTACTTTGGCATTGGAAAATAGTTTTTCCTTTGATAGTATCCCTTCCGTCTTGATGACTTTAATCAAGAAGGAATGTGATATTTTGAGTACTTGTATGTAGTTCTTTTGTTGTTACTCTTAATGCAAATGATGTATTTCTTCAAAAAAAAAAAATAGAATTAAATAAACTTTGCTTAATATATTCTTTGGACTTATATCTTTCTTAATGGTGAGTGAACTTATGAGTTTTATACAAAATTCATGATAATTAAAGAAAGATGTCTATGTTATTATCTAGAAAATTAATTTTCACCTTTTACAGTAAAATCAATGTGATTGTCAACCAAGTCCCATTTGTTGAAGGTACTCTGATTTAGTTTGGATCACTTCACACTGTCTAATTCAGTTTCTTTTAACCACAAGCTGATTTGGTCAAATAAACGCAACTCCTATCTTTCTTGCTAAGACTCTGTCTATTAAAATAACAACTAACGATGGGTTTATAGTTACCCTTATAACTAGAAAACCTTTAGTGATTTCCTAACTAACTTTCATGAGGCTATCTACTAGCCAAAAAGGAAAGTTACCAATAGCATCTTAATTCCCATTTGTGGAAAATTTTGAGAATAGTCATCCTCCAAATTGATTGCAATGGGTCAACCTCCAAATGAAATAACCAATGAATAAATAAATTTACAGAATTCTCCTCTTATGACTAGAAAAGATTACAACCTTTATCCCATACTATGGAGAGGAACATATTCTTTGAATAACAAACACTTAATCTCATGCCTTATTTAAAACCCTTATCATAGCCTCTTTGTCAGAAAGAAAAAGTAAGTTCAAAAATTAACTAGATGGATTGGTTCATAATGATGCAAACTATTATGGGCAAATAAATCATATTTTTTTAATCACTGATGGGGTTGGTCTATACTGGATTCAAAAAAGCATTGTATAGAGAAAGTGTTGTTCCTCCACCTAAAAAAAGAAAGATACAAGTATGGTATTTTAGATCTATAAATCCATCAATAGTAGTAAATTATCAAAGAGAGTCAAGGAAATTCTCTAAATTCAATCGTAAGTTTATTCTTATCAATGATCAAAGATATAAAGCTATGAATTTCAAATGTATAATTCGTTTATGCTTCCAAAATTTGTTTATTTAGAAATTTAAGTAATTAAAATCTTCTGTCAATCCTTGACTTATCAATCATAAAGAATTAAACAGCAAGATTTCTATGGTTGTTAATCTTCTTCACATTTTGATATGAATAGACTAAACCAAATAAGTCAAACTCATTATCTAATTAGAAGAGTGTATGAGATCCTGAAGAGGTTAACACTTCAGCTGCATCTCTTACGGACAAAGAATATGCAATACAAGAAAGGAGAAAATAGAATAAAGCTCAAATAAAGGCTTTTACTAACAAGGAGTATATCTTGATTGACCCACATAATGTGTTGGAAAAATCTATTGAAGAGATGATGAATAATCTAAAAGACAATATAAAGATGATAGATGAAGAAGAAGTTATTGAAAAGTAGTTTTGAATGACCTAGATTTTTTTTTTTTTTTTTTTTTTTTGAGAGGTATACAAAATGCATTAAACTAGAAAATAATCAAAGAACCTAGATACAAACCATTGAGAGTAAACCACCCAATCACGTTCTCCTTCAATAAATTAACAAAAGAAGGAGGATGTTTACTCTCACTAAACATATCCCAAACAAATCATAAGAAAAGCTAAGTTAGCACAATAATCAGCTAACTTATTACAATTGCGACCAACATAATGAAATAAAACATTAATGCAACTACTTAAAAATAATATATCTTCATCTTCAATGCTCCCAATCAATTCCTTCGATTTGTAGTACAACTTTTGAAGAAATTGAATCACATTTTTATTATCCCCCTCAATAATAATACCTTTGGCATCTTGTATCTACCCTTGTAACACTTCCTTCAAGGATCTAAAAGCCAACAACTCCAATTGTGTGATGTCCCAATGGACACAACCAAAACCAAATGCTAACATAAACCTTCCTTTACTATCTCTAACAATTCCACCAATACCTGCCTCATTATTATCTTTTAATGAAGCATCAATGTTTATTTTAAACCACTCGGGAGGAGGAGGATGCCAAAATCTACAAATAGTCCAAAAGACTAAAGTGTATTAATGGTGTATACAAAATCATCAAAACAGAATGATAACAAAAAAAAATGAATATGGTAAACATAAAAAATGAAGAAGAAGAAGAAGAAGAAGAAGAAGAAGAGGATGATGATGATGAAGTAAAAAATGAAGAAGAAGAAGAAGAAGAAGAAGAGGAAGATGAAGAAGAATATGATCCCAATATAACTAGCAATCTTTAAGAAGAGCTTGGTCAAAAAGATGAGTAAACAGCTAAAATGGTAATGAAGACAGAAGATTTAATGGCTGATATAGCATCTTTTCAAAGTAAATAAAGTCCATCAATCAAAGCTCAAATAGATTGAGTGTCATTAGAGTCTTTTTAGCACTCTAATAAGCATAAAGAAATAGCAAAAGAAAATAAATTTTACTATAAAATGTCTAAAAGTGAAATGCCTGAAATAGTTAACATTTAAAAAAGAATAGAGCAATATGTTGAAGAGGCTCTACCATAGTTTATGGGTTTGTGGACAAAATTTCCATTCATTTGTTGCCATAGGATCTATTTTAAATATTTCTTTTACAAAATATGCATAGTCTAATATTATACCAAACCAAAATGTAATATATTTCACTATCAATTTGAAAGTAGATACTCTTAACTAATTATCAAAATCAAACATAAAATAAGAAAAATTAATTCATCCCTAAGGACAAAAAAATATATGCACATATCATTTTAATCAAGAAACTAAATCAATGTATTTATTTTCATATCTAATCAAAATAAGGAATACAAAATTTTTTTGTAAGAATAAGAGGAATATTCTCTTATTTTAATTATTACAGCAACAATAAATAACAACATCGAACCTTTGTCCCACTACATGGGGTTGGCTACATGAATCCTTTTTTTCCATTTTGTCCTATAAATGTTAAATTCTCATTTAAATATAATAAATAAAGATCATTTTTAATATTTTCAAACCAACTCTTTTTAGGCTAACTCTACCCTTTTTAACATCAGTCAAATCTAATAACTCAACTTTTCTAATTGGGTCATCGAACGACCTCCATTTAATGTGACCAAACCATCTAAGGCAACTCTCTCTAATCTTATCTTCCATAGGAGCTACTCCAACCTTTTCACATATATGCTCATTTTGTATCATAGCTCTAAGGGTAAAGCCACTCATCCACCTAAGCATCCTCATCTCTGCAACACTAAACTTTGTATTATGCTTCTCTATTAATGACCAACATTAATCACCATAAAGAATTGTCGTTCTCATCACCATCTTATAAAAATTTTCCTTAAGTTTGAGGGGGACTTTTCTATTATACAACAAGCCCGATGCATTCCTTAACTTCAACCATCCAACCTGAATTATGTTGATAATATCCCCATCTATTTCACCATCACTCTGAATTATATATCCAAGATATTTAAAATGTTTACTCTTATTAATGACTTGATCTCCCAAAGTTAAAACCCCCTTACTAGGTCTATTGCTACTAAAATTACACTACGTATTTTCAGTTTTAGATCTACTCAAGAGAAAACTTTGGACTTTAAGTTTGACATCCATAATTCAAGTATACCTTCTACTCCCTCTCTAGTTCTATCAACAAGAAGAATATCATCAATAAAAAGCATAAACCAAGGTACATCCTCTTACAAATGTCTAGTGCTTCCATGACTAAAGCAAAAAAATATGGGCTTAAGGTTGATCTTTGATGTAATCCAACCAAAATAGGAAAATTCTTATTCAAACCAGCTTGTGTTTGAACAAAAGTAATAGTTTCTACATAAATATCTTTAATGATTTGAATATAAGCATTATTAACGCCTTCCTTTTCAACCACTCTCCATAGCACTTCTCTTTGAACTGTAACATATGGTTTCTCTAAATCAATAAATATCAAATGTATATTTCTCCATCAAACATCTCAAAAATGTGTGTCTTCCGTAGTAGACCTACCTAGCATGAATCCAAATTTATTTTGAGAAACATTAGTATCACACAACAACCTACACTGCATACCTCTCTCCCATAGTTTAAAAGTATGACACATTGACCTATTTTTATGATTATGAAAAAAATTATATTTATTTCTAGGTCTACATCTACAATTTATTCCCATAGCTTAGAAAAGAACTAAGGTAGGTTTGTTTTAATTTTTGGTTCTACTCTTTCTATAAGGGAAAGGCTTGATGTTGTTGTTGTTGTTGTTGTTCTTTCTATAAGGGAAAGCCCCAACCAGTATTTACTTCTCAAAAGAGAAGACTCTCGATTAAAGATAAGACTAATGTTTTAAAAATTTTATAGATTTGAATAAAAGTTTTGTCTTTCAAGATTTTAGTATAAAAAGACTTAAGATTGTAAATCTTAATTTAGATTTTGATTTACATATTTAGATTTGGGTTTCAGACTTTGAATTTTAAATTTGGAATTTTGCATTTAAATTTTTTGTATAACTAAATAAAAGGAATGTGTAGAGACTTAGGGTTGTATATAATATGGAATTACACTTGCATATAGTGAGCTGTCATCTATCACAAAAGCAAAATCACATATTACCGACATATTTTTTGGTGGATTTTTGGTGGTCTATATTTTAGTGGCTTTCTCTAGACCTTTCGCTGATTTATGATGAAATATGCCTAACTATTTCTTTACAAATTTTTCACTATTGTCCGGTGAATTTTCTGGTGGCCTTTCTAGTAACCTTTCTGGTGGCTTTTCCTTATTAAATTTTAAATAAAAAGAAGTGACACTTATAACACTTTTTGTCCTTACAGCAAACTAATTAGTTCTTTGAAGCATACTCACTTTCAATCCAATAGTAAGATGGCAGCACAGGCGAGCTTGGAGCCAGTGTGGGCAGTTAGGCTAGTGGGTATAGTAGCAGGAAGCCAAGCGGGCAGGCTGCTAGTAGCTGGGTGGGTAGTGTGGGAGGACAGTGGGTAGCACGGCAAAGGAAAGATGCCAGGAAAACAACATAGTTAGACATTACTGACAAGCAGTGGGCAGTACAGAGTAGCTAATTAGCATGTAGATGGTGCGAGCAGTACGAACATGCAGAGGGTAGCCAAACGCACAATGCAGGTAGCTAGCAGTTATCATCAAAGGTAATTAGCATAGAGGGTAGCTCATGCAGATAGCACAAGGGTGGCATCTTTTTTTTTTAATAATTTCTTTTAAATTTTTTGTGGCTATCACAGTAAAACAATTGCCATAAATATTTACCACAAGAAATAAACCATCTACTTTAGTTTCCTATATGGTTTATACCGACAAAAAAGTTCATTACCATTGAAAATTTGTTGAGTTCGGTCAAAAAAATTGCTGGTAATGATGGATTTTACTCTAGTGAAACAATCCTATGCATAAAATGATGGTCACATGAATGCAAGATTAGATGGTTCAATCCTTTGAATCAAGAAGTTATAATTTTGAAATATTCAATCAAAACTTTAAAATATGTACATGAACGAGCAATGAATTGACGCATGAATATATATATATATATATATATAATTTTTATTCATTTATAATTTTTTAGAGTATAACACAAGGTCTGTTGCAAAGTTAATATTATCAGGCTCCACCAACAACAAGCTTGGATTTTATTACCCTATAATATAAATTTTAATTTGATTATTTATTTTATTATTCATTATTTTGGCTTCTAGATCTTCTATAAAATTCTAAGAGGTAAAAATCATAAAGGAAGAAGAATGATTTTCTTTTGGAACATATATATATATTCAATTACAAATCTCATACAACTCTTGATATTATACAACTCAATCTAGTTATACAAGAATCTAAAGCAGTAATATTCTCACTTTTCTTTGCATTTACATCATTAACTATTTACATTCTACTTTTTCAAACACCTAAATGAGCAATCTATATGTAAAAGTACATATATATAATTTTATGTGAGTGTATATAAATAAATATTAATTATCCTAAGAGCCTACTCCAAATACACAATGATAGGAAGATAAATATTACATCTAGAGGATAGAAAGTAAACACTCTAAACATGAGTACCCTCTAGGCACTCCAAATAAAATAAACTAAACCACCAGTATAGCCTAGGCTATAGTTTGTTATCCTAGCAAACCATCTAAATTGTGTACAGAAGGTTGAGTGGCTTGGATATATCCTAAGCTCTATTAGTTTTATGTTGCCTATAATTGAATTTACTTATTCAAGGTAATTGAAGGTTTTTTGAATTTAAATATTTAGTGATCTAAAATTTTTTAGTTTGTTTTAGGGGTGTTTAAATGGTTAAAGCTAATTATTTTTTGATTTTAAGGAACATAGTGCACAATGAGTTTCAAGTTCTATAAATCATTGTTTAGCAAGTCCAAAGCTTATAATTTTATTGCTACTAATCTCCTAAAATGGGATAAATAAGTTGCATCGAGTCCTTGCATTTTTATTTGGTGTTTTATTCCTTAAGCTTCTCAATATAAAACATCATTTCTTTACTAAAAGGAGTTAAGCACAAGGGTTTGAAAGCTTCAATATGTAAATTTTTTATTACTTATATCAATGATTATTTAAATTAAATAACAATTGCCTTTACTAAACTAGAACTGTGAGGTTTATTGCACCCTTCTTCGGGATATGTTAATAGCCTCGTAAGGCCAAGTTACCCAACAATTATCATTTTATCTATATTTTATTATAGTTTGCTAATTTTTAATAAATTTAATTCATTGTTTTTGGATTTATTAGAGTTATAATTAAAAATCTATATTTTATCAATTCATTCATGGCATTCTCATAATGGACATGAGGGCCAAAGCCTTCTAGGGAAATGTAGTCCCATAGATTGAGGTTTCCATTCCAAAAAGTTTTTTGATGGAGTATTGATTATTAATTACTATTGTTCATCTACTTTAATTTATTGATTTAATAATTTGTACAATATTTCATGATTTATTGAATTTTTACGTGTACTGATTTATTTAATTAAGTAGGTTACTATTTATTTATAATTATTTCTAGAAATTTAATATTTTCCATAAATATCTGACAAAATTATGAGTTCAACGCATTTTAGTTTGTGTCATTTGGATTTTTCTTTAATTAGTTAAGATTTCATAGGTTTAGCCATTTTTAATTAATTATTTACCTATTTAATTAAGGATATTCTTGATTGTTTTACAAATTAAACTCTAAGGCAATTGAAATCTTTCCAAAATTTCAATAATTACTTTGAGAGATGATTATAAGTGTTTAAAAAATTTAGTAATTTGTTTAATTATTTAATTTAATTAGTTGTTAATTTTTCTAGATTTTTAAATTAATTTTTATGGTGAATGAATTTCAAGGGGCATTTAATTTTTCTCCATTAAGCTTTTAATTCTAAGTATGTAGCACTTCATTATCCTTAGAATTTTATTTGAATTAATTATAAATCAAGGAAATTTCTAAGTCAATTTTATAGGATAAACTTAGGTTAACTAATTGAAAGATCATATGAACTCCCAAGGAGTGAAATTTGAAACATAGGTCCTATAAAATGTGTGCTTCAAATCTACTGAATTTTTATTCATGAAAGCCTTCCTATGTTTTGAAATGAATCTTCAAAAATAAATACACCTATACCATTAGAGATTTTATTTGGAAAAATTTTTTATGGAATTGGAATGAAATCATTGGTATTCAAACCCTTGAACATAGCAGAATTAGCACACCAAAGCATGAAACCTAATTTCCTATGGGTTCTTGTAAAGTGAATTTCTAAGCTATAGGTCAAAAATTGACCTGAAATTTTGAGGTGATCAATTGAAGCTCTTATAGGTTTTCAATTAACATGAAATATTTTTTTATGTATAACACATGCCCATGAACCATCTATGTAAAATTCACCTCACGGTGAACTATATTTGAAGAATAATTTAAAAAATATCCTTTAGAGTATTTTTAAATTATTATGAAACAGGATCAAAAGACTTTGATTTTGATGATAATAAGCATTATTGTTTCTTCACAGCTACTATTACTAAAATCTATTTTGTTTTCCCTGCTTACTAACCTTTCAGGTCCACAAAGATCACTTGTAATGCAACTTAGCTTAAGATCGGGTAGATTAGGGTTAGTTTGCTTATAATTTCATATCAACGTATTTTTACCTTTCTTGATTCAAATCTTGAATATGGTGCACCCCAAGCTAAGTAACTTTATACACACACTCAGTGGGAGAAATTTGCTAAGTTAGAGGTTTTTTCTATTTTTGACCAAATTGTATAGGATGATCAGAGGTTATCCAGGAAAATGCGTTAAAATATAAAAACCCTATTTAGGACATCTAGCTTATTACAAGCGATTAAACTAGCTTATTATAAGTGATTAAACTAATCATACTAGATGATTCATATCAATTAGGACGATCAGTTTAAATGATGAAAACAACCACCAATCATAATATTGGTAATGTTTTAAGTTTCAAACTTTGTTCTAATCATGCAAGATAATATACATCATCCTGGATGATTTTTAACAATCATACCTAAATTGATCTAGTAATTAGAAGAGTAATTATAGTTAAATTTTTCAATCAAATCATACAGAACGATCCATCTAGATTGTACTGGATGATTTAGTATATTTTGTAGGATTATCCCCTATCGTCCAAGATGAAAAACCATAACTTTACTCTAATCATCTAGGAGGATCGTCTTGGATGTCCTGAGATGTTTTTGGGATGATATAGAGATTTCCACCAATCATCCAATATATTACTAGATGATTAATATTGTATATTAAACTAATTATCCTAGACGATCACAAGATCATACTGGATGATTTATACAAATACTTATATTGATTGCACAGAGCAGATGTGATCATCTTGGCTGATATGGATATTTTTTACTAATTATATTGGATGATATATCAAACATCTTGAATAATAAGTTACGCGGAGTTACAAATTATGTCTTCTTTTGGAAGCTCTCTATTTAAGCATTGGTATTAACCCTTGGGTTAATCATTTATTATGGAGTTGATCCAAGAGGGAGCTTAGAGAAGAAATAGGGAGAGCTTGAAAGAGAGAGATCCTTATAAGGGCGAGTTTGTTAGGGAATCACAAAGGTTGCTCCAAGCAAGGTGTTTGTCATTTTCTTTAAGTTGCTCCTCTGGTTCCTTGGTGTCTCCAAGGAGATAAACATTAGCATTAGATCAAGGTTCTCTGCCTACTCCTGGAGGGAGTAAAAGGATTCCTAGGCTCTCTACCTTCACCTGGTAAGTGAAAAAGGATTCAAGGTTCTTTATTTCACCGTTTCAACGAAAAGATTTTATAATTGCTTCTTCGCCTTGCTATGGGAACAAAAGGAGAGTTACATCATTTTAGTGCAATACTTGAAGACTGAGTCCCCATTGAGTGGGTGTAGATCAGATTTGATCAAACCACTATAAAATTTGGTGTGAATTTTCTTGTTACTTTCACTACATTTCATTTTTAAACTTGTTTATGATTTATTCTATGATTAAAATATCTGATTGTATTGTTATTGTGAAATTTATTTTTCTTTCATATTAAGATTTATTTTTTTATTTTAAAATTTTAAAAAGATCAAAAAGATTTTTTTTTATTTAAGATTTTTTTTAAACCTACTAATTCACCCCCCACTATCTTTGTTAGCCTTGGGCTAGTTCTTTAGGATTTAAAACCCCTCACAAACTTTTTAAGTGGTATCAGAGCTATGTTCACAAAATCAAGTTTTAAAAAACTTTTGATTTTTTATCAATGGATAACATTGGAAATAAAAATACCGCATATGGTTATTCAATCACTAAACCATCTCTTTTTGATAATATTCCATTTGAGTTTTGGAAAACTCACATGTCCACTTTTCTATGATTATTTGATTATTGTATGTGGATGCTTGTTCAAGATGGTTATTCTGCACCATTTAAATTAGTAAATGGCATTAAAACTGAAATACTTTTTTTGAATGGACTATTGATGATAGATATCTAGCACAATTGAATGCAACTATTTTTTTTTTTGTGCCTTAAAATCTAAAGACTATATGCGTGTCTCTACTTATTCCACTGGAAAAGAAATTTGGGATTGATTATGCATAAAATATAAAGGTACAAATAAAGCTAAACAATCAAGACTAAACATTCTTTTGCATGATTGTAAACTTTTCTTATGAAACCTAGCGAATCTACTTTTGAGATGTATACTAGGTTTATATAAATTGTTACTTCTCAGCATGCCTTAGGAAGTGAACAAATAAACTAAGAAAAGGTAAGATTTTGAGATGTTTACCTTCTTCCTTTGATGAAAAAATTACTACCACTACTGAATCTAAGGATTTAAATATTTATTCAATTGATAACTTACTTGGATCATTAATTTCTTACGAGCAAGGAGTGATCCAAAGGCAGCTTAATGTATGTGAGAAGCAAAAGGAGAAAACTATAGCCTTAAAGGAAAATGATTATACACTAATTTTTCTTATTCTAATAATGATGACATCACTTTAATAACAATATAATTCAAGAGCATCTTGAGGAAAAAGTAAAAGCATCATCAGAAATTGAATAAGTGTAAGAATAATAAAAATTTTAAATATTATTTTGATACAATTCTTTTTAATACAAGAAGCCAAGGACATTGAATCTGATTAGCCACTCTAAAAGCTCACCAATCAAGGAGAAGGGTGATGAAAAACCTAAGTTCAAGAAGGACAAGAAAAGGATCAACAAAGCTTTCTAGGCAGACTCAGCATCAGACTCCTTTGATACTGAAGCTGAAGAGGGGGTAACAAACTTATGTTTAATGGCTGATGAACATTCTGATCACTTTGATCAAAAAGAGGTAAGTGAGCTTACTTACGATTGATTGCTTGTTGTTTCTAAAAAAATTCATTCTTCAAAAAGGAAGCTCAAAAAATTGTATGCTAGTCTTAAAACTGACTTTTTAAGTTTGCAAAAAGAGCATGAATGCCTGAGAAAAGATCATTCCAATTTAGATAGAAATCATATAACCTTACTTGATGAATTTGATGAATTAAATAAAAAGCATCTTTATTTAACAACTGACCATGATTCCTTGAAAGTTTATATGTTAAGCAAGAAAATGCATATAAGGACTTAGATACTCTTGCAAATGATTTAGATAGATGAGAGCATACTTTGAAAATTTAAAAGTTAATTCTTGAAATTACAAATAAGTTTCTAGAAGCTAAATTAACTACTTCTAAAGAAAATAAAAAACCACCCAAAATGCTTGAGTTTTACAATCCATCATATCAGCATGCGTCACTCAAACCTAGGAAGAGGCGTCATAATCCAAGTAGATTATTGATTCCATTTCTTTGTGTTAGTTATTTTTCTTGTGGCATACTAAGATATATCTCCCACACTTGAACCATTCATAATAGAACATGTTTGGTGTGGAGACGAAATATTTAAAATTTATATTATAGCATGTATGCATTTCATTCTTCTTTCCATAAGAAGGGACCCAAACCTGTTAGGGTTCGTAAATCTAACATCTAATGATTTTATACAGTTTTCTCACAAAAGGCCTGGTAAGAGCAAGTGGTAACTGGACAGCAAATGTTCAAGGCATATGATTGGAGATGCAAATCAATTCATTTTCCTGGAGGTCGGGACATAAGGCAAGGTAACATTTTGAGATAATACCACATGGAGAGTGGTAGGGTCACGTATAATTGATAACTCTAAGATTTTAATTATTAAAAATATTTTATTAGTTGATGGCTTGAAACATAACTTACTCAACATAAGTTAGCTATGTGATAAAGGCTTCAGCATAAAATTTTAGTCTATGAGATACATAATAAGCTTGAATAATAATATTATTTTGCAGGGAAAAGGGATCAACAATGTCTACATGCTTGATTTAAATTGCATTAAATATGACACTTCTCTTTGCATAAAAATTGTTGGTGAAAAATCTTGGTTGTTGTATAGGAGGTTATGTCATTCTAGTTTGAAAAGCCTTAAAAAGATCACCCTAAAATACTTAGTGAGAGGGATACACAAACTAGAGTTCACTAAGGATCACATGTGTGATTCCTATTAGTTAAGAAAGCAATTCAAATCCTCCTTCCCCTCAATTATAAACATTTCCACTAAAAAACTCTTAGAAGTCCTACACATGAATCTCTTTGGACCCGTAAGCACTACAAGCCAAGGAGGGAAGTCTATGGGTATGTGATTCTAGAATATTATTCAAGGTTCACTTGGGTTAAATTTATATCTCATAAAAGTGAATCATTAGCGAAATTTAAGTCTTTTTCCACTTGGATATAGAGGAATCTAGGGTGTGAAAATTTAACTACTCATAGCGATCATGGTGGAAATTTTGAGAATGAAAATTTTGAATATTTCTATAAAGAGCAAGGAATAGACCATAACTTTTTAGCTCTTAGGTCCCTTAAGCAAAATGGTTTAGGTGAATGGAAGAATAGGACCGTGGTAGAAGCCACTAGAGCCATATTAGCTGAATACACACTTCCAAAATTCTTTTCAGTAGAAGCAGTGAATACAACCTATTATGTTTTGAATAGGATGAATGTTACATCCAAATATAATAAGACACCCCATAAAATTAAGGGTTGGACACCCAACCTCGCTCACCTCCATGTCATTGGATGAAAAGTGTTTGTTCTAAATAATGGGAAGTCTCAACTAAGAAAATTTGACCCAAAATCTAATGAAGGAGTACTCCAAGGTTACTCAAGTGTCAGGAAATCTTATAAAGTCTTCAATAAAAGAACACAGATAGTTGTGGAGAGCACTCATGTTGTGTTTGATGAATTTGATTGTTCAGGAGGATCTTGAGTACAAGAAGAGGAGGTTATAGAAGTCACCCAAGGATTGGAATCTGCAAATCTGGAGGAAAGAATGGAGTTTAAAAACACTTTACCCATGGAATGGAGATATTCTTCGAGTCAACCTAAAAAATTGATCTTAGGAGACCCATGTAAAGCTGTTAGAACTTGGCATGGACTAAGAAAATAGGTAAATTACTATGCCTTCATTTCAATGATTGAACCCACCAACCTAAATTAAGCCTTATATAATGAATTTTTTATCTTATTCATGCAAGAAGAACTGAATCAATTTATAAGGAATGGTATTTGGAAGCTAGTTAGAAGACCTAAGGACCATAGTGTGGTTGGAACAAAATGAATGATTTTGGAGTAGTAGTGAGGAATAAAATGAATGATTTTGGAGTCGTAGTGAGGAATATGGCATGATTTGTGACTAAGTGGTATAATCAAATAGAAGGGATTTATTTTGAATATACTTTTATAGTTATAGCTAAATTGGAATCTATTAGAGTGCTACTAGCCTTTGCTTACTTTTTGGAATTTAAATTATACCAAATAGATGTTAAGAGTGCCTTTTTGAATGGGGTGATAAAGGAAGATGTTTACATTGAATAACCCACAGGCTTTAAAACTTTATAATCTCCCAATCAAGTGTTTAAATTGAAAAAGGTATTATATGGAATAAAATAAGTACCTAGGGCATGGTACGAAATGCTAAGCACATTCCTACTAGAATGATCGTTTATTTAGGGGATCATAGACACCATCCTATTTCTAAAAAGGTAAGAGATGAATTAGTTATTGTTTAAATTTTGTTGATGATATTATGTTTGGATCTTCTGATAAAAATCTATGTGATGAATTCTCAAAATAATGAGTAAGGAATTCAAAATGAGTATGATGGGAAAATTGAATTACTTTTGGGGGTTTAGCATAAGGTAGAAGGATAATGAGACTTTCCTTAGTCAATTAAAATATATTAATGATAACATTAAGAAATATGAGATGGATAAAGCCAAGACAATCAACACTCCCATGAGTTCTACTATTCAATTAGATAAGGATTCAAATGGTAAATATATTGATCAAATGAAGTACAGATGGATAATTGGATCACTTCTTTACTTGACTGCTAGCATACCTGATATTATGCTTAGTGTTTATCTCTGTGCTAGATTTTAGGCTGATCTAAAGAGGCCCAATTAACTGCTACTAAGAGAATTTTTATGTATCTCTTAGGAACCCCTGACTTTTTTTTGAAGAAAATGCAACCAGTGCATTTAAATATTATTAGAAAGCTAAAAGAAAAAGCTAAAGGTGTCCATAAGATTCCTCCTTTAACAAAGCAATAAAAGTAGGAGGAACCTTATTAATAACTAAATTTTCCCAAATAAAGGAAGAAATAATAGCATAGTTAGCACATAGATTCGCTAACTTATTACACTTTCTATCTATACAATTAAAAATGATATTTCTATAGTCTTTGAACATACCTCTCCAATCATCATTCTTGTGAAAAATATTATCTTGCAAGCCCTTGATAACATTTGCATTATCTCCTTCAATGATGATGCCATCATAATTCATCATACCATCTTTAAAAACATTTTGAACAGATAGAAAAGCAAGCATTTTTAGCTTAGAAATATCCCAATGAGTAATGGAATATCTGAATGCTAACAAAAACCTGCCTTTGGAATCTCTACAAACTCCTCTAATACCTCCTTTGTAAGATTGAAGTAAAGAAGCATCAAAATTAAACAATCCAACTAGGTGGAGGGGGATGCCAATGAACTTCCAACAGCTTATCAAGCTGATGGACACCCCATTTACCCAAGATAGCCACTGCATTTGAGAAAGACATTGAAGCCATAGAGACTGATTCCAATGCAATGAATAAGGCACCCATTTCTTTTCCAGTGTGAACAAAATTGTTCCTAGCTTTCTAATTGTAATAAACATCATTTCAATACAAATTTATTAACCAGCCATTTTGAATAGATAACCATGATATACAATCTGTGAAATAATTGCAGTTGGGAATACCAAATCCCCATCTATTTAAATTATGGAAAACATCTCCCAGTTTACTGCATTTAACAGTAATATATTTAATGTCTTCCACCATTTAACAGCCTCTAGGACATTCAAAAAACATTTGCAATCTTCTATAGCATAAAAAATGGAATGTTGGGATAGCTTTGTTAAATATTCTCCACCATAAGACTTCAATTCTAGGAGATAGCTTCACCTTTTTAATCCAATTCCAATAGTTTTCTTGCTTAAAAACTTGGACTGAAGATTCAAAAGCCAATGCAGAAATCGACTTCCCAGATCTGCTATACAAAAGTTCCACTTCATCTTTTGAATTACCACCCGTGAGATTTATTTGTTGAATCAGATTAACAAGATCTGGACCAAAATTATCCCTCACCACACCTTCGTCCTATCTTCCATTAGTAATAAATTTATCAAGTAATACACCTTCAAGATCTTGGGGATTGAGATAAGTAGGCCATTTGTTAAGATTTTTATCAAAAATCCAAATATCATTAAGAGTATTAATGGAACTCTCATTTGCTACAATCCATCTAACAATCGGCCTTAAGAACTCTCCACCATTTTTAATAATAGTCCAAGCTGTAGATCCTTTCTTTTTTTAAAACTAATTTTCAAAACATGATCCATATTTTGGAAATAACGCTTTATGTAGTAAGGAATTCTCCTCTTGAGTATATCTCCAAGCAATTTTTGCTCTCAAAGGCCCAATTTTGTCTTGATAATAATGAAGACCTCTCCCTCCCCATTTGGTCGGATAACTTAAAGTTTTCCAATTAACAAAGTGCATTCCCTGATTATCAAAAGATTTATTCCAAATAAAGCTTCTACACAACTTGTCCATCTCCTCAAGTGTGCCTATTGGGATCAAGGAATGAGTACTATGAAAGATGGTATATGACAACAAAACAGTTTTAACAAGATTGAATTTACCGGCCAATGAGATGTATTTACTTCCCCAAATATTAATCATTTTCATGGCTTTCTCAATAATGAATTGGAAGTCTTGAGCAACTAATCTCCTCAAGGAAATTTTAGTTCCAAGATATTGGAATTCTTTAACACTAAGAATCCCCATAATCTTCTTGATTTTCTTCTTCATCCTTCTATTCACAGATTTTCCAAAGAGAACACAAGATTTGTTTGCATTAACTTTTTGGCCGGTCCAACCATAAAAGTCATTAATAATACCTTTGATATTTTGACCTCCTACACATTTGCTTTTGAAAATAATAGAATATCATCCGCATATAACAAATGTGATATCCTAGGTCCATAAGGAGAAATGCTAATGCCATATTTATCACCTCTTTGATTAAGAGCATTAGATAACAATTGAGCACAAAGAATAAACATGTAAGGGGACAATGGGCATCCTTGTCGAAAGCCACATTTTGCCTCAATCCAATTAGAATAAATCCCATTAGTTATAATAGCAAATTTTGCATTTAAAACACATTCCATAATTAAGGAAGATATAGAAGAAGGAAACCCAATGAACCTCAAAGATTTATCCAAAGTTGGCCATCCCATAGAGTCATAGGCTTGTACCAAAACCAATTTGAAAGAGACCATCCATTTAGAATTTTTAGAAAACTGAATTTATGGAAGATCTCATGTGTAATCATGATATGATATATCATAGCTTTTCCTTTAAGGAATGCAACTTGTTCAAAAGAGATAACTTTGTGAATAACAGAGAAAATTTTGTTTAATAAAACTTTGGCAGCCACCTTGTATACAACATTGCACAAACTATTTGGCCTGAAATTGGAAGGGTAGAATGGATTGGAAACTTTCGGGATTAATACAATAAGAGTTTCTTTCCAACTGGAATTCATCTTTCTAGTAAGAAAAAACTAGTTCAAAGCTCTCCAAACATCTTCTTTTATGATTTCCCATTAGCTCTTCAAGAAGGAGTAAGTGACTCCATCATTCTCTGGGGCAATGAACTTCCCAGTATTCTTAACAACCAATTCAACTTCTTCAATAGAAAAATCTTTGTTTAAATTGAGAAGATCCTCTTCCTCCAGATGATAGCTAGTCTTCGACCAGTCTTCCAAATTGCATTCCCTGAACTCCCATTTTTTCCTAAAGAATTTGAAAAAAATGTCTTCAATCAAGAGCTAATCTTCCGTTTCTACTCCATTTTCATCTTTAATTTTGTTTATAAAATTTGCATTTTTCCTTGCACTAGCATAAGCATGGAAAAATTTAGAATTATTGTCACCTTCCAATGCCCATTTCACCTTTGCATGCTGCCTCCACCAAGTATTAAGACGAGCTAATTTGGAGTTAAGATCCCCAACCTTCGATTTAAGTTACAGGCTTTCATCATCCGAAAGACCATCCTTGCATTCTTTTTCTTGCAGCTATAAGATTTCTTTATTAAGAGAATCTTTATCTTTAGTTAAAGACTTTTGTTTGTCTTTGCTCTAGTAGAAAAGTTCCTTCAAAGCCCTCTTCATTTTTTTATTGAGAACCTAGCCGGAATCCCCCTCAGTTTTTTTATTCCAGGATTTTTTAACCACAGCAAATGATGCTGGGTTAGAGACCCAAACATCTTCACACTTAAAAGCTTTATTAAGATTTGCATTAAAATTCTAAAATTTCAAGATGATTGGATAATGGTCCGAGGCAATCCTTGCAAGGTGCTTAACAACCATATGATGAGGAGAACTTAAAGCAACTGAGTTCAAGTAACATCTATCCAGTCTCTCAAGGATTCTGTTAGCTCCAGAGTTATTGCTGCACCATGTAAATTTGGGTCCAATGCTCCTTACTTCATGAAGAGAATTAGAAACAAGAAAAGACTCCATCTCTTTGGCACCCAATGAGTATACAAATCTTTTTCCTCCTTTTTTGTCATCTTTGTTAAGAATACAACTGAAGTCACCTCCAATGACCATAGCTATGTCATTAGAAGTATATAGCTGCAATTTCTCCCATAGAAATCTTCTTTTATAAGCATCTAAGCTACCATAGATGGTAGCAATTTTCCAACTACCTTTGTTTTTGATATCTATCTCCCCAATAACAAATTGGTTTGAAGATTCCAAAATAGTGAAAGAGGCTATATCAGACTTCCAAGTGATCAAGATACCACCAGATTTTCCAATTGAGGGAACTTGAAAGAAATTCCATCCAGTTCCAATTAACAAATCCACATCACTTCTACTAAACAAAGTGACTTTAGTTTCCAACATTCCCATAAACAAAACTCCATTTTCTTTAACAATCTCCTTTAAATACAGGGAAGCTCTCCTCTTCCTAGCTCCCCTGTAATTCCAGAAGCCAATGGAAGACATTAATTCAAAAGAGGGGAAGAATTCCCCACTTTTTATTTTTGAGATTCTTCCAATCTTCTACTCCTTAGATTCAATTTAATAGGACCTAAGCTTTTTAGTTGCTTAGAGCCTTTATTCTTAGAGCTTGGGACTTTAACTTATTCACTATTATTTTCAAATCCACATTCCTCCAAGATCAAGGAATTGTTGTTGCCACATCCAGTAGAAGCATTAGCATTTTCAATAACTAGTTCCACAATTTCACCTTCTTCAATCACATTATTCAAGAGATAAAATTTGTTATTATCAATAGGAAAAATTGGGATAGAATGTGTCATACACGAACTATTTTTCCCCTCCTCCTGTTGTGAGACAGAAATAGCATCCTCTTCAGATTTTTTCAGCTCCATATTTGCTAAGGAACTATTCTTTTCAATGTTCTTCTTTCCAGGATCTTCAGCTGAAGATTTTTCCACAACTTTATACACCAAATTGCTCTTCGGCCGCCTGAATGCAACTCCAGATTGTGAACTGGAATTCTCTGGGAATTTACTTTAGGAACCAAACCTTGCTTTTCGAACTTATTTTTCCTGAAGTTAACATGAATCCACGGACCGTAGCCATCCATATTAGAATTAATCCCTTGAATACTGCCATCATTCTGATTAGATTCCATATTGCTAACCACATTTTCAACCTGGATTGGAGGAGATATCTTCACCAATTTATCTGGACATTGTTCAATGAAATGTCCAATTTTGCCACAGCAAAAACAGAAGTTGGATATCTTTTCATATTCAATTCTTTGATAGAATTTGCCTAAAGATCCTTCAACCCATACTCCCAAAGGAAGCTTTGAATCCAGGTTTATGCGTACACAAATCCTGGTGAATTCCCTCCTATTCCACTGGAAAGAATTCCCATCTATCATATATGGCTTCCCAACCATGGAGGCGATTCTACACATGTTGATTTTGTCCCAGCAATGAAGAAGAAGGTTTGGCATTCTGATCCAAACCGGGAACGTAAGGCCTTTCAACGAAGCTGGGGAGAAGGATGGAGACCATTTTTCCATGCCTGTTATGTTGTTTTTAACATACCAGGGACCACTGGTTAAAACAGAGTCCAACGCCTCTTTCTCATCAAAGGCACATAATATCCAACCCAAACCAAGAATAGTTAAATTGAATTTTCCAAACTGTGCCCATTGCCTCCTCAGCTCTGAGAAAATTAATTGGAGAGGAACATTGAGACCAAAAACCTTGATAACTAGTGAATTTTGAAGCTTCACTGTATTCTCCTGTTCTTTAGCCAAGTGAATTTTGACTACCTTGTCCTCACCTATGAATTCCTTCCCGAAGTCGAGGTCAGTGACATTAATGTTGTTCTTCTTAGTCCAAGCATTAGGAGCCCAATGCTTAGATTTATTTGAATCATTATCATTCTGAGCAGAAACCTCAGGACAATCATTCAGTTTAGCATTTTCGCAAAGACGAACTTTCTCCAGATCAATTTTCTCCCTTGATTCCTCATTTGGACCATCATTGATTTCCAAATCCTCATTAAAGATAATCCTTTGGCCTTTGAGCTTATCTTCCATATTCTTCCTGGATTGGTTTAGGCAATTCTTTGAATTGTATGTTGACGCCTCTCCAAAAGATCCAATAGCAATTACAGCTGATTCAATCGGAGAATTCCTTTTTTTTTTTAAATCACAGAATTATCCGAAATTACATCTTTACCTTTACCAATCACCTCCAATGGTTTCTTCAAATTCAAAAGACCACCTTCCTTGATAATCAATGGCTTTCCAAAACAGACCTTACCATCCAGCTTATTTGAAATTGTGTTGTCACCAAACGCTGGAGGAGAAGAAGGCAAGATTGATCATGTAGGGATGAACGGAGTGGGAATCACACATCGACTTGTCATTTGTCCGCCAGCCGTTGAAGCTGGCCGGCGAACGTCTGCCCCCATGAAAGCCGCATAACTAAATTTGAAATCAGAACATATTTTCTCTCACAAGAATAGAGCTTCTCTCACTAGAACTAGGAACCCCTGACTTAGGAATATGATATCCTAAGCATATCACCTCCTTTGAAATTATAGGATATTCTAATTCAGATTTTGTGGGATGTCAAGTTGATAGAAAAAGCACTTCTAGAATATGTAAATTCATAGGATAGTCTTTAGTCTCATAGTCCAATAGAAAAAAGAACTCAGTTGCCCTATCTATTAATGAAGTTAAGTACATTGCCTTTGAAGTTTTGTTGCCCAAGTCCTCTGGTTAAAGCAATAAATTCTGGATTTAGGTTTACCTATAGGAACAATCTCAATCCTCTGTGATAAGACTAGTCTCATCTCTATTTCAAAAAACCCAATCCAACACTCGAGGACAAAATATATTGACAAAAGGAATCACTTCATTAGGGACCGTGTTACTAAAGGAGACATAGAGCTACAACATGTAGCCAATCAAAACCAACTAGCTCTAAAGGAAGAAACATCATCGATTGTTTCTCTTCCTCTAACTCCTTTAGTAGTGTAATTTTTTTCTGAAGCAAAAATCTATTTCAAATAAAAAGTTTGACTTTGAAATTGAGATCTTTTTTATCTTCTTATAGTAATCAATCTTATATAAATAATTTTTAAAGTCATTAAATCACTTTAAAATTTTCTTTATCAGGTTGTTGCATTTATCATATAAATATAATTATAATTTGTATTTATTCTTTCTTATATAATGAGTGACTTTTTTTCTTTTCTTATATCTGGAAGATATTCTCACAATTGAGATTCATTAAAGGTTTTAAAAAGGAGCAGGGAGCTAGCGTGCAAAAGTAATAAGAGGTGCAAAATGAGCCCAAAAGAAAACTGAAAAGATGCGCAATAATTACCAAATAATTAAAAGATTCTCAAAGTGTATCAAAAAATAAAAAGATACACAAAGTGCTCCAAACAACTAATAAGAGGCATAAAATGAGCCCACAAAGAAATAAGCTTCCTTCTCTTTCAAACCTTTAAATCTTAGAAGAATTCATGTGTCACTTGATATTTTCAAGCACTAGATTTTTGAAAGTCATGTATATTATTCTATAAGATATTTTCTGACATAAAGTTTTGAATAAATCAATTCTCTTATATGGTATTTTTTATGGGTTAGATTTTTATTTTAAAAAGATTTTTACCTTGTAAGGAGTCCGAGTTGGGGTTAATAAGATCAGATGTTCTACCTTTTTGAATTTCAGCATTTTTAATTTATTTCTTACTAATTTTTAATCCAATCAAGGAGGTAAAATTATCATTTTCTGGTGTTGATCGATTCAAAAAAAATTTCTTTTAATTTTGATTTATGTATAGTTTTCTAACTATGTTTTATTTTTTATTTTATTTTTCTCTTAAAGAACTCCTGATCATCACTTTCCATATCTTAAAATTTTTCTATTTTATTCACATCTTTCAGGATGATCCACATCATCCTATATGAATTGAATATATATATATATATATATATATATATATATATAATCACATCATACTAATGGCTGATATGAACCAATTATTGGTGATCATCCCGTATGATTTCTCCATCATACTGCATGATCCAAGTGGCACTAGTTATTGAACAATTTGAATGTTGTTAGGCTGATCCATTATTATGAATCATCCCAGACGATCCATGTATTTGTCCTAGATGATCACTTTATTCAATAGTTGTACAAGATGACTCCTCGAGATGATAATCCTATGTGTAATCGTCTAGTATGATATCTCATCTTCTTGGATGATATGACTAACTTTTTTGACTAATCATCTAGATAACATTATTTCTCCTTATTGTCCTAGATGATTTTACGATTTTCTTGGATGATTTGACCAACTTTATATAAACTAGCCCAAAATTAAGGTTTTCTTCACACTAAACATTTCAATTCCCTTCTCCCTCATTTGAGCTTTCATTTTTTTACTATGGAAGGCAGTAAATGACCACATGCCCTCATAGGAAGCTCTTATAAGAGTTCTATCAATCCTTATTTTCTTAAAGTAGCTGATGAAGATGCTTATACTAGCTACAAGTCTGCAGGGATTAATCCCTCGAAGGTTATCTATTTGGATGTGTTGAATTTTTAGGTACTAGACATTTTTTTCCTACACTACTCTTGGATTTATGCTCACTTTTGCTTTCCCCTTCCATTCTAAAATGTTGTTAGAATTTTTTGCGAGTCTTCATCTAAATTTTGATTGTACTTCACTGCAATCTTATGTCAATTGATTCCCTGTCAAAATAATATACCAAGACTTCTATCAATTTCTCCACCTTTCCACCACTGGAGACACTAAATTTAATTAGACCCCTGTCAATACCCTTTTTAGAGAAAGCAATGCCAACATTCAAGACTCTGCAACTAATTACTTAATAAAAAATGCTCGAACTATCCAGCACATCCTTTGCACCTCCATTATACCAAAAAATGGGGATCAGATCCATATAACCCCCATCTTGACACTTACCACCTTCTACATAATGCCTTGTTGAGACTTTAATGTCGTTGCTCTTATAATTTGATACATTGAAAATCTAATTAGAATTAGGGATCCCGGCCATAAAAGAAAGCCAAATCTTTCCTTACGACATGTCATTGCCTATGTCCTTGAATCCAAGTACAATCTTCAGTATCCAAGCCCAACTGATCACCTCCCAGTATTCTATTCAAATAGCTTCTTCCATATTTTTTTTATAGTACTCACCTTATACACATTGAGGTTGTGGCTAAAGATGGAGGACATATTCCTTCCCCTGACCCTATCCACCAGCACTCCTAGATCGATGAGCTGGTTTAATGGTTTGACAAGTGGGAAGCAAGATTTGAGTATTATGTCACCGAGGAGGAGCTACAGCATGATTAGAAGGTAGCTCAGTTTGAGGCATACATAGCCCAGCAATAATAGTAGCACAACCAAAACATGGCCTAGTTTGGGGAGCAATTTTCTTCCCTACACTGAATCTTTCTACAGCTAACACCAACACCTCCACCTGGGTTCCTCCTACTAGTTTATTAGTGTTTGGTTTTGGGTTTTCTAATGGTTCTCTTTTATGTTATTTATTATGTGTGATATTTTTCTTGTTCCCTCTTTTTGTGATGTCAAAATGGGGAGTAGTTGTTGGGTTGTCTGCTTTTGTCCTTAGTGGAATCTACCTTATTTTACTACTATTTTTTATATTTTTTTTTGTTCTTTCTTTCTTTAATCTAAAAAAAATTTCTTGATCTAAAACTTTTAATAACAATGTTTGACATCATCAAAAAGAGGAAGATTGTTATGAATCTGGATCCAAATACTTTAGTTTTCATGATAACAAACATTATTGATTCTTCATCGCTACTATTATTAAATAACCTTTCTTTCCTTAATCTAAAAAAATTACTTTTGTTTTCCCCGCTTACTAACCTTTGAAGTCCACAAAGATCACATGTAATGCAAATCAGCACATGATTTGGTAGATTAGGGTTGAGTCTTCTTGTAATTTCATATTAATGTATTTTTTATATTTATTGAGTCAAATCATGATGGTGGACCCCAAGCTAAGTAAACTTGTACACACACACTCAAGGGGAGAAATTTGGTGTGTTAGAGATTTTCTTATTTTTGACAAAACTGTATAGGATGATCTAAAGTCATCGTGGACAATCTTTTAAAAAAAGAAACCCTGATTAGAGCATTCAGCTAATTATAAGAGATTAAACTAGTCATACTTGAATATCCATATCATCTAAGATGATTAGCTTAAATGATGAAAATAATCATCAATCATAATTTATGCAATGTTTTATGCTTAAAATTTTGTTTTAATCTCATAGAATGATAAGCATCATCCTGGATGATTTTTTGATAATTATACCTAAATTGATCCAGTAATTAGGAGAGTAATTATGGTTAAATTGTTTAATCAAATTATACAAGACAAACCATCATAATTTTACTAAATAATTTAGTATATTTAGAAGGATGATCCCCTATCATCCAAGATGAAAAACCACAACTTTACTATAATCGTCTAGGAGGATCATCTTGGACATCTTGAGACACTTTCGAGATGATATGGTGATCATCACCCATCGTCCAATGTCATACTCGATGATTAATATGGTATGTTGAACTAATTATCCTAAGTGATCGCAAGATTGTACTGGATGATCTATACAAATACTTATACTGATTGTATAGAGCAAATCTGATTGTCTTGGTTGATATTCTATTTTGTACTAATCATACAGAATGATCTATCAATTGTCCTGGATGATTAGTTGCATAGAATTGAAAATTAGGGCTTGTTTTGGAAGCACTCTATTTAAGAAATGGTATTAACCCTTGGGTTAATCTTTTGCTATGAAGTTGATCTAAGAGGGAACTTAGAGATGGAAGAGCAAGAACTTAAGAGAGAGAGATCCTTGGGAGGGGGATTTAATGAGGGAATCATAAAGGTTGCTCCAAGGAATGTGTTTGCCATGTTCTTTGAGTTGCTCCATTGATCTCTTGGTGGCTCTAAGAGATCATCTTCAGCATTAGATCAAAGTTCTCTGCCTAATCTATGAGGGAGTAAAAATATTCCTGAGTTCTTTGCCTTCACTTGGTGGGTGAAAAAAGATTTAAGGTTCTCTACCTCACTGTGTTGGTGGAAATATTTTTAATGACTTCTTCGCCTTGCTGTGGGAGAAAATAGAGTGTAACTTCAGTTTAGTACAATACTTGGAGAGGGACTCTCCAAGGACTGGACATAGGTCATATTCGACGAAACCACTATAAAATTTGGTGTGTTCTTTCTTATTACTTTGACCCCATTTTATTCCCACATTGTTTTTTGTGATTTGTTCTATGATTGTAATATCTAATTGTATTGTTATTGTGAAATTTGTTTTTCTTTTGCATCAAGAGTTGTTATCTTATTTTAAAATATTTAAGAAGATCAAAAAGATTTTGTTTTTATTTAAGATTTTTTTAAACTATCAATTCACCCCCCCCCCCCCCCCCCCCTTCTCTCAGGTGGCCTCGGGCAAGTTATTTAGGGTTAAACACCTCCCACAAATTATAATAAATTACTTTAATATAGATGAAATTATAATATGAAATCATAGTGCATTATTATACTTCTTAAACTAAATCCATAGAGCTTAAGATCACCCTATTTATAAATTTATATGTGGAGTAATGAATTTTTTAATTTAGATGTATTTTTTGAGAGTGAATAAATCAATTTACAGAACAGCAATGCTTTTACTTGCAACCCTAATTAATTGGTGAGCCAATGATTATAAATGATTATCACAATAAAACAAATCTTGTGACATTAATTATAACCTTCTGATCAGATGAAATCATATTGAAGCTGTTGAATAGAATGAAGGGTTGTGATTTTTTCTTCAACCTCCTAATCGATTTCTCATCTGTAAGCACATTCCAGCCAAATACAAGAGGTTGGCCTAGTGGATTTTGTTCAAAATTCTCATAAAGAATCATCAAATAATGAACCTTCAATCCAATGTTTAAATCCCAATAGATTGGAGGTTTCATTCACAATTGATGAGATCTTCCTACAGTTTAGCTCAGGAATGGAAGAATACCTAATCTAGTGCTCCAATTATTAAGGCCTGAGTTCAGGCATGTTTGATTGGGTCTAGAGAATGTTTCTACTCAAGGAGTAGGGCTAGAGAAGTAGTGCATCAGAAGTAAATTTTAAAAGGAGGATTATTGGAGCTCATGTGAACTCACAGAAAATCATTATAGCATAGGCTAGAGAGATAGGGAATTATAAAGCTCTAAGGAATTTTTTGAATCAAGAAATTCTACCCTTGTTTAGAGAATTTTATATTATTTATAGGCATTTAAATGTTCACCTAGATAATTAATTTGCCTGATACAACCCTTGTTAGGCATTAGGTTAGGTTGAGATAGCCACATGTGATCTCTAAAAGCCTTCTAGAGAGTTATATGGCTTAAGGACATGTGGGGAGTAAGCTTAGGTTGAAACCATGAAACACATAGGTGGTATCTCAAAATGCGGCTAACTCAGACTTCCACATGGGTTGGGAATGAGCTGGCAAGTGTCTAGAAGGTTCCTACATGCAATGCTAAAGTCATTTAGGCTAGGTGAGGTTTGAACATGAAAGATGGTTTAGAATTGCTTTTTTTCAAGACTTTGAGTCAGCCCAAGTTGTTGACCTCACCAATTTTGGACCCATAATTTTGAAAATTTATAACTATCCATGCACTTAGAATTTTATTTCCAAGTCTATGTGGTGTGTTTATTTATTTTTGGGTTGGGCGCATTAGGGTGACTTGACCTAATTTGACTTGGGTTTAGCTTTGGCTCAATTGAAAGTAACTTTAGAAAGTTGAGTTAATTCATGTGGCAAGCCCAAGTGGACCCATGGGTTGGGTCTCCTAAGGTTGGTCACTAGTAACCTAATAAGTAGTTCCTATGGGTTCAATCTTGTTTGGTCATACTTTGATCAATGCAATTGAATAGAATTTTAATGTATGTGTGTTTGGTCAACATAGGTTGACTTTATAAACTAAATTTAACTATGGGCTAGGTTTGGGTCTAATGCATTTCAAGGACATATAGAACCTTTTGGAAGAGGACTCAAAGCTTATGAAGGTCTCTAGGTTTGAAATGCATGCTTAAGTGCTAAAGGGACCTTTTTGTGAACAAAAGTTCACTTGTTCAATTAGGGTTAACCATGGGTTGGGATTGGTTTCAACTACTTCCAAATCATGTGTTGGATATGTTGGAATATGTTTCATGCATTTTTTTTTTATGTTTCTTGCAATGGTGAAGGTTGAATTCATATTTAGGGTTTAATGGGCCATTTTGTCAACCTATGTTGACTTAGTCAGCCAAGCTTCACCATGGCTTGGGTTTAGGTCCAATGCACTCCATATCACTTTAGAAATCTAATGGAGGAGGTTTCATGTTTTGGTTTAACTAAGCCATATTGAGGTTTAAGAAAATTTCCTATTTAGAATGTTTTTGGTTTAAGATTCCAATGGTTTTATGTTCAATGATAAGTATAAATAATGTGTTATTTTATGTGTTAGATTTTATGTGAAAATGTATTATTTTAGTTATTTTGTGTAAGAAAAATATAGAAGAGACATAAATTATATGTTTCATATAGCATTGTGATGTTAGAATAAATAACATTGCAGCACCATTAAGGAGACAGTTAGAGAAATAGAATATCGACATTATAACACCATGTTCTCTATCATTAAGCACCACATCATCAGACTCTATAGCACCTTAAAGCCTAAAATGCTCTACCTTAATTATAGAGTTCAAAAGATAATAGCACGCCAGCAATAGTAGCTATAACATTGCAAGGACATGATCTATCAGTAAAATGACCCAAATGTTCACCAAGAAATTGATCCAAGTTAGCAAGCACCATGGTGGAACTAGAAAAGTAGTGTAGCGACATTAGTTCATTTGTTCTATGTAGCGGTGATGATCTTTCAAGCACTACTACTCAACATGTCTACTTTATCTTTCTCCTATAATTGTGTTATATTTAAATAATTTTTGTATAATTCGGAGTTCTTCTCTGAGATTCTTATAGGGTGATAACTAAGAGAATTTTGAGAAGTACATAATACCATCATTAGAGTATTTGGCTTGAGTTTGTTTATATATATATATATATATATATATATATATATATATATATATATATATATATATATATATATATATATATATATATATATATAAAGCAAAAATTGCATTAAAGCTAGAGAAAAGAGCAAGGAAAACAACTACGCACCATCACCTATCGATTCCTCCTTCAATATTTTAATAAATGAAGGAGGAACCATATTGAGAACTAAATCATCCCAACAAAAAGCACCAAAAATGGCATAGTTAGCACATAAGTCTGCTAACTTATTACCATTCATTTCTATACAATTAAAGATTACATAACTAAAATCTTTAATAAATGAAAATTCTTCAAACTTGTTCCCATCTTTTTTGTAAGAATTTTGAATTAACTTTATAACATTTTCATTATCTCCTTCAATCATGATCCATTTATATTCCATCATCCATTCTTTTATCATCTCTTTAATAGTCTTCATAGCAAGAAGCTCCAAATAAGCATTATTCCAATGTTCACAAGGTTTACCAAAAGCATAAAGGAATCTACCTTTATAATCTCTGAAGACTCCACCAATTCCTCCTTTATAATAAGATAGCAAAGTTGCATAAACATTAACTTTGATCCAATTGGGAGGAGGAGGATGCCAAGATTTGTTTAACAGTAATTGCTGATTGACATTCAACCTTCCCGAAGTGCTCCATACAAAAACTTTTTGAACCGCTTCATAATTAATAGCTTCAGTATCAATATAAACCGCTGATCTTTCAGATTTTCCATGGATTAACTCATTCCTTCCTTTCCATGAGAAGTATACTATGTTACAGAAGATATTTAACATAACATGATCTATATTCCTCATCCAATTCCAGCGATCTTCAAAGCAGGTAGCCAATGGAATGATGAATCCCTATTGATTTAAAAGCAAAATAACCTCATTCAGTTTCTTGAATTTTACTGTCAAATGCTCCATATCTTCGGCTTCTTTGCAACCCCTTGGACAGTTGTTGTTAGGAAGCAGTCTTCTATATGATAAGAAGTTGAAAGTTTGTAATGCATTATTTAATAACCTCCACCAGAATGTTTCCACCCTTGCATTTAGCTTTGCTTTCTTCAAATACTCCCAGAATTTGTATTCTTCAAAATGTTGAATTTTCGACAAATAAACATTTGTGCAACATAGAATCTTTAGCCTGAACATATTTCCAAGCAAGTTTTTCTCTTAATGGTCCCATTTTGGTAGAACTAGAATGTAATCAACAACCACCATTATCCAAAGGTTTACACATATTATCCCAACTCATATAATGAAGTCCTAGACTTCCATTTATTTTCCTCCATATAAACTTTCTACAAAGCTTATCAATCTCATTGAAAATTCTAATAGGAATCAAAGAATGAGTAGATTGGAAGGCTGGAATTGAGAGCAAAACCATTTTAACAAGTGTAAACTTTCCTGCCAAAGAGATGAACTTGGTACCCCAAGAATTTAACATTTTAAATACTTTATCAATTACAAACTGAAAATCCATCTTCCTTAGTCTTCTCAAAGCCACCTTAACTCCAAGATAAAAGAACTCTTTGGTAGATTTGAATCCCATGATGTGTGAAATAGCCTTTCTTTTCCTCATTCTCACCGTCTTGCCAAATAAAATAGCTGATTTGTTTTTATTGATATTTTGACCAGTTCTACCACAGAACTCATCCAAAATTCCTTTGATCTTCTTGGCATTTTCTATCTTTGCATCCGAGAAGATTACTATGTCATCCGCATAAAGTAAATGGGATATCTTTGGTCCATTGAAGCTAATTTTTATGCCAATTGAATCCTCTTTTAAGAGAGCATTAGACAAAAGCTGAGAGCAAATAATAAATAGAAATGGTGACAATGGACATCCTTGATGAAAACCACACTTGCCCTTTATACCATCAGTAAGATTCCCATTATTCATCAAATTAAAAGAATGATTAATAACACAATTCATGATAAGTTTAAAGAAAAAAATAGGAAATCCGATACACTCCAAAGATTTGTTTAGAGCCGGCCAACCCATGGAGTCATATGCTTGCTTCATGTCGATTTTGAATGAAACTAATCCATTTGAAGTTTTAGAATTTTTAAACTAACGATAAATTTCTTGTGCTATAAGAATATTTTAAAAAATTGATCTTCCTTTTAAGAAGGCCAATTGCTCATTGGAGATTAATTTTGGGATCATACAAGACATTCTATTCAACAAAACCTTTGCCGCTATCTTGTAAATAGTTTTGCACAAACTTATAGGCCTATAATTGGAAGGAGTTGAAGGATTACTTACTTTAGGGATTAACACAATGGAAGTTTCTTTCCAACTCTCTCACACATGTTGTCAGATGTGAAGAATTGGTTCAAAGCATTCCAAACATCCTCTTTGATAATAGACCAATAATTCTTGAAGAATGAGTAAGTTATACCATCACTTCCCGAAGCAATGAGACCCACTAACTCATTTAACACATTTTCCACTTCTTGAACAGAGAATTTTTTGCTTAACAATGTTGTCTTCTTCTTTCAACCTTGTATTCGGGTTAGGCCACCCGACCATAGAACATGTTTTTTCTCCTCATTTCTCATTGAAGAATCTTAGGAAAACATTCTCTATCTGATATTAATCCTCCATAATGCCACCATGTTCATCTTTATTGCTATGGATAAAATTAGAATTCCTCCTAGCACTAGCAAATGTTTGAAAAAAACTGAAATTACAATCACCTTCAGCCATCCATTTCACCTTTGAACGCTGCCTCCACCATGTGTTTAGGCGGATTAATGTTGAATTGAGCTCACTGATCTTGGTTTTTAAACATCAAATATCTTTAGTTGATAAAAAACCATCCTGTGCTTCTTTTTCTTATAATTGTAAGATTTCTAGTTTCAGCCTCTCTTTTTGTTGATTCAAGTCCTTCAACTTTGCTCTACTCCAAAAGAATAAAGATTTCAAGGCCCTCTTCATTTTCTGATTGAGAACTTGAGCCGGGCTCCCTTGAGTTTTCATGTTCCAAGCCTTCTTAACTACTGCAGTAGAAGCTGAATATGAAGACCATACATCTCCATATTTAATTGATTTATTTCCCGAATTTTGAATACCCAAAAAATTTAACATAATGGGGCAGTGATCTGAAGCTATCCTGGGAAGATGTTTAACCACTAAACCTTGAGAAGTATTAATGGAAAAAGAATTAACAAAGCATTTGTCCAGTCTCTCTAGAATCCGGTCATTGTCCAATTTGTTGTTACACCAGGTAAATTTCGGTCCTATATTACTTACCTCGTGGAGGTCATTACAAGTGAGAAAGGTCTTTATCTCTTTAGGACCCAAAGAAAAGTTGAATCTCCTACCACCCCTTTTGCCCTCTTTGGATAGAATACAGTTAAAATCCCCACCAATGACCATAGGAAAATCAATATTAACAAAATCTTCCAACCTTTCTCAAAGATGTCTTCTCCTGTAAACATCTTTGTTGCCATATATAGTAGCTATTCTCCATTTGCTTTTGTTAGACACTTCCAACTATCCAATGATATATTGGGAAGAAAATTCTAGAACAGTGAAAGAAGCCAAATTGCTTCTCCAAGTTACCACCAAACCTCCAGATTTACCTTCCGAAGGAACATGAAAGTGATCCCAACCATAACCAATCAATGAATTGACATCCTTGTTATCAATACAATTCTTTTTAGTTTCCAAAATTCCTACAAATAAAACATCATAATCTTTCACCACCTCCTTGAGATATAGAGAAGCCTTCTTTTTTTGGCTCCTCTGCAATTCCAAAACTCTAGAGAAGTCATTTTTGGGTGAGAGGGGAAGATTTCCCCACTTTTTCCCTTGAATCTCTTTCAATTCTTCTATTTCTGGTTTCTAATCTGATTGGACCCAGGTTCTTCAATTGTTTAGCTCCTTTCTTTTTAATAACAGAATTCCCATCTTCCTTGTGATTTTCAAAATTCATAATATTGATATTCTCTCCTCCTTTTTTCTATTCCGGGATCTTCACATAAGGTTCAATAATTTTTTCACCTTCCTCATTAAGAGTATTTAAACAATTAAACTTGTTATCAATAAAGCAGCTTTCATTATGTTTGCATTCCATGTTATTTACCAGATTACTAGACAAAGCCAGACCAGAGGCCTTCTTGGATTGAACTTCCAACATGACGGAATTAACCTTTGGTTGAACATTCATTTCTTTTATTCTGAAATTATCCACATTTATCAGTGGAGATTGCTGATACTTCCCAGTTTCTTCAGGTTTTTCCAATACAGTAGTGTTTCTAACCATCACATCTGTTGGTACTGGATTCTTCACAGCAGCTATTTTAGAATTTCCAACAACTCCTATTTTTTTATTTAACAGTTCAGCATTTATTCCCGAATCATTGAGTGGCTACTTCACAGGAGTCTTCAAAGCATTTTTATTGACTTGTTTATCCATGACATTGAAATCTGGCTTTTTTGAATTCTTCCTTCTGAAATTCACATGGACCTAAGGTCCATACTCCTCTCCAGAAACTTGAGTTTCTTCATGAGTTTATCTTTATTAGTATCTCCAACAAGAATTGAATTTTCCTTCATATTTTCACTAACAGTTTGAGACTGAATGGGTTTTAATTTTTCATCGCAATTTTCTTTCAAGTGTCCTAACTTTCCACAAGTAAAGCAGAATGTGGGAAGTCTTTCATATTCAATGCATTGGAAAAATTTTCCCAAACTTCCTTCAACCCAAACTCCCAATGGAAGTTTTCATCAAGCTTCACCTGGACATATAATCTAGCAAATTCTCTTCTCGCCCATTGAAACATGTTCCCATCTATCAAATAAGGAGAGCCTACCATAGAAGCAAACCTGCATATAATAATCTCATGTCAGCTTTGTAATGGAAGATTCGGCATTCAAATCCAAATTGGTGTTGTCAATCCTTTGAGAGAAGTAGGATAGAATGATGGGGACCATTTATCCATCCCCACAATATTCCCATTAACATACCAAGGCCCGGTGGTGAATACCTTGTCCATTACTTATGGATTCTCAAAAGCAAAGAGAACCCAACCCATACCAAGTAAGGTCAAGTGGAATTTTCTAAAAACTCCCCATTGCCTCCTTAACTCCAAACTAATGATATGGAAAGGAATGCTATCACCAAAGATTTTAATCACCAATGCTTTTCGAAGTCTGTTAGAATTCTCAAGCTCATTTCCTGTGTACAATTTAACAGTTGTACCATTTTCAATGTATCCTTCACCTAGAACAAAATCAATTGCTCTTATATTAGTTTTCTTGCTCCAAGCATTTTTCAGATCATTACCAGGCTGTTGTTTATTGCTTTCCAAACAGTTAGTAGGCAATTTACAATTGCCTAGATCACTAGATACACAGTTCCTGACATTATTAAATTCAAGAGTTCCCTGCTTATAATGGGAAATGTCCTGCACTGGAATAACAGTAGTTATCTCTTCTCCTACATCTGTTCCCATGCTCTGCACACTAAGAATAGGAGTGAGTGTCTCTTTCTCCAAACCATTTTCAATGACATTACCTTCCTTCTTGACTATCACTGAGTTACTTAAAACATTTTCAAAGATCAAAAAATTAGACTTTTTTTTATCGCCGGATGAATGCTTGTTATCATAATGAAGATTATTGTTAACGTCATTTGAGAAATTCACATTTATCCCTAGCCTGAGGTCAGGGATTGCATTTGAATAACAAAAATTATTAACATAGAGCTTCATATCTGATGAAGAAGCTCCAAAGTCATTAGATTTTTGGGGTGATACCACATTAGTCTTCAAAAGCCGGCAGCAATACATTCAGAGATTTTCACAATATCTTTACCTTTCCCTTCCACAAAATCAATATTCTTCTTAATGGAAGATTCGCTAACCTCCTTAATAACCAAAGGTCGTGCAGTCGGCCTTAAACGCGCATCGTTCTCCTCTAAACGGAGATTCATCCGATGCAGACGATGCCCGTCTTCTCTATTTTGTCCACTAAACACTTCAGATTAACTAGGTGCACTGTTCGATGGATGGAGACCTTCTGCCGCCATCGACAATGCCGACACTGAGGGTGGCCGAAAAATTGAGAAAAGGAAAATTTGAAAAGCAAAAGGAAGTTTCTCTCTCTAATGGGGAGTTTCTCTCTCTAAAAGGAACACATCATCATCATCTAATAAATCTTTAAGTAAAAAGGAGTGTAGAGGAGATCCATTGAACCATTCTAGAGATATCTATCTCTTCTATTTCTTTCTATCATGTTATTATGGAAAAATAGTTTGATATAATTATACTCTATGTCTAGCTAAAGTCTCCAGTTTTGGATTAATGATGCAGAACTAATGAATTCTCTTATTCCTTAAATTATTAAAAACATGTTTTTAATATTACTAGATCTTAATTTAATGCACATAGTGTCAATATGTGTACTTAAAATTAGATGTAATTTGGAGCCTTGAAGGAGGGAAACAGCATAACCAAAAATATTGAATTAATATGCATCATACCTAGGAATAGGTTAGGAAATATTCCAAATAGATTATATATTGATAAGAAATCCCTGGAAATCATTTGTTATTATAATCTTAGTAGAGATCTAGGAATGAACATAATGATTTAAAGAGATTCATTGGATAAATATGTTATTTACATTCATCAATTCAAAATGTTATATCCATGTAGTGTATTTATTTCTATAATCTAATTTATTTAAGTAATTATTTATCGAGTAGGATAATTGTTATAATTTTAATAGATAGTACTAGCATTTGTGAGTGAGCATATCTTCCTCGTGGGATTGATACTCTATAGTATAATTACATTTCTTGATTTAAAACATATAATTGCTAATATTAAGTGAGGTTTCTATAAAAAAAATTATATTAAAGAAAACCTAAGTATTATTAGGATAGATACAGCTATAAATCATTTCATAATTCTATAGATTTCTTCACAGCCCCCATCAAGTTTTTGGCATTGTTGCCGAAGAAGTAAATTGTTTTATGAAACTATGCTACATTACTGAATTAGTTGCATAGTTAGAATAACTTAACAAATTTTTTTATATTTTTATTTTATTTTACTTTGAATATTTGTATATTTTTTGTTGCGTCTTTTATAGCCATAGAAAGAAAATTTTATCATTCGATCCTTAAATTGAGAGAACCCTTTTTAAAATTAGGAAATTTAAAATGATCTTTAAATGGCTGAACCTGAGTTAGAGAAAAACCATTCAAGATCTATAAAGGATTACGCAAACCATTTAGAAGATTGAATTAACCAAAGCATAAATATACCTATAATCCAAGGTAATAATTCTGAATTAATACCAACTATCATTTAAATGGTTTAAAAGTCTCAATTTGGGGGAACTCGTGTAGAAGATCACAATTTATATTTAGCCAAATTCTTAGAAATTTGTGTAATATTCAAGTACAATGGTGTCTATGACGATTCTATTAGACTTATATATGAAAGTTCGTTAGGGATGTTAAGCCCTATGAACTTAATCCCAAGCTAACCAAGAGGGGGGGTGAATTGGTATTTTAAAAACTCTTTTCACAAAGAAAGAAAATTGCATAAACCAAATCACACCACAGAAATAAATGCGGAATTAAAAAGTGCGGAAGCAAGAAAAAGAACACATAAATTTATAGTGGTTCGGTCGACTCGACCTACATCCACTCCTTGAAGGACCCTCCAAGTATTGCACTACAAAACGTGACTCTCCTTTAGCCCCCACGGCTAGGCGGAGAAGCCCTTACAAGAACCTCCTTTTTGCCACCCCGGCAAGGCAGAGAACCTACCTCCTTTTGCTTTCTTCTGAAGCTGGCAGAGAACCACAGACGAGAAACTCTAGACGAAGACGAAGCAGAGCGATCCTTGAAGCAACCCTTATGAATCCCTTCACAAGCTCCCCCTCACAAGATCCTCTCTCTCTCCTCTCTCTCTTTCTCTCCTCAAGGTCTTCTCAGGTCAAGGAAACAGCCAAAGGTCTCAAAAACGTTGAACAAGAGCTCTTAAATAGAAGAGCTTCAAAGGAGCTCATTAATTGCAAGTTGCTGACAATATCGTCCAGGCCGATCTGGACATCGGCCTGGCCGATTAGTATAAATCAAAGAAGATCGGCCAGAGCATCGCCCTGGATGGAAAACTGGACGATTGAAAATTAGCTTGATTGTCCGGGCCGATCTCACGATCGTCCGGGCCGATCAGTTCAAATCAGAGGAAAATTGTCCTGACAATAGCCCTGGATACGAGCTGGCCGAAATTTATCGTCCTGAAGTAACTTAAGGTTTTTGACTATGGCGGCTACTTCTTTCTGTTTTGAGCTTATCGTCCTGGCCGATACACGTATCCTCCAGGCCGATATGTTAATGACGGCTGCCTTAATTAAGAATCCTTACTTAGACTTTCTGTTTTAAGCTGATCATCCCGGACGATATAAATATCGGCCGGGCCGATGTGGGAAAAAACAGAAATTCTAAGTCTCTCAAGTGTGTGTGTGAAGGGTTACTTAGCATCAGTCTCTTTGACCATTACAAGTAGACTCAAAAGGTGAAAAATAAAATTACAGACTGACTCAACCCTAAACCTACGCAATCCTGAACTTGGCTTCTTCTTGATCGTCCGATCTTCGATTCCTGAAAGGTTAGAAGCAGCAAGTAGTCCAAGAGAAATAGTGTTTGTCAATCATCAAAACACAAGGCATGAAAAATAGATTTGCAACAATCTCCCCCTTTTTGATGATGGCAAACAAATGTAGGAAAATAAAAAAAATAGGTTCATTAGAAATTCAAAGTTATAAACCCAAACCCAACAACTTTTTCCTACCACATCCTACTCCCCCTTTTGTCATCACAAAAAGAGGATTCAAATACAAAAGAAAACACACCACAACAAACAAAGACTAATAAAGCAAACAAAACAACAAAAAAATATGAAACAAACAACATAAAGTATAGACTAAAAGAGCGAGGGATCCAGATCATCTGATGGAGGTGGTGGAGGTGGCTGCTGAAATTAGCTGGCAAGTGTGGTGAACTGAGCATTGAACCAGGAGATGCCCTGGTCATGCTGCTGCTGCTGCTGAGTAAGAAAACTATCAAATCGGGCTAAATCCTCAGCGCGGTGCTGCTCGTAGCGGGCAATATCCTCAGAGTGTTGCTGCTCCTATGTAGCAACGTAGGTATCGAAGCAGGTCTCCCAACGATCAAACCTCTCTAACAACTGATCAACCGGTGAGTGCTGGTGGAGAGGAACAGGATCAAGAACGGGAGCGGGAGCGGGAGCCTCCTCCTCTCTAGCTCCCTGAGGTTCCTCAGGGTGGAGATGAGTACTGTGAAGGGTGCTGAAGGAATTGTTTGAGTAGAAGGGAGTTGGGAGGTTTGGTGGAATAGGATACTGAAGTTGGTATTTGGTTTCAAGGACATAGGCTATGATGTGTCCTAAGGCTAGATTGGGTTTCCTTTTGTGGCCTGGATCACGGATTGTGGTTAAGTGATCAATGTATCGAAAAATTAGGTCCGCAGTATTAAATTCCCTATGAGCCATGATGTAGAAAGTAGTGAGAGAAAGTAGAGGGGTGATGTGGATTCGGTCACTGGCTTTTGGAATTACGGAGGTGCGAAGGACATGTTGGATTGTCCTAGCATCATTGACTAAAGAGCTAGTCTCTCCAACATGGTAAGGTACATTAGTCTGGCGAAGGAAATGATTCGCCATGGACCAGTCAAGATTAGGGTCAGAGGTGATTAAGTGCAGCTTATCCCCGGTGGTGGATTGCTGTAAAAGATCAACACAATCCTGATATGTGATTTTGATAGGGCATCGATTCACGTAGGAGGTCAGGGCTGTAAAGGTAGGGTTGATGCGAAGGTTTACAAAAAACTCTCGAAGAAACTCTGAATTGAAAGGGAAAGCAAGAGACAGAATGAAGCAAAGGGAGGTGTGAGCGAAAAGATCCATTACCGGGTATGAGATGTGGGCAGGATTGATGATTCTTGAGACAGTTATCCCACATTCTTTGTAACGATGGTAAGCGGCTTCATCTTCTGCTTCCCTGAAACGAGGGTCAGTTCTTGCCCTCGAAGAACTCCTAGAAGTTTTTCGGACGCTTTTTCTACCTGCCATAGAGAGGACTAAGCAAAAACACAAGAGGAGAAAGGATGAAGAGTGAAAAATCATGGCTGGAACGGCCTGAATTTAAAGAAACAGCCATATCGTCCTGGCCGATCACAGAATCATCCAGGCCAATATGGTTCAATAATTACGTACAGGCCGATTGGTCAAAAAGGTGGTCCGATCGTCCGGGTCGATCAGATATCGGCTAGGCTGATTAGACACAGGCGATCATCCCGAGGAGTCAAACCGGACGACCATTGAAAAAGCAGATCGTCCAGGCCGATTTGGTGTATCTTCTAGAACGATGCACAATAATTGATCATACCGGCCGAAGTTAAAATGTTTAAAATGCTTTCCACGTGTATCATCCAGGACGAACCTGAAAGTTCGTTAGGGATGTTAAGCCCTATGAACTTAGTACCAAGCTAACCAAGAGGGGGGGGTGAATTGGTATTTAAAAAAAAACTTCTTATCACAAAGAAAATAAAATCACAAACCAAATCACACCACAGGGAAATTAATGCGGAATTAAAAAAAAAGTGTGGAAGCAAAAATAAGAACACAAGATTTATAGTGGTTCGGTCGACTCGACCTATGTCCACTCCTTGGAGGCACCCTCCAAGTATTGCACTACAAAACGTGACTCTCATTTAGCCCCCACGGCTAAGCGGAGAAGCCCTTACAAGAACCTCCTTTTTGCCACCCAGCAAGGCAGAGAACCTACCTCCTTTTGCTTTCGTCCTGAAGCTGGCAGAGAACCAAAATCAAAAGCAAACTCCTTACCTCTACCGACCCTTCCACGGATGAGAAACTCTAGACGAAGACGAAGCAGAGCGATCCTTGAAGCAACCCTTGTGAATCCCCTCACAAGCTCCCCCTCACAAGATCCTCTCTCTCTCCTCTCTCTCTTTCTCTCCTCAAGGTCTTCTCAGGTCAAGACAGCAGCCAAAAAGTCTTTAAAAACGTTGAACAAGAGCTCTTAAATAGAAAAGCTTCAAAGGAGCTCATTAATTACAAGTTGCCGACAATATCGTCCAGGCCGATATGGATATCGGTCTGGCCGATCAGTACAAATCAGAGAAGATCAGCCAGAGCATCGCCCTGGATGCAAAACTGGACGATTAAAAATTGGCCTGATCGTCCAGGCCGATCTAACTATCGTCCTGGCCGATCAGTTCAAATCAGAGGAAAATCATCCTGATAATAGCTCTGAATACGAGCTGGCCGATATTGATCGTCCTGAAGTAACTTAAGGTTTTCGACTATATCATCCTGGCCGATCCAGCGATCGTCCAGGACGATATGATCGTATCAATCATCCTTAATTACTCCCTTGATTTCCTGATCAATTAAGGCATAATTTGGTAATTTCAGCCAGGCCGATACGTGGATCATCCCGGCCAATAATTTAAAAATACAATATGCCTTAACTGTCTAAGGCGGCTACTTCTTTCTAATTTGAGCTTATCGTCCTGGCCGATACATGTATCGTCCAGGCTGATATGTTAATGACGGATGCCTTAATTAAGAAACCATATTTAGACTTTCTATTTTAAGCTGATCGTCCTGGACGATATGAATATCGGCCTGGCCGATGTGGGCAAAAACAGAAATTCTAATTCTCTCAAGTGTGTGTGTGTAGGGTTACTTTGCATCAGTCTCTTTGACCATTACTAGTAGACTCAAAAAGATGAAAATCAAAAGTACAGACTGACTCAACCCTAAACCTACGTAATCCTGAACTTGGCTCCTTCTTGATCGTCCGATCTTTGATTCCTGAAAAGTTAGAAACAATAAGTAGTCCAAGAGACATAGTGTTTGTCAATCATCAAAATATAAGTCATGAAAAAATAGATTTGCAACAATCTCCCCTTTTTTATGATGGCAAAACACTACGAAAAATAGCAAAAAATTCAGGATTTGATGAAAAAAGAACCCCATAAACTTCTCCCCCTTTTGACATATCAAAAAGGAGGGTACAAGCAAAGCAAAGCAAAAGAGATCCCTCGTTTTTTTTTTTTAATGAAGGCATGAACATGATATAGTATTCCATGTGATTGATTTAAAAATTTGTGAGTTAATGTGTTAATAAGCTCATCAATCTATAGAATAGTAGAATATCCGATCATGGTTACCCTTAGCTCAGACGCTCTCTTAGGGTAGAATCGTCTTTTGAAATCATTGACCTAACTCAAGAAATTAATTGGATATGAGAAAAAGAAAACCATCCATTACTTGGCTTAAAAAAATATCTTTATTAAATAATGAAGTAAAGTAAATTTGTCACAATCGCAAAATAATCGAAGTCAAGCCTTTGAAAACCAACACTTCTAAGTTTTAAAAGATTTAAAAAGGGAGAATAGCTTGCTTTTGAGTGGGCTCATTTTATGCCTCTTGTCAATTTCATGGCGCTTTGCGCATCTTTTTCTAGATATTTTTTTTCCATTTTTGGCGTCTTTGCGCATCTTTTGTTGGCATCATTGGCCAAATTTTGTTGTTTTTGCAAGCTATATTCTCTTTTATAACCTTTTAAAAAACAAAGTTGTGAATATATCTTCTCAAATATTAGAGAATAGGAGCACTCTCTCTAACATAAGGAAGAGTTACCACAAGCAGAATTAATAATCAAGGATAAGAGTAACGAGAAATCTTGATGTGACAAAAAGACTTTAAACATTATAAGTATAAGATAGATTTGTTTAAGCAAGCTTAAGAAAAGATTTCAATTCCATAACCAATCTTTAACTTGAGATAGATTTTTGATTAGAAAAGAAAACTATGCCACTAAAATAGGATAGAGAAAGAGACACAATCACAAAATATTTCTACCATCTAAGAGATTGAGTAGATAGAAACATATTGACTACAAATTTCCAAAGGCAAGGACAAGGAATATAGTATCATATTTGCGATGATTTTGAAAACTAAGTAAAGTGAGACAAAGGGGAAAAATAAAACACACAAAAAAAAAGAAAAAGAAAAAAACTAAAGCAACAAAAAAGAAACAAGAGCAAAAGAAAAATAAAAAGCAAAAGAAAAACAAATGAAAAAAAAGTTTCATGTATTAATGTCAATCACACCCAACCTGGTCCTTAAAGAGCTGAAAGTATCGAAGGCCAGTGGTTTAGTAAAGATGTCCGCCAGTTGATTTTCAGTTGTCACATGGTGTAACTCAATGTCTCCCTTAGTCACATGATCTCTAATGAAGTGATGCCTAATGTCAATGTGTTTAGTCCTTGAATGTTGGATAGGATTCTTAGATATGCATATGGCACTAGTATTGTCACAAAAGATTGAGATGGTACTTACATGTAATCCTAAATCCAATACCTGTTGTTTCAATCAAAGGACTTGGGCCACACAACTTCCAAGAGCAATGTATTCAGCTTCAGCAGTGGAAAGAGAAACAGAGTTTTGCTTCCTACTAGACCAAGAGACCAAAGATTATCCAATGAATTGATAAGTTCTAGAAGTGCTCTTTCTATCCACCTTGCATCCTGCAAAATCAGAGTCAGAAAAACCAATAATCTCAAAAGAAGTGCTATGTCTAGGGTACCAAATCCCTAATCCTTGTGTCCCCAAAAGGTATCTAAAAATCCTCTTAACAGCAGTCATGTGGGATTCCTTAGGGTCAGCCTGAAACCTAGCACAAAGGCAAACACTAAACATGATGTCAGGTCGGCTCGCAGTCAAGTAAAGCAAAGATCCAATCATGCCTCTATACTTCTTTTGATCAACAGACTTACCACTTGGGTCCTTGTCCAATGGAGCACTAGAAGTCATGGGTGTTAATTGGCTTAGCTTTGTCCATCTCATATTTCTTCAAAATGTCCTTTATGTATTTTGTTCGATTTAGAAAAGTTCCATCCTCCAATTGTTTTATGCTAAACCCCAAAAAGTAGGACAATTCTCCCATCAAACTCATCTCAAACTCTCTACTCATTGTTTTAGAAAAATCATCACACAAATTTTTATTAGAAGATCCAAAAAGTATATCATCCACATAAATCTGAACAATGAGTAAATCATCTCCAGCTCTCCTAAGAAAAAGGGTGGTGTCTACACTTCCCTTGACAAACTCCCTTTCTAGTAAGAATGTGTTAAGCCTCTCATACAAAGCTCTTGGTGTCTATTTTAAACCATACAATGCCTTTTTCAATTTAAACACATGATTTGGAAATTGGGAGCTCTCAAAACTTGGAGGTTGTTCTACAAACACATCTTCTTTTATCTCCCCATTTAAAAAGGCACTCTTGACATCCATTTGAAAAAGCTTAAATCCTTTATAACAGGCAAAGGCTAATAGCACTCTAATGGCTTCCAATCTAGCTACAGGGGCAAAAGTCTCCTCAAAGTCTATCCCTTCTATTTGATTGTACCCCTTAGCCACCAATCTTGCTTTATTCCTCACCACCACTCCTGAATCATTCACTTTGTTCTTAAAGACCCACTTTGTCCCAACTACACTTTGTCCCTTAGGTCTTTCCACAAGTTCCCAAACATCATTCCTAACAAATTGATTCAACTCTTCTTGCATTGCTAAAATCCAAAACTCAACAGAAAGGGCTTGGTTAATGGTGGTGGGTTCAGTCATAGAAATAAAGACAGAGTGGTTCACCTCCTTCCTAAGTCCATGTCTAGTCTTAACTCCACTAGAAGGGTCTCCTAAGATCAAATCCTTGGGATGACTTGTAGAATATCTCCAATCTCTAGGCAAAGTGTGTGAAGTTTCTCCCCTTTCAACAAAGTTCTCTACTCCTTGGGTGACTCCTTCTACTCCTTCATTACTTAGGTGCTCACTCCCCTTTCCCAACTTCTCTACTCCACTGGTAATCTCTCCAACATCATCATCTTCTACTCCATGTTTCTTAGGATCAGACTCATCAAAAACTACATGGGTTGTCTCTTCCACCATCAAAGTTCTCTTGTTAAACACCCTAAAAGACTTCCCAACACTAGAATATCCTAAGAATACTCCCTCATCAGATTTAGGATCAAATTTTCCCAAGTGAGACTTCCCATTGTTGTGAATGAAAACCTTACAACCAAAGACATGAAGGTGGGAAAGATTGGGTGTCCTACCCTTAAGGATCTCATAGGGTGTCTTCTCTAATTTGGCTCTAACATTCACCCTATTCAACACATTACAAACTGTGTTAACCGCTTCAGCCCAAAAGTATTTTGGAAGTGAATACTCAGCAAGCATGGCTCTAGCGGCTTCCACCAAGGTCCGGTTCTTCCTTTCAGCAACCCCATTCTACTGAGGGGTCCTAGGGGCTGAAAAATTGTGACTAATCCCTTTGTCCTCACAAAAATCTCCAAACCTTTCATTTTCAAACTCTCCCCCATGATCACTATGGATGGTCAAAATCTCACAACCTAGCTTCTTCTGAATCCAAGTAGAAAAAGTTTTAAATTCCTCAAAAGACTCATTTTTATGTGAAAGAAATTTAGTCCAAGTGAACCTCGAGTAATCATCAACAATAACAAAACCATAAACTTTCCCTCCCAAATTAGCCGTGCTAATGGGTCCAAACAAATCCATGTGAAGAACTTCTAAAGGTCTAGAGGTGTTAATGTCCTTAATGGGGTGAAAAGTGGAGTGGACTTGCTTTCCTAGTTGACAAGCATCACAAAGGTGGTCTTTTGTAAACTTAAGTTTGGGGACACCTCTAACTAGGTCTTTTTGGGTCACTTTCCTAAGGGTTTTCATACTTGCATGACAAAGCCTCCTGTGCCACAACCAAGAATCATCAATCACAGTTTTTAAGAACTAGGACTTTTTGGGTCACTTTCCTAAGGGTTTTCATACTTGCATGACAAAGCCTCCTGTGCCACAACCAAGAATCATCAATCACAGTTTTTAAGCAAAAAGAAGCAGCACATTCAATGTTATTTAAATCAAGCATATAGACGTTGTTGATCCTCTTTCCCTGCAAAATAGTGTTGTTACTCAAACTTACAATGCATGAATCCGCAAAGAATTGCACGATGAAACCTTTGTCACAGAATTGACTGATGCTGAGCAAGTTGTGCTTCAATCCATCTACAAGCAAAACATTTTCAATCATAAGGTTTTTGGAATTACCAATTATACCTGCTCCTACCACCTTCCTGGTGGTGTTGTCTCCAAGAGTAACCTTGCCTCTAGTCCTGGACTCTAGTACAACAAACTGGCTAGCATCACCAGTCATATGTCGAGAGCATCCATTGTCCAGGTACCACATACTCTCACGAGGTCATTTGTGAGAGACCTCCTACAAAATCATTAAATGTTAGATTTAGGAACCCAAGCAGGTTTGGGTTCCTTCTTATGAAGAGAGGAATGCAATGCATGTGTGGTATGCTGTGGATCATGCACCTTAGGTCTCCACACCCAATGTGTACTATGGTGAATCGTGCAAGTGTGTGAGATGTGTCCTAGCATGCCACATGAAAAACATCTAACTCCAGGAAAGGGATTTCTTAGGTGATTTGAGTTATAATGTCTCTTCTTAGGTTTTGGCAATTGATCAAAAGTAGATGTCTTCCTAGTTTTCTTATATGCTTCTAAATCATTTTGAAACTTCAAATTTGTGCTTTCTAAAACTTCATTTTCAATCCTCAAAATTTTCTCTATCTCCTTAGACTTCTTAAAATCAGATTCAAGTGATGTGTATGATATTTTTAATGCATCAAGTTCTTCAACTAACTCATCATGATTTTTATTTAACTCATCAAATTCATCAAGTAAAGTCATGTGATTTAAATCAATTGTTTGATGGTTCTTAATCAAGATTTCGTGCTCTTTTTGTAGATTTAAGAATTCTAATTTCAAGCTAGCATGAGTTTTCTTTAATTTCCTATATGATGCATGAATTTTTTCTAAAACTTCAAGAAGTTGATCGTAGGAAAGTTCACATACCTCTTCTTGATCATTTTGATCTTTTCCCATGAGACACAAGTTTGTAGTTTCTTCCTCTGGTTCAGTCTCAGAGGAGTCAGTACCAGATTCTGCCCAAAAGCTCTTTTGGTTTTTCTTCTTGTCCTTCTTAGCTTTCTCCTCACCTTTTCCTTTGCTTGATTTATCTCTAAGCGTAGGGCAATCAGTTCTTACATGTCCAGGCTTCCTGCATTCAAAACAAACAACATCAGAAGATCCTTTAACATTTTTATGATCCTTACCTTTTCTCCAACTTTGATGATGCTTTTATTTCTTCCTTAGAAAGCTTTTGAATTGCCTTGTGATGAAGGCAATTTCATCGCTTTCAGACCTGAAAGATTCAGAATCCGATTTGTGCGCCTTCAGTGCGATTATTTTCTCCTTTTTTCTTCTCACCTGCATCAAGATTTCTTTGATTCATCCTTTGCTCGTAAGCAATGAGTGGGCCAAGTAAGTTATTAATGGAATAGGAGTTCAAATCTTTAGATTCAGTGATTGTAGTGATTTTTGCATCATAAGACGAAAGCAAGCAACTTAAAATCTTGTTAACTTTTTCATAATTTAAAAGTTCTTTTCCTAGTGCATGCAATGAAGTAACAATCTGAGTAAACCTAGTGTACATGTCAGAAATCGATTCATGAGGTTTCATACGAAAAAGTTTGTAGTCATGCAAGAGAATGTTTAAACGGGATTGTTTAACTTCATTGGTACCTTCATAGGTGATGCACAATTTATCCCAAATCTTTTTACCGGTTTTGCAAGTTGAGACACGCATGTAATCCTCAGATTTTAAAGCACAGAAAAAATAGTTCAAATATTTCGCATTTAATTGAGCTAAATCACGTTCATCAAAAGTCCATTCAATAAAAGCAACTTCAGTTTTAACACCATTAATTTCACGAGAAGGTGGAGAATAACCTTCTTGAATAAGCATCCACATGCGATAATCAGTAGATTGTAAAAACATTGACATGCGAGTTTTCCAAAAATCAAAAGGTAGGTTATCGAACAGGGGAGGTCGGGTAATGGAATACCCTTCCGTAGTGTTACGATTCCCAATGTTAGCCATGGATAAAAAATTCAAAAGCTTTTAAAAACTTATTTTATGAAAACCGCTCTGATACCACTTGAACGTTCGTTAGGGATGTTAAGCCCTATGAACTTAGTCCCAAGCTAACCAAGAGGGGGGGGGTGAATTGGTCTTTAAAAAAAAAACTTCTTATCACAAAGAAAATAAAATCACAAACCAAATCACACCACAAGGAATTAATGCGGAATTAAAAAAAAAAGTGCGGAAGCAAAAATAAGAACATAAGATTTATAGTGGTTCGGTCGATCGACTCGACCTACGTCCACTCCTTGGAGGCACCCTCCAAGTATTGCACTACAAAACGTGACTCTCCTTTAGCCCCCACGGCTAGGTGGAGAAGCCCTTACAAGAACCTCCTTTTTGCCACCCCGGCAAGGCAGAGAACCTACCTCCTTTTGCTTCCTCCTGAAGCTGGCAGAGAACCAAAACCAAAAGCAAACTCCTTACCTCTACCGACCCTTCCACGGACCAGAAACTCTAGACGAAGACGAAGCAGAGCGATCCTTGAAGCAACCCTTGTGAATCCCCTCACAAGCTCCCCCTCATAAGATCCTCTCTCTCTCCTCTCTCTCTTTCTCTCCTCAAGGTCTTCTCAGCTCAAGACAGCAGCCAAAAAGTCTTTAAAAATGTTGAACAAGAGCTCTTAAATAGAAAAGCTTCAAAGGAGCTCATTAATTGCAAGTTGCCGACAATATCGTCCAGGACGATATGGATATCGGTCTGGCCGATCAGTACAAATCAAAGAAGATCAGCCAGAGCATCGCCCTAGATGCAAAACTGGACGATTGAAAATTGACCTGATCGTCCAGGCCGATCTAACTATCGTCCTGGCCGATCAGTTCAAATCAGAGGAAAATCATCCTGATAATAGCCCTCAATACGAGCTGGCCGATATTGATCGTCCTGAAGTAACTTAAGGTTTTTGACTATATCGTCCTGGCCGATCCTGTGATCGTCCAGGACGATATGATCGTATCAATCATCCTTAATTACTCCCTTGATTTTCTGATCAATTAAGGCATAATTTGGTAATTTCGGCCTGGCCGATATGTGGATCATCCCTGCAAATAATTTAAAAATACAATATGCCTTAACTGTCTAAGGCGGCTACTTCTTTCTAATTTGAGCTTATCGTCCTGGCCGATACATGTATCATCCAGGCAGATATGTTAATGACGGCTGCCTTAATTAAGAAACCATATTTAGACTTTCTGTTTTAAGCTGATCGTCCAGGACGATATGAATATCGGCTTGGCCGATGTGGGCAAAAACAGAAATTCTAATTCTCTCAAGTGTGTGTGTGTAGGGTTACTTTGCATCAGTCTCTTTGACCATTACAAGTAGACTCAAAAAGATGAAAATCAAAAGTACAGACTGACTCAACCCTAAACCTACGCAATCCTGAACTTAGCTCCTTCTTGATCGTCCGATCTTTGATTCCTAAAAAGTTAAAAATAACAAGTAGTCCAAGAGACATAGTGTTTGTCAATCATCAAAACATAAGTCATGAAAAAATAGATTTGCAATAGAACAGTGGATCGGCCCAGTCGATTGTCCTCGTCCGGGGCCGAATTTAAAGATCAAAACGTGCTGACACGTGGATCGTCCAGGACGATCCAGTGTATCGGCCAGGACGATGCACATAACATGCATCGGCGAGACGAAATATTCCATCGGCCAGGACTATCACCATGAGTTCGATCAAATCGTCCAGGACGATATAGTATCGTCTAGGACGATGAGTTACATCAAGCATAGAAAAGTTCAGCAGATGGATTTTGAAGAGAATTTGTCACATCGTCTAGGACGATAAAAGTATCGTCCAGGCCGATGTGACTTGGAATTGAATTGAAGAGAAGAATGGTGATGATCAAGACCCTAAAAAAATAAAACAAAAGTAAAAACAGTCAAACAAAAAAACAAAAAACAAAAACAACAACACAAGGAAAAACAAAAAACGAATATTTTTAGATTTTAATTTTTTTTTTTTATTTAAAGAGGCATCATATGAGAGTTCTTTTTAAAAAGTTAAACTTTTAGAGTTCCAAGAGATCAAGAAGTTTAACAAATTCCAATCAAAAAAGGGTAGAACATCTGATTCTATTAACCCTAGATCGGACATCCTTCAGGGTACAAACATTCTTGGAAAAACAGAAATCTAACTTAGAATATCTAAATAGGATAAAAAGATCCATTCAAGACTTGTTTACAAATAAAATATCTCGTAAACAATAAACCAAAGTAATTTTTCTCAATCATGGAAATTGAAATCAAGTCTTTGAAAGTATCACATAATCAATGAGTTTTCTAAGTTTTAAGAGTTTTACCAAAGAGAGGATAGCTTGCATCTAGTGGGCTTATTTTATGCCTCTTGTCATTTTGATTGGCTCTTTTGAGCATCTTTTGATTCGAATACACTTTTGTATATATGGCTTTCTTTTCAATTTGGCTTCATTGGCCTCTTTCCTTTTTAACTCTTGCAAGCTAAAAACTCTTTAATATACCCTTAAAAAAAGACATAGTTGTGAGTATATCCTCCAAATATTAGAGAATAAGAGCTCTCTCTCTAATATAGGGAAGAATAATCCACAACAAAAAATCAAAATCATGTGATAAATGCAATGGCAAGATTTCAAAAGCTTGAATGATATCTAAGAACTTTGGCTATTATGCATAAGATAAATTAATGTAGTAAGATAAGAAAAAGATCTTAAATGAAAAGCCATTGGTTAAACTGAGTTTAGAATTTTATTTAGAGAAGAAAATCATACCACTAAACAAAGTCAGAAGGAGGGAAAACATCAACAGTTTACTCCCTTTAACCAACTTAGAAAAGGCTAAACACTATCTCTAAAACTCCAAAATCTAAAGGCTTGAAAAGATTCATCATATGAAAGACCAAATTTAAAGAGCAACGCAAAAACATAACACATAAAAACAAACAAAAAGAATGAAAACAACGCAAACTAGACTACCACCAAGTAAGCACAAAAACTAGCACAAAAATAATAAGACACACAAAAACTAAAAAATTTCAAGCACATGATAAAGCAGCGAGTTTAAGTAATTTTGAGCTGCAAGCCTCCTTATGTCCAGTTATCCTATGCTCTCCACGAGGACTTTGGTGAGAGCACACCTGCAAAACTCAACATCAGTCAGATCTAGGAACCCAAATAGGTTTGGGATCCTTCTTAGGAAAAGTAGAATACAATGCAGGTATGGTATGCTGTGAATCATGCATCTTAGGTCTCCACACCCAATGTGTACTACGGTGAATGGTGCAAGTATGTGAGATGTGTCCTAGCATGCCACATGAGAAACATCTAACTCCAGGAAAAGGGTTTCTTAAATGGTTTGAGTTATAATGCCTCTTCCTAGGTTCTGACTTAAGATCAAAAGTGGAAGTCATCTGATTTTTCTTATATGTATCAAAATCATTTTGAATCCTCAAGTTAGTTCTTTTTAATGCATCATTCTCCATCCCCAAATTTTTCTCGATCTCTTTAGATTTCTTAAGATCAACCTTAAGTGAAGTGTGTGAAGCTTTTAATGCATTGTGTTCATCAACTAATTCCAAATGCTTTTTGTTCAACTCATCAAATTCATCCAAAAGAGCCATGTGATTTGAATCAATCGTTTGATGGTCTTTAAGAAAAATTTCATGCTCTTTTTGTAGATTTGAATGTTCTAATTTTAGGCTAGCATGAGTCTTCTTAAGTTTTTTGTATGATGCATGGATTTTTTCACAAATTTCAAATAATTCATCATAGGTTGGTTTACATACCTCTTCCACATCACTTTGATTCTCTCCCATAAAACACAAGTTCGTAGTCTCTTCCTCTAGTTCAGTCTCAGAGGAATCAGTACCAGATTCTGCCCAAAAACCTCTTTGGATTTTCTTCTTGTCCTTCCTCGACTTGGCTTTCTCCTCACCTTTTTCTTTTTCTTTGCTTGAATGATCTTGAAGTGTAGGGAAATCGGCTCTAACATGTCCAGGTTTCCTGCATTCAAAACAAACAACCTCAGAAGATCCTTTAATATGTTTGTGATCCTTACCTTTTCTCCAATTTTGATGATGCTTTTGTTTCTTCCTTAGAAAGCTTTTGAATTGACTTGTGATGAACGCAACTTCATCGCTTTCAGACCAGAAAGATTCAGAATCTGATTTGTGCGCCTTCAGTGCAATTATTTTCTCCTTTTTCTTCTCACCTGCATCAAGATTTCTTTGATTCACCCCTTGCTCGTAAGCAATGAGTGACCCAAGTAAGTTATCAATAGAATAGGTGTTCAAATCCTTAGATTCAGTGATTGCAGTGATTTTAGAATCATATGACGAAGGCAAGCATCTCAAAATCTTGTTAACTTTTTCATAGTTCGAAAGTTCTTTTCCTAGTGCATGCAATGAAGTAACAATCTAAGTAAACCTAGTGTACATGTCAGAAATTGATTCATGAGGTTTTATACAAAAAAGTTCGTAGTCATGCAAGAGAATGTTTAAACGGGATTGTTTAACTTCATTAATACCTTCATAGGTGATGCACAATTTATCCCAAATCTCTTTACCAGTTTTGCAAGTTGAGACACGCATGTAATCCTCAGATTTTAAAGCACAGAAAAAGCAGTTCAAACATTTTGCATTTAATTGAGCTAAATCTCGTTCATCAAAAGTCCATTTAGTAAAAGCAACTTCAGTTTTAACACCATTAATTTCACGAGAAGGTGGAGAATAACCTTCTTGAATAAGCATCCACATGCGATAATCAGTAGATTGTAAAAATGTTGACATGCGAGTTTTCCAAAAATCAAAAGGTAGGTTATCGAACAGGGGAGGTCGGGTAATGGAATACCCTTCCGTAGTGTTACAATTCCCAATGTTAGCCATGGATCTAATTCAAAAAGTTTTCAAACTAAAATTTTCGAATCCCGCTCTAATACCACTTGAAAGTTCGTTAGGGATGTTAAGCCCTATGAACTTAGTCCCAAGCTAACCAAGAGGGGGGGTGAATTGGTATTTTAAAAACTCTTTTCACAAAGAAAGAAAATTGCATAAACCAAATCACACCATAGAAATAAATGCAGAATTAAAAAGCGCGGAAGCAAGAAAAAGAACACAGAAATTTATAGTGGTTCGGTCGACTCGACCTACGTCCACTCCTTGAAGGCACCCTCCAAGTATTGCACTATAAAACGTGACTCTCCTTTAGCCCCCACGGCTAGGCGGAGAAGCCCTTACAAGAACCTCCTTTTTGCCACCCCGGCAAGGCAGAGAACCTACCTCCTTTTGCTTCCTCCTGAAGCTGGCAGAGAACCAAAACCAAAAGAAAACTCCTTACCTCTACCGACCCTTCCACGGACAAGAAACTCTAGACGAAGATGAAGCAGAGCAATCCTTGAAGCAACCCTTGTGAATCCCTTCACAAGCTCCCCCTCACAAGATCCTCTCTCTCTCCTCTCTCTCTTTCTCTCCTCAAGGTCTTCTCAGGTCAAGGTAGCAGCCAAATGTCTCAAAAATGTTGAACAAGAGCTCTTAAATAGAAGAGCTTCAAAGGAGCTCATTAATTGCAAGTTGCCGACAATATCGTCCAGGCCGATCTGGACATCGGCCTGGCCGATCAGTACAAATCAAAGAAGATCGGCCAGAGCAACGCCCTGGACGCAAAACTGGACGATTGAAAATTGGCTTGATCGTCCAGGCCGATCTCACGATCATCTGGGCCATCTCACGATCGTCCGGGTCGATCAGTTCAAATCAGAGGAAAATCATCCTGACAATAGCCCTGGATATGAGCTGGCCGAAATTTATCGTCCTGAAGTAACTTAAGGTTTTTGACTAGATCGTCCTGGCCGATCCTGCGATCGTCCAGGATGATATGATCGTATCAATCATCCTTAATTACTCCCTTGATTTCCTGATCAATTAAGGCATAATTTGGTAATTTCATCTAGGCCGATACGTGGATCATCCTGGCCGATAATTTAAAATTACAATATACCTTAATTGACTATGGCGGCTACTTCTTTCTATTTTGAGCTTATCGTCCTGGCCGATACACGTATCGTCCAGGCTGATATGTTAATGACGGCTGCCTTAATTAAGAATCCTTACTTAGACTTTCTGTTTTAAGCTGATCGTCCCGAACGATATAAATATCGGCCAGGCCGATGTGGGAAAAAATAGAAATTCTAAGTCTCTCAAGTGTGTGTGTGAAGGGTTACTTAGCATCAGTCTCTTTGACCATTACAAGTAGACTCAAAAGGTGAAAAATAAAATTACAGACTGACTCAACCCTAAACCTACACAATCCTGAACTTGGCTTCTTCTTGATCGTCCGATCTTCGATTCCTGAAAGGTTAGAAGCAGCAAGTAGTCCAAGAGAAATAGTGTTTGTCAATCATCAAAACACAAGCCATGAAAAATAGATTTGCAACAATATGATTTCCTTTTTTCTAAGAGATGAATCTCTAACATAGTTAAATTCTTTATCCTCAAGTTCAATAATTACTTAGAATGAGTTAGCTCATAAGTTCATCACTAAATAATTTCCACCTTCAAAAACTGCCAAACATAGAAACGACATAACTTCTTTTACTCCATTTGAAGGAGAATCCTTTTATGAGAGTTGGGAAAATTTTAATGAAATGCTTAGAAAATGCCCACATCATGCATTACCTTTTTTTTTTTTGGGAAAATGCAACAAGTTGCATTGAAATATTATTAAAATGAACAAAATACAAAACTAATAAAAACCATTAGATTCCACCTTTAACAAAGAAATAAAAGTAGGAGGAACCTTATTTAAGACTAAATTATCCCAAATAAAAGAGCTAAAAGGGCATAGTTAACTCAAATATCTGCTAACTTATTCACTTCCTATCTACACAATTAAAAATAACATTATTGAAATCATTGAAAGAAACTTTCAAGTCTTGATTGTTCTTATAGAAATTCTCTTGAAGAAGCTTGATGATATTTGAATTATCACTTTCAATGGTGATCCCCATATAGTTTAACATCCATTCTTTAACAACATCTTTAAGTGATTGAATAGCTAACAGTTCAAGCCTTGATATATCCTAATGAACACAATTATGTCCAAAAGCCAATAGAAATCTGCCTTTAAAGTCTTGAAATACTCCACCGATCCCTGCTTTATAGGATTTAAGTTATGATCAACATTTACCCTTATCCAATCGGGTGGAGGGGGATGCCAATGATTATCTAATAGCTTATGAAGCTGATTAGCAGCCCATTTACCAGAATTACAAGAAGATTTAGATGCTGAAATTGTAACATAGCTGAGAGCATCCAAAATAATGAATAAAAAACTATTATCTTTACCATCATGAACATGCTTATTCCTTGCCTTCCATGAAAAATAAATGACATTAAAAAACAAATTGACCAACCAATAGTTTTGTAAAGGTATCCATTTGAAGCATTCTTCCACCGAATAGAATAATGGAATATCAAATCCACACTTGTTTAGATGCTGAAAAATACCATTTAGTTTTTTACATTTAACAATCACATGTTCAATATCTTCTTGCATATTGCAATTTCTAGGGCATCCATTATGACTTTGCAATCTTCTCTAACAAATAAATTCATTCGTTGGAATTGCATTGTTGAATAATCTCCACCAAAAGCGTTCAACCCAAGGACTAAGCTTTGCTTTCTTTATCCAAGTCCAATATGTTACCTGCTGGGATTTCTAAAATGCAGCTTCATAAGCAAGAAATGAAATTGATTTACTTGAGTATTTGGATACTAGTTCCATACTATTTTTTGGTAAAACAGAAGAAATATTAATCTGTCTAATCAAATTCATAAGATAATATCCAAAAACCTTTCTAAGTTCTTCAGAATTCTAGCTTCTTCCTGTTATGAATCTATCAACCATGAATACTTATGACTCTTGAGGGATCACATATATAGGCCATTTGTTGAGGCTTTTATTCAAAATCTAAATTTCTTTGAAAGCATCTATCGATTCTCCATTAACAATGTTCCATCTAACAATAGGCTTTAGAAATACTACCCCATCATAAATAATTTTCCAAGCTATAGAAACCATCTTTTTGAGAAATTATCCCCATATAAGTAACCATATTTTGGAAACAAAGCCTTATGCAACAAAGATTCTCCCTCTTGATTATACCTCCAAGCAAGTTTTGCTCTAAGCGGCCCAACTTTATCATGACAAGAATGAAGTGCTCTTCCCACCCCATTCCAAAGGTAAGCACATAATATTCCAATTCACATAATGAATTCTGCAATTTCCATTCATCTTATTCCAAATAAAACTTCTACAAAGTTTATCAATCTCATCAAGTATTCCCTTTGGAACCAAGGAATGTGTGCAATGAAAAACAGTATAAGAAAGCAACAATGTTTTTACCAAATTAATTTTTCCCACCAAGGAAATGAATTTACTTCCCCAAATATTAATCATTTTCAAAGCCTTTTCAATTATAAATTGAAAATCTCCTGCAACTAACCTTCTTATGAATATCTTGGATCCAAGAAAATGAAATTATTTAACTTCTTTTATACCCATAATGCGAGATATAGTCTTTTTTCTTCTTCTTCTTACTATATTCCTAAATAGTATGCATGACTTATTTAAATTTATTTTTTGTCCAGTCCAACTACAAAAGTCCTCCATTATATGTTTGATATTCTTTACCACCTTCTAATTTGCTTCTAAAAAGATTATGATGTCATCTGCATATAGCAAATGAGATATCTTGGGGCTACTTTTACTCAGTCGCACACCATATTCATCACCTCCCTGTTTAAAAAGCATTGGATAAAATTTGAGCACAAAGAATAAACATAAATGGTGATAAGGGATAACCTTGATAAAATCTGCATCTTGCCTTGATCCATCTTGAAGTGTTCCCATTATTACCAATGAGAATTTTGATTCTTTTACACATTCCAAAATTAGATTGGATATAGCAGTAGGAAAACTGAAGTATTTTAAAGATTTTTCCAATGTTGGCCAACCCATAGAGTCATAGGCTTGTTCCAAATCAAATTTAAAAGAAATAAATCCTTTTGAAGATTTTGATAATCTGAATTTGTGGAAAATTTCATGAGTCACCAATATATGATCTGACATAGATCTACCTTTCAAAAATGTCGCTTGTTCTTCAGAGATCACTTTAGGCATGGTAGATGTTAATCTATTCCCAATAACCTTTGCAGTAACCTTATAAACCACATTACATAGACTAATTGGTCTAAAATTGGAAGGAGAATTGGGATTATATACCTTAGGAATCAGAAAAACTAATTTTTCTTTCCACTTAGGATTCATTCTTCCTGATTGGAAAAACTGGTTTAAAGCATCCCAAAGATCTTCCTTGATGATGGCCCAATATCCTTTAAGAAAGGAGTATGTAACTCCATCATATTGTGGTGCAAAAAAGTTTCCAGATTGTTTAATTACCATTTCCACTTCTTCAATAGAGAATTCCTTACTCAAAAGGCAGATATCATCTTCATCCAAATGGTTATTAGGATCGGGCCAGCCTTCCAAGTTGTAATTTCTAAATTTCCATTTATTTTCAAAAAACCCAATTAAAATGTCTTCAAATTGATGTTGATCTTCTACCTCCAAACATTGAACATATTTAATTTTACAAATAAAGTTGGAATTCTTTCTTGCACTGGTAAATGCATGAAAGAATTTTGAGTTACAATCCCCTTCGATTGCCAGTTTGACTTTGGCTCGCTATCTCCACCAAGTATTAATCTGAGCTAAATTAGAATTGAATTATGCCACCTTAACTTCGGGTATCCAGCTATCTTCTACTGAGAGTCCACCTTCTTTGCATTCTTTTTCCTGAAGCTCCAGTATCTCTTTAAGTATACTATCCTTCACCTGGACAAGATTTTTATGTTTTTCCTTACTCCAATAATGAAATTCCTTCAATGATCTCTTCATTTTATCATTCAATACTTGCCCATAGTCACCCACAACTTTCTTCCTCCAAATATTCTTTACCACAACAAAAGATGCCGGATTTGAGACCAAACATCTTCAAATCTAATAATCTTTTTAAATTCTTAATTAGATTCTAGAAGGTTTAAAATATATGGACAATGATATGAAGAAATTCTAGCCAAGTGCCTAACCATCAAACGATGAGGAGATCATAAAGCCATTGAGTTTAAGAAAGATTTATCCAATCTTTCAAGACTTGTAATATGCTCAAGATTTGTTATTACACCAGGTGAATTTGGGTCCATCACAACCCACTTTGTTTAGCAAGAAAAAGTTCCATTTTTTTGGCTCCTAGGGAATAAACAATTTTTTCCACCTCTTTTATATGCCTTATTGAGAAGACAATTAAAATCTCCCCCAATAACTATTGACACTTCCTTTGAAGAATAAAGATGTAACTTTTCCCAAAGAATTCTTCTTTTATGCACATCCTTGCTGCCATAAACAGTGGCAACTCTCCAACATCCTTTAATTAAATCATCAAGCTCTCCAATAATGAATTGCTAAGAAGATTCCAATACTCTAAATGATGTCATATTAGATATCCATACCACCATTATACCACCAAATAATCCTTCAGAATGGACTTGTAAATAATCCCATTCCGCACCAATTAACAAGTCTACCACTCTTCTATCAAACAAGGAAACCTTAGTTTCTAGCAAACCAAAAAAAAAACCCATTGTCTTTCACAAACTCCTTAATGTATAGATAAGCTCTCATCTTCCTAGCTCCTCTAGAATTCCAAAAACAAATGGACGACATCATTATAAAAGAGGGGAAGGATTTCCCATTTTTTCTTTAAGATCTCCCACCAATCTTCTACTCCTTATAGCCATTTTGATAGGACCTAAACCTTTAAGTTGTTTAAATCCTTTCTTTTTGGATCCTTTTTTTCCCACCTTCAACCTCAACTGCCATATCTATTTCAACATCCATGCTAGTATTTTCCAGTATGTACAGAAAAGAGTTGTCTTTAGGAGATGCAACCATATCAGATACTACCATCTCTCCTTCCTCGTTTCTTCTTCTAGTAATTTAAATTTATTTTCATCAATGGAAATTATAGAAGAATGAAAAGACATACCCAGATCAATTTTTCCATCCACCCATTGAATAGAGGTAGCTTGAATATCTACAGGATCTTTCAAAACTTATTCCACAGAAGCAACATTTACTTCCAGCTCTTTGTTTGCACAGTCTTCAATAACAATTTTGTTAACCTTCTTATAATGCTTCACTAGAATATTAGTTTTTCTAGCATTTTCATTCCAGTGATGTTGTATATTTTTCATTGGACCTTTTGTTTTTGATTTATCTCTTCTAAAATTCACATGAATCCACAGCCTGTATTTAGCACAATTTTGATCAACCAAATTAGCTGATTCAAACAAGGAAACACTCTCCTTTTAGGATTCTAGAGAGAGAATCTCCAGGATTCTAGAGAGAGAAGCTGTCTTTTTAAAAAAAAAAAATCCCGGGTTTGCTTCTGTTCTTCGCGGAATTGGATTCTCAGGTGTTTATGGACGGCTGCCAGCCATCTTCGGCGGCGGTAGGTATTGGTATTGCTAAGGGGAGAGGATCTATATTGTCGATGGCGGTGGATGGTCGCCGATCTTCTTCGGGTTTGAAGGATGGTAAGGTTGTTAATGTGGATTCTTATTATCAAGATTTGGGTGGGGTTATTCATAAGAAGTCTGGAGAAGGTGCTGTTGTTCATCCGTTGGGTCCGTTGTTGATTAAGGAGAATTGTTTGGAGTTGTCCAAGAAAATTGTGTTCGTCGAAGGTAAGGGGAAGGCGATTGTTGATGAAGAAGGAACTATTTTACCTGTGGTAGCAAGTAAAATTTCTGATCATAATTCTATTGATCCGGAGGCGACTTCTTCAGAAATGAACATTTATGTTAACAGGTTCGGCAATTCAAATGCAATATCTAGTTTAGGCCATGAGATAAATGCGAATGCTGGTAATTCTGTTAACAAAGGTGTTCAATTCTTACCAAGTTCTAATTCTTGTGGTACAAAGTTGGTGGATAAGGTTAGTGATAGATCTCCTGTTAAGAAATTGGCTGGGGTGGATGAAAATCCATGGAAGAGAAAGCCCTACATAATGTTGGATTTAAATAAGGAAGATATGGTCTTCTCGGAAGACGGCAAGTCTGTGAAATTGGTAGAATAAATGGAGGTTTTGAATTCTCATAAGCTCAGGAACTCTTTGGTAATTAAGGCTTTTGGAAAGGAGGTTCCCCCTCATGTAGTTGCTTGGGAAATAAGGAGATAGTGGAAACTGTTTGGGAATTTCCACTTTACAACTTTGGGAAAGGGCTAGTTCTTGTGTTCATTTGAGTCAAATGAGATGATGGAAGGTGTTTTATCGGGAGGGCCTTGGTTTGTCAATGGATTTATTGTGGGGATGGAGAAGTGGTCTTTAGAATTTTCCACTCTTTCTTTAAAAGGTTTAACCTCACCAATTTGGATCAGAATGCCTCACTTGCCCTTGCAATGTTGGGATGAAGTGAATGTGGCTCGGATTGTTTTTTCCATTGGTAAACCTTTGATGATGAATGGTAATATGTTTCAGTGGGGGAAAAGGGAATTCGCCAGAGTTTGTGTGAGGGTTAAGCTGGATCAGTGTCTTCCTTTAGGAGTATGGGTTGAAAGCAGCTCTGGAAAATTCTTTCAAAGATTTGAGTATGAGAAAATATCGACTCTTTGCTATGGATGTGGAATGGTGGGGCATCTTAAAACTAATTGCAGATTGAAGGCTACTGGAAATTCTGGCAAGGAGATGAATGATGGCTAGTCTAGGGAAGCTAAGGAGGTGGAAAAGGTTCATGAAGAGGTTACTGATCCCTCTTATGATCCTTGGATCATGGTGAAGAAGAAAATTAATAGAAGACCTGTTGCTCAGAAGGAGAAACTAAAATCTGTTAAAAAGCAGTGGATGAGAACGGCTAGAATACATGATGAAATGGATGGGAAAGTAACTCAAGGTAATGATACTTTTGACAAGGTGGAAGATGTTGTTGTAGTTAATCACTTGGAAGAAGGGGAGATACCCGGTGAAGAGGAAGCGATGGTTCCTGGGAGGGATTCTGTCTGTATGAAAATTTTGCTTTGAAGATTGGTGATTCGATTGATGTTCCTCCAGAGATTGATGGTATGTTTTCTATTGTTAATTCCCCTGTTATTCCAGCTGTTTTGAATAAATTTGTTGTGTTGAGTGTGGTGGAAGATGATGGAATAAGAGATGTTTGCATTAAATCCAGTTCTGGAGGTTGTGGGAATTTTAACAGTGAAGGGATTCCTCCTATTATTGGGAGTCCTGATGGTGTTGGAAGTGTCAAGGGATGTGAGGGGAGTAAGTGTGCTGTGAGAATTGAGAAGGAGATTGTTTCTAGTGGAGAACTGGTGAAATGTAAGCTTGCTAAAGAGCTTAGAGCTTTGGGCCCTATTAAAAACAATTCAAGAGGTAGAAATGTGGATTGAGGTATGAAGAAGAAAGTTGGGGGCTCTTCCCCTAGACTTTTAAATGGAATCTATTATTTTCTAGAACTGTATAGGGGCCAAAAAGAGGGAGGCCTCTCTTTATTTAAAGGAAATTATTAAAGTCTACAAAGTGTTCTTTGTAGGGTTGATTCAAACTAAAAGTTCTTCTATGGATAAAGATTTATTTGTAAGGTTGATGTGGCTTGGTTGGGATTATTTCCTTCTTCCCTCAGAAGGGCTTTCTGGTGGTATAATGGTACTATGGAGATCAGATTTAGCATCCTTTTCTGTTTTGAAAACTTCAGATCAATGTATTATTGGTGATCTCAATGTCTTCAGTAGAGGAGTTTGGATAACTTCTACTGTTTATGCTAGTAAAGAGACTCTTAAGAGAAGGTATCTTTCGGAGTACGTTCAAGAGGTTTCCCATAAAGATATTCCTTCTATTGTTGGAGGGGATTTTAATTGCATCTTGGCTCAAGAAGATAAGAAGGGTGGTAGAAGGTTTAAATTCACTGAAGGTACTTTGGATATGATGAAGTTTATGAATGAGAATGACTATCATGAAGTTGGGTTTGTTGGACCTAGGTACACTTGGTGCAACAACAAAACTGGAGGAGGATAGATTCTGGAAAGACTTGATAGGTGTATTCTTAATACCTTGGCCATCAACAAAATCCAAATTACTTTAGTTAGACATCTTGTCAGAGTTGCTTCGGTCCATTGTCCGATTGTACTAAAGATGTTTGAGTCGGTTTGTAAAGGTAGAAGTGGTTTTAAGTTTAAAGACACTCGAGTTTCCTTTAATACTGCTGAGCATATTATCTCCAGTAGGTGGAGAAGACCCTTCTTGGGGGATGACATGGAGATTCTTAATAAAAAATGTAAAAGGACCTTGAAAGATTTATTTTATTGGAGCAAGGCTAGATTGAAGAATTTCTCTTTGGAGAAAGACAAATTAAAAGTTGAAATTCTAATTTTGCAAGAAGAAGAATCAAGGAACAGTTGGTTGACTGAGGAGAAGCTTTGGTTACTTATAGCTAAAGTTAAAGAACTTAATGTTGTGCTTCATAATCTAAATACCTGGTGGAAGCAGAGGGCAAAAGCGAAGTGGATTAAGGATGGTGAAGCAAATACCAAATTCTTTCATTCTTTGGGAAATTCTAGGAGAAATGCCAATTGGATTTCTCAAGTTAAGGATTCTAATGGGGTGCTGACTGATGATCAGAAAGAGATTGAGGAGGTGTTCAAGAGGTTTTTTCAGGTGAAGTGGAAATCCAGAAATTGTAGCTTTGCTGGGTGGCCAAAACCGTGGCTTTCTTTGCAACACAGTGATAAGAATTTGTTGAATAAGGATCTGGATGAAGCTGAAATCAAAGATGTTATTCTGAATCTGGGCAGTAACAGATCTCCAGGCTTTGATGGAATCACCTATTCCTTTTCAAAGCTTTTTGGAACATTATTAGAGTGGATGTAGTTAGAGCTATGCAGTAGTTTTTTCTTACTGGTTCTATGAATAAGGAATGGAAAGACACCTTAGTTGTGCTTATTCCTAAATCTTCTAATCCCAGTATTTCTTCGGCTTACCGTCCCATTAGTTTATGCAATTCAATTTATAAAATTGTTGCTAAAGTTTTGCTTAACAGAATGTTGGGAGTTATGCCCAGGATTATTTCTGAAGAACAAGCGGCGTTTGTGAGGGCCAGGTCAATCTCAGACCATCTCCTTCTGGCTCAAGAAGTTTTTAACAAACTGAGATTTTCTAAAGTGTGTAATGGGTTCTTGGCAATCAAAGTGGACATGGAGCAAGCATATGATAGTATGTGCTGGTCTACTTTGGAGAAAATGATGATAGAATTGGGGTTCCCTTCCAGGTTTGTTCATTTGGTGATGGAATGTATAATAGATCCAAGATTTTCTATTGTGATCAATGGTTCTAATTGTAGTTGGATTGAGGGGAAGAGCGGCTTTCGTCAAGGATGCCCTATATCACCATTTATTTTTATCCTTTGCTCCCAACTGCTTTCTAACGCCTTTCGTAGCAGGGGTACTAATGTGGGTATTAGGATCTCTTCTAATGCCCAGAAGATTTCTCACCTTTTATTTGCGGATGATATATTGCTGTTTTTGGAAGCTAAAGTGAATGTCATGAAGAAGGTTAGAGAGATTATGGAGAATTATTGTAAGTGGACTGGTCAAAACATTAATTACCACAAATCTTCCTTTGTTTGTGGTAGTTCGATGGACAAGAGGAGGGTGTAGATTTCCAAATTTATGGGCATTAAATTAGTTGATGAGTTTGAGTACTTGGGCATGAAATTGGCATTGAGGCGCTTAAGGAAGGCGGATTTTCAGAGTTTATTGGATAAATCCAGTAAAAAAAATTAATGCTTGGGGGAATAGATATGTCTCTTTAGCTGGTAGACTGGTTTTGGTTAAATCAATTTATCTTTCTCTTCCAGTTTTTATCATGACTCACTCTCTTATTCCGATGAAGACGTTGATGGAATTTTAGAAGATTTGTAGAGATTTTATCTGGAATAAAAGTGATAGTAAGAGGGGTATTCATTATGTGGCTTGGGAGCAAATTTGTAAACCAAAATAGTTTGGAGGTTGGGATGTTCATTCAGCTGTGGCTAGGAGGAATGCTATGAGAGCCAAATTTGCTTGAAAGATGATTGATAAACCAGATTCTCTTTTGAGCAAACAACTTAATGCTAAGTATGGAGTTAATTGGTGTAATTATGGGCTGCATAGGAGTAGTTCCTCTACTTGGAAGATCATGATTTCTGGATGGAGTGCACTAAGGGATCATGTTAGATGGAGAATTGGTGATGGTTCTAAAATTAAAGTGTTGAAGGATATTTGGATTTTGGACAAGTCTCTAATCAAATGGCCAACGTTTGTTGGTTATTTTGAGAATGATGATTTTACTCTGGATTTCTTCATTACTGAAGGTTGCTGGGACCGTGAGAAACTCAGTCTGTTCTTTGGGACAGATCTACTGGATCTTATCTGTAGAGTACAAATTTTTCCCTATTTGCATGAGGATTGCATGGAATTTAAATATAAGATGTCTTGAAATTCCATATCTGCTTTAATTATGGAAGACAATTACAAAAACCTGGAAGGTGTTGTTCCATTCAGTTGGGCTTATAAACTGGGTTTGAATGCAAGATTGGAGGTTTTTATTTGGCGGCTATTCTCGGATGCTCTGCCCTCAGGTGCTTTCCTCTTTAGAAGGAAGCTTTCTGATCATTCTTTTTGTCCAATGGGATGTGATGCCTATGAAGACATCAATCACATTTTATCCAGCTGTTGTAAACATCATAAGGTGTTGGATGTTTTGAGAGGCTGGGGATTTTAGATACCCATATTCAGTGGATGGGATGATTGCTTGGCTGGACTACAGAGGCTCAAAGATGGTAATATGATGATGGTAAAGTTGTATTTTACTGTTATTTGGATTGTTTGGAACCACAGGAAAAAATTTAAGCATGGGAATCCTTAAGAAAGTAATGTGTTTATTGCTACTTCTATTCTCAGCTTTATCAGCCAAGATTATTTGCACTTTGTTCAATCAGATAATTGGGTTGTTAATCAGTCCCCTAGGCTGTCTTTTGATAAATGGCAACCTCCTCCCCCCGATTGGATTAAGATTAATCTTGATGCTTCTCTTAAAGGAAATTATGAGGCTGGTGTTGGTGGCATGGTAAGGGATTTTAAAGGAAGGTTCCTACTAGCTTTTGGAATGAAGAAAATGCATTGGGACATTGCCCAGTTGGAGTTGTCCGCTGTTTCTGCTCTTACAGAAATTTTACATGGCAGATTTGATGATGTTGAAGGCATTATAATCAAAGGTGACAATAAAAATGTTATTGATATTCTTCACAAAGTGCATAGTATACCAAAGAATATGGACAAAAAATTGGCTATTAAAGATTCTTCGTTTCTTAGCAAGGTAAATAATGTGATTTTTCATTGGGTTAATCGTAGCTGTAATAGTTTATTGTGCTATTCGTACTCTTTCTTCTGATTTTCTTTGGGATTTGTTTTGCGAGAGTGAACTACCGTCTTCCTTTTGTAGTATGGTGAAGGAAGATTGTGATAGTGTTCTTCACTCCCAGTAGTTTGTATCTAGGTTTTGTTTTCACTTTCTATGCAATTTTAGCATTCATCAAAAAAAATTAGCTGATTCAACTCCTTGAATTGAATTTTTTTGTTTGTACCCATAGATTTAGTTTCTTTACTTGATTGAATAGCCTTTAAAATCAAATCCAAGTAGTTATTCTCCAGATGACCTATTTTACCACAACTGAAACATAAGTTTGGAATTTTCTCATATTCAATTATTTGGAAGAATTTTCCTGAGCATCCTTCAACCCAAACACCTAAAGGGAGCTTTCCATTTAAATTCATACACATCATGCATTACCTAATTGGTTGATTATTCAAATATTTTATAATAGATTAGTAAGATCTCTTAGAGCCATAATTAATGTTGCAGCTAGAGGATCATTTATGCCTAAGCCTTTTGAGGAAGCCTAAGAATTAATAAAGGAAATGTCTAATAATAATTCAGTAACCTAATGAGAGGGTAAATACTAAAAAGAAGCTAAAATTCATGAATTTAGTGCTTTATCAATATTGACTGCACAAGTTGTAGTAATTTCAAAAAAAATGAATGCAATATAATTAAATTTAAGGTTTAGAATTGAATTGCCAAATTCAATTGAAGATAATGTAATTAGAAGACAAAATAATCCCTATTTAAATATGTATAATCTTGGTTGGAGGAGCCATTTTAATAATAATTAGCCAAATAATTTGGGTGGTAGTAATAAATGGAATAATGGGCAGAATGATCAAGGAGTAAATTGAAACAATTATCAACAACTTATTATTAATCTTAGGCCTACATATCCTTCATTACGCAATCAAAGTAATCAATTTAGAAATAAAAAAATAGCATTGAAGGATGTAGTTATGCAATTAGGGAATCATTTACAAAATTAAGCTTCTTCTATTAAAAATTTATATACCAAATTAAGTCGCTTCCAAATTCCCTCAGTAGTAGACCTCTTGTATCTTTATCGAGTAATACTAAAGTTAACCTTAAAGAAAAAGAAAAAGATTATAAAGGAAGTCAATTAAAGAATAAGAAAAATTTACCCCAGTCAAATTTAAAAATCTTGGCAAGTTTGGCTGTATAATATAAACTTAGCTCTTCAAGGGGGGCAATCTAGTTGATAGTTTAAATATGTATGTAGGGTAGCTTTATTTGCTTTAGAAAAGTCATTTTAACATGTGAATAATAGCAATGCTCCCAATAGGACCACAACACTAAGATGAGAATATGTTATTTGGAGATTAAATTTTGAAAACTTCCTCTTAATTATAGAAAAGTTATTTTTAAAGTTCAACTATAAATCCTTATCAATTTTTTAATATAGTAATATATTTTCTTCTTGGAATTTTAACTTTAACAATGGGTAGAACCAAGAGAAAGTATTCCTCTTCTAGCATTAAGAGGGAAGAACATTAGAAAAATAAAGATTCTATTTCTCTTCTTCACATGCAGAGTTTTACTATCATTAAAGACTCCATACATTTCATGATGAAGTTCTTAAATATTCAAGAAGATGCAAAGGAAAAATGAGGAAAATGCATTAATATGAAGTTTTAGATTATGAATTTCATCCTAATCAAGATGTTCTTTTATTTGATTATAGGAAGAAGTTTTTTCAGGGAAACATAAATCTTGATGGACGGGCCTATATAATATTATCAAAATATATCTTTATGATGCCATCAACATTCAAGTTAAGAAGGTTTTTTACAATTTCAAGGTCAATGGTCATAGATTAAAACTATGTGGAGTTGATGAGTAAGAAAATTATGAATTAAATGAAAAGAGAGGATGTGCATCTGTTTCTTTATTTAGAAGAGAAAGTAGATAGGCAAGTTATTAAAATATGTTGGTGTGCATGATTTGTCACTTGTGGGAGGCAACCGAATTAATATGATCCATATGGTGCTTAATGCACTTGTTATCCTATAATCAATATTATGTTATGCTATGTTCTATTAACACGTATTTTATGCTTTTTTATCATTCACATGAAAGCATGTATAGTGTTCATTATTATTTGTGTTTCTTTTTTTTACATTTCATTAAAATTCTCCTCATGTTTACTATAATTATTTTTTAATTTAGATTATTTAATTATCCTTAATAAAAAAGATAATTAAAAATTATGTAAAATTAGGAATAATAATAAAACCCTTAACCATAGTTTAAATGAACACTATTTACACTTCATAGAGTGGAAAAGAAACTAATAATTATCTAACTTAGATCATTCAAATTATTACTCTAATTTGAAATTATAAGTTATATTATATTTATTAAATTTTTTAATAAGGAAAAATAATTAGAATTAAAAATTCGATATGAGTACATTAAAACTAAAAATCATAAGCAATCCAAATTTAGAATTGGTAATCATTTTTAAATCCTTAAATTAAATTTATTAAGATTATAAAAAGGGTTTGAAGTACAAACTGATATTCAAAATTATTTACAATGTACCACATAAATTAAAAAGTAAAAGATCTATCAAAATAGTGTTAAAATAAAATAAGAGAAAAAAAATAGATAAAGAAAACAAAGATGAGTGCATTCAAAAATTAGTATCAGTTAAATGCTTAAAATATAATTTTAATCATATACTTAAATTTATAATTGATAAAATAAGAATACCAATACATATGATGGTAAATTAATGAATTTTCAATTTTATCTACAAAGAAATCTAATTATTAAGCTATTTTATTAACTTTAAATTTAAAAATTAATAATATATATATATATATATATATATATATATATATATATATATATATATATATATATATATATATATATATATATATATATATATATAACCTATAAATTCATTCAACTAATGATTAATCTATTTTTGACTTATTAGCATAATTATTTATATTATTCTACACTAGAATTATAATCTTATTCATTTTTACTACATATGGACCATTTTTACTACTTTTTCATCAAAACATAGTATATGTTAAAATCTTAAAATCTGATTTCAATCATATACATAAATTCATAAGGAATAAAATAAGAAAACCAAAACATATGATAGTGAACTAATTAAATTTTAATCTTAACTATAAAGAATTATAATCATTAAGCAATATTTTTTAACTAATTAGCTCAATTATTTATATTTGTTAAAATAATAATGATAGTTTTATCCATTTTTACTACTTCTAGACCGTGATGTATTATCCCATATTTTATTAGTTTTAAATTATTAATTTTTACTTTAGTTAATCATTTAATTAAGATTATAATATATTTAATTGCATGGGGATAAAAGTGTTTTTGTTGGCGAGAATTTAAAAACTAAAAATAATGTATTATTTTATGTGTTATATTTTCATTCAAAATGTGTTATTTTAGTTGTATTGTGTAGGAAAAATATAAAAAATATATAAAATTCTAAGTTTCATGTTGTGTCATGATTTATGAATAAACAAGACTGTAGCGCCATTAAAGACACCACCAGAATGCTATAAAATCAACATTGCCTTGCCATTTTCACTATCATTAAGTCCATCAATGTTAAAATCTATAGCGCCTCAGTGCCTAAGTTGCTCTTCCAGTGCTGCAACATTCAAAAGATAGTAGCGACATTGCATAGTAGTTGTAACTTCCCAAGGACATAATCTAACTACAAAATGATGCGACTATTCACCAAGTAATTATTCCAAGTCAGTATACACTATGGAAGAACCTGAAAAGTAGCACAACAGTGTTAATTAACTTGTTGGTGAAGTGGCACCAATCTTTTAAGCAACATAGTGCTAGATTCCTACTTTTTGTTTTCCTATAAATTATTTTTATATTATATTTATAAGGGAGTTCAGTCACTTATATAATTTTAATAAAATTCAGAGTGCTTCTTTGAAACTTCATTAGGGTGGCAACTAAATAAATTTAGAGAAGTACTTGATACCATCATTAGAGTGTTTGGTCTATTTTTTTTTTTGAAGGAAATATGTAAGTAAAGAGGAGTATAGAAGATATCTATTAAACTATTCTTGATGGCGGTTTCAGATTAAAGGATGCTTGGCATGCCTTCAGAGCTATGAATGATGTCACTAATATCTTTTCTATGATTTGGCATAAAAATATTCATGCCACACTTTTTAAGAATTTTAAGAATTATTTCTTTGTGGCATTTGAATTGGGTATCACGTTGGAGGGTGATCATCCTTCTACTAAACTTAGGATTGTTTGCTGGATCAAACCTTGTAATAATTCCTATAAGCTTAATGTGGTGGGTGTTATCAAAGTTCCAATTTGGGTTATGGGGGGATTATTAGGTATGGTTATGGGAATATCATTATGACTTTTGCAGGCCCCGTATATAATTGTCCTGTAAATTTTGTTGAGCTTTCAGCCATTCTTCATGGGATTAAATTATGCAAATCTCTTGGCATTTCTAACATTTGGATTGAAGTTAATGCTACTTATAGTATCCATTGCTTAAATAATGTTGATGATATTGTGTGCAACCCAGCTCTTTTTTATCTTGTTAGGGGCATTAAGCAACTGCTGATTTTTATTAATTACTCCATCTCTCCTATGTATAGGGAGGGGAATGCTTGTGCTGATTGGGTTGCCAATTTTGGGTGTAACTTGGTTTATTTTACTAACTTTTTTGCCTCTAACTTAGCTGTCCCCTTAAAAGGGATTTTAGGATTAGACAAATTTTGTCTTCCCTATGTTAGATTTCAGTAGTTATTTTTGGCTGGTGCTTGGGCTTTCTTTTTTTTTTTTTTTTTTGGTTAAAGGGTTTCATACTCATGCTGGTGGGTCTCCTCTATTTTCTACATCTCTTAGTTTTCTGGTTCAATTTTGATGCCAGCATTTCTTCCCTATATTGTTTGTCTAATCCTATGCTACTGGATTTTGGTATTACTCTAGTGGGCTAATTTCCTATAAGCTATCATTTGGTTTTGTTGGGGTTGTGCTAGAGGTTGTTCCTTAGAACAACTCTGCTATAGTTGTTTCTTACTTCAGTTGGTTTAGTCTATGTTGTTGTGCTCTTTATTTCATATGGGCTTTGGATCATCTAGTTTGCCGCCTTCTCCTTTGCATGGTTCCTATGTGCTTAGTTGTGGCTGGGATTAGGCTGGAGTGGCATTTCGATTGTGACTTGGCTAGACTTTATATCTCTGATCATTTTATTGGGTTGGTTAATTTTCTTGTTATCCAGTTTGGTTTTGGTTTCAATGTTGATTTATTTGTTCTTTTTGGAACTGGTTCTTCATGAATCTGTATTGGTTTTTATCCAGTGGCTCTTCTCTAAATATTTTGGCTATTGATATTAAGTTTGACGTGAACTGGTTATATATCTTGATTATCTTGATTTCCTTTATCTATGTATTTGTGGATTATAGTTCATGATCTACTTATGTTAGGTTTGCCATTGGATTCCATGACTGCTTACCTGATAGTTTGAGGGTGCTTCTTTATTTCCTGTTGAATGATGTTGCTAAGTGTTATAAAGTTGTTGGTTAGAGGCTGAATGATTTATCTTTTTATTTATGCTACTTATTTTTTGGATAATTGCTTAGACTATAACCCTACCATTTTATGGTTTTATTTGTACAATTTCCTCCTTGATTGTCACCTTCTTTTGAAGGATCTCTTTAATGCAGGTGTTTGTAGTGGTGGCATTTTGGAAGGGAAGGTGGAGCTTGTTGCTATTATTTGGCTTGTTCTCTTTTTTTTTTTTTTGTGCTCAACACTGCCATTGCCAGGTCCCAAGTCCTGGATGAGAAAAGTGGAGGGTTGCGTTAGGTAGTCGACAGCCAGCGTAAAACTTGTCGAACAAAAATGACATGAATCCTTTAAGAAATTGTGTTAATGCTAGGGCGTCCCCTGGAAGCGACGCGCTGTATTGCCTGAATACAGTGACAAGTATGCAAGGGCCGCTGCACCGGCGCCCGGGTGCAGTGTTAAATAGGCAAGGGTTCCCACATCAAGGGCGGATGTGGGCAAAGAAGCTAGTCCATGAAACTAAAATTAGGATAGGAACTTGGAATATAGGTTCCCTTACAGGAAAATTAATGGAATTAATAGATATTATGATTCATAGGAAGTTAAATATTTTGTGCATTCAGGAAACTAAATGGGTTGGTGAGAAGGCTAAGGAAATTGATAGTTTAGGATTTAAACTTTGGTATTAGGGTAGGAGTCGTACTAGAAATGGTGTAGGTGTTATTATTGATAAGAGTTTAAAGAATAATGTTATAAAAATTAACAGGATTGGAGATATAATTATAGCTTTAAAGATTGTTGTTGATGATAAGATTGTTAATAATATAAGTGCTTATGCTCCTCAAGTAGGTTTGGATATGAGTTCTAAATTAAATTTTTGGAATGACTTAGAAGAATTAATACAAAAGATTCCTCTTGAAGAAAGAGTTTTGATTGGAGGAGATTTAAATGGACATGTTGGTAGAGAGGTAGATGATTTTAAAAGCATTCATAGTGGCCATGGATTTGGAACGACGAATGAAGGTGGTAAGACCATATTGGATTTTTGTTTAGCTTATGATTTTTCAATTGTTAATACCTTATTTAAGAAAAGAAATGAGCATCTCATCACTTATAAAAATGGATATAGTACAACACAGATTGACTATTTTCTTATTAGAAAACTAAATCGTTTAGATCGCAAAGATTGTAAAGTTATTCCGAGTGAAAATTTATGTACCCAACATCGATTATTAGTTTTGGATTTTAAGATAAAGGGGCATAAAATAAAAAATAAAGTAAAACGATTTTCTAGGATTAGATGGGGGCATTTAAAGAATATTAACAAAAATATTTTTGGAAATAAGATCTTAGATCTTAAGATTTTGTCTGTGCATGAGGATGCTAATATTATGTGGGAAAAAGTGGCTAGTGATATTAAGAATATTGCAAAAGATATCCTTGGAGTATCAAAGGGAAAAGCTCCTAATAGTAAAAGTAGTTGGTGGTGGAATCCAAATGTGCAAGAAAAGATTAAAAATAAGAAGCTTTGTTATAAAAATTGGTTTAATTTTAAAAATTCTGATAATTGGGAAATTTATAAAGTGGCTCGTAAGGATGCTAAGAAAGCAATATGCGATGCAAAGACATTAGCTTTTAGTGATTTATATAATAGATTAGATACTAAAGAGGGAGAAAGATATATGTATAAGTTAGCCAAACAAAGAGATAGGAATAGTAAGGATTTAGTTCAAGTGAAGTGTATTAAAGATGAAGATCAAAAAATACTTTTCTTAGAAGATGATATTCAACAAAGATGGATGAGATATTTTGCTAAACTTTTTAATGAAGATTGTGAATATAAGATTGACTATAATGACCTTAGCACCCTAAATGAAAATAAAGATTTCTGTTTTTATCGGCGTATTAGTAAAACTGAAGTTAGAGAGGCTTTAAAGAAAATGAAGGGTGGAAAAGCTGTTGGACCTGATGATATTTCAATAGAAGTGTGGAAATGCTTAGGAGATGAAGGAATTTCATGGCTTACTAAACTTTTTAATACTATTTTGAAGACTAAAAAGATGCCAGATGAGTGGAGAATGAGTGTGTTAATTCCTATTTTTAAGAATAAAGGTGATGCACAAGATTGTGCGAATTATAGAGGTATTAAGTTAATGTGTCATACTTTAAAACTTTGGGAGCGAGTTATGGAGCATAGGTTGCGACGTGATACTAATGTTTCTCAAAATCAATTTGGATTCATGCCGGGTAGGTCTACTATGGAAGCCATTCATTTATTAAGAGGTTTGATGGAGAAATATAGAGAAAATAAGGAGGATCTACATATGATATTTATTGATTTAGAAAAAGCATATGATAAAGTTCCAAGAGAAGTGCTATGGAGAGTTCTTGAAAAGAAAGGAGTCAATAATGCTTATATTCAAATCATTAAAGATATGTATGCAGGAGCTATTACTTGTGTTCAAACACAAGGTGGTTTGACCAAGTATTTCCCTATTTCGGTTGGGTTACATCAAGGATCAGCCTTAAGCCCATATCTTTTTGCTTTAGTCATGGATGTTCTCACTAGACATTTGCAAGAGGATGTACCTTGGTGTATGCTTTTTGCTGATGATATTCTTCTTGTTGATATGACTAGAAAGGGAGTTGAAGGTAAACTTGAATTATGGAGGTCAACCTTAGAGTCTAAAGGTTTTCGCTTGAGTAGATCTAAAACGGAATATATGGAGTGTAATTTTGGTAGTAATAGACCTAGTGAGGGGATTGTGACTTTGGGCGATCAAGTCATTAATAAGAGTACACGTTTTAGATATCTTGGATCTATTGTTCAGAGTGATGGTGAAATAGATGGGGATATTATCAGAAGAATTCAAGTTGGATGGTTGAAGTGGAGGAATGCATCGGGCTTGTTATGTGATAGAAATGTACCCCTCAAACTTAAAGGAAAGTTCTATAAGATGGTAGTGAGGCCTGCAATGCTTTATGGTGCCGAATGTTGGCCATTAAAAGAGAAGCATAATACTAAGTTAAGTGTGGCAGAGATGAGGATGCTCAGGTGGATGAGTGGCTTTACCCTTAGAGATAGGATACGAAATGAGCATATACATGAAAAGGTTGGAGTAGCTCCAGTAGAAGATAAGATTAGAGAGAGTCGCCTTAGATGGTTTGGTCACATAAAACGGCGGCCTTCCGATGACCCGGTTAGGAGAGTAGAGGTATTAGATTTGACTTATGTTAAGAAAGGTAGGGGTAGACCTAAAAAGACTTGGTTAGAAAATATTAAGAATGACCTTTATTTATTAGATTTAAACGAGAATTTGACTTTTAATAGGACACAATGGAGAAAAAGGATTCATGTAGCCGACCCCACGTAGTGGGATAAAGGCTTGATGTTGTTGTTGTTGTTGTTGTTGCTCTTTCTTATGCACCGTAGATTGTACCTATTTCAATTGAAGGAATCCTTGTCGAAGGAAATTGAGGAGCTACAAACTAAAGAAGCTAGTGAGTGTGGGCTTTCAAAAGAAGAAAACTGGTTTCTTAAAATAAAAGTGGGTGAACTCAATTAAACTCTAGCTTGGCTAGATACATGGTGGAGACAAAGGGTCAATGTTAAGTAGATGTTGGAGGGAGATTGCAATTCAAAATTTTTTCAATCCTATGCTTCAGCTAGAAGGAATTCAAATTTGATTGTTAAAATCAAGGATGAAAATGGAGATGTGGTGGAAGATTAACATCAAATTGAAGAAGTATTGGTTCGGTTTTTTCAAGAGAAATGGAAAAATAAAAATTGTAACCTTGAAGGCTGGCCAAAATCGTGAATATTTTTAAATGATGATGATGCAAATTTGTTAAACAAAGCTTTCTCCATTGGAGAAGTGGAAGAACTAATCAAGCAAAGTGGTAATTACACATCTCCAAGTAACAATGGTATCACTTACTCTTTTATTAAAGCATATTAGGAGATCATTAGAAATTATTTATGGAATGCTGTTAATTATTTCTTTAAGATGACAGAAATGGATCCAAGATGGAAAGAGACTCTTATAGTTCTTAGTCCTAAGGTTAACAACATGTTGGCTCCCAACAATTTTAGGCCAATCAATTTTTGCTATATTGTTTATAAAGTGGCAGCTAAGGTGCTAATGAACAGGATGTCATCTATTATTCCTAAATTAATTTCTGAAGAGCAGGTGGCTTTCTTGAAAGGGAGATCAATGATGGATCATGTTCTGGTAGCTCAAGAGATTATATATAAATTTAGGTACTCTAAATCCTTAAAAGGTCTTGTTTCTCTTAAAATTGACATGGAGAAGGCATAAGATTCTATGGGATGGCTGACCCTTAAAAAAGCATTGGATTATTTCGGCTTTCCATCTGAATTCTCATTTCTTATTTTGGAGTGTGTTCAAGATCAAATCTTTTCTATTTTGATTAATGGAAATTCTTCAAGTTGGATCAAAGCTAGAAGTGGATTGCGACAAGGTTGTCCCTTGTCTCCATATTTATTCATTCTTTGTTCTCAATTATTAAAATGCTTTTATGGAAAAAGAGGATTCTATTGGAATTCGGGTGAGTTCAAATGAGCCAAGGATTTCTCACTTGTTATATGCAGATGATGTAATTATATTCTCTGAAGCAAAATTGAAAATTATTAAGGAGATAAAGGTAATTTTGGACAAATTTTGTGAGTGGACCGGTCAAAAAATAAATGCTAACAAATCTTGTCTACTCTTTAGTATAGTTGTAAATAGAAGGAATAAGAAAGCCATCTCCCAGATTATGAAGTTCAAAAATGTTAAAGAACTGGCTTATCTTGATGTAAAACTAGATCTTAGAAGATTGGTAGGAAATGTTTTCTACTTTATTTTTGAAAAAGCATTGAAGATGATTAATATTTGGGGAGGGAAGATGATTTCTTTGGCCGGAAAAATTATGCTTGCTTACACTACTTTTCAATGCACCAATTCATTGATTCCCAAAAGCAATCTTGATGAAGTTGATAAAATCTGTAGAAATTTTATTTGGAACAAAGAAAATGGAAGTGATGGAATTTACTATGTGAATTAGGATGTAATGTGTTTACCTTTAAAATGGGGAGGTAGAGCTCTTCACTCTTGTTCTAACAAGGTCGGACCTTTAAGAGCTAAGATTGCTTGGAAGTATGTTCAAGATGAAGATTCATTGATTCATAAGGTGTTCTATGCAAAATATGGAGAGTTGTTTGGAGTTGGTGTAGTGAAGAAAATTGGTTCGAATGGTTGGAAAATAATCTCTGAAGGAGGTAACTCTTTAAAGGCAATCTTACGATGGACAATTGCGAATAGGAAGTCTATTGATGCAGTAAATGACATTTGGGTTTTGGATAAAAGTCTTAGAAAATCTCCAACTTTTAGCACACATGAGCTTAGTAATGGCATGGTAGAAAATTTCATTATTGATGGTGGCTGGGATGTGGAAAAATTTAATAAATATATGGGATCAAAACTTGCTAACCTCAAATGCCAAATAAAAATTCAACCTAAAATGGGGAAAGATAAATCGGAATTAATTTGGCAAAAATTTGATAAGTTAATATATTCCCTTGTGTTTGATGTCTCGATTCAGCATTCGGTCCCAATTCAGTTTTGGAACTAGATTAGAAAAATCAAACTGAAGTTACGTGTGGAAGTTCTATGGTGGAGGATTGATCATAATGCTCTTCCTACTTATCATTTTCTAGCATATAGGATATTGCATAGGGATGTTGGCTATTCTAGGAATTGCAATGAAGAACAAAATATAGAGCATGTCATGGTTAAATATAGGAAATTAATGGATGCAATTCAATACATAATCAAATGGGGATATCACATTCCATCTTTCACTTTTCTTTCCGAATGTTACAGTTGGTTATCTAAACATAATTCCTTCATAGCAAGCTTATATTGTAACACGATTTTCTTCTCTTGGAAATCTAGAAACAACTTGATTCATAAAGGATTTGAAGATAGCTCATTGGTAATTGCTACTGATGCCTTCAGCTATGCTTCAATGTCTGTTCATGGTGATAGTAAGAGTTCAGGTATATGGAGTGTTAATCAGACGTCTAGGATGTTTGATTTGTATTGGCACCCTCCTCCACCTGATTGGATCAAGCTTAATGTTGATGCATCATTACTTCCATCATTCAAAGCTGGAATAGGTGTATTTCGTGATCACAAAGGTAGATTTCTATTGGCCTTGGGGAAATCTTGTATTCATTGGGATGTTTCATCTTTAGAGTTATTTGCTACACATGCTATCAAGGAAGTGAGCAAAGATTGGATGCATAAATATAAGGGAATTATTATAGAAGGGGACAATGCTAATATTATCAAGTTTCTTCAAGAGGCAAAGTCAAGTTGTAATTCATTCTTTGAAGATTATCATTTTATTAATAATTTTGATCATAAAATTTTTAATTGTATAGATAAAAAAGGTAATAAGTTAGCAGACTTATGTGCTAACTATGCACTTCCTAGCTCTTTTATTTGGGATGATATTAGTTTGAATAAGGTTCCTCTTTTATTTTTGTCTTTATTAAAGTAGGAATCTGATGTTCTTAGTTTGTAGTTTGTATTTCCTTTTTATTTCTTAATGCAATTTGCTACATTTTCTTCAAAAAAATGGATTGTACATAGCTTTTATTGTAATTTTGTGTAGTAGGGATCTCAAGCTCTCAGGATTTTTTTATTATCTTTTTTAGCTCTTATGAGCATTACTGAGCTTGAGATCCCTTTTATGACTATGTAATACTTTTTTTAATTAACGTGTAGGCCCCACTGTGGGTTTCCCTTAAAAAACTACTCATTTTCCAAATCTATGTCATTGATATTTTGTTTAGAGAATGGAACTATTTTCATAGATTTATTATAAGGCAGAAGAATGATGCAATTTTCCTTAGTCAATCAAAGTACATTAAGGATATCCTTAAGAAATATAAAATGGATATAGCCAAGGTAATTAACACTCCCATGAGCTCTACAATTCAGTTGGATAAGGACTCAAGTGGAGAATTAGTTGATCAGAAGAAATATAGAGGAATAATTAGATCACTTCTTTACTTAATAGCTAGCAGACCTAATATTATATTTATTATTTATCGTTGTGCTAGATTTTAGGTTGATCCAAAAGAATCCCACTTGACTACTACTAAGAGGATCCTCAGATATCTCTTAAGACCTCAAAACTTAGTAATAATGGTATCCTAGGCATAGCACCTCCTTTGAAATCATAGGATATTATGATTAAAACTATGTAGGATGTAGAGTTGATAGAAAAAACACTTCTTGAATCGTTAATTTATAGGACAATCTTTAGTCTCCTGGTCTAGTAGAAATAGAACTCAGTAGCCACATCGACTACTTATGCTAAATATATAGCCTTAGGAAGTTGTGTTGCATAGATCATTTGGATAAAGTGAGAAATTCAAGATTTAGGACTACCTATAGGAACCATTCCAATCCTATGTGATTACACTATTGTTATATGTAATTTAAAGAATCCAACCCAACACTCTAGGACCATACACATAGACAAAATACACCATTTTATTAGGGACCATGTCACCAAAGGAGACATAAAATTACATCATGTAGCCACTAAAAATCAGCTTTTAGTTATCTTTAGAAAACTAATGGCATTTGAAACTTTCGGCACCTTAAAAAACACATTAGGTGTCAAAAATATTAATACTTGAAACTGGATACTTTGAAAATTTGAAATTTAATTGTTGTGTTTTTGTTGTATTTTTTTGTCTTTAAATATTTTATTTTTCATCGTTTATACATGTTTTTGTTTTTTTTTTTTAATTAAGAATCTTATCACTACTCACTTTAGTAGTTAAACCTCTCTTTAAATGAAAATATTACCTAATTTTGGTTTAAGCAATGATTGAAACCTCTAAAAAGTTAAAGGAAGAAAAATCCTCTTCCTCTAACTCATTTAGCGGTGTGAATTTTTTGTTTTTTTGAATTAAAATCTATTTCAATTAAAAAATTAGACCTAGAAATGGAGATCTATTTCATCTTCTTTTAGTCTTCCCTCTCATATGAATTTTTTTGCAAGTCATTTAATGTATTTCAAATTTTCTTAATCAAGTTATTTGTCTATATCATATGGATTGGATTTTGCTTTTTGGCTTAATCTTCCTTGTATAAGAGAGTGGGTTCTTCTTCTCTTATATTTTGAAGATAATCTCATAACGTAGAGTCTTTATAGATGTAAAAAGAAAGATAGTTTGCAAAAAAAAAGCAAAAAAAATGAGCCCAAAGTTGAAACAATGTGCAATGTATGCCAAAATTTGAAAGATACAAACAGTGTATCAAAAATTAAAAGATATGCAAAGTGCACCAAAAATAAATAAAAGAGGCACAAAATGAGCACAAAATAAGTTAGATTCCCTTTCTTTCAAAACTTTAAATCTTAGAAGAATCCATGCACCAATTGATATTGTCTTCACTTTAATTAGAAAATTATGATTCCTAAGTAATCAATTTACAATACTATTCTTGTTAATATATTTTCAACAAGAAGTTTTAAAAGATTACATTTATTTTCTAATTAATTTTTTGAATTAAATTTTTTGTTTAAAAGAATTTTAATCTGAACTTGAGCTAGAGTTGACAACCCTCAATTTTCTAACCTTTTTGGATTTTAGCATTATCAATGCATTTTAGGGTTTAGGATAAATTTTTCATTTGATGCTATTGATTGATTCTTCAAAAAATTAAAAAAAAAATATGTGTTTCTTATTGATTATGTTTGGTTTGTCTTTTTTATTATTCTTTTGATGTATTTTCCTTCATTAAGCTTTCCTAATAATCCATCCCCATCTCTAATCTTTTCCCATATCATATTGTATGATCTCCATAAATATCACCATAAATCTGATCGAAGTGCATCCAAAAACTCATATTAATCAATCATTAGTGATCGTACTACATGAACACATACTTCATATTCACATGGATGTAGATATTGGACGAATTGAACTCAACCAGTATGATAGTAAATATCATACCATACTGTACGGATACCTATTCATACAGTATAATATTCCCAATAAATGATTGTCCAGTTTTACTCCTCTTGATGAACACGTTATCTCTAATTGTCCAGGATAATTTTGATCATATCGTACAACAATACTGACTTTTTGACTGGATCAAATTGGATGCATTAATTGCACTAGATCATCCATTATGATCTTAGGATCATACTCTATGAGTCTACCAATTCTATTTAAAAAATAATAATAACTTCAAGGTTTTTCTTCACTCAAACTCTTCCAATCTTCTTTCCTTCTCACTTGAGCTCTAAATCCTAAAAATGGTTGGAGGCAAGAATTCTCGTGTACTCATTGAGAGCTCCTTGTGACGTACTCTAGATTCTAGATTCTATGAAGCCGATCATGAAGAGGCCTATTAGAGGTACAAAATGGTTGGGATCACACCTTCCAAAATTATCGACCAAGAAATTTTATACTTCCAGCTACTAAATCTTTTTCCCCACACCACTCTTGGCTTCGTCCTCAAACTTGCCTACCCATTCAATTCAAAACTTCTTTTTGAATTTTTATTAAGTTTTCACATCAATAGTGAGGGTACTACCCTCCAATCTTATGTTAATAGGAGATTTGTTAAAATCACCTACCAATACTTCCATGACATTCTCCACCTTTCCACAACTCATGATAAACTTCACCATGTAGCTTCATACACTAATTATAGTTGACCAAACAAAACATTGTTCTTAGAGAATCCACAATTAACCATAACATTCCTACTATCAACACATTAGTGCAAGATGCTAGAATCATCCAGCATATTCTTTGCAACTCCATAATTCCAAAAGCTAGAGATCGAATCAATATCACACCAGCTTTATCCTTAGCTACCTATTACATTATGGCTCAAATTAATTTTTTTGCAGTAGATTTTATAATTTGATATATTGATAATGTAACCTACCTTCGATATCCTAGACATAAGAGAAAGCTTAATCTTACCTTAGGACATCTCAATACCTTTGTCATAGAATCTAAATATAATTTCCAATATCCTACACCACATGATAACCTCCCAGTCATATATTCTAGTAGCTCCTTCCACATCCTTCATATTGCTCATCGCCACGGTATTAGATATGTTCAATGCAAGCCAAAGGAGGGAGAGGTAGAATAAGTTCAGGAACTAGCTCCTATCCGCCAGTAGTCGCAGCTTAATAAGCTGGTATAGAGCCTCAATCAATGGGAGGCCCATTTTGACTCCCATGTAGCTGAGTAGCAACAATAACATGAGAATTACTTAGCACGCTTTGATCAATATTTAGCCCAACAACTGTAGCAGTGTAATATTGATATGGCTTGGCTTGGAAACTAGTTTGCCTCAATCCACCATTACTTCTAGCCCCCACCCACACTACCTCCACTTGATCAGGACCCCTCTTTGTTCTTTTTTTTTTTATGTGATCATTTTTCTTTTATAACTTTTATGTTTCATATTTATTTGTTATAGTTTCCTCCACTTTTTGTGATGTCAAAAAAAAGAGTTGTATGTGTTGGTAGATTGAATTTAGATTTGAAATATTTAATTCCATGTTTGTTTATTAATTTTTTTGTTCTATTATTATGTGTTATTTTTTATTTTAAAATAAAAACAGATTTTTTTTTACACTCCTATAGTTGAAAAAATTTACTTAGTAAGGGGGAGCTTAGGGATAAGCAAAATAATTTTTAATAGTAAACTAATAATGTTTATCATCATCAAGAAGGGGCAAATTATTGCAAATCTTGACCCAACTCTTGTGACTTTGATGATACCAAACATTATTGGATTTATCACTTTTCTATCTCTTTGATAAAGTGGATGGTTACGTTAAGTAGTCGATTGCCAGCGTAAAACATGTCGAATAATAATGACATGAATCTGTTAAGAAATTATGTTAATATTAGGATGTCCCGTGGAAGCGATGCACTATATGGCCTAAATACAATGACAAGTGTGCAAGGGCCACTACATCGACGCCTAGGTGTAGTATTAAATAAGCAAGGGTTCCAACATCAAGGATGGATGTGAGCAAAGAAGCTAGTTCATGAAATTAAAATTGGGATAGGAACTTGGAATATAGGTCCCCTTTTAGAAAAATTACTAGAATTAATAGATATTATGATTCATAGGAAGTTAAATATTTTGTGTATTCAGGAAACTAAATGGGTTGGAGAGAAGGCTAAGGAGATTGATAGTTTAGGATTTAAACTTTGGTATTTGGGTATGAGTCATACTAGAAATGGTGTAGGTGTGATTATAGATAAGAGTTTGAAGGATAATGTTATAAAAATTAATAGATTTGGAGATAGAATTATAGCTTTAAAGATTATTGTTGATGTTAATATTAGTAATATTATAAGTGTTTATGCTCTTCAAGTAGGTTTGGATATGAGTTCAAAATTAAATTTTTGAAACGACTTAGAAGAATTAATACAGAAGATACCTCTTGAAGAAAGAGTATTTATTGGAGGAGATTTAAACAGACATGTTGGTAAAGAGGTAGTTGATTTTAAAAGCATTCATGGTGGCCATGGGTTTGGTACAACAAATGAAGTTGGCAAGACCATATTAGATTTTTTTTTAACATATGATTCTTTAATTGCTAATACCTTATTTAAGAAAAGGAATGAGCATCTCATCACTTATAAAAATGGATATAGTATAACTCATATTGACTTTTTTATAAGAAAATTAGATTGTTTAGATTACAATGATTGTAAAGTTATTCAGAGTGAAAATTTATGTACCTAACAACGATTATTAGTTTTGGAATTTCAAATAAAGGTGCTAAAAATAAAAAATAAAGTAAAATGATGCTCTAGGATTAGATGGGGTTATTTAAAGAATATTAACAAAAATATTCTTGAGAGTAAGATTTTAGATCTTAAGATTTGTCTGGGCATAAGGATGTTATTGTTATGTGGAATAACATGGCTAGTGATATTAAGAATATTTCAAAAGATGTGCTTGGAGTTTTAAAAGGAAAAGCTCCTAATAGTAAAAATAGTTAGTGGGGGAATTCAAATATATAAGATAAGATTAAAATTAAGAAAATTTATTATAAAAATTGGTTTAATTGTAAAAACTCTTATAATTTGGAAAGATACAAAGAGGCATGAATGGAATATAAGAAATCAATTTGTGATGGAAAACCCTTAGCTTTTAGTGATTTATATAAAAAATTAGATACTAAGGAGGGAGAAAGATATATTTATATATAAGTTAGTTAAAAAAAGAGATAGTAGTAAGGATTTAATTCAAGTGAAGTGTATTAATGATGAAGACCAAAAAGTACTTTTCTTAGAAGATGATATTCAACAAAGGTGGAAGAGATGTTTTGCTTAACTTTTAAAAAAAAATGTGAAAATACGATTGACTGTAGTGACTTTAGCACTCTAAATAAAAATAAAGATTTCTATTTTTATCAGCGTATTAGTAAAACTAAAGTTAGAGAGGCTTTAAAGAAAATGAAGGGTGGAAAAGTTGTTGGACCTGATGTTATTTCAATAGAGGTGTGCAAATGCTTAGGAGATGAAGGAATTTCTTATCTTACTAAACTTTTTAATACTATTTTGAAGACTAAAAAGATGCTAGATGAGTGGAGAATGAGTATGTTAATTCTTATTTCTAAGAATAAAGGTGATGCACATTATTGTGTGAATTATAGAAGAATTGACTTAATGTGTCATACTTTAAGACTTTGGGAGCAAGTTATGGAGCATAGGTTGCAGCGTGATACTAATGTTTCTCAAAATCAATTTGGAATCATGCAGGGTTGGTCGACTATGGTATCCACACATTTATTAAGAAGTTTGATGAAGAAATATTGATAAAATAAGGAGGTTCTACATATGATATTTATTGATTTAGAAAAAATCATATGATAAAGTTCTAAGAGAAGTGCTATGAAGAGTTCTTAAAAAGAAAGGAGTTAATAACACTTAAATTCAATCATTAAAGATATGTATGCAGGAGCTATTACATGTGTTCAAACACAAGGTGGTTTGACCAAGTATTTCACTATTTTGGTAAGGTTACATCAAGGATCAGCCTTAAGCCCGTATCTTTTTTCTTTAGTCATGGATGTTCTCACAACAAGTTTGCAAGAGGATGTACCTTGGCTTATTCTTTTTGCCGATGATATTCTTCTAGTTGATAAGAATAGAGAGGGGGTTGAAGATAAACTTGAATTATGGAGTTCATCCTTAGAGTCCAAAGGTTTTCACTTGAGTAAATCTAAAATGGAAAATATGGAGTGTAATTTTAGTAGTAATAGACCTAGTGAGGGGACTGTGACTTTGGGCGATCAAGTCATTAATAAGACTACACATTTTAGATATCTTGGATCTATTATTCAAAGTATGGTGAAATAGATGGGGATATTATCAGCAGAATTCAAGTTGGATGGTTGAAGTGGTGGAATGCATCAAGCTTGTTATGTGATAAAAAAAGTACCCCTCAAACTTTAGGGAAAATTCTATAAGATGGTGGTGAGGCCTGCAATGCTTTATGGTGCCAAATGTTGGCCATTAAAAGAGAAGCATAATACTAAGTTAAGTGTGGCAGAGATGAGGATGCTCAGGTGGATGAGTGGCTTTACCCTTACAGATAAGATACAAAATGAGCATATAGACCAAAAGGTTGGAGTAGCTCTAGTAGAAGATAAGATTAGAGAGAGTCACCTTAGATGGTTTGGTCACATAAAATGGTGGCCTTTAGATGACCCAGTTAAGAAAGTAGAGGTATTAGATTTGACTTATGTTAAGAAAGGTAGAGGAAGACCTAAAAAGGCTTGCTTAAAAAATATTAGAAATGATCTTTCTTTATTAGATTTAAAAGAAAATTTGACTTTTAATAGGACACAATGGATAAAAAAGATTCATGTTGTCGACCCCACATAGTGGGATAAAGGCTTGATGTTGTTGTTATTATTTGTTTTCTCCCAACTCACTAATATTTCAAGAATACAGCTCAGTTGCAACCTTGACCAACTTAAGACTGGGTATACTAAGATTATGTATGTATTTTCAGTCCTTTTATACTTTTTAACTTTGTTGATTAAATCATGTATTAAGCTAAATAACATTACACACACTCAAGGGAGTCAGTTAGTGAGTTAGAAAATTTTCTATTTTTGAAATAATCGTATAGTATGATTTATATCGCACTGAATGATCAATTAACCAAAAAATTCTAATTAGAGCACGCTTTGTTATTATGATTGATTAAACTAATGAATTCGATGATCCTTATCATATAGGATGATCAATTATAATCATGATATTTAGCCACAAATCATAATTTTGGTAATATTTTTATATTCAAATTTGTGTCTAATTATACCATACGGCATACATCGTAATGTATAATATATGACAATCATGCTTAAACTGAACTATGATAAAGGGAAAAATTATGATTAATTTCTTTAATTGAATCATATAGGATGATTTGATGGATCGTACTATACAACCCAATTCCTATATGGGATGATAATTAATTACTACCCATCATACTAAATGATTATTCATGTTGTTCACATTAATTGTACTAGATGATACTCTCAATCTTTCTGGATGATCAGTTCACCTCCTTGATTTGATCGTACAGAGTTATCTCCTCATACAGTACTAATAGTATTATTTTGAACTAATTGTACAGTATGATCTTGGATCGTACTAGATGATAAGAGCTACTAGATTAAAATTTAGGTCTTTTTGAGAGGCTCTCTATTCAAGCTCACCCATTATCTTCTTTCAAAGACTTTTGCTACTAAGTGTCTTGATAGAGCATAAAAAGGGAGTTAAGAAGTGCTTTGGGAGAGAAGAGAGGGAGAGCTGATTATGAAGGAGAGTTGTGATGGATTCACTAGATTACTCTAAGCAAGGTACTTCTCTATCTTCTTCAAGCTTCTTCCTTGATCATTTTGGTGGCTCCAGGGAGACATTCTACAACCCTAGTTCTTAGTTCTCTGCCATCTATGGGAGGGTGAAAAAGGATTCTCTTTTCTTTGCCACTATAGGAGGGTGAAAAAGGATTTCAAGTTTTTTATTCCTTCACTAGGAGGGTGAAAAAGAGTTAGCTCCGTTACCGCACCGAGTTGGTGGAAGAGATTTTTGTAAGGGCTTCTTTGCCTTGCTATGGGGAAAAAAGGAGTGACACTAGTTTTAGTTCAATACTTGGAAAGGAGGTTTCTGTGGAGTGGACGAATCAAATTGGATCAAACTACTGTAAAATCTGGTGTGTTTGTTCTTATTATTTTTCTACATTTTTTTTCTTAACTTTGGGTAAAAACTCTGATTTCTTTTATTGTTAAATTAATTCACTTCATCATCAAGTTATAAAAATTTTTCTTTTTCTTAAATTTTTTTAAAATTACAAATTCATCTCCCGCCCCTTTTAGTTAGCCTCTGGCTAGTTCTTAGAGGTTTTTCAACCTCCTCAAACTTTCATTTATAAATATTCATATCAAGAGTCCATACATCATTTATTGATAGAATCTCGTGTTGAAACTTTCCACCTAAAAATAGGATAATGAAACTTAGTACCATTAACAATTATTTTCCACATCACTAAACTCACTCTCTTAATTTATGTATTCCAAATATTTCTTCCATATTTTGTAATCAGGTTCCGAATAAGAAGAGAATTTGGCTTATGAATGAAATTCCAAGAAAACTTAGCATGAAGGGTACCTACTTTTGAAACAGTTGAATGAAGCCCATGACCTCCCCAATTTTTTTATTTGTATAATACATCCCAAATGACATAATGAAGACATTTATTTCCATCTTGATTATGCAAAATAAAAATTATGCATATTTTATCAAAATCTTTCAATATTCCCATAGTAACTAATGAATGATCTAAAAAGAATATAGAAAGATGAAGGAAAGCATATTTAATAAGAACCATCCTTCCTTCTAGAGAAATAAATCTATTTCCCCGAGCATTTAATTTATTCAAATCCTTCTCCATCAAATTCTAAAAATCTAAAACAATGATTCTCCACAAAGAAATCTTCACTCCAAGATAATTCATCTCATCATCCACTTTGAATTCAAACATGTGGGAAATAATTTTCATTTTCTTTCTTTTGACTAATTTACCAAACAAGATAACATATTTATGCATATTAACTTTTTGCCCAGGCCATTTGCAATAGTTATAAGGAATACTTTTCACCTTCTTCACACTCCCAGAGTTAGCTTCAGAAAAAATAAGGATATCATCCGCATATAACAAATGAGGAAACTTAGGTGCATTTGGAGTGATTTTGATTCCAAGCTTTCTTCCTCTTTGAACAAAAGCATTTTATAAAAGTTGAGAACAAATTATGAATAGATATGGAGAAAAGGGATGGCCTTGTCTAAAACCCCTTCTTACTTCAATCCAATAAGAAATATTACCATTAATTAAGATAGAAATTTTTTAATCCACAACACACTCCAACAGAAGTTTAGAAATTTTTATTGGAAAACTAAAAATACTCCAACACTTTCCTTAATGACGGCCAACCCATACTATCATAATCTTGTTCCATATCAATTTTAATTACTAAGAGATCTTTCTTAGCTTTAGAGAATCTCAATTTATTAATGAACACTTAAGCCAATTAAATATGATCTAATAAAGGACGTTAGTTATCAAATGCATACTATTTTCGAAATGATTTTAGGATTAACCCCTTCTAGTCAATTTAATGACATTTTAGCCACCAATTTGTACATAGACAAGCAAAGACTAATACAGAAGAAACCATAGGGTTATTAACTTTAGGAATCAAAATAATAAGAGTTTCTTTCCAAACTGGACACATCTTACCTAAGGAAAAAATTATTAATGGCCATCCAAACATCCTCAATATTAATTTTCTAATAAGATTTGATAAAAGAATTAGAGATTACATCAATGGTTGGTGATATATTACTATGAAGATGACCAACTGAAGTTCCTCTTTAGTGAAATCCTTTCCCAAAAATAATTTGTCATCGTTTCCAAATGAATTTAAAGAACAAGGCTAGCCTTCAAGAGCACAACTCCTTCCCTCCATTTATCTTTAATGAAATCACTAAAAATCTTCAATAAAATTTTCCTCTTCAACATCAATCCATTGATGTCTTTAACTTGATTAATCAAATTTCCATTCCTTCTAGCACTAGCAAAATAATGGAGAACTTTGAATTAGAATATCCTTCTTCCATCCACTTGGCTTTATCGCTTTGTCTCTACCAAGAATTCAAACAAGCAAAATAGATACTCAACTCATTAATTTTTTTATCTTAGCAGCAATAATTTACCATCAGATAAGACTCCTTCTGCATCCTCCAATTGCAATCCTAATATTTCCTTCTTAAGAGAAACCTTCAAAATAGTGACATTTTGAAGTTCAACTTTACTCCAACAGAATAAAGCTCTCAGAGACCATTTTAAATTTCATATTGAGGATCTAGATTGAATAACCTCCACAATTGTTGAAGAGGCATGATAAGATGCCCACACATCTTCATACCTTAAAAACCTTTTTTGACAAACGCCGTACTTAAAAATCTTAATAACAATCAGACAATGATCTGACGGCACTCTACCTTGATGCCTAACCACAACATCTAAATAAATAGAGTTTAATAAACTTCTGTCTAATATTTCCAAAATACTAGCACCTCTTCTCTTCTTATTACACCAAGTAAATTTAGTACCCAGAAAGCCAATCTCATGATAATCATTGTTATTTATAACATTTTCATCTCCTTAGGCCCTTGAGACAAAATAAATTTTTACCCTCCCCTTTTATTTTCTTGAGACAAAATATCGTTGAAGTTCCCACCCACCACCGAAGGAATATCCTTGGGAGAAGCCAATTCCAAGCTATTCCATAAGCTTCTCCTTTTATAATCATCCTTATTACCCATAAATAGTATATATCAACCAAACTCCTTTATTCATAACATTTACTTCTCCAATAACAACAAGAGAGGAAGTCTCAATAACACAAAAAGAACTAGGTCATATCACCAAAAAAACATAATACCACCAGAAAATCCATTAGAAGGGAAGAGGAAAAATTCATGATCCACACCCACAAATCTATTGACTTCCAACCTATCAATGGATAAAATTTTTGACTCCATAAGCCCAATAAAAACACATCATAATATTTCACAAACTCATTTAAATATAGAAAGGCTTCCATTTTTTAGCACCTCTAAAATTCCAACATGTAAATGAAGTCTTAAAAAACTTAAGGGAGAAAGCCCCCCACTCCTCTCTTTATGCATCACCTCACTATTCCTATTAAAAGGAAGAATATTAATTTGGCCAAGAGATTTGAACTCCTTTAGAAGTTTAAATTTTGAAGCAATGCAACAGCCCACATCTAAACCACCATTATTTTTAAAAAGATTCATATCAGTAACATTTTTATTTCAAAACTGAACCATCTCTATGAGATTCACCCATATTATAAATATCATCACCACTCCCTCTTAAAACATTAAACATATTATTAGAAATAGTGAAGGAATTCAAACTAGATTCCATCTACATAGATGAGCAAGGCATTTTTCATAAGTCAACAAAAAAACACCACGGAAAGGCGCCTCAACCTCTTGTGTCTCATTACAAATACCAGCATCACAATCAGAAGTCCTTTGAAATGACTCTTACACATGCATCACGGGTAGTTCCTGTTTAGCCACTTCAGCATTAAATTTTAGAACCTCCTCTTTACGAGTATCTTCATGCCAAAACTTAAAATAGGCTCAACCCATAATTTCACCTTATTGGATAAAATATTAACACCTCATGAAGAATTAACCATCATGTTATTCATAACCTTCCACTAAACTTCTTTGAAATTTGTAGAGAAAGGCTTCTTCTTCCTTCCATAATTAGCATGCACCCTAGGACTGTAAGTAGAATCAATATCCATTTTAGACAAAAAAGATTTTTCACTAATCAAGCCTTCAGGCTTTGAATTAATCCCATCAAATTCACTGGAAACAGATCTCTTAATTTTACAATCATTTATTAAAAGACCAATTTTACCACATTTAAATTAAAATGTAAATTTTTTCATAATCATTCCTTTGGAAGAACCAACCAGACAAACCTTTTACCCAAACACCCAAAGGAAGTTATTTATCTAACAAAACACGAACACAAACTCTTTCATTTTACCTCCTTCCCCTTTGAAACTTATTATTATCAATTAATAACAATGTTCCAACAAAAGATGCCACTCTTATCTCATTTTTCTCATCCCAACTTTGCAAAGGCAAATGTGGCATTCATTACCAAACTAGGTATGACAAGCCTTTCTATGATATAGGTGATCATTTAGGGGACCACTTTCAAGGCCTACTATATGGCCATTAAAATACCAAGGTCTTCCTGATAAAACATCTTCCATAGCTTTTAATGAATAAAAGGACCATAAAACCCATTTAATCTAAAAATAGTAAGAAGAAACTTACCAAACTGAATCCATTGCCGACGTAATTCAACAACAAAAATATGGACCAGAATATCTTTACTAAAAGCTTTAATAACAATAGAAAATTGTTGCTTATTAGTGTTAGCAACTTCATTTGGCTCATTGAATTTAACAGACACTCCATATTCTAAAAGAAAATATTCGCCATTTCAAAAATCAACTTTAATGTTTGGACCTTTAGACTGAGGTTTAACATGAGGTTTATTCACACCACTAGCCACCTCAACTCCAACTAGATTATTTGTATCAAACCTTCCTTCAACAGCATTTAGAAAAACATTTGAAGTCTTATAGGAATCATTAAGATCAACCTTACCATAAGACTCCTCATTAGAAGATCTATTATCAACCCATTGGAACATCAGATTTGGAACTCAAATCTCCAAAACTATGAAGATAAATCTTAAAACCTGACAACAATGAAGCCTCAAAGTCATTATCTCTTTTAATAACATTAAATCGAATGAAAGAACATGGGGTTTACATCATAAAGCCATTATCAACAGATTTCCTTTTACATGCTATAGGACAAACAACCTTCCTTACACAAGATGATTGCCCTTTTATCAACAAGGGTACTTCCTTCATCAGTCTGCTTTAAGGGTTAAAAACCTCTTCCTAACTAAAACTCTTTAATCCAACAAAGTCATGAGAATGAGATGGAGCTGCCACAATAGATGATCAATGACCCGATGGAACCACTATAGTATATACTGCCATGTGCAAAATATTTTCCAAAAAAGTGGAAAAAGAAAATTTTGAAAGAAGGGATTTCTCACTCTAGAAATGGGAATTTCTCACCCTAGAAACATTTAGTTTAATTAGCTTTTATTGGTAAACTTAGGCTCTTTAAAGACTATATTATAAATAATAAGTTATTACACAATTATTTTGCATTTTCATGTACTTTTATATACTTTTATATTTCTTTTAAATTTTTACAAGAGTCAAGTATAATATACCTAGGAATGATGTATATGTCTAAGTCCTTATGAATTATAGATTATATATAGATCAAATTGTACAGTATCTTGAGTTATAAAGGATTTAAATATACTTGCTTATACATATACAAATGGGGCTCCAAAAGATGATATACTTTTCTTTTAAGGATACTACAATAATTAGATATTCAAGATCATAAGCAAGTATATTTGAATCTATATATATGGTAGGATTAGAAAATCATGTTTGTTGTGGTGGAGCCTGACCATCTTTCTTTCCTGTAGAGTTTGAGTTTGTTCTAAACTATCAATGAATAAATAAACTGCTCTTTATACTTAATTCTTTTTATTTTTATAATGCATCATGCATATGTAAAATAGAAGTTTTCCTATATTTCTTTTGGGGTATATGTTCCAGACATTATAGGAACACGTATACTAATTCTAAGATGATATAGTATTTGGGAACCATATGCACAATCCCTTTACCCAATTATACATAAATGCATTAATTTTAAATTTATACAATTTTATGGTAGAACCCAGAACTTTTATGCATACGTAAAATAGCGGGGACCCCATTGCATTTGACGATACTACACTTTTCCTTTGGATAGGGTCATTATGCTACCAAAAATTTGGAAGTTAAAAATTTTAGTTAGGTAAATTAAACAAGATAAAATTTAAAGTTCTTAGTGAGTCTTCTCGCTAGTGTCATTGAAATTATTAAAATTACTCATCTTGAGTCATAATTTGTAGAGTCTAATTCATTCTTTTATCTCTAAGGATAGAGGTTAGCTTCTCATATATTTCATATAAGGCAGCTGATTATTCTTTAGCATTATTAGATTGCAACTCATTTTGTTAAAATGTACATCCAAATTGTAAATACTCTTCAGTAAACTTTACCAAGTAGATTCTTTATTTCTATATATTGTTTAAAGGTTAGTGGATTTTAAACATCAATTATATAAATAATTATTTAAATGTTTATCTTCTCATTCTCTAACAAATTCAACATGACAGTTAACTATGGATCATCTACTGAAGCAACTATAATCCAATTTGGATCGATGAAAAATGTATAATTCACCTTTAATGGATCGCACTAAAACACTTGGTATTCTTGCGACATACTTTCCCCATGCTACTTCCTAGCCATAAGGGAAAATATGTTATCATTCCTGTATTCCCATATCCAAGTAATTTTTTGATAGGTTCATCCTCTACAATTTAGGAGATGACAAAATCTCATAAAAGGAACAAGAGTTGTTGTCTGAGGTGAAGGGCTAAGAAAGCTAAAACTCTTGAAGAGAATAATTTCTTGAACATTGTAGCTAAAGCAGCTAAGCTAAAGTAATATAAAATGGTAGTTAAATAATTAAAGTTCTATACAAGTCTCCTATAGAGAGTCAAAATTGCTTCCACCCATTATTTGATGCTACTAGAGAAGATAATCTAGTTCTAATAGTGAATTCTTCACCTACTCCTTTTCACCATAATCCTGTGTTACATTCCTCATCCAAGAGGAAAAGAAAGTTTAAGAATTTGTTAAATGAGTTTTAACATGACTGTTTCGATGGTTGTGGGTAGTCAAAGTTTGAATTCTTTGAAGTGTAAAAGATATTTTATACACTCGAGTACATACACACTATAAGAGAGAACGAGAGGTGTCACCCCCTGTCAATAGAAGGGTACATTTTTTAGAAGGGGACCTAGTCATCTAGTAGATGCTATAAGTCACCAATAAGAATTAAAAATACTATCATATGTCAATAAACTAATAATACCAGTGAATGAGCAAGGTCAATTAACTCACATCAAATCTTTGGGCTATGGAGCATTTGCCTATCAAAGAAATAATCCCATTTCCTCTCCATCTTTAGTTCAATCTATAAAACATCACAGCTAAAACTTTTGGTCGCTCCTGAGGTCAGTATTTGTTAAGAGATAATAGACATTAGTCACAAGTTTGGGATTTATCTCCCTATCTTGATAGAAGGAGATTGAAATTGCTGAACCAACCAATTTTGTTGTCTAATGGAAATAAAGTATGGCATGTTAAAATGGTCACCACATCAACTGCGCTAGTTGTTCATAAATTTCATATGGTAGAAGAAAAATCAAAGAAGGGAAAATCTGTAGAAGATGTATCAGTTGTTAAAGAATACACTCTATTAGATATTCATAATGTAGCAAGGAAATCCATTGAGAAAATGATGGTTTATCTAAAAGAGAGCTTTCGATAGATAGATGAGAAAGAAGCTATATAGAATACATAAGTAAATTAACAAGAAGAAGAAATGGTTGAAAGTGTATTCATTACATATACACAATTGTATACCAAGAAAATTAAAAGGAAGAAAAAGATAAATCCAATAGAAATAAAAAATATGATGGAAGATAATGATGATGAAGAATATGTCCTTCATTATATAAGTAGTCTTTTGGATCAGCTAAGCTAAAAAGATGAACATATTGCTCAGATGGAAAAGGAAGATAAAAGAGATATTGGCTTCTATAACATCCTTATAAAACAAAGAGGTCGATTTAGTCACGGCTTAGATAGATTCTATTCTAGCAAAATTTGTCTAGAACTATAGTAAACCTAAAGAAATAATAAAAGAGAATAAAATTGAAGCCCTAAAATTAGAAAAGGAAACAATACAAAAAGTAGATATTAAATAAATGGTAGAGCAATTGGTTAATAAAGATTTAACATAGTCTAAAGGCACCTCATATTTTTTGAAAGGTAGACTCTACCAAGAATTATATGACTTTTCTCTTTATCCTAAATAAATTGTTCAACCATCATTCAAAAATTTTGTTAGAAAAGGGAATCCAAAGCAATATTTAGCCCTTTCCAGGGCCAGCTATAGTAATACTGGAGGCAGCAATGCTCTAACATTTAGATAGTTTATAAAAAGTTTATTAGGTGTTGCATTTGAAAGGCATGCTGAGATACTAATTGGGTCAATACTGACATTTATAGAATTAGAACAATTGTTCGCTAAAAGGTTTGCTAGAGCATGCCACCAAATCATAGTAGGGAACTAATAGTAGAAAAATAGAAACATGGTGAAAATCTAGTAGACTTTATTCTAAGGTGGCGAAATATTAGCACGAAATGTGAGCCTCAACTCCAAGAATAACATTTTTTTTTTTTTGATAAACTGCATAATGCATTAATAATAAAAGAGAAAAGAACAAACAACTAAGTGATAGCAATTCTATCACTCTCCTCCTTTAACAAAGCATAAAAATTAGAGGAACCTTATTAACCTCTAAAAAGTCCCAAAAGAAATTACCTTTCAAAGCATGGTTAGCACACCAATGTGCTAACTTATTACAAGTTCTATTAACAAATTGGAAAATGAGTACCTCAAATCTTCTTAGGAATTCCAAGTCTTCTCCTATGTTCTTATCTCCTCCTCGACTATGTAGACCAACCAAATTTTGTAAATGAGTGATGACATTATTGTCTCCTTCCATAATTAAGCCTTTTGCATCTAACATCCAATCTTGTATGACATTTTTTAAGGACCGGACAGCAAAAAGCTCCAAGAATCTTGCATCCCAATGCAATACTGAAAAACCAAAAGCTAGAAGCATCCTTCCTTTATGATCTCTGAAAATGCCTCCAATACCAGCTTCATTAGAGATAAGGAGAGAAGCATCTACGTTCACTTTAATCCATCCGGGTGGAGGGGGATGCCAATAAGAAGAAATCAGCTTATGTTGATGTTTAACATCCCAGTTATCCGAAAGGATTATAGATGGTGAACTAGATGCATAGATAATGGCATTAGTCACAATGAATGCACAACAAAGCTCTTTTCCTTCATGAACCACCAAGTTTCTATTCTTTCAAGAGTTGAACACCAGAGAACAATAAAAGTTGGCTATGAATTGGTTTTCTTCCATTTGTTTCCTCAAGTAACCCAAACATTCTTCAAGGCTGTTCAGCATAAGAATTTGAAATCCCCACTGGCTTGCAATCTAAATTGCCTGTTTCAATTTGAAGCAGTTTACCGCTATGTGATCTGCGTTTTCCACCATGTTACAACCTCTTGGGCAAAGGTTGGTACCAACCAATCTTCTAAAAAATAAGAAATCCATAGATGGGATTGCATTTTTCAACAATCTCCACCAAAATAATAGAACCTGTGGGTTTAGTTTCATTTTCCTGATACAATTCCAGTCTTGGTTCCATGATGTTTGAGTATCTTCATTGGCAACTTTTACACATCTGATCATTCCAAAAATAGTTCTACCAGAGTGAACCTTTAACAAATCTAATTTGTCCTCATGCTCATCCCTTACTATCCTTATATTGCAGATAATTTTCACCAGTTCTTCCCCAAAATATTCTTGTAGCTTCTCAATCACCCAATCACCTTCCGATATGAAGGTGGAAAGATTATTGAAACTGTCAATTTCATAAGAGATGAAAGTAGGCCAAGTTTCCAATCTCCTATCTAGAATCCAAATATCCTGCATAATGTTGACAGAATTCCCATCCTTGATGCTCCATCTCACAATTTGCTTTAAACCTTTAGCCCCACTCAATAACAACTTCCAAGCTATTGTAGAGCTCAAGCTACTACCATCATCCCAAAAATTCTTTCCATATTTAGCTGTGATAGATCTACAGAATAAAGAATAAGGCTTCCTAAGGAAATTCCATACCAACTTGGCTCTCAGAGGCTCCACCGAATCAACAGCCGAATGGATACCCAGCCCCCCTTGGTCTTTAGTTTGCAAAGATCCTTCCAAGAAACATAGTGAAGACCATTCTCTCCATTGCTTTTGTTCCAGATAAAATCTCTGCACAATCTGTCAATTTTCTTCAAGATGGAAATCGGCACCAGGGACACAGAAGTGTAGAAAATCGGAATGGTCTGGAGAACAGAATTAACAAGAGTAATCCTACCTGTAGAAGAGATCATCTTCTTGCCCCATACATCTAGTTTGAAGGTAGCCTTTTCCATAATTCCTGAAAAATCTATAGCAAAACGTCTCCTTAATGTAATTTTGTTTCCTAGATATGTAAGATCTTTAGTTTCCCGAAATCCCAGCAATCTAGAAACAATCCTTCTCCTCCTTCTCTCCATCTTTTTACTAAAAACAATAGAAGATTTAGAAACATTAATAAGATGACTGATCCAGTTACAATACTCCTTGGTTATTTTAACAATTTCCATAATATTCTCAACTTTAGCATCCGAGAAGATCAAGATGTCGTCTGTAAATAACAAATGAGAGATTCTTGGTGCCAGAGGGGCTATCTTCACACCCAAAGTACTGCTTTTGGATAAAAAAGCATTCGTAAATAGTTGAGAACAAAGTATGAATAAATAATGAGAAAGTGGGCAACCCTGCCTAAAACCACTTCTTCCTAGGGGTGTCAATTCGGGTCAACCCGTCGGGTTCGGGTCGAACCCGACCCGACCCGTATATAAACGGGTCAACCCGAACCCGACCCGTTTGTGCAAACGGGTCGGACATTCCAATCCGGACCCGACCCGAGCGGGTTACGGGTTGACCCGACACGACCCGCGACCCGGTTTAGTCACATGCGCGGCAGCGGCGGCAGCCGGGCAAGCGCGGCAGCGGGGCAGCGGCGCGCAGCGCGGCAGCGGCAACGGCGCGGGCGAGGCAGGGCTGGGGTAGCGGCAGCGAGGCAGGGCAGCGGCAGCGGCGGCAGTGCGGCAACGGCGAGGGCGCGGCAGCGGCAATGGCGCGGCATGCGGGGCAGCTGGGCAGCGCGGGCTGCAGCGCAGGGCGCGCGGGGTAGGCGGGCAGCGTGGGCTGGGGCAGCGGGCAGACGGCGGGAGTAGAGGGAAATTCAATTTTTTTTAAATTAAACGGGTTTTCGGGTTGACCCGGCAACCCGCTGGGTGGTTGCCGGGTCAACCCGACCCGACCCGTTTTATCAAACGGGTTGAATCTGCAAACCCGGACCTAACCCGTTTATAAACGGGTCGGGTCCAACCCGGATTTTCCGGGTCGGGTCCGGGTCGGGTTGTCGTGTCGGGTCAAATATTGACACCCCTACTTCTTCCTTTGATCCTTTCCAATTCTATTCCATTGATATGGACCAAGAAAACAGGATCAGAAACACAATCCATAATGAGGTTAGAAAACCTTCTAGGAAATCCAAACTAATTCAAAACTTGATTGAGGGTATCCCAAGCCATGCTATCATAACCTTGTTTCATATCAAGTTTGATTTCCACCAATCCCCTTTTCGATTTGGAAAATCTAAATTTATGAAAGATTTCCTGAGCAAGAATCATATGCTCAGATAAGGACCTCCCTTCAATGAATGCCACTTGTTCTTCAGATACTAAGTAATGAATGATTTTCTTCAACCTGTTTAGTAGTATCTTTGCCACAACTTTATAGATTGACATACAAAGGCTTATTGGCCTAAAACTAGAAGGAGAAATAGGATTACTTACTTTGGGAATAAGAATCACAAGTGTTTCCTTCCACCTGTCAAACATTTGTCCCGAATTAAAACAAATTTGGATTGCCTTCCACACATCCAACCCAATAATATTCCAATAAGCTTTTAGAAAGGAATATGTAATTCCATCCAAACTCGAAGAGATGTTTTTGCCAAGATGTCTAATCACAATTTCCACCTCTTCCATAGTAAAATCGGAATCCAGGATTCTACAATCCTCCGGCTTCAAAATATTTTCATTTCCAGACCAATTGAGTAAACTGCACTCTCTGGTCTACCATTTATTACAAAAAAACTGTAAGAAACAGTTTCTAATAGCACCCGGGTCTTCAATTAATAACCCATCCTCATTTTTTAATTTCTTAATGAAGTTTCCATTTCTTGTCTCATTAGCAAATGCATGAAAGAAGGAAGAATTCACATCACCTTCCTTCATCCATTTAGTTTTGGCCCTTTGTTTCCACCATGTATTTAATCTTGCAAGAGTGCAATTAAATTCCTTTACTTTGGATCTCAGTAATAAAGCTTTAGTGTCCGGAAACACTGATGCCGCAGCTTCCTCTTTCTGTAATTCTTAAATCTCCTTTCTCAAGACCTCCTTCAAATCCTCCAGTTTTTTATGACTAGCCTTGCTCCAAAAGAATAATGCTTTAAGAACACTAGACATTTTCTTATTTAAAGCCTCCATATCATCGCCTTTCACTGGTTTAGTCCAGGATTTCTTCACCACATGGGTAGCCGCTGAATATGAAAGCCATACATCTTCAAATTTGCGGATTTTGGTGCTTTGAAATTGATGATTAAACAACTTCAACACAATGGGACAATTGTCCGATGCAATTCTCTCTAAGTTTCTAACAGCTGCAATGTTAATCAAATCCAGAGCTTTAGAATTCAGCAAGCATCTATCCAATCTTTCTAAAATCCGGGCACTTCCATTCTTATTATTGCACCAAGTGTATTTAGCTCCAATAACACCTACATCATGTAGGTCATTGTTGTTCATAAACATCTTCATATCCAATGGGCCATGATAAAAGGAGAACTTCTTCCCGACTTTTTTCTCATCTTGAGAAAGAATACAATTGAAGTCTCCTCTAATCACAGATGGAATATCCTGTTCTACCAATCCATCCAAAGAACTCCAAAGTTCCCTTCTACCTTTGTAATCTCTACTACCATAGATGGTAGCTATCATCCACTTGTTTTTGCTGAAAATTTCCAATTCTCCAAGCAAACATTGATCCGAAGAGTTGATCAAGGTAAAAGAGGCCACATTAGTTTTCGATATCACCAAGATTCCACCTGAAGAACCTCTAGACGGCTGCAAGCAAAAGTCCTAGTCTACATCCATAAACTTGACAAATTCTTCTCTAGAAAGAGAAGAAATTTTAGTTTCAATGATACCCACAAAAAAAAACATCCCAGTTTTTTATGTACTCCTTCAATTAAAGGGAAGCTTCTCTCTTATTAGCCCCCCTACAATTCCAAAAACTAATGGAAGTTATTTGGAGACTAATGGGGGAAAGCCCCCACCCATTCTCTTGTTCACATAGTTTCTCCCTTGCCTGGAAGATAAATTTAGAGGTCCCAAATGCCTTAGTTCTTTAGCTAGCTTAGTCTTCTGGGAAGAATTCTTCACCAAACTCCTAGCCCCAATTTCATCAGTCCCAACAACCGATTTTTTAACACCCTTATCCAGAGAAGTTTCCACAATGCCATTGTTGCTGCCTTTCTCCATAACCTATCTCACTTCACCTTCCTCCAAATCATCTTCTGAGGGATCAGCTTGAGCATCCACACTAAAGTCTTCCTCGTTTAATGAGTTTAGCAGCTCAAATTTATTGATTGGAACAATTAACGTCTTCCTGATTGAATCAACATCCAAATTCCCTTCAGGTTCTCTATGTTCTGACATACATCTTGCTTGAATGTTCTGATCCTTCTCAGCTTCCGAAGACTTTTGTACAGCTTCAGACATACCACGAATGTCAGCCTGATTTCTCATTAAATCCAGGTTTTTGAATAACCCCTCCTCTTCCAGATCCACAATCTTTAACATCTCAGTATTTCCAATGATAGCAGTCTCTCTTCTATTGCCCTCCCTAGAAGTTTCCACAAGACTTTTCCCTTCATCGAGTTTTTTGTTCGCAGCAACAAGATTCAAAATCTTTTCCATTATAACAACAAGAATAGATGAACCATCTTCAGAGCCTTCTTTCTGATTTTCATTCAACCTCTTCCATTGTTTTTTGACAACCTTTTGATTAACCATGAACCTCTCTGATCTTCTATTGTTCTTCTTTTTAACCATTATCCATGGTCCATAAGATGGTTCCTGCTCCCTGTTCACAGTTTTCTCTGATTCCACCACATGCCTTTCCTCTTTCAAATTAGAAATTTTCTCCTTGGTAACTAACCATCACCTTATTTTTACATTCAGCTCTCGTATGCCCAATCAATCCACATTCGTAACATTATGTCAAAATTTTTTCATATTCAAATTTCTGAAAAAACTTCCCAGATATACTCTCCACCCAAACACCTAAGGGAAGCTATTGATCCAACTTCACCCTTACACAGACTCTGGCAAATTCCCTCTTCCCCCATTGGAACATGTTCCCATCCATCAGAATAGGTTTTCCAACTGATGAAGCAATCCTAGCCACATTAACCTCAACCCAACATTGGAGGGGCAAATGAGGCATTCTGATTCAGATTGGTGAAGTAAGACCCTTCAAGGATAGTGGAGAAAATTCAATAGTCCATTTCTCCATTCCCACTATATGGCCATTTACAAACCAAGGTCCTTCAGATAGCACTCCTTCCATCATATCAGATGTTTCAAAAGAACACAGAAACCATCCTTTGCCAAGAGTCATGAAATGAAAATTACCAAATGCTTTCCACTGCCTTCTCACCTCCCAGGCAACAATATGAGCAGGTAATTCCTTCCCAAAAATCTTGATAACTAAGGAATTACTCAGTCTATTAGCATTTATTAATTCAGCATCTTCCTTCATCTTTATAGATTTGCCATCATCCGCTAGAACCATATATTCTTCCTTAAAATCCAGCATAATATAAGGTTTCTTCTTCCACGGGTTGATTTCTGCATTAGAGTTAATCTTCACAGGCATATCTTCATTAAACTTGTTTACAACCTCCACTTTTTTCCCAGATAAGCTATCATTGAGACGAAGATTTTTGTTAACATTTATATCAGAATTCGCATTTACCAACTGGACAGGTCCAGAGATTGCATTTGAATATCCGAACCTATTAACATAAATTTTCATCTCAGAAGACGACTCTACTGGATCAAATAACTTTTCCGGAGAATTCTAGGAAACACGAGGTGTTTTCAATTTATTCTCATAGGCAACCTCCATACATTTGCCCTCAACAAACAAAATCTTCTTCTTCGAAACATCATCACCAAAATCCTTGATCACCAAAGGGCCATTCAAAGATCAGAGTCTCGGTTCAGCTACCGATCCCATTGAATCCACCATCAATCGATCTCCATTAGCAAGTTTCTGATTAAAACTTTCTTTAATCACATCATCCCCTGTCTCCGGAGACAAGGATGGCCACCGGCCATCCACCACCATCCCGCCAGACACTGCCTGAATGAAAGGAAAAAAATTGGGAACCAAAATTTCAAAAACTTTCTCTCTCTAGAGAGCCTCAGGAAATTTGTAAGTGATTAAATTTGGCAGATTGAAATTTTATTTTGAAGAATAACAAGTTATAAAAATTATTTTGAAGAATATTCATGGTCCAATGCCTTCCTATTGAAAAAAATCACAATCAAAACATTTGAGAAGTTATTTAGTAAGTCCTCTATCTCCAAGAGGAAATGTCTCAATTTACTTTCTCAAAACATCAATCTCCATTAGAAATTAGAAAACTAAAATAATAAAAGATACTTGAAAATAAGTATGGGTCAGTATCTATAGTTAATAAGGGTAAATAGCCAATGCAAATTCAAAAAGAAAATTTAGGTCATTCATCATAGTATCAATAGTATAATATGCCTTCTAACCAAAATTTTAAATCTTGCTCTAATATTACTGCTGAACAATAAAGAGAGAGATTTTATGCCCTAAATAATAAGGCTTATTCATATAAAAGAAAACATAATAAGAAGAACTTTAAGAAAATTTAAAGAAATCATAACTAAAAATTCTTGAACCAATGAAGCCAGAGGATGTGGGCAAATAAGGATAGCCTAGATATTGCCCATGTCATTAGATGACTAGTAATGAGTTAGAAGATTACATAAAATATAAATAATGGATTGAGAGAAGCATTAAAGATGGATCGGTTGTGATATCGAAGGAGTACTTAGTTGATTCTAGCTAAAGATCTACTAAATTTGTAATTAATGATCCTTCTGTATCAATTTTAAGTTCAAAACCTAATGATGATTAGGATAAATCATTCAAAATAAAATTTATTGTTCATCGGTTTAGGTGTCTCAATGAGTTCAAAGATCCCTCTAGGTTAATCTAGCAGCTCCTGAAGTAGAAGTCCAAAATAAAATCCCTTTTAACAAACCAATATAGAGATTAGATGGTCTATCTTCATTAGTTTAGAAGGAAGAGCTCAAGAATAAAAGTACTATTGTAAAAAAAAAATATTTAAATTTTCTTCTAATGATAAAGCAAAGGATCTAGTACCACGTAAGCTATAAGGTTTCTATTTTGTGCCGCCGGGGGATAAGAAAGCAATGAAGAAATATTCAGTGTATATTTTTTTCTATATCTGATGATGATTAAATGAATGATGCACAAAATAGATAGTGCTTTACCTATCGGAGATGATAGATTAACCTTAAATAAATTTAAATGACTAAAAATAATGAATGATGCACAAAATAGATAGTGCTTCACCTTTAAATGAATGATGCACAAAACCTTAAATAAATTTAATGACTAAAAATAATTTTTTTAATATTTCTCTGATAGTGCTTCACCTATCCTTGTTATTAAAGGACTATGATGATCTAGTTTAAACTTTTATTGCTTACTTGGTAAATAATTCTAAAACAAATTGGAAACTAAAAGTGTTGGGATAGAGTTTGTTTGTTGATAAATGACTGAAGTAGTTTGGATTTGAAATTTAAAGCTCTAACTAATTTTTATTTTATTTTTTTTATGGCTTTTATTTTGGCAGGTTTTTTGGACTATAATAATCTTGTTTAAATTTTAGTTGGTTGGCGAGAAACCAATTTTAAAGAAATTTGGAAGGTTAGTCTTCAATGGATTTAGCTAATAAATTTGATTTTTTTATTTAAAGATGAGATTACCAATTTTCTTAGAAGCCATCTTTTAAAAGTGCTTTCTTCTTTGGAATATATTTGATTCTCTTAGATGAAGCATGAATTACCATTTTGAGTCCCTTTGGTGCTTTATTTTTAAAATAAGGTCATATTTGTAGTCTATAAGCTTTATTGTTTAGTTTTTTTAGGATTTATAAGTTTTTTCCTTAGTGTTCTTACCTTTCTTGATTGTAATAATTTTGTGTCCTATTAATTTTTTAGTGGAACTGGGCATGATTGACCCAAATTTTCCCAAAAAATAAAGATTTTTAGGGTGATCCTATATGTATAGAAATTGAAATTTCCAATTCTTATGATTCATCAGTTAAAGCATTATAGACATAGATGATGTTTATTTAGTATGGTATGGATCATATCATATGATCTTAAGAATTGGAAATAAATATATATAATCAAAGAGATGAAAATCCTTTCTTCTAAAGAGATATTCCAAATAAATATGCATAGTGGTAAGGAGTAACCACCATCAACATCAACAGCCAACAAAAGAAAGCAATTGGTTTTATAATCCAGAAACTTTAATACCAGTACAACCATATATAGATTTGGCTAATTAATATATTCCTAAAATGGATTATAAATTATTAGCACATCTTAGAAAATTGCCCATAAAATTGTGCCTTTATGATGCTTTGGTTCTTTCTAAAGAAATGAGGGAGGCTTTAACTAAAGCTTTACTCGACAAAGAAATTTGTATAGCTCAGTTACCATCAACACATATTAAAGAAACATTGAGTGGTAAAGAAATTATCAAATTTATATTCTCAGGTGAAATCTATATATATATATAATTTGAGATTAATGCTCTTGGATCAATAAGGACATATGACAATCTTCAATTATCTACATTCACACACATAAACATGTATACCTGAAGGTGGATACTAATGAACATAGTTATGATATGAACAAGGAGAAAGAGCTTTGGGTACAATCACTTTGTTGTTAGAAATAGGAAATCTAAAGAATGAAGCAAAGTTTCATATAAATGATTCCAAAGCTTCTTTTAACACTCTTTATGATAGACCCTGGCTATATTAATATAGAATGGTGACTTCCCTCTGTCATCAGTATATCAAATATTATTGTGAAAGAGAAGAGGACTGTATTAAAGGTGATCTACAACCATTTACAATTCTTGAAGTTGGTATATATGATGATTCTTCTTATTCTATACCTAAAAAACATGCTATCTTCTCTAAAAATATAAAATAAGATGAAGAATTAAAATAAAAGAATGAAGAAGAAAAAGAAATAAAAAAAATGTGTTTTGATCTCTAACACGATTTTCTTCAATCAATAATCTATAGAAAGAGGTCAAAGATGGAAAAATAGAGTCGTAAAAAAATAAAAAATAAAGTATGCAAATAAAGGCACCTATAATATATTGATTTTGAATCCAGATAAGAGGATGAATCATTTGTAATTAACAAAAACCATTGGCTGTATAATATAAGAAAATTTTAAAGCAATAAAAATTTAAACTAATTTATACTATACAAAATTTAAAAATCTTGCCTAAATTAATAAAAAAATTAATCAATTGAATTAGGCTCAATTAACCATTAAGATCATATGATATGATCCATACCATACTAAATAGACAGATGATGTTTGGTTGTCCATGAGTTCATCAAAGACAAACTACGATTCAATTGAACTAATTATAATGTACGATCATAAGATCATACTAAATGATAAGTTGAATCTTTTAAACTGATCGTACAGTGAATCATTAATTGTATTGCTCTAAAGAGAGATTTTAACTAATCTTACTGCATGATCCTCGGATCATATTATATGAATATAGATGGCCAAATTAAAAATTAGGATTTTCCTTGTATCCTTATATTTAAACAACTCTTACTTCATTTTTAAGAGTCTTTGGCAGTCAAGGGACTTGAGTATTCTATGAGGGAGAGTTTGAAACATACGCTTTGGGCATGGGAGAAAAAGTGTGTTCAGAGATAGGGAGAATAACCCTATGGGATCAAGGGAGAGATAGAGAGAGAGAGAGAGAGAGAGAGAGAGAGAGAGAGAGAAAGAAAGAGTCTTCACATTGTTGCTCTAGCCATAATCCACCTTCATCATTCGTAAGTCAATATTTTACTTGAAGGAAACTTTGGGAAGAACTTCTTGGAGTTAGAGGGCTGAAAGTTTGTGAAGGTTGTCAAACCTTAATGAACAAGCCTGAGGCTAACCTAGAAGAGGGTTAATAGGATTTTAAAAAATTCTTTAGGGAAAAAGAAATCCTTTAGAATATTTTCAGACCCACAAACAATAATCTACATAGTGGATTCGAAAATAAGTAAATTTCACAATTATGAAATAAATCCAAATTTTCAACCACACACATAATTATAGAAAAAAAATAAAGTGCAGAAAAGAATAAGAATGAAACACTAAAAAATATGGTAGTTCTTTCAACCAGACCTACATCCACTCCTGGTGACTCCCTCTCCAAGTATTACACTAAATAGTAGTGACTCTTCATTTTCTCTCATAACAAGGAAGAGAAGCCCATACAGACGTTGTTTCACCAACTCGTTGTGGCAGAGAACCCCATAGCTCTTTTATAAGTTGAGAACCTCAACTTTATTTTCACCCTCAAGGTGATGGTTAGAGAACAAAAACTCTATTTTCACCCTCCAAGTTATGGTCATAGAACCACAACTCTATTTTCACCGTCCAGGTAATAGTTCGAGAACCACGATCTTTGTTGAAGAACTTCTTCTCCAGAGCCACAGAGAATTCAGGCATACACTTGTAGATTCTTGCTTGGAGAAACCTTGTAAATCTCAAGAACCTCCAAAGAAGTTGGGTAGAAAGTTAAAGAAGATAAAGAGATCCTCACTTTGGGAAACCTTGAGAATACATCACAACTCCCCTTCACAAGTTCTCACTCTTCACTCACAAAGTCTCTCCCAAACACACTCTCAATGGTCCCTATCAAGAGAAATTCAAAACAAAGGATAGTTGAGAAATTTTTAAGACCCTACATTTGTATTGTATAACCATGGATCATTTGTAACAAATATTTCAAAAAATTACAACTACATTTGGTACAAACATAGACAAACTCAATTATATACACTATCAGTTGTTTGTATGAATTTAGATCTTACTATATGAATAGTTTAAGAATAAATGCATTCGTTCGATACAATCAGCTATGAATCTAATTTCATACTCTGCCAAACATGTGTATGAATTCACATCATATTGTACGAACAATTCAAAAAAAAAGTGTTTGTTAGGTACAATTTGGTACGAACCTAATTTTGTACTCTATCAATCATCTATCTAAATTAAATAATTCAAAAATAAATGTGCTTGTTCAATACAATTTGGTACGAACCTAATTTTATACTCTATCAGTCATCTGTATGAATTCACATCGTATTATTTTTAATAATTAAAAAATAAAAGTGTTTGTTCAGTACAATTTGGTACTAACCTAATTTTGTACTATATCAGTCATCTGTACGAATTTAGATCATATAGTATAAAAAGTTAAAAATTAAAGCCATGATTTAATTAACTGCATTCTGGAGGAAAAACATGTCAAATTGTACAATACGATTAGATATCAGATAGTACAATCAGTATAAAAAAATTATCACTATCCTCTATGTGTATGTGTATGGTTACCAAATTATAATCACACTTGCTCAGACTCAAGAAATAAAAATAGAGAAATACATACTCTATTACATGAAATCTTATTCTACCTTATCATGAAATTTTCAGTAATATGAAGTAGTGTATAATTTCCTTGAAATATTAGTAAACATAAAAATAAAAAGAAATATTCAATATATGCTAGGAGAAATAATAAAATCATAACAATAATATTTTTTTTTATCATGAAAAATCATAATCTCAATCTTGATTTCTGATTTGCAACAATCTCCCTCTTTTTCATAATAGCAAAAAAAACTATTATTTGAATTTCAAATCAAATTTCTTTTCACCTAAGCTCGCACTCAATGAATGAGAAATAAAAATCATGGGAAAAAGAATTACATCCTTGAATTCTTTTTTAATTTGATTTTTTTAAAACAAACACAAAACCTACTAAAAAAGCACAAATAAACCTACTAAAAAAAACAAAAACACCAAAACACAAACACAAGACCAAGAAATCTTCAGACAAACATACATTACCTTCTCCTTTTGACATCAATAAAAAGAGGAAAGGGAAAAAATTCCCTAATTTTTTTTAATTAAATCATAGGCATTCAGTTTGATAACCCAATAAAAATGGCCAACCATTGAGCATAACTGAGCTAAGAAACTCTATATTTTGATATGTTACTTCTCAATTTTCAGAGAAATTACGTACAAAAAGAACAGATAGCTCAGATTACATAACCACAAAAGCTAGTTGGACTCAGTGCCTCAATCTCATACCTGACCTCCTCTAGGTACTCATTGATGCTTGTCACTGCATCTTAGACTCCTCTAATGGCTTTCTTTAGAGAGCTATCAAACTCAGCATCAGCTTCAGTATCCTCAGTTCCATCCTCTTCAGTTATTTCTAGGACATGCAAGCATTCATGCTTTAATGTATCATTGAAGCGACAGTGTTCATGGCTTACCAACCTCTCTGATGGCTGACCTGCCTTTTTTAGAATCTGAATATTTACAGTCAAATGTAAATTTTGCTTCTCCTCCACCTGTATATCTTTTAGAAGACAAGCAAGATCATTGTGAGATATATCTGTGATTCCATTTTAAGGACTTGCTTTGAACAATCATTGAACTCAGTAGTGATATCTACACATAGTTTTTGATAAGCCAAGTCTCCTCCATAAGCCATGTATTCTGAAAAACCCTAATGTCATCTGGCGTAGGCCTTTGCCCTCCACTGCAAGACTCAGAGAAATCTTCTATGCATGTCAAGAATTTTAACAAACGTCAAGTTCAAATTGATATCCATCGCTTCCATTCCTTTTGAAAGTGCTCTGATACCACTTGAAAGTTTGTTAGGGATGTTAGGCCCTTATGAACTGGCCCAAAACTAACAAAGAGAGAGGTGAATTGGTATTTTAAATATCTTTAAAACCAAAGCATAAAACTCAAACCAAAATCACCACAGAAATTAAAGTGTGGAAGAAATTAATACGGAAGCAATAATAAGAAAGAACATACCATATATATAGTGGTTCAATCAAACCTTGACCTACGTCCACTCCCTGGAGGTACCATCCGGGTACTGCACTAAACTAAGTGTCTCTCCTTTAGCCCCCATAGCTAGGCGGAGAAGCCCTTTCAAAATCACTTCCACCTTCCCCGGTGCGGTGGAGTAGCCAGGTCCTTTGACACCAAAGAGGTCTTCTTCTTCCGTGAACTTCCCTCAAGATAAGCCTTGAATTTGATGGTACTAAGGTACATGCTCACCGGAGCAACCGTGTGGAATCCCCCTCCACACTCCCTTGAGTCCCCCTCCAAGGATCTTCTCCTCTCTCAAACTCCATCCTTTCCTCACTCCCTTTCAAGCTCTCTCTTCAAGTTTCCCCCAAAAGAACGAAGCTACAATGATTGCTAAAGACACTTACAAAGTGCATTGTCATAGCTTAAATAGAAGATCTGAAAATGAGCTCATTAATGCAACTTACCGACTTTATCGTCCAGGCCTATAGAAGTATCAGCCTAGCCGATCAACGTAAATTTTGCTCAATCATCCCAGTCGGTTTGGGAAGATTATAGTAATTTCTGGTCATATCGTTCAGGATGATAATATAGGCCAGGCCGATTAGTTCAAATTCGAGCTAAATTTTCCTAGACATTGCCCTAAAATGAGGTTGTCCGATGTCAATCATCCACGACATCGGCCATGTCGATCCTACAAACGACCCAGCCGATGTGATCGTGCAATCAGCTTTAATTGCTTTCCTTAATCACCAGATCAATTTAGGCATAATTGTGTTTGATCGTCCAGGATGATGTAAATTATCGGTCTGTCCGATGTCCAAAAATAAATATTACCTAAATAGATATGGCGGCTGATTCTTTCTGATTTGGGCTTGTTGTCCTGGCCGATAAAAGTATCGTCCAGACCAATCAGATTAATGACAGCAACCTTGATCAGATGCCCTAATAAGGGTTTCTATTTTTAGCAGATCGTCCAGGTTGATGTTAGGATCGACCTGGCTGATGTGATCAAAATAGATAACTCTAATTACCATATAGAGACTTTCCCAATGTGTGTGTGTAGGGTTACATAGCATAAGATACCTCAAAGGTTACAATTGATTCAAGAAAGGGAAAAAGTACGTTACAAACTGACTCAGACCTAGTCTACCCAATCTTGAGTTGGTTCCGATTGCTATCTGATCTTGTGGTCCTGAAATGTCAGTATTTAAGGTAGTCGTAGAGAAACAAGAGTGTTTGCTATCATCAAAATCATAATTAATGAAAACATATTCGCAACAATCTCCCCCTTTTTTATGATGGCGAACATGATTGGTTGAATTTGCAAAAAAGAAACCATGTTCTCCTAATCTACCCCTTACTAAAATAAAAGTTTAAAATTAGGGAAAATCAAATATTTTTGTGTTTTTAATTTTTTAAAAAAGATACAAATACAATAATATACAATACAAAAAAAATAAATACAATAATACACAATACGTTTCTCCCCCTTTGACATTATCAAAAAGAGAAGGGGCACAAAAGAAAATCTTTAAAAACTGAGAAAATTACCTCTTAGTTTTAGTCAAAAATTTAGTAAGGAATGAATTCACAACGCATAATCCAGTAAAGGTGAGAAATTCAGAAATTATTAATCCAAGCTCAGGTTCTTTTAAAAGGATCAAAAACTTTTTAATCCAATATCTAAATCAAGGAATAAATTAGAAAAAGAAACACTAATTTTTTCAAAACTCCTTTCATAAAATATATCTAATAGAAGATTAATGCACGAATTGTTGAATCAGGAATCATGATTTTCAAACTCAAGTATCGAAAGTATCAAGGGTTTTCTTAAGCTTTAAGAAGTATAAGAATGGTAAGCATTATATTTTGTGGGCTCATTTTAAACCTCTTGTCAATTGGTTGGCACACTGCGCATCTTTTGATTTTTGATTCACTTTGTGTATCCCCTTTTTTTTCAATTTGGCGTCACTGCGCATCTTTTATTTTTGGCATCATTTGCCACTTTTTTTGTTTGAATATTATACCTTTCTAAAATCTTAAAAATAAAAGTAAAACCATCCTATTAACAAAAAAAATACTTGATTAAGAAAATTATGAGGTAGATTCAACATCTTGCAAAAGATTTCTATTTGATAGATAAAATGTAGGGAGATAAAAAAAGTCCAGTTTCAAAAATCTAATTTAAAATATGATGAAGATTTTAAATTAAAAGTAGAATAACCTCTTTTAGGTAACAGAGATTGAGAGTCAAAATCATGAGTTTCCTTCCTTTGACTGTTTATAGAGAAGTCAACCACAACTTATATAAGAATTCAAGAAAAACAAGAGATAGATTTTTCATTTAAAAAAAGATCTTCAAAAAAAGTTATATGTGTGTGTTGATTATTGAAAACTTCACTAAAATCAAGAATAATAATACAACACTCAAAAAGAAAAAAAGAAAAAAAACACTAAAAAAACTAAAACACAACACAAAATAAATAAGCAAGGATTTTAAACACCATCCTTCTCCTGGTCCGATGCTTTAGAAACCAGGTCTGCCCAGGAGATTTTTTGCTTTTCATTATTTGCCCTTTCAACAAGTTGCTTAGCTTTACTTTTTCTTTTACAGGAAGAGTTCTCAAATTAGGGCATTGATTTTTTATATGTTCTGGTTTCCTACATCCAAAGCAAATAACATCAGAAGAAATCTGACATTCTTACCATTTTTATCTTTATTCCACTTTTGTTAATGCTTATGCTTGTGCTTTAGTGGGCTTTCTAACTCATTAATTTTATCATCTATTAAGCCACTTTTCTCCATGTCTTCAGCTTTTAGTACTATCGTTTCACATGCATCTAAAAGTCTTTGACTCAAACTTTGCTCGTAGGCAATGAGTGAGCCAATCAAATTATCAATAGAATATTCATCCAAATTTTTTGATTCACAAATAGCAACAACTTTGGCATCAAACTTATCAAGTAGACAATGAAGAATTTTATAAACTTTTTCAAGATTTGAAAACTCTTTACCTAAAGAATGCAATGATGTAATAATTTGAATAAATCTAGTATATGTATAAGATCGTCTCATAAGGTTTCATACAAAAAAGTTCATAATCATGCATTAAAATATTCAACTTGGATTACTTGATTTCATTAGTGCCTTCGTATATGGTGTATAATTTATCCCAAATTTCTTTACCAGTAGTGCACGTGAATACCAACATAAAATCATTAGAATTTAAAGCAAAGAAAAAATAGTTTAAAGATTTTGCATTCATTTGAGTATTGATTTATTCTTCCTTATTCTATTGATTAAAATGAATATCAGTTTTAATTCCATCTAAAATACATGAAGGTATAGAATCACCAGTTAAATTTATTTCCCACATTCGAAAATCAATTGATTGTAAGAAAGTAGACATGCAAATTTTCTAAAAATCAAGTGTAATATTTTCAAATAAAGGTGGTCTGGTGATTGAATAACCTTTCACAATATTATGATTACAAAAATTAGCCATGAATCTTTTTCCAAAAGTTTTCTAAAACTTTATTTATGGATCTCGCTCTGATGCCACTTGAAAGTTTGTTAGGGATGGTAGGCCCTTATGAATTGGCCCAAGGCTAACAAGGAGAGAGGTGAATTCGTATTTTATATCTTTAAAACTAAAGCATAAAACTCAAACCAAAATCACCACAGAAATTAAAGTGCGAAAGAAATTAATGCTGAAGCAATAATAAGAAAGAACACACCAGATTTATAGTGGTTCGGTCAAACCTTGACCTACGTCCACTCTTCTGAGGTGCCCTCCTGGTATTGTACTAAACTAAGTGTCTCTCCGCCCCCACAGCTAAGCTGAGAAGCTCTTACAAAATCACTTTCACCTTCCCCGGTACGGCGGAGTAGCCGGGTCCTTTGACACCAAAGAGGTCTTCTTCTTCCATGAACTTCACTCAAGATAAGCCTTGAATCCGACGGTACTAAGGTGCAAGCTCGCTAGAGCAACCGTGTGGAATCCCCCTCAACACTCCCTTCAGTCCCCCTCCAAGGATCTTCTCCCTCTCTTAAACTTCAGCCTTTCCTCACTCCCTTTTAAGCTCTCTCATCAAGTTTCCCCCAAAAGAATGAAGCTACAAAGGCTGCTAAAGACACTTATAAAGTGCCTTATCATAGCTTAAATAGAAGATCTCAAAATGAGCTCATTAATGCAACTTGCCGACTTTATCATCCAGGCCAATAGGAGTAACAGCCTGGCCAATTAGCATAAATTTCGCTCAATCAGCTCGATCGATTTGGGACGATTACAGTAATTTTTTGGTCATATCGTCCAGGATGATAGTATATCGGCTGGGCCAATTAGTTCAAATCTGAGCCAAATCATCCTGGACATCGCCCTGAGAAGAGGTTGACCAATGTCAATCGTCCACGACATCGGCCTGCAATCGGCCCGACCGATGTGATCGTGCAATCAGCTTTAATTGCTTTCCTTAATCACCAGATCATTTTAGGCATAATTGTGTTTGATCGTCCAGGTTGATGTAAATTATCGGCCTCACTGATGTCTAAAAATAAATATTACCTGAACAGATCTAGTGTTTAATTCTTTCTGATTTGGGCCTATCATCTAGGCCGATCGGATTAATGACGGCTACCTTGATCAGATGCCCTAATTAGGGTTTCTATTTTTAGCAGATTGTCTAGATCGATGTTAGGATCGGCCTTGCCGATATGATCAAAACAGATAACTCTAATTACCAGATAGAGATTTTCCCAATGTGTTTGTATGTAGGGTTACATAGCATCAGATACCTCAAAGGTTAAAATTGACTCAAGAAAAGAAAAAAGTACATTACAAACCAACTCTGACCTAGTCTACCTAATCTTGAGCTGGTTCTGATTGCTGTCTGATATTGTGGTCCTGAAATGTCAGTATGTAAGGCAGTCGTAGTGATACAAGAGTGTTTGCTATCATCAAAATTACAATAAATGAAAACAGATTTGCAACACCTTTCACAACATCACCATCATAGTCTTCCATTCCCTTCTCCTCTGAAATTCTGAAGTCTTCCATCTTCCCCATTTCGCCCTCGGCTCAAGGCCCCAACTTGGTGATTCTGCCAGCTTGATCTCTCCATCCACCAAAAAAAATTCCCAAAATATGAAAGCTATTATGGATGAATCAAAAAGTCGATAAGGAAAAGAATTTTAAAAATTTGTAAGAGGAACATTAAATTCCTGATGTAAAATCTCATATTTTAAATAAAAAAATAAATAAGATAAGAATAGTTAAACATACTCAATATTCGTTCTAGAAAATAAAAGTATCAAATAGAATAATTATAAAAAATAATAATGAAATAAAAATCAAATATTTTCAAATTCCATAGCTGAAATTATTGTTTAATGTATGAGTTTTTTATTCTTTACATAACCTAAACCAACAAATCTTAGCTTGTGTGATTATCTTCCAAATAAAAGAAAAAATCTTCTTGTATAAGGAAGAATAAATCACAAAACAAAACCTAATAGATAATAATAAGAAAATCAACTCATTAAATAAGAAATGAAAAGAAAAAAATGTGTCACACTTTTTGCAATACTTATAACTGAAAGATAAATGTCTGTAAGAACAATTAGATGATCTCCTTATCTAAATCTAATTATAATTTTAGTTAAAGTTTGAGCAACAAAAAAATTTCTAAGGAAATAATGTTATAATGCAAATATTTTAAAATTTTCATCCTATAGATCAATATTCTAGATTAGTCAATAATAACTCATAGACAGTTTAATAGATGAAAAGAAAAAGAATCAGCAATAACCAAACTTCTTTTTTAAATAATATAAGCTCAAATAAAAAAAAATCCTAAACTAAACACATATAAATGAAACATCACAAGAGCTAAATTAGTAAAACATACAATAATCAACAACAAAACAAAAAACTCGAAGGACCTTGATTTGGTGGCTGTGGAGGACTAAACTAAGTAAATTAGCTGTTGATGATAGCTACTTGGTATTAAGTAAATCAAATTGTCCTCATACACAGCTCATATCTTCATTGTATCTAAAGTCTTGGTAGTCCAAATGTGTCTTAACATGATCAAATCATTGATTTGTATGAGACTCAAGGTGTTTCAATCTCTGGATCAAATCTTGTTAGAATTGATGCTTAGATCAAGGAGGAGGAGCAGGTGCAGGTGCTAGAGCAGTTTCTTCTTCATCATCAAATTTATCTCCCTCATCCACTTGATCTCGGTGGGAAAGAATGTGAAATGAAGCATTAATAAAATAGATAAATAGATTTTTTTGGGGGATCAGGATGAATAAGATTGTATTTCTTATTAAGAATTAAGCAATTAAGTGTCCTAAGGCCACATTATTATTCCTTTCATAACAGAGAGTATGATGTCAGTAAGGTTATTGATGTAGTCCAGTATCAATTGGGCTTCATCAAATAGAGTGTTTGACAATATATAGGATGTTACTATATTAGGTAATGTAGTAATATTGGATTGATCATCATCTTTTGGTATAATGGAGGTTCTTAAAACATGCTGTATGTTTCTGGCATTTTAATTGAAAGTCCAAATAAGGGGTAAGTGTTGGATTGAAGATATACCCCTAAGAGTTTGATTTATAGAAGACCAATCAAAATCACTTCTTAATGTCATAGAATGTGCTCTTACTCCTTCAGTTCTAAGATGTAAAAATGGCCCAAATCCTCTTTAGTGATTTTAACACATTGATGGAAGACATACGAGGAAATTATGGTATTTTTCTCTCTCATTCTAATATTTGGTGAGAAAATAATAAAAAGTGTCAAAGTGAAATGAATAAATCAAAGTGATAATGAAAGAAAACTGAGTGGAGTCAAAGAGAGTCATAATTGGAAAATTGATATCTTCTTGAATAAGAAGGTGAGGAGTAATTTTAGCTTGAATAAACCTATCGTAGGCTTGTTCATTATCTCTTGAAAGAAAATTATCATCTTGTTCAGTATGAGATGAACTTCCTTTGGAAAGATATAACTATTTACTGCCACTTTCCATTTCAAAAGGGATTAAGCAAAAAAATTAAAAATGACTGAATGTGGAATAGATTGAACAAATTCAAAGAAAAGCTTCCAATTTATAGAAATCGTACTATACAAAATTTGGTTTGCACATACGAATATAAATCATCAAGAATAGTTATTACAGCAAAAAGTCTTTTCATAAAGTTACTTTCTCTATGAATCGTTTCATACGACCTTTGACTAAAATTGATTATATAGATAAACTATTGTTCGTTCGAGATAATTTTTCAATAATGATCATACCCACCTATTGAATTTGTCTGATTGCAAACTAACAACTGGATCATATAGATAAACAGATATTCGTCCGGGATGATTTTTGAATAGTACCACCTTAAACCATAAATAAATTCATTCTAAAGTGTTTTGCCACATGTTCATATAGATGAATGATTAATGATTCATATAGAAGATGATGTGTTTGTACTATAAGATTATCATGAAAAGGAATAAAAATTTCCTCTGCCCAATAATAAAATATTATGAAAAATTGAAAGAATTTATATAGTACGAAAGTGGTTCATATAATATGAGTGGAAATCAAATTTTAAAATTGTACATAATGATTAAGACCCTATTACAAAATAAACTAAACAAGACCCATTTAACACAAAAAAATCAATAGGATAAATCAAAGACAAAATAAATAAACACTAAACAAGAAAAATTAAAAATAGAAACCAAAATAAAAATATGAACACAAGAAAAAATTTACTCACTAGCATTTCGCAGACTTATACTTTTTCAAGCATAAATATCAATAACACCCAATCTAGTTCTTAAGGTACTGAAAGTTTCAAAAACTAGTGGTTTTGTAAAAATATAGACAAGTTGTTTTTTAGTAGCTACACATTTAGCTCAATTTCTCTTTTAGTGATATGGTTTATAATGAAGTGATGTCTTATGTCTATATGCATAGTCCTAGAGTGTTGGATAAGATTCTTTGAAATGCAAATGACACTTGTATTATCACAAAAAATTAGAAAAGTTCCAATTTAAAAACTTAAATCCATAATATTGAAACTTGTTAAATGTGAATTAGGTTGTTAGACATAAGCTTATATCGCAACGGTTAACCAAGAGGGGGGGCGGGGGCGGTGAATTGGTAATTTAAAAATTTTCTTCTTATATTTTAAACCGATAAAAAATCTTATAGTGAAATTTTTTGAAAAAGATTTTTCAACTGCAGATCAATATAAACAATAAAGTAAAAAAGTAGCATAAAATAAAAAGACACAAGATTTATAGTGGTTCGATCAAACATGACCTACATCCACTCCCTTAAGTCTCCCACTTCTGGTATTGCACTATTACCACTTAGTGTCTCTCCTTTTGCCCCCACAGCAAGGCGGAGAAGCCTTCACAAAAACTCTCTTCCACCACTACTCGGTGCGGCAGAGAACCGTCATCCTTTCACTCTCCAAGTGTAGGAAGAGTACCTCCAGCTGTTCACACTCTCCAAGTGTAGGCAGAGAACCTCCCGTTGTTCACACTCTCCAAGTGTACGCAGAGAACCTCCCGCTGTTCACATTCTCCAAGTGTAGGCAGAGAACCTCCGGCTGTTCACACTCTCCAAGTGTAGGCATAGAACCCTTCATCCTTTCACACTCCTCAAGTGTTGGCAGAGAACCGGATCTCCTTGAACATATATTCTCACGAGAAATCTGGAAGGAAAAGAGAAAAGAGTGACGTAATCACAATTCACAAGAAACGATCCTTACCTTTGAGTACCAAGTGAATCCTTCACGCTCCACTAGTAAGAATCTTCCTTCAAACACTCTCTCACACTCTCTCCTTTAATCTCCCTTCAGTTTGCACAAAGACCAAATGATAAAAAGATTACAAGACAGTTTTAAGTGGACCTTTTATATGAAAGACACAAAAAATTGTCCAAAAACTGTAATTTTTTAAATATGTACATACTCGATCATTCCGTACGATCGAAATTCGTACGTAATAATAGTGTAAAAAATGTTGCGTATGAACTCAATATGCATTGGTATGAAATTCTTTCATACCCGATCATCATATTGTACGAACCTAGTTCGTCCAGTACGAACAGTTATTTCAAAGGTTCGTTGGGACGAAACTACAGGACGATCCATATGTTTAAGGAATAGAGGACATCGTCTTAAGACAAATTTACAAGTTCGTCTGGACGAACAGAATGAATCATGAGTCCAGTGAACATCGTCTTGGGACAAATAGGGTAAATTGTCTAGAAGATTAGTTCAAGTCATGGGTCCAGAGGACATCGTCCTGGGACGAACTGGATAAAATTTTCTGGACGAACAGTTCAAGTTGAGAATCCAGAGGACATCATTCAGGGATGAATAGGACACTTCGTCTGGATGAATAGTTCAAAGTGAGAATCTAGAGGACATCATCCAGGGATGAATAGGACACTTCATATGGATGAATAGTTCAAAGTTAGAATCTAGAGGACATTATCTTGGGACTAATAGGACACTTCGTCTGGATGAATAGTTCAAAGTTAGAATCTAGAGGACATCGTCCAGCGATGAATATGACACTTTGTTTGGACTAACAGGACTTAAAAAAAATTTCTCACTTTCTATTCTTTTCATTGCTCTCTGAGGGGTATAACTGACCTGATCGTCCCATACGAACATGGTTCTTCCCGTACGATCAGTATAAGAAATTGTGAATTTTAATGTTCTCCCACTCTGTGTGTGTGCTGAGTAAGTTAATTAGAATCAAACTCTCTCTGACTCAAGCAAAACAAATACAAACTCCAAGTTACAAATAATAAGCAGATATTTGATTTGAAGTCTTCAACAATCTGGAGTATGATTTCCCTGAAATGTTAGTACACATAAGAGCCAAAAACACTTCTTCCAAAATGTGTTAGGAGAATTTAAAAATCAATACAATAATATTTAGAATCATCAAAATAACAAGTTGCAAGAATATAAAACATGCAAAAGATAAGTAGCAACTCTCTTAACACATAAGTTGTTGTTTTAACAAAATAACCTGTGCCACATAACTTCCTAAGGCTATATATTTGCTTCAACAGTCGAAAGGGCTACTGAGTTCTATTTTCTTAGAAACTAAAAAGTTTTCACTAAATTGACATATTCCAAAATTACTTTTACTATCAACCTTACATCCTACAAAATCTAAATAAGAATATTCAATGATTTTAAAAGAAGTGTTATGCCTAGGATACCAAATCCCTAAATTTTGTGTTCCTAAAAGATATCTAAGAATTCTTTTAACAACATTCATATGAGATTATTTTAGATCAGCTTGAAATCAAGCACAAAAATAAATATTAAATATAATATCAGGTCTGCTAGTAGTTAAATAAAATAATGATCCAATTATCCCTCTAAATTTATTTTGATAAACATATTTGCCTTTAGAGTCCTTATCTAACTAACCTGAGGAGCTCATGAGAGTACTTATTTGTTTAAGTTGATCAATTTCATACTTATTAAGTGCCCTTAATATATTTTGACTGACTAAGAAAGGTGTCATACTCTTTCTACTTTATGCTAAACTAAGAAAGTAACTCAAGTCTCCAATCAAACTCATTTCAAATTCATTTCTTATTGTATTTAAAAAATTATCACAAAGATATTTATTAGAGGATCCAAATAAGATATCATCAACATAAATTTAAATAATGAGAATATTATCTCCTACTTTTTAATAAAGAGAGTGGTGTCCATACTCCCTTTAATAAAAGATCTTCTAGTAGGAAAATGTTTAGCCTTTTATACTATGCTCTATATACGTGCATGTTTTAGTCTATACAATGCCTTCTTAGGTTTAAAAACATGATTATAAAATTGTAAAATTTTGAAACCTGGAGGTTGCTCAACATAAAAATCTTCTTTAATCAACCCATTAAGAAAGGAACTTTTAACATCCATTTTAAATAAATTAAATCCTTTAAAACAGGCAAATCCTAGAAGCACTTTTATTGCTTCAAGTCTAGCTAAGTCTTATCAAAATTAATTCCTTTTATTTGATTGTACCCATTGTCTACCAATTTTCTCTTATTTCTAACCAATGCACCTGAATCATTTTCTTATTTTTGAAACCCACTTAATTCCAACAACACTTTGATTTTAAGTCTTTCTACCAATTCTTAAACATCATTTTTAATAAATTTATTCAACACTTCTTGCATAGCTAGAATTCAAAATTCATCAAAAAGTGCTTCATTTATATTAGTGGGTTTAATCATAGAAATAAATGATGAGTGGTTCATTTATTTGCTAAGTCCATGCCTAGTTCTAAAACCTTCACTTAGGTCCCCTAAAATCAATTCTTTAGGATAACTTTTAGAATATTTCCATTCTTTAGGCATTTTATTTTATATTTCAACCCTTCCTTCAAATTTTGCATTTTCAATTCCATGGGTAATTTCTTCAACATTTTCATCTTCTAACCTAGACCCTCTAAAAATACCAGATTCATCAAAAACTACATGAGTGTCTCCTCTACTACCAATGTCATTTTGTTAAAAACTCTATAGAATTTGCCAACACTTGAATATCCATGAAAAATTTCCTCATCAAATTTAGAATCAAAGTTTCCTTAAAGAGTTTTGTTCTAGGAGCTAAAAAGTTGAGTCCTATGAGTTAAAAAGTTGTGATCTATCCCTTTCTCTTTACAAAAATCTTTAAAACTTTCATTTTCAAATTCTCCACCGTTATCACTATGAAGTACAAGAATTTCATAACCTAGCTTCCTCTAAATCCAAGTAGAAAAATATCTAAACTCATCAAATGATTCACTCTTATGTGATAAGAATCTAATCAAAGTGAACCTATAATAATCATTACCAATCACATACCAAAAAATATTCCCTCCTAGACTTACAATGCTAATAAGTCCAAAGAGATCTATGTGAAGGACTTCTAAGGGTTTGTTAGTTCTAAGATCTTTAATTGAATGAAAGTAGGACTTGACTTGCTTCCCTAATTAACAAGCATCACACAGGTGATCCTTAGTGAAGTCTAATTTGGGTATGCCTCTAACTAATTCCTTTTGGATAATCTTTCTAAGATTTTTCATGCTTGCGTGACAAAGTCTTCTATGTCATAACCAACATTCATCAACAATAATTTTTAAATAAAAAGTATTTAAAGATTTAACACAATTTAAATCAAGCATGTAAACATTTTTACCCTATCTCGATGCAATATATCAACTCCATTCCTGCATATAATATAGCTTGCAGGCAAAAAATTTTATGTTCAAACCCTTATCACAAAGCTGACTTATACTTAGCAAGTTATATTTTAAGCCTTCTACCAACAACACATTTTCAATCAAAAAATTTTTCGTGTTGCCAATCATACATGAACCTACCACTCTCCTAGTGGTGTTATCTTCAAGTATCACTTTGCCTTTAGCCCTAGCATGCAATAATATAAATTAATTTGCATCTCTAATCATATGTTTTGAATATTCATTGTCCAGGACTAAATGCTCTTACGACGACTTGTATGAGAGTGTCTCTACAATATTATTAAACATAAGACTTGAGAGCCCAAATAAATGTGAGTTCTCTTCTTTATAATGAAAATTCAGATGCATGTTTTATATATTATGATTGATGCATCTTAGCTCTCCACACTAAATGTGTTCTACTATGAATAGTACAAGTATGGAAAATATGCCCTAAAATTCCACATGAAAAGAATTTAACACCAGGAAAATGATTGACTAATCTATATGAATTATAATATCTTTTCTTAGGTTTTGAACTTGTATGCTTTTGATTAGGATTATAAAAATTTTCAAGTGTTGGAGCTATCTTATTTTCCATAAAATATTTTAATTTTATTTGAAGATATGAGTTTATATTTTCCAAAATTGAATTTTAAATCTTCATATCATGTTCCCTTTGATTAGTTCATGCTGCTTATTTAAATAAGAAAATTCATCTTAAAAAACCATATAATTGCTATCTAAGATTGTATGATCATTCCTAAGATATTCATGTTCTTTTTATAAATTCAAATATTGAATACTAAGGTTAGCATGCAATTTTTTAAGTTTTCTACATACATTATGAATCTTCTCAAAAACTTCAAATAACTCATCATAGGATAGGTCACATATCTCCTCTTGATTTGAATGATCAAGTTTATTTGCCATTAAGCACAGATTTATAACCTCCTCTTCTACTTCTAATTCTGAAGAGTCTAAAGCTGAGACAACCTAGAAAGCTCTTTGTATTATTTTCTTGCCCTTTCTAACATTTATTTTCTCCTCAACTTTCTTCTTATTAAGATTAGCTTTGAGATTTGGGCATTCACTCTTTATATGTCCAGGCTTTATACATTCATAACAAATGATGTTATTAGTAAATTTTGGATTCTTATGTAACTTAGTTTTGTTTCAATGCTGAAGTCATTATTTCTTTCACTTAAGAAAACTTTTAAATTGCTTAGTCATAAGTGTAATATCTTTTTCATCCTCTTGCATTGATTAATCACTCTCTAAATTATCAATTTTCAAGGCTATATTTCTCTATTTCCTTTTGTCACCTGAATCTATTTGTCTTTGATTCACTCCTTACTCGTAAGCAATAAGAGATCCAAGCAGATTACCAATAAAATATAAATTTAGATCTTTGACTCAGTTATGACAGTTATCTTTGCATCATAAATAGTAGCTTAAAAACTAAAATTTTGTTAACTTTTTCTAAAATTGCAAGTTTTTTACCAAAAGCATGTAATGAAGTAACAATCTTAGTAAACATCATATACATATTAGAAATTGACTCATTTGATTTCATGAGAAATATTTCATATTCATGTAATAAAATGTTCATCCAAGATTATTTTACCTCATTTGTTCCTTCATAAGTCATGCAAAGTCTATCTCATATATATATTTTTTAATTTTGCAAGTAGAAACACACATATAATCCTCAAATTTTAAAGTGCAGAAAAAATGATTTAAATATTTTGCATTTAACTATGCTAATTCTCTTTATTTTAAATTCCATTCAATAAATAGTGTTTCACTTCTAATGCCATCAATAGTTTTAGTTGGTATAGTATAACCATCTTGTACTAATATCCACATGTGATAGTCAAGTGATTGCAAAAAAGTAGAAATGCGAGTTTTTCAAAGATCAAAATGAATATTATCAAATAAAGGTGGTCTATTGATCGAATATCTTTTAGCAATATTATGATTTCCAAAATTAGACATGATCATTTTTTTTCAAAAAGTTGTCTAAATCTTAATTTTTGAAATTGGCTTTAATACCACTTGAAAGTTTGTCTTGGATGTTAGACCTTATAGAAATATTTCAAGGCTAACCAAGAAAGGGGTGAATGGGGGGGTGCTGAATTGGTTATTAAAAAAAAATTCTTGGATTTTTGAAAACCTTTTTAGACATTTATCATTGCATTAGGTTGACTATTTCTTAGCTAAGCTATTTCAAGCTCGATAACCTTGGATGACGGACCTATGAATTCATGAATTTTTTTTTTCACATGGAGAAGAGTCTTTTAATCATAGTTGATTTATTGATACTAACCTAGACAAACCAAAATAACATGAATGTTTCCTCAATCAAGAGAATGTATTAGATATATTCTTGAGCATAATTAACCATTGAGAGCCTAGTCTCTTTAAGAGACTTATTAACTCAAATTATCTACTTTTTTATATGACATGACTTCTTATGAATACTTTATATGAATTGAGATTAAATTTGTTGGTTCTACAATACTGAACCTCAACCCTTATCTTTATTATTATTATTATTATTATTATTATTATTATTATTATTTTAAAATCTCTTATACCAGAAGAACACTCACTTATCATCATATTCTTTATTCCATAATAGATGTTAGAAAATGATCAAGATGCCCATTTCATAATTGATGTGGATGGTGATGAGAAAAGAATAAATAGTGGTGAAGGATTTAATAACAATGAATGTATTATTGACTAATTGATGGATGAAGAATATGAGGATGAGATGAAAGCATGAAAATCTTGTGATGAGAAGGTGACAATAATGCAAGGGTCCTAAGTTGAAGGAGATAATGATGATAATTAGAATTTCCTTTTAAATATTCTTCATTATTTTTATATTTATAAATAGAAAATTCCATAAAATTTTGTATAAACAACCTAACTCTTAAGCTAATAAATAAAGTTATATATAACTAAAACTTAAGATCTATTATAACTTTAGCTTAAGTTTCCCTACACTTTGCTTGTCAACTTAATTAAACCTAGCTCATAGGCCCATTCAACTTATTTTGATTGAACTCATATTATGATATGGACAGTAGATAAATAACCCATTTACACACGATGTTATTATTGTACCCCTAATTTTTTTAGAGATTCACATACATAGCACTCAAAGTTCTACAATTTATATATTTAACATTTAGAAATAACTATTTACTCCATAATACTCAAAATATGTAAAAACATAAAAAATAACTCCTAAACTCATCTTCTCTATCATATTTCCTATTGTCGGACCCATCACCCTTTGTTAGCGAGATCCTATTGCCCTATAGACATTGTCAATATCTTTGTCCTCCTTCACATGACATTGGTCCTTCCGAAGTGATATGTCATTGTTATCTCAATGATGCCCTTGCCAATGCACTCTAATTGGAACTTCTCCCTCATGTGCCACTAATCTTGTTGATACCTTTGACAATAGGTTCCTATGGCAAGATCCTTGAACCATCCCTCCCCCAACTAATCTCATAAATGTTTCTTCTCATTCATGTGTTTTGACCCTGTTGATGCCTTTCCCACTCCTATTGTGCATTCTTCTTCACTCAAATTATTTCCTCAAATTTGTGTTCATTTATGACTTGAGCTTTCCTTTCCCTAAGCTTAACTTTTCATCTCAATTAAACCTTGCTTGAGAGGGGATTTACATAGATAGCAAAAAAAACTCTATAATTAATATATATAAAACCTAAACTTTACTATTGCTCACCCAATAGATAAAACTTTAATAAAATATTAAAAAATAAAACTAAACTTACCCTTTTAATTATCTTTCATATTATCGGTCCCATCATTCTTAGTTAGGAAGATATTGTCAACATTCATATGTTGTCGATCTCTTCATCCTCCTTCACATGTTGTTGTTCTTTTCATGATGAGATCCCATTGTGATTTGATAGACACCATCACTAACAAGCTTCAACGATGACTCCTTCATATACAACTAATCTCAAGATACCTTTGATAGAAATATCATGATGCTAGTCTTACACCAACATGTCTAACAAACTTTTTTTCTCCTTCATGATCACATCAATACCTTCGAAATGAGCTTCTATTATGATTCTCCTTTGCAACCCACTAGTCTCCTAATACCTATGACACAAGCTCTTATGGTGAGATTTTGATGAGGTTCTATCACAATTTCCTTATGTTTGATAGGATAATATTGATTTTGGTTAACTACATTAAGAGAGCTATGTAAAATTTCATAAAATTTTATATAAATAATCTAACTCTAAGAGCTAGTAGATTAAGTCATATATTATGCTTGGCTTTCCATAAACTTAACTCATTAGCTCAATTAAATTGAGTTCACCAACCTATTGAGCTTAGTTTGATTCTGCTCATATTGTGCATGGACAACAAATAAAAAACTCAAATTAGATAAAACATTCATTTCATATGCCTTTTTTTCAATTTAAGATGGAGGGAAATTTACATACATAGTACTCCAAACCCTACAATGTCTATATTTGAAGCACAAACTTAATTATTTACTTACATAACTATTATAACTATATAACTAAATAATAATAATAATAATAATAATAATAATAATAACACAAAAATTTACTCTCCTTTTGTCTTTCAAACCACAAAACCTGTCACCCTTCACTAGTAAGATCCTAACACTCTTCACATGTTAGTCTCTTCATCCTCCTTCACATTCCATCAATACTTAACTAGTGAAACCACATTATATTCTTGTTGATGCCTTCGCCAATGAGCTCTTATTGCATCTTCTTTTTTACACGCCACCAATTTTATTGTTGTCTTTAACAACAAGCTCCTATAGCAAGATTCCATCATGAGTAAGACTCTTGATTGGGAGAGAGATGCACCCCTTTCTTAAAAACCCTTAGAAGCTTGAAGAAATTATCTTGGGAAGGTTTCTGCAAAGCCACTTTTCAATAACTAAAGCGTCTCCTCACATTAAATCTAATTATGCAAAGCCCTCGATCAGGTTAAAATCTTGCAGTCGGTGAAGATGCGGTCAGCTCCGTACTCCTAAGATAAGAAGGAAAGAAATACTAGCTTATCTACTATGTTAGTCACACGCTTCAATCCTGCCACCCTTCACTAGTAAAATCGTAACACCCTTCTCATGTCAATCTCTTCACCCTCCTTCAAACAACATCAAGACTTACCTAGTAAAATTACATTATGTTCTCGTTGATGCCTTTGCCAATGAGCTCCTATTCGAACTTCTCTTTTACACCCACAGATTTTATCGATGTCTTTAACAACAAGATCCTATAGCAAGATCCTATCATGAGTCCTTCCCTAGGTTGTCTTGCAAATTTTTCTTCACCTCATGTGTTATGATTCTAACTAATCTCATTGAAACATTTAACAATGAGCTGCCATGTTAAGATCCTTAAAAGTCCAATTGAAACTTCATAATATATTGACAAGATATGAACTATTTTCCATAACTTCGTTAACATAATGATATCAGAGATAAATAATTAAGATACATATTAATTATATAAATTATTGAATTTTAAATAATCACCTCTTCTTTTTTCAAAACATTTTAAGAAGGAGAGTATAAAAGATTAGAATTCGTAAAATGAGAGTGTTTGACATAAAATTTAAAAAAGAGCAAATATACCAAATGCTTTGTGTTTTTAGGGAAATGCTAAATGTTTTGGCATTTTTAGAAAAATGGCAAATGTTAAAATTGTAATGAATATGTTTTTATAAATTTATAAGTGTTAAAATTTATAAATTTATTATTAAAATTTTAATAAATATATAAGATTATACCTTTTTAAATATTTAATATAATAATAGACATTTAATAATAACATTATATTAAATATTAATCAAATAATATGTTAAATATATCATAATTACTTATTATTTATTATTAAAATTTTTAATTTATATTTACTATTGTATATATGTGCATGTGATTTTACTAATAAATAATTAATGATAACATTATATTAAATACTTAATCAAATATTACATTTTAAAATTGATAAATCATTAATATTTAGTATTTATTATTAAAAATTTAAAACTATAGTTAATATTGTATATATCTGCACATATCATTATTATTTAATATTTATTACTAAAATTTAAAAATTATACTTTATATTGCATATATCTATGAGAGACTCACCAATTTTGATTGCATTTAGAGAAATATATGCGAATGATAATAAAGTTTAAGTTTATATCAATTATCAAATAGTTTAACATTGTTTAGCAAAACATTAAAATATTTGACATTTTTCAAAAAATAATTTTTTTTTGATATATTTAAACCTTTTTAAATTATATATATTTGACTTTTTTTTAATTTTATGTCCAATACATTTTCTTTTCTTTGGGACATAAATACACTCTCTTACTAATACAAATTTTTTATAAGCTCTTTCTTAAAATTGCCCCTTCTTTTTTCCATCGTTGCTCTCATTTCTCAGCAGAAATCAAACTTCAACAAAAACCTTAATCCTTCGTCCATGGCGTGGAGATGTGTTCCCCAGCTAGGGCACATTCTCCGAGGCACATATTCTTCCTCTCGCCTAGGTTCAACCTCCATCGACATCCCGCGATGGGTGACCTACATGCCCCGCCCCGGAGACGGCTCGCCGAGGCCGGTGACTTTGATTCCCGGCGACGGCATCGGTCCACTTGTCACTGGCGCCGTGAAGCAGGTCATGGAAGCGATGCACGCGCCTGTCTATTTCGAGACCTACGAAGTACACGGCTACATGACGACGGTACCGGCTGAGGTGATAGAGTCTATTCGGAGGAACAAGGTTTGCATCAAAGGAGGATTGGAGACGCCGGTTGGCGGAGGTGTGAGCTCGCTCAACGTGCAGTTGCGAAAGGAACTCGACCTCTATGCTTCGCTGGTTAACTGCTTTAATCTTCCTGGGTTACCTACGAGGCACGAAAACGTTGATATCGTCGTGATCAGGGAGAATACCGAGGGAGAATATTCTGGGCTAGAGCATGAGGTCGTTCCTGGCGTTGTGGAGAGTCTTAAGGTATCCGTTTTATTCTGGCGTATCCTTTTGATTTTTGGGAATCGGCAGTTTGCTAAATATTGAAACTTGTTATTAACTTTTTCAATAAATTTCTTCTTATTAAGGCCACATAGGCTTCAGAGGATTCCGTGGTTTAACAATTGCTCGACTAAATTTTGTTTAAACTTCTGGCTTCATAAAGTCTTTCAGATCATAGAAAGGCTTCCCATAATTAAAAGTCGAAAACATTTAAGCATTGGTCTTTTCTGGTTTTTCTTAGCATGATTTATGAGAACTACGGAAATAAACGGTGAAGATATTGAATTTTACCAACGGTTAAATATAAGATGAGAAGTTCTTTGACATTTGAGGACTAGGATAATTTTTTAGTGGCTGTTAGCATGATTTATTATTGCTTGTTTTCAGTTTTTGTATTTTTTTTTTGAAGAAAACATAAAAGCTTTATTAAAGAAACTAAAACAGAATTACAACTTGCTAATAGCCGACTCCTCCTCTAACAAACTAATAAAGGAAGGAGGGATATTGCTCCAAGCTTCATCATCCCAAAGAAATGAATTAAAACAAGCATAGTTAGCACAAAGATCTGCTAACTTATTACTCTCCCTATCAACACAATTAAAGATAACAAAATGAAAATCTTTTATAAAAGAAAGATCTATAGAATCTTTATACCTGCCTCCACCTCGTACTTGATGAATTTGATTACGTTCTTGTTGTCACCTTCAATAATCAAACCTTTGTATTCTAGCATCCAATCTTTGATCATATGCTTTAAAGAAATGATGGCGTGTAGTTCTAAGGCAGCTGAATCCCAATGAATGAGAGCAATGCCGAAAGCCAATCATAACCTTCCATGATGATCTCTAAATACTCCTCCAATGCCAGGCTTGTAAGAAATGTGTAGTACAGCATCTATGTTGACTTTGATCCAATCAGGTGGAGGAGGGTGCCAATTATTAAGCAACCTTGATGGTTGATTAGCATCCTCGATACCTGAGCTTGAGCAGGTAGAAAATTTGTAACCTGCAGTAATACTTACTGCATCAGAAGCTATCAATACCGAACTGGGTGCCTTCCTCTCATGTACAAACTGATTCCTTGCCTTCCAAGATTGGTAAAGCGTATTATAGAATAAACTCACCATCCATGAGCATTGATTATCAAGCCATTTATAGCAATATTCCATAGAAAAGAAGCTTGGGATTCCAAATCCCCACCTGTTCAGAACTCCCACCACCTCCAATAAATTTCTGCACTCATACACTATGTGGTCAAGATCTTCTACCACCTCACATCCTCTAGGACATTTCTCAAATCCTTGTAATCTTCTATAGCATAGAAAATGGTTTGTTGGGATGGCATTATTGAATAACCTCCACCAGAATAATTTTACTCTAGGATTTAATTTGGCCTTTCCGATCCATCTCAGAGGAGTCTGGCCAGAATTTTCGAATTCCCTTGCTTCAGAAGCTAATGTAGCAATTGTTTTCCCAGATATATTATGAATGAGCTCCATACTGTCTTCTCTAATTTCAGCTTGTATCTTAATTGAGGTGATTAGAAACACCATCTCCTCTCCAAAAGTTTTCTGTAGCTCCGTGATGTTCCAATTTCCATTGTTTATAAACCTGTCCACGGTGAGACTCCTCTCTTCCAATGGATTGATAAATGTAGGCCAATCCAGCAAACATTTATCCAGAATCCAAATATCTTTGAGGACACTTATAGATTTGCCACTGCCAATTTTCCATCTGATAATTGGTTTCAAAAATTTTCCTCCATTGCAAATCAGCTTCCAAGAAATCGAACCTCTGTTCTTAGCTGTATCTTCATCCAGAATTGGACCATACTTTGGAAAGAGAATCCTATGCATGAGTGACTCTTTTTCTTGGCTATATCTCCAAGCTAACTTGGCCCTTAGAAGACCAGCTTTCTTAGTGCAAGAATTGATACCAAGTCTACCCCATCTCCTTGGTTTGCACATCAAGTCCCAATTAGCATAATGAAGACCTATACTTCCATCACCTTTGTTCCAAATGAATTTCCTGCATAGTCTGTCTACTTCATGCAACACTTTCTTAGGAACCAAAGAAAGTGTAGAATGATATGTCGGAAATGAAAGTAATACAGATTTAACCAATGTGATCCTTCCGGGTAATGAGATTAGCTTCCCTCCCCAAACACTTAACATGCTCAAAGCTTTATCTATAATGAACTGGAAATCTGTTTTTGTCAATCTCCTCAAAGCTACTTTAGTCCCCGAATAAGTGAACTCTTGTACTTCTTTAAATTGCATTATCTTACAGATTTTTTTCCTTCTTCTTGCCTTCACTGAATTCCCAAAAAGAATTCCAGATTTTAGCAAATTAATCCTTTGCCTCGTCCATCCACAATAATCCATCGGAATACCATTAACTTCTTTTACCGATCTAAGATTGGCTTCAGAGAAAATAAGTATGTCGTTGGCATATAAAAGATGAGAAACCTGGGGCCCATTGGAAGAAATACCAATCCCAACCGAGATTCCTTTATGTAAGAAAGCATTGGAAAGAAGTTGGGCACACATGACAAACAAAAAGGGGGAAAGTGGGCACCCTTGCCGAAATCCACATTTTGCTTCTGTCCATTTAGAATAAATACCGTTTACAAGAAGAGAAAATTTAGGACCAATAACACATTCAACAATTAGATTAGCATAAATGATTGGGATGTCAAAGTATTCCAAAATTTTGATCATTGTAGGCCATCCCATGGAGTCATAAGCTTGCTCCATATTTATCTTGAATGAGACCAACCCCTTGGAGGATTTGGAGTGCCTAAGTTTGTGAAAAACTTCTTGAGCCACTAGGACATGATCCGATATAGACCTTCCTCTCATGAAAGCAACTTGCTCCTCCGTTATTAACTTAGGGATAACTAGCAAGAGCCTATTTAGAAGAATCTTTGCCACAATCTTATAGACCGAGTTGCATAAGCTTATGGGTCTATAATTGGAAGGAGATAAAGGATTTTTTATTTTGGGGATCAAGACAATGTTTGTGTTCTTCAAATTCTCATTCATTTTTCCAAACTTGAAAAAATGTTCCATTGCTTTCCATAAATCATACTTGATGATATGCCAATAATATTTAAAAATGGAGTAAGACATACCATCATGCCCCGGGGCAATGTTACCTCCTAGCTCCTTTATGACCTTCTACAATTCTTCAAACGAGAACTCTCTACTCAGTAACAATTTATCATCTTCATTCAAAACTTGCACAGGTAATGGCCAGCCATCCAACTTACAGTTTTTGTCTTCCCATTTTTTGCTGAAATACCGAAACAGAACTTCTTCCACCTCCTTTTGTTCTTTAACTAACATTCCTTGTTCATCTTTTAACTTGTGGATGTAATTTGTATTCCTTCTAGCACTAGCGTATGCTTGAAAAAATCTAGTATTTGAATCTCCTTCCACCAGCCACTTGATCTTGGCTCGTTGTATCCACCAAGAGTTAATTCCAGCCAAAACTGAGTTTAATTCTTCTATTTTAGCTTTCAGTACCCATTGATCTTCCATTGACAGATTTCCAACTTCAGCCTTCATTTCCTGTAATTTCAGGATTTTAGTCTTTAGTTTTTCTTTAGAGATGTTTAATGCTTTAAACTTTGCTTTGCTCCAATAATAGAGATCCCTTAAAGATCTTCTCATTTTCTGGTTTAGAGCTTGAGTGGGGTCACCTTGTGCCTTTCTCTTCCATGACTCCCTTACAACTGCTATAGAGGTTGGAATTGAAGTCCAAACCTCTTCAAATCTGATTGCTTTCTTATTTGGGGGGTTTAACTCCAACAAATTTAACAAAATCGGACAGTGGTCCGACGCCATCATTTCCAAGTGCCTCACCATTAACCTATGAGAAGAGTTGAAAGCAGCTGAGTTTATGAGGCACCTATCCAGCTTTTAAAGAATTTTTTCGGGCTCTTTCTTATTGTTGCACCATGTAAATTTAGGACCAACACAAGCCACCTCATGCAAATCATTGTAAGAGATGAAAGACTTCATCTCCCTAGAACCCAGGCAAAAAAAAAAAAAAAAAATTCCTCCCACTTTTTTTTTCATCTTTAGACAACAAGCAATTAAAGAACCCCCCTATGATCATAGGGAAGTCTTTAATCATATGATTCTCCAACCTCTCCCATAAAGATCTTCTTCTGTAAACATCTTTGTTTCCATAAACTGTTGCAATTCTCCATGTTCCTTTGTTGATCACACTCAGATCTCCTACAATCAATTGGGAAGAAGCTTCCAATATGTTGAAAGTAGCCAAGCCTTGTTTCCACAGCACCAAAATACCTCCAGAAAGACCTTCAGAGGGAAAATGAAAATAATCCCAACCTTCTCCAATCAATGAACTAACTTCTTGTCAACCATAGCCAATTTGGTTTCTACTAAACCGAGAAAAAACAATCCATAATCCTTTGTGAACTCCCTTACATAAAGAGAAGCTTTCACTTTTCCAGTTCCTCTACAATTCTAAAAGCCAATGGAAGACATTAATGATCAAAGGGGAAAAGGTTCCCCGCCCTTCCTTTTGTCTCTCATTCCAATTTTCTACTTCTCGGAATCAGCTTTATGGGTCCTAAATCTTTCAGTTGTTTGGTCCCTTTCTTCTTTACCTTGGAGGATCCATCTTCCAGTTGCAAAATCCTGTCTTCCATACTTTCACTCTCTACTGGTTCTTTAATTTCTTTGCAACCTGAGACATTATCTGAATTTATATTCAGATCAGGAGCTTCTTCTATGTTGCTAATTATTTCACCTTCCTCCCCCATGTTGTTTAAAGCTTCAAACTGGTTGATATTGCATAGATTCTCATCAAAATCCACACCGTCTATCTTCTTAATGACTTCTGAATTAACAGCTAGTGTCTCTCTGCCATTTTCAACAGAAATTACCTCCATATTCTTCTCACAACCACGGGGGTCTGGATTTTCCAGAAATGTTCTGTCAATGCCTGCAATTCCTCCTCCCATCTCATTCTGTCTCTCTGCATCACCATTGATAGCCTTCTTTACATTGCCTGTTTGCCGAATCCACTTGTTCTGAAATCTGAAATTTTTTCCTCTCTTTCTCCCGTAGTCTACATGTATCCATGGACCATAACTATCTTCTTTGACTTTGTTAGTATCTTTCTTCAACAATAAATCTTTAGGATTTAGCCTTTTGCTTGTTCCTCCATCTTCCATAGAGATTGCTTCATTTTCTTTATGAACCAAGGTAGGTTCCACCACCGTTTTTGGACCGAATTTGTCTAGATGACCAATCTTCCCACATTTGTAGCAAATGTTTGGCATCTTTTCATAAGTGATTTTATGGTAGAATTTGTCATTGGCTCCTTCAACCCATACACCCAATGGTAATTTGCCATCCAGCTTGATTTTGACATAAATTCAAGAGAACTCGCGCCTTTCCCATTGGAACATGTTGTCGTCGATAAAAAAAGGAGATCCGACCTTCGATGCAATCCGACAAACATTGAGTTTATCCCAGCTTTGTAATGGGAGGTTGGGTAGTCTAATCCAAACCGGAGCCGTTAAACCTTTCAATGAAGATGGATGAAAGTCAGGGGACCATTTATCTAGTCCGTTTATGTTGTCATTCACGTACCAAGGTCCATTGTTTAGGACATAATTCATAGCCTCCATTTCTTCAAAAGCACATAAGACCCATCCTCCACCAAGCAGGGTCATATGAAACCTACCATATTGATTCCATTGTCTCCTCAACTCCAGTCCTATGATATGATAAGGAATGCCATCTCCAAACTCCTTTACTACCAAAGACTTTTCTAGTTTGTTTGTATTCTCAGCTTCACTTTGTTGATGAAGCTTCACTACTCCATCTTCCGAAAACTTCTCCCCGTAATCAAAATCAACAACTTTAAAGTTTGGCTTCATGTTCCAAGCAGATGCCAATGGCTTGTTAATTTGCTGTGGCATTACAGAATTCAATTCTTCCATTGTTTTGCAATTTCCCAAAACTGCTGAGTCGCAAACTCGAACTTTCTCCCATTCTCCTTTTGCTTGAATTGCTTCATCTTCAACTAAACTGTCTTTCTGTAAATCTGATTCACGACCACCATCTCCTGCCAACGAGTTTTCCTTCACTGCCTTCGTGTTGATACACCCAGATGTTGAACCCTTAACAGATTTCTATCTATCTTTGAAATTCTCCCCTCCGATATTTTCGCGTGCTACCTTGTCAGCCAATTGACAGAAATCTTTATCTCGCTCTTCAGCTACATCCACCATAACTTTTTTACCTTTGCCAATGCAATCCATTTGCTTTATCGGAGAGAGGCAGCCTCCCTCAATTATCACCAGAGGTTTAGCAGGTTTAAACCTCAGTCTGGGTTCATGATCGAACATCTTGTTTGCATTACCAAAAGTAGCAGGCTATAAGCCCTGACTGTTGCGAGGAAGAATTCTCATAGCTGGAGCCGAGGAGATGCGACAATCTCCGACGCTGGATGGTGGAGGTCGGCGTCCCTCCACCGTCATCGGAGAAGATGATGAATTGCGGGATTTTTAAAAACTCGTTATTTCCTCTCACTAGAACCGGAGCTTCTCTCACTAGAACAGGAGATTTTTTTACAAAGTTTTCAACTTTTTGTATATCTGAGTAATAAAAAAACTTAAAATTGTAGAAATATTGCAGATAATGATTTCTAGCCAATTACTAAATATGTTTGGCACAATGTTCTCTACTTTTATTTTGTTTGAGAAATACCCCATTATATGCTCTTTTTTTGGTTGTTCTAGTTTGTGGTCTAAAATAAGAAGTGTTTGTATTTTGATTTTTCAATGATTAACTGACAAGCTGTTATTCTAATTACCTTTTGTTTGTAGTTACTTTACTGGAAAATTCTGAGAAATTATTTTATTTTGAAGTTTACCGCTTTCTTTAGAGTCTAATGATATGCTATTTAAGCTAGTTTTATTTTCTGGGAAATGTATTGATGCATATCTATATAGCTTGTTGTGATATCTTTTTTTTTTTTTAAGAAATGCAACTTAAAGAAGGGGAACCATTCATTTTATGGGCAATTTGTTTTGCTGGCATCTTAGACGGAACAATATTTTCATTGTATTTGCCAATTTTAAGGATAAATCCATTGATTTGTCAATTATCTAGATCTCAACCCATTATTTTACCGTTGGAGAGATGTTATGTTGATGGATAAAAGGAGTGGGAAAAAAGAAATAAACACTACAATGCATGAAGCATCCACTAAGCTCCAAAATTCTATATTTGATTGGTTTTGCATCTATGAATATCTTAGGATTATGCTTTACTAAGATATCTTATTTTCATTTCTTAGCATGATTTTACCAAATATCTCTTCAATAAATTTGTGACACTTTTCCTCTCATTTATTCTAGACTTCTAGTGTCTGAGTTGAATTTCAATAGATGCTATTTTTTTATTAAAATTGGCTTAGTTGTTTAGTTTAGCATATGGATAAGAAGTCAGCATTTATGACATTTGTAAAGTGGGATTATATAATGGAAATATTAATTAGTAAAAATCTTTAAACTTCTCATTCTGCAATAGAGTTTTTACCCAAAAAACAGCATAAACTTAAAAACATTAGAATAGTTTACAGCAGTCATTAACGTTGTTTGCTTTCTTAAGGTCTTTAACGTATATGCCAAACATCACCATTATTAGTGTGGTTATATTTTTTCCTTATGTTGTATATTTTCACTATATTTATTTATTAAACCTATCTCTGGTTGGTTGTATGCACCCTCTAAACTTTAAATTTTTCTTTTATGTCTTTCTGTTTGGCTAGTTATAAAAGCACCACTCTAGTCGAGTTGGGCTTACGTTAAATTTAAAACGTAAACATTCTGAAACATGAAACAGGGTCAACCCTCCAAAAACAATAAAATCCACAATTTTTAATGCATACCTAACAAACTAATGACCATTGAAGAGAAAATTGTTCATGCTGGAACAGATTTAGAACACTGCCCATGAGGTTCTCAACTAAGGTTATGAGCAATTTATAGTTTAGATGTGCTGAACCTCCTGATTCAATTTTAAAATATTGAATGATTTTCATCAATTTTCCTTGTTAATTTTTCAAGAACTTGTTATCACTTCATATTTTATGAATAATAGATTTTAATTATACTTGGTTAATGCTTATAACTTAGTTTTAAAGCTAAAATCTATCCACATAATCACTTCTAAGCGTATGGCCCGATCAAACCAAGAGTCTAAACTGACTCAACAAAGTGATTCCAGTTGTTAGGTGAATCAGCTGAAATGTTTTGGGTCATTATGAATAGCTGCATTTCATTATTTTAGATTTTTTTTTTTCAGGAATGGTTAACTTTCTTGAAGTACATTATTTTTTTTATTGCTTAGTAATCTGGCTCTACATGTTCTTATTTCCTTATTAATGGCTTGCCAGGTAATCACAAAGTTTTGTTCAGAGCGCATTGCAAAGTATGCTTTTGAGTATGCATACCTCAACAACAGAAAGAAAGTTACAGCTGTGCACAAAGCTAACATCATGAAGCTTGCAGATGGTCTTTTTCTAGAATCCTGCCGTGAGGTTGCTACAAAGTATCCTGGGATAAAATATAATGAGATTATTGTTGACAATTGCTGCATGCAACTTGTTTCAAAGCCTGAACAGTTTGATGTAATGGTAATCCATTTTTTGCTTCATCTTTTCTCTAAAAATTTATTATCACGAACAGATGCATTTGATTATCTTGTGGTCCATCCTTTGCGGAAGTGGTTACTTATTTCAGTGTTGTGATGTGTTTCAGCTGAAGTTCAATTTTATATCAATTTTCATCAAATTTTTTGTCGTTGAGCATGTTGATACTGAAGTTCTTATACTTAAGTTCTTATTATGTCTTGCTTGTAAAAATGATTCTTCAGGTTTATCTAGGAAATGTTTTTAGTTGTCATTGTAAGTACCATCTTAGTTGAAGTAAGTTTGATGTATAAGATATCTTAGGGTTTAGGATTTCTAATGCATATTTTATTTGCGTAGAAAAACATGTAAAAACATGCAATATTCACATGATGCAAGATATTAATCCAAATTAATTATTCATTACCTTCTATGTGAAATAAAAATATATGCTGAAAACCAATTAAATGAAAGAAATTAAGAATCAAGAAGACTGCACCTGAAATTCATGTAGTTGACCAAAGTCCAGTTTTTAACAAATCCAATTCATCAAAATCACATTTTCAGCTCAATAATAAAACTGTAGAAGAGGATGAAAAAGAGTAAGAAAGTAAGATTTATAAAAAAAAGCAAGCTTTACAGTTGTACAAGTTGGTAAAATCTTACAGAAAATTTCTATTATCGATTGACCAGGGAATTTAATTCTGAATGTAAAAGTAATTGCACATCCAACATAGAAATTTTATTCAACCACTGATTCACCTTTTGCACATGCCTCAAATCTCTAATTACAATCACAATCTATTAGAATTCCCCTTAATTACTCATAATAAATTATATAAAGGAGTAGCGCCAACAGAAAATCCACTGGAATAGAATTCACAACCCATTCGTAGGACCTTGAACTATGATGCACCGACACTTCTCCTCAAAGAGCCGTGTAGTGTCCGACACGTCTCATACACGACATACATCCGACATGCCTTCGACATGTGTCGGACACGTCGAAAACGTGTCTGATTAAAAAAAATATTAAATATAAATTGGACACTCGTGCCTTAAATATTTTATTGTTTTTTTAATATAATTTATTGTATTTAAAATTTTTGTTTATTTAAAATGTAAAATTAAACTTCTTATTTCCTATCCACAATATCAAATCAATCACTCGCACTCAATACCTCATTCATTGAATATTCTCATTTTCATTTCTCTTTAGCATGCTGCAATTTTGGTTTCGCAACAATGTCGATGTCATCTCAACATCGACATCTGATGTCATTACAACATCGCATTTCAAAAACAACATCAAAGACTGACACTATCTTGGCATTGATGTTTGACGCTAGCAATTTCTACACCCACAACTTGACAACTCATCTTTATCTGACGTTGTCTTAACATCGACAACCAACGGCCTCTCAACATCGACGACATACGCTATTGACATCGACGTTCGATACATATTGAATGACATCGATGCCCGACTCTCGACAACATTTTCGTCTTCTCTCTCGATGCCTAATACATGACATAGACTCTCGACTCTTGACATCCTAGTATTAATCTTTTTAAGCACAAATTCTAGTTAAATGACTTATAATTTCTAAATTATTTTTGATATTATACTTATTCAAATTTTATATACTAATTTTAAAATATAAAAAATTATAACTTCATGTCCAACCATGTCATTGCCATATATTTGCAATAATTGATGTGTCCGTGTCGTGTCATTTCCGTGTCTGGGCATCACAAACCGTGGAACAGACTAGTTGTTGGACCTCAATCCAGGAGGAAACTGCATAAAAAACAAGCCGCCCAAACAAAACTATCAAACCTGAGAGGGAAGTCATTGAATAGATGCTACCACAGGACTTCTAGCACACTGAGTCGCACAATTTGGGGGAAAAACATTGGAATGAAGAAAAAATCTGCCAGCTATTTTCAGAGAAATTTTTTTTTGCAAAAATATAATTGAAATCCAAGTTGGGATTCAATTACAATTCAAACTTTTTATGGTAGATAACATTCTTTGAATGTTGAATGCACATGTTTAGACTCCTAAAATTGAAATTATAAATTAAATCAAAACCATGTAAGTCTTAAATAAAACTAAAATTCATATAAAAGTTCCAAGTTTCTCATCGCCTTTACTCACATATTTTCTGCTTTCAATGATTGCATATTTTGAGACTCACATCTAATTCTCAATAATGGTCTTGATTTGATCCACATTCTATACTTCCCTTCAAAGTCACCTTTGAAGGAGAACTACTGTACAGTTGCACACCTGCATAATAAATTGCCCAGTATATGTTTTCATCTTCTATGTATATTTGCTTAACTTCGTTCAATAATGCACTGGAATATGTCATTATTTTGATGTTCTCGTTTCTACAGGTGACACCAAATTTATATGGAAATCTTGTGGCAAACACTGCTGCAGGTATTGCTGGTGGAACTGGTGTAATGCCTGGAGGTATCGGCCTAGTGCAATCACTGAATTCTTTCTATTCTTTGTTAATTTGTCGGAACATTCATTATTACTTCTGTAGATAAATATCACAGATTTAATATTTTTCATGATTTACTAACATCTTTAAAAAATTATTTTTAATGCTTTGATTAATATGAAGTTATGTAAGTTAAATTATTAAATTTGTGAATTCTTGTCTTTTAGTGATATCTGTTCAAAATTGTACTGCCGTGCATACCTGCCTGTATGGACTTAATATTTTTGTACTCAAATCAAATACAATTCCTGACATCATTATTTTTTTTTCTAGTTTCTGCTTTTGGAAAATCTGCAAATTCCCCATTAAAAGCATTTTATGTGCATTGTATTGTTTTCTTAGTATTAGTGATGTGGTACATGGAAGAAGTCCTATCACTAGGGCATGGGCAAAAAGCACATGAAGCTCAAGCTAGGAAGGATCCATGACGATTAATCATGAGAATCTACATATTTTTTATGTTTTATGAGTTTGTCTTATGTGTTTATGTAATATCATGTATTTTGTATTGTGAGTGTTATGTGGACATCATATTAATTTATTTTGTTTTGTTAGTAATCATTGTATTATTTCTAAGTCATGCTCAATGTAGCAAGGGCCGGTGATGCTAGAGTATGGAAGTGATTTAAGTAGTTTTCAAGTGGGCTCCATGCATGGAGCAAGGGTATAAGAATTCCTTTGGACTGACATGAAGTGGTTATTGTTGTGCTAAACATTTTGGAGTAAATTCCAAAAGGTCTAGAAGGCTTGGTGGCTGGCCATTACAAGCAGGTTGGATGATATTCTTGGATTTCCTACTTTTGTGAGTAGGTTTTAATTTTATGCACGTTATTTTTACTATAACTTTTTGTCATTTTATTCATGTGTACATAATCTTTCATAAAAATTTAAGAATTTCAATTATCTCCCTCTAATTCTATGTCTAATCCTACCAACTAGACTCAACCAAAAAATTTGTCTTTTGTTAGACTAGTTTTGCTCATTTTATTATGACCAAGCAAAACTTCATAAATTTTCACCAAATTCTTTAGCTCATTAACCCACATCTCATCCTTCAATAACCTTTATATTAATCGGTGTTGTTCTAGTCAAATTTTTGGAGAATAAATCAGCCATACTTTTCAAGTCTTTTTACTGTTTTATATTATATGTATTTTTAGTCATGTTTTAAAAAAAAACATCACAAAAAATTTCAAAATTTTCAAATTATATCTAGGGAGTTTCATTGACCATTTTCAATTGAAATTATTAAATATCACCTATTCTACAGAAAACCATGAGTAATTCCCTAATATTGGTCTATTTTGGACAGAATTAACCCGTATCCCTTCCAGAGCACATTTGGACCTCCTAAAACTATCCAATCCTTACAAAACCTTTCAGAAATAAACTATACAATATTCCCTTCAAATCAAGTCCAAGTTTGCTGGATTTAGATATATGTAGGGGAATAATTAATTGGTAGACATTGAATTTGCATTCTCTGGACATATTACAGAGCTTCTGACATATCTTTAAATTTCACCCACCTTGAAGTAACTCCTCTATAAAAATTGATTTTAACTCTTCCAACTATATTAGAAGAGTTCCCCCACATCCACAATTGATCATATTAGAGATCTAAGACACCATCTAATCCTCTCATCATCATTTTTGGTATCAAAGCTTTAGTAATTGGTGGACATTGTTTGCATTAAAAGATGGACACCAAGGAAGTGAGAAGTTTGGAGAGGCTTTTGCAAATTGTGGATTGAAAATCATCAAGAGGTAATCTCTGTACTTTGGGCTTGATAAAATTCGTTTTATGATATTCTCTTTTCCATTGATAATTCTTGTAGTAGATTATATGTTTGATGCAATTCTATTAACTAATGCAAGAATATCAGTTAGTTGCCTCCACATATTGGCCTATCCATTAGACAATAAACGTATCAAACTCAATTGACTAGAGTGGATCCAAATCAGTGGAGTGCGCCACTAAATGATCTAAAATCTCATTTTGATTCCTACTAAAATAAGAAAGTTATCTTGAACAATTTAGGGTTTTATCATAATTCTGGTTTAGTTTTTTTTGTACTAGTTTACCTCTAATTTTGGTTTACTAGTTTGCGAAGGCGTTAAAATAATTTTCTAAAATTTTTTGCATGAATTTTATTTAAACAAACAAGCTTTTCTTATTTAAAAGAATAATAAATAAAAAATATATTATAGAAGTCATATTTAACTTTCATTATTGCAGTATGCCACCAAAGTCAACTAGTCAGGATCAAATAGACAATGCCAATAAGAGGATTAATGAGTTCTTCAAATTGATGCAAAATTAAGTAAACTTCAAGAGCTCATTTTGAACTTAACCACAAATTCAAAACTTTCTTTGTTAGGATACAAACTCCTTTATTAGCACCAAACACAATAGAAACTGAAACAATAGGAGAAGACTACATAGAAGATACTAGGGTGTACCTACAAACTAGAAGGCAACCTTTTAGGAATCATGAAAGCTTGGTTGAACTCTAAAAGAAGGTTAAGGTAGATGCCCTTATTTTATGATAGAGTCTATGACCACAACAAATTCCTTGACTGGCTTACTTGGATAGATGAGTTCTTTTATCGGTATCAAATGGTTAACTATCGAAGAACCACCTTTTCTAAGATGAAGTTTATAGGCTATGTCAAAATTTATTGGACCAATGTCTTAGTGAAGGAGGTAAGGTTATTATTTGGGTTGAGATGAAAGAGATGCTAAGGGTTAAGAACTTGTCCTAAAAACCATGACAATAAGTTAAAAGAACTGTTGATGACTCGTAGGCAAAGCAATATGCAAGTGTTCGAGCAGATGAACTTATTTGAGGATTTGATTCCTAGGACTAATTGTATAGATTAAGAGTGACAATTAACCAACAAGTTCACTATTGGTTTAAGAAGTGAGATCATATATGAGGTTGAGTTACAGGACCCTTAAATTTTAAAAGATTCTTTTTGCTATGCTTTACTTTAAGAGAAGCATAAGAAGATAGCTTCTTCATCTAGAATTAGAGGTCCAAATTCATCCCTTCAATCATCCTCTTATTTTATCAAGAGGTCTACTACTAGAACTACACACTAATCTGGTGCCCAACCTAATGGGAGTGCACTTGAATTATAACTAAAGATATAAGGGATTTTTACATCCATAACATTTAAAATAATTCAAATTATATATCTAATATACCACATAAAATCCTATTTTACTTCTTTTCTAACACTCCGTTAATGCGAGGGTTTCCCTTCGTGTCTTCCGTCTCCGTTCGTTTGTGCGAGGATCGTCTTCCCCATCCGAAGGAATACCCTTCTTCATTAAAGGCGTCCTATTCGACCGCTTCACATGCCTGGCATTTTCTTAGCTCGGCAAGTATTCAACTTGATGCACGCCCCAACTCAACGTCTTCCCCGTCCAATTCCTTGATGGGGGTTTAGAGGTTTTTTTTGCCAGTTGATCTTGTCTTCATTTTCATTGTTGTTGTTCGCCTTCTCTATGTCATGTCAGATAGTGGGCTTTTTTTTGCTGATCGTGTTCTCATGTCTTCGTTTACTATGATGTGTTTGGAAATTTAGAGATGGACGTAAGCTGTTTGATTGAATGCCAAGGCAGTAGTTTTAGGCTGAATCTGAATTGCTTTTGAGTACTAGGCACCATTCGAAAGCTTGATGTTTTGAAGGTGTATTGTTATTGCATCCCAAGTCATAAATCCATTTTATAATGAGTTCGGGTTCCTCGGCAACGCCAATCAGAAAACCCAAGTAATCAAATATATTGTCATTGCAATTTGCAATGTACAATATATACAAAATCGTGTAGTAATGGAAGAAAGTTCTACAGATGCTCCCGGAATAGATCAAAAAACGATTGTCATTTTTTTTTTCCGGTAGTGTGATGAACTTGATGAATCGGCGTATGATATGAATCACGGAAGAAGTTCAAATGTTGTCGAAACCAGCATTACTCATGTTGTTTCCGTTAGAGCCGAGCTTTTACAAATAAAAATTACATTGTTGATAGTGCTTATCCTAAATTTGATTGTAGCAATCACTGTGAGTAAATGTAACTGTAAATGCTACTTTGAGTCAATCAATGTAACTTTGAGTCAAATGTTGCTTTGGTGATAGTGCGTGTCCTAAATATGACTGTTTTGTGAATGGCTATGTTTGAATAGCAATAGTTATGTGTGTTCTGTCTCTTGAAAAATTAGTTTGATTGTAAGCAAGGAACCAAGGAAAATTTGTTTGAATATAAATGTGATTGTTTTGTCATATTTTAGTACTTTGTACTGAATTTTATATTGTCAACATTATATGTACTTCCTATCTTCTGCATTACTACAAAGATTATGCAAGAGCTGTGGTGACATAACTATGCAAGCTGTAATAGTGATTTAATTTTGAAAGCCTTGTATTTCAAATCTAAAAGAAATCAAATGCGCAAAGTTGATTGTTACACTAAGTTGCGTTAGGTGACTGTCAAGAAAATTAGTCATTCCAACTTTTAAATGTCTGTCAAGCATTTCTGTGCGAATGCTCATGTAACGTGCAATGCTGAAGCAGTTTTCTAGCAAGTGGCCTACTTCGTCCATATCAACAGGTTATGAAGACCATATCAACAGGTTATGAAGAGATGTTTTTCTTTCTTCTTGGGTCTACCATGCGCAATGTCTGTCTTCTTGTGCGAATGCTCATGTAACGTGGTAATTTTAATATGCTTTGAGAAAGTCGCCTTAGACCACTTACACGACAACGAGCTCAAGTAATGGTAAATTTGGGAAATGATTTTGTTAATTTCCTCAACTTTCATATGCAAATCATTCAGCTTGTAAGTGTTCGCGGCTGTCCAAACCAAATTCCGTAGCATGTTGCCATCTTTACAATGAAATATTTTTTTCTTATATTATTCCACAGTTGTCTCATACAAACTCTGTGCTCGACATGTGAGAAAATAAGCTTGATAGCTTCAAGGCTCTTCTCCATGTCAGAAATGAAGGTTAAATGTTGCGTTTCACAACCTAAGCTTTCTGACAAGTTCCTCATGAACCACTTCCACGATTTCCACAACCAAACATTATATCTCTTTCTAACTCTCTTGAACGCCAAATTTTGATATAAGGCATTGACAATCCATAAGTTATCTCCAAGTTAACAAAGATTCGCTTTAGTAATAACATAAACTATTGTGTAGAGACCAATTGTCATCCGAACAATTTGCAATAGATTTCTTAGATTAAGATTCGTAAGTTATTTTTATGAAAACTTTTGCAATAGATTTCTTAGATTCAGCTTCAACAATAGTATAAACTATTGTGTAGAGATCATTATTGCCATCCAAACAATTTGCAGATAGCAGTACGCCAAGGTACTTAGACTTAAGGTGACAAGCCTCAACCCCAGTCAAATATCTACATCCAGCAATGAATTCTTCAATACAGATTTTGAAGCTAACAAAGATTCACTTAAAAGCATTGTTTTTGTTGTCACACATGTACGTAATATGAGAGCCAGGATTCCTGTTTACTAACTCTGACCTAAGAGTATGCACCCACATATAGTTCTTGCCGACAAAGCCAAACATTATATCTCTTTCTAACTCTCTTGAACGCCAAATTTTGATATAAGGCAATGACAATCCGTAAGTTATCTCCAAGTTATTACTAATATCCTTTGGTGTGATATCAGGATTTTTCTTCACAATGTCCTTGATTTCATTAGTTACCCAACTAATATTAGCTCGCTTTTCTCCGGATCTATTAACCCCAAAGCATGGATGAGTTGGATATATTTTTCTAACTTCGAAGGAGTGGGCATCATAACACAATGAGGTACGTACTCTCCATGGACATCCTCTATATGCGCAAGTAGCAATTACTCTAGATTTTTCACTAGCCTTTATTTTTATAGCAAAATTATGTAAAATTGCATTAGACCTAACTGCTTGTTTAAAATTTTGAGAATCCTCAAATCGAGAACCAACACAGAGAGTATTTGCATCATCAGTTTGGGGTATAAAGAAATCGTCGCATAGATCCTCAACTATAATATCAGTTTGACGCATTTCAGTTAACTGCTTCTCTATTCCAGATTGGCTGTTTTGTGGTTAAGGCATATCTCCCTCGTGATATTTCATTGCAACCACCATTTGAATTATATTCCTTTCATAACTCTACTAAGCATGTCAACTAAATCTGAATCAGTTGAAACCAACATATAATTCTTAGGTGATGTTCCATTGACGTGATAGTGTAAGTTGAAAGCTTGATCTCTTAGCCAATGACAAAGTGCTTCAATTCCTTCTTTTAGCAACAACAAAGTGATTTTATCTCTCCGAAGCTTTAAGGTTTTCTGACTTTCACCCACATACTTCATTTGACTATGAGCCCGCACCTCACTCCAATATCCACCCAATTTGGGGACTATGAAGTAAAATTAACCATTTCCATTTCTATGTACGCAAATAATACATGAGTTAGCGAAAATTAGGCAGTGAAAACATCAAATCAAATTGTGACAACACGGTTTGCGGAGTTCTTTCGAAAGGAGGCCGGGATCTTAATAGAGATGGCGAACGGAAGACAGTCGTGCGAACGGAAGACAGTCGCGCGAACGGAAGAGAGTCATGTTAACGGAAGACACTCGTGAATGGAACACAATAAATCAAAGGAGAATGCCACAGGTTTGGATGGGGAAGATCCTTGCTCGCGAACGACTTGGTTACTTCCACCACTGTCGCATACGAACGGGAGACGAAAGATGTGGATTTCTAGCGAGGCATTAACGGAGTGTTAGAAAAGATGTAAAAGAGGGTTTTATGTGGTATATTAGTAAATATGATAGTTTGGGTGTTAGATTTGTAATTTGAATTGTTTTAAGTCTCATGCATGTAAAAATACCAAGATATAATAAGTTTCAAGTGTCATAAGAAAGACCATATGGTGCATTAGTGCAAGGCCAAGATCATGTTCTTAATGAGGTTGAAGAAGAATTAGAGAAAGAGGGTGGATGATGAGGTGGAGGAAATTCATGATGACAGTCCTCTATCTAATGAGGAACTTAAGCATGTTGGAGACCCTGTTGGTATGATGAGATGTTTATTTGTATCTAGAGATAAAAATTGTTAAAGTAGAAGTATTCTTACCATAATTTTTAATTGTAGAAGAAAATTTTATAAATTGGTTATTGATGGAGGCAGTGCCATAAATGTAGTATATCCACACACATACTTTCATGAGTTAAGCTAGAACCCCATCCAAAGCCATGTATAGTGAGTTGGTTAAATGATACTATTTTATCCATCACAACTAGATGTTTAATAGTGTTAACCTCCATGTAATAACCAGAAACTTGCATACCTTATATACATCGAGAAGCAGACCAAATCCCATAAAACCTGCTCAAATCCCGCATACCTCAGACTGTTGAAAGATCCCCGCTCGAATCCCCGCAAATCCCGCTGAAATCGGCGCCGTTTGCGTCTCTTTCCGGGAAAACTGCTCAAATCCTGCGGCAGTTCCTCGGTCGAATGCCCAAATGGGTCGTTAAATACCAGACCTCCACAGACTTTCGAATCGCATCGCCAATTCCATTCGTCTCTTCCCGCACGCTTCTTCTGCTTCTTCGTGGCTGTGCGACTTTGCTGCCCCGACAACTTCCCTTCCTGTTCGGTCAGAAGTTCCGACATTTTGATCGGGTGCAAGAACGGGAGCTGCTCACTATGGAGATAACTTTTTACCTTGCGTGCGCCTCTTCTCCGTCTCCTCCTTGCCGTCTGACTTTGCTCCGACGACGGCGTTCCCTTCAAGCTGGATCGGAAGTTACGAACTTCGATCGGAAGCAAGAAGAAGAGCTTGCTTCTCCGGCTCCTTTATCGCTGTTCGGCCTCGGCCCCTTCGCGCCAGTCGACTTTGCTCCTTCAAGGACCTTTCCTTGTTGTCGGACCGGAGGTCAAGACATTTTGATCGGAGCAACGATCGGGAGCTCGCTGGTGGTGAAGTTAACCTTCTCCCTTTCGTTGCTTCTTTGACTGTTCGACGTCGCTCCTCAGACGACTTTCCCTTCCCTGTTGGATCGGAAGCTACAACATTTTGATCAGAAACAAGAACAGGAGCCCGACGGATGTGAAGGTAACTCCCTCTCTTTTGTGAGCTTCCCAGCCAAATCCCATAAATCCGCCAAACAGAGGGATTTGTATTTTTGATAAATAATTATATTTAATTATAATTATAATTATTTAGTTATAATTAGTTATAATTATTATTTTTAATTAATTATGATTTTATAATTAATTACAGTTGATTTTTAAGTAAGTAATTATAATTAATTTAATTAATTATAATTAAGTTTAATTAGAATTAATTTTAATTAATTATAGTTTATGAAATAAATTATTATTAATTAATATCAATTAATCATAATTCATTAAAATTGATTAATATCAATTAACCATAATTAATTATGGTTATGATTTTAATTAATTTTAATAAAATTTAATTAATTATAATTAAAATGATTAATTAAAAATAATTTGTTAATTAATTATAATTAAGTGATATTAATTATAATTAATATAAAAAATGTTACTCTCTCTCCCTCGATCCTCGAGCCACCGTCAAACCTCGCGAAGGTACGAAATCTCCTAAACTCAGATTGTCGTTTCGTTGTAAGCAGCGGACCGGAAAATCGCCTATACACGCCTTTATTGCGCGTGGTGGGATGGGACCCCGGTCCGACGCCTACGACGAGGCGGGAATCGCTTAAACTCTGCTTCGTGTTCGTGGCGCACCGGAAAACCGCCTATACACGCCTTTATTGCGCGTGGTTGGAAGGGACCCCGGTGCGGCACCTACGGCGAGGCGGGGTCACTTATAAGTACCCCCGAGCGGGGGGAAAGCAAACTGCGCATTTTTAAACGAGCCACCGGCAAAACCCGCAAAGGTACGAACTCTCTAAACTCAGATTTCTCGCATCGTTGTTTGCAGCAGACCGGAAAAACTCCTATACACGCCTTTATTGCGCGTGGTAGGATGGGACGCCGGTCTGATGATTACGACGAAGCGGGCAATCGCCTAAACTCTACCTCGGTGTTCGTGGCGCACCGGAAAACCGCCTATACACGCCTTTATTGCGCGTGGTGGGAAGGGACCCCGGTGCGGCACTTACGGTGAGGCGGGGTCACTTATAAGTACCCTCGAGCGGGGGGAAAGCAAATTGTGTCATTTAAACAGGTATCGTCAGAGCCCCATACACGCCTTTATTGTGCGTGGTGGGAAGAAATATCACGGCCGCGGTGCCCTCACAAGAGGACACCTACCATACACGCCTTTATTGCGCGTGGTGAGAAAGGCCCAGTTTTCTCGTAGTTTTCCCCTAAACGGGGGAGACGCCGGGAGGATGCCAAAATTTCGGGTGAAGACGGACCGTACTTGGACTTGATTTGCACATCCAATAAGACTCGTACCTGGACTTGATTGAACTCAAATGAACAATAGTGAACTCAGAGTTGTGATTGAACACGAGCAGAGAATCAGAACAAAACTCAAATGATTAATAAAAGATCAAATTCAAACCAAAGTCTAAACCAAATTCAAATCAAGTTGAACATGAAAGCAAACCTACAAAGACTCCAGAGGACTTTGAACAATTATTTGAACAAGACATTGAACACAAGAGACTTGATGAACTACAAAGGACTACGCTCAAACTTGATTTGAGCTTTAATTGAACTTGAACTCATACTTATGTGAGCAAAGACTTGGATCAGCTTTGGACTATAAGGAACTCAAACTCTGACATTGAACTCTACTTGAACCAAATGAAACTTCAATCAAGAAGAACTTGATTTGGGCTCAGACTTATGTTGAACTTAACAAGATTGTGACAAGTTGGGGGATTCAACATACAAGTGACAAGCTGAACCTAACAAGATTGTGACAAGTTGAACTTACAAATGACAAGCTCCTAACAATTAGATACATTTGTCTCCTACAAGTTGGGGGATTCAACATGCGATGAACTGAAAGACATGATGTGTTTTGAATAGTTCAAAGAGGACAATCCAACTATCAACATCAAAATTCAAACATACAAACTGATCCGCAAACAAATAAATCCTACAGGTACTGTTGGAATCTCCTACAATAATCTCTACGAATGCCTGTTGATTGAGAAGACAACACTACTACTAGATAGTCAAAGACCCGTCCTCTACAAACAAATCCAGACATCAGACCACCTGAGATTGGTGAAAGGTGGATGTGGTACCGATGTCAATGGGTTTTCTACAAATACCTTCAAGAGCTCGTAGTGGATACGACAATTCCCTGCAAATGGATATTTGTGGATAACAACAGTGTATTGAAAGTACAACGAATCACTGTGGACACAAGTATGGATATCACCTACGACAGTGGTGATCAAGATCTTCAAGTATTCCGGGTACAAGAGCGATTCGATGTGCAAAAAGGACACCCTCTGGCAGAAGGGAGGAAATATTTGAACAAATTAGAACCAAACTTCCTGGTGTTCCAAAGTCTCTCCTTAGTGCTATACCCGAGAAGAAAACAGTCCGGATGCCCACAAACACCGGAAATAGCAAGTACGCTGCACCGAAGATCCTAAAAGAAGTTCTTCCCAAATTAGCAGTTATTGACTCCAAAGTCCAGAAAGTCCTCCCCCGGTGAATGAGAAAAGGGGGAGTCGATATCAAGACAACAATGCAACGCCACCGGATCCGCAACATCTTTGCAAGCGGACAGAAGGCGTTTACAAATATTTCAAAAATACCCTCGCACATGCACTGTAGTTTGTACACACTTAGGTACACTAAAAGAGGGTATATATTCTCAACCCGCATGGGCCCCGGCGAACGGTGTTATTGGTACACACGTGACGTCTAGGGATGCTGCGCGGGTTGATAAGTGAATTCAGGTTCGAAACCGATCCTTCTATACGGGTCAATAGAAGTCGACAGGGTTCGAACCATTAAGCAAATATAAAGTTGTGATGACCGATATATTTGCTTTAAAACATTCATATTAGGCCTTCAAGGCCTACAACAATATGAATTCACTAATAAAGGCACGAAGCCTACGAAATTCGATCCTCTGTCGACAGCTAGACAGAGTCGACAAGGTTTAAGCTTTAAATGAAAATGACCCCAAACACCGAGATGATGGCCGTGTTGAATGTTTATCTCAACCGGAGGGGTTCACAAACATTTCAAATGACTCTCAAATATCCAAATGTCTTCCAAGCTCCATCCAAAAACCCAAATACTCTACAAAAATCTTAAAATTCAAAAAATTCAAAAATATTTAAAATATGAAATCCAACCATCCATACTTAAAGCACAGCTCATCCACCCTCCGCAACAGTCTGCCAGGGTGGACAAATTCAAACAAACTCTAGCTCACAAAGAGCCAAATGCCTAGTCGAAAATATCATTAGGATCCATTCTCAAACAATCTCTTGCTAATAAGGACGTGGTACGTGTCCTCTAGCCGGCAGTTTCGCCGCCAAATGGCCCTCTGAACCGAGTGGTTTTGTCGCCAAATGGCACCATAGATAGCGGTTATGGCCAGAGCCAATACGCTCCTTAATGGCGTTAAATCCTTGAGATATGAATTAATAGGATATGATTGATAGGGCACAAAGCCCTCTGTAAGCTAAGGTGGATTCAAATTTGTCCCCTTGACAAACATTCACCCCAGGTCTACAAGGTCCCCTTGGACGAAGCAACCCATGGCTGCCGACAAGGATCCTTCTGTCAGGTTGGGTCGACTATCTCCTCTGACTAAGTAGACCAGGGACCACGATGGCCCGGGACGACGGAACCATGGGATCTTGATCGGGCCCATCATCCATTCCCCCACCATCCGCTTTAAGTGAAAGATGGTGCAATTCCTATTTTAAATATTAAATCTTTCAATCCAAAATCCAAAAACCCAACTCTTCAATTCTCAAATCCAAACCTCCAATCCCAAATCCATTGCTGCTACTATATGCCAGATAACACGTATTCTATACGTATCTGATTGACGACTAGCCTTAATCGAAAGTTCTCTCTCGTGATCGGGAGGGGTAATTAACTATAGGGGCTTGCGCCTATAGGAAACCAGAACTCAGATCATAAAGTCCTCGCAAAATGAGGGCGAAATCTCTGGGTAGTGTCTTATCTACAAACCCATCTGCCTTCCAAAATTTACCTCGGAACTTAGTTCGTTAAAACTCCCTCGCCGAATAAGAAAAGCGAGCGGAGGCCGTGGCCGAATTTTCGGAGCCCACAGATTTCTGGCGACTCCGCTGGGGAATGGTTTTTCTTTCCATCTCTGGCTAGTCATTCATAAGCTATAGTAGCAATTATTTCAACCCGTACTCAAGAATTTGAGTCTTTCAAAATGATCTTTTAAAGATTCAAAACTCTGGATTTTCTAAAATGTTCATTCAACAAATTTATATGCATTTAGCAGTTTTTAAATTTGTATTATTTTAATTGCTTGCTAATGATATCTACTCTTATTTTTGTGTTCTGTGCAAGTCTCTGCATTTTGAAAGTGCGGGGTGATGTATCAGATTCTGATTACTAACCCTTGCCTTTCATTTATGCAGATGGATCTACAGAACACCCCGATGACTGTCCAACTGGGACGAGGAGCCAGGATTCAGCTGGCAAATGTTGTTATTGAAACTGGAAATACCGGGGCTATCATCCAGTTTGGTAGCATTGACTTTCCTGCAGTTGTTGCAAGAACTGCCGGTGCTCCTGCTGGTCGTATGCATCTGCCGGCACGACCTGTTACTGAAAATCCTCGTGGTAGAATTTCTGTATTTGAGAGGCTATCCCAGCATGGGGCCCTAACCACCAGAAGAATTGTGAATGCTGGAAAAGTTTCTGTGGTGACTACAAACACCACCACTCTGCCGACCAGGTTATCTGCACCTGGGAAATACGATGCTGAGGCCTCCTCATCTGGAGGAAGGCCTACAAGGAGGCAAAGAAGGAAGATGAACGCTGAGCTCCGAGCTCAGCATCAACAATTCCCAGTCCACCCATCAAATCTACCAGCCCAAGAGTCTGAAGCTAATATTCCAACCCGGAATGGATTTGCAAATCTGAAGTGGGTCAAAAGAAACAGCTCTACTGGTGAGCTGAAGAAATCCTTTTGGGATCGACGGCCTGAAGCTCCAGTCCCTCTAAGGAAGAAAGAGCCTGAAACTCTTTCAGCCCGGGTATACAGAGTACTGAAGACAGTAAAGGAGAAGGGCTTGAAAAAGAAGATGTTTCAAAAGCCTCTAGTGATCGAGACTAGAAGAACCCCGCCAAGGGAGCGTCTGTCCTTTGCTGCAGAAGGAAGAGAAAGAAGATATACCTCACGCGGTGAACATCGGGGTGTGACACCTGAATCATATGTTCAGGGATCCACTGCTGAAAGGTCCCGGTGGAAAGGAAAACAGATCTGGAGGCCAAAGCCTCGAAGAAATGAAAAAGAAGATAGAAGAGAAAGAGGAACTGAACTGGGCGTGACATCTGGTGAGGCTTCTCGGAGATCCGCCCAAGTTTACAAACAACATCAGAAGTGGGCCCCGAAAAGGACCCATAATGATACTCCTCCAAACGGTAGACACCTTGGAGAATCCTCCAGGGGATCCCGTCGTCCTCCATCTCCTCCAAAGGAAAAGACCAACTTCGATCGCAGCCCACTGATCGAAGAAATCCCCATGCCTGATCAAGAACCGGAAATCCAATGGCGTCGTCGCTCGGAGATCCGACTACTGGAAGAAAATATAGATGATCAAAATCTAGAGGAGGAATACCTCGAAGGGGATGAAAACTTTGAAGAAATATTAATGAATTTCTAGAAGAAAATCTAGAAGAAGAAATGCGAGATATAAATAACACTCTAGACATGGAAGTTGTCTATATGGTGAGACACACCAATGCTAATGAGGAAGCCTATTATGATGATGGTGAAGATGAAGACTAGGGGTGTCAACTTTTGACCCGACCCGGGCCCGACCCGGAAAATCCGGGTTGGACCCGACCCGTTTAATAAACGGGTCGGGTTCGGGTTCGCAGATTCGACCCGTTTGATAAAACGGGTCGGGTCGGGTTGACCCGGCGGGTTGCCGGGTCAACCCGACAACTCGTTTATTTAAAAAAATTTGAAATTTACAGCCCGAGCTGCCCGCTGCCCGCCTGGTCAGCGCTGCCCAGCGCCTGCCGCGTGCCCAGCGCCTGCCGCGTGCCGCTCTGCCTCTGCCGCGTGCCGCGCAACGCTTCCTCCGCATGCAGCCGTGCCGCGCGCCCACGAGCTGCCGGCTGCGCTGCCGTTTCGGCGTTTCCCTTGCCGTGCTTCGCTTCCGCCGCGCAGGCACGCAGCCGCGCTTCCGCCGCGCGCCCGATGCCGTTGCTGCCGCTGCCCTGCTTTGACGACGCCGAAACCGCGAAACGCTACTGGGTCGCGGGTCGGTTCGGGTCAACCCGGCAACCCGGCAACCCGGCCGGGTCGGGTCCGGGTTGAAATGTCCGACCCGTTTGCATAAACGGGTCGGGTTCGGGTTGACCCGTTTATATCCGGGTCGGGTTGGGTTCGACCCGAACCCGACGGGTTGACCCGAATTGACACCCCTAATGAAGACGATCAACAACCGCCGATTAGGCGAGTTTATCAACGTCGTCGTGAAGCTGGGTCCACCACTGGCAGAGGTGGTCATTCCCAAGCTGAAGAAGAAAGAGAGGAAGCCGAAGAGAATCCCGTCGCTGACGAGAATGTCACGCTTGCAGACATGCAAAGACATATGAGGCGACAAATGAGAGCCAAAGATAGAGAAATCTCTCAGTTGAATGAGAAGATGACTGAGATGATGGCTCAAATGGGAGCAATGATGCAGAGAACTGTTGCTGTTGGTGCCGTGCCCAATCCTCCTCCGGATCCTCCAAACTTTCAAATTCCTCAAGTCTCAGGAGTACGGGGCACTCTTGAAGGTGGCAACGAAGTTCATAATGTCATCCGTCAGCCTACTCCACAAAATGTTGCAAGTACTTCTGAACCAGTAACTGCTGCACAGTTGGAAGGAATAATCACAGAAAGGATCAGGGCTATTATAGCCGTTGATCAAGCAGAAAAGTTGGTGGGCATGGGTCGTCCTTATCCTGCTGAATACGACCAAGTACCGTACCCAAAAGGGTATTCTGTACCAAAGTTCAATACTTTCAATGGTAATAACAACCCTAGGCAGCACCTGACACAGTTTAAAGCCACCTGTGGGAATACAGGAGGAAATGACACCCTACTCTTTCGACAATTCGTCAGCAGTTTGACAGCAACTGCTTTCGAATGGTATGCTGAATGGCCGAATGATTCTGTGAAGACCTTCGCAGAATTGGAAAGTATGTTTGTAAAAAGGTTTGCTAGTGCAACGGAGAAAATAACGATCGCTGATCTTGCTTTAGATAAAAGAAAAAGAGAAGAATCAGTTACCAAATATATCACTCGTTGGCGAAACCTCAGTATGAAGTGTGAGCAACAGCTTGAAGAAGAGCATGCCGTACAGTTGTTAATGGGTAACATTGATGATAAGATGCAACCCTTCCTGTGCATGGCTACAATCAATACATTTCAAGACTTGCTCGACAGAGTGGCCAAATTTGAGAAACTGAATTTGTCAAGATTAGAAAATCATTCTGATAAGCCCAAAAAGGCTAAAGCCCCAGGTGCTAGAAGGGGTGAGGCTGACTCTACGTTCTTCTCCAGAGCAGATAGAGAAAATCAAGTGATTTACAACGTAGATAAAGACAAACAACTGATGCAATATCAAGAAAAACCCAAACAAGCCTACAACCCCAACCCCCAATCGAAGCTGATATTAGGGGGAAATGATAAGTCACGAACTTATCAAGCTGGAGGCCAGAGACAGGCAATAGGAACTGGTGATAGAACGTTCAAATCCCTTAAAGATAAAATGAATAAAGAATATTCATTCAAAAGGGAGAGTGTTGCCAAGTTATTTCGACAAGTGTCGAGATCGGGTTTAGAACTGCCTGAATGCAAGAGGCCCGAAGAGTCGAAGCACACTGGTGATCCAAATTATTGCCCATACCATCGGGTACTCAGCCATCCTATTGAAGATTGCTACATCTTCAAGGATTGGCTTGAAAGAAAATATCAGAAGGGAGAGATCACATTGTCCGACAATGTATTGTCTCACCCTAAAAAGGAATCAGCTCGGGTAGTCACGTCCTCTTCCGTACCCCTGGTTGAAGAAAGAATAAATGAAAAGAAGCCAATTCAAAAAGAACAGTGGGAGACTACGGTCTCTAAGAAGACTGTGAAAATGTTAAAGCAACTTGAAGGAGTTTCAGGTGTAAGTGGAAGTCTCCTATTGAGCCAATGATAGATTTGAAGGCACTGCCAGTGGTACGACCTTCTACTTCAAAACAGTTTTCCAACCAAGTTGGTTCTTCAAAGACTGAAAAGAAAAAATCATCCAAAAAGAAGACCAAGTTGAAAAAGCCCAGAGAGAAGATGACCGCAACTCAGAGGGTTATCGATAGTCTGGATGAATGCTATCAGACTGTGAGGCGACCTATCAAGCTCGCTGACTTCATGTCAGAGCTTAAAATAGACGAAGCCGAAGAAGGAGATGAAGATTCTCTTCCAACAGAAATATGTCGGGTCATCTCAGTGGCGTCGAGTACCTCAGTAAAAGAAGAATACACTGAAGAAGTACCCTCTGAGTCCTATATGATGGTGTTGCCAATGGATTACAGTTCGAAGGAGGATTTATATTTTCCAGAGGGAGACGAATCAGACCCTAGCATAGTGTCTCAGATGGGACATGTGAACCTGGGTGGTGATTCTGAATCAACAGATGAGTCTCTAGACGCAACGATGGCTGGCTCTGAAGAAAATGTACAGTTAAATGACTCTGAACCGGAGGAGATTGCTCAAGTGCAGTTAAGAAGCGGTAATGTACTACCTCCTCCACCGAAGAAAGGGGTATCCAATAAAGATAAGGAGAAAGAGATAGTTATCAACGATGATATTATCTCTGAAGATCCCAAGAAAAAGAAGACTCCAGCCAATGTGATAGATTATAATATTTTATCCCATCTGAGAAAGATCCCAGCACAACTCAGCATATACGATGCCCTGGTAATGTCTAAAGACCTTCGGGAGACTCTGATTCAGGCTCTTAAAGATCCCGAAAGATACGAGGCATATTTTGCTGAACGTAGTTTGACTGAGGTTTTGCAAGCTCGAAATGAGCCATTCATTAGTTTCTCCGAAGAGGACTTGATGCTCGGAACTGTAGACCATAATCGTCCTCTGTATGTTACTGCAGAGAGCGATAAGCTGATTATTAGTCGAATCCTAATCGATCCTGGATCCTCCGTGAATCTGATAAGCTTGAAAGCACTGAGATCCCTCTGCCTTGATGTGGAACACCTCGGGCCAGATAAGTTAATGGTGCATGGTTTCAATGAAAAAAGGCAGAAAACCCTCGGATCATTTATGCTCCCTCTTGTATTTGAAGAGCTCCATACAGAAGCTAAATTCCATGTAATTGATGCGGATACTTCGTTCAAGGCGCTGCTAGGTCGTCCCTGGTTGCACGAATATGGCGTTATCCCGTCGACATTACACCAGTGTATGAAGTATCTCAAAGATGGAGAAGAATTCAGGATCTCTGGCGACATTCAACCCTTTACAGTTCATGAAGCAACAGTCTATGAAGATGCGCGGTACTTCATGCCAAAGAAGGAAAAGTCTTTGAGCTCCTCGAAGCTAAAGCATCAAATTCGAAGACTACAAAGCGACCCGAACGAGAAGGTGAGAAGATGCAGGTGGGGAGAAAGAAGGCAATGCCGACTCTTCCCAAGGCACCGGCCATTCCCAAAGAGAAGAAATTTGTACCTCATCTGGGAAGTGACACAGATGAAGATGATGATACTCCTGCTAAATCTCGAAGAATATGCCAGTCCACAGATGAATGGAGTAGGCATGTAGAATTTTCAAATGATGATTATGACTACGATTCTATTTATATGAACACGGTGCAGAATGTGTTCTCTAGAAGAATTGACAGCCTATCAATTTCAGATAGTGTACTCGTGGTCACGCGTGTTCCTTTACAACATTTCAAAGAAATTATTCCGCACGAGGTGCATAAAGTTGAAGAACTCGCCACTCTCTATCTGCCTCCCCGTAAAAATGGGACTATGCCAAAGAATGTGTTATATTCCACGGGAGTTCGCAAAGAGGAAAATCATGACTGGGATTGCATGATCCTCGATTCTGAGGAATTATTTCCTACAAGGCTACCTAAATTCAATACCAAAAATATTCAGAGAATGCTACGAAAGCAAGTCAATATTCCTACTACCAAACGACAACTTCGTACAAGTTTGGGCCTCTGGTATGGGAGAAGTCCGCGTCCGTTACAGCAGAAGGATACAGACGTATATAAAGGTATTGGATTCATCAAAAGAAAATTTCTCCGGAAAAAGACTTGCCGGGCAATCACATGCACGGAAATTGAATCCGAGGATGATGTTGCTGAGGAGACATACGAGGCTGATGATTATGATGAACAGCCCATAGAAGCTGAACCTGCACCAGAAGAGCTTGAAGATGGTGGACAGGCGGCCACTATGGATGAACTGAAAGAAGTCAACTTGGGGACTGAGGAGAATCCTCGCCCAACCTTCATTAGTTCTCTCTTACCCGAGGAACAAATAGAAGAAATAAAAGAACTTCTCTGTGAATTCAGGGACTGCTTTGCCTGGACATATGCTGAGATGCCTGGCTTATCCCCTGATGTAGCGGTTCACAGATTAGCAATCAAACCGGATGTAACACCCGTCAAGCAAGCTCCAAGGAGAATGAGATTGGAGATTGAAGAACAGGTGATCGCTGAAACAAAGAAATTAATAGAGGCAGGCTTCATCCGAGAAGAAAAATATGCTGATTGGATTGCCAATATTGTCCCTGTAAAGAAGAAGAATGGGCAAATTCGTGTCTGTATTGACTTTAGAGACCTCAATAAGGCGTGCCCAAAAGATGATTTTCCACTCCCCGTATCCGAACTCCTGGTGGACAATACGTCCAACTACGACATGTTCTCCTTCATGGATGGATCGTCAGGATACAATCAAATCAAGATGGCGCCCGAAGATGAAAGGCATACATCGTTTAGGACGTCCATCGGGATTTTCTACTACACAGTCATGCCCTTTGGCCTGAAGAATGCTGGTGCCACCTACCAACGGGCGATGACTCACATATTCGATGATTTGATACATCAGAAGGTCGAGTGTTATGTAGATGACCTTGTCGTCAAAAGCCTTGGCCAAAATGATCACTTAAAAGATCTCAGAATTGTATTTGAGAGAATAAGAAAGTTTGATTTGAAGATGAATCCTCTCAAATGTGCTTTTGGGGTTTCCTCTGGCAAATTCCTGGGGTATGTTGTTCGTCATCGAGGAATAGAGATCGACCCCAACAAAATTAAGGCAATCACGGAGATGCCACCACCAAGGAACCTTCGACAACTTCGCTCGCTGCAAGGACAACTGGCTTTCATTCGGAGATTCATATCAAATCTATCGGGTAGGTGCCAGCCATTTTCAAAGCTAATGAAGAAAGATGTTCGTTTCAAATGGGATGCAGAATGTCAGGAGGCGTTTGACAGCATCAAGAGATATTTGTTGAATCCACCCATTCTCGCAGCGCCAATTCCGGGGAAGCCTCTTATACTGTATACAGCTGCGCTAGAAGAGTCTCTCGGAGCACTATTGGCCCAGAATAATGAAGAAGGAAAAGAAAACGCACTCTACTACATCAGTCGAAGGTTGATTGGAGCAGAAAGCCGTTATTCTCCTATTGAAAAACATTGTTTGGCGCCGATTTTTGCAGTTCAGAAACTCCTCCACTACATGTTATCCCACAAAATCACCCTGATATCAAAGATCGATCCGTTGAAGTTCTTGATGACAAGACCAGCGTTGACAGGTTGTCTAGTCAGGTGGGCAGTATTGTTATTGCAGTTTGATATCATATACATGCCACAAAAGGCAGTGAAAGGTCAAGCCTTGACAGATTTTCTTGCTGCACATCCAATCCCTGCCGATTCTCCACTAAATGATGATTTGCCCGATGAGCAAATAATGTAGGTCAAGGAGAATGAAAAACTACCATTCTGGGAAATGTACTTCGATGGTGCATCGTCGATTAGACCTGTCCGACCTCCAAATATTGCAGGAGCCCGAGCCGGCATCGGTCTCATTTTCGTAGCACCCGAGGGAGGCATAATGAGGTTCTCATTCAGTTTGACTGAACCTCGGACCAACAACGAAGCTGAGTACGAAGCTCTTTTAGCAGGACTGGAGATCGCGATCGATGTCAGAATCCAATATCTCCGAATCTTTGGTGATTCTCAACTTGTAATAAATCAGGTCCTCGGCATTTATAAGGTTGGCAAAGTCGAATTGACCCATTATCACCGGCGAGCCCTCGAGCTTCTGAAGCAAGTACCAAATGTCAAAATGGCTCAAGTTCCTCGAGGACAGAATGCTAAAGCAGATTGTCTGGCCAAATTAGCTAAAGAAATGGCGAACATCGACGAGGAGAGTCCTATATTCATCGGGGTTTACACTCGTAGGGTCTTGGAGCCCGCCCTATTACAATTCCCGAGGGCAGAAGGAATTCCAGATTCAAGTCAGCATGATGAAATTCCAGTTGACCCTCAACCTCTCCATCAGATCGTTAGGGAAAATTATCCAGAAGAATATTGTATGACCAAGAAACATAAAGCTAGTCAAGCTTCTGAATCGTGGTGGCATTGTTTAGATATTGAAGTCGAAAATGATTGGAGACACCCATTCATTGACTACTTCAAAGAAAACAAACTCCCGACAGAAAAGTCTATGGCCGCACAAATCCGAAAAAGGGCGTTGCGATATGCATTCGTCAATGACATGTTGTACAGACGAGCCTTTGATCAAATGTGGCTAAGGTGCCTAGGGACCAAGGAAGCTGATAAAGTGGTGACAGAAGTCCACGAGGGGCTTTGCGGAGCACATCAGTCAGTTCCTAAAATGGCTGCTAAAATCAAAAGAATGGGTTACTATTGGCCAACTATGGTCAGAGATTGTATCGACCACGCTAAGAGGTGCCACGAGTGTCAAATCCACGGTGATGTTATACATCAGCCTCCAAATCCACTGCACCCAACAATAGCATCCTGGCCATTTGAATGCTGGGGCACAGACATAATTGGGCCGATAGATCCGCCGTCTTCAGCGGGACATCGCTTTATTCTGGCAGCAACAGACTACTTCTCCAAGTGGGCAGAAGCGGCTCCATTCAGGGAAGTCACATCCGAGCATGTGATCAACTTTTTCACCCACAATGTTGTCTACAGATTTGGTGTACCACGCCGCATAATCTCGGACAATGGTACTGCATTCAAAAGTACAAAAATTTACAAGTTCATTGATCGGCACAAAATTGATTGGCGATATTCATCCATATACAATCCAAGGGCAAATGGATTGGCAGAAGCCTTCAACAAGACACTGGTGAAATTGTTGAAGAAAATCCTTAGCAAGAACAAAAGGAAATGACATACGAAGATGGCAGAAGCTCTATGGGCCTATCGTACAACTTACAAAACACCAACTAAAGCCACTCCTTATTCATTGGTGTTTGGTGTTGAAGCTGTATTACCATTAGAGATTGAACTACCATCACTTCGGGTAGCAATTCAAAATGATCTCACTCAAGAGCAAAATGCCCGCCTCAGAATGGAAGAGCTTGATGCACTTGATGAACTCAGATTACAAGCTCAACAAAACCTGGAAATCTACCGAGGAAGAATGGCAAAGTCCTTTGATCGAATGGTGCGTCCTCGATCATTTCAGGAAGGGGAATTGGTCCTGGTGCTGAGAAGGCCAATCATCCCACACTGAAAAATTGGTGGCAAGTTTGTATCCAATTGGGAAGGTCCCTTCGTCATCGAGAAAGTGTACCAAGGAGGAGCATATCAGTTAATCGATCTGAACGGTCAGAGGCCTATGCCGCCAATCAACGGTCGACATTTAAAGAAATATCATGCATGAAAATTTCATGACTAGTGTAATTTGCAATTATCAAAGTTTTATATGCATATCTATCAAAGCATGTACATATTTATATTTTGAAATTCTCTTGTATAGCAAGAACTCATTTCAAAATCCCCCATTAGACTGGGGGCATTTTAAATATTTATTTGGGTCGACATCGCGCTGCGTGCCGAGATCCCCAAATAAATATTTAAACTCTCAAAAACAAAAAGCCTATCCAAAATGTCCCTACGAGACAGGGGGCATTTTAAATATTCATTAGGGTCGACATCATGCTATACGCCGAGATCCCCAAATGAATATTTAAAATCTCATATTCCAAATCTATTCCATTCTGAAATGTCCCTGCGAGACAGGGGGCATTTTAAATATTTATTCGGGTCGACATCGTGCTGCATGCCGAGATCCCCGAATAAATATTTAAAATTATCAATCCAGATATTCTTTTGTACTAAAGAATATAAATATTTGTTTTCCAAAGTAATGCAGGTGGTCTTTCAAGAGTTAGAGACAACACCTTCTCCAATAAACCTAGACTCAAAAGTCAAGAAAGAAACTTTTGTGGCTACACACTCCTACAAAATTGAGCCGAAGAAGCTTGAAGTCTTTCAACAGCCTGAAGCTTAAGGTTCGAATGGGTGTAAAAGGTCGGATCCAACACGCCCAAATATGGCCGGATCGCTGGCAGCTCCGTCTACTCAACAAGCCATAAGAAAGGCCGCAGTAGAGGAACCCCCATCTCCGCAACCAGAGGACAAAGAGTTATCAAATTCTAGCTCTCCCGATCTGATGAACTCAAGTGATTCAGATTAAAGTCTTCTCAAGTGGTTAAGAATCAAGATACTACCTACGTTCGGTACTATCAACTAAATCCAGAACTTGCAAATCCTTCAACAAATCCGTAAAGCACAAAGCGAGGATCAAAGAAATTTTTCTTCAACAAGTCCACCAAAGCACAAAGCAAAGGACCGAAGAAATTATCCCAAAATTCACACAAATCTCAAGGCTGAACTAAGTGGATTCCGTCATCAACAAGTCCGCTATGCACAAAGCTCTGGACCGATGACTTTTCGCCATCGACCTAATACAAACCTAAGGGTTTTGGTCATCAGCATCTACTCCTTCAACAAGCCCGCCAAAGCTAGAAGCATAGGGCCGAAGGAACAAAAATCACCTGACAAGTCAGTAAAGACAAATCAGGTAATTCTTCATCAATGTCCGCAGCTCAAAGCACAGGGCAAAAGAAATCAGTATCTCAATCATCTATTGATACATCCATGAGATCTATGGAGAAAGAAAGTTTTAGTGTGACATCCAAGCAAAATTTTGGAGATCCACTAAATAAAAATCGTAGTGTGACATCTAAGAAAATTTTTGGAGATCCACTAAGTGAAATACCTTGTGTGACATCTAGAATGAATATCTAGAGATCCACAAGGCCAAACAGCTCACAACAAACGTGATCCGCTCCAGACGCGTACCACATTTGTTGGGGGGCATTTGTTAACTTCCATGTAATAACCAGAAACTTGCATACCTTATATACATCGAGAAGCAGACCAAATCCCATAAAACCTGCTCAAATCCCGCATACCTCAGACTGTTGAAAGATCCCCGCTCGAATCCCCGCAAATCCCGCTGAAATCGGCGCCGTTTGCGTCTCTTTCCGGGAAAACTGCTCAAATCCTGCGGCAGTTCCTCGGTCGAATGCCCAAATGGGTCGTTAAATACCAGACCTCCACAGACTTTCGAATCGCATCGCCAATTCCATTCGTCTCTTCCCGCACGCTTCTTCTGCTTCTTCGTGGCTGTGCGACTTTGCTGCCCCGACAACTTCCCTTCCTGTTCGGTCAGAAGTTCCGACATTTTGATCGGGTGCAAGAACGGGAGCTGCTCACTATGGAGATAACTTTTTACCTTGCGTGCGCCTCTTCTCCGTCTCCTCCTTGCCGTCTGACTTTGCTCCGACGACGGCGTTCCCTTCAAGCTGGATCGGAAGTTACGAACTTCGATCGGAAGCAAGAAGAAGAGCTTGCTTCTCCGGCTCCTTTGTCGCTGTTCGGCCTCGGCCCCTTCGCGCCAGTCGACTTTGCTCCTTCAACGACCTTTCCTTGCTGTCGGACCGGAGGTCAAGACATTTTGATCGGAGCAACGATCGGGAGCTCGCTGGTGGTGAAGTTAACCTTCTCCCTTTCGTTGCTTCTTTGACTGTTCGACGTCGCTCCTCAGACGACTTTCCCTTCCCTGTTGGATCGGAAGGTACAACATTTTGATCAGAAACAAGAACAGGAGCCTGACGGCTGTGAAGGTAACTCCCTCTCTTTTGTGAGCTTCCCAGCCAAATCCCATAAATCCGCCAAACAGAGGGATTTGTATTTTTGATAAATAATTATATTTAATTATAATTATAATTATTTAGTTATAATTAGTTATAATTATTATTTTTAATTAATTATGATTTTATAATTAATTACAGTTGATTTTTAATTAAGTAATTATAATTAATTATAATTAAGTTTAATTAGAATTAATTTTAATTAATTATAGTTTATGAAATAAATTATTATTAATTAATATCAATTAATCATAATTCATTAGAATTGATTAATATCAATTAACCATAATTAATTATAAATTAATTATGGTTATGATTTTAATTAATTTTAATAAAATTTAATTAATTATATTAATTAATTATAATTAAAATGATTAATTAAAAATAATTTGTTAATTAATTATAATTAAGTGATATTAATTATAATTAATATAAAAAATGTTACTCTCTCTCCCTCGATTCTCGAGCCACCGTCAAACCTCGCGAAGGTACGAAATCTCGTAAACTCAGATTGTCGTTTCGTTGTAAGCAGCGGACCGGAAAACTGCCTATACACGCCTTTATTGCGCGTGGTGGGATGGGACCCCGGTCCGACGCCTACGACGAGGCGGGAATTGCCTAAACTCTGCTTCGGTGTTCGTGGCGCACCGGAAAACCGCCTATACACGCCTTTATTGCGCGTGGTTGGAAGGGATTCCGGTGCGGCACTTACGGCGAGGCGGGGTCACTTATAAGTACCCCCGAGCGGGGGGAAAGCAAACTGCGCATTTTTAAACGAGCCATCGGCAAAACCCGCAAAGGTATGAACTCTCTAAACTCAGATTTCTCGCATCGTTGTTTGCAGCAGACCGGAAAAACTCCTATACACGCCTTTATTGCGCGTGGTAGGATGGGACGCCGGTCTGATGATTACGACGTAGCGGGCAATCGCCTAAACTCTACCTCGGTGTTCGTGGCGCACTGGAAAACCGCCTATACACGCCTTTATTGCGCGTGGTGGGAAGGGACCCCGGTGCGGCACCTACGGCGAGGCGGGGTCACTTATAAGTACCCTCGAGCGGGGGGAAAGCAAATTGTGTCATTTAAACAGGTACCGTCAGAGCCCCATACACGCCTTTATTGTGCGTGGTGGGAAGAAATATCACGGCCGCGGTGCCCTCGCAAGAGGACACCTACCATACACGCCTTTATTGCGCGTGGTGGGAAAGGCCCAGATTTCTCGTAGTTTTCCCCTAAACGGGGGAGACGCCGGGAGGCTGCCAAAATTTCGGGTGAAGACGGACCGTACTTGGACTTGATTTGCACATCCATTAAGACTCGTACCTAGACTTGATTGAACTCAAATGAACAATAGTGAACTCAGAGTTGTGATTGAACACGAGCAGAGAATCAGAACAAAACTCAAATGATTAATAAAAGATCAAATTCAAACCAAAGTCTAAACCAAATTCAAATCAAGTTGAACATGAAAGCAAACCTACAAAGACTCCAGAGGACTTTGAACAATTATTTGAACAAGACATTGAACACAAGAGACTTGATGAACTACAAAGGACTACGCTCAAACTTGATTTGAGCTTTAATTGAACTTGAACTCATACTTATGTGAGCAAAGACTTGCATCAGCTTTGGACTATAAGGAACTCAAACTCTAACATTGAACTCTACTTGAACCAAATGAAACTTCAATCAAACTCAATCAAGAAGAACTTGATTTGGGCTCAGACTTAAGTTGAACTTAACAAGATTGTCACAAGTTGGGGGATTCAACATACAAGTGACAAGCTGAACCTAACAAGATTGTGACAAGTTGAACTTACAAATGACAAGCTCCTAACAATTAGATACATTTGTCTCCTACAAGTTGGGGGATTCAACATGCGATGAACTGAAAGACATGATGTGTTTTGAATAGTTCAAAGAGGACAATCCAACTATCAACATCAAAATTCAAACATACAAACTGATCCGCAAACAAATAAATCCTACAGGTACTGTTGGAATCTCCTACAATAATCTCTACGAATGTCTGTTGATTGAGAAGGCAACACTACTACTAGATAGTCAAAGACCCGTCATCTACAAACAAATCCAGACATCAGACCACCTGAGATTGGTGAAAGGTGGATGTGGTACCGATGTCAATGGGTCTTCTACAAATATCTTCAAGAGCTCGTAGTGGATATGACAATTCCCTGCAAATGGATATTTGTGGATAACAACAGTATATTGAAAGTACAACGAATCACTGTGGACACAAGTACGGATATCACCTACGACAGTGGTGATCAAGATCTTCATGTATTCCGGGTACAAGAGCGATTCGATGTGCAAAAAGGACACCCTCTGGCAGAAGGGAGGAAATATTTGAACAAATTAGAACCAAACTTCCTGGTGTTCCAAAGTCTCTCCTTAGTGCTATACCCGAGAAGAAAACAGTCCGGATGCCCACAAACACCGGAAATAGCAAGTACGCTGCACCGAAGATCCTAAAAGAAGTTCTTCCCAAATTAGCAGTTATTGACTCCAAAGTCCAGAAAGTCCTCCCCCGGTGAATGAGAAAAGGGGGAGTCGATATCAAGACAACAATGCAACGCCACCGGATCCGCAACATCTTTGCAAGCGGACAGAAGGCGTTTACAAATATTTCAAAAATACCCTCGCACATGCACTGTAGTTTGTACACACTTAGGTACACTAAAAGAGGGTATATATTCTCAACCCGCATGGGCCCCGGCGAACGGTGTTATTGGTACACACGTGACGTCTAGGGATGCTGCGCGGGTTGATAAGTGAATTCAGGTTCGAAACCGATCCTTCTATACGGGTCAATAGAAGTCGACAGGGTTCGAACCATTAAGCAAATATAAAGTTGTGATGATCGATATATTTGCTTTAAAATATTCATATTAGGCCTTCAAGGCCTATAACAATATGAATTCACTAATAAAGGCACGAAGCCTACGAAATTCGATCCTCTGTCGACAGGTAGACAGAGTCGACAAGGTTCAAGCTTTAAATGGAAATGACCCCAAACACCCCGATGATGGCCGTGTTGAATGTTTATCTCAACCGGAGGGGTTCACAAACATTTCAAATGACTCTCAAATATCCAAATGTCTTCCAAGCTCCATCCAAAAACCCAAAAACTCTACAAAAATCTCAAAATTCCAAAAATCCAAAAATATTTAAAATATGAAATCCAACCATCCATACTTAAAGCAAAGCTCATCCACCCTCCGCAACAGTCTGCCAGGGTGGACAAATTCAAACAAACTCTAGCTCACAAAGAGCCAAATGCCTAGTCGAAAATATCACTAGGATCTATTCTCAAACAATCTCTTGCCAGTAAGGACGTGGTACGTGTCCTCTAGCCGGCAGTTTCGCCGCCAAATGGCACTGCAGGTAAACGGTTATGACCCGGGGCCCTCTGAACCGAGTGGTTTTGCCGCCAAATGGCACCACAGATTGCGGTTATGGCCAGAGCCAATACGCTCCTTAATGGCGTTAAATCCTTGAGATATGAATCAATAGGATATGATTGATAGGGCACAAAGCCCTCTGTAAGCTAAGGTGGATTCAAATTTGTCCCCTTAGACAAACATTCACCCCAGGTCTACAAGGTCCCTTTGGACGAAGCAACCCATGGCTGCTGACAAGGATCTTTCTGTCAGGTTGGGTCGACTACCTCCTCTGACTAAGTAGACTAGGGACCACGATGGCCCGGGACGACGGAACCATGGGATCTTGATCGGGCCCATCATCCATTCCCCCACCATCCGCTTTAAGTGAAAGATGGTGCAATTCCTATTTTAAATATTAAATCTTTCAATCCAAAATCCAAAAACCCAACTCTTCAATTCCCAAATCCAAACCTCCAATCCCAAATTCATTGCTGCTACTAAATGCCAGATAACACGTATTCTATACGTATCTGATTGACGACTAGCCTTAATCGAAAGTTCTCTCTCGTGATCGGGTGGGGTAATTAACTATAGGGGCTTGCGCCTATAGGAAACCAGAACTCAGATCATAAAGTCCTCGCAAAATGAGGGCGAAATCTCTGGGTAGTGTCTTATCTACAAACCCATCTGCCTTCCAAAATTTACCTCGGAACTTAGTTCGTTAAAACTCCCTCGCCGAATAAGAAAAGCGAGCGGAGGCTGTGGCCGAATTTTCGGAGCCCACAAATAGTTATTAGGATAGATGGTTATATAGATAATATATGGTGTGATGCATTTTAAATAGAGGTAGCCCATGTCATTTTAGGAATATCCTAATTATTTGATAAATATGTCATACATTTTTGTTGAGAGAGCACTTATATATTTCAATTTAAGGACAATTTTAAAGCTCTGGCCATTTAACCCATTTTAAAGTGGAAGACAAACTCCACATTATTTTTGCCACCCCCTTTTACACCTATATTAGCCATATAAATTGCACATCCACAAGATAAAATTCTCATGCTTCATTTGAATATGACTAGAGTAACACTAGGGGTGTCAATATTTGACACAACCCAAAAACACGACCTAAACCCGATACGAAAATTTCAAGTTTGGGTCTTGATTTTCGACCCATTTCGAATTTCGAGTCAGGTTCGGGTTGACCCCGAAACCTGAAAATGGCCCTGAGTCCCGTTAGATATCTTCACAGCAAGCGAACTCCCGTCGTTTCTTGATTTCTTCCAATCAAAATGTTGTGACTTCCTATCCGACCGGAAGTGAACGTCGTCCAAGGAGTGAAGTTGAGAAGCAACGAAGGAGCTGACAACTCCTTCACAGTGAACTCACGTCATTGCTTCCCATCAAAATGTTATAACTTCCGATCGGATCGAAAGTGAACGTCGTCCAAGGAGCGAAGTTGAGCAGCAACGAAGGAGCCGACGACTCCTTCACAGTGAACTCCCGTCGTTGCTTCTGATCAAATTGTTGTAACTTTCGATCCGTCCGGAAGAACGTTGACCAAGGAGCGAAGTCGAATAGGAACGAAGGAGCCAGGCCAGCCGGCGGGCGGTGAGGCGGTGACTCCTTCACAGCGAGCGAACTCCCATCATGCAGTCGTTGCTTCCGATCAAAATGTTCTAACTTCCGATTCGATTGAAAGTGAACGTCGTCCCCAAGGAGCGAAGTCGAACATGAACAAAGGAGTCGGACTCGGGCCAGGCGAAGATTCCTTCACTGCGAGTGAACTCCCGTCGTTGCGATCAAAATGTTGTAACTTCTGATGCATGGATCCTTCGAGTTGAACTTCTGTCACAGCGACTAGCGAGCAAAGTCGAACAACACTCAATTTTCGGTTTGGGTCAGGTTAGGGTTGACTTGAACCCGAAGTGGGTCGGGTTCGAGTCCGAAAAAGCTACCCGTTTGCAAAAATGAGTTGGGTTCGGGTTGACACTAATAGTGTCAGGTTAGTTCCGGGTTCGACCCGAACTCGACCTATGACCCAAAATTGACACCCCTAAGTAACACCATTTATGAAAATAATTTATAGTTGTAATTCAAAGAAACCAATTCTTCTTTTAGTAGCACTGTTTCTAAGACCACTATAAAATAATCCTTTGAAAAAGTTTATAGATACAATTCTACTAAACAGTTTATCTTGCTAACATCTCCGCACATACATTTTCTAAATATGTATTTACATTTGCAGAAGATTAATCATGATAATGTAAAGAAACAATTAAAAAATATAAATACAAAATATATTGAATCTAGAAATAAAAATTAAACTTTTAAAATGTTCAACATTGGAGATTATGTGTTAATAAGAATCTGCTCTAAAAGATATACTTTCACTCAATTTTGGAAATTACAAGCTAGGATATATGGGCCATTTAAGATTATTAGAAAAATTGGCACAAATGCATATGTTATTTAATTGCCAAAAGCATGTTTATCAACCCAATTTTTAATATGGAAGATCTTACATCATATAAATGAGTTTGTTTGTAGAATTTAAATAATTCTAGAAAAGCTTTTTATATGAAATATGAAAAAAGAGTTAAAGCTCAAAATAGTGCTCCGACTATTAATAAATGTCTAATTTGGTCATAGAGTTTTGCATTGCCCCATTTGAGTATCTCGACTGTTATAAATTGAGTCAATTTAGTTCCAGAGTCTAAAATAAGAGTTAAAGTTAACTCTAAAGTTAAATATAAAGAGTATTTTAGAATTTTTCTCCAAAGTTAACTTTAACTCTTATTTCAGGCTCTGGGATTAAATTAGTTTAATTCTAATAGTCAAGGGACTAAAATGTGACAATGCAACTCTCAGATTAAATTGGACATTTATCAATTATTGAGGGACTATTTTGAGCTTTTATTCTATGAAAAAATATGGAACAGAAAAATAACCACATAATTAATTACAATAAGACAACCTATAGATGTTTCTTATATGAATTGATGAGGTGAAGGTTCTCACAAATCCATGAGGTGGTAGTAAGGTAGAGGCCGCTGTGGGTCCAGCAATGCTAGAAGTATGGGACATATTTCACTCTTCTTTAGTTTAATGAATGAATGTTATCTATTTCAAACTGGGCTGATAATTTTTGAAAGACTACTCTGATAATTCTTTACTACGAATGTTCGTATGTTATTCACATTTGGTTGCGAATGTACTATATATAATACCACTTCCTAACTTCTTCTTTATAAAATATCAATTAACTTTCAATATGCTTTGTACTATAATTTGAAAGGTATTATGAGTAATATCAATCGTTGACTTGCTATCACATTAGAAGATCATATGACATGTCCATTCAGCCTTCAAATATTCCATGATAACTTTTATCCTTAGCGATTCATAGATCTATAGTGCCATAGATATAAATTTAGCTTGTATGCTAACCCTTTAGATATTGTAGAATTCTATATACTATTCTATGACCTGATTCTTTATGATTATATATGAATTGTCTCACAACATTGACAATATAAATTTGTTTGTTTTCATTATCATTATAGTTGGCTATCTTTTATATTATAAATGTTCATACATATTTAATTTTATATTTATTCATAATTTTTTAATATTTTACAGTGCTTAAAATAGTATGATCTATATTGTGTTCTAGTTACTATGTCTTAACAAGACCTTTGTGCTATAGCATGTTATTTGTCATTTACAAGAATGATTTATACCGCTGTAGTGATTTATTTTATTTGTTTGTTATAGTAAAGATTTATCTACATACCACTAATTTTTTTTCCTTTACGTAATTACCCAAATCTCATATCTTGTTTTCTTAAAGTGTTTTCATTTCTCCTTCTGATAGCATGTTTCTGATTCTTGTTATTTAATTTCATAAAGACCATCTTAGGGATAGAAATAGTATGAATGTTTATAAGGAAGGTTTGATGATTATGACAAATAGTTTTGCATGATAGAACAAATATAGAGGATGTTTAATGAAAGTTCTTGTATCTTTGTTACTAAGACTTTTCAATTGCATGTTCAATTGTTCCCTCGTTGAATTCAGTGACAGGGAGTAATTTGGTTGATTGAACTTTCATGGATCAAGGGATTGTTGCCTCTCTTCTTGCGTAAATCTCTAGTGGCTTAGTAGAAGTTGTTTCAGGTATAGATTTGGTTTGGGAATAAGTATCTGATTCTAGAACATTGTTGTTTGTTGGATGAGTGGCAAGGAAGGGCAATCTAGGAGGAAGAAATCTGTCTTTATTATGTTAGAATGATTTATTTTGGGGAAGGCAACTAGTAATAAAGTAATATTCTTTATTGAAAGTGCATCAACAAATATATAAATGTTTCTAATGGAGGGATACTAGCATTTATATCCTTTTTATATGGGAGAATATAGTCAATGAAGATGCATTTAATTGCATATAGATCAAGTTTTCCTTTGTTTTGGGGGTATGCATAAATAAATGTATTACTTTCAAATTTTATGGAATAATATTTTTTGAGATGTTGAAGTGAGAAAATACTTTGGTTAGGACTTGTGCAAGTCTCCTGCACCCAATAATCCTTATAGATAATCAATTTATATGTTTGAGTAGCTCTAGAAACAACTTCCCTTTAGATTTTTTTTTTTTTTTTTTGAAAAAGGAGAGTCCTTATAGTAGCAAATAGGTAGTTATTATTTTAACCACTTGTTTCGTTAGGGTGTGTACATACAACATGGCAAATGTATTTTTTATTTTTTTGGGTAAGTATGAGGAGAGATAATGATTAAAGTAGTTTTTGAGATTTTCAAATCTAAAATTTTAAATTAAACTTCAAATTCATTTTTGATCATATTATGAAAGATGAGAAAGATGTTGTTCAAAAACCTTTTGGCTTTTGGTAGAAATATTCCCAACAATTGAGTATAACCATCTTTAAAAGTTATCAATCACCGAGTTTCAAAAATGTTAGAGGTAGATGATTGTCCCCATATGTTACTATAAATGAGAAAGAAATAAGAGTTGTTATCTTATTTAACAGAAAATCGATATGTTTGTGTTTTTTCAGCTCACAAGCATCACCATTTCTTTAATATTGATTTCTTTCAATAATGAAGGAAAGAAAGTTTTTTAACAAGAAATAATGGGTGATCATGGCATAGGTGTTGAGCTAAATCTTACCTTTATCAGATCTTAGGGTTTTTGAAAGAATTGAAACTTAAAGTTCTTGGATCATTTTTAATCATTGGATTCCTCAAGGTGGTAAATATTATATTTTTCTTTAGCTAGTCTAATTGTCCTCCTCTTGCCATGTATTTGAAATACACAATATCATAGGCACAACCTAACACTTCACTTAGAATCTTTAGTAAGCTTTTAAATGGATAAATAATGGTCAATAGTTTTTGCATACGGAGGATATTTTGGATTGTGAGGAATTTGTTAATAAGAATATCTCATTGGTTGGCCATATTTGTCAATGATCCATTGATGATATTATTTTTAATTGTTGCTTGGATAATGTGAAATAACTTTTTAAGAGTTGGTCATATGGTCTTTAAATAATGATCAATAGTTTTTGCATACGGAGGATATTTTGGAGTGTGAGGAATTTGTTAATAAGAATATCTCATTGGTTGGCCATATTTGTCAATGATCCATTGATGATATTTTTTTTAATTGTTGCTTGGATAATGTGAAATAACTTTTTAAGAGTTGGTCATATGGTCTTTTGCTTCTGAGTCAATGATCCATGGACTAGTATCAAGTATCTTTGAGAGCTTACAGGTATGAAAATAGAATGTTATATGAGAAAACTGACGTAGATGTACCTGTTGTAGGTATTTTTTCTTATAATGCCTAGAAGTTTTTCAGAACTCAAGAGGAGATTCTTTGATGTTACTTCTTGTATGTGTTCTATATGCATGTCTTTTTTTTCTTGTCCTTATTGCGCTGCCTAGTCTTTATTTTTTGTGGTTTGCAAAAAAGTTTCAAACATCATTTCCTTATATGCAATGGCTTTTTGCAATATGCACACCATATAATATTTGTTTTGTTCATCTTGGATCAAAGTTGTGAAAACGTGATCATGCAATGAATTGGATGAATGTGATTATTAAGGCTTAGGGGCTATTTAGTTTGAAGTAAAAAGGTGTAAAGTATTCCAAATATAGTGTAAAATTTTAGTGTATTTGAAATTTATCATCTAGTTCATTTTGTATGTATTTGGAATTCCTAAAATCTGGGTGATTTCCAAATACACTGAAGCTTCATTGCCCCCCGCCCCCCACCCCCTGTTGTTGGCCTGTCACTATCAAAATCGGCCACCGTCAACCACTACCAGGGCTGACATCCGTCTTTGATAGCCGCCACAGCCGGTTGCAGTTTCCCATCACCCACCGCCCCCCACCATTATCATTGACAGAAGACAATTGGCCGCTTGCAACCATCGCTGCCCGTCATATAGCCGGCCACCTCTCCCCGCCACCGACAGCCACCACAACTGCTGACTATCTCTATTGGTCATACTTCACACTATATTTATTTTACTTCAATCTAAATCGAAGAAAAAAGTAATTCCCTGTATTTATTTTACATTTATCCAAACAACTCTCAAGTATTTCACATGGATTAAAAAGGCGTTTGAGGCGGATGCCTCGAGGCGGAGGTTGGGCGAACTGAGGCTTAAGCTTCGAACGTTCGGGCGAGGCTTACGCCTTTTTCCACAGAGGCGTACGCCTCAAGGCGTGAGGTGCCGAGGCGCATCGAGGCAACGCCTTGAAAGGGAGAAAGTTATCTTCACAGCCAGCGAGCTCCTGTTGTTTCTTCCGATCAAAATGTCGTAACTTACGATCCGAGGAAGGGAAAGTCGTCGAAGGAGCGAGTCGAACAACCACGAAGGAGCCAAAGAAGCGACGCGTGCAATCTCTACACGTCCTGTGAAGCAACGAAGCCGAACAACAAGGACGAAAAGAGAAGATGAAAGGAAAACCCTAGACGCGGCTAAGTTATTATTGATTAACTTAGTTAATATATTTTAAAATATTAATAATTAAGAAAATTAAATAAATAATTAATAGTATAATTAGTACATAAATTAATTATCTTATTTAACTTAATTGGCTAATTAGTAATACAATTATTAATTAAATATTAATATAATTAGCCTAATTAATAGAAATTACATATTATGAAAAGATTTTCCTTTTCAAATATAAACATCAACGATATTCTTTCAAGTTCATAATTGACTTAATATTTTGTCATTGTTTATCATTATTTATAATTTTACATTAGCTTATTTTTACCATTTTGAGGCTTACGCCTCGATCCGCCTCGAGGCTTACGCCTCGCCTCGTTTAGATAAAACGCCTCGATTCCCGATTTCGCCTTTAAAACATTGATATTTCAAATACACTGCATTTTTTTAACATTTCATTCTTTTTTCAGCTAACCGAACAACCTCTTAATGGTTCGATTGTGGTTGGGCTAGGGGTTCAACCGGATGATATTATAATTATTAAAATTATTTATAATAATTTAAATGACATAATAATGATGAAATAATACAAACATGTGACTACAAATAAATAGAATTCATATACAAGTTATCTTCATTAATTTCAAATTTAATTCCACTTTAATATTTAAATTATAAGCATCTTAATTTTCAGCCGTTAAAAAAAAATCTCCACAACACCAATAGTTCCGTCATACTTGAAGATATCTCCCTTCTTCAACAAATTTTAACTCATATATTACAGTGACAAAGATCTTCAAATCAAATATAAGTGTATATAGCTCACACATTTTGGATCAGCTTATCTATAAGTTTATTTAGATTTCCAATGTTTGGGTTTTATGATTTTCAAATACAAATCTCAAATAAAAACATCACATTTCAATAAGAATTACATGTATTCAACAACAACAAAAAAAAGAACATCTTAAACCAAGATCTCAAACAAAAATGAGGAATAAAAGTTAGGGTTTTTAGTTTTCTCAAAACACATGCATCCTCTTAAGGGAAAGGAGGTGATTTAAGGTAGAGTAAACCGTGAGAAAAGCTATCAAATATCCAATGAAGAGAGGGAGACAGATCATCCAATGATGAGGGGGAGGTACAAGGGCTGGCATGTGAGGGAGGAGTGAGGCACTAGATTTTTAGATCAGTTTTTTTTAGGGTTAATAGCTTAGTAGGGTTTACTTATTTAGGGGATTTGAAGATTTTTCTACTTACTAAATTTAAAGTTTAAGAAAAAATTAGCTGTTGGATCAATGATCAGTAGTTCTTAATAGGATAGGATTCCTGGCTTAGGTCTGGTGCCAAGTAATTGACCCAATGTTTCTCTTCCCTTAAAAAGCATGCGAACCAACTGTCACCATTTATTATTATTAGTTTCATTTAATCGATATATTGAATGGTGCTAGGTCTTAAGTCCTGGATGAGAAAAGTGGAGGGTTGCGTTATGTAGTCGACAACCAATGTAAAATTTGTTGAATAATCATGACATGAATCCTTTAAAAACTTGTGTTAATGCTATGACGTCCCCTAGAAGCGACACATTTTATGGCCTGAATACAGCGACAAGTGTACAAGGGCCATTGCATCGGGGCGCCTAGATTCAGTGTTAAATAGGCAAGGGTTCCCACATCAAGGGCGGATGTAGGCAAAGAAGGTAGTTCATGAAACTAAAATTAGGATATGAACTTGGAAAATAGGCTCCCTTACAGGAAATTAATTGAATTAATAGAAATTATGATTCTTAGAAAGATAAATATTATGTGCATTTAGGAAACTAAATGAGTTGGAGAGCAGGTTAAGGAGATTGATAGTTTAGGACATAAACTATAGTATTCGGGTAAGAGTCGTACTAAAAATGATGTAGGTGTGATTATAGATAATTGTTTGAAGGATATTGTTATAAAAATTAATAGAATTGAAGATAAAATTATAATTTTAAAGATTGTTGTTGATGCTAAGATTGTTAATATTATAAGTGCTTTTGCTCCTCAAGTAGATTTGGATATGAGTTCAAAATTAAAATTTTAGACGACTTAGAAGAATTAATACAAAAGATACCACTTGAGGAAAGTTTTTTTTGGAGGAGATTTAAATGGACATGTTGGTAGAGAGATAAATGATTTTAAAGGCATTTATGTTGGCAATGGATTTGGAACAAAAAATGAAGGTGGTTAGACCATATTAAATTTTCTTTAGCTTATGATTTTTTAATAACTAATAGCTTATTTAAGAAAAGAGATGAGCATCTTATCACTTATAAAATTGAATATAGTAATACACAGATTGATTATTCTTTTATAAGAAAATTAGATCGTTTAGATTGCAAAAGTTGTAAAGTTATCCGAGTGAAAATTTATGTACCCATTATCGATTATTAGTTTTGGACTTTAAGATAAAGGGGCATATTGACCTCTGTGTAAGGAACAGAGAGAGAGAGAGAGAGAGAGAGAGAGAGAGAGAATACCTCCTATCCCGCTGAATCAAAGCCGAAACAATTGCTTCTCTGCATAATCCTCCGTAAAACCCGTATACAGCCTCGATCGCATCCCGGATCACATCTTTAAAATGAAATGGAAATCCCCTCTTTCTCTTTCTCCACGCACATGCTCCGACTGAGACCCTTCTTTTCGCTGCTCACACAAGTCTTCCCTTAGCCAAAAGCCGAACTCCACGAGATCATTCGCCTGCTACTACTCAAGCCACGACCAAAGCCCCAATCCTACCCAAATCCTTCAGTCGAACTTGCCTTCCCTTTTCCTGATCCGACACTAGGGCACTCTTTTCCGACTCCTTGATTTGCCTGATTCAAAGCCGAACCAAATGCAGTCCTCTTCCTCCAGCACCGATTAGCCTCAAAGCCACCTAACCTATAGACCGCCAGACCGACCCCTTTCTACAAGCCCCATACCTTACACTAGTGCTCTTCTCTCTATCCACACTTAGACATATTGCTGCAAGACCCAACAGAAGTCGACGTTGATTTCCCCTCTTCCGAAGCCTTCCGTCTATGCAGATTGACCGACGCCCCATTCACTGAACCCGTCGCCTCTGCCTAGCTGACCGACCCTCTGAGGCTAAACTCCAACTCCTACCTTAGCTGAAGCCAAACCACTCAATTCCCTCTTGTAAGCCGCAGACCTCCTCCACTATTCTGAACTTCTCCAACCCAACACCATCACCTTACCTCTAGGAATACCTTTTTTTTTTAATTAGTTATTAGTTAGCATTATCATAACTATTGTAATAATAGCTATTATTAGTGTGTATATACATATATACATACATACATACATATATATATATATATATATATATATATATATATATATATACATACATACATACATACATACATACATACATACATACATACATACATGTATATACATACATACATACATGTATATACATACATACATACATGTATATACATACATACATACATGTATATACATACATACATACATGTATACATACATACATACATGTATATATACATACATACATGTATATATACATACATACATGTATATATACATACATACATGTATATATATAACGCCAAAAAAAAAAAAAAAGTTCAGAGAATACAAAAAAATTGAGGAGAAAGAAAGTTAAAAAAAAGAAAGTAAGAAAGAAAAGAGAAAAAAAAGCTCGATCCACATGCCAACTCCACCTCGTCGTCATATCCGATCCCTGCGAAGGTATAAAAGTTCCAAACTCAAAACCTTTGGAGCTCGTTTTCGGAGTTCGCGACGCATCGAAAAATCGCCCATACACGTCTTTATTGTGCGTGGTGGGATGGGACCCCGGTGCCACGCCTACGACGAGGCGAGTAATCACCTTAAGTTCCATTTCAATGTTTGCGGCGCACCGGAAAACCCCCTATACTTGTCTTTATTGCGCGTGGTGGGATGCGAACTCGGTGCAACACCTACGGCAAGGTGGGGTTATTTATAAGTACCTGCGAGCGAGGGGAAAGTCAATTGTGTTTTAAAACATGTACATTCAAAGACCCCATACACGCCTTTATTGCGCGTGGTGGGAATGAAGACCATGGCCGCAGTGTCTATGGACACATACCATACACGTCTTTATTGCGCGTGGTGGGAAGACCCAGACTCTTGTAGTTTCCCCTAAACGGGGGAAACTTTGGGAGGCTGCCGAAATTTTGTCTGAAACACACAAGGACTTGGAGAAATTACAGGGGACTTTTGAGCTCGGACTTGAATTAAATGGATCTAAATGACTCAAACTTAAATGAATTTGAATCCAAACAAGTGACACGAATAACAGAGAATTTTGGACTTGAACTTTAATTTGAGCAAAAACAAAGGACTTTCACTCAAATTGAAAATCAATCAAACTTCCAAACATTGAAGTTAAGCTTGAATGAACATAGGAGACTTGGACAATTATAAAGGAGTTTTTATGAACTTGATTTGAATAGCTTGAACTCGACAAGACTACAAGAACTTGAACTCAATCAAACATGCAAAATTTGGACTTGCACATTGAATTTGAGTTGAACAACTTGTTTAAATTCATGCAAAGACTTGAACCGCAGGGGACCTGAACGAATGGAAGAGGTTCATCAAGAGCCTGAATTATACTCGAACTCAAACAATTTGGACTTGAACTTAATTTTAACTTAAATGATCAATAAAAGTTTGAATCAAATAACAAGGACTTTAAATCAAATGACAATGGCTTAAATTTATAAATTGGATAAGAAGTTTAGAGCATGAACTCGGCTTGAACTGGATGAACAATCAACGAAGGAATGAATTTGAATAATCTCTAATGAAGGCTAAGAAGTGACTACTTCAATTGGAGTGAAAATGAAGGATGATATCAAACTTATCATATGCATTGAACCTACTTTGAAGGCAAGGTGTTTGCAAGTAGAATTCAACTAGCAAGCCACAAGAAAATGGTGAAAGACCTGATTTTATTATAAAACCATTACATGGGGATTTTGAGTCATGATGATTGACCTATGATATTGAAGTTAACTCATCCATAAAATGCAAATCTCTTATTGACAATAATACTAATGTTGTCTACAAACCTATATGAACCTCATGTAATGAATGCTATAAATTCCATCCAAGCCATGATGATCAGAAGACAGTGTCTGTAAGGATACTCTTGCAATCAACGTAGAGAAAGAGAGTGATGACAAATACAAATCCCTACAAACAAGAGTAAATAATACGTAGCGAAGTGCAAATATCTACATGGTTGTAGGCGACTTGTCATACACATTATATGTTATATGCAAGCAAACATCGGATAATGTGCAGTAGGTACAAGCTCCCACAAGCTTCTGCTGGAGCCCCACCATGAATATTACATACTATCTACGAACAAATGCCAAAAGACTACAACAAATGCCAAAGGACTACAACAAATGCATAAGGTTAGATACTAAGGAGGGAAAAAGATGTATGTATAAGTTAGCCAAACAAAGTTATAGGAGTAGTAAGGATTTAATTGAAGTGAAGTGTATTAGGGATGAAGATCAAAAAGTACTTTTCTTAGAAGATGATATTCAATAAAGGTGGATGAGATATTTTACTAATCTTTTTAATGAATAATGTGAAAATACGATTGACTTTAGTGACTTTAGCATCCTAAATGAAAATAAAGATTTTTGTTTTTATCGATGTTTTAGTAAAAACGAAGTTAGAGAGGTTTTAAAGAAAATGAAGTGTGGAAAAGTTGTTGGACCTGATGATATTCCAATAGAGATGTGGAAATGCTTGGCTTACTAAACTTTTTAATACTGTTTTGATGACTAAAAAAATGTCAGATCAGTGGAGAATGAGTGTGTTAATTCTTATTTTAAAGAATAAAGGTGATGCGCAGGAGTGCGAATTATATAGGAATTAAGTTAATGTGTCATACTTTAAAACTATGGGAGCGAGTTATGGAGCATAGGTTGTGGCGTGATACTAATGTTTCTCAAAATCAATTTGGATTCATGCTGGGTAGGTCTACTATGGAAGCCATACATTTATTGAGAGCTTTGATGGAGAAATATAGAGAGAATAAGGAGGATCTACCTATGATATTTATTGATTTAGAGAAAGCATATGATAAAGTTCCAAGAGAAGTGTTATGGGGAGTTCTTGAAAAGAAAGGAGTCAATAACGCTTTTATTCAAATCATTAAAGATTTGCATGTAGGAGCAATTACTTGTGTTCAAGCATAAGGTGATTTGACCAAGTATTTTTCTATTTCGATTGGATTACATCAAGGATCAGCCTTAAGTCCATATCTTTTTGCTTTAGTCATGGATGCTCTCACTAGACATTTGCAAGAGGATGTACCTTTGTGTATGCTTTTTGTTGATGATATTCTTCTTGTTGATAAGACTAGAGAGGGAGTTGATGGTAAACTTGAATTATGGTGGTCAACCTTAGAGTCTAAAGGTTTTCACTTAAGTAGATCTAAAACTGAATATATGGAGTGTAATTTTAGTAGCAATAGACCTAGTGAGGGGATTGCGACTTTGAGCGATCAAGTCATTAATAAGGGTACACATTTTAGATATCTTGGATCTATTGTTCATAGTGATGGTGAAATAGATGGGCATATCATTAGCAGAATTAAAGTTTGATGGTTGAAGTGGAGAATTGCATCGGGCTTGTTGTGCGATAGAAATGTCCCTCTCAAACTTTAGGGAAAATTCTATAAGATGGTGGTGAGACTTAATGTTCTATGGTGACGAACGTTGGCCATTAAAAGAGAAGCATAATACTAAGTTAAGTGTTGCAGAGAAGAGGATGCTTAGGTGAATGACTGGCTTTAATCTTAGAGTTAGGATCCGAAATGAGCATATACGTGATAAGGTTGGAGTAGCTCCAGTGGAAGATAAGATTAGAGAGAGTCGCCTTAGATGGTTTGGTCACATTAAATGGAGGCCTTCCGGTGACCCGGTTAGGAAAGTTGAGGTACTAGATTTGACTTATGTTAAGAAACGTAGAGGTAGACCTAAAAAGACATGGTTAGAAAATATTAGAAATGATCTTTCTTTATTAGATTTTAAATGAGAATTTGACTTTTAACAGGACATAATGGCGAAAAAGGATTCATGTAGCCAACACCATGTAGTGGGACAAAGGCTTGATTTCTTTGTTATTGTATTGAATGGATATTTTGCAACTCTCTCATTAAATATAGATTGCATCCCTCAATCCCAAGGGAGCATTAGAGCAATGGAATTGTGAGCAATATTGCTATTGTCTATGGTGAGAAAAATTGTGACATCGATGTATTTATGGGAGTATGAAAAAATAAGAAATTGGAAGTCAAAGGAGCATGAAAAGAATAGAATTTTGAAAGACTTCTGTTTAAAAAATTAGGAAGTAAAGAAAGAGAACACCAAGAAAAAAAAAATCCTGAAGCTTTGATACATGACGAGAATTGAAGAATAGTTCAGCACAGTATTTGTACGAGAATTGAAGAAAAGCTTCAGGACAGGCGAAGTCTGTGACTTTTTGTTTCAGGACAGGCGAAGTCTGTGACTTTTTAACAATGCTAAATGTAACTTAGCAAGCATGCGTTTTGTTGTGGTTGATATACGTCATAATCGTACTGGAACAAATAAAACTATTATTCTTCTGTATGAAAGTTTCAAGAATTATCCTAAAGCCAATTCTCCATGTGGGTTTGCTATTTCTTTCTATTTTGCTTAACAATTATGTTTTTCAGTTCAAAAACACTGGAACAAAAGATTGCAAGCCAATTGATTGTCGGCATGTCCAGTGTTTTTATCAAAATTTTGATTTGGATATCTTGAACTTATTTTATTGTCCTTTTCTTTGTGTCATGTTCAGAGGTAATTTTTTGATGATTAGAATTCCTTTTGAAACAACTAATAACATAATTTTTTTATTCATTTTTTTCACTCAGGCAGGTCTTGTTATCTACTCAAAATACGAGAAACTATATATATATATATCTTAAAGTCACTTCACATGTCATCAAATTGATCTCATCCACGTGATAAAAAGAACTTCCAGCACCTATATATGGCAATATTAGCTTACAAAGCCAATATGTCATACGTCAGTAAAATGTCTCTTCCACTTCAGTCTGTATTACATGTTATTTGGTCATCCAATGTTCTCTTTCCATAAAACAGCAAATGTGACGCTCTTTTGACATGATAACATCATTTTGTTTCAGGTAATGTTGGTCAAGATCATGCAGTTTTCGAGCAAGGCGCATCGGCTGGCAATGTTGGTAATGCGAAATTGGTGGAACAGAAGAAGGCGAATCCTGTTGCTCTTCTTCTCTCATCTGCGATGATGCTGAGACATCTTCAGTTCCCTTCGTTTGCGGATCGACTTGAAACTGCTGTTAAGCGAGTGATTGAAGAAGGTGAATACAGAACTAAAGATCTCGGTGGTACTAGCACCACCCAGGAAGTTGTTGATGCAGTAATATCACGACTGGATTGATCCATTACAATCCTATTTGTACATGTTTTTAATTTTTTTTTAAGACTTAATATCTCACTTTTTATGTCACTCCATTTAAATTAGTCTAATGTATGCCAATGAAAGGATCCACTTCCTGAACATAAACGTTTTTTTTTTCTGGTCCATTTTTTAACAATAATTGAATTGTGGATCTCAATGTATTTGACTTGTAATTTCTCAGGATAAATGAGCACGATTTATTTAGTTTGGGAAATCAACCGATAGATTTTCACCTGCTATTCAGCTGGGAACATGAGTTGCGTTTGCTAGTTAACTTGCTGTTGATTGCCATTTCCTCTTGTAACGCTAAGTTTTATAAAAGTAATTATGTGTTTTAACTATGTAAATGCTACGTATCTTTTTAATAATTCATGATGAATTTAGTTGAAATTAAAAAGAAAAATTTCACTGTAGATTTCCTATATAATGTGCGAAATATTCTTTTTTTTTTGTTTGAAAACAATGCAAATAGCAATTTAATTAATAAAGAAAAAAAGACAAACTCAATGATAGTTCTTCTATCAAAATCTTCCTTTATTAAAGAGATAAAAGAGGAAGGAATATATTTATAAAAAAAGTCCCAAAAGAAATTCTCTCAAAGGATAGTTGCATAAAATTCTGCAATGTTATTTTCCTCTCTAGAAATGTAATGAAATATAATATGCTTAAAATCATATAAAAAGGAAAAATCTATTGAGGTAGAATTAACTAAGCTGGAAATGAGCATTCAACACTTTGTGCAAGAGTTTGATAACATTAATGTTATTTCCTTCGATCTAAATGCCGTCAAATTTTGGGCAAATTATTAGGTCAGGTGACCGAAGCCATCTCTCCGTTCGGTCGCCAATAGAAATGCGACATCTGTTAGGCGTTTTTTTAATTTAATATTAACGTTTTATGTCTTGTCAGAGTTAGCGACTCGACCCGATAACGTATTGCATTTGAACTTTTAAGCATTTGCCGCCCTATTTTTGCATTTTGATACCCGCGAAAGACGCAAATATCTACTGCTGTAGAAGAAAAAACGAGCAAGAAAATTGCAGAGAAGAAATGGACTGCTCAACGAAGAGGGAGGTGGAAGAGGGCATGGAAGAGGGAGTGCATGAATCGGAAAGGATGCATGAATCGGAAGGGCTGGTGCATGAATCGGAATTGGAACCTAACTTAGCCGGAAATTCCTCTGGTTTCAACATATCGGTAAGTTTCTTGGAAAAACGAGTTAGAAAGTTGTAAACAGTCAGTTTTAATATCATCGCCGCAGAAAGAAGACGTAGGTTTCAGCTCGTTAGTCTTAGGATCTTTGATTTTGCGATTTTTAAGAAGAATAAATTTCTTGTCGAAAAAGTAAAAAAAAAATCTAATGTTGTTGTTGCTTAGCTTTCATTATTGATTTTAGGATGAAGAGGACAAATAAAAAACTGAACTTGTTTGATACGTAGTTGCGCTATAGTTGCGCTATAGTTGCGCTTTACTTGCGCTTTACTTGCACTTTCAGGCTGTTTATAAAGATGAGACAGAAGCATATGAATGTTTTTGCACTTATGCTCACGATAATGATTTTAGTGTCCGGAAAGATCATCACAGTTTTTGGCCAAATTCTAGAAAGATAAAATCAAAGGACTTTGTTTGTTCAAAAGCTGGTTTCAAGAAAAGTGATGATCATAATTCAGGAAAGAGAAAGAGATTCACTAGACCAGTTGTCAGAACTGGTTGTCCAGCCATGGTGAGATTTGTCACAGATGAAGATGGTTACTGGCATGTCAAAAGATTTATTGAATCCCACAACCATGAATTAGCTAGCCCAGCCGACCGACACCTTTTAAGATCATGTAGGAATATTATTGAGGAAAAAGCTTCCGTCCTAAAATCGATGACAGATGCGGGGATTAGAACCGTTGATGCATATGCCTACCTTGCAGAGGAAGTTGGTGGATGTGAGAATGTCGGATTCTCTAAGAGGGATGCCTACAATTTAATTCAGAAGGAGAAAAGAGCAAGGATTGAAATTGGTGACACTAATTCTTTGATTCAATTATTTAAAGATCGATAAGTTGAGGACCACATGTTCGCATGGGATGTTCAATATGGTGATCAGGATAGATTGTTAAATTTTTTCTGGGTTGATGACAGAAGCAGGATAGATTATAAATGTTTTGGAGATGTGTTGATTTTTGATACTAGTTACAGGCTGAACAAGTATAATTTTGTTTGTGCGCCATTTGTTGGTGTTAACAATCATTGGCAGAATATTTTGTTTGGGCTTCTTTTTTTGTCAGAAGAAACAATTGAAAGTTTTACATGGTTGTTTAAAATATTTGTACGAATAATGGGTAATAAATATCCAACAACAATATTCACTGATCAGGACCAAGCTATGGCCAGGGCCATAGAAGTTGCATTACCTCACACTCGTCATAGATTATGCCAATGGCACATCTTTAAAAAGGTTCCATCAAAAGTTTCCATCTACAATAGCAATAATAAAGTTAGAGGACTCTTCCATAAGTGTATGAGGTGGTGTGATTCTGAGGAAGTGTTTGAGGAAGCCTGGGATGAAATGATCAAGGAAGGGAATCTTCATAACCATGAATGATTGCAGGATCTTTATAAGATAAGGAGAAAGTGGTCAACTGCTTTCAACAAGAATTCCTTTTGCATGGGCATTTTATCAACGCAGCGTAGTGAGTGTACTAATAATGTGTGTCATGGCATTTCAAAGCCAACAAGTTCATTAACTGATTGTTTTCTTGGCTTGGAAAAGGTACTGATGAATTGGTAGTGAAATGAGCAGGATGAGGATTACAAATACAGTCAATCTGAAATTGTTCCCGTGATAAAGAACAGCTCAATATTAAAACAAGCTGCTAGATTTTACTCAAGAAGAATATATTCAATTTTTGAGGAAGAATTTATAAAGGCTGTGGGAGAAATGAGTATAGATTTTGTCTCGACTGATTCTTCAAAGTTTCTAGTCAACTACATAGAGAAAAAAAATCAAAACCATCCTTGGGTTGTTCACTTTGATGCAACAGAAGGTAACATTCAATGCAGCTGTAAGAAGTATGAAACCATGGGATTGCTGTGTTCTCATTGTTTGAGGGTTTTTAAACAGTTGGATATGGCTAAATTCCCTGAGAAGTACTTATTACTTCGTTGATCAGCAGGAGCTCGACAAGTTTTTTATTCAGGTTACTTGCTTAATTCTCAAAAAAGTAATAATTTCCAAAGTGGTAGGGGATTCATATTCAGAAATTAGGTGAGCAGGTTTGCATATCAAATGAGCACGGAAGCTCAAGGGAATGAGGAGGCAGAGGAGTTTATTCTTTCCTCATTACAAGACATGTATAAAAAATTATACTTAATTCTTGGTGGCAAGAAAAGAAATCAGAAGGATGTTGCTAGTTCCCAAGGTGGAACTGCTAATTTGAAAGATCCTCTAAAGAGTATACCTAAAGGCATATCAAATGCAAGACTGAAAAGCCATTGGGAGAAGAAGAAAAGGCCTAAGAGTATGTTTTTAATAACTTGTTAATTATTTAATTCCTAATCCTAAGACTAAAACTCTAGTTTCTTACAGATAAGAAACCTTTGGTGGGGGATAACCCAATGGATGAACCTTCTTCAACACAATCTTCTTCAACACAGATAAACTTTTCAAGCATGCCTGAATGTTTTAGTGAGGAATATATAACCGGCATACCATCATGCCAACCTGCAACTGAATACACTAAGTTGATGATGGATTTTCTTTCTTCGGAGTTGGAATTTAATGAATTTGCAATGTAATAATATTTATTTGGATTTATTAATTTCATTTATTGGTTGTAATAAAATTACGCTAAAGTTTGAATTTACAATATAATATTTATTTAAATTTGCAATGTAATAATATTTATTTGGACTTATTGACTTAGCACTAAGGTTGCGCTATGGTTGTGCTAAGTTTGCGCTAAGTTTGCGCTAAAGTTGCGCTATAGTTGCGCTATGGTTGCGCTAAAGTTGCGCTATAGTTGCGCTAAAGTTACGCTATGGTTGTGCTATAGTTGCGCTATAGTTGCGCTAAGGTTTCGCTAAAGTTGCGCTAAAGTTGCGCTAAGGTTGCGCTATTGTTGCGCTATGGTTGCGCTTTACAGAATATGCACAATGTAGAAGTTACAGAATATGGTTTCGCTTTGTTAGAAGTTACAGAATATGCACATGTTATACAACAAACAAAAACTATATAATAACATAATAAAATGTACATTTATAATTCATGGACAATATTTACAATAAGTTACAGATTGTTTACTTCTTCCTTGTTTGAAGAAAAAGAAAATATGCTAACTCTTCCCAAAATTTTGGCATATGCGTTTGCCAATTTTTAAAAGCATTCCAGTCTGTTTTCTTTCGTTGCACGACCTTTTCATATATTTACAAACGAACATTCCACAATCGTAGTCGTTTGATTGTGTTGGAATTCCACGAACCGCCTGTACGTTCCATTTCGTTATATCGCTTGAAAAGCAGCCTATGGTGTCCTCGTGCAAATGCTTTATCTGTACAAATAAAATATTTTAAAAATTTATTATGTATATAAACATAATTATCTGGATTTAACTTAAAATATGAATTGCACTTACAACTGTATGACAAATATTCTTGTGTTCAGGATTTGGTAATGAATCATACATTTTTCAGACTTTTTCCTTCAATTTTCCTATAAGAACCCAATGCTTTTCAAAAATTATGGGTTGAACAATAAGTTTGCTTTCTTTAACTAAATCTGGATTAATGTGTTGGATAAAAATTTGATAATCAGATTTAATGACTTGTATACCTGCAATAATTCAGTTCTATAAGGAAAAACAAACGTGAAAAAAAGATTAAAATATTATTTATACTTACCCTGTACAATGGAGAAACGTACAAGTAACGTTAAAATTTGTCTGCCATTATCCTACTCTGCTCAAGTAAAAAGAAAGCAAAAGCATCAACATGGTTATCGGCTAACCAATCATTTATGAGCAGAAAGTCAATATCTGATCTTTTTATTTCTATGTTTCCAGATGCAAATATCAAGTGGTCCCTACAAAAAAAAAGAAAAATATAATGTTAAAGCGGAACAATAGCATAACCTTAGCGCAACCATAGTGCAACCATAGCGCAACCATAGCGCAACTTTTGCGCAACCATAGCGCAACTTTTGCGCAACCTTAGCGCAAACTTAGCGCAACCATAGCGCAACTATAGCGCAACTATAACACAACTATAGGGCAACTATAGTGCAACCATAGCGCAACCATAGCGCAACCTTAGCGCAACTAAACTTACTTTCTATTAAATTTTCTGAAACATTCATCCATAAATTGTTATTTTTGCTCAGTTAGAAAAGGCTTCCCTGGATAATCCATAATTTTTAATGTAGGTCGTGGCTTAATTACTATATTATCAACAGAGATAACCTCTTTGTTCTTCTTTTTTACATATGGTATGATTTGTTTTGAACACTCTGCTTTTTCATCATCATCTCTTTTTCTTTTTTGTGATGAACTATCTTTTGGAAGTGGCAAATCTTCTTTGGCCGATGGAGGTGATGGAGGAACATCTTGTATTGGTGGTTGTGGAAGACGTTCTTTGGCCGATGGTGGAGGTGGAGGTATTGGTGGTTGTGGAAGAAGTTCTTCGGCCAATGGTGGAGGTGGAGGTATTGGTTGTTGTGGAAGAAGTTCTTTGGCCATTGGTGGAGGTGGAGGAACATCTTGTATTGGTGCTTGTCCTGAAGGATGCAAAGCTGTATTTTTCACTGATTGGAAGCTTGAGGCAGAACTAGATATATGCGGCTTCTCTGGATTGTGATCACACTGCATTTGAAATTCAATAAATTTGTACTTCAGGGAGTCTTGATCAGCCTGAAGTTTCTCCACAATATCTTCAACACAATCCAATCTAGCTCCCAGATTTTCTTGAATTTTATTCAACATCTTCTCAAATATTTCAAAACATTTATTCTGAACAGCCTCTAAATCTGCCCTTCTAATGGGTGGTTGTTCAGCAGAAGGTTGTCTGGTGGAAATTTTTTCAGTAGGTGGATGAGTAGAAGGTTGAGTTGGCGGCAGAGGTTGAGTTTCTGGTGGTTCATTATGAGGAGAATCAGGGGAGAGAAGGGGAGAGGGAGGTGGGGAGGGAGGTGGTGTGGTGTCATGTTTTTTTCTTGCGGAAGCCTTAATTTTCTGGGGTGATTGCAATTTCTGTGGTTCATGACCTAAACGGGTTTCCAAGTTTTGTATGGCAATAATGTCAGCCCCGTATTTTTCGGCCTCCTCATTGCTAACATTCTCAAGACAAACAAAAATCTGCAAAAAACAGAAAAATTTATTAAAGCGCAACCATAGCGCAACCATAGCGCAACCATAGCCCAACCTTAGCGTAACCTAACATAATTTGCATCATGTAAACGAAAAAATTACCTCACTTTTCTTTAAAAATTTAAATAATTTTGCTGCATTCTCTTGAGTAAAGTATAAATCTGTATACCCTTGCCATCTCAGAAAACACGGTCTTATTTCTGAATCGGTTGGTTTATTCAAAGAAAAATATTTCAAAAATCAAATCTGTATAATGCCAAACATAAAAATTTTAAAGTTAACATTAAAAAATATTAAACATGTAGAATAACCATTAGTAGTGGAAACTTACCAGTAGAAAAGGAAAAAAACCATTGATGTAACCCAATGGTCTTTGAAGTTGAAACTTCTCAAAAATTGTGTTGAACTCCCCAACCATGAAGTTCCTTAAGCATGAAGCCCAATTAATGGAGGTGAACTCACTTAAATTATTTGCAACAGATGTGAGCCTTCTAGGGGTTTTATGACTATTTAGTGGAAAGAAAAGGTTAGATAACAAAAACATAATAAAGGTCTTTATTTTTATTGCATTATCAGATAATCTGTCTAATTTTGACATTTTTGTTTTAATTTCAATTGACAGAGGTCCATTTAGAGAATCAATCCTCCACTTGATATCAATGCCTTTGTTTGGTAAACCTGTCAGAAAATTTCAGTTGTTAAAGTTAAAAAATCATATAGCTATAAAAATTTCATATTCAAAATATTACATATCAACAAAGCAACCTCGTCAGAAGTGAATTTCAGAACATGACCAAGGACGATGAAGCCTTCATCAGCAAGACTCCAAAATTTGAGAACCTCAAACAGAAGTGGTATACACTGCTAGAATGCGAGGAACTTCAAAAATTGATGAATGTTTAGATTCTTTAATGTTTGCTCTACTTCATCATCAATGATCTCGACAAAAGCATCACAATGTTTCCGGAAAGAAGTAACATAACATCTAGATGTTACTGGCCTTTGATACGGCGTCCTCATCTATAACAATAAGAAAAATCAGAACTATATCACAAACATAATCATAGCGCAACCATAGCGCAACCTTACATTTCGTAATTATTTAGCTTAAAAGAAGTTTAAAATTTTGAAAAAAAACAAAAATTGAACACCACATTGAACATATATCTTAGTTATACAACCTTAGCGTAAACCTTTCGTATCATTTGCTTCATCCATTTAAGAAGAGAAGAAGCGTGAAAAATCAGAAAATAAACATTTGAATAGTACATTACAAATACCCTAAATAATGGTAAAATTATAACGAAACCAAACCCTAAAATTTAACATATAACTTAAACGCAACGAAAACGCAAGTAAAGCGCAAGTTAGACGCAACCATACCTCTTCCTGATTGATGATCTTCTACAGTCTCGTCGTCTACCTCCAACAGGAATAAGCTAATGCAGAATCGAAGGTGATGGAGGAATCCGAGACCGCTTACCAGAGCTGGAGTAACAGTTAAAATATCGCTTGAAAATAAAATACGAGGCGTTTCCATTCTTTCTTTTCCGGAATTCAAATGCAATGAGTTATCGGGTCGGGTCGCTAACTCTGACAAGACATAAAGCGTTAATATTAAATTAAAAAAATGCCTAACAGATGTCGCATTTCTATTGGCGACCGAACGGAGAGATGGCTTCGGTCACCTGACCCAATAATTTGCCCAAATTTTGTCATACGTCTTCTAATTTTTTTTTAGAGAAAGAATCACTATGAATTTTAGTTGAGCAACATCCAAATGGTGTAATTGTTTTCCAAAACAAATAAAAATCTTCCATTGTCATCACGGATAACTCCACCAATTCCATCATAGTTTGAGCTTAGCAATGAAGCATCTACATTTACTATAATCCATTTTGAAGGAGAGGGATGCCAAAAATTGCAATTCAGTTCATTAAATCAAAGTAATCTCTCAATACACATATATTGACGGTTCCAACGCTCAAGCTCTAGCTCTTTCGTTCTGTGGCGTTCATCCCGCCTTCTAGGGTTTGCTGGGGGGCGTCCCTCTTACGGCCCTCCACCGTCGTTTTGCTCAGGGAAGTCTTCTCTTTTCCCTGCCTCTTTCATTTTTTATCCTTTTTGTGTTGTTTCTATTTTTCTCCAGTCGTTTGTGGCTGGAATGGTGCCGAAGCCACTGTTGAATCCCGATTTTTTGTCTGGTTCCAATTATTAATGTTCTTTTGTCGATGCGTTAGCTGGTGGTCTGTCTAATATGAGTTTTCTGAAGCTTAGGTCTTCTTCATTTTGTGGTTTACCCTCTCTATGGATTTATGAGGAGGAAATTAAGGCACTGGCTGCTCCATTTCGTTTATCGCTTGTTGATTTCTTTCCTGCCCGACGACCCAGTCTTAATTCCATTAGGAATTTTTTTTCCAATTTAAAGCTTATAGTTGATTTTTCGGTAACTTTGCTTGATTCTTCGCATATTTTGGTTAAGCTCTCAAATGACCTAAACTACAGCCGGGTTTTTAGCCATCGTTCTTACCTGGTTTTAACTGCTATATGAAGTTAATGAAATGGACTCCTTTGGACATCAGTGTCGAATGCCCGATTATTCCTATCTGGGTCTGTTTCCCAGGTCTTTGTCCTCATCTCTTTAACCCGAGGATTCTTCATGTGTTAGGGTCGATCTTTGGTCACCCTCTTAAGGTTGATTCTGTCACTTCTTTGGGCTCTAGGCCATCTATTGCTAGAGTTCTGGTTGAGATGGATATCACGAAATCTTATCCGGACTGTGTCTGGATTGGCCCTGAGAAACTCGGCTACATTCAAAAGGTTGAATTGTAGGCTTTCCCCTCTTTTTGTGCTCAATGTCAGTCTATCGGTCATGCCAAGGGAGAATGTAGGTCTAAATCTAGCGGCCCTTTTACTGTTCCTGTTAAACCAGCTGGTACTGTTATGGATTTTGATCAGGAAGAGGTTGTTGGGGTTCCTCGACATGGTGTTGTCTCCTTGGTTAACTCTATGACTGTCAATAATTTAGTTTTATTACCGGACCTCAAAGATCCTGTTGTGATGGCTGGAGTTGACCTTGATTGTAGTCTTGTTGATGTTGTTGTTGGGAATACTGATGTGGATGCTATTGCTATTGGGGACCAATTAGCTGAGTTAACTTCCCCTATTTCTGTTGAATTTTTACCTGTTTGGCCTGTGTCTACTTCTCATGCTTTTGGTTCCCCTCTTCCTGTTGAGTTGGTTTTAGATGGGGTAGCTCCTGCTACCCTGACCCCTCGGGTTTGCATGAGTGAAGCTAATATTCTGTTGAACTTTAAAATCGCTAAATCCTGTGTGGATAATGCCTCTACCTCGTGTGTTTTGGCTGAGGAGGATTTGTCTTCTGTTACTCTTGACTGGACTTGTAGGAAACTTAGTGAAAATGTTTTTTCTCCTCCGATGACTATTATGACTCCTGAGCATGTTTCCTCATATGTTATCGTGGTTCCGACTAAGCATTTTCATTAACTTTCGGGCTCTATTCGTAATGATGGCTTTAAGGGTAATGATAACTTTGTAAATGTCCCTATTTCAATTATGTCTAATGATGATATGAAATCTCATATGGCTAAATCTTGGAAAAATGATGTATTGTTTCAAACTGACTGGTTGGTTTTGGAGGATGACTTTTCTTCTGAGGAATCGGATAATGATTTTGAGGAGGAGCTAGTGGATCATTATACTAAACGAGATTCTCTTAATGTGGATGATAATAAGCAAAAAAATAAAGACAGAAAAAAATAACTGGTTTTTGGTGTTTGCTATTTCTTCCGTGGATTTTGTATGGTGGACGATGATGAGGAGGTCCCCTGTCCCCTTGCTAGCTGGGCTGGTTGGCAACCGGGTGCCTCGTTCGTTTGTTTGGTGGTCCCTTCACTGTCACCTTAGGATGGTCCATGTTTGGCTAAAAGTTTGGTGTACGGGGACCTCCGTACTGAGTTCCTTTTCGCTTCTCACTTTGTACCCTTCGATTTCTGTACGTATTTGAACTTAATGTATTGTACTTTTGGTTGTTGGTTTCGGTTGTTGTATCCCTGTTTTTATTATGAATAAAATTTTTGGTTTGAAAAAAAAAAAACCGATTAACATCCCAATTATCCAAAATAGAATTTAAATATGGCTTGATTGATGTAGATAAAACTTCAACTAATAAAAATGTGGAAGATTATGATGGTTTACCATGATTGATAGCATTTCTATCCTTCCAACAATAATAAACAGAAAAACAATAAATTATGGCCAAAACCTTATTTTTGATGGAAAAAGAATTAAGTTGCTTACAAAAATCTGAAACAGATTGAAAGATTGGGATTGGAACTATCCAATTATTTAAAACAAAGAAGTCTTCTTTTAATTTTTTACAAGAAACCGAAATGTGATTAATATTTTCTTCAAAAAGACATCCTCTTGGACATAGATTTTAATCTAATAATCTCCTATGCTTGAGCCAAGTATTCGTAGGAAGAGCAACTTTTTTAAGCCTCCACCAAAAGAAGAAAATTCTGGAATGCAGATTTAACTTCTTCAGCCATTTGATATCATTTGTTGCAAACCACTTGTATTTTTCCTCAAAGGCTAAGGGCATCTCCAACCGAAAACTTCATTTTTCACGGCAAAGTAACGCAAAACTCCAAAATGACACGGTGATGCTCCAATGGAACGTCATTTTAGGTGTTTTTGAGAAGGTAATGATCGCTCTCCCTTCGCGCGTTTTTCTGGTTGAGTGCAAAAAATGCCGTGAGTGAACAGTGCGACGCCAATATTGGCGTCGCACTATTCACCTGTGATTAAATGACGGAAATTTTTGCGTTCGGTTGGAGCAACGGAACAACTCCATACACCCATTTAGGGTTCGGTTGGAGATGCCCTAATGCATAAATTGATTTTACAAAAAGTTGGTGAATTAACTCAATTTCATCTTCAAATTGGTTAGAACAGAACTGAATTTTGTTGATAATATCAATCAAATCTTCTCCAAACGATTCATGTAAAGTAGTTGAATCCCAATTTCTATTTTCTGATAATAAGCCGTCATCAGAAAATTCTTCAAAGACATTAATATTAACAAACGTTGGCCACTTACAAATTGGTTTATCTCCAATCCAAATATCATTTAAAATGCTGAAGCAATTTCCTTTTCCAATTCTCCATCTTACTATATGCTTAAAATGATTCGATCCATCTAAAAGTATCTTAAAAGTAGCCGAATTACCCTTTTGAAATGAAGTCCAAATATTGCTCCCATATTTGGATTTAATTGTTCTGCTTAAGAAGGAATCAGGTTTTTTAATAAACTTCAAAGCAAGCTTTGCTCTTAGAGGTCCTTCCCAAATAAAAGCTGAATGAAAACCAAGGCCACCATTTTTGCTCGGAAGACAGTTCATTCCAATTAATGTAATGCATTCTTTGTTTTCCATTATCTTTATGCCACAAGAAGATTTTGCAAATCTTATCAAGATTATGAAGTATTTCTTTAGGAACTAAGGAATGAGTAATAACATATGATGGCAGAAAAAGAAGAGAAGAATTGATTGAAGTAACTCTTCCAGTTAGAGATAAAAATTTGCTTCCCCTTGAATTGAGTTTATCAACTCAATGCTTAATTAGATTATGGAAATCTGAAATAGTTTTTCTTTCTTAACACAAAATGAATTCCAAGATAATTTAATTCTTGAATACATCTGAAACCACTTTGATTTGAAATATTTCTTTTCTTTCTACTATACATCTTCTTGGAACAAAATATCATGGATTTGCTAAAGTTAACTTTTTGACCAGTCCATGAATAATACTTTGATAAAATGCTTTTAATAAGCTCCAAAGAATGAAAGTTAGCTTCGACAAATATTAAGACATCATCTGAAAAGAGTAGATGAGAAATCCTTTCTGTATTTGGAGATATTTTAATACCAAGATTCATTGAATTTTGTTGAAATGCTATGGATAGAAGTTCTGAACAAAGAATGAAAAGAAAAGGAGAGAAGGACAAGCTTGCCTAAAAGTACATTCAGCTGAAATCCAGTCAGTAAGATGTCCATTACTCAAAACAGTGAATCTAGGTAAACATACATATTGCATTACCCAATTTATGAATTGTTTGGAAAATTCATAGTAAGCATAACATGCTTCAAAGTTTGCCAATTCATACTATCAGATGTTTTCTCCATGTCTACTTTTAAAGCAATAAAACCATTCTTGGAAGTATAGAAATGAAATTTATGAAAATTTTTTTGGGCTAAAAGAAAATGGTTTGAAATTGATCTATCTGGAACATAATAAGCTTTCTCTTCAGAAATTAGAGATTGAATCTATTTAGAATCATATTTGCAACAATCCTATATGTGGCCTATAAAAGACTAATGGGTCTAAATTTTGATGGCTAACAAGCATTATAGACTTTGGGATTGAGAATAACAAGTTTATCTTTCCAATTAGTAGGCATGCAAAACTGTTCGAGGTAGAATTCCATTTGAAGAAAGTATTTCTTTATCTTGAGGAGCACAACGGAGCGAGCAGAGCAGAGCGGTTTTGACAGAACGTAGGCAATCAGTGGTTCTCCATCAGCCTTGTATGGCCGACGGAGGTCCTTGGTGCATCTCTGTCGTTCTTGACAGAGAGAAGAACTAGTTGAGCGGAGATCGATCTCGACGCTCTTGGCGATTTTGTCGGATCATTATGATCTTAGAGAATTGGCGATGCATTGGAGTCCAGAAGATCTCCATCTGCCTGAGGTTTATATAATGTGAGAAAGAAGAGCAGTTCTGACGGAACTTATGCGAACGGTGAAGCTTCGTTGGCCTTGTATGGCTGTTGAATTTCATTGATGCGTCTATGTCATTCTTGAAGGAAAGAAGAACATAATGAGAGGTGAAGAGTGGAGAAAGATCTTGGCGCTCTTGGTGATTTTGTCTGATCATTACGATTTTGGTATTTTTGTGAAGGTGGTCAATTTGAATTTGATTTTGGCGGAACAATTTCTGAGACGAGATGATTTTGGCTTTTTGTCGATTTTGGCAGAAATGATCTTGGAAATTCTTAGTAATTTGAATCGCGAAGGTTCTTTGATGTGGATATTAATCAAGTCCAATTCGGCGCCTGTTTTCTTAAAAGTTTTTGGTGAAAGTTCTGAGGCAATCCTGGATGTGATTGCTTGTTTTATTTTTGTTTTGGATTGTCCTGGTGGCATTGCTGGGAAAAATTTCTTGTTTATGAATGTTAACTGGAGTTTGGGATTGCTTGGATTTATGGATTTTCTTGATTCCATAAATGGGCCTAATGAATTTGGAGCAGTTGTTTTTGCTTTGTCAACTTTGGCTGGAACGTCAAAATGGTCTGCCCGTAGATCAATCAGGTTGAGGAAGTTGTTGGTTTATGTTTTTAATGACAAATTGGTTGTTTGGTCACTTGTTTTTTAGTTGCTCCTTGAAGATCAAATCTTATTGGTTAAAGATTTGAGGGATTTGAAGTTTTTTGGTTTTCCTCTCGTTAATGTGAAGAGAGTGGTGATGATTATCAGTTCGGCTGTCTTTGGCATTGATGAGGCCGGATATTGGCTTCTTGAGATGGTTGTCAGTGTTATGGCTTTACATTGGAAGATTACTGGTATTGTTCTTTCCAGTATGATGGATATGGGGGTGATTTTTAGTTTGCATGACTTTGCTTATAAAGAGACTGACTCTTGGACTATTGAGGAGACAATTGGTGTTTTTGCTTTGTCGTTGCTGATTGGCTCGTTCTTGGTGGATGTTGTTGGTTGTGTTGATGCAACATCAGAGATTTCTACTCTTGATTGGAGATTGTTGAACCCTAAGATTGATGGGGTTTTGGTTGAAGATTGGATACCTGGTTTAATAGTTGTGTATGTTTTTCTTAAAACTTGTTAATTTTTGCATGTTTTGCTGATAGGTTCCTTAGACCTTTTTAAAATCATTATGATGAAATATGAGATTTTTACTTGGTTTCATTTTCCATCTTTTGGGAAAGCTGAGATACTAACCAACCTTATAGGTTGTTTTATTATTTGGTATCCCCATCACCCCAATGGGTCTAAAATGGAACTTAGTGAATCGTATATATATTATGATAGTTTTAAAGGGTTGCTTTTGTTGCAACTCGGGCTTCCGAGTTTATGATTTTGATGATAACAAATAATATTTATTAATCTTTTATTTCTCCTAGTATTTGCAGTGCATATGTCTTTCTATGTTGACTAATATTTCAGGTACATCATGCACCGTTCTTTGAAGATTCAAGGCTCAAGATTGCATAGAATTGGTCGTATTAAATAAGTCTGTAATTTTCATTTATTGAGTCAAGTATTGTAATGATGTATGTTAGTTTGTTGATCATGCACACACATAGAGGGAGCAAAAAATGATTATAAATATTTTAACTTTTCTGTTCATCGTACTGTACGAATTTATTTCGTACTGTACGATCTGGTGTAACTGAAATAAATTAAAATATTTTATTTTTCCTGGAAAAATTATTTTTGAATATAACTAATCGTACTGTACGATGACCACATCGTACTGTACGATCTGTTATAATTAGAAAGATCGCCGTCCATTAAATTAGGCAAAGATTTGAATTTGAAAAGTTGTTTGAATCGTACTATACGATCCTAATCGTACTGTACGATGTTTAAAACATTGCCTAATTTAATCCGCTGATTATTCAATCAAAACGGCTTAATTTTGATGTGTTGATCGTACTGTACGAACTGTATCGTACTATACGATCAACAGAGACAATTTTGGCAAACTGCCCGTTTATTGAACTGTTCGTACAGCACTTTCGTACAGGATATCGTACAGTACGAACTTCAACAGAACTGTTCGTACAGTACTAACTGGACATCGTACAGTACTAACAGGTCAATTTCTGCACATCGTATTGGACGATCTTGCGATCGTACGGTACGATATTTGACGGCTGAATTGAGTATTTTTAGGGTTTTTTGAGCCCTCTATTTAAGCACTCTCATAAGACTTTGTAAGAGTCTTTGGCAGCCATTGTGTCTTTGTTCTTTTGGATAAAACTTGAAGAGAGGACTTGAAAGGGAGAGAGGAAAGGGTGAAGTTTGAGAGAGGGAGGAGATCCTTGGAGGGTGTTTCAAGGGAGTGTGAAGGAGATCACACGGTTGCTCCGGCGAGCTTGCATCTCAGTACCATCGGATTCAAGGTTCGTCTTGAAGGAAGTTTTGGGAAGAAGAAGATCTCATTGGTGTCAAAGGACCCGACTCCTCCGCCGCACCGGGGAAGGTGGAAGTGATTGTGTAAGGGCTTCTCCGCCTAGCTGTGGGAGCAAAAGGAGAATCACTAAAGGTTTAGTGTAATACTCGGAGGGTGCCTCCGGGGAGTGGACGTAGATCATGATTTGACCGAACCACTATAAATTGGTGTGTTCTTTCCTTTTTAATTTTCGCACTTTATTTCCGCATTCATTTTTATTGCGATTAATTGCGTGGGTGAAATTGATTACATATCTTTCTATTGTGAATGAAATTCGCTTCCGCATAAAGTTATAAAAAGATATTTCTTTTCATTAAAGAAGTTTTTAATCATCCAATTCACCCCCCCCCTCTTGTCGTTTAGTAATTTCAATTGGTATCAGAGCTAGTTTTTTAAAAATAGTGTTTTAGAAAACTTTGAAAAAATCGATCATGATATATTTTGGAAATCGTAACATTGCGGAAGGCTATTGTATTACACGACCACCCTTATTTGAAAATATTTCTTTTAATTTTTGGAAAATTTGCATGTCAACGTTTTTGCAATCAATTGATTATCGAATGTGACATATGATTCAAACTGGCTATTCTTTACCTTCACGTATGATAGATGGAGTTAAAATTAATATTCCTTTTACTGAATGGAGTAGAGTAGAACTAGTCAATGCACAACTAAATGGTAAATGTTTGAATTGTTTTTTCTGTGCATTAAATTCTGACGATTGCATGAAAATCTCTACATGTGCCACTGGGAAAGAAATTTGGGATAGATTATGCATTTCATATGAAGGTACTAGTGAAGTCAAACAATCGAAATTGAATAATCTAATGCGTGATTATGAACTTTTCAGCATGAAACCATATGAGACTATCTTAGACATGTTTACTAGATTTAATCAAATTGTGATGTCATTGCATGATTTAGGTAGAGAACTTTCAAACATTTTTTTAGACATGATACCAATTTTTATTTCGTACCGTTTTATTTCGTACGGTACGATTTTATTTCATACCGTACGATCCTAGCTATATGGACAATTTGCGAATTCTTTCGTACTGTATGATATATTATGATCCAAAACCCTAGCCGTGATTTAATTTAAGTAAGTGATTTTGCGCTGTTCGTACTGTACGAACAGGTTCGTACTGTACGATCCATTTTTAATACTTACTTAAATTAACCCGAGATTAGTGCATGTAATCCAGGCCTAATTAAAATTTGAACATCGTACTGTACGAACTCGATCGTACCAAACGATGAACAGAGACGAAGTATGATCGTCCCGGATATCGTCCTGGATGATCTCTTGGTTTTTGTCACATCATACTGTACGATAGTAATCGTACCATACGATGAACAGAGACGACATCCGATCGTCCAGACCATCGTCCTATACGAATAGTATCTTGTTGGATTGTACCGTACGATATTATATCGTACTGTACGAATTGTTTTTGAACTGTTCGTACATCTTCGTACCAGGACGACGTCTGTTTATGAAGATCGTACTGTACGATGTTGAATCATACTGTACGAACATTAACGGCTACTTTTGAATTCAGAGGTTTTTGGAGCCTTTTTTAGATATCAATCAAGTTCTTTTTGAGTAAGATTTACAGAGGGGTGAACGTGGTTAGAGAGGGATTCCAAGGGAGAGAGCTCTAGAGAAGTTCTTGAGGGTTGAGAGAGGAAGGAGGAGGTGAGCGTTGTGAGGGAGAAAAGGTGTGAGGGAGATCACACGGTTGCTCCAAGCTTGCTGCATCTTGCTCCTCCTGTGGCCCTAGAAGGATTTGAGGGAGGATCTCCAAGGGAAAGGCTCGTCTACATCCGTTACCTCGAGGTTCTCTGCCTTCTCCAGGAGGGAGAAAAATGAGAAGGTTCTCTACCGTCGCCAGGAGGGCGAAAACAGAGTTTGGTACTCCGCCACGCCGGGTTGGTGAAAGGGAGGTTTGTACAGGCTTCTCTACCTTGCCGAGGGGGGCAAAAGGAGAACTATTTTGATAGTGAAAATTCCGGAGTGAAGGACTCCGGGGAGTGGACGTAGGTCATATTTTGACCGAACCACTATAAAATTCTTGGTGTGTTCTTTCCTTATCGTTGTTTACTTTTTACTTGCATTTTAAATTTTTCATATCTATTGCATGTGAAATTTTGTGAAAGTAAAATTGCATAAATTTTTGTTCTAAAATTTCAAAAACAACAAAAAAATTAGAACTCTTGTTTAGGGTTAATTTTATTAAGAAAAAGACTTTTACAATTCACCCCCCCCTCTTGTCGTTTAGTAATTTCAGCTTTTACTTTCTAGTTTGTATTAGGTTTTTCTTCTTTTAATGCAATTAGCATTTCGTCAAAAAAACAAAAAAAGTAGGCATGCCACTTGATTGAAAAAAGTTGTTGAAAATATTTCAAAAATCTAATTTGATAAGTTCCCAATAGAATTTAAATAATGCAGGAGAAATACCATCTAAACTAGGAGATTTGTTTATACCCATTTAGAAGATAGCAGTTTTAAGCTCCTATATAGAAAAATCAGCTTCTAGTAATTGATGATAAAGAGTTTAATTTATTCTCATCAAAAAAAAATGGCCAATCATTAAGTGAGCATTGCCTATTTTTTAATTTATTACTGAAAAACTGAGAAAATGTATTAGAAATAAAAATTAGATCTTAATATATCAATCCATTAGGCATCTTTGCTTGCATTACCTTGTTTGAATTCCTTCTGTTTGAAGCAAAAGTGTGGAAAAAATGAGAGTTGAAATCTCCATGCTCTAACCAATTGGCTTTTGCTCCTTGCGGCCTCTTCTTCTCATCTAGCGCTGGGCGCTACTCCTCATGTACCTCGGGGAAGTTCCTTCTTCTCATTTTCTTGTCATTTTCACTGTCGTTTGCGTTCTTTTGGTTTTATGGAGCCTCCCCGTTTTAGGGATCCTGGTTTTTTGAATGGATCCTAGTCTCTTTCATTTAAAGATGCTCTTTCTGGTGTGTCGCCTTCTTCCATTGCCTTTCTCAAACTTAAGGTGTCTTTACATAGGGGTATGTCTGCTCTGTGGATCTTAGAGGTGGAGATCCAGTCTCTTGCCACTCCTTTTGAATTTGCTATGGTTAGAAAATTTCTTGGCCGAAGTCCATCTCTTGATTCCATTTGGAATTTCTTTTTCAATGTAAAACTAAATGGCGATGTTTCTATCACTGCTCTCAATCAGCGGAATGTGTTGATTAAACTCTTTAACGATTTGGATTATTGTAGTTTTTTTGCTCATAGGTCTTATTTTGTGAGTAATTGCTATATGAAATTGATAAAATTGACTCCTACTTTAGATATTGAGGTTGAATCTCCTATCTATTATCCCAATCTAGATTTCCTTCTCTAATCTTCAGCCTCATTTTTTTGACCCACGTATTCTTCACGGATTATGCTCTATTTTTGGTAAACCCTTAAAAATTGATAATGCGACCTCCTCTGGTTCACGTCCGTCTATTGCTCGCATTTTGGTTGAACTGGATGTGACCAAACATTACCCTGATAAAATTTGGATTAGCTTGGATAACATTGGTTATGTTCATTCTATGGTTCTAGAAGATTTCCCTGAGTATTATGTGCACTGTTTCTCTTTGGGGTATTCGAAGGCTGGTTGCAAGATTCTGCACCCTCTGCTTGACTCCTCTGCCTTGCCTCCGTATACTCTTATTGTTAATAATTTGATGAGGAAGGTGGGGATGTTGCTCTTGTGCTCCCTGGACCTATGATGGTTCTGTGTGTTCCTGTGGTCGTGGTACCTGATGGCATTGTTGATGTTGATTCTAATGTGCACGGTTTACCTGTACCTTCTAATTGTCCTTTTTTGTCAGTTGTTGTTTCTCCTATTTTACCTTCTTTGGGAGGGTCTCCCGTAGTTCTGGTTGAATCAGTTGTTGTGCTGTATTACCCTATTAATGTTTGGTTAGTTTGTTATTATCCTATTCTCTCCCTTGTTGCTAATGGCCATGCTGATTCTTTTTGTTATTTTATTTCTCCTGATGTTGATGATGCTTTGGTGGTGTATGGTGGAGTGGATGGGGTTATTTCCCCTAATGTGGCCGTGGGCTCTGAAAATTTGGCCCTAGCCTCCACCTGCTACTTTTATTTTGGGGAGGAGTTTCAATGGAATAAAGTTCCAGGGTAAATTTTGGAAGGCAGATGGATTTGTAGATAAGTCACTACCTAAAGATTTTACCCTCATTTTACTAGGACTTTATAATCTGAGTTCTGTTTTACTATAAGCACAAGCCCCTATAATTAATTACCCCTCCCGATAACGAGAGAGAACTTTCAATTAAGGCTAGTCATCAATCAAATACGTAGGATCCGTAGATATATAATATCAGGTGTATAGTAGCAGCATGAGCATTAATGATTTCAAAATTTAAAGGTTGGAAGATTTGATATTTAAAATTAGAAATTTCATTATCTTTTACTTAAAGCGGATGGTAGGGGATGGATGATGGATTCGATCAAGATCTCATAGTTCTGTTGTCCTAGATCATCGTGGTCCTTGGTCTACTTAGTCAGAGGAGGTAGTCGATACAACCTGACTGAAGGATCCTTATCGGTAGCCATGGGTTGCTTCATCTAAGGAGACCTTGAAGACCTGGGTGAATGTTTATCTAAGAGAATACATTTGAATATACTTTAGATAATAAAGGAATTTGTGCTCTATCAATCATATCCTATTGATTCATATCTCAAGGATTTAATTCCACTAAGGAACTTTTTAGTTCTAGCCATAACTAATATTTTGTGGTGCCATTTGGCGGAAAAACCACTCAATTCAGAGGGCCCCAAGTCATAATCGTTTATCCTGCGGTGCCTTTTTGCGGCAAAACCGTCGGTCAGAGGACACGTATCACGTCCTTATTGGCAAGAGATTGTTTGAGAATGAATCCTAGTGATATTTTCGACCAGACATTAGCTGTATGTGAGCTGAAGTTATATTTAAATTTGTTCACCTCGACAAACTATTGCAGAGGGTGAATGGATTTTGCTTTAAGTGTTTGATGGTTAATTTTAATTTTAAATATTTGGGATTTTGAAATTTTTGGATTTTGGACTTTGTGGATATTTGGGATAGCATTTGAAATATTTGAAATTATCCCTCCGATTGAGGTTTACATACAACATGGCCATGATCGAAAGGTGGGCCATTTTCATTTAAAAATAGTTGCATTTTGTAAATGAACCTTATCGACTTGGTCAAGTTTTCGACAGAGGATTGAGTTTCATAGGCTTTATGTATTTGTTAGTGAATTCTCCTTGATATAGGCCTTGAAGACCTAATATGAATATATTAAGATAAATACACCGGTCGTCGCAATCGTATATTTATTAGATGGTTTGAACCCTATCGATTCCTATTGATACGATTAGAAGGATCGGGTTCAAACTTGAATTCACTTATTAACACGCGTAGAATTCCTAGATGTCACGTTTGTACTTATTAGCACGCTCGCTAGGGCCCATGCGGGTGTTATGATTGCACTTGCCCTTTTGTATACCTATGTGTATATAAACTATGGTGCATGTGCGGGGGCATTTTTGGAATATTTAGCGGATGTACTAAAACATCCTACAAAGGATCGTGTCTGTCATAGCCCTTCTATATCTGCCCGTAGGTGGTATAACTCAATGTTCAGAACTTGGTTGAACTGAGATTCATTCCATCTTGATTTGATCTAGCTTTATCTTCCCAAAACTCATATTGAAATCGATAAGCAACTCATAGGTTATACCATCATCATCATTTTCTACTGTTGGTTTAAATAAAAAATCAATCATTTCAACCTTGAATGCCTGTATCTTTAATGTTATCTTACACTTTGAAGTTAGTGGTGTGAAGTGCTATTTTTGCTCCAGGATCATCCAGGACGATCTGGGATCGTCCTAGGACGATCAGTGGAAGATTTGCTCCAGAATTTGCCCAGCTTCAGGTGATTTTCTTGTAGGTATCGGCCGGGCCGATAGGGATATCGTCCAGGCCGATATGTACTGTTCAAAATATCGTCCTGAGAACAGCCCTGGGAACAGTCCAGGCCGATGGATTTTGGTCTGATCGGCCGGGCCGATCTGTGTATTATAAAGCTGAAATCAGTCGTTTTGAAGAGAGAGAAAATCAAAATAAAATATCTGATTTTTCTGAGGAGAGAGAAAGTTGAAAAGCTTTTTTGGAAAAGTTGATTTTCGGGCGACGCGGAGCTGTTTTCGTCCGAAGAGACTGTTTAGGAAATTGCTGTACGCAAGGTAAGGCACATTCCGCCTTTCTCAATTTTCAGAACCGTCGTGTTTGGCGGTGTTTTCTGTTCGGATTTGATTTTGGCGAGGCATTTTCGTCTGGTTCAGTTTTTACCGCATAACTTTCTGTATGTTGTTGACGTGCCGAGTGTGCACATTTTGGTTATTTTTTGAAGATTTTTGTCCGGGTATTTTTGATTCGACGGTGTTTTTCGTCGACTGGATTTTTCTGTGTAGTCTAAAAATTGCTGAGCAGTAGAATAAATGTTCTGAAATGTTGTTATCTATATTCTGTGCAAATTTGGTAATTTGTGATTTTCAGGAAAATTGTGTAAATTCCGTATACTGCCGTTGTGCTGCCCGATTTTTATCTGATTTCTGATTTGTCCGGATTTCTTCTGAATTGATATGCTATCTGTATATGCTATAAAAAGGGAGTTATAAGGGGCCTGGATCCTAAGCGATTCAGTCAGTGTCTGGGAAATCTGAAATGAGCTCAATCTGAAATCTGATATCTGTTCTGTTTCGGATCCGATGAATTCTGTTTTGGTGCTATAAGCACATCTGTTCTGGTGCCGTGAGCACAAAGGGAGGCATAAGGGGCCAGAATCCGAGAGATTCTGTTAGTGTCTGGGAAGGGAGGCATATGGGGCCAGAATCCGTTGAGATTCTGTCAGTGTCAGGGAATCCGTTCTGTTATCTGTTATGTGCTAAATTAATATATATGATTTGATCTGATCTGTATGACACAATTCTGTTCTGTTCCGATATAATTTGAATCTGATTTCTGTACGATTCTGATTCCATTAATGTGATATGTTTGATCTGTTCTGTTTCTGATTTGATATCTGTTCAGTTCAGTTCTGTCTGATTGATCTGTCCGTATCTATTCTGATTTGATCCGTTTCGTTCTGATCTGTCCGATTTGATATCTGTCTGATTCTGTTCTGATTTCTGTACGGATTTCTATCTGATGTGTTGGTTTTGGATTCTGAGAGTTTTGATTGGAGGTTTGTTGCTTTGCTGAGCTGTTGAGCTCACTCTTGTTTTCTGGTAGTTTTCAGGTTCTGGGAAAGGGAAGGAAGTCCAGGAATAGATTTCAGAGTCTGATCAGTATAGGTATTATTTTGTACTTTTGATTTTTTGTACAGTCATGGCTTTTCTGTTCTGTCTTTCTTTCTGTTTAAAAGCCATGTACTATATTTGTAGATGATTGTTTTGAGGAAAAGAAAATATAGATGTTTTGTTCCGCTGCATTTGATGATTCATAGTAGCTCTGTGTCTGTGTGTCTGTTTTAGTTGAAATATTTGAAAGATTCAGTTCCAAAACAAATTCCAAAGCTAGATGTTGGTCAGTCTGTTCGTTTCGTTCCGGTCGCGACCCGGTGCGAGCGGGATCCTTCCCGGTCGGGTCGGGTCGTGACAAGTGATTATTGCCTCTAGCATACACTGTAGCGACTGAAGGCCAATTAGATCATATATAGGAGAAATAAGCAAGATATTCATTCCTTAGGATGATTGTCGTTGCCCATGATAAAATTAGAATAGTTTGTGTATGAACTCCCACTGAATAGTTGTTGATCATGAGGGTGTCATAATTTCATTGCTATAACAACTTGCAGGTATTTTGAATATTCTGGGGGTATGCTGCCTTTGCCTTTTATGTATACTGCCTTTGATTATAGGTGACATGTTGTGAAAGCTCGTTAGGGATGTTAAGCCATATAGAACTGGCTCGAGGCTAACCAAGAGGGGGGTGAATTGGTATTTAAAAATTTCTTTAAGCAAAAAGAACGATTATCACAAACCAAATCACCACAAAAATAAGTGAGGAAAAAAATAAATACGGAAGCAGTAAAAATAAGAACCTAAGGGTTTATAGTGGTTCGGTCAACTCGACCTACGTCCACTCCCCGAAGGCGCCCTCCGAGTATTGCACTACCAACGTGACTCTCCTTTAGCCCCCACAGCTAGGCGGAGAAGCCCTCACAAAAACACCTCCTTTTTGTCACACCCGACAAGGTAGAGAACCCAACTCCTTTTGCTTCATCCTGAAGCAGGCAGAGAACCACGATCACTTGTTGAAACTTACCTCTCCCAACCCTTCCAAGGACAAGAGACTCTAGGGAAGAAGAAGTGGAACAATGCTTGGAGCAACCCTTGTGAATCCCCTCACAAGCTCCTCCTCATAAGCTCCCCCTCACAAGATCTCTCTCTCTCTCTCTCTCTCTCTCTCTCTCTCTCTCTCTCTCCCCTTTAGGTTTTCTCAGGTAAAGATAGTAGCCAAGGATATTCAAAAACATTGAACAAGAGCTCTTAAATAGAAGAGCTTCAAAGGGGCTCATTAAATTCAAGTTGTCGACTTTATTGTCCAAGACAATATAGAAATCGTCCTGGCCGATCAGTACAAATCTCATAAGATCGGCCAGAGCATCCCCCTGAATGCAAACTGGACGATAGAAAATTTTCTTGATCGTCCAGGACGATCTCACGATTGTCCCGGCCGATCAATTCAAATCAGAGGAAAATTGTCCAGAGCATCGCCCTGAATTTAAGCTATCCGATCCCAATCGGCCAGGAGTAACCAAGGGTTTTTGAATAGATCGTCCAGGAAGATCTTGCGATCGTCTAGGACTATGTGATCGTATCAATCATCCTTAATTACTCCCATGATTATCGGATCAATTTAGGCATAATTATACATTATCATCCAGGCCGATCAAATAATTGTCCTGGCCGATTTTCAAAAATACAGAATACCTAAATTGATCATGGCGGCAATTTCTTTCTATATTGAGCATATCGTCCTGGCCGATACAGGTATAGTCCAGGATGATTATTTAATTACGGCTGCCTTAACTAAGAAATCATGATTAGATCATCTGTTTTAAACTCGATCGTCCAGGATGATATAAATATTGTTCGGGACGATGTGAGTAAAAATACAAGTTCTAAATATCTCAAGTGTGTGTGTAGGGTTACTTAACATCAGTCACTTCAAATAATTATAATTGACTCAAGAAAGAAAAAAAGAAAATTACAGACTGACTCAATCCTAATCTACCCAGTCTTGAGCTGATTCCAATTTTCGTCCGATCTATGAGTCCTGAAAAGTCAGTAGAAAAAAGGCAGTCGTAGTGAAACAAGATTTGTTTGTTATCATCAAAATGATAATCCAAAAACACGTTTGTAACAATCTCCCTCTTTTTTATGATGGCAAAACATGTCGATAATCAATTCTAAAACAGTAATGCAAAACTAAACAAGCTTTCAATTTTTCGAACAGAACAAGTACAAACATACTATAAGAGCAAGTACAAACATACTACTCCCCCTTTTGACATCTCAAAAAGAAGGAGGAAACTAAAAACAAAAACTAAAGAAATTAAAAACATAATATAGAAAAAGAAAGCAATTCATAGAAAATAGAAACTAAAACTAAAAGAAGAGGGATCCTGATCATCAGATGGAGGTGGAGGTGGTGGAGCCTGCTGAAAGTTGCTAGCTAGCATAGTAAACTGAGCATTGAACCAGGCTATGTCCTGGTCGTGCTGTTGCTACTGGTGAGTAATGTAGCTGTCAAAATGGGCTAAGTCCTTTGTGCGGTGCTGCTCGTAGTGGGTCATGTCCTCAGAATGTTGCTGCTCCTGTGCAGCAACGTAAGCGTTGAAACGGGTCTCCCAATGATCAAATCTCTCCACTAATTGGTCAAACTGTGAGTGCTGACAAAGAGGAATAAGATCAGGAACGGGAGCGGGAGCCTCCTCCTCCTCGGCCCCCTGAGGTTCCCCATCTCCTGGGTGGAGACGAGTACTGTTAAGGACATTAAATGAATTTTTTGAGTAGCAGGGAGGCGGATGGTTGGGGTGAGCAGGATATTGAAGATTGTATTTGGTTTTAAGAATATATGAGATGATGTGTCCCAAAGCCAGATTGGGTTTCCTCTTATGACCCGGATCATGGATTGTACTTAAATGATCAATGTATCGAAAGATTAGATCAGTAGCATTAAAATCTCTATGAGTCGTAATGTAAAAGGTGGTAAGAGAAAGTAATGGGGTGATGTGAATTCGGCCCCGGCTTTTGGAATTATGGATGTGCGAAGGACATGTTGGATTGTTCTAGCATCTTTGACTAAAGAGCTAGTCTCTCCAACATGAAAGGGAGAGTTGGTTTGGCGTAGAAAATGATTTGCAGCCCAGTTGAAGTCAGGATCAGAGACAATGAAATGCAGCTTATCCCCGGTGGTGGATAGCTGCAGCAGTTCAGCACAGTCTTGATATGTGATCTCGACTGGGCGTCAATTCATATAGGAGGTTAGAGCAGTGTAGGCAGCATTTATTCAGAGATTTGCAAAAAATTCAAATAGATGTTCGGAGGCAAAAGGGACTTCTAGAGTAAGAATGAAGCAGAGAGAAGTGTGAGCGAAGAGATCTAGTACCAGATATGAAAGGTAGGCAGGATTGATTATGCTAGAGAGAGTGATGCTGCATTCCTTGTACCGACGGTAAGCTGCTTGATCCTCCACTTCACTGAATCGAGGGTCCAGAGTGGCCCTCGAGGAACTTCCAGAAGCCTGTCAGACTCGCTTCCCACAAGCCATAGTAAGAAATCAGTAAGTAAAAATGAGATAAGAAGAAGCTTTGAGGTGAAAACAATGGCTGGAATGGCCTGAATTTAAAGAAACTGCCACATCGTCCAGGATGATCTCAGAATCGTACAGGATGATTTGGTTCAATTATTGTGTACAGGCCGATTGGTAAAAAAGGCGGTCCGATCGGGCGGGCCGATCAAATATTGGCCAGGATGATTAGATACAGGCGATCGTCCAGAGGAGTCAAGCCGGACGATTGTTGAAAAAGCAGATCATCCAGGCTGATTAAGTGTATCGTCTAGGACGATGCATAATAATTGATTGTACCAGCCGAAGTTAAAACGTTTTAAATCTGTGCCAAGTGTATCATCCAGGACGAACAGTGGATCGGCCAATATGATTGTCCAATAATGGATCGTCCGTAGCCGATTTTAAGGATTTAAACGTACTGACACGTGGATCGTCCAAGATGATTCGGTGTATCAGCCAGGACGATGACCATAAATGCATCGGCCAGGATGAAAATTGTATCGATCATGATGATAAAAAATAATTGTAACAGAGTTCGATCATAATGGTTAGGACGATAAAGGATCGTCCGGGACGATGAGTTACAAAAAGCTCAAAAAAGTTCAGCAGATGAAATTTTGAAGAGAAATTATCATATCGTCCAGGACAATAGAGGTATCGGCCAGGACGATGTGATAAGAATTTGAAAATCAAGGAAAGATGGAGATGATCAGGGAAAACCTCAAACAAAAAAACAAAAAATATAAACTAACAAAAAAAGGACAAACAGATAAAAACAAGAAAAGAAAAAATAAAGTTTTTTTTAGCAAAGCAAGCATATGATAAATTTCTCAAATAATTAAATTTTAAAGATTTGAAAGATCAATGAGTTTCAAAGTCACAATCTGAAAATGGTAGAAAATCCGATCCTGTTTACCCTAGCTCGGACTTCTTTCAGGATAAAAATTGTCTTTTGAAAACATGAGGTCTAACTTAGAATAAATTGGATAAAAAGAAGATCCATTCAAAACTTGATTACAAATAAAATATCTTATAAAATAATATATCAAAGTAATTTGTCTCTATCATGGAATTTGAAATCAAGCCTTCGAAAATATCAAATAACCCATGAGTCCTAAGTTTAAAAAGTTTTGAAAAGAGAGGATAGCTTGCATTTAGTGGGCTCATTTTATGCCTCTTGTCACTTTGATTGGCTCTTTGAGCATCTTTTGATTTTTTGATACACTTTCGTATATATACTTTTCTTTTCAATTTGGTGTTATTGGCCATTTTTTTTTATTTTTGCAAGCTAAAAACTCTTAACAAACCGTTAAAAAGGTTCTTTGTTGTGATTATATCTTCTAGATATTAGAGAAGAGGAGCTCTATCTCTAACATAGGGAAGAACAAATCACAAAACAAAAATCAAAATCATATGATAAGTACAACGACAAGATTTCAATTAACTTGAAACATATATAAGAACTTTGGATCATATATATAAGATAGACTATTGTAGCAAGGTAAAAATGATCTTAATTTTAAAAATCATTTGTTAAAATGAGATAGACTTTTTATTTAGAAAATAAAACTATATCACCAAAATAGATTAGAGGGAGGGAAACCATCAATGGTGTTTTCCCCCTTTAATCGATTTAGAAATGATAATCATTGGCCATAAATCTCCAAAGTTTAAGAACAAGGAGAAATCATCATAAAGAAAACAAAAGTAAAAAGGACTATAACAACAAAAAAAACTATCACAAAAAATAAAACATAACAATAATCAAAATGCAAATCAAGAATTCGTTAAACAGCAAGTTTAAGCAGTTCTGAGTTGCGAGCCTCCATTTGTCCAAGTATCTTATGCTCTCATGAGGTCTTTGGTGAGAGCAATCCTGCAAGAATCAACAACTATCAGATTTAGGACCCAAATAGGTTTGGGTCCCTTCTCACAAAAAGTAGAATAAAATGCATGTGTGCTATGCTGTGAATTATGCAATTTTGGTCTCCACACCCAATGTGTGCTACGGTGAACAGTGCAAGTGTGTGAGATGTGTCCTAGTAAGCCACATTTAAATCATCTAACACTAGGAAACAGATTTCTTAAATGGTTTGGATTGTAATGCCTCTTCCTAGGTCTTGGCTTTAAATCAAGAGTAGGTTTTATCCAATTTCTCTTAATTGAGTCCAATTCATCTTTAAGTCTCAAGTTAGTATTTTCTAAAGAACTATTATCCATCCTCAAGTTGCGCTCCATTTCTTTAGATTTCTTCAAATCATATTTGAGTGAGGTGTGTGAAACTTTTAATGCATCATGCTCATCAGTTAATTTTGAATGCTTTTTGTTTAAATCATCAAATTCTAGAGCCATGTGATTTGAATCAATCGTAGAATGATCTTTGAGAATAATTTCATATTCTTTTTGTAAATTCGAAAGTTCCAACTTTAAACTAGCATGAGACTTTTTAAGTTTTTTGTATGATACATGAATTTTCTCACAAATTTTGAACAATTGATCATAAGTTGATTTACATACCTCATCTTCATCACTTTGATCAATATGATCTTCTACCATTAAGCACAAGTTTGTTGTTTCATCTTCAGGTTCAGTCTTCGATGAATCAGATGCAGAATCTGCCCAAAATGCCTTTTGAAGCCTCCTTTTATCCTTTCTAGACTTGGGTTTCTCCTCACTTTTTTCTTTGTTTGAGTGATCTTGAAGTGTAGGACAATCCGCTCTAATATGTCCAGGCTTCCTGCATTCAAAGCAAACAACATCAGAAAATCTTTTAGAATATTTATTATCCTTAACTTTTCTCCAATTTTGATGATGCTTTTGCTTCTTCTTTAGAAAGCTTTTGAATTACCTTGTGATAAAGGCAATGTCATTGCTCTCAGACCTGGAAGAATCAGAGTCTGATTTGTGTGCCTTCAGTGTCACCATTTTCTCCTTTCTTTCTCACCTGCATCAAGATTTCTTTGATTTACTCCTTGCTCGTAAGCAATGAGTGAGCCAAGTAAGTTGTCAATCGAATACGTATTCAAATCTTTAGATTCAATGATTGTAGTGATTTTAGCATCAAAAGATGAAGGCAAGCATATCAAAATCTTTTTCAATTTTTCATAGTTTGAAAGTTCTCTTCCTAAGGCATGCAAAGAAGTAACAATCTGAGTAAATCTTGTATACATTTCAGAAATTGATTCATGAGGTTTCATACAAAAAAGTTCGTAGTCATGCAAAAGAATATTCAAACGGGATTGTTTAACTTCATTAGTGCTTTTATAAGTGATACACAATTTATCCCAAATTTCTTTACCAGTTTTGCAAGTGGAAAAATGCATGTAGTCTTCTGATTTTAAAGCACAGAAAAAATAATTAAGACATTTTGCATTTAATTAAGCCAAATCTCTATCATCTAAAGTCCATTCAGTAAAAGGAAGTGGAACAGTAATGCCGTTAAGTTTACCATTTGGAGGTGTGTAACCATCCTTAACAAGCATCCACATGGGATAATCAGTAGATTGTAAAAACATAGACATGCGAGTTTTCCAAAAATCAAATGAGATATTATCAAACAAAGGTGGTCGGGTAATAGAATACCCTTTAGGTGTATTACGATTCCCAAAGTTAGCCATGGATCAAAATTCAAAAAGTTTTCAAACTTAATTTTTATGAATCCCGCTCTGATACCACTTGAAAATTTGTTAGGGATGTTAAGCCCTATAGAACTGGCCTGAGGCTAACTAAGGGGGGGGGGGTGAATTGATATTTAAAAATTTCTTTAAGTAAAAAGAATGATTGTCACAAACTAAATCACCACAAAAATAAGTGCGGAAGAAAATAAATGCGGAAACAGTAAAAATAAGAACACAAGGGTTTATAGTGGTTCGATCAACTCGACCTACGTCCACTCCCCAGAGGTTCCCTCTGAGTATTGCACTACCAACGTGACTCTCCTTTAGCCCCTATAGCTAGGCAAAGAAGCCCTCATAAAAAACACCTCCTTTTTGCCACACCTAGCAAGGCAGAGAACCCAACTCCTTTTACTTCCTCCTGAAACAGGCAGAGAACCACGATCACTTACTGAAACTTACCTCTCCCAACCCTTCCAAGGACAAGAGACTCTAGGGAAGAAGAAGTGGAACAATGCTTAGAGCAACCCTTGTGAATCCCCTCATAAGCTCCCCCTCACAAGATCCTCTCTCTCACTCTCTCTCACTCCTTTAGGTTTTCTCAGGTGAAGACAGCAGCCAAGGATGTTCAAAAACGTTGAACAAGAGCTCTTAAATAGAAGAGCTTCAAAGCGGCTCATTAATTGCAAGTTGCCGACTTTATCGTCCAGGACGATATGGAAATCGTCCTGGCCGTTCAGTACAAATCTCATAAGATCGGCTAGAGTATCGCCCTGAATGCAAACTGGATGATTGAAAATTTGCTTGATTGTCCTGGATGATCTCACGATCGTCCCGGCCGATCAGTTCAAATCAGAGGAAATTCGTTCAGAGCATTGCCCTGAATTTGAGCTGTCCAATCCAAATCGGCTAGGAGTAACCAAGGGTTTTTGAATGGATCGTCCAGGACGATCTTGCGATCGTCCAGGATGATGTGATCGTATCAATCATCCTTAATTACTCCCATGATTGTCGGATCAATTTAGGCATAATTATACATATCGTCCAGGTCAATCAAATAATCGTCCTGACTGATTTCCAAAAATACAGAATACCTAAATTGATCATGGAGGCAATTTCTTTTTGTATTGAGCATATCATCCTGGCCGATACAGGTATCATCCAGGACGATCAGTTAATTATGGCTGCCTTAACTAAGAAATCCTGATTAGATCTTCTATTTTGAACTCGAACATCCAGGACGATATAAATATCGTCCGGGATGATGTGAGTAAAAACACAAGTTCTAAATCTCTCAAGTGTGTGTGTAGGGTTACTTAACATCAGTCACTTCAAATAATTATAATTGACTCAAGAAAGAAAAAAGAAAATTACAGACTGACTCAATCCTAATCTACCCAGTCTTGAGCTGATTCCGATTTCCGTCCGATCTTTGAGTCCTAAAAAGTCAGTAGAGAAAAAGGCAGTCGTAATGAAACAAAATTTGTTTGCTATCATCAAAATCATAATCCAAAAACATGTTTGTAACTTGTTGTATGTACACATGCATCTTAATCTTAATCACATAGTGTTATTATAGTTTCCTTAGAAGTTCTGGTAAGATAACCATCATCTTTAAGATACATCCATTATCACAACTTCTTGGTGAGCTAAGAGAGTTGGTGTGTCCTATGGAAGTTGAATCATCATTGTTCATGATTAGGAGACATTGTAATATACGGGTTGTATCAATCATCTTGCTTCATAAATACCACATTACACCTGGCTCAGTTGTGATAATCTCCTGATACCTTCTTCATTGATATTCACATGCAATTGATTGCACATATCCTCCAATGTTCATCATTTATAGACTTCACATGCTCATTTGCACAAAGATATCGACTATCCTTGTACTCATCATACATCCTTGCAGTTGATGCAATTTCCTCAAATCAGTCACACTACAGGGAAATCACCAATTTCCGGTGGCTTTTTCCGGCAGAAATTGAACCTTTTCCGAAGGTTTTGTAGTTTCCCAGCGGTTTTCTGGCCATTAATTTACCGCCAGTAAAAATGGCGTAGGAAAATAAATTCTGGCGGTTTTTACCGGCGGCAAATTTTTCCTGCGGCTTTCTGGTGGTCAAAAACCGCCGGTCAAATTAAAAAAAATAAAAAAATCTCACCGCGACGAGACCATGCTCCCAAGTTGCCAGCGACGAGGCCCCGAGCTCCCCCACTCCGGCGCTGCCGGCGATCATTCCCGCGCTGCGAATGCCGGTGATCGCTCCCGCGCTGCCCGCTCCCGCGCGAGTGTACTCCCGCGCTTGTATGCCTTGAGGATTCGAACTGGGGTCAGTTGGGATGAAACTCGGCTACCAACCGAATTGCTAATTGTCTAAATGTGTTTATAATATCATCATTAATTATTTAAACTATATTCTTATCGTAAATAAATAAATTTTTAATTATTAATTTAAAATAAAAAATTATCTAACTAATTAAATTTAAAATAAAAAATAATATTTAATATAAAATAAAAATGAATATAACTTTTAATAATTATAATGAATATTAATTAAATAGTTAATATAACTTTTAATAATTATTTGTTAAATTTAAATAGTTTAATTTTTTTTTTTTTAAAAGCAGCCGGAAAATTGGAAAAGCCACCGGAAAAGTGGTCGCCAGAAAGCCACCAAAAACGTTCCTAAAAGCCGCCAGAAAAGTGGCCGCCGGACAATTCCGCCGGTAATTAGTGATTTTCCTGTAGTGTCAACTACTTGTCTCTCCCCTTCAATTGATTATTGCTTATTCTATTTTACTTGCAAACAAGTGGCATTTGAATATTCATTTATTATGAGTCACTTGCTTATTACTTGTAGGCGAGTAGCATTGGATGTTATAAGTCTTTCGTTGTTACATTAAAATGATTAGGAGTCTTGCATGATAAATTTGCTTGATGACAATTACCTCCCAATCAAAGTGACAAATCCTTAATGTATACTAAAGAAATTTCATATTGTTAACCATGAACATATATGTCCATTTGTTCCTTGTTGATGATTTCTTGCAAGTTCCTCTTGAAGCTTTGCTTATTACAAGCATTGTGTCCATTCATCTGTGTTCATTTGAATTGAGAATTGATTCACCATGAGTTTTTACTTGCTTGCAAATAGACTCCATTTGCAACTTCTTTATCTTTAAAGATAGTTTGTGATTAGTTTGATATCATTATTCATTTGTATTTCAATTGAAATAGTCATTTTATAGCATTCATTAGGAATTTGGTACAATGATTCAAGCCAAACTCTTTATTGATTGCTTATCTTTATATTTTGTCCATGTTCAAAGTCATGCCCATTTAAGGTATAAATCAAGTTCAAATTTGAGTCCAAGTCTGAATCTGACTTCGAATTCGAGTTCATTTCAAGTTTCATGCCATCATGAGCTTAGTTCTTTGAAGTTCACATGAGCTTAAGTTTTTGTTCAGGTCCATTGTAGTCCCAAATATAAGTCTTTATGATTATTCAAGTTCAGTTCTCCTTGGTAAAATTATTTGAAGACTTTTGCTTGATCATTTAGTTCATGTAGTGTTCAAATTCAAGTTTAATTAAGTTCTTCTATCTTCCAAATTGAGTTCAATCAGGTCCAAGTGTAGTCTTGCGTTCACCCAAAATTTCGGTAGTCTCACGGCCACTCCCCAGTTTATGGGAAACTATGAGAAATTGGGCCTTCCCACCATGCACAATAAAGGTGTATATGATATGCGTGCTTAGACACCGCAGCCTTGATCTTCATTCCCACCACGCGCAATAAAGGGGTGTATGGGGTCTTCGAGGGTACCTGTTTTAAAACACAGTAGGCTTTCCTCTCGCTCGAGGGTACTTATGAGTAACACCCCCTCATCGTAGGTATCGCACTGGGTTCCCATCCCACCACGTGCAATAAAGCATGCATAGGTAATTTTTCGGTGCACCACGAACTCTGAAATGGGGCTTTTAAGTGATTACCCGTCTCGTCGTAGGTGCCGCATCGGGGTCCCATCCCACCACACACAATAAAAGTGTGTATGGGCTATTTTCTGGTGCGCCGCAAAATTTGAGGACGAGAATCTAAGTTTTAAAGAACTCATACATTCAGGGGATTGTCGGTGGTGTCTGCAGGACAAGGATAAAGGCAAGAGAGACATTTCTCTTTCTGTTTTTTTTTTTTTTTTCCTGAAAATCTTTTTTTTAATATACTCACATATATGTGTGTATATTTATAGCATTATATAAATATATTATATAACATTATAATATATTCATAACATTATATATATATATATATATATATATATATATATATATATATATATATATATATATATATATATATATACACATTCAATAATATAATAATAATAATTATATAATAATTAACAACAAAACAAAAATAAAATTTAAATATATACGTAATAACCTAAATGGTCGGGTAGAGAAAACGAGCAAAAGGTAGATTGTGGAGATCGGGCAAGGTCGAGTCTAAGAATTATTAAGTCCGGTCACCGGATGTCCGGACAATCAATTCAGATGCGCCGTGTCACCAAAATACACTGGATCCGATGTATTTAGATGACGTGGCGCTTATGGTGTCCCCAAGTAATAATTTACCCGAGTCTAAAGGCGTCGAAGGGCAGGACTTCAGCTCAAGGAGATGAGGCGGCTAGAGCTTGAGGTATAGAGGTCGAATCGGTTACAGATGGTGGAGATCTCGGCTTGAGGAAAGAAGGTAAGGGGTCGAGGGGTTGGTGTTTGGTAGATGTGGAGTTCGGCTTCTAGAAAGAGAAGAGGTCTGCTCGTTGCTTGCGGCTCGTGGGATCGGAGGCTGGGATGTCGTGGAAGGAGAAGTCGGTGAAGGGCAGCAGCGACGGGAGGAAGAGTCGGAGGAGAGGAGGTTTCGGATGGGAGAGGCAGAGGGCTACGAGAAGAATCAAGAGCAACGGAGGGAGTTTGGTCGTGTGTTGAGTGTGAAAAATCGCCGAAGAAGGAAATGAGCGGTGGCTTATAAGGACATATGCGGACATTCGGTCGAGGCGATGTTCTGTGCACGCGGAAATGGGCGACTGTCACTGTTCAAAACTGCGCTGAATAACAGCGCTGCCATTAGATTTTACGTGAATTCAACAGGATATCGGCAGGGATATGGGATGGGCCTTGGCAGAGTATAGATATGTAATCATTCTAGTGATTTTTTTTTATTCTCCTTCTTTGTCTTAATCTAGAGGTCTAATGTAGCTGTGTTCGATATTAATTGTTGTGTGAATCTTAATGATAGTCCCAGTTATGTGAATGGTGGGGATTTAGATGTTGGCAAGTATGCCTATTCAGTTGATAATGGTGAAGAAGCTTTGGCTATTGTTGGGGAGGCAGGTGTTGAGGTGCCGCTTGTAGATGTGCCTATTTCTGTCATTTCAAATGCTAATTTGTTTGCCCATCTTGCTAGAGATTCTGTTAGGTGGCAATGTGATTTGTTGCATGATGACATATCGGTTATTAGTGGGGAGGATTTTATTGATACCAATCTTGAAACGGGCTCGCTCGATAAGTTGGTTTCGCAATGTAAACGGAAATCCAAGAAGAAATGAATTTCTTCTTTTGGACTATTTGGGTTTGTTCCGTTCTTCTATGCTTTGGTTGCTTTGTTGGGTTCGATTCACAAAGGATGATGAGGAAGCAATTCTGCTACATGCGCCGTGGGTGGCCAGGGTTGGTTGGCAACGTGGGTGGCTCGTTTTGCTGTTTTGGCTGCTTGTTGTTTTGGATTTTATTGTCCTCCATTGATGGCTCTGCTCTGACAACTCAGTGTCGGTCTGAGTCTAATATTCTCCGAATTTTCCCATCCAAATATTAGTTTGTTTTGCTTCTGCTTCTCTTTGATTGTAATTTTATGGATGTGGTCCAGTAGTGATCTTTTACTGTATCTTTTTCGATTAATGGAAATTTTTTAGTTAAAAAAAAAAAAAAAAAAGGGGATGCCTCCCCAACAGTTGATATTTTTTTTGGAACATCTTTAATAGGTCCTAATTGCATCAATTCCTTAGTAAGCTTAGCATTATTGCTAGAAGATTTAGACTTCTTATAAGTAGATGGTTGGAAAAAATTGGAATTGCAAACTTGAGTGCTGTTGGTTCTTGATTCCTTGTTATTTTGTTCATCTGGGATTCTAATAAGACTTGGATAAATTTTGAGCAAATTTTCGGAAGGAGTCTTCAAAATTGTTGATAAATTCTCAATTTTTTCTGCAGCCGAAACGGCATTAATGATAGCATCTGAATTGCTGATGATAGTAGCAGAAGTAGAATTGTTCAGATCAGAATGAGGATTACTGATATCAATAGATTTAGCTGGTAGAAATAATTCAGTAACAATGTCTTCTTTAGATTTTATAATAGAAATTTCTGCACCAGAAATAGTATTATTGGTAGAAGATGCATTGTTGATGTCAGCAGATGAAATAGATTTGTTGATGCTCAGATTAATATCAGCATATAAGTTATGAACATAACTAGTTTGTCATTGGAAATATTTTCTTGAAGAGGAGAAAATCTGGAACCAGCAACTGACTTACTATTTTTCAGCTCTTTTTTGACAGGAAAATCAACTTTAGCTTGCTTTGATTTCTTCATTTTGTTTTTCACAAGTATCCAACAACTATAATAATTATGTTCAACAAAATAATCATAAAGTTTTTTTTTTAATTAATGTGATCTTTAATAAAAAGATCAATATTTAGTTGACGAGCATCTGAATGATGAGTTAACATTTCATCTCTAGCTTCAGATTTTTTACCACATTGAGATGCATCATCTAATTTCTTGCAAGATAGTTTTTTATGACCTAATTTTTCATAGTTAAAAAATAAATTAGATATTTTCTCATATTCTATGGGTTGGAAAAATTTACCATTTGAACCTTCAATCCAAACACCAGTAGGAAGTTTATTTTCAAGATTTAGTCTAATATAGACTCTAGCAAATTCTCTTCTATTCCAACTAAATGTTTGAGAATCTAAAAGCAAAGGATGACCAATTCTAGATGCAATTCTAGTAATTTTAATTGGATCCCAACAATGAAGAGGAAAATGAGGAAACCAAATCCAAACAGGAGAAAAAATACCTTTCATAGAGAAAGAAGAAAAAGATGGTGTCCATTTATCTATCCCAATAATGTGATCTCCTATAAACCAAGGACCACAACATAAAACACTATCTCTAGCTTCTTTGTTTTGAAAATTACAAAGAACCCAATCAAGACCAATACTAGCCATTTGAAAAGAACCATATCTGGACCAAAGTCTATGAAACTCTTTGTTAAGAATGGAAAGAGGAAGTCTTTTTTTTTTGGGAAATTTTGGCCAAAGCCTTTATATTAATAAAAAATGATTACAAGAATTAAAATAACTCACTAAAGCCATTACTGGCCGGCTTGAAGAAGCCCAGAAAAAAGAAAAACTAATTCAGGTAAAACAATTAAATGGCCATAAACAAAATGCCATCATAACTAAAAAAAAAACCCAGAAAGAGACAATAAGAAAACCGCTGAAATTAATCTGAGTGAAGCGTTATAGATGCCCAGTTGACAACCGCAATAGAACATTTAGTGATTACGCTGGAAGCATCACATCCCAGTCGTGCCAATCTCTCTTGAAGTAAAGATCCCAATCAGTCTTTGCAGACATAACATTAACCAAATCCAAAGAGAACCAACTCCGAAGCCAAGTGTTCCTGGACTCAGATATTAGAAAAAAACGTAAAGACACGAATCCCTGGTTGCCCGGAGGCCGTCCAAGGGGGCAGCATAATGGAGATTCATCATTGTCCAGAACGGCTTCCTTTGCTGCAAATACGAGCCAAGACAGCGTCCAGTAGTGAAAAAGTAAAAGTTTCTGGTCATATAAGCAAGCTTCATTCATAACATTTCCAGCAGATAGAATGAATTTCTCCATGTTAATACCTTCTCAAATACCACTCTTTTAATCCCCAAAGCAACAGTAACAGAATTGCTCATATTGCCACCAAACCTCCTAGCATTTCTCTCTCTCCAAATGTAGTAAGTTGAGCAACCAACCATGAATTTGTAAAACTTTTTCAAATTTTTATCCCCTTTGCACATCTCATTCACCCAGGCAAAAAGATGCAGCATGGTGGGTCTAAGAAGTAATCTAGTAGAGTTTGGCATTACAGCATTTAATACATCAAAGGAGTAGGTGCATTCAAAGAATAAGTGGTTAACTGTTTCATGGAATGAGTGGCAGAAATTACAAATTTTAGGCACCGAGATATGCCTAATATTAAGAGCATCCGCAGTTTTTAGCCCTCCTACCAGTGCCAGCCAAACAAAAACACTGTGTTTTAGACAATTCCCTTTATGCCAGACATGCTTAAACCAGTTGACATAATCTATATCTTTGTAAAAATGCTCAATGTAGTGTTTAAATTTGGATTTAGAATTATTATTCCAGATAAGACATGGAGAATGTAATGCAGACGGATGTTGAAATAATAGTCTCAGCTGATCAGGCAGATAATCTGAAATTTCCCAACTATTATCATGATATAGAGAAGCCAATTGACAATCATCTTTCAGTTCCAGACCTCCCATATACTCCCTTATGGTCATATTATAACACCAGTGGTCCCAAATAAAAGAAATGGGTGCATTGCACGTAATAATGAAGGAGAAGCTAGATTTTGCCTCCTGTGTAGTTCTGCAAATAGCCTTCCAGAATCTGGTAGCATTGGAGGGTGGAGGACGCCAAGGGGAGGAATACTTCTTAATGAGCCAAATAGATAGGAGAGAAGTGCCATTATACATCCTAAGTATTACAGAGCAGTTATAGGCAAACTGTATGGCATTAATCGATTGAATCCCTAAGCCCCCTTTATTCTTTGGACGACAAACAGTATCCCAGGAAACCATATGAAGTTTCCTAGATAGTGTTGAATCACCAAAAAATAAGAACTTGGAACTAACTTTTTTAACAAATTTGCTCACCGTTTTTGGCGTAATTGAACCCCTAATCCAGTATCCAATGGAGTTTTGAATAGTAAACTTAATGTATTGTAATCTACCAGCAAACGAGAGCAGATTAGCTTTCCAACCATTCAGTTTTTTATTGATACAGTCCATTAGGGGAAGAAAATCCTCTAATTTTAGCCTGTTAAAAGACAAAGGTATCCCAAGATAAGTGAGCTTTGTCGACACATTGTGGATAGAGAGAATGTGATAAATTTCTTGTTGATTCCTGATATGATTGGGAAACATTATAGAACTTTTTTCAAAGTTAATGTTAAGACCCGTAGCTGAAGCAAAATCAGAAAGAATATTGGCAAGATTATGGCAGTTGTCTAAGGATGCTTCACCAAAAAGTAATACATCATCCGCATATAATAAATGAGTTAAGTTGTAACCTTCCACCGTGATACCTTTGAAGTTTCTCCCCTTCAAGAGGTTTGAAAAAGCATCCATTACCAAGCAAAAAAGATAAGGGCTAAGGGGGCAACCTTGCCTTATACCTGCAGATGAAGAAAAATAACCTTCCAAGGCACCATTCAACAGTATAGAGAAATTAACATCAGAAATACACTGTTTTACCCAATTGACAAACGAATTTGGGAACCCCTTTTGAGACATTCTCTCAAGAACAAACTTCCTTGAAACCGTATCAAATGCCTTTCTAATATCCAGCTTTGCACATAAAAAATTTGCCCCCTTCTTTTATTAGCTGTTTCAAGAATATCGCTAGCTAACAGGATATTATCCGTGGAAACTCTATTATCCACAAAACCCGATTGATTATTCTCAATAATGACAGGCATAATAGGTTTAAGTCTGGATGCACTGACCTTGGCAATAATTTTGTATATAACATTACATAAAGCTATAGGCCTGTAATCAGAAATATTAGTAGCATTAAAATGCTTGGGAATAATAGCAAGAGCTGTAGATTTCACCCCAGAAGGCATATACCATTTAGAAAAAAAGGATTTTATAGCTCTAGTTACCAGAGGGCCCACAATGTGCCAGCAATCTTTGTAAAAATGAAAATTAAAACCGTCTGGACCAGGGGCTGAATTAGAAGATCCCATGAAAACAACATTTTTAATCTCCTTATCATTGACATGAGCAGCAAGCATATTGACATAAGTCTCAGGTAATGCAATACCAATGGGTAATGAATCACAATTCAAACTGATATTATGGGAAGGATTATAAAGATCCTGAAAGTGCTTAATAATGGAAGAGACCACCTCGGTTCTAGAAGATGCAGGATTGGAGTCAAGAAGATTAACAATCGACTTGGAACTACCCCTCCTACACCTAATTTTACCAAATAAAAATTTGAGGTCATCTTCCCCGTTCTTCAGCCAATTCACTTTAGCCCTCTGAATAACCCAAGAAGCTTGCAGTCTTGAAAAATTAGCAATTTTCCCATTGATGACTTTTAAGGATGCATTGGAATCAACATTATAAGGATCTACATGTAAATTCTCCAATAATACCCTTTGCGTATTATGTAAATAATCCAAATGTTTATTGACCGCATTAGAAGAAGACCAAGATTCCCTTTTTATACAGACTTTAAAATGTCTGAGAGAGTTACAAAGATGGGAGAGAGGATTACCAGTAACTTGCTCAGAAAAAACTTTAAGGAGGAGGAACCAGAAACTGTCAATGTCAGTCCAATAATTTTTAAAAAGGAATTTGTGTCGCACTTGGGATACCATACCAGAATGAAGGATGACCGGAGTATGATCAGAGCAAGAAGGAGTTTGTAGGGAGCAGTAAGAGTGAGGAAACTCTCTGAGCCATCTGTCATTAACAAGCACCCTATCTAATTTGATATGAATAGGATTGTCAATCCTTTGATTAAACCAGGAAAATTTGCTACCCACCGATTGGAGATCCAGTAAGCAATTATTGAAAATCATGTTGTTGAAGTCAAACAGAGCAGCTTGAGAAAGAGGAGAGCCTCCTAATTTTTCTGAAGCAAAACGACAACAATTGTAATCTCCCATTAAGGCCTAGGGAGTGTTAACATCCGGTGCAATTTTCTCCAGAGTGGCCCATAAGTCTTTACGTTCCATAGTACTATTAGAAGCGTAGATAACAGAGAGGTGGAATAGGGGATTAGAAGCCACCGAAACATTCCCAGATATGATCTGAGAAGACATATGAGTAGGATGAAAGCTAATTTTATTAGGATTCCACTTAATCCAAATCCTACCTGAATTGGAGTAAGCGAAGTTGTGACAACTGTGTTCGTTGGGAAAAATTGAGTGAGAAATCTCAAAAAAAGGTTCGAGAAGAGAATTAACATTAATTCTGTTCTCTAATATACAAAGCATATCCAATTTAAAGGAAATCGCAAGACGCTTGCAACTGTGGACTTTATCAAGACGATTGAACCCACGTATGTTCCACGTTGCTATGGAAGGCAAGGTCATTTTGATTTTGAAGAGTGGGGTTTTTTGACCTGCTTCCCCTTCGCAGTTTTCTTGGCTAAAACCGATTCATTTTGTATGGATTTCCCATTATTTTTTGATTTTGAAGTTTTTTCCCCAATAACTTCCAAATCTGAAAAAGACTCCTCTTGCGCGTTTTGCTCATCCTCCTCTGTTAACACATCAAATTTATTTGGTGAAATAACAGAGGTTTCTTTAGACTTGACCATACCAGGAATAGTCGGAGCACCTGAGGATGATGAATAAGCATCCTCCTCTTGAGGAGAGTTAAGATTTGGTATCCCAGACGAAAGTAAAACTTGAGTAGGTAAAACAGGACCTTGATTATGAACTGGAATAGTAACCAGGTTAGGAGTAACTTGAACCGAAGTGGGAGGGGAATGCGGTTGATATTGAAGAGGGAGCCCAGTGATTTTAGAAGTAGTCGCAACATTATTTGATGAGGGAGGAGGCTGATCCGAAGGATCACCAAGCTGGGAATTTGTCTGGGTATTATTTAAGGGAGGTCTTGATATTTTCTTTGAGGTGGAAGGATATCTATTTGTTGCTTTCCTACTGAAACTCCTACCACAATTTTTAGGGGCAACGAATTCTTTTCCTGCATCTTCTGTATTGTCTGGTTTAGAAGGGAAATGAGACGAGATATGCATAAGTAACTTACAGTGTTCGCATGGGTACGGTCTCCATTCATACTGGACTTTCAAGCTAACAATATCACCATCCAGCGACACTTTGATTTCATCAGGATATGTTGCTTTGCAATCCACAAGAACACAGATTCTAGCAAAAGTAAGCCTCGTCTTTTGCTCTGTTAAGTTGTCAGCCGCCAGCGGAACCCCTATTTTGCTTGCTATCAGAGAGATCCCTTCCGAATTCCAACATGCAAGGGGCAAATCATGAATTTTGACCCAGATGGGGACTGAATCGAAGTTTTCCCGCTTAGGCTTGAACTTAGTATGCCATTTTTGCAGCACAAAAGGACGACCCAACAAGAACCAAACACCACGGGACCATACCATATCGTAGTCCTCAACACAGGAGAATCGGAGAAGAAAAAAACCTTCGCTGAGAGAAAGAAGCTGGACAGATCCTTTAAGTTGCCAAGTTTTCTTGATTGCTCCCAGTAAAGCCTCGTAGTAGGGCCTTCTAACAATAGAGTAACCTACAAGGCAAAAACTCCAATCTTCCCCTCCCTTAGATAGCTTCTCTTCAGAGAAAGGAACGATCTCAGATTCCGAAGGGAAGTGAGATAGATTCAGGATTTTAGGAACAGAAGGCTGAGGGGCGAAGGCCAGGTTCCAATCCTTCGGAGTAAACCTAGCGGGCTTCGCAGGCGAAGAAACAAGTGGGGGGAAGTCCGAATCCATGATTGCTGACATACAGAGAGCCTCCGGCCGTGCCGGAGGCGGGGGAGAGAAGGAGGGGATCAGAGGAAGCTAGAGAGGAAAAAACCCTAGCCGCCAGGAGCTCTCAGCCTGAGGCTTTCACATAGAGCAAGCAATACCAAGAACTTTGATGACTATGACATTTTCCAATTGTTGTAAATTCTGCTGCTTCTATTGTAAATGTAATGTAACGATATTTCCATCTTTAGAAAAAAGAAGAGAAATCATCCTGGGAATCTAGAGGAATATGATTAGGTTTTCTCCAAGCATTTTGCAGATTAGAATTTGGATGAATAGGAGAATTATAGTTTTCTTGGTATTTAACTGAATTTAGATTTTCAAATTGATTATGAAGACCACTAGAAAAGTCTACAGAAATTTGATTAACTCCATTAATCTCAATATCTGTGGAAGAGTTATTCCTATCAGATGTAAGAGAAATTTCTTCACGTGGAGATTTAGCAAGAAATCCTGATGCTAAACAAAATCAATGTTTTTGCAGGAAAAAGATTCATCAAAATGAGCAAATTTTTAATAGGATTCATAAAAACAAAATGTTTTTTAAGAAGAAGATTTGGAGCCTTTGATATATGTCATACTTTTCATCCATTTAAATTTTGATTCTTGATCTGAATTTAAAATCTCTTTGCCTTTTGAAAGAATGGGAAACTCAGAGGAATTAAGATTCAGTGACAATTTTGAATTTTTTGAAAAACCTGTGTTGCCACCTTCACTGATATGAATTCCATTGTAGCGATTTCTTGGAGTTTGAATGTGCGAACTATTCAGAGAGAGAGAGAGAGAGAGAGAGAGAGAGAGAGAGAGAGAGAGAGAGAGAGAGAGAGAGAGAGAGAGAGAGAGAGAGAGAGCTTAACATGATAGGATGATAAGAACCATTTCATTCTAGCTATGTGCAATGGGATATAAAATCATTCCAACATCGACTTGAAGAAAGGGATACCTCAACATTTCTTTCATAAAAACTTTCCAAAATCATTAGCAATGCATTTTTCTAATATATCTTTACATGGGTCCTTCAGCCTCAATAAATGAGCCATGATTCCCTACAAGAAAATGATTGTCCCAAACAAACTTTACTTAGTTTTGTTATATAATAGTCTTAGAACATATAAGCCTCAATAATAATATATATAAAGGTTGTTTTCTTGAGTCTGAGTTAATCAAACTATTATGAGGACTAGAATATATTAAATAATCCATTGATTAAGAAGTGGCTTATGAAAGTTTGTGTTGGTTGTTAGATCTTATAGAACTATCCCAAGCCTAACAGGGGGGGGGGGTGGTGAATTGGTTATTAAAAAATTATTCTTGGATTTTGGAAACCATTTTTCTCCTTTTTTTTTTAAAATCTTTTTTGAAGATAAAAAAAAACACTAATCTTGAACTATGCAGGTATTTATTGAAATTATTTTCACAGATAATCTTTCAACCACAAATATAAAAAGCAGTGAAATAAAAAGCATGAAAAATAAAAAGTATCAGAACAACATTGAATTTTATAGTGGTTCGGTCCAACAAGATCTACGTCCACTCCCTATAGACTCCTTATCTAGGAATTGCACTAATCACAAGTGACTCTCCTTTTGCTCCCATAGTAAGGCGGAGAAGCCTTTACAAACTCTCTTCCACCAACCCAGTGCGACAGAGAACCATCGCCTTTTATACTCTCCAAGTGATGGTAGCATACCTTCTCATCCCTTTTCACCAACCTTGTAGTGAAGGAAGAGAACCAAGTGTCCATTTTAACCCTCATAGTGAAGATAGAGAACCGTTAACGTCTTTTTCACCCTCTTAGTGAAGGTAGAGAACTTTGATACAATCTTCAAGATCTTCTCTCAAGAGACTCCAAAGAAGTTGGGAAGAAATTAGAAGAAGAACAAAAAGATCCTGACCTTGGGCAACCATGTGAATCCCTCACAATTCCCTCTTATTAGATCTATCACTCTCCTATCTCAAAATCTCTCTCAAACACACTCCCAATAGTCACTCTCAAGAAAACAAATTGAAGCAAATGACATGGATGATAGTTTTAGGACCATATTTATAAAAAACACATGAAAAACTGTCCAAAAACCAAAATTTTCAAGAGAACCATCCAATGTTCGTACTGTACGATTGTAGATCTTCTAGTACAAATAGTTCAAAAATCATGGCTTCATTTACATACGAACTGGGATAAATTTAGTATGACCTGAATTTTATACTCGATTAGTCATCTGTATGACTGGCTATCATACAGTACAAACATTTCAAAAATAACTGTGTTTATATGGTTTGATCTAGTATTGGCTAAATTTTGTACTCTGTTAATCGTCTGTACGACTGGCTATCGTATAGTATGATCAGTTAAAAATTAAGCCATGGTTTGAGTAACCGGATTGTAGAGAAAAAACTAAGTCAAATAGTACATTACTTTTATATGTTTTACAGTACAACCAATTTTAAGAATTTTATGCACTCCCCATGTGTGTGTGTGTGTATGGTTACCCAATTACAATTACACTTGCTTAGACTCAAGAAATAAAAATAAAGATATTTAGACTCTTTTACATGAAATCCTATTTTACCTTATCTTGAAGTCTTCAACAATTTGGAGTAATATATGATTTTCCTAAAATGTTAGTTCTCAAAGAAACACCCTGAAATATCCAATATATGTCAGAAGAAAAATGATAAAATCATAACAATAATATTTTGTTATTATCAAAAATCACAATCTCAGTCTTGATTACTAATTTGCAATAGCTGAAATTGTCTATAACTTAAAACTTTCAAAGTTTAAAGTTTCCTAAATTTTTGAGTCACGTAGAGTTCATTGTAGATAATTCACTCAAGTGCTAGCTATAAATCAACCATCAATAATATGTACTTAAAATTTCCCAAGCGAGTAACAATGTCACACACTAATCAAGACAATCCACCAAAAGAACTTATTAAATTTCCCAAAGTACTTTTGAATTGGCTAGGAGCTTATATCAGAAGAACACCAAGATGCTACTCACACCTAATTTGGAACTTACTAGTAGTTCCCCTAATCAAAAGATGACCTAATGCCTAAATTAACAACTGTGAAAAAATAAACCATGGCTTCAAAATTTTCCATTTTGTAATCAAATACTATATAGAGAATAGCATACCATGCTAAAAGATAGAAATGATATTCTATAATGAATTAAAAAATAAAAAATAAAGTTTCATAAAAATGTCTAAATTTAATGAGATTTTTCCGTACCACACACGAATAAGATAGGGTTTATGTTATTTAGGGGTATATGTTCCCCATAAAGTTAAGCCCCTTATTATTAATTACATCCTAAGAGAGGTGAGTCTTGTTGGACCCCATGAGCCTAATGAGAAAACTTGATTTTGATGGTCACCAATATTATTGGATGTGATAAGTAAGCTATTGAATTTATGTTTGTAGGAATTAATTTGTTTAGTGTAATATTTTAGATAAATTAGAATGAAGATCAGATGATGATAGGACACATATTTGATGTCAATAATAAAAGTGTAACCAATCAAGACCAAGAAATAGTGACATCAAAGATGAATGTTGTAGTACTTAAATTTATAATTATATTCTTTATTTTTAAGTCTCATTATTTTTTAAGATATATGATTTACTAAATAACAAAGCTCACACATGAAAAAAAGGTTAAGAAATTAAAAAAAAAAAACTAATTGTTTACATTTCATATCGTTTGAACTAATTCATATTGTATTTTATACATGGCATAAGAGAAATTTTGAAATATGAAAATATACATAAATTAGTTAAAACTAAACATAATGTACGACTAGGGTTAGGTCACATGATCAGTTATATCCAAAGTAAACCTACCAATCATCTTTTATTTAAAAAAAGGTAAATTCAAATTTAAACAAATTATATAGATGGTTTTATACAATATTATATGATTGTATATGATATTTACTTCTTTAGTATGTAAAAATATAGGACTATAATTAAAAATTAGATCCATAAAATTTAATGTTGTATGATATAGATTGTATGGGTCGAACAAACAAAGATCATGTTGATATGAATTTTAATCATACAAGCCAATAAAAAATGAACTAATCATACTATGTAATATAAATCTTATAGTTTAATGAAATAGAGAATGGTTTTCTAGGATTCCAAGAAAGTTCAAATAATCATATCATACACTATATCGATTAAAATATATAATTAGCCATAAGTTTTAATAATAAACCACTTTTAGAAATTATGTTGGAGCCACATTATAAATACTTAATATATGAGAGACCCAAGTAAGATATGTGTATGTGAAGAGTTTTAAGAGCTAAAGTGAGCATCTAAACTCTTTGAGGGAGAATTTTTACAACATTATAAAAGGCTTTGGAGAGGATTCGGAGAGGAGAGAATTTAGAAGCGTGAAAAATGTCTTGAGAGGATTCTTAAAGTTTGAGTGAGGCATTATCTTGGTTTTTCCTCAAATTTTATCACTTATTTCTCTAGATTGTAGCCAAAGCTCTTTGTCAAGGATTTTGAAGAGTCTTACTATAAAGGCTGTAAAGATCTTAAGGAGTTTTAGTGTACATTATAGATCTAATCAAGGTGGCTAAGAGCAGTATAAGAATTTTTCTATTATCCTATAAAGGTGAGAGTACTAATGGAATCTCAAGGTGAGGACTTAAGGAGTGGATGTAGGTTAAGTTGGCCAAACCATTATAATATTCCCATTCTTACTTTCAATTTTTTATTTATTTCCTACATACTATTATTTTGCGTTGAGTAGTGAAACCATTATTTTAATTCACATTGAATTTTGCTTTGTAAGCTTGTGATAGTTTGCTTTTCATTTGATGTGAAAAAAAATTAAAAAATAAATAATTAGAAAATTATTATTATATCTTTACTACATCATTTATTTTACTTTTTAAAAATTATTTTTACATATAATAATTTTAAAAAAAAAAGTAGTAATATTTTTATTATTTTACATAATGGGACTAATAAGTGCTTTTTAAGGCTTCCTATTCTTACTTTTATTTTTTGTTTATTTCCTACATATTATTATTTTGTGCTAAGTAGTGATACCATTTATCTAATTCAAATTGAATATTTTTTTTAAGTTATGATATTTATCTTTCATTTGATCTTAAGAAATTTAAAAATAAACTATTTTAAAAAAAATATTATTATTATCTTTACTCTATCATTTTTTGTACTTTATTTTAAAAATTATTTTACATATAATTATTGTAAAAAAAAATTATATTATTTCTATTATTTTGTAAAAGAGGAAGAATGAGTGTTTTTTTAAGTCTTTTGTAAATTACAAATTTTTTATGGACACAGCAATTCACCCCGCTCTTGGGTACATCATATACTATCAAGACTTTTGCGTGTCTCTTAAAGAATTGTGATGTGAACTTTGCTGCTCTCTCGACTATCCCTTTTGGGATTAGATTATGTATTTCTCTTAATATTTATAACATTGGGATTGAAGTTGATTCTACTTATAATATTCAGTGTTTAAATATAGTTGATGATTTTGTGTGCAATTTTGCTCTTTTTTATCTTGTGAGGGATATTAAATAATTGTTGATCTTTGTTAATTACTCCTCTCATATGTATAGGAAGGGGAATGCCTGTGCTGATTGACTTGCCAATTTGGGGTGTGATTTTGATTTCTTCATTGGTCATTCTGCTACTAACTTACCTGTCCCTTTAAAAGGGCTTTTAAGATTAGATAAAATTAGTATTCCTTATGTTAGAATTTTATGTTATGTGGTCAGGTGACTGAATATTGTGGTTCTTGTCTTTTTTGGCTTGGGGGTTGCCTCTTGTTTGGTCTACTAGAGGTTATCCCCGTTAAGTAGTTTCTTTTTACTGCTGTGTTTCTATTTGGGTGCCAGCATGTTGTTTTGCTCGGTGAGCCCGAGAATGCCTTTCTTGGATGTATTTGGGCTTTTGCTGTTGGGTGTTTTCTTGAGCCTTTTAGTTTCTGATTTTGCTCAATTTTGTGGGTTTAATTTTTGTTTCTTTGTCATTCGTGATTGGGGGCCTTATTTTTATGTGGTGTTATGCTTGGCCCTTTGCTTGTATTATTTGGTTCTATTCAGTTGTGGTATCCTTGTTGATGGGGTTTGCTAGTTCGGGTATTTCTTAACTATCAAATATCCTATGTGTTGCTCGATGAACATTATTAGGCATATCATGGAGGGCTTTGGGGTGTTTCCTAGAGCTCCTCTATTTTTAATTTTGCTGAGTGGTGTTGCTCTAATTTATGGAGCTTCTATGTTACTGATTTTGCTGGGTTTTGTGGCTCTTAGTTTTATTGCTTTGGCTTTCATGTGTTTGGGGACCTTGTCTTTCACGTGGTGTTATGCTTGGCCCTTTGGCTGTGTTTTTTAGTTTTCTTGAGCTAGAGCTGTGGTAACCTTACTTTTAGGTTTTGCCAGTTAGGGTATTTCTTAACTATCAATTATCTTTTTATGTGTATTTTTTGGTTTGGAAATTATCCTATGTGCTACTCGTTGACCATTTTTAGGCCTATCATGGATGTCTTTGGGGTGTTGCTGGTGGGTGTTTCCTAGAGCTCCCCTATTTCTAATTTTTTTTATTGATATGGCTCTAATTTCTATAGCTTTGGCCTCCGTGTGGTTGGGGGTCTTATTCTTTCCATGGTGTTTTCTTTGTCGTGTCCCTCTGTATTCTTATTCCCTTATTTTATGGTATCATTACTATTGGTGTTGGCTTCTTCTGGTTTAGCATTTATTCTTTTGCCTGGATGCTGTGGTATACTTATTGTTTTACTTGGGTTTATGGTATCTGGCAACCTTTAGAGTGGCTGGGGTTAGTGTGGTACAGGGTTTCTTTTATTGTTATGGATTTCTCTCCTAAGTTGGAGGTTAGCTGGTTAATTAACCCGTCTATCCTTTCCTGTGGTTATGCCATTGTGTGTTATGGGGTTGCTTCTGGTAATTTTGGCTATTTTGTGGATAGTTTTTTGGTGCTTGGTAATACTTTGTCGAGCCTTTTCAGAAGCTATTTAGTTGATAACTGCCGGGACTATCTACCTGCTAGCCTTTATTTTATTTATGCTATTTCTATCTTGGGCTGCACCCATTTTTGTAGAATTTTTTTAGTGCAGGTGTTCATAGTGATCTCACTATGGAAGGGAAGTTGGATCTGGTTGTCACTTTTTGGTTCTTTCCTCCTTTTTGGGTGCTCATTCTTGTGTATCATAGATTGTACCTAGGTTACAATGCATTTTTTGTTAGTAGGGATGTCGAGCGCTTAGGATTTTTTACTTCATTTTTGTAGCTCATTTGAGCATTAGTGAGTTTGAGGTCCCTTTAAGGACCATGTAATTTTTTTCCTGAATTAATGCGTAGGCTCCTCTGTGTGTTTCCCGCAAAAAAAAAAAAAAAAAAAAAAAAAAAAAAAAAAAAAAAAAAAAAAAAAAAAAAAAAAAAACAAAAAAAAAAAAAAAAAAAAAAAAAAAAAAAACAATACAATTTAAAAAAAAGCCTCTTGAGAATACTACTAATTAAATCAATGAAAAATACTTTTATGATTTTAAAGTTTGTAAGAAGGATGTAATTTTAGAATTTCAAATGCGATCAACTCAAAGTGGAACAATTCATTTTAGAAGCTAGAGGAAGATTAGGGAGCATGAGATTTTGAGAAGATTAAAAGTACTATGGACTACATAACATATTTGGCTTTAAAGTTATGAAATTTAAATATATTTGTTTGAGTTATAATTTTTTTATGACATGGACCTTATATTTCATCATTACAAGATTGAAAAAAAAAATACTTTGAATATGAGGACATATAGTATGAAATCAACCTCAAACCCTAAAATAATGACACGTACTACAAAGTAGCTAATAGCTCAAGCCTAATTTAAAGAAATATGTTGGGACTTATATCCTTAACCCTTATAAACTATTTTAGACATATGATTCTATTTGAAAGGATAGCCAGTTAAACCTATCTAATAGTTGTAAAACCATGTGATCAAGGCATCCTATGCATTACAAGATAAGCTAGGCTATTTTTACTTTAGGAATATAGACTTATAACAGCTACTAAACTAAGCTACCCAGGTAATGAGGAGGCATGTAAATATTTATAGCTAGTAGAAAGTTTTTTTTTAAATATTTATTCTTAAGGAGAATTCTTACCTTATTTGCTTTGATTCTTAAATGCTTCCAATTGATTTTATTTAATTTTATTTCATTAAAATAATATTGACACTAGAAAACCTAATTATCAGAAAGAAAACTGGGCTACTAATAGTCAATCATGCAAATATTGAAGCACGTATTTTATTATTTATTTTTTAGTTTAAGTTTATAATTAATGACTTTTTTCCAATATAATAAAAATTAAAGAAAAATGTAAACTACAAAAAAAAAATTAAATATAGGGAAAAAAGGCAAGAAAGAAAACTAAACATTTATTTATTTATTTAAAGGGGAAACACATGAAAGGGGCCTACATGTTGATCAAACGAAAGGTTACAAGGTCCTTAATATGGACCTCAAGCTCACTACTGCTCATAAGAGCTACAAAAAAATAAAAAAAGAAAACCTAAGAGCTCAATTTCCCTCCTAATCTAAATTATAAAATTAGCTAGGAACACTCGACAAGTGGCAAGCAGCCAAACCCCAAAAAAAGGAAAGAACATCTGATAGCCTTTAAGTATAATCTTTCCGCCAAAATATTTAGGAACATGCAAATGAACACTAAATGGATCTTGCAAAATAAGGAAAACAACAGAAGGAAAAAAGGCAAAGGTAAATATATCTATGTAATTAAAATTCTGCTCATAATTTACCTTGATACTATTAGCAGGAAAATTTAAGTAAGGGAACCAGGAAACAAAACCAATGATCAAAATAGGAGAGGGCACTTCAGGATAAAAATTATTACCACCAGACCACAAAGTCCAAAAATGAACCAAATTCACCATTGATATATGATAGCTGGGCACTGAAATTGGAAAACAATGCTCTCAAATGCTCACAAACTTAAAATTCCAAATGAACACAGAAGTTATAATCACCTGCCGATTGCCAGCCATAACAACCCAGTAAAATAAGTAAATGAAATTAACATAAACAACATAAACACTACCCAAAAGAAATAATATAATAGAACCTCACCTCTACCAGGAAAAGAAAAAGGAAATTTTGTCAGGGAAGCCTAAATGCATGTTCTACAAAAAATTCTTTCCAAGGCTATTGTTATCCAAGTAATCATGAAATGAATGAGCCCTAGATTATCCATGACATAGATCATAATAGAAGTATGCTTATACTTATTTAGAACATGCAGTAACCAAAATTTTTTATCCCAATAATCATCATATAGAAGAGGGCACAAGCCAAATAGTATTCAATATGATAAATAACTCCATTAGCATTATGAAAAAGGCATCTATTTAGAAAAGGGCTACCAGGAGAGCATAAAACCCCAATCTTAGTGTAGAAAAAATTATGACAGAAATTATCAAACTCAAAATAAAAATTATTAATAACATTTAAAACAACCAAATTCTGGCTAAGGCACATAGTATCCGAGCAATCATGAAGCCCAAAACCCATATGCCACTCAATTTTCATGAAGATTACAATTAAACAGTGTGAATTCTCACACCACCAAAATCCCAAAAACTCATTAACACTAGAAGCAGGACCACACCAATAAATCTTTATAAGCCGAGTAGTGTTGCAGTTACCTTAATTAACAAGAAACTGAAGACCAAACCAATAATGAATGAAATTTCTCCAAATTAACAAACAAAATGTCATATTAGCCCTAGTTAACTGATGACAATGCCATCTAAAATCAACCTAAAACTGATGCAAGTCACCTTTCTCAAGATGAAAACTACCTCCCCCACCCAAGAATGAAGCAAGAGAAGAGCAGCAACTAAGACAAGGGCTATAATTCATCTTGATACAATCATTACCAAAAAAACCAAAATAAATACCATGAACCTTAAGAACCAAATGAAAATTAACAAAATCAACATTCATAACCAGAGAACCAAAACACTGGTGTAACTGAAAACACCAATGCATAACTGGCCAAAACCTGACCCAATAGAAAATAGAATTAAATCCTAACATATGAAAGTCCAATCTTATCAAGCCTAATAATACCTTTAACATAGGGCGACAACTGATTATAAGAGAATTCAGTTAGAAAGGGGAGCTTAGACCCATGATTAGCAAGCTAATCATCACAAGCATTACCTTTTATGTGAATATGAGTCAGCTTAACAATAATGAAGATAAAAAGTTGCTTAATTTCCCTAATCAAAAAGAATAAATCATGTCTCCAAATCTTATCATTACTATCTTTTAGACAAGACAGCTTATATAAAGCATCAACTTAAATCCAAATATTAGTAATAACTAAGGAAAGACAAACTTTCAAACCTGATGAAACATTAAAAAGTTCAACATAAATGACAGAGCAAATAGGAAGAGGCCTAACATAAGCAATAATAACATTACCATTAAAATCTATAATGATACCACCATAACCACAAGAGTTCTCTTTGATCGATCTATTAGTATTAAGCTTGATCATATTTTGAGGAGGCTTAGTCCAAAAAAACTTAGAATCATCATTATAAAGCTTGTCATGTAAAATAATACCAAAGTCCTTGGAAACATAGGAAAAACATTTAAAATTCTTAGAGTACAAAAGATTAACATTAAATAACTTACAAACTTTGTCTTTAACATTTCTAGTAATTTGATCATGATTCATAGCAATATTGATAAAAGGAGAGTTATTCCTAGCCATGTAGATGTACCAAAAAAGTAAGAGAAGGGATGATGTTAGTAATATGACCTCTAGAGTTAGTGAACCACAGGTTAAGAATATCATTGATAGTATTACTGCCATTAAAATGATTAACATTGAAGTTATTTTCAAAATGAATCCAAATTTTGGCAGTAATAGGACTAGAAATAAAAATATGATGCATATTCTCCACATGGTAATAACATTGACATTTGGAAGCCAAAATAAAACCTTTTTTTAATATCTTCAGTAGGCACATACTTATGTAAGATCCTCCAAACGAAAGTAGCAATAGAACCAGGAATGCTTTTATGCCATAACATGGTAATGACTTTAGAAATAGTATGTTTAATTCTAAAAGTATTCCAAGCATCCTTAATTCTCAAGATGCCATTGTTAGCCATACTACACAACATAAAGTCATCCACATCAGTATTAATAGGAATTCAAAAGATATGATTGATGATGTAGTTAGGAATAACTTGAGAATGTTTTTGGTAATCCCAACAGTTATTCACAATAAAATAATTAACCTTGATAGCAAAAGTAGAGACCAAATAAAGCATATGATCAATGGAAGTTTGACCCATCCACTGATCCTGCCAAAAGAAAATATTAGCACAGCCAATACCCAAACTAATGTAAGGCTCCACTTCCCATTTAATATTACAAAGTCTTTTCCAAACTCTAGAATCCTCTTTTTTATAGGTACAGACAGTAGGATGATTGCCAATATAGTATTTAGAAGTCATAAACTTGGACCAAAGACTAATTTTAGCACAAAAATTAAACCATAATTTAAAGGAAAATGTATGGGCTAAATCTGCCATATTGTTTCAACCCAAAGTACCTTCCTCCAACTTACCACAACTACTATTTCAAGTAGTTCAGATGATTTTAGAATTATCACTTTTACCTTTCCATTAAAACATATTGAAATTTTTTTCGATTCTATTACAAACAACAATAATAGGCTCAATAGTATGAAAAATATAAATAGGTAAAGAGCAAAGAACACTCTTGATCAATACCAATCTACCACCAAAGCTAAGGAAATTAAATTCCTAAGAGTTAAGCCTATTGTTCATGGCATTAATAAGATCATCAAAGAGGAAAGATCTTTTACGACCTTTGAAAAGAGGGACACCCATATATTTTAAAGGAAGAGAACCTTGTAAAAAACCAGAAATGCCCTTGATAACATTGGTCAACAGTTAAATCTTAGATGTAATAAAGCAACACTTATTTCTTTTAAGTTTTAAGCCACTAATGAATTCAAAATTGTTTAAGAAACTGATAAGAATATTAACCACATTATTAGAGATATGTATACCACCTAAAGGTATTCAACCACAATTATGAAAGAGCAGGATATACATGATCTCCTTATCTCATGCCCCGAGAAGATTTTAAAAAATCATCGCTCTTACCATAAACAATAATAGAAAAGTGTGAACCTTCAATGCAGTTTTGAATTAAACTAATAAAATTAGAATTAAAACCAAACAGATGTAAGATAGGACACAAAAATTTCCAGTTAAGATTATTATAAGGTTTAGTAATATCTAACTTTAAAATAATATTACCACCACTCACCTTGAGGTCCAAACCATGAACAAGCTCTTGCGCCAATAAAATGTTATCTGAAATAGCTATACCTTTAACAAAACTCATTTGATAAGGAGAAATACTTTTAGAAAGAAAAGGGGATAAATGTTCCATAAGGATTTTAGAAACTAGTTTACTGAAAAAAGATCACAAACTAATAAGGCAAACATCACCCCATTTATTGGTAGCTACCTTCATAGGAATCTGCATAATACAAGTACTAGAAAAAAATTTAGGAATAGAATTACCTTTAAAGAAATCCAAAATCACAGCATGTAAATCATCACAAATAATTCTTCAAGTCTTTTTAAAAAATTTAGTAGTAAAACCATCAGGGCCAGCCACAAAATCCACATTCATATCAAAAACACTCTTTTTGACTTCCTCCAAAGAGGGAAGCAAAGTAATATTATTATTATCCACCTTATTTATGATGCAAGAAATAAGCTCAAGGTGATCAACATGAAATGGATCAAAATTTTTATTAAAAAAGTTAGAAAAGTGATCCACAACAGACTTAGCAATATCATCCTTATCCTCAACAGTGATACCATCATGAAGAAAGATTTTATGAATTAAATTGTTTGCTCTAATCTTCTTAACCAAAGAATAAAAATACTTAGTATTATTTTCCCCTTCAAAAAGATGTTTAGAAGAAGATTTTTGTTTCCAGTACACCTCCTGCTCTTGCAATTTATAGAGGGAAATCTTAGCTTCTTGCAAATTAGTAAAATTGACATCAAAAGGGTTAATTTGGAAAGTAAGCTCACAGGAATTAAATTTCTCCTCATCATCTAAAATATTAGTAAAAAGATTTTTAAAAATAGTCCTATTCCACCAACTAATTTTATATTTAAGTCTTTTGAGCTTAAGCCAAAGTCTAACCATTCCAACAATATCATTGTTAGAATGAAGCGGGGCTTCCCAATTCTCTTTAACCAGATCATTAAAGAAGTTATCTAACAACCACATATTTTGAAATCTAAAAGTAGGAATAGAGCCATACTTACTAGATTTAATCCCAATATGCAGGGGAGAATGATCAGAGAAAGTTTTGCTTGAATGCTCAATAAAGGTGTTATTAGTGGTACTAATCCACAAATCATTAAAAAGAACCCTATCTAACCTTTACCACATATTGCTATGATTCCAAGCAAAAGGATTACCAGTGAAGCCAATATCCACCGAATTGCACTCCATCATCATGCTGTTAAAGTCTTCCATAGATTGATAAATCGGGTTAGAGCCTCCAAGTATTTCAAAATGGTTAGAGATAATATTAAAATCACCACCCACAATCCAAGGAGAGTTAATTAAACCTTAAAAATCAATAAGTTGATTCCAAAGAACCTTTTTAGTATAATTAGAGGAGGAAGCATAAACAAGAGAAGCATAAAGTAAAATTGCATAAACTCAATTTTACAATCCATAACTTGAGTAAAATCACCAATTACATCAATGATAACTAGATCTTTCAAAAAAATCCAAATTTTGTTAGAAACATTAGCCTTACAGTGTTTGAAACCAAGGGCCTTAGCCATCTCACCCATCTTCGTAATAGAAATAAACGGTTAGAGTAAAATAAGGAAGAAAACATTATTAATATGAAATAAAATTTTAACCCTAATTCTAAAAGAAGGTTAACCAATACCCCTAACATTCCAAATAATCAATTTAATCATTAATATGCAATTTATTGGAAGTTTGAGAATGGGTACTCCTAGGAGATTGTAAATTTGTGTTTTTTATTTTTTTATTTTTCTTGTTTTTGACTGAAGTCACTACAGGAAAATCACTTATTACCGGCGGCTTTCCGGCGGTCAGTTTTCTGGCGGCTTTCCGGCGGTTTTTTGACGGCTTATTTCCTACAAAATTTTCCGGCGGCTTTCTTACGGCTTACCGGCGGCTAATTTCCTACGCCGTTTTTACCGGCGGAACATAAACCGCCGGAAAACGGAAAAACCGTCGGAAAAGGTTAAATTTCCGCCGGAAAAGGCCGCCGGAAATGCGGGATTTTTCTGTAGTGAGTGAAAGCATGTTCTTCATTATCAACAACTTTAACAATACTAACATTAGTACAAGCATCTTGATTAAAAGAATAAGAAACCTTACTATTCATTAGCTTCCTACAGGTCAATATCTTTCTCAGCTATAGCATTGCCATAACTGTTCATAACTTTGCTATTTCCCAGGAAAGTGTCTTTTTAGGCTAAATCCTCCTGCATAAATTCCCCTCCTTCCATACTACCTTCTGAAAAATTATCATGGTCATTCACATGCACTTTAGAAGGAATGTTAATATTACCATTATTGTTACATGCTAAGAAATCAAAATCAGGTAAATTTTTATTAGAAACCCACGACACATAAGAAGCAATAGTGATGGACTTTTGTCTAAAAGAAATTGCCACCATTTGTTCATCCACGTTTTCAAAGTCATTACTTAATTAAATTTGAGATTCAAGCAAAGGCGAATCAGAAATTCCTCCTTGAACCGAAGTTATTTGGTAAGCCACAATCTTACAATCATGTTCAGCATAGCCAGCCTCCTTAGGAACGTCAATGTTATCATTCAGTGTACAATGAGTATTAATATAAGTGTTGTCGTGATTCGGGATTTCCTCCTATAATATTTCCTTCACCGGGTTAGTATTCTTGTGTAGCATCTAATTCTCTAAAGCATTTTTCCCCTTGGGGTCTTTAGACATATCCTTAATGTTCCATAAATGAGGGTGTAAGATTTACCAACTAAAGTGAAGGAAAAAAGAGCTGCTAGGTGAGAAACCACTTTATTATCATACATCACAACTGATAATCCCTTAAAAGAAGCGTGAACAAGATTAAACTTAGAAGATGAAGAAGAAATACTACCTATAAGAACATATTTAGAAAAACTGAGAGTTAGCAGTAGCATTCGACGAAAGCCAATGGTTCGATGACGATGGAGTCATCATCGCCCATAAAACCACAAAAAATATAGAAAATAACAAAATACAACAACGAGAGCAAAAAGACAAATAGAGAAACCCAAAATCCAAGAAAAAGTAGAAGAAAATATCCATGATGATCGCCACCGGAGGAGCCAACAAACAAACCCTAGAATCACATCAAAATCACGAGGGAACGATAGAGCCATATAAACTTTACAATGAAAGAAAACTAAACATTTATTATTATTATTATTATTATTTTTGGTTAAAACACACTGACGAGCTTACGCTTTGATATTAAAAAAAGGTACAAGGTTGTTAAAGAGACCTCCAGCTCACTACTGCTCCAAAGAGCTACAGTCAAAATAAAAAAGAAAACTAAGAGCCGAAAGCCCCTTCTAATGAAAATTACATAGTACCCTAATAACAGTCTACAAACAAAAATGGAAAGGAAAAGAAAAAACTCATTCAGCATCGCCCTTCCCATCATAATCAGGTCCCACACAAAATGAGAGCGAGTCTCCAAAAACCTATAAAAGAGGCCTGCAAGGACACTAAATAAAAAAATTTAAGAACAATAAGAAGATTAAAATGAAATTGACAAAGTTCGACCCATTGGTTAAACTCCAAGCTAAGAGTTATTTCTGCATATTCCTATAATAAGAAATGATATTGATAGTAAGATAACCTTTCTGAACCCCATGTTTAACAGCCAATATTAACAATAAACAATTGATACCGAGCATAAAATCCCCCAAAAAACACCTCAAACTATAAATGCTCCAACCAAGTCGACAAACATTCCAATTCCAAAGATTAGTAAAAGACAAGCAACACTGAATACAGTTCCTAACAAGCAAAATACAATAATGATTAGCCTCTTTTAAAGGCTTCAAATGAGCCACAACATTATCAGCTTCCTCGAGATAGATCCCCACATACCAGTCGGAATTATTCCCAGGGTTAATCAAAACATAGTAGTAGAATAAAGTGACATACAACAAATCATAAGGGGAATTGTACGCAGAAAAAATGAAGCCGAAAATAGCATTAGTACTGGAGGCCACATCGTTATAGTTCCTAAAGCAAATCAAATAAAAATTTTGGAGGTTGGGCCAAAGAACACGGAACCATATGCTATGATTAACAGGAAAAACCACAAGATAAAATTAAAAAAAGATCTAAATGTAAACTCCCCATGAGCAACCACCAAATAAAAAAGCAGCCCTGAGGGTTGGATCTAGTAAGAATGAACATTCCAGTCAGCGTTATTACTCAGCAACCACAGCAGGTAGCTATATAATTAAAACACAGCACATAAAGTCTCAAAGCAATATTAACCGTGAAAATAGAGCTGGACATTCTAAGGCTGATAAGAACCAAACTTCTTAGCAATACCAATATGATAAATGCATCAGTCCAGAAATAATTATTAAGATCCCAGCTGACAGAATATCCAGTAGTATTAGCCATGAAATCAAACCTGGTCATCCTAAGACTGATAAGAAGTAAACAGTAAACCAATATGATATAAACATTAATCCAGAAATAGTCATGAAGATCCCAGCTGATAGAATATCCAGCCAAATGAACATAAGGGATAAACAACCAGTAGAATTATAATAAGACCAAATAAAAGCAAAACTAGTTGATAATCATAAAAAAATGAATAACCATGAACACCAAAATAGCAAGACCATTAATTAAAATGAATATAGGGGAGACCCAATCGATCTAATATGGCCAAACCTTTGATCTCTTTAGGTAAAGAGTGCTTATAGTATTCGATAAAACTAGGTAAATTGTAATCCATTTAGGCTAAAGCATTAACAACCACATTACCCTCTCTCAAAATATGGGAAATAGAGTAATTAATAAGAGAGAGGCAATACTTAATATCCCTTATTGTATAGAAATTAGTAGGATTAGGAGAAGTGTTACCTTCAAGATAATGAATCAAGAACATTGCATCAACTTCGATCCAAATATTGGTAATGCCAAGAGAAATGCATAATTTGATACCAAAAAGAAGTCTGTTGATTTCAGCTTGGATAGCACTGTTAGCAATGGAGGGTCCCGCATAACCCATAATCACAAAACCATTATAATCCCATATAGTGCCACAACAACCCACTTTAAAAGTATTACTGGAACCATCAGTATTAAGTTTAAAACATCCCTCCAAAGGCTTTTTCCAATAAATCAACTTTTCTTTACTGCTAGTAAGATGGGGGTGAAATTCAAAACAAACTCATAGGCCACATTAAGACAATTTTTAAAGGAGGCAGCATTAACTAACTTAGCACTATACGGCGGAAGAATTTTATTTTTAACTTTCGCAATGACAGTTAATGCATCCATTTGAACATTCTCATGTTTAGAATCATTCCTACTGCTCCATAAAAACCAACAAATAATAACATGAAGAATATTCCTAATATGACCTTTAGTAGGAATAAACCAATCTTTAAGAAGGGAAACAATAGAGTCATAACAAGTAGTAGAGAGAACATTAAACATATTGTCAAAATAAATCCAAACTTTCATAGTAATAGGGCCCTGGATAACACATGGTTCAAATTGTCAACATGGTAGCATCATTGATATTTAGAGACAATATAAAAACCTTTCCTTAATAAAAGAGAATCAACAGGTAAATAATTATGTAAAATCCTCTGTAGAAGAAAGGAGTAAGTAGGGGGAATGCTAGCATACCAAAGAGATACGTAAAGAGGATTTTTAGGCAAGCTTTGTCTAACAAAGTTCCAAACTTGTTTAGTATCAAAATTGCCATCATTTGACTTATTAAATAAAATGCAACCATCCTTCTCCAAGTGAATAGATATCTTAATAATTAAATTAATTATAAAGTCAAGAACAAAATTGGCAAGTAATTCAATATTCCAATCCTCATTAATAATAAAATCCTTGACTTTCCACGAAGAAGTAGAATGAGCATATAAGAGATTTTCAATAGAAAAATTGTCCAACCATTTATCTTGCCAAAAAAAAAAAAATCCCTCTCCCATACCCCATTGAATGAACTCTTCAGCTTCCCACTTAATAGTACAAAGTCTCTTCCAATTAAATGTGTCCCCTTGTTTAAAAAAATAATTTAAAGGGTGATTCCCAACATAGTACTTAGAAACCATAAATTTAGCCCATAAACATTTTTTCGCTCTAAAAGCAAACCACAATTTGTGATTATAAGTCTTGATCATATCAGTGAAGGTCCAGAAACCTAATCTCCCCTCATCCATAGCCCCTGAATAATTACTCCAATAATCCCACACAATAGACCGATTGACATCCTTGCAACCCCAAAGGAATATATTAAAAATAATCTCCATTCTACTATAAACATTAATGGTTAGGCATAAAGTATGCAACAAATATATAGGAATTGAGCACAACACATATTTAATGAGAACAAGCCTCCCACCATAAGAAAGAAAATTGAAAGCCCAAGAAGAAAGTTTCTTATACATTGTACTGAAAATATCATGAAATAAATGAAAACGTCTCTTACTATTATATATCGGAACACCTAAATACTTCAACGAAAGGAGTCTTTTTTTTAAACCAAATTTTCTTTCAATACTAGTAATGCGGATAAGGGAAATAGATTTAGCAGGAATAAAGCAACTCTTAGAAGAGCTAATGATTAACCCACTAGCATGCTAAAAAGAGTTAAGAAATTTGAAAAGGATGTTCAACATTTTTATAGAGCAATTAGAGAAAATAATAAAATCATCCGCAAAGCTTAAATGAGTAATAGGAAAACCACCACTTATTTTAAAAGTTAGACTAGGGTGGATTCTGAAAGATTGTTAATACCACGAGACAAGAATACCATAACAATGATAAAGAGAGCATGAGATAACAGGTCCCCCTGTCTAAGACCATGAGAAGACTTTAAAAAATTGTGGGACTTACCATTGATAATAACAGAGAAATAACAGAACTCAATACTATTTTTAATGAGATTGATGAATTGCAAATTAAAACCAAATAGATTTAAAATTTTATAAAGAAATTCCCAATTGAGATTATCATAGGCTTTGGTAATGTCAGCTTTGAAAATAATATTGCCACCAGCAACCCAGCATGTAAATCATGAACAATTTATTGAGCAAGTAACACTTTATCAAATATAGATCTACCTTTAACAAAACCAATTTATTCTAACAAAATAATAGTAGGAAGAATTAAATAAAGCCTTCTCATAATAATTTTAGCAATTAGCTTGTTAAAAAAGGTACATAAGCTAATGGGATGATAGTCGTTCCAAAAATTAATAGCATTAGATTTGTGGATTATACCTATGGAAGTAGAAGTAAAGAATTTAGGGATAGGATTTCCCCTAAAAAAATTGACCACATCATTGATGAGGTCCTCTTTGATGATCTCCTAAGATTTCTAAAAAAAACTTGTTAGTAAAGCTATCCGAACCAGCAATAGACTTAGAGTTCATGTCTTTCAAAGTAGTTCATATTTCCTCTTCAACTATTAGGAGATGACATAGAGTTAAAAATAAAATCCTTAAGACCATCCATAGGCATGAAAATATCAAGAGACCAAATTTCCCCTTCCTCCATAACATCTATCTTGCCACGCACTTCCTAAAAATTATGCTCAGATCCACTTTCACCTTTATCATCAGTCACTTGTTTGATAACACAGTCAGTAGATAATTTTTCTTGGGAATGCTGATCCCTATTGTTCTCCTCTAGTTCTTGATTAACTAACAAAATACTAGTATAAGGACCATCCCCAGTTTTCTTCTCAACTCCATTTTTACCCACAACATAAGGAACATGTTCCTCAGCACATTCAATGAAAGTTCATTAGGGATGTTAAGCCCTAAGAACCGGCCCAAGGCTAATTAAGAGAGAGGTAAATTGGTATTTTAAAAAGAAATCTTCTCCCTCTGTACACACAACGAAGACACAATGCGGAAATTAAATGCAAAAATAATAAAGGAAAGAACACATCAAATTTATAGTGGTTCAATCAAACCTTGACCTACGTCTACTCCTCGGAGGCACCCTCCGAGTATTGCACTAAACTCAGTATCTCTCCTTTAGCCCCTACAGCTATGCAAAGAACCCCTTACAAAATCACTTCCACCTTCCCTAGTGCGGCGGAGCAGCCGGGTCCTTTGACACCAAAGAGATCTTCTTCTTTCCAGAACTTCCCTTAAGACAAGCCTTGAATCTGATAGTACTAAGGTGCAAGCTCACCAGAGCAACCGTGTGGAATCCCTATCCACACTCCATTGAAACCCCCTCCAAGGATCTTCTCCCTCTCTCAAACTCCACTCTTTCCTCTCTCCCTTTCAAGCTCTCTCTTCAAGTTGCCTCCAAAAGAATGAAGCTACAATGGCTGCCAAAGACACTTACCAAGTGTCTTATCAAGGTTTAAATAAAAGATCTCAAAACGAGCTCATTAATGCAACTTGTCGAATTTATCGGCCAGGCCGATATAAATATTGGCCTGGCCGATCAACATAAATTATGCTTAATCAGCCTGATCGGTTAGGGATGATAAGAAGAAATTTGTTCAAATCGTCCTGGCTGATCAGTACAAATTGTGGAATATCATCCTGAACATCGCCCTGAATAAGACCTGTCTGATGTCCAATCGTCTAGTGGATCGTCTCGACCGATCCTGTGATCGTCATGGACGATGTGATCATGTAATAAAATCTTAATTGCTTTCCTTAAGGAAAAATTATGCTAGATCGGCCAGGCCGATCCATGATAGGCCAGACCAATCCTCGAGATGATGTCCAAAAATAAGCAATTCCTAAATAGATCTAGCGGTTGATTCTTCCTAATTTGAGCTTATCGTCCTGGCCGATACAAAATTGTCTAGGACGATGTATTTAATGACGAATGCCTTAACAAGGATTCCCTAATTAGGGTTTTTATTTTTGAACTGATCATCCAGGCTGATATAAATATTGTCCCGGACGATGTTACCAAAAATAGTAAACTCTAGGAAACAATCAGAAATTCTTATAAGGTGTGTGTGTGCAAGGTTACTTAGCATCAGGAGCCACACCAATTATAGTAGACTCAAGAAATGAAAAAGGTACAAACTGACTCAGAACTAATCTACCTAATCTTGAGCTGGTTCCAATTGCAGTATGATCTTATGGACTCGAAATGTCAGTAGGTAAGGCAGTCGTAGAGAAACAAGAGTGTTTGTTATCATCAAAATCATAATCCATGAAAATAGATTCATAACATTCAGTTTCAACAAAAATAGTATTATCTAGGCCATCTTTCTTATTTTTCCCAACAAACCTTCATTTCCATTGGATTTGTTTAAAGGATCAGACTCTATGTCATCTCCAATAGCTTTTGAACCCTCACCATGAAAATCAAGGGTTTTTTTTCTCAAGAAGAGTTTGACCTTTAAGCAGAATTGGTTCAACATTATTTGGTTCAACCACTATTTTAGAAGTCAAAATTTTCTTTTTAAGTTGTGGATTAGCAACAAAACAATCATTTATCACATGCCCATGAATTTTACAATGCAAACAGAAATTCAGAATATTTTCAAACTCAACTTTTTGTAAGTAACCAGAATTTTCCGAACCAAGCCATATATCTTTAGGGTGCTTCTTATTGATTTCTAATTTCACAAGAACCCTCACAACCGGAGGCCTTGATCGAGAAGTTGTGGCTTGGTCCATTTGAAGAGGACTACCAAAAATATACCCTAAAGCATGGAGAACATGGGGATTAAAGAAATGCAAATGTAAACCAAGAAAAGAAATCCAAATAGGGATGATTGGAGATTCTTCTTTGACATCAAAAAATGGTGTCCATTTGAGTAACCTCATTTGACAATTGAGAATATAGTAAGTTCTCCTAGCAAACTAATTAAGGTCATTGGATAACTGTATGGAAACATGTCTAGCATCAAGCAAACCATTAGAATAGTTCACTGATAATTTTAGCTTAGCAAAAAAAATTCTAATCGCATCAAGATTAGGTTGCCTAACAAAAAACTTCCCCACAAGAGTAAATTAAAAAGGGCTAGCCAGTTTTAGAATATCCTCTTTAGACATTAAAAGATCCTAAACACCTTTAACCATAGAATTGGTAAATGAAATCATCAGTTTTTTAGAAAAGGAAGCCCCCGCTAAAACATCACAGAAACATCAAGAGGAAGAACTAGAAATAATAGAACTCAGCAAACCTTTCAAAGATGCAGCCACAACAGATGGTGGAACACTCCATGCATCAGGAGTTGATGAGGATGGACCCATCTGCATGAGGAGAAGAGAATGACCAAAGGCCAAACGGCCAGAAAAAGAAGGAAAAATGAGACTCAAAATAAAGCCCTAGCATAAAAAAGAAGAGCAATAGAAGAAAACATGAAGAAGAAAGGTGGAAATCAAAATCGCCCTCGGAATCACTAGAGTCAGGTAAATTTCTATTAGTGTTTTTTGTTTGTGGTGATTGAAAACTAAACATTTATTTAATATTTGCTTGTAGAATTTAGGGTTTAGGATTTAACCTATGAAATGAAATCTCATAATGGGATATCTTGCTATTTTGAGCTGATTTTTTTTTGCAAAATATTGCTCACTAGAAATACCAATGGTTTTTCCAACAATTTTTTTGGATGAATTTTTGGCAAAAAGTTTTAGCTAGAAACTTTCCAGGGAATCCCACCAGATAAGTCCCTATTTACACTATTTCATCCCTTCTTTACCATTTCACATAAAATATCCCACTAAATTGATTCTCACATGAAATAAACATAAAATATGACCCATTATTCCTCCACTCATTTGTGTTGCGATTCACCAACCTTCATCATTAATATCATTGTCATGTAGCTCTGCCCCATTTGCTCACATTAAATTTGTCCAATTGATCTTCTTAATAAGTCTCCCCTCAATCTTCTTAATAAATGTTAGTATTGTCAAACTTTGTAAAAATCTAAGAGCTTTGTTAAAACTTGGGTGACATGCATCTTCTATCACTGAAACATTGCAAATAATCACTAGTTTATAATATTCTATGAAAATATGGTTGATAGTCCTGATATATTGGTCCAAATTAACTCAAATTAAATCTAAGGAGATTTAGTATTTATTAAATTGCCTAAATTATGCTAATAATATTAAGCTTAAAATAGCCATAATCCCGAGTCTCTCTAGCTTATAGTTAAACACTCATAGAGCTTAACATTTCAAAGTTAAGTAACATCTTAAATTGTTCAAAGTTGCAACTCGACTGGTATTTGTGGGCTTTCTTTTTATATGGATATTACAAACCAAAATAGTAAATCTTCTTCTATCTTATCATTTTTTGATAATACTTGTAACCTAATATTTATGTGTAAGACTTTAAAGTTCAAGGATGATATATATATATATATATATATATAAATATATATATATATATATATATATATATATATATATATATATATAATATATATACACATATATATATCCAAAATCAAAGATATTGGTAGAATAATTTCTTTTTGTCTAGATGCAAGACATTAACAGATGAATTCATTAATAGAGTAAAATTTTCATCAAGTTGGCTTGTCAATAACCTTTCATTATATCATATGGAACGTTTCATTATCCTTATTCAAAGAATAAAAACCTAGCATACCTCACACGAGATGAGGTTATTATTGATGTATATTATAGAGGTTTCATGCCATAATATTAGTATTGGACTTCACATGGTGAGTATGAGCCACATTTTTACTCTTAATATAGCCCATCAATAGTTCATTATGCAACTAGGCCGCAATTTCAATAATATATAGAAGAGTTATCAAATAAGGAGGCAAACAACTTCTATGATTTATTGCATGCTATGGAACAACCAATTGGAATAAGTACACTACTCACTTAGAGTTATCTATCACTATGAAAATGTTAAGCATAAGGATAAAATATAGTATCCTACAAAAATATTTTAATCAATTTATTGAGTTGCTTAAGAAAACCAACCTTATAGATCATATAATTCCAACAAATTTTGAGAGGACTAAAAAAAAAATATTTTCAATCTTATTTTGAGTACAATAAAAATAGATTATTATGTAAACGGAAGCATGTTGTACTATCTGGATGATTTATCAGGGATTCCATTTCTCCATTGCAGCGTGCCAAGATTTAAACAAAAAATTAAAAAAAATAGAAAAATATAAAGATGAGACAATAAGTCTATTGATTTACTTTCCAATTATTTCGAGATTATAATGTTTATTTAAATATATGAACTTAATTGCACATATAAGATGTCATGATTAACACATATCTCAAAAAAGGTATTGTAACTCATTTGTCAGAAGTTGAGGCTTGAAAGCACTTTGACAATTCACATCCTAGTTTGCCACAAAACCATAAATTAAAAGATTAGATTTATTTGATGATGGTTTTACTCCATTTAGATAATCTACTTCACTTTACTCAGCTTGCCTTATAATACTCACCCATATAATCTTCCTCCAAAATTGTGTGTGGAAATACCCTACATGTTTCTTATACTTATAATTCTAGGCCTACATAATCCATAAAGCTATATGTGTTCTAGAAACCTTTAATCGATGACCTTAAATTATTATGGGAAGAATAAGTGAGTACATGTAATATTTCCACCAAACAAAATTTTTTAATGAGGTTAGTGTTACTTTGGATAATTGGTGACTTCCTAGCATATGGTATGCTTTTAGGTTGGAGCATTATAGGCAAGTTAGATTACCCATATTACATGGATATATTTTAAATCACTAAATTTGAAGCTTGGAGGCAAGAACACTTGGTTTGACTGTCATCGTATATTCTTTCCTACCAACCATCCTTTTAGATGAAACAAGGATGCTTTCACCAAAAATAAAATAGAGATGTCATAACCTCCACTAAGGTTATCCAATGAGCAAATATTTGAAAGAGTGAACTTGATACCCATAATAACTAACTATCCAACATTATCTAATTATAAGGTGCTAGAGTACGATAGAATAATAATTGGACCAAAAAGAGTATTTTTTTTGTCATTTTCGTGTTGGAGAATAAACTTGTTTAGACATAACATAGATTTAATACATATCAAGAGAAATGTTTTTGATAATTTATTCAATACAATGATGGAAATTAAGGGAAAATGTAAAGATAACATAAACATGATGATATATTTGACGGATATTGGCAATAGAAAAAACTTAGAGTTAAGAGAAGGTGGAAATGGAAAACTTTTAAAACCAAAAGTACCCTTCACCTTTAGTTTAGAGTAGAGACGACCAGTTTATGAATGGGTGCAGTATAAGAACATATGATGTTAGCAGGTGGATGGATGAGCGAGGAGGGCCAAAAGTGGGAGGATGAATGAGTGAGGTCGGCCTTTATGAGTGTCTAAGTTTTGAATATTAAAATAAATATTTTAAGTGACATATATATAATGATTAATCTTATATTAACTTTTTAGGAGCAGTATACATGGCTTTAAGAGAATCGGCTTAGAGTCGATGAGGGATCCTTAGTATACATGGCTTTAAGAGAATCGGCTCACAGGCCTATGCATTTAGGGAGAACCCTCGGGTTCATCAAGATTCTCAGCAAGAAGGAAGGGGGACTGAAATAACCAATAAATTGAAATTATGAGATGTTCCGAGAGGGAGGGGGGGGGGGGGGGGGGTGGGGGCGGGGGGGGGGGGGGGGGGGGGGGGGGGGGGGGGGGGGGGGGGGGGGAGGGGGGGGGGGGGGGGGGGGGGTCGGGTGGGGGGGGAGGGTGAAATGGAAATTTGTTACAATAAAAAGACAAACCTAAAATGAAGTTCTAATTTTTTGTGTTTTTAAATTTTAAACAAGAAAATTAATTGATACGGAAGCGAATGCTTAAAACACAATTTATAATAAGAGGTAGTAAAAAATTAACTTACTCAATAATTAATTTTCATAATAATTTTTACAAAGCAATTTTAATGAAATTAAAATGCAAAATATAAATAAAGTTCAGTAAGGAAAAAATCACACTAGAGTATTTATAGTGGTTTGGTCACTTGACCTATGTCCACTCCCCGGAGTCCTCCACTCAGAGAATTTCACTACTAAATAATAATTATCCTTTGCCCCCACAGTAAGGCAAAGAAGCCTTTACAAACCTCACTTTCACCAAACCAGTGTGGCGAAGTGCCAAGAACTTTATCACCCTCTTGGTGAAGACAGCGTACCTTCTTATTTTTTTGCCTCATGGAGAAGGCAGAGTGTTGCAAATCTGAGTTTATGGATTAGACTTTTGTTAATATCAAACATTCATGATTTACTACGACTGCCTTGCCTACTAACTTTTCAGGTCCACAAGATCGAATGCAACTCAAGCCAGCTCAAGATTGGGTACATTTAGGTTGAGTCAAGTCTGTATTTTTTCCTTTCTTGAGTTAATTATAAAAGTGATTCCTGATGCTAAGTAACCTTGCACACACACACTTGAGGGGATTTTTGAATTTTTCTATTTTGAATACATCAGCTTGGAGATGCTCATATTGGCCAGGACGATTCAACTAAAAATAAAAACCCTAATTAGGGTATCCTAGTTAAACAACCGTTATTAAGCAAATCATCCTGGATGATACTTATATCGGCCAGGACGATAGGCTCAAATTAGAAAGAATCAGCCGCCATGATTAATTTAGGTATTTTTTATTTTAAATATTGGCCAGGATGATCTCCATATCGGTCTGGACGATACAGCATAATTATGCCTAAATTAATCTGGTAATTATGGAAAGCAATTAAGGCTGATTGATACGATCACATCGGCCGGGCCGATCGGAGAATCGGTCAGGATGATGTCCTGGATGATTGACATCGGCCAGCAACTATTCTGGGCGATATTTAGGATGATTGTACTAGAATTTAAACTAATCGGCCAGGATGATATTGTATCGGCCTGGATGATGTAACCAATTTTCTTCTGATCATACCAAACATCCTGGCTGATTGAGCTTATTCTATACTGATCGGCCAAGATGATATTCCTATCATCTCGGATGATAAAGTCGATTCTTAAATTCTTTTTAAAGGATCCAAATTTTCTCATGCTCAAAACCTTGAGTGCTATTGTCTTAACCTGAGAGAGCCTTGGGGGGGGGGGGAGAGAGAGAGAGAGAGAGAGAGAGAGAGAGAGAGAGAGAGAGAGAACTTGTGAGAGGGTGTTTATGAGAGGGTTCACAAAGTTTGCTTCAAGAAAGGTTCCAAGTCGTCATCTCTGTCCTTCGTCCTTCATCCTTGGGAGGTTCTTAGGAGGTCTAATTCAGCAAAAGGTTTGGGTTCTCTGCCCGCTTCATGAAGAAGCAAAAGGAGTCAGTTCTCTGCCACATCGGGGTTGGTGAAAAGAGTCTGTTGTAAAGGCTTCTCCCTCTAGCTGTGGGAGCTAAAGGAGAGACACTTAGTTAGTGCAATACTTGGAGGGTGCCTTTGAGGAGTGGACGTAGGTTAAGGATTAATCGAACCACTATAAATCCGATGTGATCTTTCTTTACTTCCGCGTTTATTTATTTTTTGCACTCTGATTTCTGTGGTGATTTTGGTTTTAATTTTATGCTTTACCTAAAGAAAAAATTTTAAAATACCAATTAACGCCCCCTCCTCTTAGTTAGCCTCGGGTTAGTTCTTAAGGGCTTAACATCCCTAATAAACTTTTAAGTGATAGTAGAGCAGGATTCATAAAAACTAAGTTTAAAAACTTTTTGAATTTTGATCAATGGCTAACAACAAAAATTGTAATACTGTGGAAGGTTATTCTATTACCTGAACACCTTTGTTTGATAATACCCCTTTTAATTTTTGGAAAACGCACATGTTTACATTTTTACAATCAATTGATTATCGCATGTGGATGCTTGTTAAGGATGGTTATACACCTCCAACTGGAAAATTTAATGGCGTTACTATTCCACTTCCATTTATTGAATGGACTCTAGATGATAGGGATTTAGTATAATTAAAAGCAAAATGTTTGAACTATTTTTTTGTTCTTTTAAATTGGAAGATTATATGCATGTTTCCACTTGAACTACTGGTAAAGAAATTTAGGATAAATTATGTATCACCTATGAAGGTACTAATGAAGTCAGCAATCCCGTTTAAATATTCTCTTGCATGATTATGAACTTTTTAATATGAAACCTTCTGAATCGATTTCTGAAATATATACAAGGTTTACTCAAATTGTTACTTCATTGAATGCATTAGGAAGAGAACTTTCTAACTGTGAAAAAGTAAACAAAATTTTAAGATGTCTGCCTTCCTTTTTCGATGCAAAAATTACTGCAATATCTGAATCTAAAGATTTAAATACATATTCAATCAATAACTTACTTGGTTAACTCATTGCTTACGAGCAAGGGGTGAACCAAAGAAATCTTGATGTAGGTGAAAGAAAGAAGGAAAAAATAGTGGCACTTAAGGTGAACAATTCGGACACTGACTCTTTTGGGTCTGAAAGCGATGATGTTGCTTTAATCACAAGGCAATTTATGAGCTTTCTAAGGAAGAAGCACAAGAATCTTAAAAAGTGGAATAAAGGTAAGGGTAGCAAAAGTTTTAAGAATTCTAATGAAATAAATTGCATTGAATGCAAGAATCCTAGACACATTAAAGCTGATTGTCCTACAATTAAGGCACACCCAAGTATGGAGAAGGGTGAGGAGAAAATAAACCTCAAAAAGGACTAGAGCAAGAAGCAATTCCAAAAGGCATTCTGGGCGGATTCTATATCAGATTTCTCTGAAACTAAACCTGAGGAGGAGACAACAAACTTGTGCTTAATGGAAGACAATAATCTTGGTCAAAGTGACCAAGAAGAAGTATGTGAACTAACCTATGAGCAACTCCTTAAAGTTTCTAAAAAAATAGATGCATCATATATGATACTTAAGAAAACTCATGCTAGTTTGAAATTAGAATTTTTTAATCCACAAAAAGAGCATGAAATTCTTCTCAAAGGTTATTCAATAATTGATTCAAATCACATGGCTTTACTTGATGAGTTTGATGCATTAAACAAAAAGCATGATGACTTATCTGATTCTCATGATTCTTTAAAATTTTCCCATTCTAAGTTAGAAAAAGAATATAAAAAATTAGAAAATTTAAAAACCTTTGAAAATAAAAAATCTTCATTTCATGCATCGCATAAAAAGCATCATCATAAGAGTAGATTAGTGCATCCTTTTCCTGGAGTTAGATATTTTTCATGTGGCATGCTAGGACACATAACACACACTTACACCATTCACTATAGCTCACATTGGGTATGGAGACCCAAGTTACATGATCCACATCATACATTGCATTTTACTTTCCATAAGAAGGAACCCAAACATGTTTGGGTTCCTAAATCTGACATTTGATAAATTTGTAGGCAAGCTCTCACAAAAGGCCTCGTGAGAGCATGTGGTACCTAGACAGCGGATTTTCTCAACATATGACTGGTGATGCCAATCAATTCATATTGTTGGAGACCAGGACAGGAGGCAAGTTGACTCTTGGAGACAACACCACCATAAAGGTGATAGGAGCAGGTATAATTGGTAATTCCAAGAATCTTCTGATTGAAAATAATTTGATTGTAGATGGACTGAAACACAACTTGCTCAGCATTAGTCAGCTTTGCGATAAGGGCTTTATCATAAAATATTTGGCAAATTCATGCATTATGAGCTTAAATAATAACACTGTTTTGCAGGGAAAGCGGATCAACATCGTTTACATGCTTGATTTAAATAATATTGAATGTGCTGCTTCAATTTACTTAAAAACTGATATTGATAATTCATGGTTGTGGCACAGGAGATTATGTCATGCTAGTATGAAAACCCTCAGAAAAGTGACAAAAACAAACCTAGTTAGAAGTGTCCCTAAGCTTAAGTTTTCAAAAGACCACCTTTGTGATGCCTGCCAATTAGGAAAGCAAATCCACTCCACTTTTCACTCAATTAAGACCATTAGCACCTCTAAAACATTAGAAGTCCTTCACATGGATTTGTTTGGACCCATTAGCACCGCTAGTTTGGGAGGGAAAGTCTGTGGTTTGGTGATTGTCGAGGACTACTCGACGTTTACTTAGATTAGATTTCTTTCACACAAAAATGAGTCATTTGATGAGTTTAGAGTCTTCTTCACTTGGATACAGAAAAAGCTAGATTATGAGATCTTGACCATCCATAATGACCATGGGGGTGAGTTTGAAAATGAGAGATTTAAATTTTTGTGAGGACAAGGGGATTAGCCACAACTTCTCAGCTCCTAGGACCCCTCAGCAGAATGGGGTAGCTGAAAGGAAGAACTGAACCATAGTGGAAGCCGCTAGAGCCATGCTTGCTGAGTATTCACTTCCAAAATACATTTGGGCTGAAGCAATTAACACAGCTTGTTATGTGTTGAATAGAGTGAAGTTAGAGCCAAATTAGATAAGACACCTTATGAGATCCTTAAGGGTAGGACACCCAATCGTTTCCACCTTTATGTCTTTGGTTGTAAGGTTTTCATTCACAATAATTAGAAGTCTCACTTAGGAAAATTTGACCCAAAAACTGATGGAGTGTTCTTAGGATATTTTAGTGTTGGGAAGTCTTTTAGGGTGTTTAATAAGAGGACTTTGGCTATGGAAGAGATTACACATGTATTGTTTGATGAGTCTGGTCCTAGAAAGCCTAGAGTTGAGGATGATGATGATGTTGGAGAGATTACCACTGGAGTAGAAAATTTAGAGAAGAGGGAAGAGCACTAGAACACCGAAGGAGTAGGAGAGATTACCCAAGGAGTAGAAAATATAAATCTAGAGGAAAGGGTTGAACCTTCACACACTTTGCCTAGAGATTGGAGGTACACTTTGAGTCACCCTAAAGATTTGATCTTAGGAGACCCTTCTGATGGAGTTAGGACTAGACATGGACTTAGAAAGGAAGTGAACCACCTGCCTTTATCTCAATGACTAAACCCACCAACATAAACCAAGCCCTTTTTGATGAGTTTTGGATCTTAGCCATGCAGGAGGAGTTGAACCAATTTATTAGGAATGATATTTGGGAGCTTGTAGAAAGACTTAAGGGACAAAGTGTAGTTGGAACCAAGTGGATCTTTAAGAATAAGGTAAATGATTATGGAGTGGTGGTTAGGAATAAGGCAAGATTAGTGGCTAAGGGATATAATCAAATATAAGGGATAGATTTTGAGGAGAATTTTGTCCCTGTAGCTAGATTGGAAGCCATTAGATTGCTATTAGCCTTTGCATGTTATAAGGGATTTAAGCTTTTCCAAATGGACGTTAATAGTGCCTTTTTAAACGGGAAAATAAAAGAGGATGTGTTTGTAGAACAACCCCCAGGTTTTGAGAGTTCTCAATTTCCAAATCATGTTTTCAAATTAAAAAAGGACTTATATGGATTAAAGCAGGCACCCAGAGCTTGGTATGGGAGGCTTAGCACATTCTTACTAGTAAGGGAGTTTATTAAGGGGAGTGTAGACACCACCCTTTTCCTGAGGAAAGTAGGAGATTATTTACTCATTGTTCAGATCTATATTGATAATATAATTTTTGGATCTTCTAATAAAAGGCTATGTGATGATTTTTCTAAAATAATGAGTAATGAGTTTGAGATAAGTATGATGAGAGAATTATCCTACTTTTTGGGGTTTAACATTAGACAATTAGATGATAAAACTTTTTTGAGCCAAATAAATTACATAAAGTACATCTTAAAGAAATATGAAATAGATAAAGCTAAGCCAATTAATACTCCCATGACCTCAAGAATTCAATTAAACAAGGACCCAAATGGAAAATCAGTTGATCAGAAGAAGTACAGAGGGATGATTGGATCTTTACTTTACCTGACTGCTAGCCAACCTGATATAATGTTTAGCATTTATCTTTATGCTATATTTCAAGCTGACCCTAAGGAATCCCACTTGACTGCAGTTAAGAGAATTCTTAGATACCTTTTAGGGACCCAAAACCTAGGAATCTGGTACCCTAGGCACAACACTTCTTTTGAGATTATTAGATTTTCTGATTTTGATTTTGCAGGATGTAAGGTGGATAGAAAAAGCACTTTTGAAATTTGCCAATTCATTGGACAGTCTTTAATCTCCTGGTCTAGTAGAAAGCAAAACTCGGTTGCTCTTTCCACTGTTGAAGTTGAGTACATTGCTTTAGGAAGTTGTGTGGCCCAAGTCTTTTGGCTAAAACAACAAGTACTGGATTTAGGATTACTTGTAGGCACCATCTTAATTCTTTGTCACAACACTAGTGCCATCTGTATTTTTAAGAATCCTATCCAACATTCAAGGACTAAGCACACTGACATTAAGCATCACTTTATTAGAGACCATGTGACTAAGGGAGACATTGAGTTACATCATGTGGCGACTGAGAATCAACTGGCTGATATTTTTACTAAACCATTGGCCTTCGATACTTTCAGCACTTTAAGGAACAGATTGTGTGTGATTGACATTAATGCATGAACCTGATTTCTACTGATGTTTTATCTGCTGATTACTTTGTTGTATTTTTTTTTAGTTTTTTGTTGTTTATTTCTTTTTTGGTTAATTATTTTTTGTTTTGTTTTTGGTACCTTAGTTTTTCATATGCCTTCCTTTGTTTTTCCTTTTCAAATCATCACTGAATTGATATCTTATGCCTTATTTTTTATTTTAAAAATTTGGAGTTAATGTTTTACATCTCTAAATCTACTAAAGGATAAAAACATTGTTGATTGTGTCTCTTTCTCTAACCTATTTTGGTGGTAAAAAATTTTTCTAATCAAAAGTCTATCTCAAATTAAGAACTGGATTTTAAAATTGAGATCTTTTCTACCTTGCTACAGTAATCTAGCTTATACCATAATAGTCAAAGTTTTTATGTTACTTCAAGATTTCTCGTTATTCTGCCAATGCATCTCTCACATGATTTTTAATTATGTTTTTTGTGGATTGTTCTTCCCTATATTAGAGAGTGAGTCTTTCTTCTCAAATATCTGGAAGATATACTCATAACTAAAAATATTTAATAGTTTTTGGAAAAGAATATAGCTTGCAAAAATAATGAAAAAAAAGTGGCCAATGATGCCAAAATAAAAGATGCGTAATGACGCCAAATTGAAATATATATATATATATATATATATATTTATATATATATATATAATAGATATATATATATTATATATGATATATATATATATTATATATATATATAAAGTGTATCAAAAATTAAAAGATGCGCAAAGTGCGCCATCAAAAAGCAAGCTATCTTCCTTTCTTCCAACTCTTAAAACTTAGAAGATTTTATATATCACTTGAGATTTTCATGGAATTGATTTCGAGTTTTGCGATTTAACAAACTACTTTGATATATTATTTTATAAGATAATTTTCTGAAACCAAGTATTAATCGGATCTCTTTTTCTTATCCAAATGTTTTTTTTTCTGAGTTAGGCCCTTTAATTTCAAAAGAAAATTTTGCCCTAAAATAAGTTCGAGCTTAGGGTTTACATAATCGGATATTTTACCATTTAATGGATTTTTGAAGTTGTTAACTCGTTAACATACAAATTTTTAAAATCAATCACTTGGAGACTATATCATGTTCATGCCTAGATTAAAAAAAAAAACTTTTTTTTTGGCTTTTGTTTTATCATCGTTATTTTTTTCTTGTTATTTTTGGGCATTCTCTGATCATCTCCATCCCTCCTTTGATTTTAAATTTATTATCACATCATCCTGGACGATTTTATATTTTCCTGAATGATCTACTTTTTGTGCTTCAAAAAATCCATCTATTGAATATTCTGACTTTTTTTCTCTAATCGTCCTGGACGATCCTTTATTGTCCTGGATGATATGATCGGCCTCTACTACAATCATCTTGATTATCCTGACTGATAGCTTTTTTTGTCCTATGATGAATTTATTGGTTATCATCCCATTCGATACACATGTTCGTCCTGGATGATACACGTGTCAGTATGTTTAAAATCTTTAAAATCGCCCAGAACGATCCTTTTTTAGATAATCATCCTAGACGATCCACTGTTCGTCCTGGATAATACACATGGCACATGATTTAAAACATTTTAAATTTGGCCGGTATGATCCATTATTAAGCATCATTCTGGAAGATCCACCTAATCGGCTTGGATGATATACATTTTCAACGGTCATCCGGCCTGACTCCTCAGGACGATCGCCTGTGTCATCTCGGACGATCAGACCGCATTTTTAACCAATCGGTCTGTATACAATAATTACACCAAATTGTCCTGGATGATCTTGTGATAAGCCTGGACGATCCGGTAGATCCTTTAAATTTAGAGCCTTCAAGCCAATGTTTCTCTCTTCAAACTTCTTCTCCTCTCTTGTTTACTTCATATTTGCTTATGGCTAGCGGAAAGTGTACTCGTTAGACATCTGACAGCTCCTCGAGGGGCACGCTGGCCCTCATTTTCGGGAGGCAGACAATCAGGCTGCCTACCATCGTTACAAAGAGTGCGGCATTACTCTCCCCCGAACAATCAATCCAGCCTATCTCTCCTATCCAGTACTGGATCTTTTCACTCACACCTCTCTTTGTTTTATTCTCACCCTCGCAGTCCCCTTTAGTTCTGAACTTCTTTTTGAATTTTTTGAAAACCTCTGCATAAATTCTTCCTACACTGCTCTCACCTCTTATGTGAATCGACGTCCTGTCGATATCACATATTAGGATTGTATTGAACTATTATAGCTGTCCACCACTGGGGATAAGCTGCATACCCTTATCTCTGATCTTGACTTTGACTGGTCCACTACAAATCACTTTCTTCGCTACACCAATGGACACTTTCATGTTGGAGAGACAATCTCTTTACTTGAAGATGCTAGGATAATCCAGCATGTCCTTCGCACTTCTGTTATTCCAAAAGCCGGGGACCGAGTCCAAATCACTCCACTTCTTTCACTTACTACCTTTTACATTCTGGCCCATAGAGAATTCAATGCCACATACCTGATCTTTCGCTACATTAAGCATTTGACTACCATTTGAGATCCAGGTCATAGAAGGAAACCCAATCTGGCTCTAGGACACCTCATTGCCTATGTTCTAGAATTTAAATACCAGCTTCAATATCCTGCTCCGTCCGGCTTTCAGCCACCCATCTACTCAAACAATTCCTTCAGCGTCCTTCACAGTACTCATCTCCACCCAGGGGATGGGGAAGCTCGGGGGGCCGAGGAGGAGGAGGATCCAGCTCATGTTCCTGAACCTATTCCTCTCTACCAGCACTCTCAGCTGGATCAGTTGATGGAGAGATTTGATCAGTTTGAGACCCGTTTCGATGCCTATGTTAAAAACCAGCAACAGCAGCACGACCAGGACATGGACTAGTTTTGGAGATAGTTTTCTATGCTCTCCAGTTACTTTCAGCAGCAACCACCACCAACATCTCCGTCTGATGATCAGGATCCCTCATTTTTTTAGTTTTAGTTTCCATTTTCTATAGTTTATTTTTCTTATGTTTTGTTTTAGTTTCTGTTATGTTTTTTTTATTTGCGCTTTGTTGTGTTTCCCTCCTTTTTGTGATGTCAAAAGGGGGAGTATTCTGATGTATCTTGTATTTTAAATTCTAGAACTTAGTGAACTATTTTTTTTTCATCATATTATTTTTACTGAACTGCCATAACTGCTTGGAATTATCTGCTTGTGTTTGCCATCATAAAAAAGGGGGAGATTATTGCAAATCTGAGTTTACAGATTAGACTTTTGATGATAGCAAACATTCATGATTTACTACAACTACCTTGCCTACTAACTTTTTTGGTCCACAAGATCTAATGCAACTCAAGCCAGATCAAGATCGGGTAGATTTAGGTTGAGTCAAGTCTGAATTTTTTCTTTCTTGAGTTAATTGTAAAAGTGCTTCCTGATGCTAAGTAACCTTGCACACACACACTTGAGGGGTTTTCTGAATTTTTCTATTTTGAGTACATCGGCCTGGACGATGTTTATATTGGCCAAGACGATTCAACTAAAAATAGAAACCCTAATTAGGGCATCCTTGTTAAGCAACCGTCATTAAGCAAATCGTCCTAGACAATACTTGTATCGGACAAGATGATAAGCTCAAATCAAAATGAATTAGCCATCATAATTAATTTAGGTATTCTTTATTATAAAATATTGGCCAGGATGATCTCCATATCAGCCTGGACGATATAACACAATTATGCCTAAATTAATCTAGAAATTATGGAAAGCAATTAAGGCTGATTGATACGATCACATTGGCTTGGCCGATCGTAGAATCGGCCGGGACGATGTCCTAGATGATTGACATCAGCCAGCATCTATTTCGGATGATGTTCAGGATGATTGTACTCGAATTTGAACTAATCGGCCAGGACAATATTGTATCGGCCTGGATGATGTAACCAATTTTCTTCTGATCATCCCAAATTGTCCCGACTAATTGAGCTTATATTGTACTAATCAGCCAGGATGATATTCCTATCGTCCTGGACGATAAAGTTGGTTCCTGAAATTCTATTTAAAGGACCAAAATTTTCTCATGCTCAAGACCTTGAGTGCTGCTATCTTGATCTGAGAGAGCCTTGGGAGAGGGAGAGGGAGAGGGAGGGATAGAGAGAGAGAGAGAGAGAGAGAGAGAGAGAGAGAGAGAGAGAGAGATGAACTTGTGAGAGGGAATTTGTGAGATGGTTCACAAAGGTTGCTCTAAGCAAGGTTCCAAGTCGTCGTCTACGTTCTTCTTCCTTCATCCTTGGGAGGTTCTTAGGAGGTCTATTTCAGTAAAAGGTCCGGGTTCTCTGCCCGCTTCAGGAGGAAGAAAAAGGAGTCGGTTCTCTGTCGCACCGGGGTTGGTGAAAAGGAGTCTATTGTAAAGGCTTCTTCGCCTAGTGTGGGAGCTAAAGGAGAGACACTTAGTTAGTGCAATACTCAGAGGGTGCCTCCGAGGAGTGGAAGTAGGTCAAGGATTGACCGAACCATTATAAATCTGGTGTGATATTTCTTTACTTCCGCGTTTATTTATTTTTCACACTCTGATTTCTGTAGTGATTTTGGTTTTAATTTTATGATTTACCTAAAGGAAAATTTTTAAAATACCAATTCACCCCCCTCGTGGTTAGCCTCGGGCTAGTTCTTAAGGGCTTAACATCCCTAACGAACTTTCACAGAGTACCTTAAAGTACACGGATGTAGAAGAATCTCTCCCTTAGAGAGCCTCCCACAAGATTTTCTTGGGTTATAAAAGGAGTAACGTGCAGCAAGCTAGGAGCTACCGTGTGATCTCCCTCACACTCCTCCCTCACAAAGCCCACCTAAGTATAAAACAGGCTCTAAGAAACCCTAAAAATTATAATTTAGCCATTATGATCATACAATATGATCATATATTATACAGTATCATCAATATAAAATAGCCTTCATCTTGGTATGAAAGTTTACAAACATGAATTTTTTTTTAATACTATCATACAGTGCGATATAAACCTGTACAATACGATATATAAAATCCTTCTGTTCATACAGGACCATTGCTGGGATGATGAAAACTCATCTCTGTACGTCGTATGGTATGAAGCACTTCGTATAGTATGATTAGTTCAAAATAAAGGGATCGTCCTGTATGATGTCCGAGACGACTGAAAATAGCCTCAATTGATCATACAATACGAACGGTGTCGTATAATACGATAAACTATCAAAAATTAATCTTTGATTTATGCACTAATCATGGGGTTAATTTAAGAAATTATTCAAAAATATCGTACAGAATGATTAATTCAAAATTTATGAATTAAGAACTTAAATTAATATGGAAGCTAGGGTTTTTAATTGGAAACACATCATATAGTATGATATCCATCGTACAATATGACTTTTTTACAGATAGCCATTTGAGCCAGATCAGATTGTATATTATGATTTAAACTCATACAGTACGATCGACAGAGAAAAAATTTCCTTCTTTTTTAAAACCCTCTCCCCCTATGTGTGTGCGTGGTTATTCAAACTTGCATATAATTTGTGGCCAGACTCAAGAAAAGAAAAATAATAATAAATGAAAAATTACAATGTTATGAACTCTAACTCCTACTATACCCAGTCTTCAGTCTTCTTGTTGTCCTGAGTAACTTGTGATCTCTCTGAAATATTTGTATTCACAGACAAGAGCAGAAATAAAAAAGTATTCAATGAATAATAATTCAAATGATATTATTTATCATCATAAAAATCTCAGACTTGGGGTCATGGATTGCAACATAAATGGGCACTCTGATAATAGAGGAAGATCAAGTTCTAAAATCATAATTATTCATACAAATGTAACAAAGTAAAATACTAGAGGAGCTTCAGAGAATAAGGGATCATTTTAGTGGAAACAACCTGCATCACCCTAGGAGAGTGAGGATATGGATTTAGAGTAAATTATTTATTATTATAAATATTTTATTTGCTTTAAATGTATAAGAACTATATATTTATGCATAACTATTTGATGATTATAGAATTATTGCAGTGTATGAGAATAGTTTGAGTGCTAAATAATTAATATTTGATTAATATTTTTTTACAATGATGAAATATTAGCCTAGCAAAACTGTTACAACTATTTCCTATTAATTTGATGTTATATTATAGTATAATTAAAAGGAGAGAATGTCTTTTTATTCATGCTATTTGTTGTTTTGTTAATTTTCTGCTAGAAAGTTGATATAATGAGTTTTATATTGAGACTCGAGCAAAATGTTTTGCTTGAGTTTCAAGTTAAACACTAGCGGACAATCCCATTGGAAATTTTAGTGGAGTACCGGCGGAATTTTCTATCCAAAGTTTTGATAGACTATATGGTAGAAATGTCTGCCAGTATTTTGTTGAAAAAGTTTGGCAAAAAATTTTCTGGTATTCTCCCAAAAAATTCCACTTTTTAATCCCAAAATAGCCAAAATTTCATTAAAAATTTGCCCGAATCATTTCTAACATGAATACTTCATCACTAATTCATTTTTGACACTCAATTTTTGGGTGGATTACATTTTATCTGAAATCCGTTGGAAACATCTATTTCTAGCAGATTTTAAGGTTTCTAATAGATTTTTAAGGTTTTTTAAGTGAATCTATCTTCTATAAATTATTGTATTTCCTGTAGTGTCTAATCTTCATGAAATTTGGACCTAATGTCATTATTAACTCGAGGCTTAATATTGAAAATTTTTAGCACATTCGGAGTTGATTTAACTTTTTAAATGATTTACATTAAAAAATTTCTTTTAAAATTAAAAATACGTGTCAGTAATGGTTTAATGTTATTTTAATTATATTATATGATATGTTTCTAAGTTTGTGATAATTGATTTTACATTTTGATTATTTTTATGAAATTTTAATGATATCTTTAAAAAAGAATTAATTTAATACTTAATAACTCAGCAACGCTTTACATGTGGTTGTTATGAAAGGACTTTATTAATGTTAGGTGCCACACATCAAATAATATGATAGTTCATGAAGGTTATTAAACCTCTAAGAACTTGCTCGAGGTTTAAACTTTTTTAAGCAAAAAGAAAATTCCTATTTTTAAAGTTTTTTTAAAATATATGAATTTATCAATTTTATCTCTTGTTGCTGAAGCATATTAATTTCACAAAATGAACAAATTAAGAGTTTTTAACCACACACAAAAAGGTGAAAAGAGTGGAACTTAAAATGTATAAAAGTAAAAGAACGAACACACCATATTTTATAGTGGTTCTGCCAACTACCTAAAATCTCCTTTCCAGGTATTGCACTAAATCTTTAGTGACTCTTCTTTAGCCCCCACATCTAGGTTGAGAACCCCTTATAGAATCTCTTCTGGCAACCCGCCGAGATAGAGGGCTTGGAATACTTTTTTACCCTTCTAGTGTAGGCAAAGAATTTAGAATCACTTTTAAATTCCCCGATGCGATAAAGTTGTCGAGTCCTTTGCTACCAAAGAGATATTCTTCTTCCCAAAACCTCCCTCAAGACAAACCTTGACTATAATGGTACTTAGGTGTAAGTTTGTTGAAGCAACCATGTGAAACTCCCTCCCACACTCCCTTGAAACCCACAAGGATCTTCTCCCTCTCTTAAAATCCACCATTTTCTCTCTCAAGCTTAAGGATCTCTCTTAAAGTTTTCTCCAAAAGAAAAATGACTCAATGAATGCTAAAAAAGATTACAAAGTTTTATGAGAATTCCTAAATAGAGGGCTTAGAAACCCCTAAAAATTCAATTTAGCCATCAAAGATCGTACAATATGATCATAGGATCATCCATTATGATGTACAGAATTTAACCTGTTAGTACTGTATGACCACAAGTTAGTACAATATGAATAATTCAAATTTGTCTATTTGTACTATATGATCATCAATACGATTGACCAATCATATATTATGATTAGTTTAGTTGAATTGCAGTTCGTTCAGGATGAATCATGGATGACCAAATATCATCTCTTTTGATTGAATAATACAATCCATTTTGTACAACATAACCAAAATATAAAATTAAGTATATTCGATTGAATAAATATTTTAAATTATATTAATCAATATTTTAAACATTATACAACATGATTATATTTGTATAGTATAATTAGAACAACTTTAAAATTCAAAATTTTACCTAATTTAATAAATGGTGGGCTTTATAGTTATAACAAAACATCCAGTAATATATGATGTGCAGAACTTGATTCAAGAAATCAAAAATACATAAATGAATATTATAAACTCTTTACAACATAACCTATTCTACCTAATCTCGAGCTCTGAATCTTTGTTGGATTGTTCATGGTGTTCCTGAAATATTAGCATACACACTAACAAATATAGAATACAAATACTATGAGACATAAAGATGTTAGGCGCAATATTTGTTATCATCAAAAATATAAATTTATGAGCTCGAGTTGCAATAATCTTCCCCTTTTTGATGATGACAAATATTATTAGTTGAATTTTTAAACTAAAAATATTTTCTTCTAATCTCCCCCTCACTAAGACAAATATATTAAAATAGGAGAAATCAAGAAGTCTTTTTTAACAAAAAACTTTTAGAAACTAAATAATAGATAAACTTTTGCAAATATAATATGAACATATACATTAAACACATACATAACCAGCCAAATACATTCTCCCCCTTTGACATTATAAAAAAAAAAAGAAAAAACATAGAAAAAATAAGGATGGAATAATCATAACAAACTATAGATCATACAGATCCTGATTAGGTGGAGGTGGTGGCGATGTTTAAGAAGAATTAACTATTTTTAGCAATTTTTCTTGAAATGAGAGTTACATCTGGATTTTATTCAAAATCTTAGTAATAAATGAATTGATATCACATTTGTTACTCTTGCTCAAGCTCCCTATAGGCTAAACTCTTTTTTAAATAAAAAACTAATTTAAGGACAAAATTAGAGAAGAAAATTTAATCTTTTCAATTTTTTTGCATGGAATATATCTAATAGAACATCAATACAAAAACGGTGAATCAGTAATCATGATTTCCAAACTCAATTATCGAAAGTATCAAAAGACACATTAATTTTCTAAGATTTAAAGGTATACAAGAAATGAGAGCTAATTCATTGTGGGTTTATTTTGTGCCTCTTTATCAATTTTTGCCGCACTTTGTACATCTTTTAATATTTAATACAGTTTGTGGATCTTGCAATTATTTGGTGGACATTGCGCAACTTTTTATTTTGGGCTCATTTTGTGCCTCTTATATATATATATATATATATATTTAATTACTTCCTTTCTAAATCCTTTAAAAGAGAGTTTTCTTAGTTATAAGATCATCTTCTAAATATAGAAAAGAAACTCAATCTCTTATATAAGGAAAATAAACTACCAAGAAAATTCAATCCAGTGATAAAAAAGAACAACATGATTAAGAAAATTATGAAGTAGATTCATCAACATGCAAAAGATCCCTATAAGATAAAAAAGTGTAGGAAGTTGAAAAAGGTTTAATTTCTAAGTGCAATTTTTAATTTGATATAGAATTTGATTCATAAGAGAAGCAATCCCATTAAAGAGGTGTATGGAGAGACATAATCATGATTTTCCTTTCTTTAACAATTTAGAGAAGTCAACTGTCACTTAAAATTTTAAGTAAAAAGGCGGAAAATTTCCATTTAAAAAATGTAATTAGAGAGAAGTGATTTGGTTCTCTTATGCATATATAAAAACTAATGTGATTTGTATCTGTTGATCAGAGAGATTACTCAAAAAAGTATAGAAAATAAAATAAAAGATTACAAAATTAAATATCTTTCTACAAAAAAAAAAAACTAAAAAAAAACACAAAAAAAAGCCCATTCCCAATGAACTAAAAACATACACACATGCATTAACTTTAAAACAAATAAACACACAAACAAAACTTTATACCTCATTATCTTGCTCCTAGTTTAATTATTCAAAAGCTAAGTATGCCTAGGAGAGTTTTTTCTTTTTATCATTTGCCTTTATTACAATTAGCTTATTTATATCCTTTTCCTTTACAGAAAGAGTTTTGATTAGGGCACTTATTTTTCACATGTCTTGGTTTCCTACACCCAAAGTAAATAATGTTAGAGAAAATCTTACCATTCTTACCTTTTTTACCTTTGTTCCCCTTTTGTTGATGTTGAGGCTTGTGCTTTAGTAGATTTTCAAATTTACTTATTATTTATGTTATCTCCTTACTCTCATCATTAACTGAGTTGCTTTTATCCTTGTCTTCAGCTTTTAGCACTATAATTTCACAAGCATTCAAAAGTCTTTGACTCACACTTTACTCGTGGGAAATGAGTGAGCCAATCATATTATCAATAGAATAATCATTCCATTCTTTTGATTCACATATAGTAGTAACTCTAGCATTAAATTTAACAGGTAGAAAATATAGAATTTTATTTACCTTTTGAAAGTTTGAAAGTTTGAAAGTTCTATACCTAAAGCATGTAATTATGTCTCTATTTAAGTAAACCTAATATACATATCTTGGATAGTCTCATAAGATTTCATGCAAAATAGTTCATAATCATAAATTAAAATATTTAACTTAGATTGCTTGACTTCCCTAGTACCTTCATGTGTAGTGCATAATCTATCCAAAATTTTCTTGCCAGTAGTGCATGTAGAGACTCTAATATAATCTTCAAAATTTAAAGCACAGAAGAACCAATTCAAATATTTAGTATTCAATTAAGCATAAGTTAATTGTACTCTACTCCATTCAATAAATAGAATATAAGTTTTGACTCCATCTATAATACATGATAATACATAATAGTCAGTTTGAATTTTATGTCATATTTGATAGTCTATTTATTATAAGAAAGGACACATACAAATTTTCCAAAGTTAAAAGAAATTTTTTCAAATATGGGTGGTAATGTGATTGAATATCAATACGTAATATACATATATCTAAAGTTAGCCATTGATAAATTTTTAAAAGTTTTCTAAAACTTAGTTTTTGAATCTCACTCTGATACCATTTTAAAGTTTGTAAATATTATTAAATCTCTAAGAACTAGCCTGAGGCTACCAAGAGTGGGGGGGGGGGGGGGGGGGGGGGGTAAATTGGTATTTTAAAAACTTTTTAAAGAAAAAAGAATATCCTTCTTTTTAAAGCTTTTTAAAATATCTAAAACTATCAATTTTATCTCTTGATGTGGAAGTAGATTAATTTCACAAAATCAATAAAATCTGAGTTTTCAACTACACACAAAAAGCAGAAAAGTGCAAAACTTAAAAGGCAGAAAAGTAAATGAATGAACACACTAGATTTTATAATAGTTCGATCAAATATGATCTACATCCACTCCTCGAAAACCTCTATTCCAGATGTGCACAAAACCCATAGTGAATCTCCTTTAGCCGATATAGCTAGGTGGAGAAATGCTTACAAAATCTCTTCCCCAACTTGATATGACAGAGGAACTAGAACCCCTTTTGACCCTCCTAGTGTAGGGAGAGAACCTTGAATCACCTTCACCTTCCCCGATGTGGTAGAGTTTCCAGGTCCTTTGACTCCAAAGAGATCTTCTTCTTCCTAAAACCTCCATCAAGAAAAACAATGACTATGATATTACTTAGGTGCTAGTTTGCCAGAGCAACCATGTAGAACTCCCTTTCCACCAACCTTGAAATAAAGCACTTAAAAAAACCTTAAAAATTTAATTTATCCATCAAAGATCATACAATATGATCACAGGATCTTCTACTATGATGTGCAGAATTTAAAATGTTAGTATTGTATGATTACGAGTTAGTAGATTATGAATAGTTCAATTTTGTTTGTTAATAATGTACGATTATCGGTATGAATGACTAATCATATATTATAATTAGTTTAACCAAAATGTTGTTAGTCTAGGATGAATCATGAGACGACCAAATATCATCTCTATTGATCATATAATATGATCCAAATTATACAATATAATCAAAATATCAAAATTAAATAGATTCAATTGAAAAAATATTTAAAATTAAATTAAGCAATATTTTAAATATCATATAGTAGGATTAGATTCATATAATACAAATAGATTAAAATTTAAATTTTTGCCTAATTTAATAAATAGTGGGCTTTCTAATAATGATATATAGGCAAATATGATATGGTGTTTGTACTATACAATTAGGTATATTTCAAAAATTATTTTCAAGATAAATAAAATATTTTAATGAACTTCTATAATAATAGATCATCTAGTATGATATTGATAGTACAATATGATGTACAAAAAATTAAAGTATTTAAAATTATTTCTCATCCCCTTATATATGTGTGCACAGTCACCAGGCTAGCATACACCCTTATAAGACTTGACTCAAGAAATAAAAAATACGTAAATCAATATTACAAATTCATTATAACATAACCTATTTTACCCAATCTTGAGCTCTGAATCTTCATTGGATGGTGCATAGTGTTCCTAAAATATTAGTACACACACAAATAAATATAGAATGCAAATAGTAGGTGACATAAAGTTGTAAGGCACAATGTTTGTTATCATTAAAAACCTTAACTTGTGAGCTCGAGTTGTAGTATTGAATTAATTTATAGTTGTCTGATCTTAGATGAAATTTGTTTGACTTAATTTAAAAAAATTATAGAGGCTTCTAAGTAATCACATTCGACTTCAACATAACCATCAATTCTATTATAATAGAATGAATGGCTATCATTTTATATTTCACCTCCATCTTGTAATAGTGCCATTCACACTTATTGATAAAAAATGATCAAAGATATATGAACATGAAATCCAATAGTGAAATCTTATTGGATTTCAAGTTGGCTTTATAAGGCATGAAAGCTTATTACATTTGAGTTTTAGATTGAGGGATACCTTTATTCAATGGTTTTCCAAGAAAGATGAAGCTTTCTTTGAGTTTATCCCAACCTCATGAAACAAATTTTTTTGAAGAGAAGATGCTCTCAAACTCATTGGATTATGAATTTGCTCTTTTCTATGATGTCCTTATGAAAGCTCTCTAAAATGTGCATGAAAAGAGATTGGGAAGGCATGGAGAGAGTCTCCCACTTACTTGTGTGTTTGGGAGATTGATTTAATCATGATAATTATTTCCAAGCACTCTATTATTTATAAAATTTGAAAGCACATTTGGATGGGTTTTAGGCAATCCTTGATGGTTTAGCTAGCAAAGTTAGTTTGGTAGGGTTAATAGGGTTCATACTAGTGTCTTAGATCACTCTTGAGGTCAAATGCTAGCTAGCAACGTCATTCTATAAAATAATTTTACATAGAACGCTCAGTCCATTTTTAAACCACCATTCTAGATGAAACTAATTGGCCAACTTATTGGGATAGCATTTAGAGAGTTCAAGAAACTAAAGTGAATCTAATGGTAGAGTAAAATTGCTAAATTTAGATTTTAACATTCAAATGTGTTAGGTTAGCCCTTTTACCCATTCTAAGTTAAACTAATTGACCATTGTTTAATTAAGGGTTAGGGTAACTGTTGGCTATGTGTAATGCATTTTGGACTGAAACATAAAATCAATTGAAAGGTATTTATCTGAGGTTCTTATGTTAGAATACATAGGGGTAATTTATGAATGTTTTTATGGCACACCAATAGGAGGGGGGGGGGGGTGGTGGAATTGGTCTTTTAAAAATATTTTGCTTGAAAATTAAAATGCTATAAGAGAAATTGTTTAAGAGAAAATAAGATTTTTTATTTTTAACTATTTTGAAAATAATTTTTTCAATTTTTCTTTTTTTTGAATTTAAAAATAAAACTTTAATAAGAGATTTATCACCACAAATCTTTCATGAAAATAATCAAAAGAAAACTAGAGTGCATAAAATAAATTATAAGAATGTAAGTAAATTAAAATAAGAAAATGCAAACAATATTTTTAGTAGTTCAATCAATTCGACCAACATCCACTCCCCAAAGATCCCTCTTTGGGTAAGCACTAACTCAGTCTCCTTTAGTACTCAACCATATGGAGAAATCCTTCTCCTTTACCAGGTGGAGAATGAAGTTTATAGACTTTAAAGAATCAACTTGTTCCTTCCTTATGGCTCCATAGAGATGCCATCTCTCCTTTAACTACTCGCTCTAATGGCTGACCTATCTTTTTTGCTTCTAGGCCTGATGAAGATCTAGTCCCTTATTTAGCTCATCACTTTGATAGTGATGTCGTTCCCACTTTTCCCCTCTTGGCCTGGTGGAGATTGAAAGTTTGGTAAGGATGTTAAGCTTAAGTGAACTTATCCCTAGGCACACCAAGAGGGGGGGGGGGGGGGGGGGGGGGGGGGGGGGTGAACTAATAAACTTATTACTTAATTTAATAATTAAAGGCAATACTTTTAGATTTTTTCAATATTTGAAAAATAAGTAGCAATTATCACTTAGTGTGAAAGCAAGATGAATTTTTCAAAACTTGAAGATTATAATGATGAAACACTAATCTATAGAGCTAAGCATTGAGTATGATTTCCCCAAGTAGTTATAACAAAATTAAGATGCTAAAAGTAATATGTGGAAAATCAAAATCATAAACACACTAGAGATTTATAGAGTTCAGTCAAATACTGAGCTAGGTATACTCCTCAGAGTCCTCCACTATGAGTACTGTAATATCACTATAGTGTCTCCCTTTTTGGCCCAACAGCAAGGTGGAGAAGCCCTTATTTAAATATATTACACCAAACCCGGTGCGGCCGAGAGCCAGAAGCTTTGTTAACCTTCAGGTGACAGAAGTGAACCTTCTATATAGGGTACCTTAAACTCCTTTCTCACCCTCCTGGTGATGATAGAGAACCACATCTTTGAGCTAAATAATTTCTCCTTGGATCCATCCAAGAAAACTAGACAAACACTTGAACTAGGCAAAACACTTGCTTGGAGTAACCTGAGATCCCCTCACACTACTTCTCCCTTACACAAAAGCTCTCCATATTCTTACCAAAACTCTCTTAGAACGTCTTCTCAAATCTCCCTCTAAAGAACACTCAGTAGCCAAAGACTTTGAAACAAGTCAATGAGAGAGATTAAATATAAGGCCTTACAAATAGCCCAAAATTCAATTCTGGAGACGCTGATTATTTAGTACAGTTTTGGATCATCTAGTATGATTAGTTCAAAGTACTCCTATTAGTATTATATAAAGATCTAGGGGTTATAAGATCAATTCAAGTGATTGAGTTGATCGTCTAGGATAATTTAGATCATCGTTCAGGACAATTAGTTCAAATAACTTAGATTATCATCCAGCATGATTGGTGATAATTTATATATCATCCCATACAAGAATTAAGTCGAGTAGTATGATATGTCAAATCAACTTGTATGATCTGACTGGATCAATCAATCAAAAAATATTTTATAATCATAGAATTAATTTAGGCAAGATTTAATTATATATATATATATATATATATATAGAGAGAGAGAGAGAGAGAGAGAGAGAGAGAGAGAATGCATAAATTGCATTAAAATGAAAACGTAGATAACCTAATACAAACTAGCCAAAAGAAGCTAATGATTTCTTTTTCAACAAGAAAAAAGGAACTTATTAAAAATAAATTTGTTAATTTAAACTTCTTATAAATGTAATAAAATCCACTATCTCCTATTTTGAAACTGTTGAGATGCAGGGGATACCAAAGTTTAAGACAACCCGAGGGTTGATTAGTATCATAGAGTTTCCATCCAGTTAGAGAATAAGAATTAGTAAAGATCTCATTAACAATTATGTAAAGTTTAAAATAATAAATTAAACTAAGGAGAAGGAAATGAAAACTAAAAATAAAATTATAATTCAATAATAAATTCCAAAAGTTTGGTAAAACTATGCCAAACTTTATGATCAAGTTCTCTATCTTCAAAAAAATCTCTGTTTTGTTGCTATCCACGGGAGAATCCTTTTTCATATTAGTGAGAAAAAAAGGAAGAAGAACCTTACAAACCATTCTTCTCTTTGTGTTCAGCCATCTTCCTTCTAGGTAGTTCTTTCAATGGTCCCAATGCTTGAAGTTCTTTGAATATGACATGCTTTGAACCGGAGGAAACATTCTTCTTAAATAAGTTTTTATCCTTTTTAAGAATAGTTTTTTTTGAAATTTAAACTAATAGCTGATGGAGGAGAAGAAGAATCATGGATTGTATTATGAGTGTAATTACCATTTACATTATCATCAGCCACCAAAGTTGTTGATGGTTCAGATTCTATTTTGTGAGTCCCCAAAACTTCAGCATCATTTAAATGAGGAGCACCCATCAAAGTTGTTGAGGGAGAAACTTCAGCTCCTTGAGTAGTTGAATGAGACAAAGCCGATTCAGCCTCCTTTTCCTCCAAATTTGTGGAATTTTGAATTTGATAGCTGAGTACGTTGGAGAGAAAGCCGGAACTTGAGTCTCAACCAGCTTTGGTTTAATCAAAGTATCATTTGAAAATTGAACAGCATTTGTGAAAACCAAAATTTTTGGTTGAAACAGTTTTTTTGAACTTTCAAAATCTGAAATTTGAGGGTCCAGATTTTTAGAAACTACGGTTCCTATTTTATTGGTTTCATTTAACACATCAGCCACCACAATATATCATATATTATAATTATTGTATATTACAATACTTATCAATATATTATAATTATATCATATATTACAATACTTATCGTACAATATAATGAGCACAAAATTTGAATTTCAAAATATTACAAAAATTGTGTTTGGCAGATAGGATCCTTATTTTGAACTGATCATTCTAGAGGATATGCATCATATAGTATGATTAGTTAATCTTGCATTAATTATCATAATTACCCATTTTATTTATTTTTTGAGTCATCATACAAAACTATATAAATCATATAGTTTGATTAGTTTAGAAAATCCAACTTCTGATTTATCACTAACTCACTCGCTTGAGTTTGTGTGCACATGGTTACCAAACTTAATATTTACCAAAATACATGATTTGACATAGAAAAGTAAAAATTTATAAGAATTGAAAATACAAAATTTTTATGACATACTTAACCCTAGTCTACCCAATTTTGAGTTGATCAAACTTGCTAGTGAATGGTGGACCTAAAATATTAGTGCATAGGAAAAATAGATATTCAATAATAGCAATTAACAAGAGATAACATAGTAAGAAATCTATTAATATTTTGTATCTTCAAAATTAATGAACTTGGGTTTAGATTAGCAACTATCTCCCAATTTTGATGATAAAAAATATTATTGGTAAATATCTCAGATATATTTTTTCTATTTCCTAAACTCCCCCTTATTAGGTGCATATTTAAAACAAATATGGAGTTTTTTCATTTTTATAAAAAAATAATTCATAAGTAAAGAACACAAAAAGAGTAGAAAAAAAAGAATAATAATTCCAATCACAAAGTACATCCTACCAACAACAAACTACACCCCCTTTGACATCTCAAAAGGAAGAAACTACTAATCAAAGACAATAAAGAGAAACTCATACACCACAAAGTACATAATTAAAAACAATACAAACATAAGGAAAAAAATACAAAACAAATTAAAAGTATAAAGGATACTGATCAGGTGGAGGAGGTGGTGGTAGTGGTTGGAATAATCAATGAATTGAAGCAAATTGCTTTCTAAACCAAACTATGTCATTGTCATACTGTTGCTACCGCTGTGGTACATAGTTTTTAAAGTGAGTCATATCATTATCATGCTACTATTGCTTCTCTGCTATGTAGGTGTCAAACTGAGCTTCCCACTAGTCGAACCTTTGAACTAGCATATCATATAGAGACTGCTAGTGGATAGGATGGTGCTGGACCTCCCTCTGCTTACACTAGCTTATCATCCATATAATAAACATTACACCGATGCACACTATGAAGGATGTGTAATGAGCTATTGGAATAAAAAATTGGAAGGTAATTTGGTGGTGTAGGTAAATGGAGGTTTTATTTGGATTCAAGGATGAAAGCAATTATATGACCTAAGGCAAGATATGGCTTTCGTTTTTGTCTAGGATCTCTAATGTAGGTTACATAATCCTGATATCAAATAATTATATAAGATGCATTGAAATCTTTATGAACCATTATGAAGTAGGTAATCATGGATAAGGGAAAAAAAGTTTTGGATAGTAGAGGTATGGTGTTAATTCAATCCTTAACTTTTGGAGTTATGGAGTTACAAAGGATATGCTGGATGATTCTAACTTCTTGAACTAAGGTATTGACATGGTTAATGTGGTATCTAATATTTGATTCCCCAAGGGTCCAATCATAGTCAAGATTTTAAGTTAGAAGGTGAAAATTTTTGCCAGTTGTAGAAAGGTGGAGGAATTCATGAAAACATAGGTAAGTGATTTCAATAGGCCTCCTATTTACATAAGATTGGGGGGTAGTTCCCTCTCTATTAATTTAGAGACTAGCAATAGTCATGTAAATTTAAGAATTCTGTAGGTGCTTGATTCAACCCATTATATGTGATTCCAATCGTATGAAACTCCCTAAGTTTTGGGTTCCAAGAACATATCTAAGAATTCTTTTAATAACAGTCATGTGTGATTCTTTGGGATTAGCTTAAAATATAATACAAAGATAAACACTAAACATGATATCTGGTCTATTAGTAGTCAAGTAAAGGAGTGATCTAATTATCCCTCTGTACCTCTTCTAATCAAATGGTTTTCCACATGGGTCCTTGTCTAATTGAATAGTCAAGTAAAGCCATTATAGTGCTCTTAACATTTGCTCGCCTTAGCATTATCCATTTTATATTTCTTAAGGATGTTCTTGATCTATTTTGATTAACTAAGGAAAGTTTCATCATCATTTTGCTTCACCTTAAATCAAAGAAAGTAGTTTAGCTCTCCCATCATGCTCATCTAAAACTCCTCACTCATAGTTTTTAAGAATTTATCACAAAGATTTTTATTTTTAGATCCAAATAGTATATCATCAACATAGATTTATAAAATGAGTAGGTCTCCTCCTCCTTTCTTTAGGAATAGCATGGTGCTACACTGCCCTTAATAATGGAAAAATCTAGAAGGAATGTACTCAGCCTTTCATACCAAACTCTAGGTGCTTGCTTTGACCCAAATAAAGCATTATTTAGTTTGAATACATGATTAGGGAATTTAGAGTTCTCAAAATCTAGGGGTTGCTCAACATTTATATCCTCTTTAATTAACCCATTTAGGAAGGTACTTTTAACATCCATTAGATATAGCTTAAATCCTTTAAAGCGAGCAAATGTTAAGAGCACTATAATGGCTTCTAGTCAGCTACTAGGAAAAACGTCTCTTAAAATCCAATCCCTTTAACATGATATTACCCCTTAGCTACTAATATAGCCTTTTTTCTCACTAATATGCTAGAGTTATTCATTTTGTTCTTAAAAACCTATTTGGTTCCTACAACACTCTGGTCTTTAGGTCTACTCACCAGCTCCCAAACATCATTCATAACAAATTTATTGCATTGCTAGGATCTAGAATTCATCACCTAGGGCTTGATCAATGTTGGTGGTTTTTATCATGGAGATAAGTATAGAATGACTAACCTTCTTGCTAAGTCCATGCCTAGTTCTATCACCTTCATAAAGGTCTCATAAAATCAATTCTTTAGGATGACTAGATGAATGTCTCCATTCTCTAGGCAAGGGTACCTATGGTTCTATTCTATCTCTTAATTCAATTAATTCTACCCCTTGAATTACCTCTACTTCTTATTCTTCTGGTTTAGATTTAGAGTTCCTATCTGATTCATCAAACATAATATGGATAGACTCTTCTACTACTAAGGTCCTTTTATTGAACATTATGTAGGCCTTACCTATAGATGAATAACCTAAGAAGACTTCTTCATTAGACTTAGGATAAAATTATTCTAAGGATGATTTACAATTGATCAAAATAAAACATCTACACCCAAAGACATATAAGTGAGAATGATTGGGTGTCCTACCCTTAAGAAGTTCAAAGTGTGTCTTATTTAACTTGGATCTAATATTCATCATATTAAAAAAATGAGAAGCAATATTTACTACTTCTACCCAAAAGTATCTAGGGAGAGAGTAGTCAACTAGTATGGCCTTATCAACTTCTACCAAAGTTCTATTTTTCTTCTTAACTTTTCCATTGTGCTAACATGTCCTAGGGGAAGAAAAATTATATTTTATCCCTATCTCTTGATAGAAAGACTCAAACCTATCATTCTCAAACTATCCACCATGATCACTATGAATAGTTGAAATTTGACACCCTATTTTTTGTATCTAGTTCGAGAAGGTTCTAAATTCATCAAATGATTCACTTTTATATGCTAGGAATCTAACCCAAGTTTTTCTGGAATAGTCATATACTATTACAAATCTATATAAATTCCATTCTAGGCTGGCTGTACTAATGAGTCCAAATAGGTACATATAAAGAATTTTTAGTGGTCTAGTGATCTTGATGTTCTTAATTGGGTGAAATGAAGACTTAACATATTTTACTCGTTGACAAGCATCACATTGGTGGTTCTTAGTGAAGTCTAACTTAGGTATGCCTCTAACCAAATCTTTTTGGGTAATCTTTCTAAGAGTTTTCATGCATGTATGATAGTGTCTCTTATAACATAGCAAAGAATCATCAATAATAATTTTAAGCACAAGGAATTAAAATATTTAATGTGGTAGAAATTCAACATGTACCTTTTTTCCTTCTAAAATAAATTTGGCATTTAAACTAGTCATGTATTTTGTAGATAAAAATTATATATCAAAGCTATTTTCACAAAATTGACTAATGCTTAGTAGTTTCTTCTTTAGGCCATCAACTAATAAAATATTTTTAATGATAAAATTCTTTGAATTGCCAATTATACCTGAGCCTAACACTCTCCTAGTGGTTTTATCCCCTAGTATGACCTTGCCTCCCAAACCATCCTCTAGTGTAATAAACTACTTAAAATCACTAGTCATTTACCTCAAGCATCCACTATCAAATCACAACTTATTCTCACTAGGTCTTAAGTGAGAGCTTCCCTGCAAAGTTATTAAATATTAGATTTGGGAACCCAAGTGAGTTTGGGTTCTACCTTATGTATTGTTGAATGAGAGATTTGCATGCAATGTTGTGATATAAGTAGTTTTGGCTGCCACACTAGAGGTGTCTTGTGATAAATAGTGCAAGTGCGGGCTATATGACCTAGCATGCCACAAGAGTAACACCTAACACTAAGAAAATGGTACACTAATCTATGTGGGTTATGGTACCTCTTCCTATGGTTAAATGATGAATGATGTGATGAATGTATGCATAGTGCTAGAGTGGGTAATGGATTTTTGTTTTGAAATGCATTTATTTTTTCTAGTAGGAATTCATTTGCACATTTTAGAGTGGATATTTCCATTTTTAATGCATGCTCACAATTATATAAATCACCTAAAAATTATTTCTAACTCTTTAAATGCATTTCGTACTTCGATATGCTTTTTCTTTAAGGATTCATGTGAAGAAATTAGTTCAACTTTTGCCTCTTGTTTAATGCATCAAACTCATCAAGTAAAGACATATGATTTCTATCTAAGAAAGATGTTCATTTACCAAATAAGTATGCTCTTTTTGCAAAGTAGTAAAGTTAGTGTTTAAACTAGTATACATTTTCTTGAGCTTCCAATATGCATTATGAATTTTTTCTAAAACTTCAAATAAATCATTATAAGAAAGCTCACATACCTCCTCTTGATCAAAATGATTAAAATTATTATTTTCCATGAGGCATAGTTTGGTTACGTCCTCTTATACTTTTGTTTCTGATGATTCTAAATCAAAGTTTGCCCAAATTACCTTTTTAGTCTATTGCATGTCAGTTTTGAATTTTATCCTTTCCTCACCCTTCTCCCTGATCGGGTAAGCTTTTAAGTTGGGGCAATCCATCCCCAAGTGGCATGGATTCCTGTATCCAAAATAAATAATATCAGAAGAAGACTTAGTTTTCATATTTAATTTACCATAATTCCATGGTTGATGATGCTTTTATTTTCTTGTTAGGAAGCTTTTAAATTGTTGTGTCATCAGTGCTACGTTGTCATCTCCTTCGACTGCAGAGCTGTCTCTTTCTAACTCATTTTATTTTAGTGCTACTACTTTGTCCTTCTTCTTATTTCCTACATTTTACAATCTTTGACTCACACCTTACTCATAGGCAATAAATTAGCCTAACTAGTTATCAATAGATTAAATGTTAAGATCCTTTGATTAACAAATGGAGGTAACCTTAGCATCTTAGTTACTAGGAAAATATATAAGACTTTTGTTTACTTTCTCAAAGTTGGAAATTTCTCTCCCTAAAGAATGCAAAAAAGTTATGATATGTGTAAACCTAGTATACATTTCTGAAATGGTTATGTTAGGTTTCATGAAAAGAGTTCATAATTATGAAATAAAATGTTTAGCCTAGATTTTTAAACCTTATTGGTTCCTTCATATGTGATACACAATTTTTCTGAAATTTCTTTAGTAGTGGTACAAGTAGAGACTCTCATATAATCTTGAGAATTAAGAGTACAAAAAATTCAAATATTTTGCATTTAATTGAGCTAAGTCTCTATCCTTATTACTCCATTAATTAAACGATAACACAATTTTAATGTTATTGATAAAATGAGATGGTGCGAAATAACCCTCTTATACTAAAAACCACATGAAAAAAATTGATAGATTGCAAGGAATTAGACATGCATATTTTTTTAGAAATCAAACGATATTTTGTCAGACAAAGGTGAATGAGTAATAGAGTAATCTTATATAAAGGAAATAGGCAAGCTCTCTCACCTTGCTCATTTCAAACTCCTCACTCATAATTTTTTAGAATTTATCATAAAGGTTTTTATTTATAGATCCAAACAATGTATCATCAACAAAGATTTGAATAATGAGTGGTTTTTTTTAAGGGAAACCCATGGATCCTTTATTTAGGAATAGGGTGGTCCCTACACTACCTTTAATAAAATCTATATATAGGAGAAATGTTTTAAACCTTTCAAACCAATCTCTAGGTGCTTGTATCAATCCATATAATGCCTTCTTTAGATTAAAAACATAATTAAGAAACTTAGAGTTCTCAAAACCTAGGGAATGCTTAACATATACTTCTTCTTTATTTACCCCATTTAGGAAGGCACTTTTAAAATCCATTTAATATAGCTTGAATCCTCTAAAGTAAGCAAAGCCTAACAACACTCTAATGTCGTCTAGTCTTGCAACAAGGATAAATATCTATTCAAAGTCAATTCCTTCAACATGATTGTACCCTTTAACTAATAACCTAGCCTTGTTTTTACTTATTATGACAAAGTCGTTCATCTTATTCATGAAAAACCATTTGGTTGCTACCACACCTTATTCTTTGGTCTACAAACCAACTCCCAAACATCATTGCAAAATAAATGGATTCAAATCTTCTTGCATGACTAGGAATCAAAATTTATTAGATAAAGCTTGATCAATGTTTGAGGGTTCTACCATAGATATAAAAGTAGAGTGGCTTAACTCCTATTTAAGTCCATGCCTATTTCTTACTCTTACTGATGGAACTCCAAGGATGAGGTCCTTACGAAGACTAGATGAATATCTCTAATTTTTAATCAATGGGTTCTAAGGCTTTACTCTATTTTTTAGGATAATAGATTCTAAGGGTCACCTTAAACACTTCTTCTTCTTCGGACCTAGGTTCAACAGAGTTATCAGATTCATCAAATTTTATATGGTTGGTCTCCTCTACCACTAATGTTATATTTTTAAAAACTCTATAGGATTTTTCTATAGTTGAATATCCTAGGAAAACTCCTTCAAATTTAGGATCAACTTTCCTAATAGAGATTTTCCATTATTTAGAATGAATACCTTACATCCAAATACATGAAGGTGGGAGAGATTAAGTGTTACTGCTTTGAGTAACTCATAGGGTGCCTTTTTTAGCTTGGATCTAACATTAACCCTATTGAGAATATATCAAGCAATTCTCACTACTTCTGCCAAGAACTACTTAGGAAGTGAGTAATCAGCTAACATAGCTCTAGCAGCTTCTACCCGAGTTATATTCTTCCTTTAAGCAACCCCATTCTACTAAGGGATTCTAGGATCTAAAAAATTATGTTCCATGCCTAGCTTCTTATAAAACAATTCAAATTTCCCACCATGATAACTATGGATAGTTAGAATTTCATAGCCTATTTTTTTTTAATCCAAGTTGAGAATGTTTTAAAACCCTTGAACTATTCATTCTTATGTGATAAAAATCTAATCCAAGTAAATCTTGAGTAATCATCAACAATGACATATCCATATACTTTCCTCCCTAAGCTAGAAAAGATAATTGGTTTTGATCAAATCCATGTGAATTACTTCTAAGGGGTTATATGTGCTAATGTCCTTAATTAAGTGTAAGGAAGTTTTGATTTGTTTTTCTAATTGATAGGCATCATAGAGGTAGACCTAAGAGAAATATGGTTTGGGTATGCCTTTAATTAGGTCCTTTTGGGTTATCTACCTAAGGTTTTTCCTACTTTCATGACATAGTCTCATATGCCATAGCTAGGATTAATCAGTAATTATTTTCAAGCAAAGAGAACTAGTAGATTCAATACAGTTTAAATCAAGCATGTAAACATTATTGATTCTCTTTCCTTCTAAAATAGTTTTACCATTTAAACTAATCACATAAATAGTAGATAAAAATTTAAAGTGAAAGCCTTAATCACACAGTTGACTTATGCTAAGTAAATTATTTTTAAAGTCATCTACTAGTAATACATTTTCAATAATGGATTTTTTTGAATTACCAATCATTCCTGAACTTACCACTTTTCTAGTGGTATTATATCTAAGTGTTACCTTACCTCCTACCCTGACCACTAATATGATGAATTGCTCCATATCTCCTGTCATGTGCCTTGATCATCAGCAATCCAGGTACCATATGCTTTTACTAGGTCTTCTGTGATGAATCTGAAGTGAAGTCTGCCCAACATTTATTTAAGCAATCTGTGCTCTATGGAAGATTTGTGTAAACCTAGTGTACATGTCTAAAATGGTTTCCTTAGGTTTCATGAAAAAGAGTTCATAATCATACAATAGTGTGCTAAACCTAGATTCTTTTACCTCACAGGTTACCTCATATGTAATACTCATGTTATCCCAAATATCCTTTCTAGTGGTACATGTAGAGCCTCTCATGTAATCTTAAGACTTAATAGCTCAAAAAAATTTATTTAAACACTTTGCATTCAATTGAGCTATGTCCCTATCCTCATTCCTCCATTCATTAAATGGTAGCTTAGTTTTAATGCCATTAATAAAATAAGATGGTGTAGTATAACCCTTTTGTACTAAAATCCACATGTGAAAGTCAATAGATTATAAGAAAGTAAACATGAATTTTTTTTAAAAAAAATTAAATGGTACATTATCAAATAAAGGTGGACGAGTAATAGAGTAACCTTTAGTGGAGTTCCTAATTTCAAAATGTTCCATGGAATATTTTCCTTTAGGTTTTTTAAAACACTATTTTTCTGAACCACTTTGATACCAATTAAGAGTTCGAGAAAGGATGCTAAGTCTAAGTGAACTATCCTCTGGCACACCAAGAGGGGGGTGAATCGGTGAATTTAAAAACTAATTATTTACTTCAAAATACAACACTTATATTTTTAATTTTTTTAGTAATTAAATAATAAGTAATAACTATTCTTTATGCAAAAGCAAATAATTTTATCAAAAAGTCAAAATAATAATGATGATACTCTAATTAACAGAATGAAACATTAATCATTGATTCTCACAAAGCAATTATCATAGAAATAAAATGCAAAAAATGTAAAGTGCAAAAAAAAAAGAAAACATAATTTTATAGTGGTTCGGTTCAGAAAATGACTTACATCCACTCCCCAAAGTCCTCCTCTCTATGTATAGAAAGAAGCTTTAATGTATCCCCTTTATTCCCAATAGCTAGGAGGAGAAGCCCTTATAATCATTTCACTAACCTGGGGTAGTAGAGAACCTTGACCTCCTTTCTTACCCTTCAGGTTATGGTAGGGTACCACAATCTCTTTTTTCACCTTCCTTATGATGGGAAAGAATTACAAAATATTTTCCTACTCTCATGGTGATGGAAGAGAACCTTGAACTCCTTTTTGACCCTCCTTATGATCGAAGAGAACCATGACCTCCTTTCTCAGCCTTCAGCTGATGGAAGAGAACCACAAACTCCTTTGTCACTCTCTTGGTGATGGAAGAAAACCATGAATTCCTTTGTCACCCTCCCACTAATGGAAGAGAACTATGACCTCTTTTCTCACCCTCCTGATGATGGTAGAGAACCATGACTTTGAGCTAAAGAAAATCTTCCCAGAGCCAACCAAGAAGCCTACACAGACATTTGGAGGAAATAGGGCAAAACACTTGCTTGGAGAAATGAGTGAACCCATCACACTACTTTTCCCTCACACATAAGCTCTCCATATCTTCTTCCTAATGCCCTCCACGATCTTCTTCTCCAAACTCTTTCACAAGAACACTTACCAGCCAAAGACCTAAAGTAAGTCTAATTAGAGATATTAAATACAAGCCTCATAAAAAACCCTTTTGGCAACTCTGATCATACAATATAATCCAAGATTGTATGGTTTGATTAGTTAAAATAATCCTGTTAGTATTATACAAAGAATATGGTGCTATATAATTAATTTAAAAAATTATGGTGATAATCCAATACAATTTTATAATCATCCAGTACAATTAGTTCAAATAACATGGATTATCATCTCGTATGATTAGCGACGATAAAATATTATCCCATGCAGAGATCAGGTTGTGCAGTACGATGGGGGTCCAATAGTCCTATATGATTAATTGGACAAATTAACTAAAATTGTTTCCCTAATTTTAGGATTAATTTGGATAAGATTAAGTTACCTCATATAGTAAGATACCTATCGTACAACACTATTAGCACAAATTTTTAATTTTAAAATATTGATTAAATTATGATTGGTGGATGGGATCTTGATTTCAATTGATCGTCCTGTTTGACTTGGATCGTATAGTACGATTAGTCCAAATTGCTTTAATTATCATATTTAACAATTTTAATGATATTATGATTAGCTAATCATATAGTAGGATTAGTTAAAAAATTTAACTTCTAATTTCATCACTATGTTACTCCCTTGATTGTGTGTGTGTGTGCATCGTTACCAAGTTTAATATCAACCAAATACATAATTTTGACTCAAGAAATATAGAAATAAGAAAAAAATAAACTCCTTAAGACACTTTAAACCTATTCTGCTAAGTCTTGAGCTGAACAATTTAGCACAGTATGGTGAACCTGAAATGTTAGTGCACAAGAAAAATAGATATGAAATAATATCAATTAATAGGAGATAACATAGTAAGGAATCTAATAATATTTGTTGTCCTCAAAATCATAGGACTATGGTCAAGATTTATATAATCCACTGCCACTCATTTCATAAAAAAGTATTTTTAGTTTAAGCTTTATTATTATTCTCTTTCTCTTGAATTATGGGACCCCTAGTGCTTTAAACTACTAAAGCTCTAGAGTTAGAGGTATTTCTAGGTCATCGTTAATAACTACTTAATTAACCTAGGTGGGATTATAAGCTTTTAAGATTACCAAAATAGAAGGATGATAAGATGTGTTTATTAATTTCAATTAAGAGTGGGACAAATTTATGTCCCATCCTTCATCATAATCATTGATAGATGAGAGAGAAAATGATTCACTGGACATGCACTTGGAAGATCCCAAGCGATAATCCATTTAGTACTGCTTAAGAATCACCAATGCTAAGGATTTCATATTTTTGTTGTGACATTCATTTAAGGTGCTACAATCATCTAATTTATGTTTGAACATTTGGTTATATGGACAATAATTTAGTTAACAAAATTTGTCTTCTTACTATGATATTTTATGATTTTTTTTGAAGAAATGCAATTTGCATTAAGTAACAAAGAAACTAATTACAATTGTTAAAAGGATGACCCTCCTCCTTGATTAAATTTAACAACAAGGAAGGAATGTTATCAAAGGAAAAGCTATCAAAGAAAAAACTACTTTCCAATGCCAAAGTAGCACACAAATTAGCTACTTTATTACAACTTCTATAGGCATGTTGAAAGACTACTTTATTAAAGTCATTTAAGAAAAAGAAATCCGTTACCGGCCTGCTATCCACAAGCCACTTATTTCTCTTTAAAGAATCTTGAAGGCAAGTAATAATATTGATGTTGTCACTCTCAATGATCACCCCTTTGCATTCAAGCATCCAGCTCCTTATATAATCCCTCACTGAGAGTACAGCCTCCAGCTCAAGCAGAGCAATATCCCAATGAACTTTGGTCTTCCAAAATGCAATGATGAATCTACCTTTGTGATCCCTGAAAACACCACCAATTCCAGCAAGGCTAGAACTAAGTAATGAAGCATCAACATTAATCTTCATTCAATCTTTTGGTGGAGGGAACCAAGTGTTTTGAGACTCCTTAAGGAGGTTAGTACCCCAGTTAGAAAGATATGGACTAGATTTGGTGATAGCTAAGGATAGAGCATTTGCTGCTACCAAAGAACAAGGTAGCGCAACTTTGCCATGTTTAACATCATTCCGGTTTTTCCAAGAGAAGTAGACAATTGTGCAGTAGATTTTCACAATACCAGGATTCCGGACTGTTAATCTCCTTAATTCCTTTAAACAATATTCCAAAGACTGGGACACAGTGATGTGGATACCCCACTCAAGCATCTGCATTATGAATTCAACCAAATACTTACAATGAACCATAATATGTTCATAGCTCTCAACTGCTTGGCAACCTTTAGCACATGTATCAGTCACTGAAATCCTGCGGTTCCTGAGAAAGAGATTTATAGGAATTGTAGATTTTCCAAGTCTCCACCAGAACATCTCCACCTTCTTATTAAGCTTGAGTTTATTAAGCCAATTACAGTATCCATCATCATCTATATTGAATCTGTACTTCAGCAAATGTTCATAAGACAGGGCAGAGACTGTCTTACCAAAATACAAACTTTGCAGCTCCACCCGATCCTCCATACTAAAATCAACCTGAATTTGATTGATCAGAACAATGAGATCAGGATGAAAGAAATACTGAAGCAGGGAAAGGTTCCAATGGCCATCACTCAATATCAGCTGCTATACATATACCCCTTCCAAAGAATCACAATCAACAAATGTGGGCCCCCGATTAATGCACTTATCTAATATCCATACATCATTCAAAACATTAATCTCATCACCAATGCCTACTTTCCATCTGGTAATACTTTTCAGGTGTCTTCCACCATATAGCAGTATTTTCCAAGCCTTAGAAGTAACTTTCTTATGTGTAACATTCATAACATTATTCCCATACTTAGCTTTGATTGTTCTATGGAACAAGGTCTCCAGCTTCTGTATAAAGTTCCATGCCAATTTCAATCTGAACGAGCCAAATTTCATTACAGGAGATTACAAATCCAGCCCTCCCATACTTCTCGGTTTACACATATCTCCCCAAGCAACATAATGCATACTACGACTACCATCAGGTTTATGCCAAATGAAACTTCTACAAAGTTTTTCCAATGTATAAAACACTCTTTTGGGAATCAAAGAATGTGTAATTAAAAAATTTGGCATAGATAACAAAGAGCTTGTAATGAGAGTGATCTTACCACCCATTGACAAAGACTTCTTACCCCAAGCATTGAGTCTATCCATGACTTTGCTAAATAATTCTTGAAAGTCAGCCATCTTCAACCTGTCAAGAGAAATCTTTATCCCAAGATAACTCATCTCCTTAACCACTTTGAAGCCAAAAACTTTAGCAATCCTTTTCTTCATGGGGTATCTAACAACCTGGCTGAAAATAATTTGTGACTTGTTGACATTAATCCTTTGCCCCGTCCATTTGCAAAAGTCTTCAACAATAACCTTCAAAGCTTTAGCTAATGCGATGAAGACATGTGAAAAAATTAGGACATCATCTGCATAAAGAAGATGTGTGATCTTTGGACCTCTAGAAGAGAGTTGAATGCCAATACTTTGTCCCCTCTGCTCTAAAGAGTTAGACAACAGTTGAGAGCACATGATGTAAAGGTAAGGGGAAAGTTGACACCCTTGACGGAATCCACTATGAGCATTGATCCACTTGGAATTCTTTCCATTAATAATAATAGAAAATCTCACATCTACAACACACTCCATAAGAAGGTTAGAAAACATAGAAGGAAATCCATACCACTTAATAATTTGACCAAGAGTTGGCCATCCCATGCTGTCATATGCTTGCTCCATGTCCAGCTTCAAAGCCATCAACCCCTTTTTGTTTTTGGAAATTTTGAACTTATGGAAGATCTCCTGAGCCAGAAGACAATGCTCTGAAATTGATCTTCCCAGAATAAAGGCCATTTGCTCTTCAATAATCTTTTTGGGAATACAATTCTTCAATATGTTAACTAGCATTTTAGCCGAAATCTTGTAGTTAGTCTGGCATAGGCTAATAGGCCTATAATTAGATGGAATCAAAGGGGTTTTCAACTTAGCAATCAAAACTATAAGAGTATCTTTCCAATCCATTCTCATACGACCAGAAACTAGAAATCACTTAATAGCTTTCCATAAATCTTCCCAACAATATTCCAATAACATTTGTAAAAAGAGGAAGTGATTCCATCCATACCTGGTGATCTATTACTCCCCTGTTGAAAAACTGACTGCTGCAGTTCATTCACGGAGAACTCAGTATTCAGAGCTGCAACCTCTTCTGAATTCAGTTTCTGGTGTTCATAAACCAATGGCCAGCCCGATAGTTCTTAATCTCTAGACTTCCATTTTGCTTCAAAGTACTGAATGAAAACCTTCTCAATTTGGACATCTTCTACTTGCACCTTATTATGCATATCTTTAATTTGATTCACCCTATTGCCATTCCTTCTTGCCGTAGCAAAACTATGAAACAATTTTGAGTTTGTGTCTCCTTCCTCATGCCACCTTGCTTTTTCCCTTTGATTCCACCAAGTGGACAATCTTTTCAAGGTCACATTATGCTAATGAATTTTGCTCCTGAGTGAAAAAAGATCATCAGCTGACCAATCTACTCCCATGACTTCCTTGTTTTGAAGATCCAAAATTTCCCTTTTCAATTTTTCCTTCAACATATTCAAGTCTTTGCACTTATTTTTACTCCAAAAAAATAGTGCTTTTAAAGTTCTACTAATCTTCCTTTGTAGAATCATACCTTCATCTCCAAAGTCATTTTTCTTCCAAGAATGGTACACAATACTCTTGGATGCTGGATAAGATCTCCAAGTATCCTCAAATTTGATGGTTTTCAATTTGAGACGCACCCTTTCATCCAATTTGAAGACAATAGGACTATGATCTGATGCCACTCTTGCTAGATGTCTAATAATGGCTATAGGAAGTTTTTGAAGGGAAGCCGAGTTCAATATACATCTATCCAGCCTTTCCCAAATCTGAGAGGCTCCTTCTTTTTTATTGCACCAAGTAAACCTTGGTCCACATCATGGAAATCAAAATTCGTCATGAAACACTTCATATCTCTAGGTCCTTTAGAAAAAAGGAACCTCTTACCCGCTCTCTTTTCCTCTTTGTTCAAAATACAATTGAAATCCCCACCAATGATAGAAGGAATAGAATCCTCCATACACATTCCAAGCTGGCTCCAAAGACTCTCCCTTTCCTTACAGCATCTACTTCCATAAACAGTGACAACCTTCCAAATCCCCAAGTTAGGGACAGAAAGATCCCCAACTATCATTTGGGAAGAAGTCTCTTTAACCACAAAAGACACAACCATCTTATTCCAAAGCACCAAGATACCCCCTGAAAGACCAACAGCAGGAAAATGGAAATACTCCCAATCATTCCCAATAAGGCCATCAACATCCTTCCTATCAATGCTTGCCATCTTGGTCTCCATTAGCCCAATAAAGAAAATGTCTTGATCTCTAACAACCCCCTTCAAATACAGAGCGGCCTCTTTCTTCTTAGCCCCCCTGCAATTCCAAAATAGTAAAGAAGACATTATATTAGTGCAGGGGATCCCTCCCCAAACATGGAATTCAGCCTTCCATCCCTTCTCTTCTTCTAATAATCTGGATCAAATGGCCCCAAAGATTTCAATTCTTTGGCAAGTTTAATTTTAGTAGCACCACTATGGAAAGTCGTGCCATTATTCACAGCACCTGAGTTAGCTACTTCCAAATCCGTGTCCTTCAATTTATCAGTCTCCTCTTATTTTCCCAAGGAGTCTACTTTATTGTCTTTGAGCAAAACATCATATCTATTATTTAAAGAAATACCTGGCAGCCTATCTTCGACAACTTTCTCTTTATCTGACCAATTTTTTGAAGCTGAAACAGAATTATCCACAGCAGCAGTAGGCTCCTTCTCTTTCAGTATTTGCTTCTGCATAATAATCTTCTGGTTAATGTTTCCCCTGCTAATAGATCTGACCCCATTATCAGCATTCCTTCCTCTACCAGGAGCTATTCCTTTAGTAAATATTCTATTCTTAAATTGGACATGTATCCAAGGGCCATACTCGGACTTAATCACAGAAGGCTTGGCTTCAGCCTCAACTCTCTTTCCTTCCCCTGTTCCAGCTTTTGGTTTTGGCATCATTTGATCTTTAATACCCTGAACTACACCCTCAAGACATTCATTCTCATCATGTCCTGCTTGACCACATTGGTAATATAACAGATTAATCTCCTCATATTCCACCTGTTGGAAGAATCTCCTAGCTAATCCATTTATCCACACTCCATTAGGTAGTTTCTTCTCCAGGTAAATCTTGACACAGACATGGACAAATTCCCGTTTCCCCCATCTGAATGTATTTCCATCTAAATACATTGGTGAGCCAAAACGAGATGCAACTCTTGCTAAATTATCTTCATCCCAACAGTATAATGGCATGCACGAGAATCTGATCCAAACAGGAGCAAAAATCCCTTTGAAAGAATACAGATCAAAAGCAGGGGACCATCTGTCCATGCCGACAATATAACCACTAACATACCACGGCCCACCATTCAGAATCTCTTCCACCGCCCTATCCGACTTGAAAGAATAAAGAATCCAATTCATGCCAGTTGATGTCAAGTGGAATCCATTGAACTTACTCCATTGCATTCTCAATTCAATACTGCAAACTGAGAAAGGCACATTGCTTCCCAATACTTTAATAACTAGAGAATGCTTCAACACTTCATAATTCTTAGATTCCAATTATGGATTAAGCCTGATTGCAATCCCGTCTTTTGATAACTCAATTTGCTCTCTGTTAAACAAAATCTTGATGTGCTTCGGCTTCGACCATGCTGCAACAACCTCACCAGTACCATCCTGTCTAATGATTACATCTAAATTGGTCATCAAGATTTCATCATTCACCTGATCCTTCCTAGAAACCTACCCAACTTCAGTATTCTCATCAGTCTTCATAATTTCTGCACTTTTCAAATCATTAGCCATATGGTGAACTTTATTCACCGCAGAAAATCCATTCACCTTTAAAATTAAATCATCCGTCAAGGAAGAATCAAGATTGACCGAAATCGCCATACCCGCATTCTTTTTTAAATCTGTATTGTTCTTAGCTGCAACACATTCCACCATTGCCTTCTTCCCCTTTCCTTCCACCAAAATAGGACGACTCAGAGGTCTCGCCCCTTCTTTGATAACCACACCATTCATTCATCTACCAATGGTACGTAGAGAACTAGGAGGTCGTGGAGCATCCATGACATCTACAAAGAAATGCCGATGATCATCCGGCGACTGCTCCACCGGCAGTGAAAAAATTCGGGAAACCAAAATTCAAACAAGAAGATGATGCTTTCTCTCTCTAGCAAACCAGACATTCTCTCTCTTCTTATATTTGTTTAAACTATGAGATAACTCAAATATTTTATGATTTGGTAACTTGAAAATTATTTTTTTAGAAGATTTGAAGATCTTTTTAATGTCTTATACTTTTTAAGGATAAGCTTTGTTGGTGAGGAAGCAAATTTTTTTCTTTTGCATATTTCTCATGATTTAGTGCATAATAAGTTTGAGATTCATACTACTGATACTAGGTTGACTGCTGATACTATGACTGTTATGAAGGATTTTCAACCAAAACTTTCATTGGCTGCTTACCCTTATCAATTGTTAAAATTGACCAAGTTAATTTTCCAAGACCTTATGAAATTTTAACCTTTTAATGTTTGGAGAGGATTGATCTTTTAAGAAGCACAATTGCGAATTTTCCTCCAAAAGATTTGATTCATTACTAAGGAGTTTTTCAAAAGTTCAAATTGTAAATCCTTTGAGCAAGAAGGCAACTAGCGTGTGAATATTATTCAGAAGGTTTTCAATTGCATGTTTCTCTTAGAACAAATGTTTTCCCATCATACTAAATTTTTTCACTAAAGCATATATTTTACAAAGGATTTGATATGTTTTTATTTTTCCATAACTAAGTCCCTGACTATAATATGATGATGGGACCCACTAAATCTTTTTATCAAGAAACATTCAAGTTTAGCAAAGGTTTAGAATGATTCATTTGGTAATTTTATGTACAAAATGAATGTAACCCCAATAATTGTTGATGAATTACTTGAACAGTAGTGCATTACTTCCTCTAGGATTTCAATAGATGGATTTGAAATGTGCTAAATGCTATTTTGGATTTCAAATCCCATCATAATTTTTAAACGATGATTCCATGAATCTTTTTTTGATATAATGCTAAGTTACATTCATTTGGAAATGGTCTACCCCATAAAATAGATGAAGTATCTTAAGACTATGCTAAGTTCACCTTAACATGCTATTTTATAATCTATTTAATATCCTTTTGAAAGAAAAATCCTTTTCCAAATTTATTTTTTTTCTTTCTATTCTTCTATAAAAAATTCTTTAATCTTTACTATTTTTTAATAAACTTTGGTCAATGAGTCTCATTATGTGCTCACGGTGGTGGGAGTCTTTTTTATTTTGGTGATGTAACCATCTCTTTTTTGTTTCCTCTATCCTTTTCTCCTTTCTAGCTACCTTTTCACATTTTTTGTTCACCTAACACAATAGATGTTGGTTCAAGTCTAGTTCAATTCCCTCTTGAACCATAAATTCTTAAAAGCCAAAATTAGATATTTGTCTTCTCTATAGTAATCATCTAGTGTCTACCAAATTTACATCAATATATATTTCATCTAGAGTGACTTACTTTTCCATTATCTTTCTTAAGCTATCTTTGAATTCATCCAACATTTCTTTAATGGACTTCATATAGATATATTAAAGATTAACTAGTGTGTTCTCTTCATAATTCATGATTTCTATTATTTATACTTCACTCTCTTCTTCTCACTTAACATTCTACTTTACATGATCTTGGATGATGATTTGTGTGATTGGAGTGGCTACTGCCTTGGTCTCCAAACTTTCTTCTCCTTAGATCTTGAGATTAATGAAATCATAGAACTCAGATTTCTTACATCAAAATTATTTAAAAAATGCTGAAGAGTAGTAATTGTAAATAATATTATGTTTAATGTGTTAATGTATTAGTGAAAATATGTTGTTTTAGTTGTGTTTTGACAAAAAAATATAAGAAAGGAGAAAAATTTTAAATATGGTACAATGCCATTTTTGAATTTTAAATATGGTACAATTCCATGTCATCAGACACAATACTTGAATGGCGCCATCATTGACATCACTGGAGCACCCAAATATAGATATGGAAACACCAAGTCTATGTTTACCAACAGCGCTTTGTCATAGGAGTCAACGTCGCAAAGCCCATCCAGCTATCCCAATATAGCAGTGTCTAAGGAGTTAGTGCTACAAAGCACAGTTTCTATCTACACGGCACTGTAGTGCTAAATTCCAGTGCCACTAATTCATGGGAGTACCACGTTTACATTAGGATAGAATGCACTAGAAGACTAGATGTAGGCCTCTAATGGCATTAGGAGAGAATGGAAAACATCAATTTTTTCAAAATGTTTTAGAAATCAATTGCTAATCCTTATTATCAAAATGCAATAATAGTTTTCTGGATTTATCTTTTTTATATGACTTTAAACATGTCATTTTCCATTATATTCACACGGAAGGGAATAAGGTTGTAGAATATTATATAACTTTTTATTTTTATTAAAAATATGATAGATTTGTTTTTTTACTAGATTCTACATTTTATACAGATTTTAACATGATTTAGTTTATATTATTATAGATTTTATTTACTTAGTTGTGATTTTTACAAACTCAACAAGCCTAATTTATTTATTTAATTAAAAAATTTAAGAAAAATTTGGATTTTTTCACCAAATCAACTCCACTCAACTTAAAACCACAATTAGAGATCCTAAATGACCTAAGATGATGTTTAAAAATATTGAATAATTTGGTATTTTTTATATTATTTTTATTATTTTATTTAATTATTATATTTTCAATAAATTTCAATTAGTTTATTTTTTAACATTTTATGGCAAGGATTTTACTTTTACTTTATATTATTATTGATTTAAAGTATAATTTAAATTAATTTTTATTTTATAAGTTATATTAATTTTTTAATAAAAGAATGAAATTCCTATGTTATTGAATTTTTTTTTATTTTTTGGTTAAAAGCCACGGATGGACCAACAAATTAATGATAAGTGTAAATTGTAATATGTTTTATTTGTTAAGTTGTTAGCTAAAATGTGTTATTTTTGTTTTGTTTGGGTAGGAAAATAAAAGAAATGTGCAAAATTTTCAAGTATGGTATAGTGCCACGACATCAGGAAAATACAACCACATATTTATCATTGACACTACTAGAGCAAACAAATATGGACATGGTGGCACCTAGTCTCAATTTCACGACACCATAAAGTCAGAGGAGTTAGCGTTGTGAAGTCTGGTCTCTGTCTACATAGTGCCGCAACACTGAATCTCAATGCCACCAAGTCAAGGGGAGTGCGACATAGACGTATGAGCACTCAATAGTCAAAACGCCATAACACTGTAGTTGTAACCATTTAGCCCATGATCTACCAGTTATCTGATGTGTCGATATAATAAATAGTGGGTTCATGTCAATAATCGCTGCAGTGGAGGAAACCTTTAAACACTACAACATTAATTTATTTTATGGGCACCATTGAGCAAGTGCGTCTAGAGCCGCAACACCAAAATCTATTTTTTTTTTTTTTTTGTGTTTTTCAATAAATAGTCCATTTGTAATATTAGTAGAGGAGTTCAGTTGCTTATATAATTTAAGTATTTATATTGCTTCTTTAATTTTTTCTTAGGAGTGACAATTAAGAGAATTCAAAGAAGTACTAGATATATTCTATTATAGTATTTTTCTTATATTCTATAAGTTCAAGGAGTAGTGTAGAGAAGATCATTGTGTTGATTCCTTATAGGGTGTTAAACCTAAGCTATTGTCCCAAGGCTAACCAAGAGGGGGGGGGGGGGGGGGGGGGGAGGTGGGGGTGAATTGGTAATTTAAAAATTTTCTTGGATTTTGAAATAGAAAATAGATTTAAAGTTTGTAGCAAGTTAATTTAAGTTTCAAAAAAAAAAACTTTTCAATCACAATAAATAATTTGTAGTAAATAAAATATAGAAATTAAAAGACATAAGAATTTATAGTGGTTCGGTAAAATACAACCTACATCCACTCCTTGAATATTCCCTCTTCAGGTATTGCACTATTACCAAAGTGACTTTGCTTTTGCCCCCACAGCAAGGCGGAGAAGCCTTTATTAAAACATCTCTTCCACCAATCCCAGGTGTGGCAAAGAACCATCGTCCTTTCACACCGTCTAAGTTTCAGCAGAGAACCGTCATCCTCTCACACCGTCAAAGTGTAGGCAGAGTACCTTCATCCTTTCACACCCTCCAAGTGTCGGCAGAGTACTAGATCTTCTACAAAGATATTCTCACAAGCAACTAGAAAGAAGAAAAGAAGAGTAATGAAAAAAATCACAAAGAGATCCTTACCTTTGAGTAACCTTGTGAACCCTTCACACTTCAATTGCAAGAAATCTCTCCCAAACACTCTCCCACAGTCTCTCTTTCAATTGCACTTGAAAAATCATGAAGATAAGACTTTTTCACATCAATTTTAGTGGACCTTTTATATCAAGGATGAAAAACCATCCAAAAAACATAAATTTTCAATTTTGAGCATACACTATTATAACCGTATGATCAGATGTTCGTACATTTGAATAGTTAAAAAACTATTATGTATAAACTTCTTGTGAATCAGTACAAAATGAATTCGTACATGATCATCATCTGGTACGAACCAATTTTGTTTGGTACTAATAATTAAAAAAATTTTCACCTTCGTCGGGATGAAGAGGGGCCCCATAATTTCATGCCCTGGATGGCATACATACGATGTCAATATCATACAGTACGATCAGTTACAAAATTTTTCAAGTTAGTTGGGATGAAAAGAGACTTGTCCAATTCGTACCCTAGACAGTATATGTATGATGACGACATCATATGGTATGAATCGTTCATAAAATTTTCAAGTTCATCTATATGAAAAGGGACCCATTCAATTCATACCCTAGACAGTGTACATACTATGACGACATCATACGGTATGAACCATTAAAAAAATTTTCAAGTTCGTCTGGATAAAAAGGGATCTGTCTAATTCATACACTAGATGGCATATGTATGATTGATATATCGTACAATATGATCCATACTTTAAAAAATTTTATCCAATCTGTTCGTTCGATTGCTCAAAAGGGAAATAACTGATTAAATCATCCCGTACAAAAGGATATCATATAATACCGTTAGTTAACAAATTTTATATATTAAAATCTCCCCCAGTGTGTGTGTGCTCAGTTACTCAATTATAATCACACTATCTCAGACTCAATAAAATGAAAAATATAGACTTCAATTACAAGAAACTCTAAATTGATCTTGATTTGAAGTCTTCAATAATCTAGAGTATGATTTTCCTGAATTATTAGTACACACAAGAGCAAAAGAATTCTTCCAAAATATGTTAGGAGAAGTAATAATCAAAGCAATAATATTTGAAATTATAAAAAACATACAAGTTGTAAGAATATTAAGAATCATGAACTAAGTAGCAACTATCTCAACACATTGAACCCATCTAGTGATATCTTCTCTTTTATGCTTTCTTTTATTTTGTGTAATTAATGAAAATGAATTTATTTCACATGTTTTTCAAGTATGACAAAATTCTCTAGTTTTGGGTTGATGGTGTAAGTAGAATATGGAGTACTAATAAATTCTCTTGATCAATAATTTCAAGATGTTTTTAATATTTCAAGTTTTCATTCAATGCACATGGTGGCCATATGTGTAGTTAATATCAATTGTAATGTGGAGCGTAGGAATTGAAAAGCAAGCACAACCAAGAATGTTGGATTGGTATGATGCAAGCATAGGCATAGTGTTTATCAGGCATCAAATTTATAGAGATGAATTGTTATGAGGATGTTTTAACAATATATGCTTCACTTACACTTCTAAGATTTCCATAGGGTGACAAAATTATGGGAAATTTGAGTGGTATTGAGGTTTGAAGGTTTAATGTGCTATTTGTCTCTTCACGCTTACCTAAGTCATCATTGATGCATATGCTCTAAATAACATCAATATAAAAGATGATTAGGAAACATATTGTATTTATATTCTATCAATAAAAAACAATTCATCCAAATAGTATTTTATTTAATTATTTTTTATTTTAAATAATGTAATTGATTCTCTACCAAAACTTATTTTATTGAGAAGGTTAATTGTTATAGTTTATGTATACAATACTAGTATTTAAAAGTGAACATTCTTTCTCGTGGGATCGATAGACTACTCTATCACTATTTTACATTATTCAATATGTATACTTGAATATATTAAGTGGGGTTTTTATAATTTATATATTAAAGAAAAACTAAGAATTTTTTAGGGACTAATAGAGCCCAAATTATTTCCACAATTCTTTAGGTTGCTCCACTACCTCCATCATGTTTTTGGCGCCATTGCTGAGAAAGAATTTATTTTATTTTCAAATTTATTATATCGTTGAATTAATTACAAAAATTATACCTACTCAGACTTTTTTTAAAAATGTTATTTTACATATTTATATTACATTTTGTTTATTTATTGTTTACATTAAATTGCATTTTGCATTAATAATTAAGTCCGTAGTCAGATTTGCATTATTCCATTTCACCGCCAAAGCACCAACTATCATAGTGCCACATCTCTTGCCTTATTAGTATGGTTCCATAAATTGAAATTTAAATAACTAAATAATTGTATAAGCTAATGCCATAATGTTTATATTTGAAGTGCCGCAGCGCCAATCAAACCGAGTTATTAAGATCTATTAGGTCATTTGTTAAACGAATCGTATAGATTGAAAGTCAAATTATTGGTTTTTGGTAAGCACCATAGTGCTGAAACTAATACCACTGTGCCACATTATTTCCATCACTTCAGCATTGCTAGCACTGCGGCAATCACCTAACATGATCGCTACTATGCTGACATATAGCAACACCACAGCGGTAGCCAAATTCTAAAAAGTCATTTCAATTTCTAAGAAATACAACCAGATGGCCTAAAACACTGTAATGTTTGAATCAAACTGTTCTTTCATTTAGTGCATGTATTAAGCGTTGCTATGCCATACCATGTATTGTAATAACTCTTTAATGTTTATAAATTCACGTATCATTTTTCATCTCATTTCACTTTACATTCCATCCATTTTACTTCTCTTCTCTTAAGCTTCTCTCTATAGAAATGGCCCCAAAAACCTTCGTATCAAGGATGAAGAGAGTTATAACATACAATAAATTCAAATTCATTTCTGAGGAAATTTAGTCTAGTTTTATAGAATTAGCAGTCTCTAGACCTCTTATCTCTGATCATGGATTTCTTGACCCAACCCCATGAATCTTTTAAACAACCTCACATAGAGGATGGGCCCATTTTTGTGAAGAACCTTATGCAGCTGTGGTGAATGAAGTTAGGGAAATTTATGCAAATATCAAGGAGTCTTCTGATTATAGTTACTTCGTAAAAGGGAAATGGGTTCCTTTTGATTTTTTTACCATTAATAGAATCATTAAGTTATAAGAAATGGAATTTGATGAATAATTTCTATTTAGCCCTATACCATTTGATTCCCAAGAAATTCTGGACTAAAAAATAATGGAGCCAGGTAGAAGAATATAGCAAAAAAAAAAAAAAAAAAAAAAAAAAAGGGAGGTGGAAGAATATGAAAGAAAAAAATAAAAAATTTCCTTATTTCCTACTTGACCCAAACCTCTAAGGCCTAACACTACTTCATATCTTCCAGTATGCTTCCTAGGAAGAACTTTAGTAAGATATCCAAGGATAAAGCTTTGTTTAATTATTCCATTCAAATTAGTTACACTATTGATTTTGGGAATTTAATCCTGTCTTCCATTATATACATCATGAGAGGCTCCACCGATGTGTGTTTGGGTCATCATCCTTTCATTTATACCTTATGTGTGGCTACTGAAGCAAGGGGATACCCAAATGAGGAAAAAATATTTCCCATAAGTGCTCTTACTAGGGGTAAAATTCAGAGCTTTAAATAATATGATAGGGAAGAGATTGACCCTAACGAGCCTAGATCTTCTAGTCATGTGGATAGAAGGAGTAGTAGGAGGAGTGCCAAAACTCCAAAAATATTGAGTAATCAGGTGGCAAATATAAGTGAGAACATGGATAGTGTGACCAAAATTTTTAAGGAAATTAAAGACTGGCATTTTGAGATGAAGATGCAAATGAAGCATTTCATGGTGCAACACAAGAGATATTACAAATATACATATGATTTTATTGAAGCTCTTGTTGGTATGTTCAGATACAGTCCATTTGTTGAATGGCCAGAGTAATATGTGTTTTCCTCTGCTCCTGAGTTTCTAACTTTTATTTGGCATATTGGAGAGAGAGATGAGGAAGATGAAGTAGAAGAAAACGACCATAATTCTGAGGGGTAGGCTTGAGAAAGAGAGGGAGGGAGGGAGGGAGGGAGAGAGAGAGAGAGAGAGAGAGAGAGAGAGAGAGAGAGAGAGAGAGAGAGAGAGAGAGGGAGGGAGGGGGGGGAGAGAGAGAGAGAGAAATTCTAATTTTTTGTTTTTTTAATTTTTTGTTTAATTTTGTATTTTCATTGTAGTCTGGATGAAGACATAAAAGTTAGTGTTTCTAGGAGGCAACCCATGTATGTGTGATGTTAGTATCAGTCATATTAATATAATGATATATACTATTTTGTGTTTAACATATATTTTACGCACTTTTTATCATTAATGTGAAAGCATGTGCTTGCCTATATGTTTATTTACATATTATAAAATCCCCTTCATGCTTAAATTATTATTATTCTCCAATTACTTTTATATTTTGATTATTTAATTAAACCTTATAAAAATGATAATTTAAATTTATGAAAAATTAGGATAAGAATAAAATCCTATATACTAAATTGAATGAACTATGCAAATACTTCATAGGTTAGAAAAACTAATACATGACTCATTCAACCATTTGAGTTATTATCCTAATTTTAATTTGTAAGCTATACCTTCATGAAATTTAACTTTTAAAATTGCAAGATAAATAATTAGTACTAAAATTTAGATATGTATAAATTAAAATTTTTAAATCATAGCTATCCTGTAGATGAAATTAGTAATCTCATAAAGTATGTACATTAATATTATTAAGATTATATGAAAAACCTAAAGCTAAAGCTGATATTCAAATAATTAAATTTTGCACTGCACAAAAGAAAAATAAAAAGAACTACAAATAGTTCTTAAAATCAAATATAAATGAAAAATATCAAAAGAAAAAGATGAGTACATTAAAAAATTTGTAGCATTGAAAGTCTAAGATTTGAAATATAATCTTATACAAAAACTATAAAGGTTAAGATGAGAAAATTAATACAACTGATGGTGAACTAACAAAAGTACAACTTTAACTACAACCATATCAAAATTTTAAAATTAAATTATTCACTTCAACATTCCAAACTTAATTATTAATTTTTTTTGTTAAGACCCGGGGGAGAGGGGCTACGCGTTAATAATAAAAATCTATTACAGGGTCCTTAATGGAGACTATCAGCTCACTATGCTCCAACAAGCTATGAAAGAAAATAAAGAAAAAAAATCCTAGGAGCCAACAGTCTCCACTAAGAAAAAATATAATAATACTTAGGAACAATCTACAGATGCTTTACAGGGCAGCATCCAAAAAAGAAAGATAAAGATGAAGAAATGAATCTCGATCTTTCTGCAAAAAAAGATGATAACGGCCTGATGCATAATCACCTGTAAAACAAAAGGTTTGCATAGCAAAAGAGTATAACACCAAAATTTATAGGTAATGCAATAAAAAAAAGCAAAAAATTAATTTAGAAAGGGAAGAAAGATGATAAAAGCCACTAAAATAGACTTGATCAAGGAACCACTGAAAATCAAAGCATGGATACAGATTGCTTGAGATTAGGAATAAAATAGAGTAAGTAGCTTCATCAAGCATATCCACAAGCCACTGAATTCAACCCTCAGGAGCAAAGACCATATAATTCTCTAAGTAACCTGAGCATAAGTGGTAAACATAAATAGTCTAGGACAACAAAAAAAAGATTAAAAGAAGTATCCAACCCAAAGGCACAACAGCAAAATAATAGAAACCCAAAACCCAAGCATAAAAACTTCAATCCTCCAGAATAAGGACCAAACTCTCTAGAGAATTACCACAAAGAAGGCCAAAGACATTCCATCATCAAACATGAAGCACCGGCCAAGCCAACTTCCCAGTTAAGAGGAGGGGAAAGGAAAAATAACCCAGAACCACAACCAAATGAGTAGAAACGCCCCTAACATCCCAAAGTAGCATCATGAAGGAGGGAGAGCACCAATGACAAAACCTTTCAGCAAAAGTAACATTACAATCATAGCTCAAGTCCATAACCAACCAGATATCAACTGCAATGAATAAATATGAGAGGTGCAGACAATAAAAAGAGTATAAAATCTTGTAAATAAATCTAATCAGTAGAGCCAATTGCTAAAGAAGCTAACAAAATCAAGCCCATAGACAATTATACAACAAAAATGGTGCTCCTAGAAATCAAAATTGGCATCCAAACTAATATCAGTTTGAACCAGAATAGTATCCAGCATCCAGGCTCCAATATTAGTTCTAGAAATAAGATGAGAAAAAAAAATTCTCACCACCAAAAACCAAAAACAGAGCCAAAACAAACTCAGAGAATAGCCCAAAATAGCAATGACTAATAGAACAACCCCACAACTTACCAAACAAACCAAGACAGAGAAAAGTAAAACAACCAGTCTCATACATCAAATAGAAGAACTTGCACCACCTCAAGAGACTAATAAGGCCAACAGCCATCCAAAAAATACTAGCCAAATGAAGCAAACCACTACAACCAACCAACAAATACAATACAAAAATAGAAAAAGTAAAAGAAATCAACCAAAAAACCCATCCACCAAAACACCACAACAAAAAACACCCCACCAAGGAGCAAAACCACTTAGGAAGAAACATAAGGGATACTAAGCTCATCTAGCTTCAGCAAACCATGAAGAGAAGCCGGCAAAGAAGCACCAATAACATCAGTAAAATAATCTAGGCTACAACCTCAGTTAGCAAGCCAAGAAGCATACACATTTCCTTCTTTGCTCGTGTTAAGAAATGAATGATTCAAAAAGACCAAAAGCTTTTTAATCTCTCTAATATGGTAAAAAAGGTTAGGGAGACAAATCGTATCCCCATCAACTAATAACAGCTAATAATCATAATCAGCATTGAGCTCAATAATCAGATTAGTTAAATTGAGGGAAACACATAACTGGATACCATAAAGAATGGCTTAAGTAATAGTATTAGAAGAATTGCTTAGATGTACAGGTCCATCGAAAGCAATAATAAGGTGGCCATTACTATCCCTGATAGTACCACCATGACCCCAAGAAGAATCACAATAAGCCCCGTCAACATTCAGTTTAAAAAAAAATAATTGGAGGCTTGGTCCAATAAATAATCAAAGCATTAGAAGCATTCGTGTCACCCAACAAAATGAGACCTAAAGCATTGCCAGCAAAATAATAATTCTTGAAATTCTTATAAGAGAGTAACTTAATATCCATAAGCAAACAAACCTTGTCATTAACTCTCTGAATCACATTAAGGTGATTCATTCTCACTTCATTAAAGAAAGTGTTGTTCCTTTCCAACCAGAGAAACCAAAGAATGAGACAAGGAATAACATTATGAATATGACCTTTAGATTTAATAATCCAAAGCATAAAGCATATACTTGAGAGAGAGCTTACCATTAAAATAATTTAACTGAAACAAATCATCAAATAAACCCAAGTTCTAATAACAATCGGGTCAGAGATAAACACATGATGCATATTCTCCAAATGGCAACAACATTGGCAATTGGAAGCCATACTAAATCCTGTTTTGGTGAGATTATCATCAGTGGGTAAATATTTATGCAAGATTCTCCAAACAAAGACAGAAACAGTAGAGGGAATGCTTTTATGCCAAATGTAATAAAAAATATTGTCAAAATTCCGTTTAGCTCTAAAAGAATGCAAGCATCCTTTAAATGAAATCCACCATCTTTAGAAAAGTCATATAAGATAATGTCCTTAGAATCAGTGATAATAGGCAAGTTAAGAATGAGGTAAATAATACAATCAAGAATCACGTTAGAGAGCTTTTCTTAATCCCAACAATTATCAAAAAAAGAAAAAGATGACCTTAACCGAAGCAGTAGATGATGAATTTAAAATAGAGTCAATAGAATGTTTACCAAACCACCGATCTTGCAAAAAGAAGACATTACCATCACCAAGTCCCCAAGATATGAAGGGATCCACGTCCCACTTAACCTTGCATATCCTTTTCAAAACCTTAGTCCCCTTGTTTAGCAAAATAATTAATAGGATGTTTACCACTACAGTACCTGGAAATCATAAAATTAGCCCAAAAATTAGCATTAATGTGCAAATTATACCAAAGTTTAAAAGCAAAAGCCTTAGAAAGATCATGAAAATTCTTACACCTGTTGACCTCATTTTTGTATGAGGTCACTAAGACCCTTCCAGAATCCAGATCCAATCCTAGACCCTAGGATCCAATCTAGACCTTAAGACCCCTTCCTAGAGCTAGACCCTTGGATCTATTCTAGATTTTGAGATCCTTTCCTAGAGCCCGACCTTAGGGTCTATTCTAGACCTTAGGATCCTTCTAGATCCAAGACCTTTAGGCCTACTCTAGAGCTTAGGATTCTTCCATATCCAAATCCTAGAACTCCTCTAGATCCTAGAATCTTCCTAGTTCTTAGCCCTTAGGCCCAATCCAAATCTTAACTCAATCCAAACCCAGAACTCTTAGGCTAAAGACTTAAGTCCTAAAGCCCTTTCTAGGTAATTTTTCCATCACCTTGAAACCCAGTCAATTGACATCTGATTCAGTGTCTATCAATCTCATATTGATGTGACATGTCTTTAGTATCAACCCTCTAAATTTGAGCTCATTTGGATGACTCTAACCCTTTAAACTTAATCTAACTCCAAATGTTGCAAAACCTTTGAATATTTACAATCCATGCCACTAGGCCTTTCACCTAGTGGAATTTGACTTTGAATCCCCCTCCAAATCTTTTGATCCCTCCTAATACCTTGATATTGACTTGTTAAGCAATGATCTACATCTTTTTAGATTCAATTTGGCCCAAAATTGACTTGAGTCCAAAATGACCAAAATACCCTTAAATGGGGATTTTTGGACTTTTGGCCTAAACTCAACTTGATTTGACTTATCAACCTTTAAAATCATCTTCAAATGTCATTTCAATGGATCCTAAATGACTTTAGGAAGACATTGAACCCAAACTTACTCTTTGGTTTGACCAAGTTGACCAAGTCAACTATGGTTGACCAAATCAACCCTTAACCTACAAACTTGTCAAATTCAATCATTCAACCCATTTGAATCAAATCAATCCTTCAAAATCATTTAATTGGACACCCTTCACATGTCCATAGATTTTCAAGTCAATCCTCATCTTGGATTGACTTGGTCAACTCATTTGGAGAGGTCAAAATCCTCTCCAATTACATGTATTTGCTCAAAACATCAAATCCTTGACCTCAAACTCTTGGCCACATCATCAAGCCACCTTGGCAATCCATGGCTTAGTCTAGAACCTGCTCAAACATGATGTGATGTGACCCATTTCCTCCCCTAATAGAGCTCAAATCAACCCCTTAAACAAGGCTTGACATTGGTTCATCTAAATGGGGAAAAAGGTGTGGTCCCTCTTCACATGGACCAAGAGAAGTCACTCTCAACCACCAACCCTATTCCATAGCTTTGGGCAGCATAGGGGACACTTGGCACTCATCTAAAACTACTCCAAATCAAATCTCAACCATCCAATCCAAAAGCCAAAGTTAAAGTGGGGGAAAACTTGACCTAAAGGGGGTTTCATCATCATTCCCTTTGATATGATCAAAAAGCTCCAAACTCCAGCAGCCCCCAATCTTCTAAGAGCTCCTCCTACACACTCCAGCACATTTCAAGTCCTTCCCAAGCTTTTCCCAACCATTTCCAAGCCTCAAATCACTACTTTAGTGAGGAGAGAGCATTCTAGAGAGAGAAAGAGGACTTTCACATATAACGTTCGATCCGACGAGATCCAGCTCTTGGTGTCTTCATCAAAGTTGTAGAGGATCACTGCAGCTTTCCAACAAGCCTAAGATCGCAAAAATCCAACGGTCTGATTGTAAGTTATACTCATTTTAAGTTTATATTTCAATTTGAAACTGTAGTTATTTTACAATGAATGGAGCCTCCAAACTCAAGGCATTGTAAGATCATATTGCCCTCTAGCTACAGTTCAAATTTCGTGCAATTTCGTCAAGTAGATATGAGCGTTTAAAGATTTCTATTCAAAATGAACTAGAGAAGATCTGGACCGTCCGATCGAAGATCAGACGGCTCAGATTTGGGTATACCGTGCGGCTTCCTCCAGGTTTGAACGTGGGTCATCCCACGGTTTGGGAGGGTGACGTGGCGTCACGTCACGCCGCCACGTCACCGTCAGCTGATTTGACTCAAATTTGAATAAAAAATGCTTTAAATGCTTCAAATTTTCCAAAATTCACAAAAAATCGAGTTGTTCACCAAATTGGACGGTCTTGGGCTCGTTGGAAAGATAATCTAATGTAGTATTTATTAAAATTAAAATTATATTAATTTGATTTATGTATGGTGAGATATTTGAGTTTATTTGAATTTCATTTATTGTAATTCTCTCACAATCCAGTGATCAAATGAAGCCCAAATTTTGGTGGGTGATTATTGAGTATCTTAGGCATGTTTAATAATTTTTCTAGATTCAGATGCTCAATAGATTTTTGTGATATGAATTTTTAAGGTAAAAGGTCTATTTTGGACCCTAAACTTTGAAAATTCATAACTCCTTAGGGTTTTAATATTTTGCTGTGATATTTCTGTGGTATGATTGTATGTATGTCAGGGTTAGACACACTAAGTTTCATGCCTATTTGAATAGTAGAGACACCTAGAAAAAATAATTAAGGAAATGTCTAGAAAACTTAGAAAATTCATAGGGGATTGTACACACACCCAATAGGGGTGAAACTTGAACATAGTAAACTTAGTGACATCATATACCTTATGTTTAAATTTGAGTCAATTTGGAGGTCATTATGTTAGAAAATTAAGCATGTCAAATTTCAGCCCCTTTAAGGACTTAGAAAATTCAATAAATCATCATAAATTTATATTAATTCCAAAAAATACCTATAATACCTCTAATCAACCATATTTCAACTCTTGATCATTAAAAATTGAAATTACTTTAATTTGACATTAAAATCCATTTTAATTTAATTTTAATCAAAATCAATGTTTAATCAATTTTAATTAAATAAAAATTATTAAAAATCCTTAAAAATCTTTAAACACTTGCTGATCTCTCATTAGATCATTTTTTATCTTTGGAGTTGATTTCAAGAAGTTTGGGACTCACTTGGGTTCAAATCATTAGAAGGGCCCTTAATTGAAACAATTAAATAATTCCTATAAATACCTCAAACTTCCATAATTCATAACCAAATCAAGAAAAATCCAAATTGACCAAACTCACTTGCATTCAACTCATTATAATACCTAATATTTATTAAAAATATAAAAGTGCTAAAAAGCAATCAAAGTCAAAAAGTCAATGTTTTGGTCAACTCTAGGTCAAAATCGGGTCAAAACTTCTAAAAATCATAACTTTTCATAGAAAACTCCAAATTGAGTTTGCCAACTGTCTAACAATTCATAGTCAGGTCTAGTATTTATTAAAAATTTGAAATCCTAAAGATTAACTCCTTTTTTTAAAAGTCAAATTTTGACCCCTTAGTTAGCATATCCGGATAACTTCCATAATCCATTAACTCTCCCAAATTCCAGAATTTTCTTAATAGGATAATAAAATTCTCAACTAATCTATTAAAATCAGTAACCAACTCCCTTTAATATCAATCTACTCCTTTAATTCCAACCAATTTAAATAACTTAATCAACCCCGATTACTACTAGGTAACCCAGGCCTACGAGGCTATTAGCTTAGCCCCAAGGAAGGTGAAATAAACTTCACGGCCTCGGTGTAAAACAAAGGTGGTAATCAATTAACTTTTAAAATATGTTTAATTAAAATTCTTAATCTATTAATACTTAAATTTTAACCTAAATCCCCTTTTAAACCTTAACAAACCCAGACTTTTAGACAACTTCAACTAATCACCCACCTTAGGATCTACCCCAGCCACACGACCTTCTACACACACTTTAGATGATGTGCTAGGACAACCAACTCTAGATCTAGGTTAGGCCGATGTTTACTTTACTGCTGTGTGCCGGATTTTTCGTAGTTTTCACTACATGTTGTGGATGAAATTGCTTTACTGTGTCTGCTTACTTTTTCTGCACTCTGTGGATGGATTGATGTGTTTGGCGATTAGATTACCCTTAGGTTAGGAACGATCTAGATGTTCACATAGTTTTCTGCAGGTGGCCACGCTCATGCAAGGCAGTAAAAAGGGGGCTAAAACAATAAAAAAATATTAATTGTTATAAATGCTTGCACAGGTGCTTCAGCCCCCAAATAAAAAGAGCGCGGCCAGTGTGTTTACTTTTTTTTTTTCACATATATAACTGCTTGGGAATAACTGCTTCTTATTTATTAACTGCTTAGGATAACCCTGTAGGTGAGTCTAGATTTTATTTTCAAGAAAATGTAATTTGTGTAATTGTTAAGTGTTGTGAAAGTTAGCTTTGAGTTGGGATATATAGGTCCAAAGCTTGGACTCCGAAGAGAAAAGAATGCCCCTAAGGGGAGTAGACCTTTTCTATTTAGAGATCCAAATTTGGGCCATACTCCTCCCTACCCAAAGGGAAAAGAGTGGCCTTCCCCTTAAAGGAAGTGCCCTCTTATCCATTTGGGTAGTCCAGTACGAAGAATCCAAGGAGCTTGAAGAAAAAGGAGCCCAAAGAAGAACAAGACTGAAGATTTGAAGATTGAGAATATTCCACTCAAAACTACTTGCGTCATTACTAGGTTTAGAATCCGGGTTGTTGTCAGTGGTGCCCGGCCACTTTACTTTCTGCAAAATGCCGGTTTGTAATAAGTAAGGCAACTTTGCCTATGGACATTTATTGATTAATTAATTTATATTTGATGTGCTGAATTGATTGCCTTTAGGACTGCATGCTTTTCTTAGTTTTTTGGCGATTGTGTGCCGCTTTTGTTTTCGCCTGGATATGTGAGACTCGTAAGGGTGTGAAAGTTTTATACTCATAACTTTAAAAGTCTAAAATTTTAGTGAGTCTAAACAACATAGAAAGATAACGAATCTAAGGAATTAGCTGGGGATCGACCCCGGGGTCGCATGCATATTTCTGCATTATTCTTTCCTTGCTTTAGACCCTTCCCCGCATGCGGGTAGAGTCCGGATAGTCTGACCTATGAGGACGAGGTGCCGGACCTGGGGAAGTCCAGTCTTCTAAAAAATTATTTTCTAAGCCTGTTTTTAAAATTTCAAGCATATTTGATTTGAAAGTTGTCAACCAGCATGCATTGCATTAGATACAAATTAAGAGTGTCAAAAATTTTAATTGCATCAGTTTAGCATTTTAGCACCCAACATAAGTTAAAGGGGCCAATTAAGGGAATCTCTAGATGTCGGCCCCAACCCTTCAAAATTTTAAATATAACGTCCCTACCACTCTTTCATAAAAGATCGGACTCATCTCTTTTAAATCGATTAGGTGGTTAGCTGGCTCCCTGATCCAGGCCGGGGTAAGTCCAGATCTTGCACTGCATTAGTTAGGATCGGACGACTGTGGTCCAGTGTCCAAATTAGATTTAGGATCCGGGGCAGATTTTTAATTATAAGACCCCAAATTTCCGGAATATAGTCCCAAATTTCTAATAAAATACTCAACTCTAATTAAAGCTTCATTTCAATCCTAAAACATAAAGCCCAACACTTAGATTAAGTTGGGACACTTCCGGAAGGTTCTGGAATCTCAAAATGTCCCCTACCTCTCCTCCTTTAACTCCGTTAATAACTGTTCAATTTTGATCCATTCCCTGTTGAATTTCCAAAATTCACTTCTCTTTTTGATATCACTCCTAGAAGTTCTAACAAAATTCTGCCGTTATTTTAATCGAGAGTTTTCGTAGGAGACCTCGTTTTCTTACGATGTAATTAACTACGAGGGCTTGCGCTCGTAGGAGATTTAGAACCACACACGCACCTGATTTTAAAAATTGATTTTTCAAAACTCAATTGGATTTCTTTGGGAAAACTTAAAATACTAGTGATCATTGTTATCATATTCAAAGAATTATCATCGAATAATATTTTCCCCCTTCGGGGAGATACATCTTTCTTTGATAAGGCTTTGGATGTGAACCTAACGATCACACTTCTTGAATATTGTAGCTGGATATTCAATTGAACCTCATTTTGACCCTTCGGGGCCATATGAAGTTCTCTTTAGCATCCGGTCATAATATTCAAGATGAATTTCATAATTCTAAATCTGAATACCGTTATGAAATTTTATTCTCACCTCTCGAGGTGATATACTTTTTCTAACGAGATAATTCGATTGTAGAATTCAATTTTAAGTCCCAAAGAAAACTAATATTTTTAAAATATGTTTTCAAAATTCCACCAACAACACCCAAGGCCACCTTCCGCAAAAACACCACAACACTTATCCCAAGTAGCCAAAATAATTTTAGAGCTAGAAGAGGTGCCTTTCCAATTTTTTTTTTTAGGGGAAACCCACGGAGGGGCCTACGCATTGATTAAAATCAAAATTATAAGGTCCTTAAAGGGACCTCGAGCTTTGCTACTGCTCAAACAAGCTACAATCAAAACAACAAAAAATCCTAAAAGCTCAAGGTCCTTACTATGACAAAATACAAAATAACCTAGATACACTATACGATGCACAAGGAGGGGCACCCAGAAAATAGGAAAGCAATGGATACAAACTTTTAGTACCAGCTTCCTAATCCAAAATTGAGAAAGACAAAGACCTGTAGAAAAAAGAACCTTCGACTGGTCCACAAGAAGCACCACCTACAAAGATAAGTTATTGCAAAAGGAAATGCTACACCACCATACAAAGTAGGATAAATAATCACAAAAGTATAAAAATAGATAAGAAAATAGGTAATGTAATGAAAAATGTGCCAATTGAAGCTAATCTTGAAATTAAGACTTAAAGAGCTCGGAATGAAATTATTAGCCTCATTAGGAACATCTAAAAGCCACTCAAAGCCCAGCTAGCCAAACCGCCAACAGAAGGAAAAAACCACAGCTGAGTGATATAACCCTTGACAAAGCCAAAAACAGTCCACCAAAAATTGAGAGGATGCAGATAACTGAACATCCCAATAGTATACAACCACCACCACTCCATCTTAAAGTTCCAGCCAGCACTAGAAGGATGCCCTCAGCAGCCAACAAATAGATTAATAGAGCAAAGAAGAAAAATCAAACCAGGCAACCCGAGCCAAGGAAACTATTGGCTCAACCGAGAACAACTACAGGTAATAAACCACAAAATAGCTACAACCACATAAAAGGAAAGCTCAGCCATATCCCCATTATTACCCCTGGCACCCAAAAATTTGAAGGTAGAAGAGCAACAATGGGACAGTCCATCAGTAATATAACTAGTGAGATCATAGCTCAAGTCAAAATCAGACTGAAATTAGCTAAACAAAAAAGTACAAAATGATGTTTGTAATAAATCATAAGGTAACCAACAATAGAGACACAATTACAGAGAAGAAGAAACACGTAATAGTCCCAAAGAATGAAGGAAAAATTAGCCAACACCAAAAGACCAGCAATAATAATAACCACAAAAGAACCAACGTGTCAAGACACCACCAGAAAAAACCATAGAGGATCACCTCCTTCACCACACTGAATGACCAACCCTCAAAATTAATACTCCAGGAAAGCCAAAAAACCAAGCCTTAGAAACATAAGGATCCCCACACGCCTCATGCTTAAGCAGCCCATGAAGAGGAGCAGGACTATTGAACCAGATAAAGTCAAAAACACCATTGATATCACAACTCCATCTAGCTAACCATGTAGCAAAGGCATTACGATCCTTGTTAATGTGATGAAAAGAATAGTTTAAAAGAAACAAATGCTGTTTAATATCTCTAATTTGATAAAATAATATTCAGGTTGCAACACAAATCCACATCAATAAGAAGAGGAAGAAAGTTGAAACCAGAATTAACTTCAATATACAGCTTAAGAACATTAAGAGAGATGTACAATTGAGTACCATATAAAATAGCCCTATTATATAGCAGTGGGATAATCACCATTGTGTAATAGCCTCGCAAACCCAACAATGAGGTAGCCAGTGCTGTCCCTAATAACCCCACCATAACTAAAAACAGCATCAGAAACTGCAGCATTAATATTTAATTTAAAGAAGTTACTAGGAGGCTTGTTCCAATGAATAGTATGCACAAAAGAAGGAACACTACCCCTGTTACACCCTAAGACATTAAACACAAAGTAGCAGTTTTTAAAATTCTTAATAGAGATCAAATTGACAGCCAAAAGAGCAACAACCTTATCTTTAACTTTCTGAATGACTTTATGGTGGAACATCCTAACACCATTGAAATGGGAGTTATTCCTTTCCAACCAAATAAACTGCATAATGAGGGAAGGAATAAGGTTGTGAATGTGGCCTTTCCAATTACTATACCAACATTTAAGTAAGGATTTAAGGGATAGATGAGAATTAAAGCAATTAACTAAAAGAAATCCTCAAAGTAAACCCAAGTTCTTACAGCCACAGGACCAGATAAAAAAACTTGATGCATATTCTCCATATTATAGTAACATTGACACTTGGAAGCTAAAATGAAACATTTTTATATGAGATTATCTTTTATATGAATAAATCTATGCAAGACTCTCCGAACAAAAATAGAGACAGTAGAAGGAATGCTCTTATGCCAAATATTAGTGAAAATATTATCAGTATTACCTTGGTTCTAAAGGCATGCCAAGCACTTTTTAAGTAAAAACACCCATCTTTAGATAAATCACACAAAATAATATCCTTAGAACCAATATTGATAGACAAATTTAAAATACGATGGAGGATGCAATTAGGAATCAGATTAGAAAACTTATCAACATCCTAACAATTATTATTAAAAAAAGAATTAACTTTAATAGAAGCATTAGAAGTAGAATTGAGAAAGGAGTCAATAGACTCTTTACCTAACCATTTGTCTTGCCAGAAGAAGATATTACCTTCACCAAGCCCCCATGAAATAGAGGGCTCCACTTCCCATTTGACCTTGCACAACCTTCTCCAAACTTTAGAAATACTAGGCTTAGAAAAAATATTAGACAGCTATTTACCATCACAATACTTAGCTATCATAAACTTCGCCCAGAGGCTCACTTTAGTGCATAAATTATATCACAGTTTAAAGGAGAAAGCCTTAGCAAGATCTTTAAAATTTTTGCAACCAAGACCACCTTCTCCCAAAACACCACAACACTTCTCATAAGTAGCCCAATTAATTTTAGAGCTAGAAGAAGTACCTTTCCAAAAGAAATTATTGATAAGCTTGTGAACCCTATTACAAACATCTTGAGTCTGCAGAATGGTTTGAAAAGAGTAAATTGGTAAAGCATAAAGAACACTTTTGATCAAAGTAAGTCTACCACCAAAGCTAAGAAAATTAGAATCCCAAGATAGAAGCATATTTTGAATAGAAGCAATAAGATCATCAAACAAAAAAGTAGTCTTCTGATCTTTAAAAAGAGGAACTCCAAGATATTTGATAGGCAAGTGAACATGAGGAAAGCAAGTAACATGTTTTATCGCTAAAATATGATCATTGGAAATCCTTTTAGAAGCAATAAAATAACTTTTTTGTTTGCTGAAGAATAGACCACTAACCAACTCAAAATGATTAAAGAAATCTATAATTTTTGAACTCTATTAATAGTCGCATTAGAGAGCATAATAAAATCATTCACAAAACATAAGTGAGAAATATGAAAACCTCCCAAAGTTTTAAAATAAAGACCATATTTATTCTAAAATAAATTGGAAAGACTCCTAGAAAGATGTTTAGCTGCAATAATAAAAAGGGCGGGAGAGATTGGATCACCTTGCCTCAAGCCATGAGAAGACTTAAAAAAACCATGACTAGAACCATTAACATTTTTTAGAGTAATAGACATCAGCAATGCAATTCTTAATAAGTTTAATAAACACAGAATTAAAACCAAAAAGCTTAAGGGTAAGATAAATAAAGCTCCAATCAATATTGTCATAAGCCTTGGCAATATCCAATTTCAAAATCAAATTACCCCCTCTCACACGAACATCCAAATCTTGAACAAATTCTTGAGCCAACAAAATGTTATAGGTGATGGCTCTACCTTTCATAAAACCCATGTGAAAAGGGAAAATAATTTTAGGTAAAAATACAGTAAAATGATTCATAATAATCTTAGAGAGCAGTTTGTTAAAGAAGGTATAAATACTAATAGGGAGAAAGTCATTCCGAGTAGTAGTAGAGTTGTTCTTGGGAATGAACACAATAGACGTAGAAGTGAAAAACTTCGGAATCAGGTTGCCAGTAAAGAAATTCATAACCACATCATAAATATCATTATAAATAATCTGCCACAGTTTTTGAAATAAAAGAGTGGTAAAACCATCAGGACCAAGCACAGAATCACTATTCATACCCATAAGGGTCTCTTTAACCTCCTTTAAAGTCGGAGACCTAGAAAGAAAAACATTATCCTCAAAGGATATAAGCCTAGGAATAAAGGAGTGATCAAATACTTTTTTAGGATTGAAAACTTTGTTAAAATGAGTATTAAAATATTGGACAACCAAACTAGAAATCTCAAAAGTGTTATCAGCAAAAGTGCCATCTTCCCTTTAGAATTTATGGATACTATTTTTAACACTTTTTCTCTTAGCAAATGCATGGAAATACTTAGTATTATTATCACCTTCAACCAAATGTTTGGCAGCAGCTTTCAGTTTCCAAAAAACCTCTTCCTGAGCTTGAAAATTAAAAAGATAAACTTTATACTTCTTTAGAAGATTAAAATTAACATCAGTAGGATTATTTTGATACAAAATCTTAGTCGAATTCATAAGTTGCTCAGCATGAAGAATGTAAAAAAAAATGTTTTAAAAACATGGTGATTCCACCAATTAAGAAATTATTTTAACCTTTTAAGCTTAAGCCAAAATCTCCTCATTCCAGAAATAGAATTGTCTAGCATAAGAGGGGCATGCCAATTTTTTTGAACAACCTCAAAAAAAGAATTGTGAATCAACCACATGTTTTGGAATCTAATTTGAGAAGGAGCCTTAAACAATCTATAATTAATGGAAATAAGTAAAGGAGAATGATCAGATAAGGTTCTAATCAGATGGTGCACATTAGTTGAGTTAATGGAATTAAGCCAAGAGTCATTGAAGAGGACACGATCAAGCCTTTACCAAAGATGGCCCCTACTCCAGATAAAGTTATTACCCGCAAAACCAATATTAATCAAATTGTATGCCAAAATCATATTATTAAAATCTTCCATAGATTGATAAGAAGGATTAGAACCACCAATCCTTTCAGAAGGACTAGTAATAGCATTAAAATCACCACTAACAAACCAAGGCAAGTTGCAAAGACTATGAAAATTAATTAGAGAGTCCCAAAGAACTTTCTAATGTACAGAGACAAAGCAGCATATATAAAAAAAGCAAAACAATCAAAATTAAAGACCTCAATTTTATAATGTAACACTTGAGTAAAGTCACCAATAACATCAACTTTAACTGACTTTTTCCAAAAGACCCAAATTCTGTTGGACACATTCAAAAAATCATGGTTAAAACCCAAAAATCGAGAAGTGTTTAATAACCTAGAAGAGAAAATAAGAGGTTCAAGAAGAACAAGAATAGAAATATTGTGCTCACGACATAAATTCTTAACATGAATATGAGAAGACGGGAAACCATTGCCCGTCACATTCCAAATAATTGTACTAAACATAAATAAAAGCTTAATAAGAAGTATTTGAGTGGATGTTTCTAGAAGGTTACAAGGAAATATGTTTTGGCTTCCTCCCTCTTTAACTATGCACTTTAATAAAGCTAGTATCATTATCATCCCTAGAAAAACATTTAGCATTAATATGCATATCGTCAGTATTAGTAAAAGCATCGCTATTATAGTTGGAAATAGAAGGGGTATTACCATCATTTTGTTGATCCGGTAGAGATTCATCCTCCATAAACATACCATCCTCCTCCCAATTATCATTATTTGTCCTAATAGACACCATAGTGCATTTAGATAAATAAGAAACATGATCCATAGAAAGAAACTCACCTTCCTCCAATGGCATGTCCTTTGTTTCACCCTCTTTAGAGGCCAATTGTATGTCACCATTCGCTCCCAAAGACCCATCCTGTACATCTTCCTCTAATGGCATGTCCTTTGTTTCACCCTCTTTAGAGGCCAATTGTATGTCACCTTTTGCACCCAAAGACCCATCCTGTTCATCTTAAGTATTAGAAAGCTCATGAGAAGGCACAACATCATGGGAATCAGACACATTTTCATTAATAATGCAAGGTAAAGGTGGCCCATCATTAGCATCCTTTTGGGTTTCAATAAAAGGAGAATTATCAGTCTCAATATGATCACAATTAGTAGTAGGAATAATTGAAGTACTATTAAAAACTTCCTAGTCATGAGTTAAATTATCAGTATTGATAGCATCCATGTGAACATGTGGCCTAGGTTCCTTCTCAATTTGTTGTGAAGGATTAAGAATATTACCAACCAAAGCGATTGGATTAGACACAACTTGATCCACCACATCATTTATTTCTTTCACAGAATTCTTAGCAATACGAAGGTTGGGATGTTTTCGAAAGCAGTCATTCACACCATGACCATGCATTTTACAAAAAGAACAAAATATCGGTAAATTCTCAAAGTCAACTTTTTGGAAATAACCCTTAACTTCAGATCCAATCCAAATTTCAGTAGGATGTTTCTTCGAGACATCCAACTCAACTAAAAACCTAGCAATAGACCGCCTTGAAACCGATGCTGTTGCTTGGTCAGTTTGTAATGGTCGGTCGAAGATTGATGCCATGCCAAACATAATTCGGTGGTTAAAATAATGCAGGCTCAAGTTGGGAAAAGAAATCCAAAATGGAGAAATAGGGGATTCCTCCCTAACATCAAAATCTGGAGTCCATTTCAGAAGATGCATTTGATATGCTTGAATATAATAAGATATACGAGCAAATATGAGGCTATAATCAAGATCATTTGAAAGTTTGATGGCAACATGATGTTGACAAAGTAATCCAATGTGAAAAGATCCAGATAGTTTTAGGTTAAGCAAAAAAACTTGCGTATGACATCAAGATTCAATCTCCTTAACACAAATTTACCAACCAAAGTTAAGGTATAAGGAGCTACAAGTTGTTCAACAAGCGAATTCTCAAAAAAAATAGTCAGAAATCCCTTAAATGAAGAATAAACAAACTTAAGTTTCGATGAAGAAGACAAAGCTCCAGTGACAACATCTTTGAAGGATCGTGATTTCCCCTCAAAAAGAGAGGAAGAAATCGGGATTGATGATGACAGAGTCGTCAACCCCCCACACGATAAAATAAGGAAAAAACTCAAATAAGTGAATGAAATAAACAAAATTGAGAAAAGCGAGTGAAATCAATCAAACTTATTTGGGTTCTCAGGTCTAACGTTTGATAATTATGCAGGGACGCTCTCATACAAGACCTCGTGATAGCATATGGTACCTGGATAGTGGATGTTCAAAGCACATGACTGGAGATAATGCTCAATTCATAACGCTGGAAGCCACGAGTGGAGGCAAGGTTACACTTGGAGATAACACCACAAGGAAGGTGGTTGGGACAGGTATGATTGGAAATTTAAAGATTTTTTTCATAGACAATGTATTATTGGTTGAAGGCTTAAAACATAATTTGTTAAGTATAAGTCAGCTATGTGATAAAGGTTACTGTGTAAAATTTTTTCCTACTAGCTGCATATTAAGCCTAAATGGTAAAGATGTTTTGAATGGAAAAAGGGTAAACAATGTTTATATACTAGATTTAAATTGCATTCAAACTCCTGCTTTTTGTTTGAAAACTGTATCTGATGAGTCATGGCTTTGGCATAGGAGACTTTGTCATTCTAGCATAAAAAACCTTAGAAGGATTACCCAAAAGAACTTAGTGAGAGGTATACCAAAACTAGACTTTACTAAGGACCACCTCTGTGATGCATGTCAATTAGGAATATAGGTGAAGTCCTCTTTTCAGTCCAATAAGTATCTTAGAACATATAAACCATTGAAGATTTTGCATATGGATCTTTTTGGACCAGTTGGAACTGTGAGTCTAGGAGGGAAGGTATACGGTTTTGTAATTGTGGATGATTTCTCAAGATTTACATAGGATAGATTTCTTTTTCAAAAGAGTGAATCATTTGAGGAATTTAGAAAATTTTTGACTTGGATTCAAAGAAAACTATGTTGTGAAATTATATCAATTATAAGTGATCATGGAGGAGAATTTGAAAATGAAAAGTTTGAGGATTCTTATAAGGAGAAAGGAATTGATCACAATTTTTCAGCACCTAGAACCCCTCAGCAGAATGGGGTAGTTGAAAGGAAAAATAGAACTTTAGTAGAAGCCGCCTGAGCAATATTGACAGAATACTCACTTTCAAAATATTTTTGGGCTAAGGCGGTTAGCACTACAAGCTATGTTCTGAATAGGGTGAATGTGAGATCTTGTTTAAATAAAACACCCTATGAGTTACTAAAAGGAAGAACACCTAATTTGTCTCATTTGCATGTTTTTGGTTGCAAGGTATTTATTCATAACAATGGAAAATCTACCTTAGGAAAATTTGGTCCAAAATCAGATGAGAGAATTTTTGTTGGGTACTCAAGTGTTGGAAAATCTTTTAGAGTATTCAATAAAAGAACTTTGAGAATAGAGGAGACCACACATGTTGTATTCGATGAATTAGGAATTTTGGAAGAGCCAAATATTATAGATGATGAAATTGAGGATAACTTCCAAAAGATTGAAAGAATAAATTTGGAAGAAAATTTGGAAGAAAATGTGGAAGAAAATTTGGAGATTGAAAAACCGTTGCCAAGAGATTTGAGATTTTCTAAAAACCACCCAAAGGAGTTGATAATTGGTGAACCTAGTGTGGGTGTAAGTGTTGAGTCTAGTAATTAGGTTGTTAAGCCTAAGTGAATGTCCCAAGGCTACCAAGAGGGGGGGTGAATTGGTAGTTTAAAAATTTAAGCCCTCTTGTAAAATTATGTTGAACCGAAATAAAAATGTTACTTTTAGATTTTTATAAAAAATATTTTTTGACCACAGAGTTTTTAAAACTAAAATTAAAATGCGGAAACATAAAAACAGTAAAGTAAATGACACCAGATTTATAGTGAGTCGGTCTAAAACCAGACCTACATCCACTCCCCAGAGGCACCCTCTGAGTATTGCACTAATACCAATAGTGACTCTCCGTTTGCACCCTCAGCAAGGCGGAGAAGCCTTTACAACAAACTCTTTTCACCACTCCCCGGTGCGCCAGAGAACTGTCGTCCTTTTATACAATCCCCAGTGTAGGCAGAGAACCGTCCGTCCTTTCACACAATCCATAGTGTTGGCAGAGAACCGCCATCCTTTCACACTCTCCTAGTGTGGGAAGAGAACCATCGTCCTTTCACACTCTCCTAGTGTGGGCAGAGAACCCTTCGGCTGTTCACACTCTCCAAGTGTAGGCAGAGAACCCTTCGGCTGTTCACACTCTCCAAGTGTAGGCAGAGAACCCTTCGGCTGTTCACACTCTCCAAGTATCGGCAGAGAACCGGATCTCCTTGACAGATCTTCTCACAAGAATCTAGAAGGAAGAGGGAAAAGAGTGAAGTAATCCCAATTCACAAGTAGAGACTCTTACCTTTGAAATCAAAGTGAAGCCTTCTCGCTCCAATGGTAGGAATCCTCCCTTGAATTCTCTCTTCCAATCTCTCCTTGGCTATTCTCTCAAGAGGCACGAAGATAAAATGACAAAAAGATTGAGTGGCAGTCTAATTTGGACTATTTATACAAAAGACAAGAAAAACAGCCCAAATACTGCGAGTATTCAATTCTGTACACAGTGGATCGTCCCGTACGATCGTGGATCATCCTGGACGATTTTACTTAAAAGATTTGAAACGACCCAATTTGTATATGTGTACGAAAATGACTTCGTACAGCTGATCGTCCTGTACGAACTAGGTTCGTCCAGTACAAACGGTTAATACTAGATCGGTTCTAGAAACTGCTGAAAACCGTTCTAAGTCGGTTAATCATTTGGACAAAAATATATTCGTCTGGACAAAAATTTTACAGAGGACTGATCGTCCTGGACGATTATTTATTTCATCTGGTCAAAAATTTTCCAGAGGACCAATCGCCATTGACGATAATTTAATTTCGTCTGGACGAAAATTTTCCAGAGACCAGATCGTCCTGGACGATTATTAATTTCGTCTGGACAAAAATTTTTCAGAGGACCAATCGCCATTGATGATAATTTAATTTTGTCTGGACGAAAATTTTACAGAGAACTAATCGTCCTGGACGATTATAAAATTTGTCCTGGACGAATAGGACTTAGAAAAATTTTTAAGCAAGTTCCTATTCGTTCCATGTGCTCAATAGGAGATAACTGTCTGATCGTCCCGTACGAACGTATATCATCCAGTACGATCAGTATAGTTTTTTTTTGATCTCCTTATGTGTCTGTATGTTTTTATTCACTCAATTACAATCACTCCCTTTCAATTTAATTTCAAAGAAATGCAAACTTCAAATTTTACAAAGTATCTCATTCTGAATTTGATTTGATGTCTTTGTAGTCTGGAGTTCATTTTTCCTGAAATGTTAGTACACACAAGAGCAAATACAAATCTTCTAAAATTGTTAGGAGATAACTACACATTTGAACAATAATGTTTGGAATCATCAAAACTACATAAGTTGTAAAAATGTAAAGCATGCAAATAGCAACTATTTTAACAATCTCCCCCTTTTTGATGATGGCAAAACAATTATTGTTTGTATGGTTTCAATTTAAACAATTCTCGTAAACTCCCCCTGAATTGATGTATATATGAAAATAAGGAGGCAAAAAAAAATATTACAAGACCACAAACAAAACATACGAACATAATAATTTCTCCCCCTTTTTGACAACAACAAAAAGTGAAGAAGAAATAGACGAGAAATGTAAGTAATTATATGAAATTCATTTGAAAATTTAATCTAAATGGTGTTTGGTATAAGGTATACAATCTAAAACTAATGACATTAGGTAAATCATAGAAATTCATAGAATTTAAGAAGTGATATAACATTGTAAGTAAGAAGAATTTATTAAAAACATGATTCAATTTAGACATTTACATATAGAAAATCATTACAGGAGAGATGAATAAAAATTCTATATTTCAAAGTTCAATAGAATATAAATGAACATAAGATCAATTTGAATTAAGAGATTGAAAGAATTTGGAAAGAAGAGAATTACCACATGTGGCGCTTTGCGCATCTTTTCAAATTTTGGGCACATTTTTGTGCATATTTTGACATTGGGCTAATATTGTGCCTCTTTTTCATATTTGCGAACCTTTGCGCATTCCTTTTGATTTTTGTACTCTTTGTATAATATTCAAGAGTAATTCAGACCAAATCTTTCCAAAATCAATAATCTAAAATTTCAAATATTTCTAAGTGCATAAATATCACTTGAGCATAGAAATACAAAATAAGAAAACATTTATATTGCAATAATAATATTAACTTTTATTTAGTCTAAATGAATAGACATGAATTTAAAAGTTCTAATTATAATAAGTTATAAACAACTTTAAATTTAGAAAGACTAGATTTTCTAATGTAATTAATCTCAAATTACAATCTAATTTAAGCACAATTAAGATTAAATAAGACTAATGAAATTCATAATAATTAAGCACATTCAAAAAACAAACTAAATTTAAATCAACTACGACATATTTTGATATTAATAAGAAAGATTACATGATCATTTCATAATATCAAAATAACAATAAAAACAACAAACATAAACAAACATAACTAAGACAAATACAAAAATAAATACTAACACAACTAAACATTTAGAACAAAATACAAGTACAACAAACACAAAGAATTTCATCTCTTATTCTCTATTCTTCTGGAGGAGGAGGAGGAGGAATGCCACCAAAAAGGTTGAAGTAGGAGGCAATCAACATAACATTGGTATTGATTTCATGTACTTCATTTTTAATGCTTCCAATGTCCTGTTGTTGTTGCATAAGTTGAGCATCAAATTGATCAAATCTTTGATCAACATGAGTCTTAAGTCTATCAAATTTTTCAATCAGATTCTGATAATCTGACTGAGGTGCAGAAGTTTTCTCTCCTTCTTCTTCTTCTTCTAAAGCACTGGCATGTGCTTTTCCTTTTTCCTCCTTGAAAAGCAATCTGAAGGAAGCATCATTATAATATACTGGTTCTTCATATTCATCATCAGGATGCACTAAGTTGTATTTCTTTTCCAAAATGTATGTAACTAAGTGTCCTAATGAGATGTTCCTTTTTCTCTTCTGTTCTGCATGTCCTATTTTTGAAAGCCCGTAGAGATGATCTACGATAAGTTGGGCTTCGTCAACAGGATGACATTCTATAATCAAAAATGTTATAACAGAAAGGAGAGGGGTAATATTAATCCTATCACCAGCTTTAGGAATGATTGAAGATCGAAGGATATGCTGGATGATTCGGGCATTTTTGGTCATACCGGAGACTCTAGCGACAAGATAGTTAAGACTACTTTGTCTAATTACCCTATTGACATCATACCATTTGAAAGTGGTTTCTGTCATTAGGGTGTGAGCTCTATATCCTTCAGTTTTTAAGTTCAAAAAGGCACCAATGTCGTGCTTGGTGATTTCAACTTTTTGCTTGAAAACATAAGAACTTATGGAGGAGTTGTCGGAATTAAAACTCATGATGGCTAGGAAATAGTGAAAGGTTTGTTTGTTGTAAAAGTGGACGAGAGAAAGAATGAATTAAAACTGGGTAGAGGCAAAAAGGTGCATTACTTTGAAGTGTATATCGCTTTGAATTAAAATGCGAGAGGGAGTTATTTTGGCTGAGGCAAAACGAGGAAAGGATTCCTCATTTGCTTTTGACAGGAAGTTTTCAGAGGCATTCCTGTGGGGTTTCTTTGCCAACACCTTTTGTCTCTTGCTTGAGGAGGCCATTGTCGATTTGAAGTCGAAAGGAATTGAAAGTGAAGTTTGGAAGTGTGATTGTTAAGTTAGAAAGCCTTCATATTTAAAGAAAACGATACGTTCGTCCTGGATGAAAACAGTTCGTCCTGGATGAAAATCATCGTTCGTCTGGACGAAAATATTTCGTACAGACGATCAAATTTGTCCAAAATGTAACGGCTTTTCATAATCAATACAATTTATGATGCGTCCCTTAGTACATACTTTTGACTTGACCGATCGTACAGACAAAAAAATTTCGTACAGACGATCAAAATTTAATTCGTTTTAATGTCAGTTGAAAACCGTCCCCTACAATGAAAAGATGTATGTTCGTCTGGACGAACAAAAGTTCGTACGGACAACTTCACATTTAAAACTGCCTTATCCACTCAACCGCTGCATTCAATCGTCCCGATGTTTGAGAGAAAAAAAATTTCGTCCTGGACGATTATAAGATCGTACAAACGAACTTCATTAAAACTGCTCTCAAAACGGTTAAAGTTCGCGTAAACTGAATTTTCCACACATCGTCCAGTACGAAAACAATTCGTCCCGAACGATTTCTACCAATTTTTGAATTTTTGAATTTTAATTGAAGAAAATCAAACAAAGCATTTAAAACACAAAAAACAAAGACAAACCATAGACTCTAAAATAAACTCATTCAAAACACTCAAAAAATCACAAAAATCAAAACAAAAATCAAAGACAAATAACTAAGAAAACCTAAATATTAATGTTGCAAAAACATTTTTATTTAAGCATTCAAATCAATAACACCAAGCCTTGTTCTTAATGTACTGAAGGTATCAAAGGCTAAAGATTTTGTAAAAATGTCTGCAAGTTGATTTTTAGTTGAAACATGTGAGAGTTCAATTTCTCCCTTGGATACATGATCCCTTATGAAATGATGCCTTATATCAATGTGTTTGGTTCTAGAATGTTGAATAGGATTTTTGAAAATGCAAATAGCACTAGTATTGTCACAATAAATTGGAATAGTGCCTATAGTTAATCCTAAATCAATCAACTGTTATTTTAACCAAAGTACTTATGCCACACAACTTCCTAATGCAATGTATTCTGCTTCTGCAGCAGATAGGGCTACTGAATTTTGTTTTCTACTGGACCAAGAAACTAATGAATTTCCAATGAATTGACATGTTCCATAAGTGCTTTTCCTATCCACTCTACAGCCTGCAAAGTTAGAATTTGAATAACCAACAATTTCAAATGAAGAACTAAACTTAGGATACCAAATTCCTAAGTTTTGAATTCCTAGCAAGTATCTTTAAATCCTTTTCACTGCTGTCAAATGTGATTCTTTTGGATCTGATTGAAATCTAGCACATAAGCAAACACTGAACATTATATCTGGTCGGTTAGCAGTCAAGTAAAGCAAAGATCCAATAATCCCTCTATATTTCTTTTGATCAATAGATTTTCCCGTAAGGTCCTTATCCAACTGAACTGAGGAACTCATTGGTGTACTAACAGGTTTAGCATTGTCCATTTCATATTTCTTGAGGATGTCCTTAATATATTTAGTTTGACTAAGAAATGTCCCTTCCTCAAGTTTCTTGATGCTAAAACCTAGAAAGTAATTTAAATCTCCCATTAGACTCATTTCAAATTCACTACTCATTGTATTAGAAAAATCATCACAAAAGATTTTTATTTGAAGATCCAAACATGATATCATCCACATAAATTTGAACAATGAGTATTTCCTTTCCAAATTTCTTTAAGAAGAGAGTTGTATCTACACTTCCTTTTTCAAAAGATCTTTCAAGTAGGAAGGTGCTCAATCTCTCATACCAAGCCCTAGGTGCCTGTTTTAATCCATATAATGCCTTCTTTAATTTAAACACATGATTTGGGTATTTTGAATTTTTAAATCCTGGAGGTTGTTCTACAAAAATGTCTTCTTCAATAACCCCATTCAAAAAGGCACTTTTGACATCCATTTGAAATAATTTAAAACTTTTAAAACAGGCAAAGGCAAGTAAAACCCTAATTGCTTCAAGTCTTGCTACAGGGGCAAAGGTATCCTCAAAATCAATTCCTTCAATTTGATTATACCCCTTAGCAACTAATCTAGCCTTATTTCTAATGACTACTCCTGAGTCATTCATTTTATTTTTGAACACCCATTTGGTTCCAACAACACTTTGATCTTTTGGCCTTGTAGTTAATTCCTAAACTTTATTTCTTACAAATTGATTTAACTCTTCTTGCATGGCCAATATCCAAAATTCATCAGAAAGTGCTTGATCAATATTAGTGGGTTCTATTGTTGAAATAAAGGCTGAATGATTGATTTCCTTATTTAATCCACGCCTAGTTCTAACACTCTCACTAGGTTCACCTATAATCAATTCTCTTGGGTGGTTTTTAGAAAATCTCAAATCTCTAGGCAAAGGATTTTCTCGTTCCAAATTTTCTTCCACATTTTCTTCCAAATTTAATCTATCAATCTTTTGGGAGTTTTCCTCAATCTCTTCTTCAACAATATTTGGATCTTCCAAATTTCCAGATTCATCAAATACAACATGTGTGGTTTCTTCAATGACTAAAGTTCTTTTATTGAATATCCTATAAGATTTTCCAACACTTGAATATCCAACAAAAATTCCTTCATCTGATTTTGGATCAAATTTTCCTAAGGCATATTTTCCGTTGTTATGTATGAACACCTTGCAACCAAAAACATGCAAATGTGACAAGTTAGGTGTTCTACCTTTTAGCAACTCATAGGGTGTTTTATTTAATTTTGATCTCACATTCACCCTATTCAGAACATAGCATGCAGTGTTAACCGCCTCAGCCCAAAAATATCTAGGAAGTGAGTATTCTGCCAACATTGCTCGGGCGGCTTCTATTAATGTTCTATTTTTCCTTTCAACTACCCCGTTTTGTTGAGGGGTTCTAGGTGCAGAAAAATTGTGATCAATCCCTTTTTCTTTACAAAAATTTTCAATTTTTTCATTTTCAAATTCTCCTCCATGATCACTTTGTAAAGAGATTATTTCACATCCTAATTTTCTTTGAATCCAAGTTGAAAAATATCTGAATTTCTCAAATGATTCACTTTTATGAAAAAGAAATCTAACCCATGTGAATCTTGAGAAATCATCCACTATAACAAATCCATATACCTTTCCTCCTAGACTTACAGTTCCTACTGGTCCAAAAAGATCCATGTAAAGAATTTCCAAAGGTTTACTGGTCCTAAGATCCTTATTGGACTTAGAAGAGGACTTCACTTGTTTTCCTAATTGACATGCATCACAAAGGTGGTCCTTAGTAAAGTCTAATTTTGGTATACCTCTCACTAAGTTCTTTTGGATAATTCTCCTAAGGTTTTTCATACTAGAATGACAAAGTCTCCTATGCCAAAGCCATGATTCATCAGAAACAGTTTTTAAACAAAAAGTAGTAGGAGATAGAATAGAATTCAAATCTAGCATGTAAACATTGTTAACCCTTTTTTCATTTAAGACTTCTTTTCCATTTAGGCTTAATATACAGCTAGTAGGTAAAAATTTCACATTATAGCCCTTATCACATAGCTGACTTAGACTTAACAGATTATGTTTTAAGCCTTCAACCAATAACACATTATCTATGAAAAAGTTTTTGAAATTTCCAATCATACCTGATCCAACCACTTTCTTTGTGGTATTATCTCCAAGTGTAACCTTGCCTCCATTCCTGGCTTCTAGCATTATGAATTGAGCAGTATCTTCAGTCATATGCTTTGAACATCTGCTATCCAGGTACCATATGCTCCCACGAGGTCTTGTGTGAGAGCATACCTGCAAAATTCTCAAATGTTAGACCTGGGAACCCAAACAAGTTTGGGTTCACCTTTTAGTAATTTATAATCAGATGCATATATGATATATCTAGGTTTATGCATCTTAGGTCTCCACACCTGATTAGATTTCATCTTCAAAGTACAGGTGTGAGCTATATGTCCAAAAAATCCACAATTATTACATTTAACATTAGGAAAAATATTCCTAAGTTTTCTTCCATGTGATTGTCTTCTAAGGGATTTCATGAATTTAGGATAATATTTAGGATTTATAAAATCTTCAAGTTTGGGGGGTTTCCTATTATCCTCGAGAGCTCTTATTGTGAGTTTGTAAAATGAATTCATATCTTCCAAGATTCGATTGGTATAATTGATTCTATATGCTTTGCTCTCAGATTCATCCTTAAAATTCTTAAATTGTTTTTCAAGTTCAGCATAGGATGTTTTTAAGTTTTCAAAATTTTTATTCAATTCATTGTATTCATCAAGTAGTTTCATATGGTTGTCATCTATTAAAGCATGATCTTTCCTAAGGATTTCATGTTCCTTCTTGAGTTCTTCCAGTTCTAAGCTTACACTAGCATGCATCTTTTTCATTTTCCTATATGCATCATGTATGTGTTCAGAAACTTCAAATAATTCATCATAGGTTAAGTCACATACCTCTTCTTGATCTGAATGATCTACATTATCTGCCATCAAGCAAAGATTAGTGACTTCTTCTTCTTTTTCAGTCTCAGATGAGTCTGAAGCTGAGTCTGCCCAGAATGCTCTTTGAAACTTCTTCTTGCCCTTCTTTACCATTGGTTTCTCCTCTACCTTCTCCTTGCTAGGAGTGAATTTGAGTTTTGGGCATTCAGTCTTGATATGACCTGGTTTCCTGCATTCATAATAAATTACTTCATTAGAAACCTTACCATTTCTGTTAAACTTACCTCTGTTCCATTGCTGGCATCTCTTCTGCTTCCTCTTTAAAAAGATTCTGAATTGTCTAGTCATCAGTGCAATATCATCTTCATCCTCAGGTTGTGAGTGTTCACTCTCTGACTCTTCCACTTTTAGTGCAATATTCTTCTACTTTCGTGGTTCACCTGCATCAATCTTTCTTTGACTTACTCCTTGCTCATAAGCAATGAGTGAACCAAGAAGATTGTCAACAGAATATATGTTTAGATCTTTAAACTCTGTAATTGCAGTAATTTTAGCATCATAAGCAGTAGGTAAACATCGAAGAATTTTATTGACCATTTCAGCATTAGTTAATTCTAAACCAAGTTCATGCAAAGAAGTGACAATTTGTGTGAATCTTGTGTACATGTCAGAAATAGATTCATTAGGTTTCATGCGAAATAATTCATAGTCATGTAACAAGATATTGAGTCTTGATTGCTTAACTTCATTTGTCCCTTCATAAGTTATACAAAGTTTATCCCATATGTCCTTTCCGCTTTTGCAAGTGAAAACCCGCATGTAGTCATCAGATTTTAAAGCACAAAAGAAACTATTTAAACATTTGGCATTTAATTGTGCTAAGTCATATTCTTCTATAGTCCATTCTGCAAAAGGTGTTTCTACCCTAACTCCATCAACTAATCTAGTTGGTTTTGTGTAACCTTCCTGGACTAGTATCCACATGCGATAATCAAGTGACTGTAAGAAAGTAGACATGCGTGTTTTCCAAAAATCAAAAGGAATATTGTCAAACAGTGGAGGTCTAGTGATAGAGTAACCCTCAGGTGTGTTTCGGTTTCCGAAAGTAGCCATCTACGTTAATCAAAAAGTAGTTCAAACTTATGATTTTGAAACGAAGCTCTTATACCACTTGTTGAGTCTTGTAATTAGGTTGTTAAGCCTAAGTGAATGTCCCAAGGCTACCAAGAGGGGGGGTGAATTGGTAGTTTAAAAATTTAAGCCCACTTTTAAAATTATGTTGAACCGAAATAAAAATGTTTCTTTTAGATTTTTATAGAAAATATTTTTCAACCATAAAGTTTTTAAAACTAAAATTAAAATGCGGAAACGTAAAAACAGTAAAGTAAATGACACCAGATTTATAGTGGTTCGGTCTAAAACCAGACCTAGATCCACTCCCCAGAGGCACCCTCTGAGTATTGCACTAATACCAATAGTGACTCTCCTTTTGCACCCTAACCAAGGCGGAGAAGCCTTTACAACACACTCTTTTCACCACTCCCCGGTGCGGCAGAGAACCGTCGTCCTTTTACACAATCCCCAGTGTAGGCAGAGAACCGTCCATCCTTTCACACAATCCACAGTGTTGGCAGAGAACCGTCTTCCTTTCACACTCTCCTAGTGTGGGCAGAGAACCGTCATCCTTTCACACTCTCCTAGTGTGGGCAGAGAACCCTTCGGCTGTTCACACTCTCCAAGTGTAGGCAGAGAACCCTTCGGCTGTTCACACTCTCCAAGTGTAGGCAGAGAACCCTTCGGCTATTCACACTCTCCAAGTATCGGCAGAGAACCGGATCTCCTTGATAGATCTTCTCACAAGAATCTAGAAGGAAGAGGGAAAAGAGTGAAGTAATCCCAATTCATAAGTAGAGACTCTTACCTTTGAAATCAAAGTGAAGCCTTCTCGCTCCAATGGTAGGAATCCTCCCTTGAATGCTCTCTTCCACTCTCTCCTTGGTTATTCTCTCAAGAGGCACGAAGATCAAATGACAAAAAGATTGAGTGGCAGTCTAATTTGGACAATTTATACAAAAGATAAGAAAAACCGCCCAAATACTGCGAGTATTCAATTCTGTACGCAGTGGATCGTCCCGTACGATCGTGGATCGTCCTGGACGATTTTACTTAAAAGATTTGAAACGACCCCATTTGTATATGTGTACAAAAATGACTTCGTACAGCTGATTGTCCTGTACGAACTAGGTTCGTCCAGTACGAACGGTTAATACTAGGTCGGTTCTAGAAACTGTTGAAAACCGTTCTAAGTCGGTTAATCGTTTGGACGAAAATATATTAGTCTGGACAAAAAATTTACAGAGGACTGATCATCCTGGACGATTATTTATTTCGTCTGGACAAAAATTTTCCATAGGACCAATCGCCATTGACGATAATTTAATTTCGTCTAGACGAAAATTTTCCAGAGACCAGATCGTCCTGGACGATTATTAATTTCGTCTGGATGAAAATTTTCCAGAGGACCAATCGCCATTGACGATAATTTAATTTCATATGGACAAAAATTTTATAGAGAACCAATCGTCCTGGACGATTATAAAATTCGTCCTGAACGAATAGGACTTAGAAAAATTTTTAAGCAAGTTCCTATTCGTTCCATGTGCTCAATAGGAGATAACTATCTGATCGTCCCGTACGAACGTATATCGTCCAGTACGATCAATATAAATTTTTTTTGATCTCCTTATGTGTGTGTATGTTTTTATTCACTCAATTACAATCACTCCCTTTCAATTTAATTTCAAAGAAATGTAAACTTCAAATTTTACAAAGTATCTCATTCTGAATTTGATTTGAAGTCTTTGTAGTCTGGAGTTCATTTTTCCTGAAATGTTAGTACACACAAGAGCAAATACAAATCTTCTAAAATTGTTAGGAGATAACTACACATTTGAACAATAATGTTTGGAATCATCAAAACTACATAAGTTGCAAAAATGTAAAGCATGCAAATAGCAACTATTTTAATAGTAAGAACTAGGCATGGATTAAGCAAAGAAGTTAGTCATTTCGCCTTCATTTCAACCATAGAACCCACTAATATTGATCAAGCACTTTCAGATAAATTTTGGATCTTGGCTATGTAAGAAGAATTAAATCAATTTATAGGGAACGAAGTTTGGGAATTAACTACAAGGCCAAAGAATCGAAGTGTTGTTGGAACAAAGTGGGTGTTCAAGAATAAAATGAATGACTCATGAGCAGTTATTAAAAATAAGGCTAGATTGGTAGCTAAGAGGTATAATCAGATTTAAGGTATTGATTTTGATGAGACTTTTGCCCCTGTAGCTAGACTTGAAGCAATTAGGGTTTTGTTAGCCTTTGCCTATTTTAGAGGATTTAAATTGTACCAAATGGTTGTGAAAATTGTTTTTTTGAATGGGGTCATTCAAGAGGAAGTTTTTGTAGAACAACCTCTAGGTTTTAAAAATTCTAAATACCCAAATAATGTTTTTAAATTGTAAAAGGCACTATATGGTTTGAAACAGGCATTTAGGGTTTGGTATGAGAGGTTGAGCACTTTTCTACTTAATAGATCATTTAAAAAAGGAAGTGTAGATATAACTCTCTTTTTGAAAAGATTTGGAAAGGATATACTCATTGTGCAAATATATGTGGATGACATCATTTTGGATCTTCAAATAAAAATCTTTGTGATGACTTTTCTGACATAATGAGTAGTGAATTTGAAATGAGTCTGATGGGAGATTTAAGTTACTTTCTAGGCTTTAGCATTAAGCAAATTGAGGAAGGTACATTTCTTAGTCATTCTAAATATGTTAAGGATATCCTCAAAAAGTATGAAATGGATAATGCTAAACCTGTTAGTACACCAATGAGTTCCTCAGTTCAGTTGGATAAGGACTCTAAAGGAAAATCTGTTGATCAAAAGAAATTTAGAGGGATAATTGGATCTTTACTGTATTTGATAGTTAGCCGACCCGATATCATGTTTAGTGTTTGCTTGTGTGCTAAATTTTAATTAGGTCTAAAAGAATCACATTTGACAGCAGTGAAAAGGATTTTGAGATATCTGTTAGGAACTCAGAACTTAGGAATTTGGTATCCTAAGTTTAGCTCTTCATTTGAAATAATTGGATATTCAAATTCTGACTTTATAGGTTGTAGAGTTGATAGAAAGAGTACTTCTGGAACATGTTAATTTATTGGAAATTCTTTAGTCTCTTGGTCCAGTAGAAAATAAAATTTAGTAGCTCTATCTACTGCAAAAGCTGAATACATTGCATTAGGAAGTTGTGTGGCACAAGTACTTTGGTTGAAATAACAGTTGATTGATTTAGGATTGTCTATAAGCACCATTCCAATTTATTGTGATAATACTAGTGCTATTTGCATTTCTAAAAATCCTATTCAACATTCAAGAATCAAACATATAGACATAAGACATCATTTTATAAGGGATCATGTGTCCAAAGGAGAAATTGAACTCACTCATGTTTCTACTGAAAATTAACTTGTAGATATTTGTACAAAACCATTAGCCTTTGATACTTTCAGTGCATTAAGAATAAGGCTTGGTGTGATTGATTTGAATGCTTAAATAAAAATGTTTTCTGCAACATTGATATTTGTTTTTCTAGTTACTGTTTTTGTATTTGTTATTTTGCTGTTGTTGTGTTTCTTAGTTTTGATTTGTGTGAATGATTTCATTTTGTTTTGTTTTTGAATTGTAGTTTCTTTTGTTTGAGTGCAAAATTTTTTTTTGAGTCATCATCTTCCGAGATGAAATCATTTCGTACGGGACGATTTGTGTAGTATGACAAACTGTAGGATTTTGAACCGTTTTAAGTACAGTTTTAATGTACTTCGTCTATACAATCATCACGATCATCCGGGATGAAATATTTTTCAAACGACTGGACTAATGAATGAAGCAGTTGAATGGATAAGATAGTTTTTAATATGAACTTCTTCTGTATGAACCTTTGGTTCGTTTGGACGAACACATGTCGGTTCGATGTAGGGGACGGTTTCAACTGCCATTAAAACGATATAAGTTCTGATCGTCCCAGGATGAACACGTGTTCGTCTGTACGGTCAAACTAGTCAAAAGTCTGTACGAAAGGAAGCATCATAAGTTGTGTTGATTACAAAAAGTCATTTCATTTTGATGCATTGGATCGTTTGTACGAAAATATTTTGTACGGGATGAATTTTTTATTCGTCTGGGACGAACATGTCATTTTTCAATAAATTGGCAGGCTTTTGAACTTAACTGTCACACTCTAAACATCACTTTCAATTTCTTTCGTTCTTTAGATCAGTCCTTTTTAGATGGCCAGTTCAAGTAAGAGGCAGAAGGTCATAACAAAGAAACCACGTAGGAATCCTTCAGAGAACTTTCTATCTATAGAAAATGAAGAATCTTTTCCTCGATTTGCCTCTGCCAAAATCACACCCTCTAGGATCCTACTTCAAGAAAATCTTACTTTCCATGTAATGAACCTGTTCACCTCGACCCAATTTGGTTTCATTCTTACTCTGGTCCACCCTTACAACAAAGAGACTTTTCACTATTTCCTGGCCAATATGTCCTTTGGCCCTCGTCAGTCTGTCGTCCACTCCTTTGTCTTTAAAAAAAGTAGAAATTACTAAGCATGACTTGGGAGCATTTCTAAACTTAAGAACTCAAGGGGAAAGAGCAAATTATCTGATCACTACTGATGACTATTCGTGGTCTGAAATCAATCAAGTTATTGGAGGGAATAATGTGAATGAACATGTGGCTAGAGTATCCGGTCTTATGAAAACTGCATGAATCATCTAGCATGTCTTTAGAACTTCCATTATCCCTAAGGCTGGTGGTAGAGTGAACATAACTCCACTTCTTTCTAGGGCCACTTTTATGGTCATGACTAAAAAACCTATAGATGAAGCCCAGTTAATTCTCGACTATCTTTTTGGGCTTTCCGAAATAGGTCATGCTGATTAGAAAAGAAAAAGGAATATTGCTTTATGCATCTAGTTGCCTTTATTCTGTAGAAGAAGTATGGTTTGACTCATCCTGATCAGGAGTTTGAAGATTTGCTCTATTACAATGATGCATCATTCAGAGCAATCTTAAAAAATGACGACACAAGTAAGGCACACGTCATCGGTGACACCGAGGAGGAACCTGAAGCCGAACCAGTACCGACCAATGATACAAATTATCAAAATTTGATTCAAAGATTTGATCAGCTAGAGACTCATTTTCATCAATGTTTTGATCAATTTGAAAATCGCTACAATCAGGATATGAGCTTCATAAGAGAGCAAATGAATGATTTGAACAGTAACATGCTTATGGTAAGCAATTACTTTACCTTCTTCAATGCTCAACCTCCTCCTCCTCCAGATCAGGGACCGTCCAAGTGATTGTTGCACTTTTTGTTTTGTGTTTGAGTTGTTATGGTTCACGTGTTTGTTGTTGTTTTGTTGTATTTCTTTGGATGGATTTTTAGTTGTATTTTCTATTTTTTCTCTAGATGGTGTGTATTGATATCGATTGCAGTGACTGTAATATCTTTTTGATATCAATATAAGTAAACATGTCTTGTCTTTATCTTGTTTCTGAAATGTGTGTTTAACTATGAAAATCTTTGGTTTTTATTTTCTTATCAGTGCTATAATTCTTAAAATGCAAATTAAAAATCATACTCATTAGAAAATCTAATTTTTCTAAATTTAAGTTTAGCTTATAACTTGATAATAATTAAGATTGTCAAATTTCATGTCTTTTGTTTAGACTACATTAATTTATTATTGTAATTGTGATGTTTTTCTTATTTTGTATTTCACTCTTCAATTAATATTTAAGCACCTAGATTAATTTGAAAACTTTAATTAATGACTTTGAAAAGAATACAATTACTCTTGACAAATGTACAAAAATTAAAAGAAATGCGCAATGGTTCGCAATGTGAAAAAGATGCACAAAATAAGCCCAATAAATGCAAATTTGCACAAAAGTGTGTCAAAAATTTGAAAAAGACGCGCAAAGCTCCACTTGTGGTAGTTATTTCTTTCCAGACTCTTTTAATCTTCTCATTCAAATTGATCTTGTGTTCATTCATGTATATTGAATTTTGAAATATACAATTTTTCTTTTCATCCTCTTTGCAATGATGTCTCTATCTAAATGTCTAAATTGAATCATGTTGTTTGATATTTTTTTTTTATTATCTAAGTTATGTCTCTTCTTGAATTCTATGAATTATTATGATTTATATAATGTACTAATTTTATTTGCATAACTTTATTACAATCACTTTTAAGAATGAATTATCAAATGATTTTCATATGTTTGCTTGCATTTCAAGTTCTTTTTTTCTTCTTGACTTTTTGCTGTTGTCAAAAAGGGGGAGAAATAATTGTTTGTTGTGATCGTGTTGTTGGGTTTAGTTGCTTCGTCTTGTTTTGTGTTTTGTTCGTTGTTTTGTTCGCTATTGGGTGTTTTTGAAATTTTTGAAAATAAAAAATTAAAAATTTGTTTTTGTGTTCATTGACCCCATATTTTCACATGCTCATTAATTCAGGGGGAGTTTAGGAGATTCTTAGAATTTGAAATTCGACAAATAATAATTGTTTTGCCATCATCAAAAAGGGGGAGATTATTAAGAAAGTTGCTATTTGCATAAGTTACATTCTTGCAACTTGTATAGTTTTGATGATTTCAAATATTATTGTTTTATGTGCAATTATTTCCTAACACTTTTTGGAAGAATTATTTTTGCTCTTGTGTGTACTAACATTTCAGAAAAATTGAACTCTAAACCATGAAGACTTGAAATCAAATTCAACATTCAATACTTTGTAAATTGGAGCTCTAAATTGTTCTTTGAATTAAGAGGGAGTGATTGTAATTGAGTGAATAAAAACACACACAAACACTTAAGGAGATCTTATAAAATTTGTACTGATTGTATGGGACGAATCTAGTTCGTACAGGACGATCAGGTCAGTTTTCTCCCCGTAAGAGCAACGGAATGAACAGGAGTTGGAGGAAATTTTTCTAAGTCTTGATCCTCCAAGACGAATTTATTTTCATCCCAGAACGATTTCTTCTCTGTAAAAATTTCATCCCGACGAAATCCAAATCGTCCCAGGATGATTTCTTCTCTGTAAAAATTTTGTCTAGACAAAATCCAAATCATCCCGGGATGAATTCTTCTCTGTAAAAATTTTGTTCAGACGAAGTTCATTATCGTGCTAGGATGAGTTGCTCTCTGTAAAACTTTTATCCGGACGAAGTCCTGTTCATCCCAGGACGATGTGAACCGACTTACCAAAACTGATTACGTCCATGCAGTTATTTGAGAACCGACCTATGTATAATGGATCGTACCGGATGAACCTAGTTCGTACGGGACGATGATCGTGTATGAACATAGTTCGTACCAATATACATAAGGATCATTACCGACACTTTAAGTAAAATCGTCCAGGAAGATCCACGATCGTACGGGACGATTCATTTCGTGTTGACTTGAAAAATTTGTAGTTTTGGACGGTTTTTCTTGTCTCTCCTATATATAGTTCAATTTAGATTGCCACCCAATCTTTTTTGCCATTTGATCTTCATGCCTATTGAAAGAAGAGTCAAGGAGAGAGTGTGAGAGAGCATTCAAAGGATGATTCCTGCCACTGAAGCGTGAAGGCTTTGCTTGGTGTTCAAGGTAAGAATCTCTACTTGTGATTTGAGATTACTTCACTCTTTTCTTTCTTCCTTCTAGAATTCTTGTCAGAAGATCTGTAAAGTAGATCCGGTTCTCTGCCGACACTTGGAGAGTGTGAACAGCCGCGGTTCTCTGCCCACACTAGGAGAGTGTGAAAGGATGAAGGGTTCTCTGCCCACTCTAGGAGAGTGTGAAGGGATGGATGGTTCTCTGCCAACACTGGGGATAAGTGTAAAAGGAGGATGGTTCTCTGCCAACCCTAGGGATAAGTGTAAAAGGAAGATGGTTCTCTGCTGCACTGGGTAGTGTGGAAAAGAGTTTTTGTAAAGGCTTCTCCGCCTTGCTGTGGGTGCTAAAGGAGAGTCACTATTGGTATTAGTGTAATACTCGTAGGGTGCCTCTGGGGAGTGGATGTTGGTCTGGTTTAGACCGAACCACTATAAATCTTGTGTCTTTTATTTTTATTACTTTTTTTACTTTTCGCATTTTATTTTTGTTCCAAAAATTATGGTTAAAAACTATTTCTAAAAATTCATCAAAGTTTATTTTCGGTTCAACATACTCAAGAGGGTTAAAGTTTAAATTTTTTAAATACCAATTCATCCCCCCTCTTAGATAGCCTTGGGACATAAGCTTAGGTTCAACAACCTAATTCATAGTGAACGAATCTCAACACAGTCATCCAAGCTGACCTATAAATACCAATGTCACTATCAAAATAGCCACTTCATAAGGGTTATTTCTAAAAAATTATGTTTGAAAATTTTCCTATACTTTGTTCTTTTTGCAAGTCGCGCTCTAGCATCTGAGGCAATTTCTGGGCAATTCTAGGGCTCCTTCTCGTGTGCTGGATATTGGCCCTCCTGGCTTATTTTCTTTGCTTTTTCCAATCATCCTCTTCTAATTTTCTCATTTTTTGTCTTTCATTCAATGATTTTGAGGCTTTGTTGGTTCTTTGGTGCTAGATGATGATGACTCCATCATCATCAAACCTAATATCTACTTCTCTTTTTTAGGGGAAATCTCGATCCTTCAAAGATGTTCTAGTCGGTATTCATCTTCTTCTCCTAAAATGAATTTTGTTCATTCGTCCTTCAAGGGTTGTCCAACCCTTTTGTTTGAGGACTCGGTTGTTAATCTATTGACCTCTCCTTATGCTTTGATGCTGGTGGGTAAATTTGTTTTGAGGCGACCGAGTCTTGATGTTATACATAATTTTTTCCATAACCAAAAGCTTTTCGAATCATTTCACATTGGTTTACTTGATCAAAGACATGTTTCTATCCAACTTTCTAATGATCTTGATTATAGCCATATATTTGCTAGGAGATCTTACTATATTTCAAGCGTGTCAAATGCGATTGCTTAAATGGACTCCGAACTTTGACGTTAGGAAGGAATCTCCTATTACACCAGTTTGGATTTCTTTTCCTAATTTGAGACTTTACTTTTTAATCATCAAATCCTTTTCGGTATGGCCTCTATCTTTGTGCGACCATTACAAACTGACCAAGCCACTGCCTCTGTGTCGAGCCTGTCTATTGCTTGGGTGTGGGTTGAATTGGTTGTCTCACAAAAACATCCTAGTGAAATATGGATTGGGTCAAAAGTCAAGGGTTATTTCCAAAAAATTGAGTTTAAAAATTTACTTATATTTTTTTTCTTTTTGCAAGATGGATTGTCATGGTATGAATGATTATTTTTAAAAGCATCCCCATCTTGGTAGAGAAAAGGACTCATTGAAATAAAGGTCAGGAAGTTTCTAATCCCATTCTGTTTTTTTTAGAGGGTAATATGTGTAATCAGCCCCAAACTCTTGAGGAGCCATTGGTGGTAATTGTTGAGGACCCCTTCCTTCTATTACCAATGATGTTTCTTTGAATCATGATCAGTGTGTTATTGTTAAAATGTGTGCTATTTCATCTATTGATTGTGAGAAGAATGTGGAACATAATTTTCCTACTATTGAAGTTCAAAATGATGTTAATGATGAAACTACCCCTTCTTGCATTATTAGTCAAAATGTTTCTGATTCTAATGGTTTTATGCTTTCCCATACTCCCTCTATTTCTTTAAATAAACAGGAATTTGTTATTGGAGCTAATGTTGCTATTCAATTGCCTTTCAAAGAAGATGAGAGGAATTACATCCCATTAGAGGAAGGTGAATTTGTTTCTATGGAGCATAGCTCCCCGATTTCTAAATGCGTTGAAGAGATTATTGTGAGGGCTAGTGATAATTTGGAGGATGATGATATGTTTATGGAGGATGAATATCCTCAATAGACTATTCAAAGGGACCATCAAAATAATAGTAAGACTCCTTCAAGCTCTAATTATAATAGTGATTCTTTTATTAATACTGAGGATATGCATATTGCTACAAAATGTTTTGCCAGGGATGATAATGATATTAGTTTTAGTAAAGTTCATAGTAAAAGAGGGAGGGATCCAAAGCATATTTCTTTGCAACCTCCTAGAAACACTCACTCGCATACTTCCATTAATTTTGTTTATTTATGTTTAATTCTATTATCTAAAATGTGAGAGGGATTGGTGGTCCTTCTTCTAGAATTTGTGTGAAGAATTTATGTCATATTCATAATGTTTCCATTCTTATTTTGTTTGAACCTCTTATTTCTTCCTCTAGGTTAATTAGCACCTCCCATGTTTTGGGGTTTAATTATGCTATTTTAATTGTGGCTAATAAGATTTGGGTCTTTTGGAAGGATCCAGTTAAGATTGATGTTATTGGTGATTTTACTCAAGTTATGCATTGTCAAATTGAGGTTTTTAATTTACATTGTTTATGCCACTTTTGTGTATGTTGGTTCTTCTCGTTACATTAGGAAATTACTTTGGGACCAACTCTATAATTTTGATAATATTAGTAATTTCCCATGGCTAGTTGGTGGTGATTTTAATGCTATTACTAATCCTTCTAAAAGAATTAGAGGTTCCTCTCGATCTTATCGGTCTATGGAGGATTTTATTAATATGATTTTGGATTGTAATCTCATTGATATTGGTTTTTCTGGTAATCAATTCACTTGAAATAGGGGTCATTTATGGCAATGTTTGGATCGTGTTATTTTCATGACTCTTAGCTTAATTTCTTTAGTTATATTAATGTGCATCATCTTAGTAGAAATCTGTATGACCATTCTCCTCTACTTATTAGTCTTAATTTTAGACATTTACATGCTTCTTCTCAATTTAGATTTCAAAACATGTGGTTACTTCATGATTCTTTTTTTGAGGCCGTGGAGAATAATTGTCAAGCTCCTCTTCATCCAGATAACTCTTATTTTGGTATGAGGAGGCTTTGGTTTAAGCTGAAACAGCTTAAGCAGGTTTTAAATTGGTAGAACCGTAATGTTTTTAGAAATATTTTTTTCTAATATTTTAGAGGATAAGAATATTGAATCCACTTATCAAGTTGATCCTTCTGATGCTAATTTTTCTCTTTAAAAAAATCAAAAGAGGATGTATTTACTTTCCAAGCTCAGGAAGAGGTTTTTTGGAAACAAAAGCTACTGCTAAGCTCTTGGTTCATGGTGACAACAATACTAAGTACTTTCATGCTTTAGTTATGAGGAAAAAGGCAAAAAATGGTATTAATAAAATCCAACGTGATGATGGTTCTATTTCTGAGAAAGTTGAAGAAATTGCTAATTTAGTTGTCCTTCACTTTCAAAATCATCTCAATAAGAAATTAAACCCAGTTCAGATTGATGTTAATTCCTTTATTCCTAATCTTATTACCATAGAAGATAATGTGAATCTTTCTAAACCTCCTTATTTTGAGGAGACTAAAGATACTTTTTTTTGATATGAATAGTGATACAATGGCTTGGTTTGATGGGTTTACTACTCAGTTTTTTCAAAAATATTAGCATATTATTATTAATGATATTTTTTTCTGCTACTATGGATTTTTTGTTGGTAACTCTATTCCTATGTTTTTTATGTCTACTTCCATTGTTCTTATTCCCAAGAACAACTCTGTTAACACTTGGAATGATTTTAGACCTATTAATCTTTGTACCTTTTTTAATAAGTTGATCTCTAAAATTATCATGAATCATCTCAGTATTCTTTTACCTAGAATTATCTCTACCTCTCAGATGGGTTTTATGAAAGGTAGGGTTATTATAGATAATATTTTGTTGGCTCAAGAATTTGGCCATGATTTTGATGTTAGAGTGAGAGGGGGGAATTTGATTTTAAAGCTTGATATTGCTAAGGCTTATGAAAATATTGACAGGTCCTTTATTTATCAAGTTTTGGAGTGTTTTGTCTTTAATTCTATTTTTATTAAGCTTATTAAAAATTGTATTGAAGGTGTCTATTTGTCTCTTATGGTGAATGGTGCTACTAATGGTTTCTTTAAATCCTCTCATGGCTTAAGGAATGGGGATCCTATATCTCCTGCTCTGTTTATTATTCCTGTTGACTTTTTATCTAGAGGCATTACCAATCTTTTTGTGAATAATCCTAGTCTTTATTTTAGATCTTTAGGTGGTTTTCCCATTTCTCATGTATGTTTTATGGATAAATTTATTGTTTTTACTATTTCTTCTACCAATAGAATTCAAAACTTATGGAATTATTTAATTAATTTGAGATGGATAGTAGTTTATCTTTTAGTAAGAATAAAATCTATTTTAATGCTTCTAAGAGCATTCCTAATACGGTTTCTTTGTGCTTTTGGATTCAACAGAATCCATTGGGATGTAAATCAGTTAGATCTGCTTGCTGTTAAATCCCTCAACCGATACTTACAAAAGTGGATGTTTGAGTATAAAGGTCTTATTGTTGAAGAAGATTGCAAATGTTATCAAACATCTTCAAAAAGGTTACAATATTTGGGGAACGATGAATGACTGCACTGAGGTACCGTATAGTTTACAAGATTTTAGTTTTCTTATGTTCAATTGGGTTGATAGAGGTTGTAATAAGTTAGCCGACTTGTGTGCTAGCATTGCTTTGAATCATGATTTTATTTGGGATGATATTGCTATGTGTAGTATTCCTCCTTGTTTTTTTTAAAAGTTCTAAAGGAGGAATATAATGACACTGGTACATTGTAATTAGCTTTCTTTTAATAAAATTGCTTTTGCCATTCCTCAAAAAAAAAAAAAAAAAAAAAAAGAGCATTCCAAAACCTTGGAGTTCCTCTTTTTAAAGGTAGAAGGAAAACCTTTCTGTTTGATGAGCTTATTGCCTCTATTCATAATAAACTGCTATCTTCGGATTCTAATTTTCTTAGCTTTGGTGGTAGGATTACTCTTATCAAAAGTGTTTTGTGTTCTTTATCGATTTATAGTTTTTAAACTGTTCTTCCTACTCAAGCTATCTGTAATAGGTTGTATAAACTTATTAACAAATTGTTTTGGAAAGGCATTTCTAGTAATTCCAAAATTAATTCGGTTGATTGGGATAAATGTTGTGGTGTTCTGACTGAAGGGGGTTTAGGCTATAAAAATATGAATGAATTGTCTCTGGCTTTCTCTTTTAAACTTTGGTATAATTTTTGTGCTAAAGCGAGCCTTTGGGCTAATTTTATTTTTTCCAAATATTGTGTTGGTAAGCATCCTTGTACTTGTTCTTTTAAGCAGGGTGACTCTTGAGTGTGGCATAGGCTTTGCAAGGTTAAATGGGAGGTTGAGCTCTGCATCTCTTGGGGCCTTGGTGAAGGTAAGGCTTTCTTTTGTCAAGATTGTTAGTTAGGCAAACAATCTATTGATTCTATCTTGAATTCATCTTATGTTACTTCTACTAAGGTTAATTATTTGTTTACAAATAATTGCTAGGATTATGAGAAACTTACTAATGTTGTTAGGTTAAATGGGAGGCTTATTAATTATAAAGGGCACATATGTAATATTATTCCTTCTCTTAGTCTTTGGTTTTCATGGTTGGAGCAAAATAATTCTCTCTTTAATGGTGTTCAAATGAACCATCAGAAGGTTATTCAAAAGGTTAAAGATAAGGTTTTGTCTCTTTTTGTATTAAGTTGCTCTCTTTTAAGAATTTTTAACATTATTATTTTGTTGGTATTGTGTTAGGCCTCAATTTGGAAGGCTATTCTACTGCTTTAAAGGGTAACATTATTTACTAGCTTAAACCTTTTATTAATTTCCTTAAATTAAATTTTGTGGGTGCTAGCAATGGCTCTTTGATGGGTTTTGATGGAGCTATTAGGAATAGTAATGGTAATCTGATTATAGCTTTCACTGGTCCTACTTTGAGTGGTAATTATGTTATTTCTAGCACTTTGGCTATTCTTTATGGTCTCAAGGTTTGCATCACTCTAAATCTTACTAACATCCTTATTCAGATGAATTATGTTCAGATTTTTAAATTCTTTGGATGATATGTGTTGCTCTCCTAATCTTTTCTATCATGTCAGGGAAATTAAAAATCTTTTGGTTTTTATGAAATTTTCCTTTCACCATATTTGCAAGGAGGGTAATTCTTGTTCTTCTTGGCTTGCTAATTTGGGTTGTAATCTTATGGATTTTTTTGATTATAATGAGGCCAACATTCCTTCTCCTCTTAAAGGTCTATTTCGGTTAGATGAATTTGGTATTCCCTATGTTAAAATCTAATTGGTTTTTCTGGTGTTGGTATTCTTGGCTGGCATGAGGTGCCTTAGGGCTTGTTTGGATCTTCTGTTGTTGGTTCCTTATACTATTTGCTTCCCCTATTCTTTCTATTGGTGTGAGTTTGTGCTCCAGCTTTGGCTGCTGGGGGCTCTCTTTTTGGTTTCTTATTTTTAGTAGGGTTGCTCTGTTGGTTTTGCTCAGATGGCTTTGTTGGCTACTTTTACATATCTGGAGTTTTGGTTTGTACTTCTTTGGTCTGTTTGTTTTCTTTCTTATTGGTCATGGTCATGGTTTTTATAATTGCTAGAGGTTTTCCAGCTCTGGCCTATGGTTTCTCTAGAGGGTTTTTTGGTTCCAGCTGTTGTTTTTTGTTTTTCTATTGGCATCTCTCTATGTTATTCATTTTATCTATTATCTAGGTGGATTTAGACTTGAGCTATGATTGCACATATGATATTGCTGATTGGTTTTCCCATTGGTGCTCTCCTACCTTCATGTGGCAGTTTTGGCTGAGTGGGGGTAATTGTGGGAGTTTACCTTTAGGTTGTGGTGATCTTGATTTATATAATCTTGGGGCTTTGGCTTGGCTTTTATATCACTTTACGTGTTGGAGTGCCCTTGGGTTTGGTATTGGTGATATGGTTAAGGAGTTATGTTCTTTTGCTGGTAGCCTTATGCTTTGCTATTTGTATTTTTTATTTCACGTCCTATTCTGGACTGCCTTTGGGCTAGGTTTTTGTGATCTTCTGGAGGTGTTGAATTTGTTTGTTGTTGGCCTTAAGCTTTGATGTTCAGGTTCTTTAGGCTGCTGGAAGGTGTTTGCTCTTGAGGGCTTGTGGATTACCTTTATGAGGCATTTTCTACAAATTATATCCTGAGCTCTATCAATCTTTATCCTCCTTTTTGTTTAATGTGGATTATCTATAAAATTTTGTATCACATCCTTTTGCTTTGCAGGTTAATTTGATTATGGATGTCATCTATATTTTTTGCTGAAAGATCATGCTTCCTTTCTTTTATTACATCTTTCTTTTTGGATGCTTATTTGTAGCATCAGTAGCTTGTTATTAGGTTATATTATATTTTTGGTTAGTGGAGACTTTTGACTCCTAGATTTTTATTTATTTTCTTTTGTAGCTCGTTGGAGTATTAGTGACCTGATCGTCCCTCTTAAGGACTTTGTAATCATTTCTTTATATTATCACGTAGGCCCTGCCGTAGGTTTTACTAAAAAAAAAAAAAAAAAAACTAGCTACTTCATAAGTAGGGGAACCCTTAGATAGTCTGCATTATTCAAAGCAGTTTGATTAAAAATTTGATTGCTAAGGATTACTAGGTCAAAATAGTGCGGGGAAAGTATAGTAGTTGATCTTACTAGATCAGAGAAATTGGAAAAGAGGCATTGACACAATCTCAAGGTACGTTGTCTGTTGAGGCAAGAACAAAAGTCTGGTTTTCTAGTGAGAGAAAGTCTGGTTTTCTAGTGAGAAAAAGTTCCCGATTTCAAAATTTTTGTTCCCACGCGTTTCTCGGCAGCGGGTTACGCGGCCACCGGATGTTGATCGGCGACATTGGCGAATCATATGGCTTCTCAGCGACCCCCAACATCGGCTCGGGCAGGTGGTATAAGCTATAATGGGGTGGTGATCAGAGAAGGATTGAGACCTGTGTCTCGTCTTCCGGTGATTGAAGGTAAAGGGAAGAAGGTGATTGTGGATGATAATGCAAATTCGAAGAAGGTTGTTCATGGAAGGCCTAGCGACATGAATCTTGGAGTTTCTAAATCTGGATTGGCTTCTGTGAAGGTTAGTGATTCTTTCATTGGCATCGGTTCAAGATTAGATCGAACTCCCTGTTTAAATCAAGAAGGATTGGTTGTTCTTGATTCTGGCGAAGAAGTCGGCAGGGTTGTAGAAGGTGAGAATCTGGGTTGTGGTGAAAAGCAATCGGATAATTGGAATGAGGTGGGTAATGCGTGGACGAAGCCGAGACATATTAAGATTGTATGGAACAATGAAACTACTGAATTATCTGATGATGGGGTAGCTGTCTTACTAAATTCGGAGAGGGAAGAGAAGAACAAACAGGTTCTAAGGAACTCGGTGGTGATCAAAGTCTTGGGCAACAATGTTCCTTTCCCAATGTGTAGTCTGGAATTGAGAAAACAGTGGAGCAGGTATGGAGCTTTTCACTTAACATCAATCGGGATGGACTGGATCCTTTGTTCCTTCAAGACAGAGGAAGCTGTGGAGGAGGTCATTAATGGCGGACCTTGGTTCGTTGGAGGTCATATAGTCGGAATGGATAGGTGGACCACTGAGTTTGATCCTTATTCTTTTAAAGGGATCACTGCTCCCATTTGGATCCGTCTCCCCAGTCTGCCGCTGTATTGCTGGGATGATGACAACATTGCAAGAATTGCGTCTCGAATTGGAAAGCCGATGTATTTTGATGGTAATACCTTCCGTTGGGGGAAGAGGGAGTTTGCTCGAATTTGTGTTAAAATGGATTTAGAGAAGAAGCTACCAAACGGTGTTTGGGTTGAAGGAGCTGCGGGCATGTTTTTCCAACGGGTAGAGTATGAAAAGGTTGATTTACTCTGTTATAAATGTGGTCGTGTTGGCCATAATCAGAATGGATGTCCTATTGAAGTTACGCAGGGAATTTCAGATCAAACCACGGTTGATAATCAGAAAGTTGCTGAAGTAAATCCGGGGGTGATTAAGAAGGAATACGGACCGTGGATACATGTTCAGTTCAGGAAAAACCAATCTGTCAAGTCTTGGGGTGACGGGAGGAGGATGAAAGAAAACAGGACACTTAAGAGGGAGCAATTAGCAATGAAAGAAGATCAGTTGGAAGTAAAGAAAGGAGATAATGTTTCTAACCAGAGCTTCACACATAAAAATCTGCAGTCATTTCCGGTGACTGGTGGACAGCAAAAATCTGATATTGAAGTTCAGCCTTTGGAGGTTAGTAACAAATTTAATGCTCTTGTGGATGAGGTTAATGATGAACCTGTGATTTTGGAGGATGATGAACATATTGCTTTAGCAATACAGAGCAATGGGAAATTGATAGAGGAAGGGAATGAAGATCTAAATTCTGATTAAACAAATGTGCAGGGATCGGCTTGTGATATACAGACTGGCAGTAATAAGGCTAAATTAGCCTAGGAAATAAAATCTTTGGGACCTATTGTTTTAGGCCAGAAAAAGAAGATAAGGGATGGAAAAGGGAGTTCCATGAGTGGGGAGGCTTCCCCTATCATGTGCTAATGTCTTCTATACTGTTTCAGAATTGCAGGGGGGCTAGGAAGAAGGAGGCCGCCTTGTATTTGAAGGAGTTGATTAGAGATCATGATGTTTGCTTTGTTGGTCTCTTGGAGACTAAGTTGACTCATATTGGAAGGAACGAGGTTGGTTATCTCATTGGGAATAGTTGGGATTATTTCCAAGTTCCAGCAGTTGGTTTATCCGGTGGTATGGTGGTGCTTTGGGACACTAGAAGTGTTTCTTTTATGGTTAGAAGTAATTCTTCACAAGCTATCTTGGGTGATTTGTTTATTCCTAAGATGGGTCTCTGGAAGATTGCAAGGTTTATGGGAGTCGTTGTTGCAATCAAAGAGATGATCTTTGGAGACAACTTGAAGAAGGGTTGAAGGAGCCTTTTCCATCTATTATTGGTGGGGATTTTAATTGCATCTTGAACAAGGACGAGAAGAGAGGTGGGAAGAGATTTATTTTCTCTAAAGGCCCTAGGGAAATGAAGAACTTTATGACAAATTCAGATTTTCATGATATTAGAAGCATTGGTCCAAAATTCACTTGGTGTAACAACAAAGAAGGAACTTCTAGAATTTGGGAGAGATTGGATAGATGCTTGTTGAACTCCATTGCTCTTCAAGTGATCCCGACAGCTATGACTATGCATTTAGCAAGAGTGGCTTCAGACCATTGTCCAATTGCTATTAAATTGGATAGGAAGATTCAAATTAATAGAAACAACATCAAGTTTGAAGACACTTGGAGATCCTATCCTGCAGCTAGAACTATTGTTTATCATTCTTGGATTAAGAATGACTTTGGGGAGCATTGTGAAATCCTTCAAAGGAAGAATCATAGAACTTTGAAGGCTTTGTTCTTTTGGAGCAAATGTAAGTGTAAAAACTTGAAGACCCTTAAGGAGGACTTGAAGAAAGAAATCATTGAACTTCAAAAGAAAGAAATGGATGGAGTGAATTGGACCAAGGATGATCTTACTTTGCTTAGAAGTAAGGTGCATGAGCTAAATATCACTTTGAACCGATTGGCTACTTGGTGGAATCAAAGGGCTAAGGCTAGATGGCATGAAGAAGGTGACAACAACTCCAAGATGTTCCACAATTTTGCTTCGGCTAGAAGAAATGGCAATAGAGTGGTACAAGTTAGAGATATGAATAATGTAATTCATGTTGAAGAGGAGGAAATTGAAAAGGTTTTCACTCATTTCTTTGAATCTAAATGGAGGAATAGAAGGTGTGAGCTAAATGGATGGCCCAACATTTCGGAAAAACAGAAACTGAACCAACAAGTCGTGGATGAACTTTGCTTAGACTTCTCATTGGCTGAAATGAAACTCTCGGTTTTTCAACAAGGAAACAATAGAGCTCTAGGTATGGATGGTGTGACATCTTCTTTTTATAAATGCTATTGGGATATTATTTGGAGTTCTCTTTGGAATGCTATTAGTAGCTTCTTCAAGTCTGGTCATATGTATAAGTCTTGGAAGGACACCCTTATTGTTTTGATTGCGAAATTCAAGGATCCATTAACTCCATCCAACTACAGGCCAATTAGTTTGTGTCAAATTAATTACAAAATTGCAGCTACTATGTTGGTTAATAGATTGAAGAAATGCATTTCTAATATGATCTATGAAGAACAGATGGCCTTTATCCCTAGTAGATCCATTTCTGAACATTGCTTGGTGGCTCAAGAAATTATTCATAAATTTAAATTCTCCAAAAACAAGAAAGGTTTGATGGCATTAAAGCTTGACATGGAACAAGCTTATGACAGTATGGGTTGGCCAGCATTGGAGCAGATTCTTGAATGGTATGGATTCCCTCATATGTTTTCTAATCTGCTTATGGATTGTGTTGTAGGTGTGAGATTTTCCATTATGATTAATGGAAGAAACTCTGATTGGATTGATGCTCATAGTGGTTTTCGACAAGGATGTCCACTCTCTCCTTATCTCTTCATTATGTGCTTCCAATTGTTTTCTAACTCTATTGAAAAGAGGGAACATGATCTTGGTATCGGGGTTTCTCCTAGAGGCCCTAGGATCACTCATCTTCTTTATGCAGATGAAGTGCTTATTTTTGCACATGTCTCTATTTCTCTTGCCAAATCCTTGAAGAAGATTGTTGAAGACTTTTGTAATTGGACGGGCCAAAGAATCAATGCTAACAAATCTCAGATTTTATTTGGGAAAACTGTTGGTTATACAATTAAGAAGAAAGTGGCCAGATTTTTGGGTTACAAAAGTGTGAAGGAGATGAGCTACCTTGGGATCAAATTATCCTTAAGTAGATTGAAGATGGCAGATTTTCAAGACATGCTTGGCAATGTTATGGATAGATTAAATGCTTGGAGCAAGAAGAATTTATCTTTCGGGGGTAAAATCACTCTTATCTCTAGTTCTCTTTTAACTATGCCAAATTTTCTAGCTACCCACTCTCTAATTCCTAAGAAGATGTTGTATGAGGTGGAGAAACTTTGTAGAAAGTTTCTTTGGCATAAATCAGATGGAGATCATAGTCTTCATTATGTGGCTTGGGAAGAATTATGAAAACCAAGGTGTTTGGGTGGTTTGGGTCTTCATTCTCCTTTAATGTGTGTTAGCTCTTTGAGATCCAAGTTAGCTTGGGATTTTTATCAAAAAGAGGACTCTCTTTGCATTAAAGTTATAAAGCATAAATATGGAGATGATTTGAGGATTGGAACCCATAAGAATTGTTCCTCAAATGCTTGGAAAATTCTTGTTGATGGGGGTAAACAGCTAAAGAACATTACCAGGTGGAATGTGGGTAATGGTGATAAAATTAATGTGCTTAATGACACTTGGGTGTTGGACAAGTGTATTAACAAATGGCCAACTATGGTTAACTGTGATGCTTTGGAGGGTTTAAATGTAAGCCATTTGTTAACTAATGATGGACAATGGAACTACAACCTGCTCAAGGAGGTCTTTCATCCATATTTCATCTCCATGATCAACAATATCCAGATTTCACCTAGATTGGAGGATCGGAGAGAGCTGATGTCTTTGCTGTCAGGTAAGACAATTTCAGCCTTGTCTTTTGAAAACATCTTGAAGTGCAATTACAATTTTGAATGTGAAGACTATTTTTCTTGGTTATTTAAACTAAAACTCAACAAGAAGGTTGAGATTTTCTGGTGGAGATTAGGGAAGGCTGCTATTCCAACAATGATTTTTATGCATTACCGAAAACTGGTGCTGGAGAAAAACTGTGTTAGGGGCTATAATTGTAGTGAAAATTTTGAGCACATCATGGTAACTTGTAAGTATTTGATTGATGTTATCAAGCAAATACAATTGTGGGGTTTTAGTATCCCTGTTTTCCAAGATTTGAATAGCTGTTTGAAGGAGCTGAGAAGGCTATCTGTCCGAAATTCTGGAGTTGTTAAACTGTACTGCATTGCTGTGTATCTTTCATGGAGTAATAGAAATTAGGTGAAGCATGGGAAATCTGCTTTGCCATCTTCTGTTACAGCTGCTAACACATTGGCATTGGCTAGTATTAAAGGTAGTCCATATCTCTCACGCTGGGGAACCAATCTCCTTAGGGAGTCTTGTGAATCTTGGTGCCCTCCTCCGAAAGAATGGATGAAAATAAATGTTGATGCTTCTTTGGCTACATCCTACTATGCTGGAGTGGGTGGGATTTTCAGAGATCACAAAGGAAGGTTTATCCTTGCTTTTGGAGAAAAGAAGACTCATTGGGATATAACCAAACTATAGATGGATGCTGTTTTCTCGGTCAAGGACTACATTAGAAGTTGGATGCTAGAGTACAAAGGCTTGATTGTTGAGAGTGATAATCTCAATGTCATTAGATTCATTCAAGATTCTTTCAAGATGAAAAAGCAAATTGTGGATAATCGGCCATTGGAGGAGATGCTCTTCTTTAATGACTTTCATAAAGTGGTTTTTAGTCATGTTCATAGAAATTGTAATAAGGTGGCTAATATTTTTGCTACCATGGCTAGTAATAGGAGTTTTTTCTTTGATAGCTCTTCTTTTAATAGCATCCCTTCCTTGCTTTTATTTGCTATCAAGGAAGAATGTGATGCTATTCATTCCTTTCAATTGTAATTAGCTTTGCTTTTGCCTATTAATGCAATGTTTGCAATTCATCAAAAAAAAAAAAAAAGATAAGAGAAATTGATTTTATTTGAATTAAATAAATGTGTTTACTTTCTTATTCCTCCTCCAGCTTTTTTTTCTTCGTCATAGAGGAAAATCCTTCGTATCCAAATGATTCACTCAATTGTTTCCAATTAGTCTTGATCCTAAAGAGTCCTCTCTATGTGGAACTACAATCTAATGTGAAATATACCTTGAATTAAAAGTTTTCACCTCTCTTTCCTAGGCATAGTGTATTTTGTGCTTGAGATTAAATTATACCTCTATTTACAAAAGATCTATTAAGATATTTTGTTGAGATTCACTGGACTATTCCTTAATAGTAGCTTTCTTTTAGCATTGAACAAGGGAAGATGATTGGGTTAAAAGTTGGGAATTTGATTGAAGGAGGTTAATGCAGCTTCCTTGAACATACAAATGCGTCATTTGGAAGTAGTTAGAAGGCTAGGGAATTGAAGAGAAACATAGAACTAATGATTGGAATCTAAAAATAAGAGTATTTCTAAGTTTTTTTGGCTAAATAAAACCACAATTTTAGAGGAGTTCAACCACACCAAGTAGCAAAAAATTATTTGTGATGCTCAAATAGGAGAGAGCCATGTAATCTAGAGCATTTAAAGGCACTTGGTTAGTTAGCTAGGAAGTTGGAACTAAAGTAATGGTGTAGGCTAGCTAACTATAAGTATTTTAGTCACCTTTACCCACCACAAGGCCTAAACTGAGGTGGAAAGGAGTCTAAGACCTTTCTTTACAAAATGCTTGAGTTGGCTTAACTCAATTGCTTTTAGGTTAGAAAAAGGTCCAATGGAATTTTAAATTTTAACACTTGGGCCAACCAAAATGGTTAACCCATGTCAACCAATGGGTTGGGCTACTAGGTTAAATGTAATGGACCTATACGCTCCCAATACAAGCATTAGTTTGACTAGATTTGATTTAGGGTTTAATTTGGTGTAAAGGAAACCTATTTTAAAAATTTAGGCTAAGTCATGTGGCTAACCCAAATTGGCCTATGGGATGATTTGCTAGGGTTAATCATTGGAACCAAATAGATATATCAAAATATTGTATATGCATTGAATTGGTCTAGATCCCTTGATTTAAAGAGTGGAGGTTTTAGAATTTGTTTAGTCAACCTAGGTTGGCTTAGGCAAAAGGCTTGACCAGGCATTTGGGTTAGGTAAAACGAATTCCAAATGATATATCAAACTTGTTGGAAGAGGTCTTAGTAATTATGTCATGGTCTGCAAGCATTGAAATGTATTTAGGGTTCCATTAGGTCAAGTTTGGGTTTAATGTTAGTTGGATCAACCATGGTCAACCAATGATTCATTTAGGTTTAGGTAGGCAAAGTTGAATATTTAAAAGGCCTACAAGGCTTTGGAATGCTTCAAAAATGATTAGGTAAACTCTAAGGGTATGTCTAATCAATATCTGAGTGATCAATCACAAATATAAATGCTTTAACTAGGGTTTTGATCCAACTAAAAATTTCTCTGGAAAAGGGGAAATTTTATTGGGCTTAAGGGTTTAAAGTTGAGTTTGATTTTGGACACGAGATTATAAAAGTGGATTTTTCTTGAATGATTGAAAGTGATTGAAATTTTTTTGTTTATTGAATGATTGAAACATGATTGAATATTTGAGATTAAATGAGAGCATATGAAAGAATTACTAAGCTTTAGGTTTGATGATTAAATATTATAATTAAAGATTTGGTTGCAGATTTAACCTCATATAAAATGAGCTTAACAATTGGTTCCCCAATAGGTGCGATGAAGTTAAAAAGTAAATTCAATGTGTTGGTCTTGATTAAAAGAAAAAAAAAATCTAAAGGATTTAATTAACAATTACTTAAAAGGAAATGATGCTAAATTGGTGGATTTAGTCTGGTGACATGTGATAGAGAAATCATCCAAATTTGATAGCTTTTAAACTAGAAAGTTGTTTAAAATGAAAAAATATTCATGATTAATATATTTTAAAGGGATGTTTGAATGGGAAGAGTTTAGAAGTTTAGCCATCACTTGACCAAATTAAAAGAGCAAAGAGGAATGCCTCTTCTTCACATGACCATATAAAAATAGTGAACAAGGAAGGAATAAATCTGAGATTCACCTAACATTTAAAAATAGAAAAAGATGATAATTTGATACTCATCGAGACATATCAAAGCACTATTTGATGATTTAGAAGATTAAATTTTCACTTGACCATATAAAATTAGTGGGGAAATTTTTTAAAATAATCCTACATCAGCCTAACCATTTTGTAGAAGCTGAAGAGGAAGATTTAATATCACTTGAACAAATCAAAATAGCTAGTAAAAAATTTAGATGATTTAAATATCCTCATAACCATATTGAAATAGTAGAAAAAAAGCTTTAAGTGAATCCTACATTTGTTTGAGCATATCAAAACACTAAAAGAGGAAGATTTATAACCTGAAAGGGAGGTTGCTTTCATACAAGAAGATTTAAATGTAATGTTGAAATCATAGTTTTATCCTGAATGAATAGATATAATAACTAAATGGGATACTACCAAGGATCATATTACCAGATTAACTAAAGTTCAAAAAAAAATATGTAATTGAGGAAACGTTTACCAATCTTTAAGAAAAAAATTTAAGTAAGCACTAGGGATTTTAAAATCTACAAGTTTTATTATAATCAACTACTCCTAGTCTCATCATTTGGAACTATTTCATTATGGAAACATCAAAACATTTAAGGAATTTTTAAATGCAAAAAAAAAAAAAGTTTGAGAAAGACAAGGGAATAATGAGTTAAATCATTTAGTGTGGCTAGTAAACATTGTAGTGAGAAAATAATCAATTAGAGAGGAAAGGGATGTTCTAAGTGGTGATTCACTTAGCGATGGATCCATCTATAGGATCTATTTCGGATTCTTAATTCCATTTGATATTTCCTTCAATTATACTATTTTTACTTTCTATTTGAGTAAGTAATGAAATTTATGTTGTTTAATTTTAATTCCATGGCCATTTAAACTCATAGATTTTTACTAACAATGTTAAAACCTATGTAATTTTTATAATATACTTGTGTTTTAAAGTATGAATGGCTATTTTCGAAATCTCTCACTTTTCATTTTTTTTATATATTGTTCATATATAAAATAAACATCTAGTGTAATTCATTACCTCAATGAAGGAATGTTCAAATAATTAGGAGAATTGAAATGGAATTCTTACATGCCTAGACATAGGAAGTTTAATATTCTAGGGTCTACAGAGATGAAAAAAATTATAGAAAGGCTATAAATATTTACTTACACACTTACATGCTCAATAGAGATCTAAGGATGCATATGCTCTGATTCATAACTAATGTAGAGGAGTTTGCTTAGGAAAAATATAGGATATTCACTATCATTAATTGAAAAAAATTTATATACTTGTATAATCACTAGTTTTTACATTTCTCATTGGAGATGGAAATTATCTCTAATTTCATTACATAGGACAAATACCATAGCTTGGGTAAATAATACAAGAAACATTTATGCGTAGCACATATTTTCCTTGTGGGATTGACACTCTCTTATTCACTTTATTACTTGATTGGCACATACAAGTACATTTTATTGGGGTTATATCCAATAAAAATAAACTAAACATAGCCCTATCAATTTTTTTGTTGTTGTTACAAGGGAAATTTAGTTGTGCTATTGCAATTATTTTATATTATACAAAAAGCTGCATTTTTAATGTCACTTGTATTTTTTTATTACATTTAGGAGCTATATAAGTGTGAATATTCATAGAAATTTTATTCTTTAAATTTTTTCTTGTAATTTAATTCCTATGTTATTAGTGTATGCATAATAGAGCTAGTAAGGAGCCTATGTTATTTGACTTAGAAATTAGAAGGATCCTTACAAAAATTAAAATATATATATATATTAAAATATTTTAACACTTCGAATGGAAAAAAAATCTTGCTATGGACCATCTTAGACCTATTAAGGAGTATGTCGATCCCTTGGTAGATGGAATTCATCAGAGTAAAAACCTTCATACAATCAAAGCTAATAATTTTGAGTGGAAACCTACTGTTATAGAAGGGTATATAATTCTTAGTTTGGGGGAACACTTATTGAGGATCCCAACCTACACTTAGGTAGATACTTAACAATTTATGAAACATTTAAGTATAATGGAGTCTGTCATGAAGCTATTAGAATTGATCTGTTTCCATTTTCTCTTAGGGAGAAAGTTAAAATATGGTTGAATTTCTTTCCCCTAGGCTTCATAACTATTTTAAATGACTTGGCACATCAATTCAAAGTAAAATCATTCCTACCATCTAAAATTGAAGAGCAAAAGAATGTTATAACTTCATTTTCCAATTTGACAAAGTCGGAAATTTTTAAGGATATTCTTAAAAAGTGCCCTTATCATGTTTTACTTGATAGGTTGGTGATTTATTATTTTTATAATGGTCTTGTAGGGAGGTGGAATAATATGGAAGAAATAATTACAAATTTCCTTATTTCCTACTTGACCCAAACCGCCAAGGCCTAACACTCCTTCATATATTCCCGTATGCTTCATAGGAAGAACATTAGTAAGGTAACCAAGGATAAAGCTTTATTTAATTATTCCATTCAAATGAGTTACACTATCAATTTTGGGAATTTAATCCTATCTTCCATTATATACATCATGAGAGGCTCCACCTATGTGTGTTTGGGTCATCCTCCCTTTCATTTATACCTTATGTGTGGCTGTTAAAGCAACGGGATACCCAAATCAGGAATAATTATCTCACATAAGTGCTCTTACTAGGGGTAAAATTTAGAGCTTTAAATAATCTGATAGAAAAGAGATTGAACCTAACGAGCCTATATCTTCTAGTTAGGTGGATAGTGTTGCAAATCTATGGTTTATGATTTTGATGATAGCAAACATTCTTATTTCTCTACGATTGCCTTTATACTAACATTTCAGGTCCACACGATCAGACTGTAATTTGGAACCAGCTCAAGATTGGGTAGACTAGGTCTGAGTCAGTTTGTACACTTTTTCCTTTCTTGAGTCTGTTGTATTTGGTTTGGCACCTGATGATTTGTAACTTGGAAGATTTTTTGTTGTTCCCTAAATATTTCTATTTTTAGTAACATCGTCCGGGATGATATTTATATCGTCTTGGACGATCTGTCCAAAAATAAAAACCCTAATTATGGCATCATCATTAAGGCAGCTGTCATATATTAATCAGCCTGGATGATACCTGTATCGGCCAGGACGATAGGCTCAATTCAGAAACAATCAACCGCCACAATCAGATAAGGTATTCTTTATTTTAGGAAATCGGCCAGGACAATATAAACATCGTCCAGGATGATCTAACTTAATTATGCCTAATTTGATCTGGTATCTTTGGAAAGCATTAATGGCAGATTGATATGATCACATTGTCCGGGACGATCATAGGATCGGCCAGGACGATGTCCTAGACGATTTACATCGGCCAGCATTGATTCCGGGCGATGATCAGGACGATTGAAATCAATTTTAAACTAATCAGCCAGGATAAACGTGATATCGGCCAGGCTGATGTAACCAGTTTCCTTCTGATCGTCCCAAATCATCCCGAGCTGATGAGCTTAATTTGTATTAATCGTACAGGATGCTATTTATATCATCCTGGACGATAATGTCGACAACTTACATTAATGAGCTCGTTTTGAGATCTTTTATTTAAGCTTGACATGACACTTTGTAAAGTGTCTTTGGCATCCATTGTAGCTTCGTTCGTTTGGGGGAAACTTGAAGAGAGAGCTTGAAAGGGAGTGAGGAAAGGGTGGAGTTTGAGATAGGGAGAAGATCCTGTGAGGGAGGGAGGGGGGGCTTAAGGGAGTGTGGAGGGGGTTCCACACGGTTGCTCCGGTAAGCTCGCACCGGAATACCATCGAATTCAAGGCTTGTCTTGAGGGAAGTTCACCAAATAAGAAGATATGTTTGGTGTCAAAGGACCCGGCGACTCTGCCGCACCGAGGAAGGTGGAAGTGATTTTGTAAGGGCTTCTCCGCCTAGCTGTGGGGCTAAAGGAGAGACACTTATTTTAGTTCAATACTTGGAGGGTGCCTCCAAGGAGTGGACGTAGGTCAAGATTTGACCGAACCACTATAAATCCAGTGTGTTCTTTCCTTTATTACTTCCGCATTTAATTTTTGCATTTGTTTTATTTGTGGTGATTTTGGTTTTTACTTTGCTTAAAGTTTCTTCTTTACTAATTCACCACTCTCTTTATTTAGCCTTGGGACAGTTCATAAGGGCTGAACATCCCTAACAAACTTTCAAGTGGTATCGGAGCACTTTCTAATGTCATCTGAGCACTTTCAAGTGGTATTATAGCAGGATTCATAAAATAAGTTTTTAAAGCTTTTGAATTTTGATCTATGGCTAATTTTTTAAATCATAATATTCTGGAAGGATATTCAATCACCAGACCACCTTTATTTGAAAATATTACTTTTGATTTTTGGAAAATTCGCATGACTACTTTCATGCAATCGATTGATTTTCGCATGTGCCATATGATTTTAACTGGTTATTCATCATCGTCACGTATTTTTAATGGAGTTAAAACTGATATTTCTTTTAATCAATGGAATAGGGAAGAACAAGTAAATGCTCAATTGAATGCAAAATCTTTAAATTACTTTTTTTGTGCTTTAAATTCTAAAGATTTTATGTTAGTATCCATGTGCACTACTGGTAAGGAAGTTTGGGATAAGCTACACACCATATACAAATGCACTAGTGAAATTAAGCAATCCATGTTGAATATGTTAATGCATGATTTTGAACTATTTTCCATGAAACCTTTTGAAACGATCTTAGACATGTATACCAGGTTCATTCAAATTGTAACATCATTGCATGCCTTAGGAAAAGAATTTTTAAATTTTGAAAAAGTTAACAAAATTCTTAGCTGTTTACTTGAAAAATTTGATGCCAAAGTTATTCCTATTTGTCAATCAAAAGATTTAAAAGATTATTCTATTGATAATTTGATTGGCTCACTCATTGCCTATGAGCAAAGTTTGGGTCAAAAACTTTTGGATGCTGGTGAAACGATTATTCTAAAAGCTGAAGATACATAAAGAGATAGCTTAATTAGTGACGAATGTAATAAATTTTCAAGCAAATCACAAAGCTCACCAAAGCATAAGAAAAAGTGGAGAAAAGGTAAAAATGGTGAGGATGTTTATATTCCTTCTGACATTATTTTCTTTGGATGTAGGAAGCCTGGACATATGTAAAATCTGTGCCCTAATTTAAAAATTCTTCCTATGAAAGAAAAGGGCAAGGCTAAGCAAAATTTAAACTGGGAAAATAATGAAAGGCAAAAAATCTCATGGGCATATCTGGTTTCTAAAGCATCAGACCAGGAGAAAGATAATGGTTTAAAGCCTTTCGTGTTTTTGTGTTATGTTTTTGTTTTTATGTTTTTCATTTTTATTTTGTGTTTTTGTTTTGTTTATTCTTTGAAATTTTCATTATCGTGAAAGTTCTTCTTTGTTCAACACACACATTCACTTTTCTAAAAATCAAAAATCTACTTCATGTTTTTTCTTGAAATCTTTGGTAAGTTGTGTTTGACTTCTCTAAAACAGTCAAAGGAAGGAAACTCATATTTTTGACTCTCAATCTCTATTTCCTAAAAGAGATTATTCTACTTTTGATTTAAAATATTTTTCATCTTTTAAATTAGTCTTTGAAACTAAATTTTTTATCTCCCTATATTTTATTTATCGCATAGGGATCTTTTGCAAGTTGTTGAATCTAACTCATAATTTTCTTAATCAAGAATTCATTTTATCAATAGGATGGGTTTACTTTTGTTTTTAAGATTTTAGAAAGGTAGCATATTAAAAAAAAAATTGGCCAATGATGCCAAAAATAAAAGATGAGCAAAGATGCCAAATTGAAAAATATACACAAAGTGTATCAAAAATCAAAAGATGCGCAAAGAGCGCCATTCAAATTGACAAGAGGCATAAAATGAGCCCACAAAATTTAATGGTTACTATTCTTGTACTTCTTAAAAGCTTAAGAAAATCCTTGATACTTTCGATACTTTAGTTTGAAAATCTTGATTCTTGATTCAATAATTTATGCATTAATCTTCTATAAGATATATTTTATGAAAGGGGTTTTGAAAATTTTTTGTTTCTTTCTCTAATTTGTATTATGATTTAGATATTGAATTAAAAAGTTTTTGAGCCTTTTTAAAGAACTTGAGTTTGGATTATCAAATTCTGAATTTCTAACATTTTTTGGGCTATACGTTGTCAATCCAATTCTACTAAGTTTTTGATTAAAACTAAGAGGTAACTTTCTCATTTTAAGAATTTTTTTTTCACTAGATCAAGGAACGTTTTTATCTTTTGTTCATTTTATTTTTTGTTTGTGCCTCCTCTCTTTTTGAGAATGTCAAAGGGGGAGAACGTATTGTTGAATTTTTGTACTGTTATCGTATTTGTTTTTGTATAGTTAAAATTAAAAATATCAAAAATATTTTTATCTCCCTATTTTTTAAAAGTGTTATTCTAGTGGAGGGGAGATTAGGAAGAGTTTTTTTTTTTTTGAATAATCAAATTGAAATATTTTGCCATCATCAAAAAGGGGGAGATTGTTGCAGATCTATGGTTTATGATTTTGATGATAGCAAACATTCTTATTTCTCTACAATTGCCTTTTGACCTGACATTTCAGGTCCACACGATCAGACTGCAATTTAGAACCAGCTCAAGATTGGGTAGACTAGGTCTGAGTCAATTTGTACAATTTTTCCTTTCTTGAGTCTGTTGTATTTGGTTTGGCACCTGATGATTTGTAACTTGGAATATTTTCTGTTGTTCCCTAAAGATTTCTATTTTTGGTAACATCGTCCGGGATGATATTTATATCATCCTAGATGATCTATCCAAAAATATAAACCCTAATTAGGGCATCCTTATTAAGGCAGCCGTCATATATTAATCAGCCTAGATGATACCTGTATCAGCCAGGATGATAGGCTCAATTAAGAAACAATCAACCGCCATAATCAGATTAGGTATTCTTTATTTTAGGAAATCGGCCATGATAATATAAACATCGTACAGGACGATCTAACTCAATTATGCCTAATTTGATCTGGTATCTTTGGAAAGCATTAATGGCTGATTGATACAATCACATCGTCCGGGATGATCGTAGGATCAGCCGTGACAATGTCCTAGACAATTTACATCAGCCAGCATTGATTCCGGGCGATGATCACGATGATTGAAATCAATTTTAAACTAATCGGCCAGGACGATCGTGATATCGGCCAGGTTTATATAACCAATTTTCTTCTGATCGTCCTAAATCATCCCAGCCTGATGAGCTTAATTTGTACTAATTGTACAGGACGACAATGTCGGAAACTTACATTAATGAGCTCATTTTGAGATATTCTATTTAAGTTTGACATGACACTTTCAAAAGTGCCTTTAGCAGCCATTGTATCTTCATTTTTTGGGGGAAACTTGAAGAGAGAGCTTGAAAGGGAGTGAGGAAAGGGTGGAGTTTGAGAGAGGGAGAAGATCCTGTGAGGGGGGACTCAAGGGAGTGTGGAGGGGGTTCCACACGGCTGCTCTGGCAATCTCACACCTAAATACCATTGGATTTAAGGCTTGTCACGAGGGAAATTCAACAAAGAAGAAGATCTTTTTGGTGTCAAAGGACCCGACGACCCCGCCGCCTCGGGGAAGGTGGAAGTGATTTTGTAAGGGCTTCTCCGCCTAGCTGTGGGGGCTAAAGGAGAGACACTTATTTTAGTGCAATACTTGGAGGGTGCCTCCAAGGAGTGGATGTAGGTCAAGATTTGACCGAACCACTATAAATTCGATGTGTTTTTTCCTTTATAACTTCCGCATTTAATTTCCACATTTGCTTTATTTGTTGTGATTTCAGTTTGTACTTTGCTTAAAGCTTCTTCTTTACCAATTCGCCACTATCTTTATTTAGCCTTGGGCCAGTTCATAAGAGCTTAACATCCCTAACAAACTTTTTCAAAGCACTTTCTAGTGTCATCTGAGCACTTTCAGATAGCAGCAGTAGTAGGGGGAGTGTGAAAACTCAAAAAATATTGAGTAATCAGGTGGAAAATATAAGTGTGAACATAGATAATGTGACCAAAATTAGTAAGCAAATTAAAGACTAACTTTTTGAGATGAAGATGCAAATGAAGCATTCCATTGTGCAGCATGAGAGATATTGCAAATATACATCTAATTTTATTGAAGCTCTAGTTGGTATGTTCAGATATAGTCCATTTGTTAAAAAGCTAAAGTAATATATGTTTTCCTCTACTCTTGAGTATCAACCTTTTATTTGGCATGTTGGAGAGAGAGGAAGAGGAAGTAGAAGAAAAAGTCCCTAATTATGAGGGGTAGGCTTGAGAAAGAGAGGGAGGTGAGAGAGAGAGAGAGAGAGAGAGAGAGAGAGAGAGAGAGAGAGAGAGAGAGAGAGAGAGAGAGAGAGTGAGAGAGAGAGAGAGAGAGACAATTTATTATTTTTTGTATTTTTATTTTTTGTTTAATTTTGTATTTTCATTGTAGTCTTGATGAAGACATAAAACTTAGTGTTTCTAGGAGGCAACCCATGTATGTGTGATGTTAGTATCAGTCATATTAATGTAATGATATATACTATTTTGTGTTCAACATATGTTTTATGCACTTTTTGTTATTAATGTGAAGGCATGTGCTTGCCTATATGTTTATTTACATCTTATAAAATTTCCTTTAAGCTTAAATTATTATTATACTCCAATTATTTTATATTCTAATTATTTAATTAAACATTATAAAAATGATAATCTAAATTTATGAAAAATTAGGATAATAGTAAAATCATATATCCTAGTTTGAATGAACTATGCAAATACTTCATAGGTTAGAAGAACTAATAGTTGACTCATTCAACCATTTGAGTTATTATCCGAATTTTAATTTTTATGCTATACCTTCATGAATTTAACTTTTAAAATTGCAAGATATATAATTAGTATTAAAAATTAGATATGAGTAAAATAAAAATTTGAAATCCTAGCTATCATGTAGATGAAATTAGTAATCTCATAAAGTTTGTACATTAATATTATTAAGATAATATGAAAAACCTAAAGCAAAAGCAGATATTCAAATAATTAAATTTGTACTCCATAAAAGAAAAATAAAAAGAACTACAAATAGTTCTTAAAATCAAATATAAATGAAAAATATCAAAAGAAAAAGATGAGTACATTAAAAAATTTGTAGAAGTGAAAGTTTAAGAATTGAAATATAATCTTATACCAAAACTATAAAGGTTAAGATGATAAAATTATTATAAGTGATGGGGAACCAACAGAAGCACAACTTTAACACAACCATATCAAAATTTTAAAACTACATTATTCACTTCAACATTCCAAATTTAATTATTAAATCTATAACATATAATTTGAAATTAGGTAAAAACAAAAATGATTGATGAAGTTTAGTTGTTGGTATTTTTACAAACTAGAAGTATAGATTAGATTCTTTTAACTTATTCTAGATAGTGATGTATTATCCCATATTATAATAATTTTAGATTATCACTTTTTTTTTGTTAATCATTTAATATGAATTGTAAACTTTAATTTGTTATAGGAGAAGCAAGAGTTTAAGTTGTGGAGGATTTTATATCTATAAATCATGGTATACGTTTTGTGTTAATTTGCTTATGAAATTGTGTTGTTTTAGTTATATTTGTGCTTGAAAATATAGGAAATAAGAACAATTTTTATGTATGGTATAATGTCATGGCATCATATAGAATATCACCACAGTGCCATAATTAACATCTCCAAAGTGCCTAAATATGGGCATGGTGGCACCCGGTCTCTAGTTGACAATGTAACAATGTTGGAGGAGTCAGCACAACAAAGCTCAGTCTCTTTATTCATAGCACCGTGGTGCTAAATTTCAATGCCGACAAGTCAAGGGAAGTTCCACTTGTATGTCGTAGCGCTCAACCATCATTAGCACCATTGTACTACAATTGTAACCATTCAAGCCACGATTTACCAGTGAAGTGATGCATCAATTAATTAAACTGTAGATTCAAGTCAGCAAATGCTGTTACATAGGAAACCATTCAGTGCTATGACATTAGTTCATTTAATGGGTGTCGTGGCAAAAGTGTCTCTAGCACCGTGGCACCATAAATAATTTTCTATGTTTTTTTTATAAATAGTCCATTTGTATTGTTAGTAGGGGAGTTTAGTCACTTGTTTAATTTCAATCTTTATAATGCATCTTTGATTTTTCCTTAGGAGTGAAAACTAAGAGAATTCATAGAAGTACTAGATACATTCCATTAGAGCTTTTGGCTTGTGTTTGGGGAAGTAATTCTATAAATTCAAGGAGTAGTGTAGAGAAGATCATTGCACCCATCTGGTGATATCTTTTTTTCTTTACTTTATTTCTTTCATGTAATTAATGAAAATGAATTTGCTTCACATATTCTTCGTGTCTTATTAAATTCTCTAGTGTTGGTTGATGGTGTAAATGGAATGTTGAATACTAATAAATTTTCATAATCAATAATTTTATAATGTTTTCAATAAATTAGGTCTTTTTTTAATGTATATAGTATCTATATGTGTAGTTAATATCAGGTGTAATGTGGAGCCTAGGAATAGGAAAGTAGGAATAACCAAGTATATTGGATTGGTATGATGCAAGCATAGGCATAGTACTTGTCATGTGTCAAATTTATAGAGATTGAGTTTTCATGAGGGGATTTTGATAGTACATAATTTACTTACTTTTCTAATACTTTCATAGAGTAACAAACTATGGAGTTTAGAGTGGATATGAAGTTGGAAGGTTTAATATATTCTTTATCTCGTCACGCTTGAATGAGCATTCAGAGATGCATACGCTCTAAATAGCATCAATGTAAAAGATAATCAATTGGAAACATATTATATTTACATTCCAACAATCCAAAAAAATATATCAAATAGTGTTTTATTTATTTTATTTTATTTTGAATTAAGGGATTAAATCTTAACAAAAACCTACTTTTTATTGAGTAGGATAATTATTGTAGTTAAAGTTTACATACTACTATTTGCAATTAAATATTCTTCCTTGTGGGTTTGATACTCTACTCTATCATTATATTCCTTGATTTGACACATATTTTAGCATTTATTAAGTGTTGTTTTTATAATTTTTATATCAAAGAAAACCTAAGCATTGTTTAGGGATTGATAGAGCACTAAATCATTTTAGCAATTCATTAGGTTACTCCATCGTCTCCAACGGTTAATATCCCAAAATATATTATAGGTCCTTAAATGGTTCAAATGCTTTTAATGCCCAAAGAACTAGTTTAAAAAAGAGAGAAAAAAAATATAATGCGCTAGTGAACCCTACTACTTACAAAGTAAAAATAAAAATAAAAATAAAATATGGGGTTTGGAACCACCACCCAAAAAAGGTCCACCTTAATCTAAACTTGGAGCAGACTATACACGATTTGGTAGAACTACTAAAATAGCCTTAACAACAACTTGCTTAACAAGCAGCCTAGACAGAATATAGCCACAAAGAATTGGAAACTTATACATATATAACATAAGCACTTGAAGGACTTTAAGAAATCTACCAAAGAACACTTCCCATTCAGCATAAAATCAAAAACGCTACTTAAAGAGTAAATAATGAAGATAAGAAGAGGACTAATAACCCAATATATCAATATATTTTAAGTGAGGCCCAATAAAATAGAAGCCAGATATAACCCCTCCAGCCTAAAAATCACCAAATGAATTCCAAACATTAGCAAATAAAGATTATAGGTGATGCTCAACATAATAAAAACAACTTATAAAGCTTGGTATAATTACAAAACTAGAAACCAAAAGCCAGCTAAGAACACCTGGACATCCCAACCCAACCATGGAAATAAATGCAAATATAAATAGAAAATATCACAACATAATTACCCTTGAAGCCAATGATAGAATAAATAAAAGTCTACACTCAACCTTCTGAATGTCACTTAAAACAAAGATCAAAATCAATAAGAAAATAAAAAGATAATCACTATAGGAAATTAAAATAGGGAGAAATAGCCCTAACTAGACAGTAGAGTAAGGATAAGGCATAAAAAGCCCAAAAAAATTTATATAGTATAAATAATAAAACAATTAGTGCTTCAGAAGTAAGGTAATCCAAAATGATCTGAAGTAGTTAAACCTTTCAATATTTGAGGTAGATTAGGCCCAATAAAATCCAAAATTGCCGACCAATTTGTAGTTAAAATTAGGAGTAGTGTTTTTGTGAATATGACTAGCCACTTTCTTATGATTAGCAATATTTTAAAAAAAATTGTTATTTTCTATCTCCCTTAACAAAAAATTTAAAAGAAGCCTTTTATCTTTAGAAGGCTTTGAATTTTACTTTAAGTTTAAACTATTTAACTTTAGCATCATTTTGATAATAAAGGTTCTCAGGAGAGGAATCATTCATATTCTTATCATCAACAAGATCCACCAAATTCTTAGTGTAAAAAAATGTTAGATAACTTATTCTTAAAAAAAAACTTATTCCACTAATTTAATTTTGCTTGGTCTTCTAAGCTTAAACCATAGTCTAGTAAAACTCCCAACATTATCATAGGGAAATAAAGGAGAATTTTAGTTTTGATCTACAATATTAGCAAAAGAATCATCCAGAGTCCATATATTTTGAAATCTATTAGGAAGATGAGTGTTATTACTTTGTAAGAAAATATTTAAAATGAGGGGAGAATGATTAGATAATGATCTGGTCAAATGTTTAATGTGAGTCATATGAAAGGAAGAAATCCAAGAATCATTTAATAAAACGTGATCTAAATCTTTGCCATATAGTACCTTTGTTCCAAGTAAAAACATTCCCATTGAAACTAATATCATGAAGATTACAATAAGAAATCATATAATTAAAACCTTCCTTGGCACGAAAGTTAGTAGATTTACCCCCAAGTCTTTCAACAATATTCATAATAGTATTAAAATAACCCCAATCATCCAAGGAGCTCTAATATTAGAAGAAAATAACAAAGCTATGTCCAAAGAGTTTTCCTCAAGAATAAGAAGCATAAACTAATGAAGCATATGTAGAACATTGAAAATAATTAATGCTAGTATGTATAATTTTAGGGAAATTTGATGCCAAAATACACCCAATAAATGCAAATTTGCACAAAAGTGTGTCAAAAATTTGAAAAAAGATGCGCAAAGCTCCACTTGTGGTAGTTATTTCTTTCCAGACTCTTTTAATCTTCTCATTTCAAATGATCATTGTGTTCATTCATTGTATATTGAATTTTGAAATATACAATTTTTCTTTTCATCCTATTTGCATATGATGTCTCTATCTAAAATGTCTAAATTGAATCTTGTTGTTGATATTTTTTTTTTATTATCTAAGTTATGTCTCTCTTGAATTCTATGAATTATTTGATTTATATAATGTACTAATTTTATTTGCATAACTTATTACAATCACTTTTAAGAATGAATATCAAATGATTTCATATGTTTGCTTGCATTTCAAGTTCTTTTTTTCTTCTTGACTTTTTGCTGTTGTCAAAAGGGGAGGATAATATATTGTTTGTGTGATCGTGTTGTTGGGTTTAGTCTTGCTTCGTCTTGTTTTGTGTTTTGTTCGTTGTTTTGTTCGCTATTGGGTGTTTTTGAAATTTTGAAAATAAAAAAATTAAAAATTTGTTTTTGTGGTCATTGACCCCATATTTTCACATGCTCATTAATTTCAGGGGGAGTTTAGGAGATCTTGAGAATTTGAAATTCGACAATTAATTAATTGTTTTGCCATCATCAAAATGGGGGAGATTATTAAGTAAAGTTGCTTTTGCTATAAGTTACATTCTTGCAACTTGTATAGTTTTGATGATTTCATAATATTATTTGTTTTTGTGCATCTTATTTCCTAAACACTTTTGGAGAATTATTTTTGCTCTGTGTGTACTACATTTTCAGAATAATTGTTCTCTAAACCATGTAGACTTGAATCAAATTCAACTTCAATACTTTTGTAAATTGGGAGCTCTAATTGTTCTTTGAATTAAGGGAGTGATTGTAATTGAGTGAATAAAAACCACACAAAACACTTAAGGAGATCTTATAAAATTTTGTACTGATTGTATGGGACGAATCTAGTTCGTACAGGCGATCAGGTCAGTTTTCTCCCGTAAGAGCAACGGATGAAAGGAGTTGGAGGAAATTTTTCTAGTCTTGATCCTCAAGACGAATTTATTTTCATCCCAGAACGATTTCTTCTCTGTAAAAATTTCATCCGACGAAATCCCAAATCGTCCCAGGATGATTTCTTCTCTGTAAAAATTTTGTCTAGACAAAATCAAAATCATCCCGGGATGAATTCTTCTCTGTAAAAATTTTGTTCAGACGATAGTTCATTATCGTGCTAGGTGAGTTTCTCTCTGTAAACTTTTATCGGACGAAGTCCTGTTCATCCCAGGACGATGTGAACCGTACTTACCAAAACTGATTACGTCCATGCAGTTATTGAGAAACCGACCTATGTATAATGGATCGTACCGGATGACCTAGTTCGTACGGGACGATGATCGGTATGAACATAGTTCGTACCTAATATACATAAGGATCATTACCGACACTTTAAGTAAAATCGTCCAGGAGAAGATCCACGACTCGTACGGGACGATTCATTTCGTGTTGACTTGAAAAATTTGTAGTTTTGGACGGTTTTTCTTGTCTCTCCTATATTTAGTTCAATTAGATTGCACCCAATCTTTTTTGCCATTTGATCTTCATGCCTATTGAAAGAAGAGTCAAGGAGAGAGGTGAGAGAGCATTCAAAGGATGATTCCTGCCACTGAAGCGTGAAGGCTTTGCTGGTGTCAGGTAGAATCTCTACTTGTGATTTGAGATTGCTTCACTCTTTTCTTTCTTCCTTCTAGAATTCTTGTCAGAAGATCTGTAAAGTAGATCCGATTCTCTGCGACACTTGGAGGTGTGAACAGCCGCGGTTCTCTGCCCACACTAGGAGAGTGTGAAAGGACGAAAGGGTTCTCTGCCCATCTAGGAGGTGTTGAGGGATGGGATGGTTCTCTGCCAACACTGGGGAATAAGTGGTAAAAGGAGGATGGTTCTCTGCCACCCTACGGGATAAGTGTAAAGGAGATGGTTCTCTGCTGCACTGGGTAGTGTGGAAAGAGTTTTTGTAAAGGCTTCTCCGCCTTGCTGTGGGTGTAAGGAGAGTCACTATTGGTATTAGTGTAATACTCGTTGGGTGCCTCTGGGGATGTGGGATGTTGGTTCTGGTTTAGACCGAACCACTATAAATCTTGTGTCTTTTATTTTATTTACTTTTTTTACTTTTCGCATTTTAGTTTTTGTTCCAAAATTTGGTTAAAAAACTATTTCTAAAAATTCATTAAGTTTATTTTCGGTTCACATACTCAAGAGGGTTAAAGTTTAAATTTTTTAAATAACCAATTCATCCCCCTCTTAGATAGCCTTGGGACATAAGCTTAGGTTCAACAACCTAATTCATAGTGAACGAATCTCAAGACAGTAATCCAAAGCTGACTATAAATACCATGTCATCTATAAATAGCCACTTCATAAGGGTTATTTCTAAAAATTATGTTGAAAATTTTCCTATATCTTGTTCTTTTTGCAAGTCGCGCTCTAGCATCTGAGGCAATTTTCTGGGCAATTCTAGGGCTCCTTCTCGTGTGCTGAGTATTGGCCCTCTGGCTTATTTTTCTTTGCTTTTTCCAAATCATCCTCTTCTAATTTTCTCATTTTTTTGTCTTTCATTCAATGATTTTGAGGCTTTGTTGGTTCTTTGGTGCTAGATGATGATGACTCCATCATCAATCAACCTAATATCTACTTCTCTTTTTGAGGGGAAATCTCGATCCTTCAAGATGTTTCTAGTCGGTATTCATCTTCTTCTCCTAAAATGAATTTTGTTCATTCGTCCTTCAAGGGTTTGTCCAATCCTTTTGTTTGAGGACTCGGTTGTTAATCTATTGACCTCTCCTTATGCTTTGATGCTGGTGGGTAAATTTGTTTTGAGGCGAACTGTGTCTTGATGTTATTACATAATTTTTTCCATAACCAAAAAGCTTTTCGAATCATTTCACATTGGTTTACTGATCAAAGAATGTTTCTATCCAACTTTCTATGATCTTGATTATTGCCATATATTTGCTAGGAGATCTTACTATATTTCAGCGTGTCAAATGCGATTGCTTAAATGGACTCCGAACTTTGACGTTAGGAGGAATCTCCTATTACACCAGTTTGGATTTCTTTTCCTAATTTGAGACTTTACTTTTTAATCATCAAATCCTTTTCGGTATGGCTCTATCTTTGTGCGACCATTACAAATGACCAAGCCACTGCCTCTGTGTCGAGCCTGTCTATTGCTTGGGTGTGGGTTGAATTGGTTGTCTCCAAAAAAACATCCTATGTGAAATATGATGGGTCAAAAAGTCAAGGGTTATTCCAAAAAATTGAGTTTAAAAATTTACTTATATTTTTTTTCTTTTTGCAAGATGGATTGTCATGGTATGAATGATTTATTTTTTAAAAGCATCCCCATCTTGGTAGAGAAAGGGGACTCATTGAAATATAAGGTCAGGAGTTTCTATCTCCGTTCTGTTTTTTTTTAGAGGGTATATGTGTAATCAGCCCCAAACTCTTAGGAGCCTTTGGTGGTAATTGTTGAGGATCCCTTCCTTCTATTACCAATGATGTTTCTTTGATATCTGATCAGTGTGTTATTGTTAAAATTGTGTGCTATTTCATCTATTGATTGTGAGAAGAATGTGGAACATAATTTTCTACTATTGAAGTTCAAAATGATGTTAATGGATGAAACTACCCCTTCTTGCATTATTAGTCAAAATGTTTCTGATTCTAATGGTTTTATGCTTTTCCCATACTCCCTCTATTTCTTTAAATAATACAGGAATTTGTGATTGGAGCTAATGTTGCTTTTCAATTGCCCTTCAAAGAAGATGAGGAGGAATTACATCCCATTAGAGGAAGGTGAATTGTTTCTATGGCAATGAGCTCCCCGATTTTAAATGGTTGAAGAGATTATTGTGAGGGCTAGTGATAATTTGGAGGATGATGATATGTTTATGGAGGATGTATATCTCAATAGACTATTCAAAGGGACCATCAAAATAATAGTAAGACTCCTTCAAGCTCTAATTATAATAGTGATTTTTTATTTAATATGAGGATATGCATATTGTACAAAAATGTTTTGCCAGGGATGATAATGTATTAGTTTTAGTAAAGTTTCATAGTAAAAGAGGGAGGGATCCAAAGCATATTTCTTTGCAACCTCTCTAGAAAACTCACTCGCATACTTCCATTAATTTTGTTTATTTATGTTTAATTTCTTTAATCTAAAAATGTGAGAGGGATTGGTGGTCCTTCTTCTAGAATTTGTGTGAAAGAATTTATGTCATATTCATTAATGTTTCCATTCTTATTTTGTTTGAACCTTTATTTCTTCCTTAGGTTAATCTAGCACCTCCCGTGTTTTGGGGTTTAATTATGCTTTTTAATTGTGGCTAATAAGATTTGGGTCTTTGGAAAGGATCCAGTTAAGATTGATGTTATTGGTGATTTTACTCAAGTTATTGCATTGTCAAATGAGGTTTTATATTTACATTTGTTGTGCCACTTTTGTGTATGTTGGTTCTTCTCGTTACATTAGGAAATTACTTTGGGACCAACTCTATAATTTGATAATATTAGTAATTTCCCATGGCTAGTTGGTGGTGATTTTAATGCTATTACTAATCCTTCTAAAGAATTAGAGGTTCTCTCGATCTTATCGGGTCTATGGAGGATTTTATTAATATGATTTTGGATTGTAATCTCATTGATATTGGTTTTTCTGGTAATCAATTCACTTGAAATAGGGGTCATTTATGGCAATGTTTGGATCGTGTTATTTCATGACTCTTAGCTTAATTTCTTTAGTTATATTAATGTGCATCATCTTAGTAGAAATCTGTATGACCATCTCCTCTATCTTATTAGTCTTAATTTTAGACATTTACATGCTTCTTCTCAATTTAGATTTCAAACAATTGTGGTTACTTCATGATTCTTTTTTGAGGCCGTGGAGAATAATTGGCAAGCTCTCTTCATCCAGATAACTCTTATTTTGGTATGAGGGGATTTGGTTTTTAGCTGAAACAGCTTAAGCAGGTTTAAATTGGTAGAAACGTAATGTTTTTAGAAATATTTTTTTCTATATTTTAGAGGATAAGAATATTGAATCCACTTATAAGTTGATCCTTCTGATGCTAATTTTTTCTTCTTTAAAAAAAATCAAAAGAGGATGTATTTACTTTCCAAGCTCAGGAAGATGGTTTTTTGGGAACAAAAGCTACTGCTAAGCTCTTGGTTCATTGGTGACAAACAATACTAAGTACTTTCATGCTTTAGTTATGAGGAAAAAAGGCAAAAATGGTATTTAATAAAATCACGTGATGATGGTTCTATTTCTGGAGAAAGTTGAAGAAATTGCTATTTAGTTGTCCCTTCACTTTCAAATCATCTCAATAAGAAATTAACCCAGTTCAGATTGATGTTAATTCCTTTATTCCTAATCTTATTACCATAGAAGATAATGTGAATCTTTCTAAACCTCCTTATTTTGAGGAGACTAAAGATACTTTTTTTGATATGAATAGTGATACACTGGCTTGGTTTGATGGGTTTTACTACTCAGTTTTTTCAAAAATATTAGCATATTATTATTATGATATTTTTTTCTGCACTATGGATTTTTGTTGGTAACTCTATTCCTATGTTTTTTATGTCTACTTCCATTGTTTATTATTCCCAAGAACAACTTGTTAACACTTGGAATGATTTTAGACCTATTAATCTTTGTACCTTTTTTAATAAGTTGATCCTAAATATATATGAATCATCTCAGTATTCTTTTAACTGAATTATCTCTACCTCTCAGATGGGTTTTATGAAAGGTAGGGTTATTATAGATAATATTTTGTTGGCTCAAGAATTTGGCCATGATTTTGATGTTAGAGTGAGGGGGGGATTGATTTTAAAGCTTGATATTGCTAAGGCTTATGAAAATATTGACAGGTCCTTTATTTATCAAGTTTTGGAGTGGTTTTGTCTTTAATTCTATTTTTATTATAGCTATTAAAAATTGTATATGAAGGTGTCTATTTGTCTCTTATGGTGAAATGGTGCTACTAATGTTTCTTTAAATCCTTCATGGCTTAAGGAATGGGGATCCTATATCTCCTGCTCTGTTTATTATTCTGTTGACTTTTTATCTAGAGGCATTACCAATCTTTTTGTGAATAATCCTAGTCTTTATTTTAGTATCTTTTAGTGGTTTTCCCATTTCTCATGTATGTTTTATGAATAAATTTATTGTTTTTACTATTTCTTCTACCAATAGAATTCAAAACTTATGGAATTATTTAATTAATTTGAGATGGATAGTAGTTTATCTTTTAGTAAGAATAAAATCTATTTTAATGCTTCTAAGAGCATTCCTAATACGGTTTCTTTGTGCTTTTGGATTTCAACTAGAATCCATTGGGATGTAAATCAGTTAGATCTGCTTGCTGTTAATCCCTCAACCGATACTTACAAAAGTGGATGTTTGAGTATAAAGGTCTTTATTGTGAAGAAGATTGCAAATGTTATCAAACATCTTCAAAAAGGTTACAATATTTGGGAAACGATGAATGGACTGCACTGAGGTACCGTATTAGTTTACAAGATTTTAGTTTTCTTATGTTCAATTGGGTTGATAGAGGTTGTAATAAGTTAGCCGACTTGTGTGCTAGCATTGCTTTGAATCATGATTTTATTTGGATGATATTGCTATGTGTAGTATTCTCCTTGTTTTTTTTAAAAAGTTCTAAAGGAGGAATTATAATGACACTGGTACATTGTAATTAGCTTTCTTTTAATAAAATTGCTTTTGCCATTCCTCAAAAAAAAAAAAAAAAAGAGCATTCCAAAACCTTGGAGTTCCTTTTTTAAAGGTAGAAGGAAAACCTTTCTGTTTGATGAGCTTATTGCTCTCTATTCATAATAAACTGCTATCTTCGGATTCTAAATTTTATTAGCTTTGGTGGTAGGATTACTCTTATCAAAATGTTTTGTGTCTTTATCGATTTATAGTTTTTAAAACTGTTCTTCCTACTCAACTATCTGTAATAGGTGTATAAAAACTTATTACCAAATTGTTTTGGAAGGTATTTCTAGTAATTCAAAATTAATTCGGTTGATTGGGATAAATGTTGTGGTGTTTGAATGAAGGGGGTTTAGGCTATAAAATATGAATGAATTGTCTTGGCTTTCCTTTTAAAATTTGGTATAATTTTTGTGCTAAAGCGAGCCTTTGGGCTAAATTTTATTTTTTCCAAATATTGTGTGGTAAGCATCCTTTGTACTTGTTCTTTTAAGCAGGGTGATCTTGAGTGTGGCATAGGCTTGCAAGGTTAAATGCGAGTTGAGCTCTGCATCTCTTGGGCCTTGGTGAAGGTAAGGCTTTCTTTTGTCAAGATTGTTAGTTAAGGCAAAACAATCTATGATTCTACTCTTGAATTCATCTTATGTTACTTCTCTAAGGTTAATTATTTGTTTACAATAATTGCTAGATTATGAGAAACTTACTAATGTTGTAGGTTTAAATGGGAGGTTATTAATTATAAAGGGCACATATGTAATATTTTCCTTCTCTTATCTGTTTGGTTTCAGGTGGAGCAGAATAATTCTCTCTTTAATGGTGTTCAAATGAACCATCGAAGGTTATTCAAAGGTTAAAAGATAAGGTTTTGTCTCTTTTGTATTAAGTTGCTTCTTTTAGAATTTTAAACTTATTTATTTTGTTGGTATTGTGTTAGGCCTCAATTTGGAAGGCCTTTCTACTGCTTTATAGGGTAACATTATTTACTAGCTTAAACCTTTTATTAATTTCCTTAAATAAAATTTTTGTGGGTGCTAGCAATGGCTCTTTGATGGGTTTGATGGAGCATTTAGGAATAGTAATGGTAATCTGATTATAGCTTTCACTGGTCCTACTTTGTAGTGGTAATTATGTTATTCTAGCACTTTGGCTATTTCTTTATGGTCTCAAGGTTTGCATCACTCTAAATCTTACTAACATCCTTTCAGATGAATTATGTTCAGATTTTTTAATTCTTTGGTTGATATGTGTTGCTCTCCTAATCTTTTCTATCATGTCAGGGAAATTAAAATCTTTTGGTTTTTATGAATTTTCCTTTCACCTATTTGCAAGGAGGGTATTGTGTTTTCTTGGCTTGCTATTTGGGTTGTAATCTTATGGATTTTTATGATTATAATGAGGCCACATTCCTTCCTCCTCTTAAAGGGTCTATTCGGTTAGATGAATTTGGTATTCCCTATGTTAAATCTAATTGGTTTTTTCTGGTGTTGAGTATCTTGGCTGGCATGAGGTGCCTTAGGGCTTGTTTGTTTTCTGTTGTTGGTTCCTTATACTATTTGCTTCCCCTATTCTTTCTATTGGTGTGAGTTTGTGCTCCAGCTTTGGCTGCTGGGGGGCTCTCTTTTGGTTTCTTATTTTTAGTAGGGTTGCTCTGTTGGTTTTGCTCAGATTGGCTTGTTGGCTACTTTTACATATCTGGAGTTTGGTTTGTACTTCTTTGGTCTGTTTGTTTTCTTTCTTATTGGTTCATGGTCATGGTTTTTTATAATTGCTAGAGGTTTTCCAGCTCTGGACTATGGTTTCTCTAGAGGGTTTTTTGGTTCCAGCTGTTGTTTTTTGTTTTCTATTGGCATCTCTCTATGTTATTCATTTTATCTATTATTAGGTGGATTTAGACTTGAGCTATGATTGCACATATGATATTGCTGATTGGTTTTCCCATTGGTGCCTCTCCTACCTTCATGTGGCAGTTTTGGCTGAGTGGGGGTAATTGTGGGAGTTTACCTTTAGGTTTTGGTGATCTTGATTTATATAATCTTGGGGCTTTGGCTTGGCTTTTATATCACTTTACGTGTTGGAGTGCCCTTGGTGTTTGTATTGGTGATTGGTTAAGGAGTTATGTTCTTTTGCTGGTAGCCTTATGCTTTGCTAATTTGTATTTTTTATTTCACGTCCTATTCTGGACTGCCTTTGGGCTAGGTTTTTGTGGATCTTCTGGAGGTGTTGAATTTGTTTTGTTGTTGGCCTTAAGCTTTGATGTTCAGGTTCTTTAGGCTGCTGGAAGGTGTTTGCTCTTGAGGGCTTGTGGATTACCTTTATGAGGCATTTTCTACAATTATATCCTGAGCTCTATCAATCTTTATCCTCCTTTTTGTTTAATGTGGATTATCTATAAAATTTTGTATCACATCCTTTGCTTTGCAGGGTTAATTTGATTATGGATGTCATCTATATTTTTTGCTGAAAGATCATGCTTCCTTTCTTTTATTACTTTCTTTTTGGAGCTTATTTGTAGCATCAGTAGCTTGTTTTGGTTATATTATTATTTTTGGTAGTGGAGACTTTTGACTCCTAGATTTTTATTTATTTTCTTTTGTAGCTCGTTGGAGTATAGTGACCTGATCGTCCCTCTTAAGGGACTTTGTAATCATTTTTTATATTATACGTAGGCCATGCCGTAGGGTTTTACTAAAAAAAAAAAAAAAACAGCTACTTCATAAGTAGGGGAACCCTTTTGATAGTCTGCATTATTCAAAGCAGTTTGATTAAAAAATTTGATTGCTAAGGATTACTAGGTCAAAATAGTGCGGGGAAGTATTAGTAGTTGATCTTACTAGATCAGAGAAATTGGAAAAGAGGCATTGACACATTCAAGGTACGGTTGTCTGTTGAGGCAAGAAAACAAATGTCTGGTTTTCTAGTGAGAGGAAAGTCTGGTTTTTAGTGAGGAAAGTTCCCGATTTCAAAATTTTTGTTCCCACGCGTTTCTCGGCAGCGGGTTACGCGGCCACCGGATGTGATCAGCGACATTGGCGATTCATATGGTTCTCAGCGACCCCCAACATCGGCTCGGGCAGGTGGTATAAAGCTATAATGGGGTGGTGAACAGAGAAGGATTGAGACCTGTGTCTTCGTCTTCACGTGATTGAAGGTAATGGGAAGAAGGTGATTGTGGATGTAATGCAAATTGAAGAAGGTTGTTCATTGGAAGGCCTAGCGACATGAATCTTGGAGTTTCTAAATCTGGATTGGCTTCTGTGAAGGTTAGTGATTCTTTTCATTGGCATCGGTTCAAGATTAGATCGAACTCCCTGTTTAAATCAAGAAGGATGGTTGTTCTTGATTCTGGCGAAGAAGTCGGCAGGGTTGTGTGAGGTGTGAATCTGGGTTGTGTGTGAAAAGCAATCGGATAATTGGAATGAGGGTGGGTAATGCGTGGACGAAGCCGAGAACATATTAAGGATTGTATGGAACAATGAAACTACTGAATTATCTGATGATGGGTGTAGCTGTCTTACTAAATTCGGAGAGGAGAAGAGAAGAAACAACAGGTTCTAAAGGAACTCGGTGGTGATCAAAGTCTTGGGCAACAATGTTCCTTTCCCATGTGTAGTCTGGTATTGAGAAAACGTGGAGCAGGTATGGGAGCTTTTCACTTAACATCAATCGGGATGGACTGGATCCTTTGTTCTCTACAGACAGAGGAAGCTGTGGAGGAGGGTCATTAATGGCGGACTTGGTTCGTTGGAGGTCATATAGTCGGAATGATAGGTGGCCACTGAGTTTGATCCTTATCTTTAAAGGGATCACTGCTCCCATTTGGATCCGTCGCCCCAGTCTGCCGCTGTATTGCTGGGATGATGACAACATTGCAAGAATTTGCGTCTCGTATGGAAAGCCGATGTATTTTGATGGTAATACCTTCCGTTGGGGGAAGAGGGAGTTTGCTCGAATTTGTGTTAAAATGGATTAGAGAAGAAGTACTCAAACGGTGTTTGGGTTGAAGGAGCTGCGGGCATGTTTTTCCAACGGGTAGAGTATGAAAAGTTGATTTACTCTGTTATAAATGTGGTCGTGTTGGCCATAATCAGAATGGATGTCCTATTGAAGTTACGCAGGGAATTTCAGATCAAACCAACGGTTGATTATCAGAAACAGTTGTGAAGTAAATCCGGGGGTGATTAGAAGGGATACGGACCGTGGATACATGTTCTGTTCAGGGAAAACAATTGTCAAGTCTTGGGGGTGACGGGAGGAGGATGAAAGAAAACAGGACACTTTAAGAGGGAGCAATTAGCAATGAAAGAAGATCGTTGGAAGTAAGTAAGGAAGATAATGTTTCTAACCAGAGCTCTTCACACATAAAATCTGCAGTCATTTCCGGTGACTGGTGGACAGCAAAAATCTGATATTGAAGTTCAGCCTTTGGAGGTTAGTAACAAATTTAATGCTCTTGTGGATGAGGTTAATGATGAACCTGTGATTTGGAGGATGATGAAATATATTGCTTTTATCAATAAAGCAATGGGAAAATTGATAGAGAAGGGAATGAGATCTCTAAATTTGATGAAACAAAAGTGCAGGGGATCGGTTGTGATATACAGACTCCGCGTCATAAGGCTAATTAGCCTAGGAAATATATCTTTGGGACCTATTGTTTTAGCAGAAGAAAGAAGATAGGGATGGGAAAAAGGGAGTTCAAGAGTGGGAGGCTTCCTATATGTGCTAAGACTTCTTACTGTTTCAGAATTGCAGGGGGGTAGGAAGAGGAGGCCGCCTTGAATTTGAAGGAGTTGAATAGAGATCATGATGTTGCATTGTTGGTCTCTTGGAGGACTAAGTTGAACTCATATTGGAAGGAACGGGGTTGGTATCTCATGGGAAGTAGTTTGGGATTATTTCCAAGTTTCCAGCAGTTGGTTATATCGGTGTATGGTGGTGCTTTGGGACACTTAGAAGGTGTTTCTTTTACCTTCGGTTAGAATGTAACGCTTCAACAGCTATCTTGGGTGATTTGTTTACATCTAAGATGGGTCTCTGGAAGATTGCAGAGTTATGGGAGTGTTGTTGCAATCAAAGAGATGATCTTTGGAGACACTTGAAGAGAGGTTTTGAAGGAGCCTTTTCCATCTATTATTGGTGGGGATTTTAATTGCATCTTGAACAAGGAACAATGAGAAGAGAGGAGTGGGAAGAGATTTATTTTCTTAAAGGCTCGAGGATAAGAAGAACTTAATGACAAATTCAGATTTTTCATGATATTAAGAGCTATGGTCCATAATTCACTTGGTGTAACAACCCAAAGAAGGGAACTTCTAGAATTTGGAGGAGAGATTGGATAGATGCTTGTTGACTCCATTGTCTTCAAGTGTGATCCCGACTGCTATGGATATTGCCATTTAGCAAGAGGGGCTTCAGCCATGTCCATTGTTTTTCTATTTAAATTGGATGGAAGATTCAAATTATAGAAAACAACATCAAGTTTGAAGACACTGGGAGAATCCTATCTCTGCAGCTAGAACTATTGTTTATCATTCTTGGATTATGAATGACTTTGGGGGCATTGTGAAAATCCTTAAAGGATGATCATAGAACTTTGAAGGCTTTGTTCTTTTGGGCAAATGTTTAAAGTGTAAAACTTGATAGGACCTTAAGGAGGACTAGAAGAAAGAAATCATTGAACTCAAAAGAAAGAAATGGATGGAGTGAATTGGGGGAGGAACAAGGATGAATCTTACTTTGCTTAGAAGTAAGTGTGCATGATGCTAAATATCATTTGACGATTGGCTAACTGTTTGGCCCCCCCTCCGGGGTGGAATTCAAAGGGCTAAGGCTTGAGGCATGAGAAGGTGACAACAACTCCATAGATGTTCCACAATTTTGCTTCGGCTAGAAGAAATGGCCAATAGAGTGGTAAGTTAGAGATATGAATAAGTAATTCTGTTGTAAGAGGAGGAAATTGAAAGGTTTTCACTCTTTCTGTGAATCTAAATTGGAGGAATTGGAAGGTGGAGCTACTGGATGGCCAAACATTTCGGAAAAACAGGAACTGAACCAACAGTCGTGGATGAACTTTGCTTAGATTCTCAATGCTGAAAACTGAAACTCTCGGTTTTTCAACAAGGAAAACAATAGAGCTCTAGGTTTGGATTGGTGTGACATCCTTCTTTTATAATAAAGCTATTCGGATATTATTTGGAGTTCTCTTTGGATTTGCTATTAGTAGCTTCTTCAAGTTGCGTCATATGTATAAGTCTTGGAGGACACCTTATTGTTTTGATGGAAATTCAAGGATCCATTAAACTCCATCCAACTACAGGGCCAATTAGTTTGTGTCAAATTAATTACACAAATTGCAGCTACTATGTTGTTAATAGATGAAGAAAGCATTTCTAATATGATCTATGAAGAACAGATGGCCTTTATCCCTAGTGATCCATTTCTGAACATTGCTTGGTGTCAAGAATTATTCATAAAGTTTAAATTCTCCAAAAACAGAAGGTTTTGATGGCATTAAAGCTTTGACATGGAACAAGCTTATGACAGTTATGGGTGGCCAGCATTTGGAGCAGATTACTTGATGGTATGTGTGATTCTCACTATGTTTTTAATTGTTATGGTATTGTGTTGTAGGTGTGAGATTTTCCATTATGATTAATGCAGAAACTCTGTTGGATGATGCTCATAGTGGTTTTCGACAAGGGACTGTCTCACTCTCTCCTTGTCTCTATCATTATGTGCTTCCAATTGTTTTCCTAACTCTATTTGAAAAGAGGAACATGATCTTGGTATCGGGTTTCTCCTAGAGGCCTAGGATCACTCATTTCTTTATGCAGATGAGTGCTTTTTTTTGCACTCATTGCTCTCTATTTCTCTGCCAAATGCTTGAAGCTGATAGTTGAAGGATCTTTGTAATTGGACGGGCAAAGTATCAATGTCTAACAAATCTCTGATTTTATTTGGGAAAACTGGTTGGTTATACAATTAAGAATGATAGTGGCCAGATTTTTTGGGTTACAAAAGTGTTGAGGGATGAGCTTCCTGGGATCAAATTATCCTTAAGTAGATTGAAGATGGCAGATTTTCAAGACATGGCTTGGCATGTTATGGATATGATTAACTGCTTGGAGCAGAAGAATTTATCTTTCGGGGGTAAAATCACTTCTTATCTCTAGTTCTCTTTTAAACTATGCCAAACTTTTCTGCTACCACTCTCTAATTCCTAAGAGATGTGTATGGGGGGGGGGGGGGGGGGGGGGGGGGGGGGGGGGGGTGGGGGGGGGAGGGGGCGTTGGGGGGGGGCGGAGGGGGGGGGGGTGGGGGGGGGGGGGTGGAAGAAACTTGTAGTAAAGGTTTCTTTGGCATAAATCAATGGAGATCATAGTTCTTCATTATTGTGGCTTGGGAAGATTTATGAAAACCAAGGTGTTGGGTGTTTGGGTCTTCATTCTCCTTTAATGTGTGTTAGTCTTGCTGATCCAAGTTCAGCTTGGGATTTTTATCAAAAAGAGGACTTCTCTTGCAATTAAAAGTTATAAAGCATAAATATGGGATGATTTGAGGATTGGAACCATAAGAATTGTTACTCAAATGCTTGGAAAATCTTTTGAGGGGGGTAAACAGTAAGAACATACCAGGTGGTATGTGGGTAATGGTGATAAAAATTATGTAGCTTAATGCACACTTGGAGTGTTGGAAAACCGTGTATTAACAAATCGGCCGACTATGGTTAACTGTGCATGCTTTGGAGGGTTTAAATGTAAGCCTTTGTTAAACTAATGATGGACAAATGGAACTACAACCTGCTCAAGGAGGTCTTTCATCCATATTCTCTCATGATCAACCAATATCCAGATTTCCCTAGAATTGGAGGATCGGCGAGAGAGAGCTGATGTCTTTGCTGTCAGGTAAGACAATTTCAGCCCTTGTCTTTGAAAACATCATTGCAGTGAATTAACAATGTTTGAATGTGAAAGACTATTTTTCTTGTTATTTAAACTAAAATCAATCAAGAAGTTGAGATTTTCTGGTGGTGAATTAGGGAAGGCTGCTATTCAACAATGATTTTTTGCATTACCGAAAACTTGGTGCTGGAGGAAAAACCTGTGTTAGGGGGGGTGGCTATAACTGTAGTGAGAAATTTTGAGCACATCATGGTAACTCTGTAAGTATTTGATTGATTGTTTCAAGCCAATTTACAATTGTGGGGTTTTAGTATCCCTTTTTCCAAGATTTGAAAGCTGTTTGCAGGAGCTGAGAAGGCTAATTGTCGAAATTCTGGATGTTGTTAATGTACTGCATTTGCTGTGTATCTTTCATGGAGTAATGAAATTCAGGTGATAGCATGGGAAATCGCTTGGCCATATTCTGTTACAGCTGCTAACACAATTGGCATTGCCTAGTATTAAAGGTAGGATCCATATCTCTCATCTGCGGGAACCAATCTCTTAGCGGAAGTCTTGTGAATCTTGTGTCGCCTCCTCCGAAGAATGGATTGAAAATAAATGTTGTGATGCTTCTTGTGCTACATTCTACTATGCTGAGTGGGTGGATTTCAGAGATCACAAAGGAAGGTTTATCCTTGCTTTTGGGAGAAAAGAAGGACTCATTGGAGAGTTATAACCAAACTATCAGATGGATGCTGTTTTCTGTTCAAAGATCTCATTAGAAGTTGGATGCTAGAGTACAAAGGCTTATTGTTGAGATGTGATAATCTCAATGTCATTAGATTCAATTCAGCTTCTTTCAAGAGAAAAAGCAAAATTGTGGATAGATATCGGCAATTGAGGGAAGATGCTCTCTTTAATGGACTTTCTAAAGTGGTTTTTAGTCATGTTCTAGAAATTGTAATGATGGTGGCTATATTTTTGATACCATGGTCGTAATAGGAGTTTTTCTTTGATAGCCTTCTTTTAATAGCATCCCTTCCTTGCTTTTATTGCTATCAAGGAAGAATGTGAGCTATTCATTCCTTTCAATTGTAATTAGCTTTGCTTTTGGCTACTTATGCAATGTTTGCAATTCATCAAAAAAAAAAAAAAAGATAAGATGAAATTGATTTTATTTGATATTAAATAAATGTGTTTAACTTTCTTATTCTCTCCTCCAGCTTTTTTTTCTTCGTCATATGAGGATAATCCTGCGTATCCAATGATTCATCAATTGTTTCCAATTAGTCTTTGATCCTACAGAGTTCCTCTTATGTGGAACTACAATCTATGTGAAATATACTGAATTCAAAGTTTTACACTCCTTTTCCTTGGTCATAGTGTTATTTTGTGCTGAGATTAATTTATACCTCTATTAACAAACGATTCTATTAAGTATTTTGTTGAGATTCACTTGATATTCCTTAATAGTAGCTTTCTTTTAGCATTGTCAAGGGAAGATGTTGGGTTATAAAGTTGAGATGATTTGATTGACAGGAGGTTAATGCAGCTTCCTTGGAACATTACAAATGCGTCATTTGGAAGTAGTTAGAGGCTAGGGAATTGAAGAGAAACATTGAACTAATGATTGGTAATCTAAAAAAGATGTATTTCTCTAAGTTTTTTTTGGCTAAATAACCCCAATTTTAGAGGAGTTCAACCCCCAAGTAGCTAAAAATTATTTGTGATGCTCCAACATAGGAGAGAGCCATGTAATCTAGAGATTTAAAAAAAAAAGGGGGGCCAACTTGTTAGTTAGCTAGGACAGTGGTGGAACTAAAGTAATGATGTAGGCTAGCTAACGATAAGTTTTTAGTCCATTTACCCACCACAAGGCCTAAACTGAGTGGAAAGGAGGTCTAAGAACCTTCTTACAAAATGCTTGCGTTGGCGTAAACTCAATTGCTTTTAGGTTAGAAAAAGGCTTCTTTACAATGAATTTTAAATTTTATCACTTGGGCCAACCAAAATGGTTAACCCAGACAAACCAATGGGTTTGGGTACTAGTTAAATGTAATGGACCTATACGTCCACATACAAGCATTAGTTTGACTAGATTTGATTTAGGGTTTATATTTGGTGTAAAGGAAACCTATTTTAAATTTAGGCTAAGTACATGTGGCTAACCCAACATTGGCCTTTGGGTTGATTTGCTAGGGTTAATCATTGGAACCAACATAGATATATCAAAATATTGTATATGCATTGAATTTGGTCTAGATCCTCTGATTTAAGAGTGGAGGTTTTAGAATTTGTTTAGTCAACCTAGTTGGCTTAGGCAAATAGCTTGACCAAGGCATTTGGCGTTAGGTAAACGAATTCCAAATGATATATAAAACTTGTTGGAAGAGGTTTAGTAATTATGTCAAGGTCCTGGCAGCATTGAAATGTATTTTAGGTTCCATTAGGTCAAGTTTGGGTTTTCAACTGTATTGGATTAACCATGGTCAACCAATGATTCATTTAGGGTAATGGTAGGCAAAGTTGAAATATTTAGAAGCCTACAAAAAGGCTTTGGAAGCTTCAAAATGATTAGGTAAACTTCTAGGGTATGTCTAATCAATATCAGAGTGATCAATCCACAAATATAAATGCTTTAATAGGGTTTTGAACCAAACTAAAAATTTCTTGGAAAAAGGGGAATTTATTGGGTCTTAAGGGTTTAAAGTGTTGAGTTTGATTTTGACACGAGATTATAAAAGTGGATGTTTCTTGAATGTTGAATGTGATTGAAATTTTTTTGTCTATTGAATGATTGAACACATGCGATTGGAATATTGAGATTAAATGAGAGCATAGAAAGAATTACTACGCTTTAGGTTTGATGATTAATATTTTACTATTAAAAGATTTGGTTGCAGGATTGTTAACCCTCATATGTAAATGTGCTTAACATTGGTTCCCAATAGTGCCGATGAGTTAAAAAGTACATTCCAATGTGTTGGTCTTGATTAATAGAAGAAAAAAATCTAAAGTGGTTTAAATTAACAATTACTTAAAGAAATGATGCCTAAATTGGTTGGATTTAGTCTGGTGACATTGTGAAGAGGAATCATCCAAATTTGATAGCTTTTAAACTTAGAAGTTGTTTAAAGATGAAAAAATATCATGATTAATATATTTTGAAATGGGATGTTTGAATGGGAAGAGTTTGAGTTTGCCATCACTTGGACCAAATTAAAAGAGCAAGAGAATTGCCTCTCTTTCACATGACATATAAAAAATAGTGAACAAGGAAGGAATAATCTGAAGATTCACTACATTTAAAAATAGAAAAAACGATGATAATTTGATACTCTCGAGACATATCAAAGCACTATTTGATGAATTTAGAAGATTAAAATTTTCACTTGACCATATAATAATATGTGGGGAAATTTTTAAACTATAATCCTAATCAGCCTAACCATTTTGAGACGCTGAAGAGGAAGATTTAATTCACTTGAAACAAATCAAAATAGCTAGTAAAAATTTAGATAGATGATTTTATATCCTCATACCATATTGAAATAGTAGAAAAAAAAGCTTTAAGTGAATCTACATTTGTTTGAGCATATCAAAACACTAAAAGAGGAAGATTTATAACTGAAAGGGAGGTTGTGGGGCTTTCATACAAGAAGAATTAAATGTAATGTTTGAATCATCAGTTTTATCCTGAATGATAGATATAATAAAAACTAAATGGGATACTACAAGGCATATTACCAGATAACTAAAGTTCAAAAAAAATATGTAATTGTGAGAAACGTTTACATCTTTAAGAAAAAAATTAAGTAAGCATAAGGATTTAAAATCTAACAAGGTTTTCTTATAATTCAACTTACTCCTGTCTCATCATTTGGAACTATTTCATTATGGAAACATCAAACATATAAGGAATTTTTAAATCAAAAAAAAAAAAGTTTAGAGAAGACAAGGGAATAATGAGTATAAATCATTATAGTGTGTCGTTAGTAAACATTGTAGTGAGAAAAATAATCAATTAGAAGAGGAAAGGGAGTTCTAAGTGGTGATTCACTTAGCGATGGATCCATCTATAGGATCTATTCAGGATTCTTAATTTCATTTGATATTTCCTTCAATCTATTACTATTTTTACTTTCTATTTGTAGTAATGAAATGATGTTGTTTAATTTTAATTCACATGCCATTTTAAACTCATAGATTTTATACTAACAATGTTAAAACCTATGTAATTTTTACTAATATACTTGTGTTTTAAAGTATGAATGGCTATTTTTTCGAAATCTTCACTTTTCATTTTTTTTATATATTGTTCATATATAAATAAACGTTAGTGTATTTCATTACCTCAATGAAGGAATGTTCAAATTGGGAGAATTGAAATGGAATTCTTACATGCCTATGCATAGGAAGTTAATATTATAGGGTCTACAGAGATGAAAAAAATTATCGAGAATGGCTATAATAATTACTTACACCATTACATGCTCATAGAAGATCTAAGGATGCATATAGCTCTGATTCTATAACTATGTAGAGGAGTTTTGCTTTAGGAAAAATTAGGATATTCACTATCATATATTGAAAAAAATTTATATACTTGTATAATACTAGTGTTTACATTTCTCATTGGAGATGGGAATTATCTCTAATTTTCATTATAAAGGGACAATACCACTAGCTTGACGTAAATAATACAAGAAACATTTATGAGTAGCACAGATTTTCTTGTGGGTATTGGACACTCTCTTTATTCACTTTATTACTTGATTGCACATTACAAGTTACATTTTATATGGGGTTATATCAAAAAAATAAACTAACATAGCCCTATCAATTTTTTTGTCTGTGTTACTAGGGAATTTAAGTTGTGTATTGCAATTATTTTAGATTTATCCAAAAAACTGCATTTTTAATGTCACTTGTATTTTTTGTTTACTTTAGGAGAAATATATAAAGTGGAATTATTTCATAGAATTTTATTCTTTAAATTTTTCTTGTTAATTTAATTCCTATGTGTTTAGTGTATGCATAATAGAGACTAGTAAGGAGACTATGTTATTTGACTTAGAAAATTACGAAGGATCCTTACAAAAATTAAAATATCTAATATATATTAAATATTTTAACACTTCGAATGGAAAAAAAAATCTTGCTTGTTTTTGACCATCTTAGACCTATTAAGGTAGTATGTCGATGCCCTTGGTAGATGGAATTCATCAGGATAAAAACTATTCATACAATCAAAGCTAATAATTTTGAGTGGAAATACTGTTATAGAAGGGTTATAATTCTTAGTTTGGGGGAACAATTATTGAGGATCCCAACCTACACCTTAGAGTATTAACAATTTTGAAACATTTATAGTATAATGGAGGTCTGTCTTGAAGCTATTAGAATTGATCGGTTTTCCATTTCTTCTTTAGGTAGAAAGTTAAAATATGTTGGAAATTATCTTTCCCCTAGGCTGCATAAACTATTTTAAATGATTGGCAACATCATTCAAAGTAAATCATCTCCCTACCATCTAAAAATTGAAGAGGCAAAAGAATGTTTAACTTCATTTTCCATTTGACAACAGTCATGAGAATGAAATTTTTAAGGATATTCTTTAAAAAGTTGCCCTTATCATGTTTTACTTGTAGGTTGGTGATTGTCTTATTTTTATAATGGTCTTGTATGGGTGGTGGATTAATATGGAAGAAATAATTACAAATTTCCTTATTGTTCCTACTTGACCCAAACGCCAAGGCCTAACACTCCGTCCATATATTCACGTATGCTCTTCATAGGAAGGAAATTAGTAGGTAACACAAGGATAAAGCTTTATTGTATATTTATTTCCATTCAATGAGTTACACTATAATTTTGGGAATTTAATCCTATCTTCCATTTATATACCATCGATGAGAGGCTCCACCTATTTGTTTGGGTCATCTCCTTTTCATTTATCCTTATGTGTGTGCTGCTTAAAGCAACGGCGATACCCAAATCAGGATATATTATCTCACATAAGTGCTCTACTAGGTTGTTTTTTTTGTTAATATTAGAGATTTAAATAAATCTGATAGAAAAAGAGATTGAAACCTAACGAGCCTATATCTTCTTGTTCACGGTGGATAAGTGTTGCCTAATCTATGGTTTTTGATTTTGATGATAGCAAACATTCTTATTTCTTCCGATTGCCTTTCATACTAACATTTCGGTCCACTCGATCAGACTGTAATTTGGAACCAGCTCAAGATTGTGTAGGACTAGGTCTTGAGTCATTTTGTACACTGTTTTCCTTTTCTTGAGTCTGTTGTATTTGGTTTGGCACCTGATGATTGTGTAACTTGGAAGATTTTTGGTTGTTCCCTAATAGATTTCTATTTTTAGTAACATCGTACCGGGATGATTATTTATATCGTCTTGGCGATCTTCTCAAAAATAAATCCCATAATATATGGACATCATTCATTAAGGCAGCTGTGATATATTTATCGCCTGGATGTTACCTGTATCGGGCCAGGACGATAGGTCAATTCAGGAAACATCAACCGCACAATCAGATAGGTATTCTTTATTTTAGGAAACTCGGCCAGGACAATATAAACATCGTCCAGGTGATCTAACTTAATTATGCCTATTTGATCTGCGTATCTTTGGAAGCTACTTAATGGCAGATATGGACTATGATTCATTGTCGGGACCGATCATAGGATCGGCCAGGACGATGGCCTTAGACGATTTACATCGGCCAGCATTGATTTCGCGGCGTATGATCAGGGACGATTGTATAATCAATTTAAACTAATCAGCCCAGGATAAAAGTGATTATCGGCCAGGCTGATGTAACCAGCATTTCCTTTGATCGTCCAAAATCTCCGAGTGATGAGCTTAATTTGGATTAATCGTAAGGATGCTATTTATTACATCCTGGACGATAATGTCGAAACTTTACATTATTGAGTCTCGTTTGAGATCTTTTATTTAAGCTTGACATGACACTTTGTAAAGTGTCTTTGGCATTCCATTGTAGCTTCGTTTTTGGGGGAACTTGAAGAGAGAGCTTGAAAGGGAGAATGAGGAAGGGTGGTGTTTGAGATAGGGAGAGATCCTGTGCAGGGAGGGGGGGAGTGGCCTAAGGGAGTGTGGAGGGGGTTCCACACGGTTGTCCGGTAAGCTCGCACCGGAAAATACCATCGATATTCAAGGCTTGTCTGAGGGAAGTTCACAAATAAGAGATATTGTTTGGTGTTCAAACGGGACCGGCGACTCTGCCGCACCGAGGAAGGTGGGATAAGTGATTTTGTAAGGCTTCTCGCCTAGCATGTGGGGTAAAGGAGAGACACATATATTAGTTGCAATACTGGAGGGTGCTCCAAGGGTGGACGTAGATCAAGATTGACCGACACTATAAATCCAGTGTGTTCTTTCCTTTATTACTTCGCATTTAATTTTTGCATTGTGTATTTTTGGTCGATTTTGGTTTTTACTTTGCTTATAAGTTTCTTCTTTTACTAATTCACCACTCTCTTTATTAGCCTTGGGACAGTTCATAGGGCTGAACTCACCTAACGAACTTTCACGTGGTATCGGAGCACTTTCATGTTCATCTGAGCACTTTCAAGGTGGTTTATAGCGGATTCCATAATATATAGTTTTTAAAGCTTTTGAATTTGATCTATTGGCCTAATTTTTTAAATCATAATTATTCTGGAAGGTATTCAATCACCAGACCACACTTTATTTGAAAATTTACTTTGATTTTTTGGAAAATTCGCTGATACTTCATGCAATCGATTGATTCTTCGCATGTGCCCATATGATTTTAACTGGTTATTCTCATCGTCCACGTATTTTTAATGGAGTTAAAACTGATATTTCTTTTAATCAATGGAATAGGGTAAAACAAGTAAAACTCGAATTGAATGCAAATCTTTAAATTACTTTTATTTGTGCATTTAAATTCATAAAGATTTATTATGTATATCCATGTGCACTATGGCTTGTTTCCTTGTTTTAACGGAGGTTTGGGTAAGTACACACCATATACAAATGCACTAGTGAATTAAGAATCCATGTGGATATGTTAATGCTATGATTTTGAAACTATTTTCCATGAAAACTTTTGAAACGATTCTAAGACTGTATACCAGGTTCATTCAAATGTAACATCATTGGCATGCCTTAGGAAAGAATTTTTAAATTTTGAAAAAGTTAACAAAATTCTTAGTGTTTACTTGACAAAACATTTGATGCCAAAGTTTATTCCTATTTTGTAATCAGATTTAACAAGTATTATTCTATTGATAATTTTGATTGGCTTCACTCATTGCCTAAGAGCAAAAGTTTTGGTTCAAAGACTTTTGGATGCTGTGAACCGATTATTCTAAAAGCTGAGATACATAAAGAGATGCTTAATTAGTGCGCAAATGTAATATAATTTCAAGCAAATCCATAGCTACCAAAGCAATAAGAAAAAGTGTGAGAAAAGGTAAAATTGGTGAGGATGTTTTATATTCCTTCTGAACTTATTTTTGGATGTAGAAGCTGGAACATATGTAAACATTGTGCCCTAATTTAAAAATTCTTTCCTATGAAAGAAAAGGGCAAGGCTAAGCAAAATTTAAACTGAGGAAAAATATGAAAGGCCAAAAAATTCTCTGGGAACATATCTGTTCTAAAGCTACAGACCAGGAGAAACGATAATGGTTTAAAGCTTTCGGTTTTTTGTTGTATGTGTTTGTGTTTTTATTTTTGCATTTTTTATTTTGTGTTTTGTTTGTTTATCTTTGAAAGTTGTCATTTACGTGAAAGTTCTCTTTGTTCATAAAACCCTCTTCACTTTTCTAAAATCAAAAAAATCTACTTATGTTTTTTTCTTGAAATCTTTGTACAGTTGTGTGTTGGACGTCTCTAAAACAGTCAAAGGAAGGAAACTCATTTGTTTGCATTCAATCTGCTATTCTAAAAGAGATTATTTACTTTGATTTAAATATATTTTTTCATCTTTTAACTTAGTCTTTGATAACTAAATTTTTATCTCCTCTTATTATTATTTATCGCATATGGCTGTCTTTGCAAGTTTTGAATCTAACTCATAATTTTCTTAATCCAAGCATCATTTTATCAATAGGAAGTGGTTTACTTTTGTTTTTAAGATTTTATGAAAGGTAGCCTTATTAAAAAAAAAATTGCCATTGATGCCAAAAATAAAAAGATGAGCAAAGATGCCAATTTGAAAAATATACACATAAGTGTATCATAAAATAAAAAAACAAAAGATGGGCGCAAAGTAGCAAGCCATTCAAATTGACAAGAGGCATAAAATGAGCCCACAAAATTTCATGGTTACTATTCTTGTACTTCTTAAAAGTTAAGAAAATCCTTGATACTTTCGATTACTTTAGTTTTGAAAATCTTGATTCTTGATTCAATTAATTTATGCATTAATCTTTCTATAAGATATATTTTATGAAAGGGTTTGAAAATTTTTGTTTCTTTCTCTAAATTAGGTATTATGCATTTAGAATTGAATTAAAAAAGTTGTTGAGCTTTTAAAGAATGAGTTTGTGATTAGCAAATTCTGAATTTTAACATTTTTTGGCTAGTACGTTGTCAAATCTAATTCTCTAAGTTTTGATTAAAAACTAAGAAGGTAACTTTTCATTTTCAGAATTTTTTTTCACTTAGATCAAAGGAACGTGTTATATTTTGTGTCATTTTATTTTTGTGTTTGTGCCTCCTCTCTTTTTGAGAATGTCAAAGGGGGAGAACGATTGTTGAATTTTTGTGACTGTTATCGTATTTGTTTTTGTATAGTTAAATTAAAATATCAAAATATTTTTATCTCCCTATTTTCTTAAAAGTGTTTTCTAGTGGGAGGGGCGATTAGGAAGTAGATTTTTTTTTTTTGAACTAATCAAATTGAAAATATTTTGCCAATCATCCAAAAGGGGGAGATGTTCGCAGTACCTTCTATGGTTTTATGATTTTGATGATAGAAACATTCTGTTATTTCTCTAACAATTGCCTTTTGACTGACATTTCAGTCCACATCGATCAGACTGCAATTTAGAACCAGCTCAAGATTGGGTAGACTAGGTCTGAGTCATTTGACAATTTTTCCTTTCTTGAGTCTGTTGATAATTGTATGTGGACCTGTGATTTGTAACTTGAATATTTTTGTTGTTCTCCTAAAGATTCTATTTTTGGTAACGATTCCGGGATGATATTTATATCATCTCCCCAAGATGATCTATCAAAAATATAAAACCCATTATTAGAGGCATCCTTATTAAGGCGCCGTTATATATTATCAGCCTAGATGTACTGTATCAGCCAGGTGATAGCGCTCAATTAAGAAACAATCAAAACGCCATAATCAATTAGGTATTCTTTATTTTAGGAAATCAGCATGTAATATAAACATCGTACAGGCGATCTAACTCAATTATGCTATTATTTGATTGGTATCTTTGGAATGCATTAATGGCTGATTGATACGATCACATCGTCCGGGATGACGTAGGATCAGCCGTGACAATGTCCTAGACAATTTACATCAGTCCAGCATTGATTCCGGCGCGATGATCACGATGCATTGAAATCAATTTTAAACTATCGGCCAGGCGATGTGAATCGGCCAGGTTTTATATAACAATTTTCTTCTGATCGTACTAAATATCAGCCTTGATGAGCTTATGTTGTACTAATTGTACAGGACGGACAATGTCGAAACTTACATTAATGAGTCATTTTGAGATTTCTATTAAGTTTGACATGACACTTTCAAAGTGCTTACAGCCATTTTTAGTATCTTATTTTTGGGGGAGGAACTTGAGAGTGAGCTTGAAAGGGAGGAGTGAGGAAAAGGGTGTGAAGTTGGAGAGAGGAGAAAGATCCTGTGGAGGGGGGACTCAAGGGAGTGTGGAGCAGGGGTTCCCCACGGCTTGCTCTGGCAATTCACACCTAAATACCATTGGATTTAGGCTTGTCACGAGGGAAATTCAACAAAGAAGATGATCTTTTTGGTCGTCTAAGGGCCCGACGACCCCGCCGCCCTCGGGGGGAAGGTGGAGTGATTTGTAAGGGCTTCTCCGCCTAGCTGTGGGGGCTAAAGGAGAGACACTCGTATTTTAGTGCATATCTTGGAGGGTTCGCTCCAAGGAGTGGAGTGACGGTCAAGATTTGACCGAACCACTATAAATTCGATGTGTTTTTCCTTTATAACTTCCGCATTTAATTCCAGCATTTGCTTTATGTTGTTGTGATTTCAGTTGTACTTTGCTTAAGCTTCTTCTTGTACCAATCGCCACTATCTTTATTTAGCCTTGGGCAGATTCATAATGAGCTTAACATCCTAACAAACTTTTGTCAAAGCACTTTTAGTGTCATCTGAGCCATTTCAGATAGCAGCAGTATAGGGGAGTGTAAAAACTCAAAAAATATTGAGTGAATCAGTGTGGAAAATATAAGTGTGAACACTAGGGGGTTAATGTGACCAAATTTGTAAGCAAATTAAGACTAACTTTTTGAGATGAAGATGCTAAATGAATGCATTCCCATGTGCAGCATGAGAGATATTGCAAATATACATCTACTTTAGTATGAAGCTCTAAGTGGTGATGTTCAGATATAGTCCATGTTAAAAAGCAAAGTAATATTGTTTTCTTATCTGATGTATCAACCTTTTATTTTGCATGTTGGGAGAGAGAGATAGAGGAAGTAGAAGAAAAAAGTCCCTAATTATGAGGGTAGGCTTGAGAAGAGAGGGAGGTGGAGAGAGAGAGAGAGAGAACGAGAGGGAGAGAGAGAGGAGAGGATGACGAGAAGAGAGAGAGAGAGATGAGAGACGTGAGAGAGAGAAGAGAGAGACAATTTATTATTTTTTGTATTTTTTATTTTTTGTTTAATTTTGTATTTGTCCATTGTAGTCTTGATGAAGGACATAAAACTAAGGTGTTTCTGAGGAGGCAACCATGTATGTGTGATGTTAGTATCAGTCATATTAATGTAATGAATATATACTATTTTGTGTTTCAACATATGTTTTATGCACTTTGTTATTAATGTGAAGGCCTGTGACTGCTATATGTTTATTTTACATCTTATAAATTTCCTTTAACTTAAATTATTATTTACTCAATTATTTTTATATTCGTAATTATTTAATTAAACATTATAAAAATGATAATCTAAATTTATGCAAAAATTTGGCATAATAGTAAAATCATGATATCCTAGTTTGAATGAATATGCAATACTTCTTAGTTAGAAGAAACTAATAGTTGACATCATTCACCATTTGAGTTATTTCCGAATTTTAATTTTTATGCTATACCTTCATGAATTTAACTTTTAAAATTGCAAGAATATATATATTAGTATTAAAATTTAGATATGGTAAAATAAAAATTTGTAAATCTAGCTTCATGTAGATTGAAATTAGTAATCCTCATAAATGTTTGTACTATTAATTATTATTAAGATAATATGAAAAAACCTAAAGCAAAGCAAGATATTGCAAATAATTAAATTTGTACTCCATAAAAGACAAATATAAAGAACTACAAATACGTTCTTATAATCAATATAAATGAAAAATATCAAAAGCATATAAGATGAGTAACATTAAAAATTTGTAAAGTGTAAAGTTTATAGAATTGGAAATATAATCTTATACCAAAACTATAAAGGTTAAGATGATAAAATTTTATGAAGTGATGGGGAACTTCCAACGAAGCATCAACTTTACACAAACCTATATCAAAATTTTATAAAACTACATTATCACTTCAAATTCAAATTTTAATTATGTAAATCTATAAAAACATTTAATTTGAAATTAGTAAACAACAAATATGGATTGATGAAGTTAGTTGTTGGTCATTTTTACAAACTAGATGTATAGATTAGATTCTTTTAACTTTTCTAGATAGTGATGTATTATCCATATATAATAATTTTAGATTATCACTTTTTTTTTGTTAATCATTAATAATGGGGGGGAATTGTAAAAACTTTAATTTTGTTATTAGGAAGAAGCAATGAGTTTAATGGTTGGAGGTTTTTTACTATCTTTAATCTGGTATACGTTTTGTGTTTAATTTGCTTATGAAATTGTGTTGTTTTAGTTATATTTGTGCTTGAAATATAGGAAATAAGAACATTTTATGTTTGGATTATGTATGTTTGGAATCATATAGAATATCACCACAGTGCCATAATTAACATCTCCAAGTGCCTAAATATGGGCATGGTGGCACCAGCGTCTCTAGTTGACTATGTAACAATGTTGGAGGAGTAGCACAACAAAGCTCAGTCTCTTTATTTCTTAGCACCGTGGGTGCTAATATTTCAATGCGACAAGTAGGAAGGAAGTTCCACTTGTATGTGTAGGCTCATCCATCATTAGCACATCATTGTACTACAATTGTAACCATCAAGCCACGATTTAAGTGGAGTGATGCTTCAATTAATAAATGACTAGATTCAAGTCGCAAATGCTGTTACATAGGAAACATTCAGTGCTATGACTATTAGTTCTTTTAATGGGTTGTCGTGCCAAAGTGTCTCTAGACCGTGGCACCATAAAATAATTTTCTATGTTTTTTTTTAATAGTCCATTTGTAATTGTTTGTAGGGGAGTTAGGTCACTTGTTTAATTTACATCTTTATAATGCATCCTTTGATTTTTCCTTAGGAGTGAAAAACTAAGAGAATTCATAGAAGTACTAGAATACATTACATTAGTAGCTTTTGGCTTGTGTTTGGGCGAAGTAATTCTATAATTCAGGAGTAGTGTGAGATAGAGGAGCATTGCACCCAATTGGTAGATATCTTTTTTTCTTTACTTATTTCTATTCATGTAATTTAATGAAACATGAATTTGCTCCACATATTCTTAGTGTCTTATTAAAATTCTTCTAGTGTTGGTTGATTGGTGTAAATGGAATGTTGGAATACTAATTAAATTTTCATTAATCAATAATTTTATAATGTTTTCATACATTAGGTCTTTTTTTAATGTATATATGTATTATATGTGTAGTTATTATCAGGTGTAAATGTGGAGCCTAGGAATAGGAAATTAGGATTAAAACTCCAAGTATATTAATTAACTTGTAGATATTTGTACAAACATTAGCCTTTGATACTTTCAGTGCATTAAGAATAAGGCTTGGTGTGATTGATTTGAATGCTTAAATAAAAATGTTTTCTGCAACATTGATATTTGTTTTTCTAGTTACTGTTTTTGCATTTGTTATTTTGCTGTTGTTGTGTTTCTTAGTTTTGATTTGTGTGAATGATTTCATTTTGTTTTGTTTTTGAATTGTAGTTTCTTTTGTTTGAGTGCAAAATTTTTTTTTGAGTCATCATCTTCCGAGATGAAATCATTTCGTACGGGACGATTTGTGTAGTATGACAAACTGTAGGATTTTGAACCGTTTTAAGTACAGTTTTAATGTACTTCGTCTATACAATCATCACGATCATCCGGGATGAAATATTTTTCAAACGACTGGACTAATGAATGAAGCAGTTGAATGGATAAGATAGTTTTTAATATGAACTTCTTCTGTATGAACCTTTGGTTCGTTTGGACGAACACATGTCGGTTCGATGTAGGGGACGGTTTCAACTGCCATTAAAACGATATAAGTTCTGATCGTCCCAGGATGAACACGTGTTCGTCTGTACGGTCAAACTAGTCAAAAGTCTGTACGAAAGGAAGCATCATAAGTTGTGTTGATTACAAAAAGTCATTTCATTTTGATGCATTGGATCGTTTGTACGAAAATATTTTGTACGGATGAATTTTTTATTCGTCTGGGACGAACATGTCATTTTTCAATAAATTGGCAGGCTTTTGAACTTAACTGTCACACTCTAAACATCACTTTCAATTTCTTTCGTTCTTTAGATCAGTCCTTTTTAGATGGCCAGTTCAAGTAGAGGCAGAAGGTCATAACAAAGAAACCACGTAGGAATCCTTCAGAGAACTTTCTATCTATAGAAAATGAAGAATCTTTTCCTCGATTTGCCTCTGCCAAAATCACACCCTCTAGGATCCTACTTCAAGAAAATCTTACTTTCCATGTAATGAACCTGTTCACCTCGACCCAATTTGGTTTCATTCTTACTCTGGTCCACCCTTACAACAAAGAGACTTTTCACTATTTCCTGGCCAATATGTCCTTTGGCCCTCGTCAGTCTGTCGTCCACTCCTTTGTCTTTAAAAAAAGTAGAAATTACTAAGCATGACTTGGGAGCATTTCTAAACTTAAGAACTCAAGGGGAAAGAGCAAATTATCTGATCACTGCTGATGACTATTCGTGGTCTGAAATCAATCAAGTTATTGGAGGGAATAATGTGAATGAACATGTGGCTAGAGTATCCGGTCTTATGAAAACTGCATGAATCATCTAGCATGTCTTTAGAACTTCCATTATCCCTAAGGCTGGTGGTAGAGTGAACATAACTCCACTTCTTTCTAGGGCCACTTTTGTGGTCATGACTAAAAAACCTATAGATGAAGCCCAGTTAATTCTCGACTATCTTTTTGGGCTTTCCGAAATAGGTCATGCTGATTAGAAAAGAAAAATGAATATTACTTTATGCATCTAGTTGCCTTTATTCTGTAGAAGAAGTATGGTTTGACTCATCCTGATCAGGAGTTTGAAGATTTGCTCTATTACAATGATGCATCATTCAGAGCAATCTTAAAAAATGACGACACAAGTAAGGCACACGTCATCGGTGACACCGAGGAGGAACCTGAAGCCGAACCAGTACCGACCAATGATACAAATTATCAAAATTTGATTCAAAGATTTGATCAGCTAGAGACTCATTTTCATCAATGTTTTGATCAATTTGAAAATCGCTACAATCAGGATATGAGCTTCATAAGGGAGCAAATGAATGATTTGAACAGTAACATGCTTATGGTAAGCAATTACTTTACCTTCTTCAATGCTCAACCTCCTCCTCCTCCAGATCAGGGACCGTCCAAGTGATTGTTGCACTTTTTGTTTTGTGTTTGAGTTGTTATGGTTCACGTGTTTGTTGTTGTTTTGTTGTATTTCTTTGGATGGATTTTTAGTTGTATTTTCTATTTTTTCTCTAGATGGTGTGTATTGATATCGATTGCAGTGACTGTAATATCTTTTTGATATCAATATAAGTAAACATGTCTTGTCTTTATCTTGTTTCTGAAATGTGTGTTTAACTATGAAAATCTTTGGTTTTTATTTTCTTATCAGTGCTATAATTCTTAAAATGCAAATTAAAAATCATACTCATTAGAAAATCTAATTTTTCTAAATTTAAGTTTAGCTTATAACTTGATAATAATTAAGATTGTCAAATTTCATGTCTTTTGTTTAGACTACATTAATTTATTATTGTAATTGTGATGTTTTTCTTATTTTGTATTTCACTCTTCAATTAATATTTAAGCACCTAGATTAATTTGAAAACTTTAATTAATGACTTTGAAAAGAATACAATTACTCTTGACAAATGTACAAAAATTAAAAGAAATGCGCAATGGTTCGCAATGTGAAAAAGATGCACAAAATAAGCCCAATAAATGCAAATTTGCACAAAAGTGTGTCAAAAATTTGAAAAAGATGCGCAAAGCTCCACTTGTGGTAGTTATTTCTTTCCAGACTCTTTTAATCTTCTCATTCAAATTGATCTTGTGTTCATTCATGTATATTGAATTTTGAAATATACAATTTTTCTTTTCATCCTCTTTGCAATGATGTCTCTATCTAAATGTCTAAATTGAATCATGTTGTTTGATATTTTTTTTTTATTATCTAAGTTATGTCTCTTCTTGAATTCTATGAATTATTATGATTTATATAATGTACTAATTTTATTTGCATAACTTTATTACAATCACTTTTAAGAATGAATTATCAAATGATTTTCATATGTTTGCTTGCATTTCAAGTTCTTTTTTTCTTCTTGACTTTTTGCTGTTGTCAAAAAGGGGGAGAAATAATTGTTTGTTGTGATCGTGTTGTTGGGTTTAGTCTGCTTCGTCTTGTTTTGTGTTTTGTTCGTTGTTTTGTTCGCTATTGGGTGTTTTTGAAATTTTTGAAAATAAAAAATTAAAAATTTGTTTTTGTGTTCATTGACCCCATATTTTCACATGCTCATTAATTCAGGGGGAGTTTAGGAGATTCTTAGAATTTGAAATTCGACAAATAATAATTGTTTTGCCATCATCAAAAAGGGGGAGATTATTAAGAAAGTTGCTATTTGCATAAGTTACATTCTTGCAACTTGTATAGTTTTGATGATTTCAAATATTATTGTTTTATGTGCAATTATTTCCTAACACTTTTTGGAAGAATTATTTTTGCTCTTGTGTGTACTAACATTTCAGAAAAATTGAACTCTAAACCATGAAGACTTGAAATCAAATTCAACATTCAATACTTTGTAAATTGGAGCTCTAAATTGTTCTTTGAATTAAGAGGGAGTGATTGTAATTGAGTGAATAAAAACACACACAAACACTTAAGGAGATCTTATAAAATTTGTACTGATTGTATGGGACGAATCTAGTTCGTACAGGACGATCAGGTCAGTTTTCTCCCCGTAAGAGCAACGGAATGAACAGGAGTTGGAGGAAATTTTTCTAAGTCTTGATCCTCCAAGACGAATTTATTTTCATCCCAGAACGATTTCTTCTCTGTAAAAATTTCATCCCGACGAAATCCAAATCGTCCCAGGATGATTTCTTCTCTGTAAAAATTTTGTCTAGACAAAATCCAAATCATCCGGGATGAATTCTTCTCTGTAAAAATTTTGTTCAGACGAAGTTCATTATCGTGCTAGGATGAGTTTCTCTCTGTAAAACTTTTATCCGGACGAAGTCCTGTTCATCCCAGGACGATGTGAACCGACTTACCAAAACTGATTACGTCCATGCAGTTATTTGAGAACCGACCTATGTATAATGGATCGTACCGGATGAACCTAGTTCGTACGGGACGATGATCGTGTATGAACATAGTTCGTACCAATATACATAAGGATCATTACCGACACTTTAAGTAAAATCGTCCAGGAAGATCCACGATCGTACGGGACGATTCATTTCGTGTTGACTTGAAAAATTTGTAGTTTTGGACGGTTTTTCTTGTCTCTCCTATATATAGTTCAATTTAGATTGCCACCCAATCTTTTTTGCCATTTGATCTTCATGCCTATTGAAAGAAGAGTCAAGGAGAGAGTGTGAGAGAGCATTCAAAGGATGATTCCTGCCACTGAAGCGTGAAGGCTTTGCTTGGTGTTCAAGGTAAGAATCTCTACTTGTGATTTGAGATTGCTTCACTCTTTTCTTTCTTCCTTCTAGAATTCTTGTCAGAAGATCTGTAAAGTAGATCCGATTCTCTGCCGACACTTGGAGAGTGTGAACAGCCGCGGTTCTCTGCCCACACTAGGAGAGTGTGAAAGGACGAAGGGTTCTCTGCCCACTCTAGGAGAGTGTGAAGGGATGGATGGTTCTCTGCCAACACTGGGGATAAGTGTAAAAGGAGGATGGTTCTCTGCCAACCCTAGGGATAAGTGTAAAAGGAAGATGGTTCTCTGCTGCACTGGGTAGTGTGGAAAAGAGTTTTTGTAAAGGCTTCTCCGCCTTGCTGTGGGTGCTAAAGGAGAGTCACTATTGGTATTAGTGTAATACTCGTAGGGTGCCTCTGGGGAGTGGATGTTGGTCTGGTTTAGACCGAACCACTATAAATCTTGTGTCTTTTATTTTTATTACTTTTTTTACTTTTCGCATTTTATTTTTGTTCCAAAAATTATGGTTAAAAACTATTTCTAAAAATTCATTAAAGTTTATTTTCGGTTCAACATACTCAAGAGGGTTAAAGTTTAAATTTTTTAAATACCAATTCATCCCCCCTCTTAGATAGCCTTGGGACATAAGCTTAGGTTCAACAACCTAATTCATAGTGAACGAATCTCAAGACAGTCATCCAAGCTGACCTATAAATACCAATGTCACTATCAAAATAGCCACTTCATAAGGGTTATTTCTAAAAAATTATGTTTGAAAATTTTCCTATACTTTGTTCTTTTTGCAAGTCGCGCTCTAGCATCTGAGGCAATTTCTGGGCAATTCTAGGGCTCCTTCTCGTGTGCTGGATATTGGCCCTCCTGGCTTATTTTCTTTGCTTTTTCCAATCATCCTCTTCTAATTTTCTCATTTTTTGTCTTTCATTCAATGATTTTGAGGCTTTGTTGGTTCTTTGGTGCTAGATGATGATGACTCCATCATCATCAAACCTAATATCTACTTCTCTTTTTGAGGGGAAATCTCGATCCTTCAAAGATGTTCTAGTCGGTATTCATCTTCTTCTCCTAAAATGAATTTTGTTCATTCGTCCTTCAAGGGTTGTCCAACCCTTTTGTTTGAGGACTCGGTTGTTAATCTATTGACCTCTCCTTATGCTTTGATGCTGGTGGGTAAATTTGTTTTGAGGCGACCGAGTCTTGATGTTATACATAATTTTTTCCATAACCAAAAGCTTTTCGAATCATTTCACATTGGTTTACTTGATCAAAGACATGTTTCTATCCAACTTTCTAATGATCTTGATTATAGCCATATATTTGCTAGGAGATCTTACTATATTTCAAGCGTGTCAAATGCGATTGCTTAAATGGACTCCGAACTTTGACGTTAGGAAGGAATCTCCTATTACACCAGTTTGGATTTCTTTTCCTAATTTGAGACTTTACTTTTTAATCATCAAATCCTTTTCGGTATGGCCTCTATCTTTGTGCGACCATTACAAACTGACCAAGCCACTGCCTCTGTGTCGAGCCTGTCTATTGCTTGGGTGTGGGTTGAATTGGTTGTCTCAAAAAAACATCCTAGTGAAATATGGATTGGGTCAAAAGTCAAGGGTTATTTCCAAAAAATTGAGTTTAAAAATTTACTTATATTTTTTTTCTTTTTGCAAGATGGATTGTCATGGTATGAATGATTATTTTTAAAAGCATCCCCATCTTGGTAGAGAAAAGGACTCATTGAAATAAAGGTCAGGAAGTTTCTAATCCCGTTCTGTTTTTTTTAGAGGGTAATATGTGTAATCAGCCCCAAACTCTTGAGGAGCCATTGGTGGTAATTGTTGAGGACCCCTTCCTTCTATTACCAATGATGTTTCTTTGAATCATGATCAGTGTGTTATTGTTAAAATGTGTGCTATTTCATCTATTGATTGTGAGAAGAATGTGGAACATAATTTTCCTACTATTGAAGTTCAAAATGATGTTAATGATGAAACTACCCCTTCTTGCATTATTAGTCAAAATGTTTCTGATTCTAATGGTTTTATGCTTTCCCATACTCCCTCTATTTCTTTAAATAAACAGGAATTTGTGATTGGAGCTAATGTTGCTATTCAATTGCCTTTCAAAGAAGATGAGAGGAATTACATCCCATTAGAGGAAGGTGAATTTGTTTCTATGGAGCATAGCTCCCCGATTTCTAAATGCGTTGAAGAGATTATTGTGAGGGCTAGTGATAATTTGGAGGATGATGATATGTTTATGGAGGATGAATATCCTCAATAGACTATTCAAAGGGACCATCAAAATAATAGTAAGACTCCTTCAAGCTCTAATTATAATAGTGATTCTTTTATTAATACTGAGGATATGCATATTGCTACAAAATGTTTTGCCAGGGATGATAATGATATTAGTTTTAGTAAAGTTCATAGTAAAAGAGGGAGGGATCCAAAGCATATTTCTTTGCAACCTCCTAGAAACACTCACTCGCATACTTCCATTAATTTTGTTTATTTATGTTTAATTCTATTATCTAAAATGTGAGAGGGATTGGTGGTCCTTCTTCTAGAATTTGTGTGAAGAATTTATGTCATATTCATAATGTTTCCATTCTTATTTTGTTTGAACCTCTTATTTCTTCCTCTAGGTTAATTAGCACCTCCCATGTTTTGGGGTTTAATTATGCTATTTTAATTGTGGCTAATAAGATTTGGGTCTTTTGGAAGGATCCAGTTAAGATTGATGTTATTGGTGATTTTACTCAAGTTATGCATTGTCAAATTGAGGTTTTTAATTTACATTGTTGTGCCACTTTTGTGTATGTTGGTTCTTCTCGTTACATTAGGAAATTACTTTGGGACCAACTCTATAATTTTGATAATATTAGTAATTTCCCATGGCTAGTTGGTGGTGATTTTAATGCTATTACTAATCCTTCTAAAAGAATTAGAGGTTCCTCTCGATCTTATCGGTCTATGGAGGATTTTATTAATATGATTTTGGATTGTAATCTCATTGATATTGGTTTTTCTGGTAATCAATTCACTTGAAATAGGGGTCATTTATGGCAATGTTTGGATCGTGTTATTTTCATGACTCTTAGCTTAATTTCTTTAGTTATATTAATGTGCATCATCTTAGTAGAAATCTGTATGACCATTCTCCTCTACTTATTAGTCTTAATTTTAGACATTTACATGCTTCTTCTCAATTTAGATTTCAAAACATGTGGTTACTTCATGATTCTTTTTTTGAGGCCGTGGAGAATAATTGGCAAGCTCCTCTTCATCCAGATAACTCTTATTTTGGTATGAGGAGGATTTGGTTTAAGCTGAAACAGCTTAAGCAGGTTTTAAATTGGTAGAACCGTAATGTTTTTAGAAATATTTTTTTCTAATATTTTAGAGGATAAGAATATTGAATCCACTTATCAAGTTGATCCTTCTGATGCTAATTTTTCTCTTTAAAAAAAATCAAAAGAGGATGTATTTACTTTCCAAGCTCAGGAAGAGGTTTTTTGGAAACAAAAGCTACTGCTAAGCTCTTGGTTCATGGTGACAACAATACTAAGTACTTTCATGCTTTAGTTATGAGGAAAAAGGCAAAAAATGGTATTAATAAAATCCAACGTGATGATGGTTCTATTTCTGAGAAAGTTGAAGAAATTGCTAATTTAGTTGTCCTTCACTTTCAAAATCATCTCAATAAGAAATTAAACCCAGTTCAGATTGATGTTAATTCCTTTATTCCTAATCTTATTACCATAGAAGATAATGTGAATCTTTCTAAACCTCCTTATTTTGAGGAGACTAAAGATACTTTTTTTTGATATGAATAGTGATACAATGGCTTGGTTTGATGGGTTTACTACTCAGTTTTTTCAAAAATATTAGCATATTATTATTAATGATATTTTTTTCTGCTACTATGGATTTTTTGTTGGTAACTCTATTCCTATGTTTTTTATGTCTACTTCCATTGTTCTTATTCCCAAGAACAACTCTGTTAACACTTGGAATGATTTTAGACCTATTAATCTTTGTACCTTTTTTAATAAGTTGATCTCTAAAATTATCATGAATCATCTCAGTATTCTTTTACCTAGAATTATCTCTACCTCTCAGATGGGTTTTATGAAAGGTAGGGTTATTATAGATAATATTTTGTTGGCTCAAGAATTTGGCCATGATTTTGATGTTAGAGTGAGAGGGGGGAATTTGATTTTAAAGCTTGATATTGCTAAGGCTTATGAAAATATTGACAGGTCCTTTATTTATCAAGTTTTGGAGTGTTTTGTCTTTAATTCTATTTTTATTAAGCTTATTAAAAATTGTATTGAAGGTGTCTATTTGTCTCTTATGGTGAATGGTGCTACTAATGGTTTCTTTAAATCCTCTCATGGCTTAAGGAATGGGGATCCTATATCTCCTGCTCTGTTTATTATTCCTGTTGACTTTTTATCTAGAGGCATTACCAATCTTTTTGTGAATAATCCTAGTCTTTATTTTAGATCTTTAGGTGGTTTTCCCATTTCTCATGTATGTTTTATGGATAAATTTATTGTTTTTACTATTTCTTCTACCAATAGAATTCAAAACTTATGGAATTATTTAATTAATTTGAGATGGATAGTAGTTTATCTTTTAGTAAGAATAAAATCTATTTTAATGCTTCTAAGAGCATTCCTAATACGGTTTCTTTGTGCTTTTGGATTCAACAGAATCCATTGGGATGTAAATCAGTTAGATCTGCTTGCTGTTAAATCCCTCAACCGATACTTACAAAAGTGGATGTTTGAGTATAAAGGTCTTATTGTTGAAGAAGATTGCAAATGTTATCAAACATCTTCAAAAAGGTTACAATATTTGGGAAACGATGAATGACTGCACTGAGGTACCGTATAGTTTACAAGATTTTAGTTTTCTTATGTTCAATTGGGTTGATAGAGGTTGTAATAAGTTAGCCGACTTGTGTGCTAGCATTGCTTTGAATCATGATTTTATTTGGATGATATTGCTATGTGTAGTATTCCTCCTTGTTTTTTTTAAAAGTTCTAAAGGAGGAATATAATGACACTGGTACATTGTAATTAGCTTTCTTTTAATAAAATTGCTTTTGCCATTCCTCAAAAAAAAAAAAAAAAGAGCATTCCAAAACCTTGGAGTTCCTCTTTTTAAAGGTAGAAGGAAAACCTTTCTGTTTGATGAGCTTATTGCCTCTATTCATAATAAACTGCTATCTTCGGATTCTAATTTTCTTAGCTTTGGTGGTAGGATTACTCTTATCAAAAGTGTTTTGTGTTCTTTATCGATTTATAGTTTTTAAACTGTTCTTCCTACTCAAGCTATCTGTAATAGGTTGTATAAACTTATTAACAAATTGTTTTGGAAAGGTATTTCTAGTAATTCCAAAATTAATTCGGTTGATTGGGATAAATGTTGTGGTGTTCTGACTGAAGGGGGTTTAGGCTATAAAAATATGAATGAATTGTCTCTGGCTTTCTCTTTTAAACTTTGGTATAATTTTTGTGCTAAAGCGAGCCTTTGGGCTAATTTTATTTTTTCCAAATATTGTGTTGGTAAGCATCCTTGTACTTGTTCTTTTAAGCAGGGTGACTCTTGAGTGTGGCATAGGCTTTGCAAGGTTAAATGCGAGGTTGAGCTCTGCATCTCTTGGGGCCTTGGTGAAGGTAAGGCTTTCTTTTGTCAAGATTGTTAGTTAGGCAAACAATCTATTGATTCTATCTTGAATTCATCTTATGTTACTTCTACTAAGGTTAATTATTTGTTTACAAATAATTGCTAGGATTATGAGAAACTTACTAATGTTGTAAGGTTAAATGGGAGGCTTATTAATTATAAAGGGCACATATGTAATATTATTCCTTCTCTTAGTCTTTGGTTTTCATGGTTGGAGCAGAATAATTCTCTCTTTAATGGTGTTCAAATGAACCATCAGAAGGTTATTCAAAAGGTTAAAGATAAGGTTTTGTCTCTTTTTGTATTAAGTTGCTCTCTTTTAAGAATTTTAAACATTATTATTTTGTTGGTATTGTGTTAGGCCTCAATTTGGAAGGCTATTCTACTGCTTTAAAGGGTAACATTATTTACTAGCTTAAACCTTTTATTAATTTCCTTAAATTAAATTTTGTGGGTGCTAGCAATGGCTCTTTGATGGGTTTTGATGGAGCTATTAGGAATAGTAATGGTAATCTGATTATAGCTTTCACTGGTCCTACTTTGAGTGGTAATTATGTTATTTCTAGCACTTTGGCTATTCTTTATGGTCTCAAGGTTTGCATCACTCTAAATCTTACTAACATCCTTATTCAGATGAATTATGTTCAGATTTTTAAATTCTTTGGATGATATGTGTTGCTCTCCTAATCTTTTCTATCATGTCAGGGAAATTAAAAATCTTTTGGTTTTTATGAAATTTTCCTTTCACCATATTTGCAAGGAGGGTAATTCTTGTTCTTCTTGGCTTGCTAATTTGGGTTGTAATCTTATGGATTTTTATGATTATAATGAGGCCAACATTCCTTCTCCTCTTAAAGGTCTATTTCGGTTAGATGAATTTGGTATTCCCTATGTTAAAATCTAATTGGTTTTTCTGGTGTTGGTATTCTTGGCTGGCATGAGGTGCCTTAGGGCTTGTTTGGATCTTCTGTTGTTGGTTCCTTATACTATTTGCTTCCCCTATTCTTTCTATTGGTGTGAGTTTGTGCTCCAGCTTTGGCTGCTGGGGGCTCTCTTTTTGGTTTCTTATTTTTAGTAGGGTTGCTCTGTTGGTTTTGCTCAGATGGCTTTGTTGGCTACTTTTACATATCTGGAGTTTTGGTTTGTACTTCTTTGGTCTGTTTGTTTTCTTTCTTATTGGTCATGGTCATGGTTTTTATAATTGCTAGAGGTTTTCCAGCTCTGGCCTATGGTTTCTCTAGAGGGTTTTTTGGTTCCAGCTGTTGTTTTTTGTTTTTCTATTGGCATCTCTCTATGTTATTCATTTTATCTATTATCTAGGTGGATTTAGACTTGAGCTATGATTGCACATATGATATTGCTGATTGGTTTTCCCATTGGTGCTCTCCTACCTTCATGTGGCAGTTTTGGCTGAGTGGGGGTAATTGTGGGAGTTTACCTTTAGGTTGTGGTGATCTTGATTTATATAATCTTGGGGCTTTGGCTTGGCTTTTATATCACTTTACGTGTTGGAGTGCCCTTGGGTTTGGTATTGGTGATATGGTTAAGGAGTTATGTTCTTTTGCTGGTAGCCTTATGCTTTGCTATTTGTATTTTTTATTTCACGTCCTATTCTGGACTGCCTTTGGGCTAGGTTTTTGTGATCTTCTGGAGGTGTTGAATTTGTTTGTTGTTGGCCTTAAGCTTTGATGTTCAGGTTCTTTAGGCTGCTGGAAGGTGTTTGCTCTTGAGGGCTTGTGGATTACCTTTATGAGGCATTTTCTACAAATTATATCCTGAGCTCTATCAATCTTTATCCTCCTTTTTGTTTAATGTGGATTATCTATAAAATTTTGTATCACATCCTTTTGCTTTGCAGGTTAATTTGATTATGGATGTCATCTATATTTTTTGCTGAAAGATCATGCTTCCTTTCTTTTATTACATCTTTCTTTTTGGATGCTTATTTGTAGCATCAGTAGCTTGTTATTAGGTTATATTATATTTTTGGTTAGTGGAGACTTTTGACTCCTAGATTTTTATTTATTTTCTTTTGTAGCTCGTTGGAGTATTAGTGACCTGATCGTCCCTCTTAAGGACTTTGTAATCATTTCTTTATATTATCACGTAGGCCCTGCCGTAGGTTTTACTAAAAAAAAAAAAAAAAAAACTAGCTACTTCATAAGTAGGGGAACCCTTAGATAGTCTGCATTATTCAAAGCAGTTTGATTAAAAATTTGATTGCTAAGGATTACTAGGTCAAAATAGTGCGGGGAAAGTATAGTAGTTGATCTTACTAGATCAGAGAAATTGGAAAAGAGGCATTGACACAATCTCAAGGTACGTTGTCTGTTGAGGCAAGAACAAAAGTCTGGTTTTCTAGTGAGAGAAAGTCTGGTTTTCTAGTGAGAAAAAGTTCCCGATTTCAAAATTTTTGTTCCCACGCGTTTCTCGGCAGCGGGTTACGCGGCCACCGGATGTTGATCAGCGACATTGGCGATTCATATGGCTTCTCAGCGACCCCCAACATCGGCTCGGGCAGGTGGTATAAGCTATAATGGGGTGGTGATCAGAGAAGGATTGAGACCTGTGTCTCGTCTTCCAGTGATTGAAGGTAATGGGAAGAAGGTGATTGTGGATGATAATGCAAATTCGAAGAAGGTTGTTCATGGAAGGCCTAGCGACATGAATCTTGGAGTTTCTAAATCTGGATTGGCTTCTGTGAAGGTTAGTGATTCTTTCATTGGCATCGGTTCAAGATTAGATCGAACTCCCTGTTTAAATCAAGAAGGATTGGTTGTTCTTGATTCTGGCGAAGAAGTCGGCAGGGTTGTAGAAGGTGAGAATCTGGGTTGTGGTGAAAAGCAATCGGATAATTGGAATGAGGTGGGTAATGCGTGGACGAAGCCGAGACATATTAAGATTGTATGGAACAATGAAACTACTGAATTATCTGATGATGGGGTAGCTGTCTTACTAAATTCGGAGAGGGAAGAGAAGAACAAACAGGTTCTAAGGAACTCGGTGGTGATCAAAGTCTTGGGCAACAATGTTCCTTTCCCAATGTGTAGTCTGGAATTGAGAAAACAGTGGAGCAGGTATGGAGCTTTTCACTTAACATCAATCGGGATGGACTGGATCCTTTGTTCCTTCAAGACAGAGGAAGCTGTGGAGGAGGTCATTAATGGCGGACCTTGGTTCGTTGGAGGTCATATAGTCGGAATGGATAGGTGGACCACTGAGTTTGATCCTTATTCTTTTAAAGGGATCACTGCTCCCATTTGGATCCGTCTCCCCAGTCTGCCGCTGTATTGCTGGGATGATGACAACATTGCAAGAATTGCGTCTCGAATTGGAAAGCCGATGTATTTTGATGGTAATACCTTCCGTTGGGGGAAGAGGGAGTTTGCTCGAATTTGTGTTAAAATGGATTTAGAGAAGAAGCTACCAAACGGTGTTTGGGTTGAAGGAGCTGCGGGCATGTTTTTCCAACGGGTAGAGTATGAAAAGGTTGATTTACTCTGTTATAAATGTGGTCGTGTTGGCCATAATCAGAATGGATGTCCTATTGAAGTTACGCAGGGAATTTCAGATCAAACCACGGTTGATAATCAGAAAGTTGCTGAAGTAAATCCGGGGGTGATTAAGAAGGAATACGGACCGTGGATACATGTTCAGTTCAGGAAAAACCAATCTGTCAAGTCTTGGGGTGACGGGAGGAGGATGAAAGAAAACAGGACACTTAAGAGGGAGCAATTAGCAATGAAAGAAGATCAGTTGGAAGTAAAGAAAGGAGATAATGTTTCTAACCAGAGCTTCACACATAAAAATCTGCAGTCATTTCCGGTGACTGGTGGACAGCAAAAATCTGATATTGAAGTTCAGCCTTTGGAGGTTAGTAACAAATTTAATGCTCTTGTGGATGAGGTTAATGATGAACCTGTGATTTTGGAGGATGATGAACATATTGCTTTAGCAATACAGAGCAATGGGAAATTGATAGAGGAAGGGAATGAAGATCTAAATTCTGATTAAACAAATGTGCAGGGATCGGCTTGTGATATACAGACTGGCAGTAATAAGGCTAAATTAGCCTAGGAAATAAAATCTTTGGGACCTATTGTTTTAGGCCAGAAAAAGAAGATAAGGGATGGAAAAGGGAGTTCCATGAGTGGGGAGGCTTCCCCTATCATGTGCTAATGTCTTCTATACTGTTTCAGAATTGCAGGGGGGCTAGGAAGAAGGAGGCCGCCTTGTATTTGAAGGAGTTGATTAGAGATCATGATGTTTGCTTTGTTGGTCTCTTGGAGACTAAGTTGACTCATATTGGAAGGAACGAGGTTGGTTATCTCATTGGGAATAGTTGGGATTATTTCCAAGTTCCAGCAGTTGGTTTATCCGGTGGTATGGTGGTGCTTTGGGACACTAGAAGTGTTTCTTTTATGGTTAGAAGTAATTCTTCACAAGCTATCTTGGGTGATTTGTTTATTCCTAAGATGGGTCTCTGGAAGATTGCAAGGTTTATGGGAGTCGTTGTTGCAATCAAAGAGATGATCTTTGGAGACAACTTGAAGAAGGGTTGAAGGAGCCTTTTCCATCTATTATTGGTGGGGATTTTAATTGCATCTTGAACAAGGACGAGAAGAGAGGTGGGAAGAGATTTATTTTCTCTAAAGGCCCTAGGGAAATGAAGAACTTTATGACAAATTCAGATTTTCATGATATTAGAAGCATTGGTCCAAAATTCACTTGGTGTAACAACAAAGAAGGAACTTCTAGAATTTGGGAGAGATTGGATAGATGCTTGTTGAACTCCATTGCTCTTCAAGTGATCCCGACAGCTATGACTATGCATTTAGCAAGAGTGGCTTCAGACCATTGTCCAATTGCTATTAAATTGGATAGGAAGATTCAAATTAATAGAAACAACATCAAGTTTGAAGACACTTGGAGATCCTATCCTGCAGCTAGAACTATTGTTTATCATTCTTGGATTAAGAATGACTTTGGGGAGCATTGTGAAATCCTTCAAAGGAAGAATCATAGAACTTTGAAGGCTTTGTTCTTTTGGAGCAAATGTAAGTGTAAAAACTTGAAGACCCTTAAGGAGGACTTGAAGAAAGAAATCATTGAACTTCAAAAGAAAGAAATGGATGGAGTGAATTGGACCAAGGATGATCTTACTTTGCTTAGAAGTAAGGTGCATGAGCTAAATATCACTTTGAACCGATTGGCTACTTGGTGGAATCAAAGGGCTAAGGCTAGATGGCATGAAGAAGGTGACAACAACTCCAAGATGTTCCACAATTTTGCTTCGGCTAGAAGAAATGGCAATAGAGTGGTACAAGTTAGAGATATGAATAATGTAATTCATGTTGAAGAGGAGGAAATTGAAAAGGTTTTCACTCATTTCTTTGAATCTAAATGGAGGAATAGAAGGTGTGAGCTAAATGGATGGCCCAACATTTCGGAAAAACAGAAACTGAACCAACAAGTCGTGGATGAACTTTGCTTAGACTTCTCATTGGCTGAAATGAAACTCTCGGTTTTTCAACAAGGAAACAATAGAGCTCTAGGTATGGATGGTGTGACATCTTCTTTTTATAAATGCTATTGGGATATTATTTGGAGTTCTCTTTGGAATGCTATTAGTAGCTTCTTCAAGTCTGGTCATATGTATAAGTCTTGGAAGGACACCCTTATTGTTTTGATTGCGAAATTCAAGGATCCATTAACTCCATCCAACTACAGGCCAATTAGTTTGTGTCAAATTAATTACAAAATTGCAGCTACTATGTTGGTTAATAGATTGAAGAAATGCATTTCTAATATGATCTATGAAGAACAGATGGCCTTTATCCCTGGTAGATCCATTTCTGAACATTGCTTGGTGGCTCAAGAAATTATTCATAAATTTAAATTCTCCAAAAACAAGAAAGGTTTGATGGCATTAAAGCTTGACATGGAACAAGCTTATGACAGTATGGGTTGGCCAGCATTGGAGCAGATTCTTGAATGGTATGGATTCCCTCATATGTTTTCTAATCTGCTTATGGATTGTGTTGTAGGTGTGAGATTTTCCATTATGATTAATGGAAGAAACTCTGATTGGATTGATGCTCATAGTGGTTTTCGACAAGGATGTCCACTCTCTCCTTATCTCTTCATTATGTGCTTCCAATTGTTTTCTAACTCTATTGAAAAGAGGGAACATGATCTTGGTATCGGGGTTTCTCCTAGAGGCCCTAGGATCACTCATCTTCTTTATGCAGATGAAGTGCTTATTTTTGCACATGTCTCTATTTCTCTTGCCAAATCCTTGAAGAAGATTGTTGAAGACTTTTGTAATTGGACGGGCCAAAGAATCAATGCTAACAAATCTCAGATTTTATTTGGGAAAACTGTTGGTTATACAATTAAGAAGAAAGTGGCCAGATTTTTGGGTTACAAAAGTGTGAAGGAGATGAGCTACCTTGGGATCAAATTATCCTTAAGTAGATTGAAGATGGCAGATTTTCAAGACATGCTTGGCAATGTTATGGATAGATTAAATGCTTGGAGCAAGAAGAATTTATCTTTCGGGGGTAAAATCACTCTTATCTCTAGTTCTCTTTTAACTATGCCAAATTTTCTAGCTACCCACTCTCTAATTCCTAAGAAGATGTTGTATGAGGTGGAGAAACTTTGTAGAAAGTTTCTTTGGCATAAATCAGATGGAGATCATAGTCTTCATTATGTGGCTTGGGAAGAATTATGAAAACCAAGGTGTTTGGGTGGTTTGGGTCTTCATTCTCCTTTAATGTGTGTTAGCTCTTTGAGATCCAAGTTAGCTTGGGATTTTTATCAAAAAGAGGACTCTCTTTGCATTAAAGTTATAAAGCATAAATATGGAGATGATTTGAGGATTGGAACCCATAAGAATTGTTCCTCAAATGCTTGGAAAATTCTTGTTGATGGGGGTAAACAGCTAAAGAACATTACCAGGTGGAATGTGGGTAATGGTGATAAAATTAATGTGCTTAATGACACTTGGGTGTTGGACAAGTGTATTAACAAATGGCCAACTATGGTTAACTGTGATGCTTTGGAGGGTTTAAATGTAAGCCATTTGTTAACTAATGATGGACAATGGAACTACAACCTGCTCAAGGAGGTCTTTCATCCATATTTCATCTCCATGATCAACAATATCCAGATTTCACCTAGATTGGAGGATCGGAGAGAGCTGATGTCTTTGCTGTCAGGTAAGACAATTTCAGCCTTGTCTTTTGAAAACATCTTGAAGTGCAATTACAATTTTGAATGTGAAGACTATTTTTCTTGGTTATTTAAACTAAAACTCAACAAGAAGGTTGAGATTTTCTGGTGGAGATTAGGGAAGGCTGCTATTCCAACAATGATTTTTATGCATTACCGAAAACTGGTGCTGGAGAAAAACTGTGTTAGGGGCTATAATTGTAGTGAAAATTTTGAGCACATCATGGTAACTTGTAAGTATTTGATTGATGTTATCAAGCAAATACAATTGTGGGGTTTTAGTATCCCTGTTTTCCAAGATTTGAATAGCTGTTTGAAGGAGCTGAGAAGGCTATCTGTCCGAAATTCTGGAGTTGTTAAACTGTACTGCATTGCTGTGTATCTTTCATGGAGTAATAGAAATCAGGTGAAGCATGGGAAATCTGCTTTGCCATCTTCTGTTACAGCTGCTAACACATTGGCATTGGCTAGTATTAAAGGTAGTCCATATCTCTCACGCTGGGGAACCAATCTCCTTAGGGAGTCTTGTGAATCTTGGTGCCCTCCTCCGAAAGAATGGATGAAAATAAATGTTGATGCTTCTTTGGCTACATCCTACTATGCTGGAGTGGGTGGGATTTTCAGAGATCACAAAGGAAGGTTTATCCTTGCTTTTGGAGAAAAGAAGACTCATTGGGATATAACCAAACTATAGATGGATGCTGTTTTCTCGGTCAAGGACTACATTAGAAGTTGGATGCTAGAGTACAAAGGCTTGATTGTTGAGAGTGATAATCTCAATGTCATTAGATTCATTCAAGATTCTTTCAAGATGAAAAAGCAAATTGTGGATAATCGGCCATTGGAGGAGATGCTCTTCTTTAATGACTTTCATAAAGTGGTTTTTAGTCATGTTCATAGAAATTGTAATAAGGTGGCTAATATTTTTGCTACCATGGCTAGTAATAGGAGTTTTTTCTTTGATAGCTCTTCTTTTAATAGCATCCCTTCCTTGCTTTTATTTGCTATCAAGGAAGAATGTGATGCTATTCATTCCTTTCAATTGTAATTAGCTTTGCTTTTGCCTATTAATGCAATGTTTGCAATTCATCAAAAAAAAAAAAAAAAAGATAAGAGAAATTGATTTTATTTGAATTAAATAAATGTGTTTACTTTCTTATTCCTCCTCCAGCTTTTTTTTCTTCGTCATAGAGGAAAATCCTTCGTATCCAAATGATTCACTCAATTGTTTCCAATTAGTCTTGATCCTAAAGAGTCCTCTCTATGTGGAACTACAATCTAATGTGAAATATACCTTGAATTAAAAGTTTTCACCTCTCTTTCCTAGGCATAGTGTATTTTGTGCTTGAGATTAAATTATACCTCTATTTACAAAAGATCTATTAAGATATTTTGTTGAGATTCACTGGACTATTCCTTAATAGTAGCTTTCTTTTAGCATTGAACAAGGGAAGATGATTGGGTTAAAAGTTGGGAATTTGATTGAAGGAGGTTAATGCAGCTTCCTTGAACATACAAATGCGTCATTTGGAAGTAGTTAGAAGGCTAGGGAATTGAAGAGAAACATAGAACTAATGATTGGAATCTAAAAATAAGAGTATTTCTAAGTTTTTTTGGCTAAATAAAACCACAATTTTAGAGGAGTTCAACCACACCAAGTAGCAAAAAATTATTTGTGATGCTCAAATAGGAGAGAGCCATGTAATCTAGAGCATTTAAAGGCACTTGGTTAGTTAGCTAGGAAGTTGGAACTAAAGTAATGGTGTAGGCTAGCTAACTATAAGTATTTTAGTCACCTTTACCCACCACAAGGCCTAAACTGAGGTGGAAAGGAGTCTAAGACCTTTCTTTACAAAATGCTTGAGTTGGCTTAACTCAATTGCTTTTAGGTTAGAAAAAGGTCCAATGGAATTTTAAATTTTAACACTTGGGCCAACCAAAATGGTTAACCCATGTCAACCAATGGGTTGGGCTACTAGGTTAAATGTAATGGACCTATACGCTCCCAATACAAGCATTAGTTTGACTAGATTTGATTTAGGGTTTAATTTGGTGTAAAGGAAACCTATTTTAAAAATTTAGGCTAAGTCATGTGGCTAACCCAAATTGGCCTATGGGATGATTTGCTAGGGTTAATCATTGGAACCAAATAGATATATCAAAATATTGTATATGCATTGAATTGGTCTAGATCCCTTGATTTAAAGAGTGGAGGTTTTAGAATTTGTTTAGTCAACCTAGGTTGGCTTAGGCAAAAGGCTTGACCAGGCATTTGGGTTAGGTAAAACGAATTCCAAATGATATATCAAACTTGTTGGAAGAGGTCTTAGTAATTATGTCATGGTCTGCAAGCATTGAAATGTATTTAGGGTTCCATTAGGTCAAGTTTGGGTTTAATGTTAGTTGGATCAACCATGGTCAACCAATGATTCATTTAGGTTTAGGTAGGCAAAGTTGAATATTTAAAAGGCCTACAAGGCTTTGGAATGCTTCAAAAATGATTAGGTAAACTCTAAGGGTATGTCTAATCAATATCTGAGTGATCAATCACAAATATAAATGCTTTAACTAGGGTTTTGATCCAACTAAAAATTTCTCTGGAAAAGGGGAAATTTTATTGGGCTTAAGGGTTTAAAGTTGAGTTTGATTTTGGACACGAGATTATAAAAGTGGATTTTTCTTGAATGATTGAAAGTGATTGAAATTTTTTTGTTTATTGAATGATTGAAACATGATTGAATATTTGAGATTAAATGAGAGCATATGAAAGAATTACTAAGCTTTAGGTTTGATGATTAAATATTATAATTAAAGATTTGGTTGCAGATTTAACCTCATATAAAATGAGCTTAACAATTGGTTCCCCAATAGGTGCGATGAAGTTAAAAAGTAAATTCAATGTGTTGGTCTTGATTAAAAGAAAAAAAAAATCTAAAGGATTTAATTAACAATTACTTAAAAGGAAATGATGCTAAATTGGTGGATTTAGTCTGGTGACATGTGATAGAGAAATCATCCAAATTTGATAGCTTTTAAACTAGAAAGTTGTTTAAAATGAAAAAATATTCATGATTAATATATTTTAAAGGGATGTTTGAATGGGAAGAGTTTAGAAGTTTAGCCATCACTTGACCAAATTAAAAGAGCAAAGAGGAATGCCTCTTCTTCACATGACCATATAAAAATAGTGAACAAGGAAGGAATAAATCTGAGATTCACCTAACATTTAAAAATAGAAAAAGATGATAATTTGATACTCATCGAGACATATCAAAGCACTATTTGATGATTTAGAAGATTAAATTTTCACTTGACCATATAAAATTAGTGGGGAAATTTTTTAAAATAATCCTACATCAGCCTAACCATTTTGTAGAAGCTGAAGAGGAAGATTTAATATCACTTGAACAAATCAAAATAGCTAGTAAAAAATTTAGATGATTTAAATATCCTCATAACCATATTGAAATAGTAGAAAAAAAGCTTTAAGTGAATCCTACATTTGTTTGAGCATATCAAAACACTAAAAGAGGAAGATTTATAACCTGAAAGGGAGGTTGCTTTCATACAAGAAGATTTAAATGTAATGTTGAAATCATAGTTTTATCCTGAATGAATAGATATAATAACTAAATGGGATACTACCAAGGATCATATTACCAGATTAACTAAAGTTCAAAAAAAAATATGTAATTGAGGAAACGTTTACCAATCTTTAAGAAAAAAATTTAAGTAAGCACTAGGGATTTTAAAATCTACAAGTTTTATTATAATCAACTACTCCTAGTCTCATCATTTGGAACTATTTCATTATGGAAACATCAAAACATTTAAGGAATTTTTAAATGCAAAAAAAAAAAAGTTTGAGAAAGACAAGGGAATAATGAGTTAAATCATTTAGTGTGGCTAGTAAACATTGTAGTGAGAAAATAATCAATTAGAGAGGAAAGGGATGTTCTAAGTGGTGATTCACTTAGCGATGGATCCATCTATAGGATCTATTTCGGATTCTTAATTCCATTTGATATTTCCTTCAATTATACTATTTTTACTTTCTATTTGAGTAAGTAATGAAATTTATGTTGTTTAATTTTAATTCCATGGCCATTTAAACTCATAGATTTTTACTAACAATGTTAAAACCTATGTAATTTTTATAATATACTTGTGTTTTAAAGTATGAATGGCTATTTTCGAAATCTCTCACTTTTCATTTTTTTTATATATTGTTCATATATAAAATAAACATCTAGTGTAATTCATTACCTCAATGAAGGAATGTTCAAATAATTAGGAGAATTGAAATGGAATTCTTACATGCCTAGACATAGGAAGTTTAATATTCTAGGGTCTACAGAGATGAAAAAAATTATAGAAAGGCTATAAATATTTACTTACACACTTACATGCTCAATAGAGATCTAAGGATGCATATGCTCTGATTCATAACTAATGTAGAGGAGTTTGCTTAGGAAAAATATAGGATATTCACTATCATTAATTGAAAAAAATTTATATACTTGTATAATCACTAGTTTTTACATTTCTCATTGGAGATGGAAATTATCTCTAATTTCATTACATAGGACAAATACCATAGCTTGGGTAAATAATACAAGAAACATTTATGCGTAGCACATATTTTCCTTGTGGGATTGACACTCTCTTATTCACTTTATTACTTGATTGGCACATACAAGTACATTTTATTGGGGTTATATCCAATAAAAATAAACTAAACATAGCCCTATCAATTTTTTTGTTGTTGTTACAAGGGAAATTTAGTTGTGCTATTGCAATTATTTTATATTATACAAAAAGCTGCATTTTTAATGTCACTTGTATTTTTTTATTACATTTAGGAGCTATATAAGTGTGAATATTCATAGAAATTTTATTCTTTAAATTTTTTCTTGTAATTTAATTCCTATGTTATTAGTGTATGCATAATAGAGCTAGTAAGGAGCCTATGTTATTTGACTTAGAAATTAGAAGGATCCTTACAAAAATTAAAATATATATATATATTAAAATATTTTAACACTTCGAATGGAAAAAAAATCTTGCTATGGACCATCTTAGACCTATTAAGGAGTATGTCGATCCCTTGGTAGATGGAATTCATCAGAGTAAAAACCTTCATACAATCAAAGCTAATAATTTTGAGTGGAAACCTACTGTTATAGAAGGGTATATAATTCTTAGTTTGGGGGAACACTTATTGAGGATCCCAACCTACACTTAGGTAGATACTTAACAATTTATGAAACATTTAAGTATAATGGAGTCTGTCATGAAGCTATTAGAATTGATCTGTTTCCATTTTCTCTTAGGGAGAAAGTTAAAATATGGTTGAATTTCTTTCCCCTAGGCTTCATAACTATTTTAAATGACTTGGCACATCAATTCAAAGTAAAATCATTCCTACCATCTAAAATTGAAGAGCAAAAGAATGTTATAACTTCATTTTCCAATTTGACAAAGTCGGAAATTTTTAAGGATATTCTTAAAAAGTGCCCTTATCATGTTTTACTTGATAGGTTGGTGATTTATTATTTTTATAATGGTCTTGTAGGGAGGTGGAATAATATGGAAGAAATAATTACAAATTTCCTTATTTCCTACTTGACCCAAACCGCCAAGGCCTAACACTCCTTCATATATTCCCGTATGCTTCATAGGAAGAACATTAGTAAGGTAACCAAGGATAAAGCTTTATTTAATTATTCCATTCAAATGAGTTACACTATCAATTTTGGGAATTTAATCCTATCTTCCATTATATACATCATGAGAGGCTCCACCTATGTGTGTTTGGGTCATCCTCCCTTTCATTTATACCTTATGTGTGGCTGTTAAAGCAACGGGATACCCAAATCAGGAATAATTATCTCACATAAGTGCTCTTACTAGGGGTAAAATTTAGAGCTTTAAATAATCTGATAGAAAAGAGATTGAACCTAACGAGCCTATATCTTCTAGTTAGGTGGATAGTGTTGCAAATCTATGGTTTATGATTTTGATGATAGCAAACATTCTTATTTCTCTACGATTGCCTTTATACTAACATTTCAGGTCCACACGATCAGACTGTAATTTGGAACCAGCTCAAGATTGGGTAGACTAGGTCTGAGTCAGTTTGTACACTTTTTCCTTTCTTGAGTCTGTTGTATTTGGTTTGGCACCTGATGATTTGTAACTTGGAAGATTTTTTGTTGTTCCCTAAATATTTCTATTTTTAGTAACATCGTCCGGGATGATATTTATATCGTCTTGGACGATCTGTCCAAAAATAAAAACCCTAATTATGGCATCATCATTAAGGCAGCTGTCATATATTAATCAGCCTGGATGATACCTGTATCGGCCAGGACGATAGGCTCAATTCAGAAACAATCAACCGCCACAATCAGATAAGGTATTCTTTATTTTAGGAAATCGGCCAGGACAATATAAACATCGTCCAGGATGATCTAACTTAATTATGCCTAATTTGATCTGGTATCTTTGGAAAGCATTAATGGCAGATTGATATGATCACATTGTCCGGGACGATCATAGGATCGGCCAGGACGATGTCCTAGACGATTTACATCGGCCAGCATTGATTCCGGGCGATGATCAGGACGATTGAAATCAATTTTAAACTAATCAGCCAGGATAAACGTGATATCGGCCAGGCTGATGTAACCAGTTTCCTTCTGATCGTCCCAAATCATCCCGAGCTGATGAGCTTAATTTGTATTAATCGTACAGGATGCTATTTATATCATCCTGGACGATAATGTCGACAACTTACATTAATGAGCTCGTTTTGAGATCTTTTATTTAAGCTTGACATGACACTTTGTAAAGTGTCTTTGGCATCCATTGTAGCTTCGTTCGTTTGGGGGAAACTTGAAGAGAGAGCTTGAAAGGGAGTGAGGAAAGGGTGGAGTTTGAGATAGGGAGAAGATCCTGTGAGGGAGGGAGGGGGGGCTTAAGGGAGTGTGGAGGGGGTTCCACACGGTTGCTCCGGTAAGCTCGCACCGGAATACCATCGAATTCAAGGCTTGTCTTGAGGGAAGTTCACCAAATAAGAAGATATGTTTGGTGTCAAAGGACCCGGCGACTCTGCCGCACCGAGGAAGGTGGAAGTGATTTTGTAAGGGCTTCTCCGCCTAGCTGTGGGGCTAAAGGAGAGACACTTATTTTAGTTCAATACTTGGAGGGTGCCTCCAAGGAGTGGACGTAGGTCAAGATTTGACCGAACCACTATAAATCCAGTGTGTTCTTTCCTTTATTACTTCCGCATTTAATTTTTGCATTTGTTTTATTTGTGGTGATTTTGGTTTTTACTTTGCTTAAAGTTTCTTCTTTACTAATTCACCACTCTCTTTATTTAGCCTTGGGACAGTTCATAAGGGCTGAACATCCCTAACAAACTTTCAAGTGGTATCGGAGCACTTTCTAATGTCATCTGAGCACTTTCAAGTGGTATTATAGCAGGATTCATAAAATAAGTTTTTAAAGCTTTTGAATTTTGATCTATGGCTAATTTTTTAAATCATAATATTCTGGAAGGATATTCAATCACCAGACCACCTTTATTTGAAAATATTACTTTTGATTTTTGGAAAATTCGCATGACTACTTTCATGCAATCGATTGATTTTCGCATGTGCCATATGATTTTAACTGGTTATTCATCATCGTCACGTATTTTTAATGGAGTTAAAACTGATATTTCTTTTAATCAATGGAATAGGGAAGAACAAGTAAATGCTCAATTGAATGCAAAATCTTTAAATTACTTTTTTTGTGCTTTAAATTCTAAAGATTTTATGTTAGTATCCATGTGCACTACTGGTAAGGAAGTTTGGGATAAGCTACACACCATATACAAATGCACTAGTGAAATTAAGCAATCCATGTTGAATATGTTAATGCATGATTTTGAACTATTTTCCATGAAACCTTTTGAAACGATCTTAGACATGTATACCAGGTTCATTCAAATTGTAACATCATTGCATGCCTTAGGAAAAGAATTTTTAAATTTTGAAAAAGTTAACAAAATTCTTAGCTGTTTACTTGAAAAATTTGATGCCAAAGTTATTCCTATTTGTCAATCAAAAGATTTAAAAGATTATTCTATTGATAATTTGATTGGCTCACTCATTGCCTATGAGCAAAGTTTGGGTCAAAAACTTTTGGATGCTGGTGAAACGATTATTCTAAAAGCTGAAGATACATAAAGAGATAGCTTAATTAGTGACGAATGTAATAAATTTTCAAGCAAATCACAAAGCTCACCAAAGCATAAGAAAAAGTGGAGAAAAGGTAAAAATGGTGAGGATGTTTATATTCCTTCTGACATTATTTTCTTTGGATGTAGGAAGCCTGGACATATGTAAAATCTGTGCCCTAATTTAAAAATTCTTCCTATGAAAGAAAAGGGCAAGGCTAAGCAAAATTTAAACTGGGAAAATAATGAAAGGCAAAAAATCTCATGGGCATATCTGGTTTCTAAAGCATCAGACCAGGAGAAAGATAATGGTTTAAAGCCTTTCGTGTTTTTGTGTTATGTTTTTGTTTTTATGTTTTTCATTTTTATTTTGTGTTTTTGTTTTGTTTATTCTTTGAAATTTTCATTATCGTGAAAGTTCTTCTTTGTTCAACACACACATTCACTTTTCTAAAAATCAAAAATCTACTTCATGTTTTTTCTTGAAATCTTTGGTAAGTTGTGTTTGACTTCTCTAAAACAGTCAAAGGAAGGAAACTCATATTTTTGACTCTCAATCTCTATTTCCTAAAAGAGATTATTCTACTTTTGATTTAAAATATTTTTCATCTTTTAAATTAGTCTTTGAAACTAAATTTTTTATCTCCCTATATTTTATTTATCGCATAGGGATCTTTTGCAAGTTGTTGAATCTAACTCATAATTTTCTTAATCAAGAATTCATTTTATCAATAGGATGGGTTTACTTTTGTTTTTAAGATTTTAGAAAGGTAGCATATTAAAAAAAAAATTGGCCAATGATGCCAAAAATAAAAGATGAGCAAAGATGCCAAATTGAAAAATATACACAAAGTGTATCAAAAATCAAAAGATGCGCAAAGAGCGCCATTCAAATTGACAAGAGGCATAAAATGAGCCCACAAAATTTAATGGTTACTATTCTTGTACTTCTTAAAAGCTTAAGAAAATCCTTGATACTTTCGATACTTTAGTTTGAAAATCTTGATTCTTGATTCAATAATTTATGCATTAATCTTCTATAAGATATATTTTATGAAAGGGGTTTTGAAAATTTTTTGTTTCTTTCTCTAATTTGTATTATGATTTAGATATTGAATTAAAAAGTTTTTGAGCCTTTTTAAAGAACTTGAGTTTGGATTATCAAATTCTGAATTTCTAACATTTTTTGGGCTATACGTTGTCAATCCAATTCTACTAAGTTTTTGATTAAAACTAAGAGGTAACTTTCTCATTTTAAGAATTTTTTTTTCACTAGATCAAGGAACGTTTTTATCTTTTGTTCATTTTATTTTTTGTTTGTGCCTCCTCTCTTTTTGAGAATGTCAAAGGGGGAGAACGTATTGTTGAATTTTTGTACTGTTATCGTATTTGTTTTTGTATAGTTAAAATTAAAAATATCAAAAATATTTTTATCTCCCTATTTTTTAAAAGTGTTATTCTAGTGGAGGGGAGATTAGGAAGAGTTTTTTTTTTTTTGAATAATCAAATTGAAATATTTTGCCATCATCAAAAAGGGGGAGATTGTTGCAGATCTATGGTTTATGATTTTGATGATAGCAAACATTCTTATTTCTCTACAATTGCCTTTTGACCTGACATTTCAGGTCCACACGATCAGACTGCAATTTAGAACCAGCTCAAGATTGGGTAGACTAGGTCTGAGTCAATTTGTACAATTTTTCCTTTCTTGAGTCTGTTGTATTTGGTTTGGCACCTGATGATTTGTAACTTGGAATATTTTCTGTTGTTCCCTAAAGATTTCTATTTTTGGTAACATCGTCCGGGATGATATTTATATCATCCTAGATGATCTATCCAAAAATATAAACCCTAATTAGGGCATCCTTATTAAGGCAGCCGTCATATATTAATCAGCCTAGATGATACCTGTATCAGCCAGGATGATAGGCTCAATTAAGAAACAATCAACCGCCATAATCAGATTAGGTATTCTTTATTTTAGGAAATCGGCCATGATAATATAAACATCGTACAGGACGATCTAACTCAATTATGCCTAATTTGATCTGGTATCTTTGGAAAGCATTAATGGCTGATTGATACGATCACATCGTCCGGGATGATCGTAGGATCAGCCGTGACAATGTCCTAGACAATTTACATCAGCCAGCATTGATTCCGGGCGATGATCACGATGATTGAAATCAATTTTAAACTAATCGGCCAGGACGATCGTGATATCGGCCAGGTTTATATAACCAATTTTCTTCTGATCGTCCTAAATCATCCCAGCCTGATGAGCTTAATTTGTACTAATTGTACAGGACGACAATGTCGGAAACTTGCATTAATGAGCTCATTTTGAGATCTTCTATTTAAGTTTGACATGACACTTTCAAAAGTGCCTTTAGCAGCCATTGTATCTTCATTTTTTGGGGGAAACTTGAAGAGAGAGCTTGAAAGGGAGTGAGGAAAGGGTGGAGTTTGAGAGAGGGAGAAGATCCTGTGAGGGGGGACTCAAGGGAGTGTGGAGGGGGTTCCACACGGCTGCTCTGGCAATCTCACACCTAAATACCATTGGATTTAAGGCTTGTCACGAGGGAAATTCAACAAAGAAGAAGATCTTTTTGGTGTCAAAGGACCCGACGACCCCGCCGCACCGGGGAAGGTGGAAGTGATTTTGTAAGGGCTTCTCCGCCTAGCTGTGGGGGCTAAAGGAGAGACACTTATTTTAGTGCAATACTTGGAGGGTGCCTCCAAGGAGTGGATGTAGGTCAAGATTTGACCGAACCACTATAAATTCGATGTGTTTTTTCCTTTATAACTTCCGCATTTAATTTCCACATTTGCTTTATTTGTTGTGATTTCAGTTTGTACTTTGCTTAAAGCTTCTTCTTTACCAATTCGCCACTATCTTTATTTAGCCTTGGGCCAGTTCATAAGAGCTTAACATCCCTAACAAACTTTTTCAAAGCACTTTCTAGTGTCATCTGAGCACTTTCAGATAGCAGCAGTAGTAGGGGGAGTGTGAAAACTCAAAAAATATTGAGTAATCAGGTGGAAAATATAAGTGTGAACATAGATAATGTGACCAAAATTAGTAAGCAAATTAAAGACTAACTTTTTGAGATGAAGATGCAAATGAAGCATTCCATTGTGCAGCATGAGAGATATTGCAAATATACATCTAATTTTATTGAAGCTCTAGTTGGTATGTTCAGATATAGTCCATTTGTTAAAAAGCTAAAGTAATATATGTTTTCCTCTACTCTTGAGTATCAACCTTTTATTTGGCATGTTGGAGAGAGAGGAAGAGGAAGTAGAAGAAAAAGTCCCTAATTATGAGGGGTAGGCTTGAGAAAGAGAGGGAGGTGAGAGAGAGAGAGAGAGAGAGAGAGAGAGAGAGAGAGAGAGAGAGAGAGAGAGAGAGAGAGAGAGTGAGAGAGAGAGAGAGAGAGACAATTTATTATTTTTTGTATTTTTATTTTTTGTTTAATTTTGTATTTTCATTGTAGTCTTGATGAAGACATAAAACTTAGTGTTTCTAGGAGGCAACCCATGTATGTGTGATGTTAGTATCAGTCATATTAATGTAATGATATATACTATTTTGTGTTCAACATATGTTTTATGCACTTTTTGTTATTAATGTGAAGGCATGTGCTTGCCTATATGTTTATTTACATCTTATAAAATTTCCTTTAAGCTTAAATTATTATTATACTCCAATTATTTTATATTCTAATTATTTAATTAAACATTATAAAAATGATAATCTAAATTTATGAAAAATTAGGATAATAGTAAAATCATATATCCTAGTTTGAATGAACTATGCAAATACTTCATAGGTTAGAAGAACTAATAGTTGACTCATTCAACCATTTGAGTTATTATCCGAATTTTAATTTTTATGCTATACCTTCATGAATTTAACTTTTAAAATTGCAAGATATATAATTAGTATTAAAAATTAGATATGAGTAAAATAAAAATTTGAAATCCTAGCTATCATGTAGATGAAATTAGTAATCTCATAAAGTTTGTACATTAATATTATTAAGATAATATGAAAAACCTAAAGCAAAAGCAGATATTCAAATAATTAAATTTGTACTCCATAAAAGAAAAATAAAAAGAACTACAAATAGTTCTTAAAATCAAATATAAATGAAAAATATCAAAAGAAAAAGATGAGTACATTAAAAAATTTGTAGAAGTGAAAGTTTAAGAATTGAAATATAATCTTATACCAAAACTATAAAGGTTAAGATGATAAAATTATTATAAGTGATGGGGAACCAACAGAAGCACAACTTTAACACAACCATATCAAAATTTTAAAACTACATTATTCACTTCAACATTCCAAATTTAATTATTAAATCTATAACATATAATTTGAAATTAGGTAAAAACAAAAATGATTGATGAAGTTTAGTTGTTGGTATTTTTACAAACTAGAAGTATAGATTAGATTCTTTTAACTTATTCTAGATAGTGATGTATTATCCCATATTATAATAATTTTAGATTATCACTTTTTTTTTGTTAATCATTTAATATGAATTGTAAACTTTAATTTGTTATAGGAGAAGCAAGAGTTTAAGTTGTGGAGGATTTTATATCTATAAATCATGGTATACGTTTTGTGTTAATTTGCTTATGAAATTGTGTTGTTTTAGTTATATTTGTGCTTGAAAATATAGGAAATAAGAACAATTTTTATGTATGGTATAATGTCATGGCATCATATAGAATATCACCACAGTGCCATAATTAACATCTCCAAAGTGCCTAAATATGGGCATGGTGGCACCCGGTCTCTAGTTGACAATGTAACAATGTTGGAGGAGTCAGCACAACAAAGCTCAGTCTCTTTATTCATAGCACCGTGGTGCTAAATTTCAATGCCGACAAGTCAAGGGAAGTTCCACTTGTATGTCGTAGCGCTCAACCATCATTAGCACCATTGTACTACAATTGTAACCATTCAAGCCACGATTTACCAGTGAAGTGATGCATCAATTAATTAAACTGTAGATTCAAGTCAGCAAATGCTGTTACATAGGAAACCATTCAGTGCTATGACATTAGTTCATTTAATGGGTGTCGTGGCAAAAGTGTCTCTAGCACCGTGGCACCATAAATAATTTTCTATGTTTTTTTTATAAATAGTCCATTTGTATTGTTAGTAGGGGAGTTTAGTCACTTGTTTAATTTCAATCTTTATAATGCATCTTTGATTTTTCCTTAGGAGTGAAAACTAAGAGAATTCATAGAAGTACTAGATACATTCCATTAGAGCTTTTGGCTTGTGTTTGGGGAAGTAATTCTATAAATTCAAGGAGTAGTGTAGAGAAGATCATTGCACCCATCTGGTGATATCTTTTTTTCTTTACTTTATTTCTTTCATGTAATTAATGAAAATGAATTTGCTTCACATATTCTTCGTGTCTTATTAAATTCTCTAGTGTTGGTTGATGGTGTAAATGGAATGTTGAATACTAATAAATTTTCATAATCAATAATTTTATAATGTTTTCAATAAATTAGGTCTTTTTTTAATGTATATAGTATCTATATGTGTAGTTAATATCAGGTGTAATGTGGAGCCTAGGAATAGGAAAGTAGGAATAACCAAGTATATTGGATTGGTATGATGCAAGCATAGGCATAGTACTTGTCATGTGTCAAATTTATAGAGATTGAGTTTTCATGAGGGGATTTTGATAGTACATAATTTACTTACTTTTCTAATACTTTCATAGAGTAACAAACTATGGGAGTTTAGAGTGGATATGAAGTTGGAAGGTTTAATATATTCTTTATCTCGTCACGCTTGAATGAGCATTCAGAGATGCATACGCTCTAAATAGCATCAATGTAAAAGATAATCAATTGGAAACATATTATATTTACATTCCAACAATCCAAAAAAATATATCAAATAGTGTTTTATTTATTTTATTTTATTTTGAATTAAGGGATTAAATCTTAACAAAAACCTACTTTTTATTGAGTAGGATAATTATTGTAGTTAAAGTTTACATACTACTATTTGCAATTAAATATTCTTCCTTGTGGGTTTGATACTCTACTCTATCATTATATTCCTTGATTTGACACATATTTTAGCATTTATTAAGTGTTGTTTTTATAATTTTTATATCAAAGAAAACCTAAGCATTGTTTAGGGATTGATAGAGCACTAAATCATTTTAGCAATTCATTAGGTTACTCCATCGTCTCCAACGGTTAATATCCCAAAATATATTATAGGTCCTTAAATGGTTCAAATGCTTTTAATGCCCAAAGAACTAGTTTAAAAAAGAGAGAAAAAAAATATAATGCGCTAGTGAACCCTACTACTTACAAAGTAAAAATAAAAATAAAAAATAAAATATGGGGTTTGGAACCACCACCCAAAAAAGGTCCACCTTAATCTAAACTTGGAGCAGACTATACACGATTTGGTAGAACTACTAAAATAGCCTTAACAACAACTTGCTTAACAAGCAGCCTAGACAGAATATAGCCACAAAGAATTGGAAACTTATACATATATAACATAAGCACTTGAAGGACTTTAAGAAATCTACCAAAGAACACTTCCCATTCAGCATAAAATCAAAAACGCTACTTAAAGAGTAAATAATGAAGATAAGAAGAGGACTAATAACCCAATATATCAATATATTTTAAGTGAGGCCCAATAAAATAGAAGCCAGATATAACCCCTCCAGCCTAAAAATCACCAAATGAATTCCAAACATTAGCAAATAAAGATTATAGGTGATGCTCAACATAATAAAAAACAACTTATAAAGCTTGGTATAATTACAAAACTAGAAACCAAAAGCCAGCTAAGAACACCTGGACATCCCAACCCAACCATGGAAATAAATGCAAATATAAATAGAAAATATCACAACATAATTACCCTTGAAGCCAATGATAGAATAAATAAAAGTCTACACTCAACCTTCTGAATGTCACTTAAAACAAAGATCAAAATCAATAAGAAAATAAAAAGATAATCACTATAGGAAATTAAAATAGGGAGAAATAGCCCTAACTAGACAGTAGAGTAAGGATAAGGCATAAAAAGCCCAAAAAAATTTATATAGTATAAATAATAAAACAATTAGTGCTTCAGAAGTAAGGTAATCCAAAATGATCTGAAGTAGTTAAACCTTTCAATATTTGAGGTAGATTAGGCCCAATAAAATCCAAAATTGCCGACCAATTTGTAGTTAAAATTAGGAGTAGTGTTTTTGTGAATATGACTAGCCACTTTCTTATGATTAGCAATATTTTAAAAAAAATTGTTATTTTCTATCTCCCTTAACAAAAAATTTAAAAGAAGCCTTTTATCTTTAGAAGGCTTTGAATTTTACTTTAAGTTTAAACTATTTAACTTTAGCATCATTTTGATAATAAAGGTTCTCAGGAGAGGAATCATTCATATTCTTATCATCAACAAGATCCACCAAATTCTTAGTGTAAAAAAATGTTAGATAACTTATTCTTAAAAAAAAACTTATTCCACTAATTTAATTTTGCTTGAGTCTTCTAAGCTTAAACCATAGTCTAGTAAAACTCCCAACATTATCATAGGGAAATAAAGGAGAATTTTAGTTTTGATCTACAATATTAGCAAAAGAATCATCCAGAGTCCATATATTTTGAAATCTATTAGGAAGATGAGTGTTATTACTTTGTAAGAAAATATTTAAAATGAGGGGAGAATGATTAGATAATGATCTGGTCAAATGTTTAATGTGAGTCATATGAAAGGAAGAAATCCAAGAATCATTTAATAAAACGTGATCTAAATCTTTGCCATATAGTACCTTTGTTCCAAGTAAAAACATTCCCATTGAAACTAATATCATGAAGATTACAATAAGAAATCATATAATTAAAACCTTCCTTGGCACGAAAGTTAGTAGATTTACCCCCAAGTCTTTCAACAATATTCATAATAGTATTAAAATAACCCCCAATCATCCAAGGAGCTCTAATATTAGAAGAAAATAACAAAGCTATGTCCAAAGAGTTTTCCTCAAGAATAAGAAGCATAAACTAATGAAGCATATGTAGAACATTGAAAATAATTAATGCTAGTATGTATAATTTTAGGGAAATTAACAATAATATTTAAACACACCAAATTATTCCTAAAAATAAATATCTTATTGGAAAAATTACTAAAAGCTAAATGAAAATGAAGTTTGATATGCACATAATCCAAATTAGAAGAAGAAACTAAAAGTTCAATTAAGATAAGAAAATTAATATTATGGACCCTACATAATTTTGTAACACTGTCTCTAGACAAGGTATCCCCCACACCCTAATATTACAAATGAAAGTTTTAACCATTGGATAATGAAGGAACATTTGAATCCCTATCATCCCTCTTGGTGCATCAAACCAAATTCTTGTTATTCTTATTTTTCTTTTTGGAGTCTATATTAGCCATAAAAGAATCAGTGTTTTGAGCCAAGATCTCCCCCTCTCAATGTTCTCACTTTCCTTTTCACCACATTAGTATGATCAAAGCACAATAAACATGATAAAAAATTTCAAGAGCATCATTCTTAATTTTCACATCATTATTTAAAGCTTCATTCACGTGGGAGTCAAGAGTAGAAATTAGTTGAAGAATATTTTCCTCATCATTCATATCACTCACTAGAAGCCCAAACTGAATCAATAAAAAGAGCATCTCCAAATAAATCTTTGATACCAATAGGAGTTTAAGTTTCATTGTTTCCATTAATAGTATGAACTAATTCCCTAATGGATTTATCAAGAAGGCCCAAATTCTATGTCATTCTCAGAAGCTTGATGATCAGCATTGTCCACATTTTGTAGGACTTTAGAAACTCTTATTCGTTTGTTCCTCAATATTAGTTTTCACCATATTACTAGAACCCTTATTTGTTTATTTAATGTGTTGATGGACCATAGAACATTAAGTAATTTAATGACCATGAACTTTGTAATGATTACAAAAATTCAAGATGTTTTAAAATTAAAATTTTCTAAATAACCAAAATTTTTAGAACCAAGCAAAATTTCCTTAGGGTGTTTCTTTGTAATGTCCATTTCCATAAGAATCCTAGTTATAGATGGCCTAGAATGACAGGCTATAGCTTGATCAGATTTTAAAGGCCTCCCAAAGATTGAACCTAAGGCATGTATGACATGAGGATTAAAAAAAATAAAGCCGTAAGGAAATGAAATCCAAATAGGAACAATGGGGGATTCTTCCTTAATATCAAAATACGGAGTCCACTTTAGCAATCTCATTTGACAATTATTTATGTAAAAAGTTCCCCTTTCAAAGACCTGACTATAATCTAAATCATTGGATAATTGCATCACAACATTTCTTGCATCAAGCTAACCTATGGAGAAAACACCATACAATTTCAAGTTTTTGAACAATTAATAAGGATTCATACAAAGTCAATTTTAAGGACCTTATATATGAAAGACACAAAAAACTATCCATAAAATTGAAATTTTCAATTTTGAGTGTTCACGAACGTATAGTATGATCGATGATTATATGTTCGAATAGTTATAAATTTGCTCGTATAATCCTATACTAAACATTTTCATACATGCTGATTGTACAATACAAATAAATATCATATGGTATGAACTATTAAGAAAATTTTTATGGTTCATCAGAACAAAAAGATACTACACAATTTCATACTGTAGTCATCATCTATATGAACATGTGATCGTACAGTACGAATAGTTAAAAAAAATTTGGTGTTCATTGGGATGAAAAGAGATCCAATCTTTTCATATTCTAGATGTCATCTGTACGAACATGAGATCGTACAGTATGAACAGTTCAAAAAAATCAACTATTCATTGGGATGAAAAGAGACTCAATCCTTTTATACTATGGATGTCGTCTATATGGAGTGGGACTCTATATGGTACGATTAGTTAATAAAAAAAATTGATGATCATCGGGATGAACTTGTATTATCTATTTCATAGTCTAGACATTATCTATACGAATATGACTTTGTATAGTACGAATAGGACTTAGAAGATTTTCTTCACATGTTTCAATTAACTGCTTTCTAGAGGAAATAACTGGACAAATTGTCCTGTATGATCTGAAATCATACAGTATGATTAGTTTAAAAATTTACAATGTTTAACACTCCCCTAGTATGTGTGTGCTCAAATACCCAATTAAAATTACACTCTCTCGGACTCGATAAAAGTGTAAAATACATACTCTATTTATAATAAAACTTAATCTAATTTATATTGAAGTCTTCAACAGTCTGGTGTATGATTCACTAAAATGTTAGTACATATAAACAACAAAAGAAATATATCTAATATATGTTAGGTGAAATAGTAATCAAAATAATAATATTTGAAATCATCAAAAGCACACTTGATATGAAAATAGAGTTACGAAAACTAAGTTGCAACAAATTTAGTAGTTGGTTTACCAAAAATTAATTTTCATTTTAATTCTATATGTAATGCATGCATTCATGGTAAACATATAAAAAGTTCATTCAAGAGTAAAAATATAGTTTCAATGAGTAGACCTTTAGAACTATTACACATGGACTTATTTGGGCCAATTAAAATAACTAGTTTAGGTGGTAAAAATTATGGTTTTTTTATTGTAGATGATTTTTCAAGATCCACTTTGGTATTAGTCTTAGCTAATAAAAGTAATGCATTTGATGATTTTAGAAAATTTGCTAAGTACATTCAAAGAGAATAAGGTTATTTGATTCATAGAATTCAAATAGAACACGGTGGAGAATTTGAAAATAAATAATTAGAAAATTATTATGATGAAAAAGGAATTAGTCATAATTTTTTAGCTCATAGGATTCCTCAATAAAATGGTGTAGTTGAAAGGATGAATCTTTTTTTTTTTTTGAAAGGAAGGATCATACTTTGGTAGAATTAGCAAGAACAATGTTAGATGAATATATACTTCCAAAGTATTTTTGGGCAGAAGCAATAAATACTGCATGTTATGTTACAATTAGAGTTTATTTAAGACCAATTCTTAAAAAGAACCAATATGAAATATTTTTTTGAAAGAAGCCTAAGATTAGTCATTTACATGTTTTTGAATGTAAGAGTTTTATTTTAAAAATTTATAAGGATCATCTAGGTAATTTGTGTAGTAAGTCTGATGATGATATATTCTTAGGATATTCAATTTTTGGAAAATCTTTTAGATTTTTTAATAAGATAAAATTAATTGTTGAAGAATTCGTTCATGTAATTTTTAATTAAAATCCTATAGATTTAATAAGAAATGATTTGAATGATGATAATATTTAAAATATAAAGATAATAAATTTGGAAGAAAAGGAGGATGATTCATTGACTAAAGAATGGAGATATAATAGAAATCATCCAAAATAATTAATAATTGGTGATCCTTCCCAGGGTGTTAAGACTAAGAGAAACCTTAGGGGTGAGGTAGAATATTCTGCATTTCTATCAAAAATTGAACCTAAAAATATAGATGAAGCTTTAGAAGATAATTTTTGGATAATTTCTATAGAAAAGGAACTTAACTAATTAATATGAAATGATGTTTGGGAATTAGTCACCAGACCTTATGATCAAAATATAATTGGAACTAAATGGGTATATAAAAATAAGCTAGATGACAAAGGAATTATTATTAGAAACAAAGCTAGATTAGTTGCACAAGGGTACACACAAATAGAAGGAATAGACTTTGAAGAATCTTTTGTACCCGCAACAAGACTAGAAGCCATTAGATTACTTTTTTCTTTTGCCTATTTTAAGGACTTTAAACTTTTTCAAATGGATGTCAAAATTGCATTTTTGAATGGGTATATTGATCAAGATGTATTTGTAAAGCAACCGCTAGGTTTTGAAAGCATTAATCTTCCTAATCATGTATATAAATTAAAGAATGCTTTATAAGGTTTGAAATAGGCTCCATGTGCTTCGTATGATATGTTAAGTAATTTTTTAATTGAACATAATTTTAAAAAAGGTATGGTAGATACAACTCTTTTTATAAAAACATTGGAGATTATTTGACTATTATACAGATTTATATTGATGATAAATTATTTGGAAGTACAAATAAAAGTTTGTGTCATGAGTTTTCCTCATTAATGTCAAAGGAATTTGAAATGAGAATGATGGGAGAACTCACCTTTTTCTTAGGTCTTTAAGTAAAACAAATAGAGTTTGGCACATTCATATGTTAAACAAGTACATAAATGAATTATTATAAAAGTTTTAATTGAAGAGATTTTAATTAAGTAAAACTTTTATAAGCCCATCAACTAGACTTGATTTAGATGAATCAAGAAAACTAATAGATCAAAAGATTTATAGGAGTATGATAGGTTCACTTTTGTATCTTACTGCTACTCGGCCTGATATTATGTTTGTTGTATGTTTATGTACAAGATTTCAAGCTAATCCTAAGGAATCACACTTAACAATAGTTAAAATAATATTTTGCCATTTGATTGGAGCTCATATGTTTGGCTTATGGTATCCCAAAAATTTATTATCATCTAAATTAGTAACATATTTAGATGTAGACTATACTGGTTGTAAGGCTGATAGAAAAAGTACATTTAGAACCTATCAATTTTTAAGATCATCACTTATTTCTTGGTTTTCTAGAAAACAAAATTCAATCACATAATCCACTGCTGAAGTAGAGTACATAGTCACAGATAGTTGTGTTACTCAAGTTTTATGGCTAAAGAAACAAATAGATAATTTTTGAATTAAGCTTAAAAATATTCCCATTCACACAAGTGCTATAAGTTCAACAAAAAATCCTATCCTAAATTCATAAACCAAACAAATAGGGATTAGAAAACATTTTATTAGAGATCATGTTAATAATGGTGATGTTAATATAGATTTTGTAAACACAGATTCTCAAATAGCTGATATATTTATAAAACCTTTAGCTGAAGAGAGATTTTGCATATTAAGACGTATGCTTGAGATGTTAGATCCTAACATTTAAATTTCTTTTATATTTTTAATTATTCTTTTTTTTGTTGTCAAAGGGGGAGAAGAACTATATAAGTTGGTCATAATTCATTTTACATGCATATATTTAGAGGAGAATTATTTTGTTTAGAAAATTAGCATTCAAAAATATTTCTCAATTATCATATATATTTTTATAATGCTTAAAAGTTATGACAAAAAGACAATTTGCACCTTTGTTATAACTATACCGAACATATGTTTTTCAATATAAAAAAGGTGTAGATTGTTGATATTATCTATCTCATGGCCTATTTTAGTGATTTTGATGATAACAAATATATGAATGGATGTTCTAATATCTGTGCTAAGTATTTCTGGTGTAATGATATGCATAGTAAATACTTATGCGATTTACATTGCACAACTTAAGGTCAATCAAATGTTGAGATTAAGATGGACCAAGATGGATAACTTGAAGGTCTTTATATTATCATAGGAGTATGTTAGATGTCCATTAATATTTACTTGCATGATTTGATTTGCTCATAATCTAAATATATATTAATTATATACTAATCTTTATATAGAAATTTATAAGATTTATTCATTAAAAAAAATTTATAACCATCATTTATTACATAATTATTATCAAATATGGAAAGTTATGTAATTAGGGAAATTAATGGTAATAAACTTACGTGTTAAAACTTTTTTTATTTATTCATTTTAAATTAACTTTTTTCACATCAATTTATTGATATATGATTAATTTTATATAAATTACATCATATTATTATATTAAAATTCAATATATTTTTAAATATTTAAAAATGTGTTTAAGTTATTATTTTACTGAATATGATATTATTTTAATAGAAATGTGCTTTAATTTTTATTGCTTTCAATTATTTGGATTATGTAGATTAAAATTGATAGGTTATATGACCCATTTTGATATCATTTCAAATTATAATGAATTTCAAAACATTATCTAATGTTAATATAATTTGTTGGTAGCCTTTTTTGCCTTATTTTGGATGTATATAATTTTTTTTTGACTTTCTCATGTGGCTAGCCATTTTATTGCCATTTTAATCTTATATATATTTAATATAAATAAATTCTAGATCAAATATAATATTAGTTTCATAGTTTTATTCAAATTTAGCTTTACTTACCCTTTCCCTTTAAATACCTCTTCCTCTTCATGTTAGGGCTGCTCAAAAAAGAAATATCCAGCAATTCTTCAATTCTTCATTTCTTCTTTACATGCTAAATCTTGAGAGGAGAAACTTTGATTTTTATTTTAAGAGCTCTTTTCATTTGCAAGATTGAATTCTTGGTTGGAAAGCTTTAACACACAAAACCGAATAACATCTCTTGGAGTTCTTGACTTTGCTTTCCTTCACTAAATATTTACTTGTTATTTTTTTTGCTTTCACCATTTATTTCATTCTTAAAAATATTTATTATTTGGTGAGATACTATTTGGTAATTTTATATTAAGTTTTCTATACTACATTTTTTAAATCCATAAAGTTAGCAAATAAAATATTTCTATTTTCTTTAATGTGGCATAGATTTACATTTAAAATTTGATTCATTTTTTTTATTTGAAAAGATAAAGTTAAAATTAGTAAGAAAATATTTTTTTTTAAAATATTATTCATATTTTTATCAAAATATAAATATATCTTAATGTGAGCAAATTTAATATTCCATTTGCAAGTAGTGAGGTGATTAAAATTAATTTACAAGATCACCTCAAATAATCTTGATATTTTATTTCAAGATAATTTGAGCTTGTATTATTTACATCAAATTGTATATTTCATTTTCTTGATCTGAGCCATTTCGCTTAGTGAAGTTTTAATTATAATTAGATTGGGTTCTACATGCCCATGTAGGAGAGTACTTAGGTTGTAAAGAAATTCTTTGGTTTAAAAAAGTGAGATTTGCAATGCAAACCTAGGATTAGTGAATTATAGCCCAAGAGTTATCTAGCGTGGATGTAGGTCGGATTGGAATCCAGGCCGAACCACATAAAAATATTATGCCTCTTATTTTCATTTCTTGCATATATTTTTATTTATCATTTTCATAAAAATTGTGTGATTTCTTATTATTTTCAAAATAGCTTTAAAATTATTTTAAGTTTCTTCTTTTAATAATAAAATTTAAAAAAACCCCAATTTACCTGCCCCCCCCCCCCCCCCCCTTGGGGTGCCATAGTCATCCAATAGCTCTTTAACATTAATCCATGTAGCATCATGATGCATGATGCCAAATAATTTATTTCTATGAAGAGAGAGAAGCTCCGTTAATTCCGTTTGAAGATGATTTTTGAATTCCCTCTTTGCTGGTTTTTTGCTTGACGCTAATGGCGTCGGAGGATCGCCGGACTATGGCTTCCGGAGTTTCAGTTAACCTCCGTCCCCCTCCTCCATCATCACGAAAAATCTCGCATCAATTCTACTCGTCCCCACCGGCTTTCAGAGACAATGGTCGTGAAAAAGAAAAAATGTTCTGGTTCAACAAAGAATGGCTTCATGTTATCAAGGAAGGAGTAATAGTAGCTAAGAAGAAAAATGTTGATTGCATGGGCAAAGGTAAACATATCCTTATGGAAGATTCTCAATCAAAGGCACTCAGTATACATGAAGTAAATCTTCATAGTGGTAATAAATACCAAAAAGTGGGCTATACGCCAACCTCTTGTAACAATGCTACAACAATAAATGAAGAATTTTTGTATGAAGCTTTGAAGAGCAACCAGATTACTGATGATCTGGTTATAACAGAAGTCAATGTGAATTCTACTGAACAAGATGGCATAGACAAGGATTGTCACAAATCTTATCTTATTAAGGTTCGGGAATGTGAATCTAGAGAGCTTGGGAACTGCAGCATCCAAATAAATATTGCTGAATGTTCTAAATCTATTGCTGAAAAACCTATTCTGAATGCTTTGAAGAAGAAAGATAATATCAAAGTCTCAGAGCTGAATTTTGGTGAGAACTTTGTGAATGAAGATGGAGCAGTAAAACTTCATGTGGGAAATGAACAAGATAATTCAAATAGACTTCAAAAGTCTTTGGTGATCAATATCTTTGGCAATAATATCCCTTTCAATGTCATAAGTGTTGAATAATGGAAGCAATGGTCCAGGATTGGTAAATTCCATTTAGCTCAATTGGGACTAGGATGGGTGCTTTGTGCCTTTGAGGAACAAGACTCTTTGGAGGAAATAATTGCTTCAGGTCCCTGATATGTCAATGGTAACATAGTGGGAATGGACAGGGGGACAACAGCTTTCTCTCCTTCTTCATTCAAAGGCCTTACAGCCCCAATTTGGATCCAGATGCCAAATCTTCCACTTCAATGTTGGGATGAAGTAAATGTTTATAGAATTACTTCCATGGTGGTAACTCCGTACTTGATTGATGGGAACATGTTCCAGTGGAGTAAAAGAGAGTTCGCAAGGGTTTGTTTGAGAGTCAAACTTGATGAGAAACTACCCTTGGGTGTTTTGGTTGAAGAAGAATTGGGGAAATTCTATCAGAACATTGAGTATAAAAGGTTGCCTTCTTTTTTCTTTAACTGTGGCAAGCTTGGTCACCTTAGGGAGGAATGCTTAAAGAAATCAACTTCAAAAAGGATTAAGCAAGGAATTGAAGTTCAAATCAGTGAAGACAAAATGGGAGCTGCAGATACAACTACAAATCTTCAAACTCTTGTTTCTAATGATGATGACAAAGAAGAAGGTTATGGTCCATGTTACAAAACAAAAAAATTTCCTAGATCCGTTCCAAAAAGAGGGGAAATAATAAAGTCTAAATCAAATCTAGAAGGAAGAACCAAGGATGCTATTAAACCGAGTAGTACTAATGCTATTGGAATAATTGCTAGAAAAAATATGTTAAAACAAGTCTTAACTGATCCAATTGGATTGAATCAGGCTATAAAAGATGGGAAGAAAGAAACCACTTCAAAAGAAAATTTGTGCAGTGCTAAAGTGGAAATCAGAAGAAAGACAGAAGAGGGATCTGCAAAAAATGCTACCACTGAAAAAATTCCAGAAATAAAAAACAAATTTGAAGCATTAGGAAATTTAGCAGAGGAAGGTGAAATAGTTGAAGAGGATTTACAGCCAGTTATACAGGATGGTATACATGAAGATACAGTAATAATTGATGTAGATTCTAAAGCAAATGAAGATATCTCTTCTACAGTAAAAAAGAAAGGTGTGAAACAGTTAAAAAATCTAGGACCAATCAGCTTGAAGACAAGAAGCAAAAAAACTGATGGAGATGCTAAGGAGAAAGGGGGGAATTTATCCAAACTGATCCATAAATGAATTCCATTTTAATTTGGAATTGTAGAGGAGCCAAGAAGAAGAAGGCTTCTATCTACCTGAAGGAGGTGGTGAAAGATCACAATGTTCTTTTTGTTGGGCTATTGGAGACAAAATTGGTCTCTATTGAGCATAAGATGTGGAGTCATTGATTGGCACTGGTTGGAATTATAATTATGTTCCGTCAGCTGGTTTATTAGGAGGCATGCTTGTACTTTGGAGGAGTAGCCTTGCTAACTTCAACATGATAGAGTCTTCTTCTCAATTCATTATTGGCGATTTGGATATCCTTAACAAGGGGAAATGGAGGATAGCTACAATTTATGGTATCAAAGATGTTTATAATTGAAGACTTCTTTGGAATGGATTGGAACCTCATATCACCAATAATTGGCCTATGGTGATCAGTGGAGACTTCAATTGTCTTTTGGCTAAAGAAGACAAGAAAGTTGGTAGGAGATTTTCTTTTTCTTTGGGGCCTAAAGAAATGAAATATTTTATGACTTCCAATGACCTTCATGAACTTAGCTTCATTGGTCCTAAGCTAACCTGAAGCAATAATAAGAAAGGGTCTGATCAGATAATGGAAAGACTAGATCGTATGATGGTAAACTCTGTTTCTATGAACTGTAACCAGTAAATGATTGTAAAGCATCTCCCCAGAATTGCATCTGATCACTATCCCATCCTCCTTAATACTTCAGATTTTTCTTCTAAAGTTAATAAATCTATCAAATTCAAGGATGTGTGGGCTTCATACCCAGCTTCTTTCGCTATGGTGGAAAAAGCTTGGAGGAAAAAAGATTCTAGATCTCGAGCTGAAATTCTTAATTTCAAGTTAAAAAGGTCTCTTAAATCCTTATTTTATTGGAGTAAGGCCAAGCACAAAGATTTGAATCAGTTGAAGGACTTGCTCAAAGAAGAAATCCTTATTCTACAAACTAAGGAAGCTGAAGTTGGAATGCTTTCTGTGGATGATTATTGTCTGCTGAAATTCAAAATTAATGAGCTCAACTCTACTTTGGCTCAGTTAAGCAAGTGGTGGAGACAACTATCCAAAGTAAAATGGATTGGAGAAGGAGATTAAAATTCAAAATTTTTTCATTCAGTTGCTAGTGCTAGATAAATCTCATCTCTTGCATTAAAGATGGTAACGGGATTATGGTGGAAAAGCAAAATCAAATTGAAGATGTTTTATTACATTTCTTCAAAGACAAATGGCATGAGAGAAGATGCTTGCTTGAGGGATGGCCAGATAATCACACTAAGCTGGAAGAGGAGGACAAATCTCTTTTAAACAGCAATTTCAATATTGAAGAAGTAGAAAAGGCCATAAAAAAAACCACGGGGTTCACTTCTCCAGGTGAAGATGGAATTTCTTATTCTTTTCTTAAAAGCTATAGGTCTATTATTTTAATAGAATTCTGGGAAGCTGTGAAAATTTTCTTTGAAATGGCTGAGATGAATGAGGATTGGAAGAGAACTATGATTGTCTTGATTCCCAAGATCAACAATCCGAAATATGCTTATAATTATAGGCCTATTAGCCTTTGTAACACGGTGTACAAAATTGCTTCCAAGGTTCTTCTCAACAGAATAAATGCTATCATTCCTAAATTAATTTCCCTTGAACAAGCAGGTTTTCTTAAAGGGTGATCTCTTCAAGATCATGTTTTGATTGCTCAAGAACTTTCTACAAATTTAGATTTTCTAAAGCTTCCAAAGGACTAGTGTCTATTAAATTAGACATGGAACAGGCGTATGACTCAATGCGGTGGCCAACTCTTCATAAAATTCTTTCTTATTTTGGATTTCCTGATTTCTTCTCTAAGCTTATATTGGAATATGTTCAAAACCCATCTTTCTCTATTTTGATTAATGGAATTCCTTCCAATTAGATTAAAGCAAGGTGGGAATTTAGACAAGGGTACCCCTTGTCTCCTTACCTTTTTATTTTATGTTCTCAGCTCCTTTCTAATGCCATTATGGAGTAGGAAGAAATTGGTGTTCAGGTTAGCAGTAATAGCCCAAGGATTTCACATTTACTTTATGCAGATGATATCATCTTCTTTGCTGAAGCAAAGTTCAAAAATGTGAGAACTATAAAAGGCATTGTCAACAGGTATTGTGATTGGACCGGCCAAAAGGTAAACATAAGCAAATATGGAATTCTTTTTGGGAAAGCTGTCTCTAGCTTGAAGAAAAGAAAAATCAAAGGCATCATGGGATCTAAAGAAGTTAAAGAGTTCAATTATCTAGGAACTAAATTGGCTTTAAGAAAACTTTCTAGAGTGGATTTCCAATTCATGATAGATAAAGTGCTGAAGAAGCTCAATAGTTGGGGGCTTAAATTCATTTCATTAGCAGGTAAAATCACATTGGTAAAGTCTGTTATTCTCTCTATTCCATCTTTCCATTCAATGGTGTATTTAGTTCCTAGAGCAATTCTAGGAGAAGTTGAGAAGCTTTTTTGGAATTTTATCTGGGACAAATCTAATGAAGACCATGGGTTGCATTATGTTAGCTGGAAAAAAATGTGTGAACCAGTAGAACAAGGAGGTAGAGGGATTCATTCCTGCTCCAACAAAATTATCCCTCTAAGAGCTAAATTAGCTTGGAAATACTTGAAAGAAGAAGACTCATTATTGCATAAATATATGTTTCCTAGATACGGTTCCTATTGGGATGCTGTGAACATAACCAAATCTAATTCTACGATGTGGAAGATTATTAAAGGTGGTAGTAAATCCTTGAAACATATTGTGAGATGGAATATAGCAAATGGTTAGTCAATTGATGTTTTTGAAGACACCTGGATTTGGGACAAATGCTTAAGCAAATTGCTTACATTTATTAACTCTCAAGAAGAAGTGGCTGGTTCTTTAAAAGTGGAAAATTTTATTTCAGGAAATCAATGGAGTAGTCTAGAACTTCATAAATATTTCGAAGAGGAGCTGGTGGACTTAATCTGCAAGATTGAAATAAAGCTGGAACTTATTGAAGATCAATTCGATCTCATCCACATGGAATCTCGAAGAACAATTACTTCCATGGCTGCTGGGTACAAAGTTTATCATTTAACTGATAACGTTGAATAGAAATAACTGAAAAAATCTAAATTGAATGCTAGAGTAGAAAACTTCTGGTGGAGAGTTTTAAATATTGCATTGCCTTCCAATTCTTTTTTATGTTATAGAAGAATTCAAAGGATAACTTGCTGTCCTAGAGGCTGTTATGAGGAGGAAAATATTTGTCATTTAACATGTAGATGTTAAAAGATTGTAGAAGTTATACATCAGTTGAACATGTGAGGCGTTTATATACCTCTTTTCAATAACAAAGAGGAGATGTATAAGTGGCTAACTAAAAAGAATGTTTTTCTCTCTAGCTTACTCTGCAATGCCATATTCTTTACTTGGAGGGATAGAAATGAAATTGTTCACAGGAAGAAGGAAAGAAGTTCAGTTTACATAAATGCCGAGGCTATTAGCTATGTAGGAGTTCTCAATGCTCCTAACTATATCAACACGGAACGGTTGAGTACCAATCAGCATTTGCTGTTTGAAAATCTTTGGTATTCTCCTCCACCCAATTGGATCAAGGTGAATGTAGATGCAACATTATTCCATTCATATAAAGGAGGTATTGGAGGAGTGGCTAGAGACCATAAAGGAAGATTAATTGTAGCTTATGGTGTATCTCATATTCATTGGGATATCACTTATTTGGAGTATCTAGCTATAGCTTCAGTCAAAGATATGATCAAGGATCAAGTGCAAGGATTTCAAGGCATAATCATTGAGAGTGACAATATAAATGTTATCAAAACTATCCACAAGGCTATCAAAAAAGGAGGTAAAGCTATGGATAAAATTTCTTTTGTTTATAGTTTTAATTATGTTAATTTCAATTGTGTTAAAAAGGATTGTAACAAGTTACGGACTTATGTTCTAACTTTGGTGCTTTTTCTTGTTTCTTTTGGGATGATTTAGTCCTTGATAAGGTTCCTCCTTCATTTGTTAATATTTTGAAGGAGGAATCGCTTGCTTGTACTCGATTGGGGCTTTTTCTTGTCCCTAATTTTTTCCCTTAGTTATTGCTTTAAGCTCCTTTCAAAAAAAAATTTTCTATAGTCTAAGATATTGTATTCCACACCATTGTATGCATGCATCTTTTTAATTATGATTCATTATCAAGCACCATAGTGTTACATTTAGCACCACAATGTTTGGTCAAATCCATAAGTAGTCAATTATAGCATCATAGCAATCCTATAGTCAAGAAGATGACATTTAGAGCTCCCAAACTTGCCCCGTAATGTCAGATGTGATTTCACACATGGTGCCACTTTTCATTTGATCAATGGTCATTCATCCTTTCTAGCACAACAACATCACTCTACAATGCCATAATACTCATTAAGTTTTATAAATAGGAGGGAAAGTTTTTATTATTTTCATTAAGATTTGAGTTTCTCTTCTCTCTTGTTATTATGATTTTGTGTATTCTTATGCTCCCATTCAAACATTTTAAAGGCCCCAAAAATGCAAGTTAGTAAGAAGAGGGCTACATATTCTTTTGATATAAGGTGATTCATATCTGCAAAAGCTGAAGAGAGGTATGTTCAAATATTTATTAGTAAATAGTGGATTCCTGAGAGGGGATTCTTAAATCATAGAGGGAAGGTTATGTTCATCATTATGAGAAGTGGTGATAAAGCTTGTGTGAGGAACCCAGTGGTTGTGTTGAGAACATTATGAGAGAGTTCTTTGCAAATGTTAAGGAACTTAGAATAATAACTATTTTATATGGGTTAAGTTCATACCTTTTGAACATTCAAGTATTAATAAGATCTATAAATTAAAATTCATAGAATTTAACGATCACTTTGCTTTACAAAATATAACTATAGACCCCCAAGAGCTTTTGAGAGTGTTAGCTAGTCCTATGAGTGGAGTGGTGTAGAAAGTGAGAGATGGAAAAGTCTTTAATTTCCCTTCTTCTTATTTAACTCACTTATCTAAGGCTTATCATTTCTTCATTTCTATTAGATTCCTTCCAAGAAAAAGTATTAGTGAGGGGACCTAGGAAAGGGAAGTTTTGATTTATGCAGTTCAAGTGGGTCACTCCATTGATGTAAAGAAATTAATATTTTCTTTTTTAATGTGTATCATTATGGGCCCCACTTTTGTTGGTTTAGGTCAACCTTCTCTTATCTATTCCCTTTGTGTCACTATTGGTGTGTTAGACGAATCTGGTGAGGAGCAACTTTTTCCCATTTCGCCTCTCACTAAGAAGAAAATAAAGGAAGTAAAGTAGATTACAGAGATTTTTTGATGTGAGAAGGACATTTTGTTTTTGAATTTTAATTTTGTAAGTTTTCCAAGGTCGGAGCTTCATGGAGGTGACTGATCACAAGTTATCTCTTGTTGGTGGATTATCCATTGCTTCTCCATTAATGAATGAATTATCATGTTCTTCTTTGAATCTGGCTTGAGTTAAATGAAAGATGCTAAGCAATGAAGATGTGGGTCACAATATAAAAAGAAATCAAAATTTATTGGTAATTAGAGAAGGCTTCAATCCTCCTTTTGATCAGGATGTTGTAGTCGTTGGTAAAGGCAGGATATTTGTTTTGCTTTTTGGTTCAGTTGAAGTAGAGTATAGGGTAATAAGCATTAAACCTAATTATTTTTAGAATTTGGGCAAATTTTACATTGAAGCTTCCTCCTCATCATGATTGACTTTGAAAGTTAAAAAAAATTACTTATATAAGGAAGATAATGATCAGGATTATATCAATCATAATTTATCATTGAATTTTGATAATTTTGAGAATGCAAATAAGTCTAATATTCTTAATCTGGATCCTGCATTTTTGGATAAATTGGATGATTGAAAGGTTGTTCAAAAAGATGAGATCATTAATGCATGGAAGAAACCTCAGCATATTAAAATTTATTATAAAGCTGAGTCAGCTGAGATGTTAGATGATAGAGTTGCAGTCAAGTTAAATTCTTATTCGGAATTAGCAAATTCTCAAGTCTTAAGGAATTCTCTTGTGGTGAATGTTTTAGGGAATAATATCCCTTTTCCAGTCTGTAGCACAGAGCTTAGAAGATAATGGAACAAATTTGGTAGTTTTCATTTAATAACACTTGGGTTGGATTTGATCTTATGCTCATTTAAATCATCTGATGTAATGGAAGAAGTTTTTAGTGGTGGCCCTTAGTATCTGGAGGTCACATTGTGGGTATGGATAAATGGTCTACATTATTTTCACCATTATCCTTAAAAGGGCTAATTGCACCTATTTGGATTCATATTGTCCTTTTGCCTTTGCAATGTTAGGATGAATAAAATATTGCTGGAATTGCTTCAAGGGTTGGAGTAATTATGTATCTAGATGGTAATTCATTTAAATGGGGAAAAAGATAATTTTCCCAAGTTTGTATTTGGATTAATTTGGAAAGTAAACTACCGGTTTGAATTGGCTAGAAGGGTTGTGTGGGAGATTCTTTAAAAAAATTGAATATGAGAAGATTGCTTCATTTTGTTTTCTTTTTGGTAAAATTAGCCATCTAAAATTTGTTTATCCTGAAGAAAAAATCAAAGCTCATAATGATAATTCTGATTTTAAAAGCAAAGACCTTGTTGGATATTTTGATGCTTAAGGCATTTCTAATTTTAATCCTCCTTCTAATCAACATGACCAATATGAACTAAAGATTCATGTAAAAATTAAAATTAATATATTAAAAAGTTCTTGAAAGGGCTATGGAGCAAAATTTGTGAAGAATTTAGAGGAAGTTAATGAAGTCAAATAAAAAATTATAGTTTATCAAGTTGTTAGTAATGATGCAAAGAAACGATCTTTGAATGATAGTGTGGATAAGAAGAAGAAATTTGATAATGTGTAATAAAAGTCTAACGGACAGGAAGATTATGATTCTCATAATTTTGAAAGTGTTATTTCAAATGTGTACAACCCTACAATGCTTCTGCCATTTGTTTGGAAAATAAATGCAACATCTTGGCTGACTCTAATATAGATGTAGTTGCTGTAATTCCTACTATTACTTCTTCTATTATTAGATATCATACAATTTCTTCAAGTAATGGTATGGACTCTGAATCTTTTGGTGTTCCAGTCCATTTATCTGAATTCAAACCTAGAAATAATCCTCCTAGTGGTTCTGGTGTTAATTTTTTAGTTCTAGTACTGTAAAACCCAAACTAAATAATGAATTTAAGTTCTTGGCTCCAACTGAAGAAGTTCATAAGAAAAGAAGGGAAGATGGTTACGTAAACAAGATATGTGGGGACTTTTCCTCTTTGGGTAGTTAATATCTTCTTTTGTACTTCTTTTGTGCTTTAGAATTGTAGAGGGGCTAAAAAGAGGAAAGCCTCTCCTTATCTTATAGAGATTGTAAGAGATCATAATGTTTTATTTATTGGTTTAACTGAAACCAAGATGGCATGTATTGAGAGGAGTGATTTAATAGAATTATTGGGAATGATTGGGATTATTTCCATCATCCTCTGACGGTACCTCAAGTGAGATTCCTGTAGTATGGAAAAGGAATGTTGTGTCTTTTAAAGTGGTTGAGCACTCTTCTCAATTGGTGTTTGGAGTTCTTAATAATCCTACCAAGAGGTGATAGAATATAGCTATGGTTTATGGGAATAAGGAGTTACATGTGAGAAGGAATTTATGGGATAGTCTTGAAAGGCTTGTTTTGGGAAGTTTGCCTTATATTGTATTTTATCCAAGGAAGATAAGAGGGGTGGAAAAAGGTTTATTTTTTTTCTCAAGGGCTTAAGGAAATGATGTTTTTTATTGTAACAATGATTTGAATGATATAAGTATTGTTGGACAAAGGTATGCTTTGTGCAACCCTAAAGAAGGTGTTGTAAGAATTTGAGAAAGGCTTGATAGGCATCTGATGAATTTTGTTGCATTACATTTGGTGCCTTATGCATTGATTAGGAATCTTGGAAGGGTTACTTCAAATCATAGTCTGATAGTTTTCAAATTTGGAGAGTTGCCTTATAACTAGTAAAAAATAATTCCATTTGAAGATACATGGAAGTCTTATTCGGTGGCTTGGAGTATTGTTCTTAAGTATTGGAGGAAATCTTATTTTGGGAATGATGTGGACATTCTGTATAGAAAACTTCAAAGAACTTTAAAGGTGTAATATTACTAGAAGAAAAATAAATGCAAAAGTTTGTACTAGCTTAAAGAATATTTAAAGAAAGATATTTTGGAATTACAATTGGAGGAAGCTTCTAAAGGTGGGCTTAATTAAGAGATGTTAAGCTTGCTTCAAAATAAGGTCCACGAACTTAATGATACTTCAAGCAGATTATCAATATGGTTGAATCAAAGTGTAAAGGCTAGTTGGCAAGAAGGAGGATGTACTAATTAAAATTTTTTTCATGATTTTGTATCGACTAGAAAGAATGAGATATTGACGAGGCAAATAAAAGATTAAAATGACAAGTTGGTGGAATATATTGAGTTGATTGACTCAGTTTCCTTGAATTTTTTGAGAAAAAATGCGATGAAGTGAATGTAATCTATCTGACTGGCCTTCGGTTATTGAAGGATAGAAAATTTCTTCTGTTGATAGCGAGTGTTGCATGCCAAACTTACTAAAGAAGTGTTTACTACTACAATTTTTCAACAACGTATTAATAAATTTCATGGATTTTATTGTAGTACAGAGTAAATGTCATATCTCTAAGATTATCACAGAAGAATAAGTGGCTTTTATCCTGGGTAGATAAATATATGAACATTACTTATTAGCTCATAAAATTTTCAACAAGTTTAGAATTTCTAAAAATAAGAAAGGATTGATGGAGGTTTAAATGGATATGGAGTAGACATATATACCATGGGATGGTTGGCTTTGGAACAAGTTTTAAAATATTTTGGGTTTCCTTCAAAATTCTCCAAGCTTGTTATGGAATGTGTGGTTAAGGTTAGATTTTCTATCATTTTAAATGGGAAATATTCAAAATTGATAAATGCTAAGATTGGTTTTCGGCAAGGGTGTCCTTTGCTACCATATTTATTCATTATGTTCTCACAACTCATATTAAATGCAATAAATCAAAAAGTTCAAGAGTTGGGTATTGAGATTTCAGTAAGACCTCAAAAGATTACACTTCTCTTATATGCAGATGATGTATTACCATTTGCACTAGCCTCTCCAAGTTTAGCTCAAGTAATGAAAGCATAGTTGCTAATTTTTGTGGGTTGACGGGAAAAAAGGACAATAATAAAAAGTATCATATTATGTTTGGCAAGGCTGTTAATTCTTCTAGATAGAAGAAAATAACAAAAAATTGAGTTTCAAAGTGGCTAAGGAGATGCAATAATTGGGAATCAAAATTATCTTAAGAAGAATTGTTATGGTAGATTTTCAAATCATTATAGATCATGCGTTGGAAAGTTTATATGCATTGGGAAATATATTTTTATCTATGGCTGGAAATATTATTCTTATAAAATCTTGTGTTTAAACCTTGCCAATATATTCTTGTCGACACATTCAGTGGCTCCAAAGGGGTTATTGAATGAATTGGATAAGCTTTGTAGGGATTTCATTTGTCACAAAGCTAATGGAAGAAGAGGTTTACATTGTGTAGCTTGGGAGGAGTTACGTAAACTAAAAAAAATTGGCAATTTTGGACTGCATTCAACTGCTCTCAATGTGGATCTACTTAGATCAAGATTGGCTTGGAGGTTCATTCAAAATCCATCATCTTTACTTCATAGGAATAGTATTGCTAAGTATGGTAATAATTTATGGAATGATGAGCTAAAAAGAGGATCTTCAGTTGGGTGGCATATTCTTGTGGATGGCACCAATTTCCTAAAACCAGATATTAGATGGAAAGGGGAAGATGGAAAGAAAGTTAATGTATTGAATGATATTTGCCTGTTGGATAAATATTTTAATACTTGGCCAACAATAGCTGATTACATAGGGATGAATGGTGTACAACTTCATCCATTCATCTCTAATGATGGCAGCTAAAATGTGACGGAACTTCAACATTTTTTACATCAGGATCTTTTTTTTTTTTTGATATTGCAAGTTTCAAATTATCTAGATTGCGAGGAAGATCAAGTTGAAGCTATGTTTCATTATCTAGGAAGATCAATTTCAGCTCTAGCTTTTGAAGAATCAATTAAATATAGCATTGAAGATGATAATTTTGGCTACTAAAATTGGTTACAAAAATTGAATATTAATTCTGAGAGTTGAAATGTTCTAGTGGAGAATTGGTAAGTTTGCCGTTCCAAAAAATAAATATCTTAAATATAGAAAGTTATGAGATAATAATCTTTGCACTAGAGGATGTCAAGAGGTTGAAAGTTATGCTCATATTTCAATCAATTGTAAATTTTTTGTAGATATCATTCTTAAGCTGAGAGAATGGGGATTTTAAATATCAATCTTTCATTCATTGGAAAATTGTTTGGTCGAACTTAGAAGTTTCTCTAAATAATATTCAAATATAGTGAAGGTCTACTATACAACAATTTTTTTCTCTTAGAATCTTAAAGTAATGTGAGCCTTTTATTTGCACAAAAATGTTCTAACTTATTTCAACTTCGATTCAAAAAATGAAATAAAACTCGATTGATGTCCTTTAAAAAGACAACTCCTTCACCAATAGGTCATCATTCATGAAATTAACTTTTTCAATAGAATCTTGAAGTAGCTTGATAATATTATATTTATAACCATTAATTATAATTCCTTAAGCTTCAAAAATTCATTCTTTCATAACTTTCTTCAATGAACGAATTGCCAACATCTCCAACTAGGTTATATTTTAATTTAAGCAACTTAAACCAAATGCCATCAATCTTATGATCTCTAAAAGCACCTCCAATTCCTACTTTATAAAATCTTAACAAAGATGCATCAATATCAACTTTAATCCATTCAGGAGGAGGGTGCAAAAAATTTTTATACATATGTGAGGGTTGAATAACACCACACTTTTCCAAAACAAAATTAATTTGAGATAAAATAGCATAACTAATTACATTAGTAGCTAAATCTTTTGAATTATCTTCTTTACCTCCATGCTTAACTTTATTCATACTCTTCATGAAAAGAAAATAGTTGTATAATACATATTTGCAATATAAGAATTATTAATTGCTAACCTTTCCAAACACTTGCAACTTTCATCAAATGAAAAGAAAACGTGAATTCAAAATCCCCTATTATTAAAATGCTCAATAACTTGAATAAGATTCAAGCATTCAACTTCTATATGCTTCAATGTTTTTGATGATTAACATCCTCTAGGATAAGAATTATTATCAACTAATCTTCTATACATAAGAAAATCATTAAGTTTAAGTTTAAGTTTCTTTATCCACTTCTAGAAATTATCTTCCACATCTTCGCATAAAAATGAAAGTAGTTAATGATTTTCCAAAAATCTTCATTTCAAGTTCCAACTATTCTGGAAATAAAACGAGATAAATTTGAATTTGTTGAATAAGATTCACCAATTATTTGCCAAAAACTATATTTAGCTCTATCTCATTCCAAACACCATCCAAAATCATTTTATAAACAGTGTTGTCAATATCTTCAAAATCTGTAACAAACGTAGGTCATCTATCAATTATTCTCTGAAGAATCCATACATCCTTTAAGATATAAATAGATTACCTGTAGAAACATTCCATCTCACAAATGGTTGAATATACTTTACACTATTTAAAATAATATTCCATGTAGATGAACATCTTATCTTAAGAACAAAATTCCAAATATCTTTTACATATTTAGCAATCAAATTTTTTTTGAGAAGAGAATCTATTTTGCCAATAAAATTCCCAGTAAGTTTTGCACGCAAGGGTCCCACTTTAGATTCTTTCCACCCAAAATTTTTTCATTTACATAAAACATTGCATGATACATAATGAAGTCCTCGTATAATATTTTTCATATACCAAATGAAATTTGTTCACATTTTATCTAAATTATTCATTAGTCCGATAGTGCATGATATGATATTGATGTGGTTATTTTTACCATTTTTTCCTTTATGTTTTACAATATTTTCTTGGCGAGGTCCTTGTGTTGTCTTTTTTGGTTATGTTCTCGAGTGACTTTAGTGCATGAGGCACTTAATGTTATGGTATTTTGGTTGATGAATTAGTTGTATTGAAAGAAGCCTTTTGTACCCTATACCATTTTAATTGAAAAGGCATATAATAAATTTTTTGTTCAATATGTAGTTGTGTTCATATTTGTTACTTGAGCACTTTACTCTGATTGTTATTTATGTTATTTAGCTAAATTTTCATTAGTTCAATTTCTTAGTTTGCTTGACTGTTAAAATGCCCTCCATATATTATACTTTGATAGCTAAGATAACCAAAATAAAAAAATAATTGAAAAGTAATTAAAATTAAAAATAACATAATACTCTATTTGTTTAATTTAATGAACAAAGAACAATAATATCTAATTTAGAAATCATTACATGCAACTAAGGAAAATTATATATAGTGCTTCACTTCAAAACTTCAATGATATAGCACCTGAGCATGAACTATTGATTATAAAATTGAATAGATAATTTTAGAAAAAGGAAGCACTTAGATTAATTTGTTCAATTCAATATGTGTGTGTAATGTTGTGCTACCTACTTGCACCTAATTGTAGATATTGACTCATGAAAAATAAATTTATATACTCTTTCAAGAAATAAATGACCAACAAAACTTTTTCTTGATCACTGATTCTATGAATGTGCTTTACATAGGCTTAACCTAAAATATTAATTATCCATAATATATATATATATATATATATATATATATATATATATATATATATATATATATATATATATATATATATATATATATATATATATATATATATATATATATATATATATGCAATGTGTAAAGTAGTAAAAATAAAATAAAAATTCAATAATATTTGTAACAAGAAAAACATAAGGTGAGGCATCAAATTGCAATAATCTCCGCCTTTTTTATGATGGTAAATATTATTGGTTGGAATTTTTGTAATGCAAGTTAATTTTTAATTTCCAATTGAGCTCTCTTATTGACTAAGTTATTTCTAAAATTAGCAAGAACTTATTATTATTATTATATATATATATATATAATATATTATGAGCATAAAGAAATAACAATCAAAATAAGCCTTGAAAGCAAGAACTACATTAATGAAAAATGAACAATATATCAAACAGACTCTGCCCCATTTTGACGTCACAAAAAAGAAAATAATTTAAATTAAAAGCACAAAAAATATAATACAAATGGCAAACATACATCGTAAATAACAAAACATTATAAACTGCTTAAAAGAGGGTCCCCATTCAGTTAGTGGTAGCTGGAATTAATGGTGTTATGAAGCAAACAGATCACTGAACAAAATATGATTTACCTTATGTTGGAAATATATCTTGTACTTTAATTAATCCCAATGAGATGTGGACACTTGGATGTGGGTCTCTCGTCACAACTTTAATCAATTAAAGTGCTCAATAACCAAGTTAGAAAGGTGGTTCTAAAAGGCTAGTGTCGGTTTTGCTGCCTTATTCTGGGGTATCTACCCCATAGTGTCTATCTTTAAAGAGTAGATGGAAGAAACTATCAGTGTAGTATAATTAGAAGTGGTAAAAAAATGTAGGATACAAAATGTTGTATTTTGTTTCTAGGATGTTGGCAATGATATGTTATAGTGCTAGATTTTATCTATGATGTAACGTAGGGTATCTATTAGTGGTTAAATTTTCCATGTAATGAATGATCATGTTTGCTACATTAAAGTATACACTAATCATACAAAAATAAGTAACTATAGATAACAGGGGTATAATATTGACTCTATCTCCAACATTGAGAATGATTGAAGTTTTAAGAATATTAAGGAGTAGACAAACATTTTAGATGAGATTGTTAACTAAAGGTAGGTGATGACTAATAGGTGTGTTTCTTATCATGAGATTTACATGTTTCTAATCATAATCCCATATGGAGCATATATTATGGTGTTTTATGCATGTGGTAAAAATAGGTAGATTTTGGTGAAAATGTTATCATGTAATTTCTACCTGGAGTTTACATACATAAGATTACAAAACAGTACATTCAAAGTTTATTCCAAGATGTTGCAGATCTATGGCTTATGATTTTGATGATAGCAAACATTCTTTTTTCTCTACGACTGCCTTATCTACTGACATTTCAGTTTCACACGATCGAACTGTAATTTGGAACCAGGTCAAGATTGGTTAGACTAGGTCTGAGTCAGTTTGTATCCTTTTTCCTTTCTTGAGTCTATTGTATTTGGTGTGGCTCCTGATGCTTTATAACTTGGAAGATTTCTGACTATTCCCTAGAGTTTACTAATTTTGGTAACATCGTCCCGGATGATTTTATATCATCCTGGATGATCTGATCAAAAGCAGGAACTCTAATTAGGGCATCCTCATTAAAGCAGCCGTCATTATGCAAAACACATCATCCTGGATGATTTTGTATCGGCCAGGACGATAGGCTCAATTCAGAAAGAATCTGCCGCCAGATCTATTTAGAAATAACCTATTTTTGGACATCATCCAGGTGGATCATCTAGGACTATAAAATATCGTCCAGGACAATCCAGGTCAATTTTTCCAAAATTTCTCTAAAATATAAGGAAAGAAATTATGACTTGATTTCACGATCAAATTGACCTGGACGATCGCCAGATCGTCCTGGCCGATATGCTGGACGATTGGTCATCAGATAGCTATTTTTCAGGGCGATGTTGAGGACGATATTCCATAATTTGTACTGATCGTCCAGGACGATATATTATCATCCTGGACGATATGAATAAATTTCTTATGATCATCTCAAATCATCCTGGCTGATTGGGATTAAATTGTACTGATCGTACAAGACGATATGCCTATCGTCCTGAACGATAATGTCAACAACTTGCATTAATGAGATCATTTTGAGAGCTTCTATTTAAGCTTTGTCAAGGCACTTGTTAAGTGTCTTTGGCAGCCATTGTAGCTTCATTCTTTTGGACAAAACTTGAAGAGAGAGCTTGAGAGGGAGTGAGGAAAGGGTGGAATTTAAGAGAGGGAGAAGATCCTGTGAGGGGGGACTCAAGGGAGCGTGGAGGGGGTTCCACACGGTTTCTCTGGCAAGCTCGCACCTGAATACCGTCGGATTCAAGGCTTATCCTGAGGGAAGTTCACCAAAGAAGAAGATCTCTTTGGTGTCAAAGGACCCGGTGACTCCGCCGCACCAGGGAAGGTGGAAGTGATTTTGTAAGGGCTTCTTCGCCTAGTTGTGTGGGCTAAAGGAGAGACACTTAGTTTAGTGTAATACTTGGATGGTGCCTCCAAGGAGTGGACGTAGGTCAAGATTTGACCGAACCACTATAAATCCGGTATGTTCTTTTCTTATTATTGCTTCCGCATTATTTAATTTCCGCACTTTGATTTCTGTGGTGATTTTGGTTTGAGTTTTATCTTTGGTTTTAAAGTTTTCCAATTCACCTCTCTTTTTATTAGCCTTGGGCCAGCTCATAATGGGCCTAACATCCCTAACAAACTTTCAAGTGTTATCAGAGCACTTTCAAGTGGTATCAGAGCCGTATTCATAAAATAAGTTTTTAAAAACTTTTGAATTTTGATCCATGGCTAATTTTTAAAATCATACTATTGCGGAAGGTTATTCAATCACCAGACCACCTTTGTTTGAAAATATTCCTTTTGATTTTTGGAAAACTTGCATGTCTATTTTTTTGCAATCAATTGGTTTTCGCATGTGGCATATGATTTTAACTGGTTATTCATCACTGTCATGTAATGTTAATGGAGTTAAAACTGGTATTCCTTTTAATCAATGGAATAGGGAAGAACAAGTAAATGCTCAATTGAATGCAAAATCTTTAAACTGCTTTTTTTGCGCTTTAAATTATGAAGATTTTATATTAGTATCCACGTGAACTACTAGTAAGGAAGTTTGGGATAAACTGCACACCATATACGAAGGCACTAGTGAAATCAAGCAATCCAAGTTGAATATGTTAATGCATGATTTTGAACTATTTTCCATGAAACCTTATGAGACGATCTTAGACATGTATACCAGATTCATTCAAATTGTAACATCATTGCATGCCCTAGAAAAAGAATTTTCAAATTTTGAAAAATTTAACAAAATTCTTTGTTGTCTACTGGATAAGTTAAATGCTAAAGTAGTTGCTATTTGTGAATCAAAAAATTTGAATGATTATTCTATTGATAATTTAATTAGCTCACTCATTGCCTACGAGCAAAGTTCGGGTCAAAGACTTTTGGATGCAGGTGAAACGATAGTTCTAAAAGCTGAAGATACAGAAAGAGATAACTTAGTTGGTGACAAATGCAATGACTTGTCAAGCAAATCACAAAGCTCACCAAAATATAAGTAAAAGTGGAAAAAAGGTAAAAATGGTAAGGATGTTCATATTTCTTCTAACGTTATTTGCTTTCGATGTAGGAAGCCTGGACATATGAAAAATCAGTGCCCTAATTTAAAAATTCTTCCTACGAAAGAAAAGGGCAAGGCGAAGCAAAATTTAAACTGGGGAAATAATGAAAGGCAAAAAATCTCATTGGCAGATCTGGTTTCTGAAGCATCGGACCAGGAGATAGATAATGGTTAAAAGCCTTTCGTGTTTTTGTGTTGTGTTTTTGTTTTTATGTTTTTCATTCTTATTTTGTGTTTTTGTTTTGCTTATTCTTTGAAATTTTTGTTTTCGTGAAAGTTTTTTCTCTGATCAACACACACATTCACTTTTCTAAAAATGAAAAATCTACTTCCTGATTTTTTTTAAATCTTTCGTAAAGTTGTGTTTGACTTCTCTAAAACAGTAAACAGTCAAAGGAAGGAAACTCATGTTTTTGACTCTCAATCTCTATTTCCTAAAAGAGGTTATTCTACTTTTGATTTAAAATCTTCATCATATTTTAAATTGGATTTTGAAACTGATTTTTTTTCATCTCCCTACATTTTTTCTATCGCAGAGGAATCTTTTGCAAGATTGTTGAATCCACCTTAAAATTTTCTTAGTCAAGTTGTTCGTACTATCAATTATTTGGGTTTACTTTAGTTTTGAAAATATAAGAAATAAAGCATATTTAAAAAAAAAAAAAAAAAGTGGCCAATGATGCCAAACCAAAAGATGAGATTTTGATGGTGAAGTCATCTTCATTTAAAGAAAATACAGCAATTCAAGTGGATGATTAAATGACTGTGAGGAATGTTAAGAAGATCATTCCAGATAATGCATGGACTAAGAAGCCCTACATAAAATTAAAGTTTACTGAACGAGAAGATATATTAATGGAAGACGGGAAGGTAGTGAAATTGGTTGAGGATTCCGAAATTAAAAATGCTAATATACTTGGTATTTCTTAGGTATGCAAGAGTTTTGGAAGATAATTACCTTCTCATATTGTAGCCTAGGAACTTAGGCACCAATGGCCTCAATTTGACCAATTTCACTTTACTACTCTTGGAATTGGCTAGTTATTATGTTCTTTTAAAACTGTTGTGGCTTTAGAAGGTGTCCTCTCATGAGGCCCATGGTTCGTGAATGAACACATTATTGGCATGGATCGATGGTCTCTGGAGTTTTCATCTTCATCAATGAAAGGACTTAGCTCTCCAATCTGGATGAGAATGCCCCAACTACCTTTGCAATGTAGGGATGAGAGGAATGTAGCAAGGATCATTTCTATGGTGGGCATTCCATTGATGATGGATGATAAGATGTTCCAATGGGGGAGAAGAGAGTTCGTAATAGTTTGTGTTCGTGTGAAATTAGAAAAACCACTTCCATTGGGTGTTTGGGTGAAAGGTAATGCGGGAAGATTCTTTAAAAAAATTTAATATGAGAGAATTTCATTTTTTTTTTGAATGTGGGAAGATTGGACATGTCAAGAGTGAATGTAGGAAGGGAAGTATGGTGGCAACAAATCATGTTGAAGGAGACAACAAGCAAACTCTGTACTTGGTACATGAAATTGAGGAGAACACAAATTATGGGCCATGGGTGCATGTGAATTACAAAAGGAACATGACTAAATTTGTTTCTAATGGGAGGCCAATTAAGAAGACATTCATGAAAAAGATTACAAACAATACTTTTATGAAGTAAATAGCTAAAATTATTGGTTTGAAAATCAAAGAAAAGGAATCAAATGTGAATGTGTAAGTAGAGAAGGAAATTTTAAGCAATGCAATGGTTGAATAAGGTGAAATCATCATTGAGAATGAACAATGTAATGAAGGTGATCCGGTTGAGGTGATGAACCCATCTATTGAGGAAATTGAAGGTGAATGTGATGAAAATTCTACACCATCCCAGAAAGCGGTAATTAAAAATAGTAATGAATCAAAAAAGGAAGATGTTCTGGATCTGAATAAAAAACAAGGAAAGGTTATATCGTAGGAAATGAACAACGCTTTAAAAGAGCATAAAGAAACATATAATCAAGGAAAGGGCTTTGGAGATGAGAACAAAGGATCAGATGTGAATGGGAGGATGGGAGTAGGTAAAAATACTCTTAAGCTATCTACTAAAAAAGTTAAACTTGCTAAAGAAGTGAAAATTTTTGGCCCAATCAAGGGTAATCAAAGAACTAGAAAAGGAGAAGGAGGTGTTGAAAAGGATGGGGCCTTATCTCCACACCTCTATTAATTGTCTTCCATAATGTTTTGGAACTATTTCTTCATTGGTCTTATGAAAACAAAACATGAAAGATTGGAAAAAAGAGAAAGTTAGAAAATTAGTAGGTGATGATTGGGAGTTCTACCATGTTGCCGCTATTGGAACTTCTTGTGGTGTTTTAGTATTGTGGAAACATAGAACTTCTTCATTTATAGTTCTTGATTCATCCAACCAATGTATCATGGATAACCTGACCACTCCAAGGGGTTTTTCAGTGAAGGTATGCATAGTTTATGGCAACAAAAACTTGTATGAATGAAGGAAACTATGGAGTTTGATTGAGGACAATATGAATATTGAGGAACCTTGTATTGTAGGGGGTGAATTCAATTGCTTATTTACCAAGAATTATAAGAAGGGAGTAAAAAGATTTCTAGTCTCCCATGGCCCTCAAGAGATGAAGGAGTTCATGACCAATAATGACTTTCATGACATAGGTTTCGTTGGACTTAAATTCACATGGTGCAATAACAAAGAAGGACTTGCTAGATTATGGGAGAGACTTGATAGAGTTTGGCTAAACTCAAAACAATTATGGACATTCCTTCAACAGTCATTAAACACCTTCCTAGAGTGGCATCGGATCATTGCCCTCTAATCCTTCAATTTTCTAGTATAAAGATGCTCAAGCCAAGAGAAATTAGATTTGAAAATTTGGAGTGTTCTTATGAGGATGCAAGGGGGATCATTGCCAATGCTTGGAGAAATAAGGATCATGGAGATGCTGATGAGGTTCTTAAAAGAAAAATTAAAAGATACCTAAAAAATCTGTACTATTGGAGCAAGAATGAATTGAAAGAACTCACCATAAAGAAACAAGAGGTACAAAAGGATATTTTGAATTTGCAAGAATAGGAGGCTAAGGAGGATGGTTTGAACCTAGAAAACCTACTCAAACTTAAAATGAAAGTTCATAAACTCAACATTACTTTTGATAGATTGGAAACATGGTGGAGACAAAGGTCAAAGAGCCAATGGATAGAAGATGGAGAAAAGAACACACATTTATAACACACAGATGCTTCAACAAAAAAGAAGAGCATTTTGATTAATCAAATTACTGGAGTAGATGGAATAATGGAGACCAACCAGGAAGCTATCCATGCGATAGTGGATAACTTCTTTCAAAAAAATGGAGCAATCATATTTGTGATATAGTAGATTGGCCATTATTTACAAATGAAGATTGCCTAAAAGATGAGATGGAAAAAATATTGAATTCAGATTTCATAAAGGAAGACCTCCTTAATATTGTTATGAATATGAGAAACAATAAATCTCCTGGTACAGATGGGGAAAATGCTTGCTTCTTTAAATCATATTGGAATATTATAAAAGTAGAGACTTGGAATGTCATTGAAGGATTCTTCCAGTCAGGTGAGATGCCAAATTACTGGAAAGAGATGCTAGTGGTGCTTATTCCTAAAGTCCGAAATGCTTATGAATGCTATTATGAACAATATGCCTATACAAAACAATTTACAAAATGGCAGCAGGTATGATCCTCAGCAAACTTAAATTGTGTCTCCCTAATGCTATTCCTGAGTATCAAGGTGCATTTGTTCCAGGAAGAAGCATATATGATAACTGTCTACTTGCTCAAGAGATCATGAATAAGATGAGGTTCTTGGTATCTAAACTGGGATGCATGCTATTAAAGCTTGATATGGAACAAGCTTACCATAGCATGTGGTGGAAAACATTAAATCAAGTTATGAGGATGTTGGGATTCCTAGAGAGGATAATACATCTAATAATGCAATGTGTTAGCTTTCCTAAATTTTCAATTAAAATAAATGGAAGAAGAAAGAATTGGATAATTAAAAAATGTGGTTTTAGTTAGGGATGTCCACTATCACCAAGTTTGTTTATTTTATGCTCTGAATTACTATACAAGGCTCTTCAAGCAAAGTCTCAACAATTGGGCATCAGGTTAGCTGCTATTAATGTTGAAAGATTAATTTACTTTCTATTTGTAGATGATGTGCTAGTGGTTACCGATGAATATAGAAGAAATGTTATAACTTTGAAGAAAATCTTCAAAGATTAGTGTGGATAGATAGGAAAATAATGTAACTCACAATAGTCTTTGGTGCTCTATGGTAAGAATGACTGAACTAAGAGAAGAAGTAAATTAAATAGAATCATGGGAATAAAGGAAGTCAAAGAGTTCAATTATCTAGGAATAAAACTTGCATTATGGAGATTGAAAGCGATCGACTTCAACTACACTACAAAAAAATTAATGGATAGATTGAATTCATGGGGAGCTCGATGGATTTCTATGGCAGGAAGAATGTTGTTAATTAAAACAACATTTTCTTCCATTCTCTCATACCAGGTGGCATATTCTTTAATATCAAGAATCATTTTGATGATAGTTGATAAACTATGCAGGAATTTTTTATGGCACAAGGAAAATGTGAGACAGGGACCGCATTATATAGCATGACCACATTGTGCTTGTCTGCTAACTTAGGAGAATTTGACATCCTAAGAGCAGCGTATAGGCAAGGCCTGTTAAGAGATATACTAGCTTGGAAATTTCTATAAAATTAGAATTCACTCTTAAACATGAAAGTTCGATAGGGATGTTAAGCCCTAATGAACTAGTCCCAAGGCTAACCAAGAGTGAGGATGAATTGGTATTTTAAAAACTTCTTTAAATCAAAAGCACTAACTTAAACCAAAACCAAGATTCAACATAGAAATTAAAGTGCAGAAATTAAATGCAGAAGCAGTAATAAAGAACACAAAAATTTATAGTGGTTTAGTCAACATGACCTACGCCCACTCCCCGGAGGCGTCCTCCCAGTATTGTACTAAACTCAGTGTCTCTCCTTTTGCCCCCATAGCAAGGCGGAGAAGCCTTTACAAACCTCTTTTCCACCAACCCAGGTGAGGCAGAGAACCTAACTCCTTTTTCTTCTTTTAGAAGCAGGTAGAGAACCCAACTCCTTTTACTTCCTCCTGAAGCAGGCATAGAACCTTGATCAGATGTTGAAGTAGACATCTCTAAAATTGTGTGATTACGAAAAGCCATTAATTTTTTAACTCACTCGTTCGTCCATACGAAATATTTTCATACGAGGACGAATCGAATTCGTACGGGACGAACCAAAATTTCGTCTGATACGAACAGTCATTTTTCTTTAAATTGACGGCAATTTTTACTGAACAGTCACTCTCGCACATCTCTTTCAAAGCTTTCATCTTTTCAAATCCTTCAATGGCAAGATCTAGCAAGCGCCAAAAGACTTTGGCTAAGGGCCCTCCTAGGAATACATCCGAAAACTTCCTGTCTAGAGCCAATAAAGAATCTTTTCCTAGGTTTGTCTCTGCAAAAATCACTCCATCTAGAGTTCTCTTACAGGATCATTTAACCTTCAAGGTAATGCACTTGTTTGCCCATACTCAATTTAGTTTGATCCTCACTTTAGAACACTTCTACAATAAAGAAACATTCCACTATTTTTTAGCAAACATGTCATTCAACTCTGACCACTCTGTTATCAGTTCTTTTGTTTTCAAAAAGAAAGTTGAAATCACCAAAGATGACTTTGGTATTTTTCTAAACTTAAGGACTGAAGGCTTAAGAGCACACACTTTAACAAACTCAAGTTTTGACTGGACTGAAGTCAATAGGGCGATTAGAGGAATAAGAGTTAAGGATCATCAACCTAAAGTTTCAACTTTATTAGATGAAGCCCGTATCACCCAGCATTTCTAAGAACTTCCATTATCCCTAAAGCTGGTGATAGAATCAACATCACTCCTCTTCTTTCTACTGTTACCTACTTGATTATGACTAGATAACCTATAGATGAGGCTCAACTCTTAATTGACTACATTTATAGTCTCTCTGAAATTGGTCATGTTGATCACAAAAGGAAGAAGAACATAGCCTTAGGACATCTGATTGCTTATATTCTGGAGAAGAAGTATAATTTAACTCATCCCAAAGACTTTGAAGAATCGCTCTACTACAACGATGCATCCTTTAGAGCTATCTTCAATAAGGACGAGCCCAGCAGCACTCATGTAGTTCAAAGTGAAATAGAAGAAGAAGCCGGACCTTCACATGCTGCTGGACCAAATTATGAGGATTTGGTTCAAAGGTTTGAAAATTTAGAGGTTCATTTTGATCAAAGATTTGAACAAATTGAAACTCATCTGCAGCAGCAAGATTTTTAGCACAATCAGGATATGGGATATATGCGTGAACAAATAAATGCCATTAATACCAACATGTTCACGATAAGTAGTCACTTCAGCTTTTTTGGTGCAACACCACCTCCTCCTCCAGATCAGCGTCCATCTGAGTGATTTGTTCAGTGTTTGTTCAGTGTTTGCTCTATGTCTGTTCTGTACTTCAGTATTATTCTTGTGTCAGTGATTTTCTTTTGTGTGTTATCTTTCCATGTTTTAGTTGTGTTAATATTGATATCAAAGAGTTTAAATTGTAATAGTTTTTATCCGATATCAATATAAGTTTCAATGTTTTGTTATTAAATGTTTTAGAAATGTATGTTAGATTTTATGACATTCATTTTATTTTAATCTTAATAGTGCTTTATTTAAATTATAAATTTAAATTAATTTCATTAGAAAATATGATTTTTCAAAATTTAAGACATGCTTATAACTTGATATTCTTAGAATTTTCAATTCCATGTCTCTTATTTAGACTACATTATCTGGGTATTATTATTGCAATTTAGATGTTTTCTTATTTTGTATTTCTCTTTTCAATTAGTATTTATGCACTTAAAAAAATTTGAAATTTTAGATTATTGATTTTGGAAAGAATTCAAATACTCTTGAAAATTGTACAAATGTATAAAAACAAAAATAAATGTGCAAAAAAAAAATTGCAATGCAAAAAAAAAGAGACACAAAATAAGCCCAAATTAAAAAGATGCACAAAAATGTGCGGGTATAAAAATTGAAAAAGATGCGCAAAGCGCCACATGTGGTAATTACTTCTTTCCAGACTCTTTTAATCTCTTAATTCAAATTGATCTAACGTTCATTTATAATTTAAATTGAAATTTGAAATATAAAATTTTTATTCATCCTTAGTGCAATGATTTTCTTTATCTTCATCTCTAAATTAGCACATGCCTTTAACAAATTCTTATTATTCTCTAAGTTATATCACTTCTTAAATTATATGAAATTTTGTGATATTTCTAATGTTGTTGATTTTATTTACATATCTTATCTCAATCACTTTCAAGCTTAAAATATATAGTGAATTTCATAATTCTGGTTACATTTCTAACATTCTTTTCTTCTTCACCTTTTGATGTTGTCAAAAAAGGGGAGAAATTGTTTGTTGTTTGTTGTTGCGTTTGTTTTCGCACTGTTTGATTTTCGTAGTATTTGATTTATTTTCGTTGTGTTTGATTTTCGTATGTGTTGTATTTGTAGTATTTGATTGTTTTCTTTATTTTATCTTTTGTGTTGTTTTGTGTTGTATAAAATTTTTTGAAAAACAAAAAATTTTTAAGTAATTCAAATGCCTCCTTATTTTCATGAATTCATAAATTCATGGGGAGTTTAGGAGATACTTAAAATTTAAAATCCTACAAACAATAATTATTTTGCCAACATAAAAAAGGGAAAGATTGTAGAGAGAGTTGCTATTTGCATGTTTTACATTCTTGCAACTTGTATTATTTTGATGATTTCAAATATTATTATTTTTATATATCTCCGAACACTTTTTGGAAGCTTTATTTTTGCTCTAGTGTGTATTAACATTTCAGGAAAATCAACTCCAAGCGATGAAGACTTCAAATTATTCTTTTGTAAATTACAAGTTTTTTGAAATGAAAGGGAGTGGTTGTAATTGAGTGAAAAATCACAACACAAACTCTTGGGGGACAAATTTTATGAACTGATCGTACGGGATGAACTTTGTTCGTACGGGACGATCATGTCAATTAACCCTCAGAAGACCACTGGTTCGAACGGGCAAGGAAAATTTTCTAAGTCCTAATTATCCAGGACGAATTTAATATTCATCCCGGGATGAAACTCTCGGGATTCTCACTCGCAATGTTCGTCCAGACGAAAAATAAGGTTCGTACCGGGACGAAACTCTCTGTATGAGTTCGTATAGGATGAAATTAATTTTTGTACCGGGACGAAACTCTCTGTATGAGATCGTACAGGACGAAGTATATTTTCATCTCTGGATGAAACTCTCTGTTTAAAATCGTCCCAGGACGAAACCTGTTCGTCCCAGGATGAATTGAACCGACTTACGTCAGTTGGTTACGTCTTGAAGAATTTTTGGAAACTGGCCTATGAAATAACCGTTTCGTACCTGACGAACATAGTTCGTACGGGATGATGAGCGTGTACGAATATAGTTCGTACCAATTTACATTAGGTTCGTTTCTAGCACTTTAAGTAAAATCGTCCAGGACGATCCACGATCGTATGGGATGATCCACTGCGTACAGAATTGAAAACTTGCAGTTTTTGGGCGGTTTTTCTTGTCTTTTGTATGTATAGTTCAAATTAGACTACCACCCAATCTTTTTGTCATTTAATCTTCGTGCATATTGAAGGAAAAGTCAAGGAGAGAGTGTGAGAGAGCATTCAAAGGAGGATTCCTACCACTGGAGCGTGAAAACTTCACTTGGTGTTTAAAGGTAAGAATCTCTACTTGTGAATTGGGATTACTTCATTCTTTTCTTCCTTCTTTCTAGATTTCTTGTGAGAAAATCTTTCAAGGAGATCCGGTTCTCTGCTGACACTAGGAGAGTGAGAAAAGATGAAGGGTTCTCTACCCACACTAGGAGAGTGTGAAAAGACGAAGGGTTCTCTGCCCACACTAGGAGAGTGTGAAAAGACGAAGGGTTCTCTGTCCACACTAGGAGAGTGTGAAAAGACGAAGGGTTCTCTTCCTACACTTGGAGAGTGTGAAAAGATGGATGGTTCTCTGCCAACACTGGGGATTGTGTAAAAGGACGACGATTCTCTGCCGCACCGGGTAGTGATGAAAAGAGTGTTTGTAAAGGCTTCTCCGCCTTGCTGTGGGTGCAAAAGAAGAGACACTATTGATATTAGTGCAATACTCAGAGGGTGCCACTGGGGAGTGGATGTAGGTCTGGTTTAGACCAAACCACTATAAATCTTGTGTCGTTTACTTTACTGCTTTTATTTTTCGTATTTTTCTTTTGTTTTAAAAATTTGTGGTTGAAAAACTTTTCTATAAAAATTTCATTAAAAGTTTAATTTTGGTTCAAAAAAAATCTAAAAGAGGGTTAAGTTTTAAAAATACTAATTCACCCCCCCCCCCCCCTCTTGGTAGCCTTGGGACATTAACTTAGGTCTAACAACCTATTCACTAGACTCAACAATACCCCTCACAAAGTCCCCCTCACAAGATCCTCTCTCTCTCTCTCTCCCTTGCTCTTCTTCTCCTCTTAGCTCTTTCAGGCCAGGACAGTTGTAAAAGATACTCTCTTGGCTAGAATAATAGGTCTTAAAGAGAAGAGTTTTGGAATAGCTCTTAATTGCAACAAACCTATTTTATTATCCAGGAAGATATAAATATTATCATATACGATTAGTACAAAATTTGATTAATCAGCCAGGACAATTTGGGACGATCAGAAGGTTTTTATTCACATCGTCTAGAATGATAGGTTATCATCTTGTATGATTAGTACAAGTCATTGAATATCATCCAAACCATCGCACTAAATGGATGTTTGGATGATGAAAAAATAGCATGATCGTCTAGGACGATCTCACAATCATCTAGAACGATCTCACGATCGTCTCGGATGATTAGTTCAAATCCATGCATATAGTCTAGAGCATCGCTCTGAATAAGAGCTGGTCGATGTTTGATCATCCAGGAATAACTAAGGTTTTTGAACTGATGTCCTGATCCTACGATCGTCTATGATGATATGATCTAGCAATCAAATCTTAATTACTTTCCTTAAATAGCAGATTAATTTAGGCATAATTGTGTTTCATCATCCAGGATGATGTCCAAAAATAAACAATACCTAAATAGATCTAGTGGCTGATTCTTTATGATTTGATCCTATCATCCTGACTGATAAGACTAACGTTCAGTACGATGCCCTAATGATAATTTCCTTCATCAGGATGCCCTAATTAGGATTTTTATTTTTAACTGATCGTCCAGGATGATTTTTGGATTGTCCGAGACAATATGAGCAAAAGTAGAAAACTCTAAAACATTCAAAAAATTTCTCCTAAGTGTTTATATGCAAGGTTACTTAGCATCAGGAACCATATCATTTATAATTGACTCAAGAAAAGCAAAAGTTTACAAAATGACCCAGACCTAGTCTTCCCAATCTTGAGCTGGTTCAAATTGCAGTTTGATCTTGTGGACCTGAAATGTTAGTAGGCAAGATAATAGTAGAGAAATAAAAGTGTTTGCTATTATTAAAATTCTATTTCCAAAAATTAGATTCGCAATAATCTCCCCCTTTTTGATGATGGAAAACACAAAAATATTTAAAGCTGTTCAAAGCATTTTAATGGAAATAATGTGAAGAAAAAAAAAATAGTTCAACTATCCAATATAAAAACTCAATAAAATAAACAGTGCAACTACTCAAAAATAGTACAAACTAGAACAGTACAGCTACTCCCCCTTTTAACATCACAAAGAGGGAAAATGAAAAAATAACACATAAACTGAAAAATAGGAGAAGACTAAAATAATGAAAGTAGATTAAAAGAAAGATGGCCCCTAATCATCTGAAAGAGGAGGTGGTGGTGGTGGTTGTGGCTGAAAGTAACTGGAAAGAGTCACAAACTACTCCCCAAATTAGGCCATATCTTGGCCATATTGGTGCTGCTGGTGAGCCACATAAGAGTCAAAGTGAGCAATGTCCTCATTATGTTGCTGCTCTTGTGCAACAACATAAGTTTTGAACGGTGTCTCCCACTGGTCGAATCGCTCCACCAGCTGATCCAGCAAAGAGTGCTGGCAGAGCGGAGGAGCAGGAACATGTGTAAGAGCTACCTCCTCCTCAGCTCCCTCGGCTTCCTCATACCTCAGGTGAAGATGAGTACTATGAATAACATGGAAGGCGTTATTTGAGTAGAAGGAAAATTGAAAGTTTTGTGGTGCAGGATATTTGAGTTTGTATTTGGATTTTAGGACATAAGTAATGATATATCCTAGGGAAAGATTGGGCTTCCTCTTATGTCCTGGAACATGAATACTTGTTAGATGCACAATGTATCAAAAAATCAAATCAGAGGCATTAAATTCACGACGGGCCAAAATAAAGAAAGTGGTGATCAAAAGGAGTGGAGTGATATGAATGCGATCACCAGCTTTTGGAAGAATAGAAGCGCGAAGGGCATGTTGGATTGTCCTAGAATCTTTGAATAAGCTGCAAGACTCTCCAACGTGAAAGGGAGTGTTGGTGTTCCTTAAAAAGTGATTGGCTAGAGCCTAGTCATAGTCATGATCAAAATACAGGGTGTGGAGTTTGTCTCCTATGGTAGACAATTGCAGGAGCTCTTAAAAGTCCTGATAAGTGATTTCGACATGTCATCTATTCACATAAAACTGAAGAGCGATGAAAGAGGAATTGATGCGAAGGCTAGAGAAGAACTTAAATAGTACCTCCATATTAAATGGAATAGTAGGTGTAATGAGGAAAGTTAGAGAAGTGTGAGCAAACAGATCATGGATATGATAGGAAGGAATGTGTAGGTTGATAGTATTGGAAATAGTGATCTCAGCCATTTTGTACCTCAGTTAGATAGCTTGGTCGCTTGCCTCGGTGAAATGAGGGTCCATATTTTCCCTCGATGAGCTTATAAAAGGCATACGAGACCTCTTTCCGCTGGCCATAATCAAGAAAATATAGAGTGAGTAAGAGCACAAGAGGGTTTAAGATGGATTGTATGAGAAAATTTGTTGGAAAGCCTCAGTTTTTAAAGAAATGATCTAATCATCCAGGATAATCGTAGAATCATTCACGACGATCATGTGCAATAATTGCATCTGGGATGATTGGGCAAAAAGCCGATAATGTCATCTAGGATGATCATATATCATTTGGGATGATAAGACCTAGGTGATCATTTTGAGGAGTCAAGCTAGATGACTGTTGAAAAAGAAGATCATCTTGGATGATTAGGAGGATCATCCAGGACGATGCATAATAATGGATCATATCGACAAAATTAAAAAAACATTGAAAGCATTGCCACGTGTATTGTTCAGGACAAACAGGTGGACCATTATACACGATCACCAATAATTGATCGTACCGGCTAAATTTAAAGGGTTTAAACATATTGCCACGTGTATCGTCCAGGATGAATATATGGATCGTAAGGGCTGATTACCCATAATTGAGCAAAGATTTAAGAACATCATCTAGGACGAAGAGGATCATCCGGGTTGATCATAGTAAGTAAAATAGGATATGATCAAATTATCTTGGATGATAAAGTTTCGTCCAGGATGATGATGAGTAGAGAAAGCATATCAGCCTTTAGATGAATTGACTGGATTGAATACATCACCCAAGATGATAGAAAAATGATCCAGGATGATGGGACCAAAAAATGAGATTCAATAGGCGGATGTGGATGATTAAGGAAGGCCCAAAAAATACAAAAAGACCAGTAAAAGATAAAGTTAAAATACAAAAAAAGATAGAAAATAAGAAGCAAAAAAAAAAAAGAAATGAAAATAAGAAACTTTTTTTTATTATTTTATTATTTTTATTTATTTTTTAAAGGCACAAAAATGATAAATTCTCCAAGTGATTGAATTTAAAGACTTGTAAGATCAATGAGTTTACATCATCGAAATCAAAAAATGTTAGCATATTCGATCCTATTAACCCTAGCTCGGACTTCTCTCAGGGCAAAATTATCTTTTGAAAATAAAAGACCTAACTCAGAACAAATAAATTGGATAAGAAAAAGAGATCCGTTCAAAACTTGGTTTCAAAAAAATATCTTATAGACTAATATACCAAAGTAATTTGTCACATTCAAGAAATTTGAAATCATGCCTTTGGAATTATCAAGTGACACATGAATTCTTCTAAGATTTTAATGATTTGAAAGAGAGGGAAGCTTTCTTTTTGTGGGCTCATTTTATGTCTCTTATCAATTGATTGGCGTACTTTGCGCATCTTTTGATTTTTGATACACTTAGTGTATCTTACAATTTTTTGGCGATCATTGTGCATCTTTTGATTTTTTGCGTCATTGGCCTTTTTTTTGCATGCAATATCCCTTTTCAAAACTCTTAAATATTCTTAATTATGAGTATATCTTCCAAATATTATAGAAGAAAAAATCACTCTCTAATATATGGAAGAATAAGCCATAAACTAGACTCAAAATCATATAATAAATGCAATGACAAGATTTCAAAGAACTTGAAAGTAATATAAAGACTTTGAACCGTATATCTATAAGGTAGATTACTGTAGCAAGATAGAAAAGTTTTTAATTGCAAAGTCCAGTTGTTAATTTGAGATAGAGTTTTATTTATAAAAGAAAATTACACCACTAAAAGAGGTTAGAGGGAGGGAAATACTTAATGGTATTTCTCCTTTTAACTGATTTAGGGATGTTTAGACATTGACTACAAATTTCCAAAACCAAAAATAAGGAAAAATATTATTTCAGCAATAACAAAAGGAAAACCAAAGTAAAAACATTAAAGATGAAACAACTATAAAATAATAGTAAACATAAAATGATAACTCAAAACTAAAATAGAAAATAACAACAATCAACAAAGTAGTAAACATTCAATTCAGAATTTATTAAGTATTAAGCAGCAAGTTTATGCAATTAAGAGCCGCGAGCATCCACTATCCAAGTACCACATGCTCTCATGAGATCATTGGTGAGATCTTACCTACAAAATCATCAAATGTCATATTTAGGAACCCAAATAAGTTTGGGTCCCTTCTTACGAAATGAGGAATACAATGCATGTGTGTTATGTTGAGAATCACACAGTTTGGGTCTCCACACCCAATGTGTACAACAGTGAATAGTGCAAGTGTGTGAAATGTGTCATAGCATGCTACATGAAAAACATCAAACTCCAGGAAAAGATTTACTAATCTGTTCGGGTTATAATACCTCTTCCTAGGTTTTTGCTTTAGATCAGGTGTATTCAATTTAGCTTTAAACCTCAAATTAGCACATTCTAAAATAACATCATTAATATTCAAATAGTGCTCTTTATGCTCAGATTCTTTAATATAAGTTTTAAAATCATATTCAAGTGAGGTGTAGGATGCTTTCAAAGAATCATGCTCAATAATCGATTGAGAATGCTTTTTATTTAAATCATTAAACTCATTAAGTAAAGACATGTGATTGCTATCAAGTTGACTGTGTTCTTTACTTAAAACTCCATGTTCCTTTTGCAAATTCAAAAACTCCAATTTCAAACTAGTATGTGATTTCATAAGTTTCTAATATGATGTATGAATTTTCTTACAAATTTCAAGTAATTGCTCAAAGGTTTGTTCACATACCTCTTCTTGATTAGACTGACCAATATGATTACCCATTAAGCACAAATTTGTTATCTCCTCTTCAGCTTCAGTCTCAAATGAGTTAGATGTAGAATCCGCCCAGAAAACCTTTTTGTACTACTATTTGTCCTTCCTATATTTAGGTTTCTCCTCACCCTTCTCCTTGCTTGGGTTCTCCAAAAGTGTAAGACAATCAGCTTTAACATGTACAAGCTTCCTGCATTCAAAACAAACAACATCAGAAGAATTTTTTATAATTTTTGCTATCCATACCTTTTTTCCACTTCTGATGATACTTATTGTTCTTCCTTAGAAAGCTTTTGAATTTCCTATTGATGAAGGCAACATCATCACTTTCAGACCCAAAAGAATTAGTGTCCATGTTGTTGGCCTTCAGTACCACAATTTTCTCTTTCTTTTTCTCACATGCATCAAGATTTCTTTGATTCACCCCTTATTCATAAGGAATGAGTGATCCAAGTAAGTAATCAACATAATAAGTATTTAAATCTTTGGATTTAATAATTGCAGTAATCTTAGCATCAAAAGAAGAAGGCAAACATCTCAAAATTTTATTTACTCTTTTATAATTAGTTAGTTCTCTTCCTAAAGCATACAATGAGGTGACAATTTGAGTAAACCGAGTAAACTTGTCAGAAATTTATTCAGAAGGTTTCATATGAAAAAGTTCTTAGTCATGCAAAAAAATATTAAATCTAGATTATTTAACTTCATTAGTTCCGTTGTAAGTAATGCACAATCTATCCCAATTTTTTTTTACCAGTTGCACAAGTTGAAACACGCATATAATCTTCAGATTTCAAAGCACCGAAAAAATAGTTCAAATATTTCGCATTAAGTTGTGCTAAATCTCTTTCATTAAAAGTCCATTCAGTAAAAGGAAGTTCAATTTTAATGCCATTAATTTTATGAGAATGAGGTGTATAACCATCCTTAACAAGCATCCACGTATGATAACCAATTGATTGTAAAAATGTAAACATACAAGTTTTCCAAAAATTAAAATGAATATTATCAAATAAAAGTGGTCATGTAATAGAATATCCTTCTATAGTATTATGATTACCAAAGTTAGCAATTGATCAAAATTCAAAAGTTTTAAAAAATAAAATTTTATAAATCCTGCTCTGATACCACTTGAAAGTTTGATAGGGGTGTTAAGCCCTAATAAACTAGTTCCAAGGCTAACCTAAAGGGGGGATGAATTAGTATTTTAAAAACTTCTTTAAATCAAAAGCACAAACTTAAACCAAAATCAAGATTCACAACAAAAGTCAAAGTGCGGAAATTAAATGCAAAAGCAGTAATAAAGAATATAAAAATTTATAGTGGTTAGGTCAACACGACCTACATCCACTCCCGAAGGCTCCCTCTGAGTATTGAATTAAACTCAGTGTCTAACTTTTCACCCCCACATCAAGGAGGAGAATCCTTTAAAAACCTCCTTTCCACCATCCTAGGTTAGGAAGAGAACCCAACTCTTTTTGCTTCCTCAGAAACAAGCAGAGAACCCAACTCCTTTTGCTTCCTCCTGAAGCAGGCAGAGAACCTTGATAAGATGCTAAAGTAGACCTCTCTAGAACCCTCAAGGAAATAAGGATGTTGACTAGAGAAGATGATGATGGATCCTTGCTTGGAGCAACCTTTATTAAACCCCTCACAAGATCCTCTCTCTCTCTCTCTCTCTCTCTCTCTCTCTCTCTCTCTCTCTCTCTCTCTCTCTCTCTCTCTCTCTCCCTCCCTTGCTCTCCCTCTCCTCTTTGCTCTCTTAGGTCAAGATAGTAGTAAAAGATACTCTCGTGGGTGGAACAAGAGGTCTTAAATAGAAGAGTTTTGATATAGATCTTAATTGGAACAAACTGACTTTAATATCCACGATGATATAACTATCGTCCTATACGATTAGTGCAAAGTTAAGGTTTTTAATTGAATTAATTAATTGCTTAACTAAGGAGGCTTTGTTAATTTTGCACCAAACTCACACCAAACTCCTTGAAATCACTCCTAAAGATCAAGGATGACTTGTAGGAGTGTTTTCAAAGGTTTGAAATTTATTTGGTCGTTTAAATAATTTTAAATTATTTAGTTTAATTTAATTAATTATTAATTGTTTTAAATATTCACTTAAGCTCAAAATATAAAGTCTAGTGATGGAGCTTTTAATTTTCCTAAGTAGTAGATTTAATTACAAAAAAAATTGACATATTTTTTGTATTTTGTGGATTTAATTTGAATTTATTGTAGTTTTTTTTTAACTTTCCCTTTTTTTAAAAAGAAATGCAAATATCATTAAAAGGAAAATTTTTACAAACTAGTATGTATCCTATCACTTTTCTCCTTTAAACAAAAAAATAAACAAAAGTGGAATATTATTACAACTAATTTTATTCAAAAAAAATCACTAAAAATAGTATAGTTAGCACACAAATCAGCTAACTTATTATAATTTCTATTTAAAAAATGAAACAAACTTGATTGAACTTCTTTAAAAAAGGGATGTTTTCATACTTTGGCTAAAGCAAATTTTAATTACCCATATAACAAGAGCTTTGAAGAAGCTTGATAATATTGTAGTTGTCTCCTTCAATAATGATAACTTTTCATTCTAACATAAAAACTTTTATTACTTCCTTTAGAGCACATGAAGCCAACAACTCCAACTGGGCTATATATCTGTGCAAGATACAGAAACCAATGATTTTATTCAACTAACCCTGACATATATGCAAGCTCACTGAAGAAAACACATAGCCTAATTCTATCATTTTCGAGAGTAATACATTTTCAAAGTAGTTGGTATAAAAATAGACCCATAACTTGGTAAATTCATCCCACATCAATCAAGGATCTAGACCTTTAATAAATGAAGGGGATGCCTAAGATGCTAAAAAAACTTTACCAAAATTTGGACTAGTTTGACCATTACAATTTGAAAAAATTGACAAAATTGAATTTTAATTAATCATAAAAAACACATAATTCACTTAACAAAAAAATTGAATTTAGCTTTAATAAATACTAGGGCTCAAGCCCTTTCTAATTACGTAAAAATCACTCAATTTTGTGAAAAATTGGAATTTTTTTTTTGTAAATTTTTAAAGTTTTGGCTTGAAAATATTTTTTTTTTATTCAATTTTTTTTAAGAAAAGTGGCAGCACCATTTTTTATGCTACCATGTGTCGAGACACATGGCCAGTAGAAACAGTGGACACGATTTTTACATAATCACATCAACATTGCATTTTGACTGTCGGATCAGAGCTTAGCCATATGGAAGGCTGGGATAGCAGAACACCAGCATGCAAAATCCTAGATGACTCTCATTCAAGCCCTGGTTGATATGCGCACACATTCAAGCCCTGGTTGATATGCGCACAGTTCGAGCTAATCTAAGCCTTTTGATCAAATGATAGGATAACTTAGATCAAAAGCTAGATTTTAGATCAAATTCAGCTAAAACTTTTATTTCCCATAACTTCAAAAAAGCTTATCGAAATGCAATGAAATTTAAATTTTAAGCTAATGATAGGATAAATTTTCATTTCCTGGAGTTTGGAGGCTCCATGCAATTATAATTTTGAGCAGTTTAAAACTAAAATTTTAACTAAAAGTTAAGTTTTATTACCAACTAGAGGATGGATTTTGATGATCTTGGACACTTTTTTCTCCTCGTCATGCCCTCTCAAATTTTGCAAAAGACTTCCTAAGCAAATGATGGTTGGATTGAATCATATTGATTCAACTTCACATTCTCTCACTAGAACCTTCTCTCTTCACTAAAATGGTGTTAGATGCTTGGATTTGGTGGAGAAAGGCTCGATAAAGCTATGGATGTGGTTGGAGGTGTTGGAGAAAGATATTATAGATTTGGGGGAAGCTAGAGAATGAGTATGAATGAATAATGAGTTAATGAGTACTTACGTCAAGTTTCCCCTCCCTTTACCCAAACCTTTTGGATAGGAGGGTTGAAATTTATATACGAGAGGCTTAAATGCATGTCAAGTCTCCCAAGGCTACTAGAAGCTAAGGGAGAGATAACAAAAATTATTATATTTTTCACTATGCTATTTGAATACATTGCATATCTGTTTGACTCTACTCTCTATCATTTCAGGATCACAGCTCACTTACAATCTTGATTAGCTCAAGATTGGATAAACTAGGAATAAATTTTAATTTTTTGGTATTTTTATACTTTTTACCTTTCTTGAGTCAAATATGTATTATGATGGATACTAAAGCTAAGTAACCTTGCACACACACTTAAGGGGTGAGTTAATGAGTTCGAAAAAAGTTAAGTTTATTGAAATAATCATATAAGATAATTTTTATAATAATGAATGATTAGCTAACCAAAAACCCTAATTAGTGCACCAATGCCAAGTAAGAATGATTAAACTCATCGTACTGTATGATCCCTATCAAACAGGATGACCAGTTATGATCAATAAAAGTATCACCAATCATAATTTAGGTAATATTTTAATATTCAAAATATAGGTCTTATCATATCATATAATATGCATCATATTATATAATATATAAAAATCATGCCTAAATTGATTTTATGATTAGGGAAACAATTATGGTTAATTTTTACAATCATATTGTATAGGACTATTAGTGATAATCGTATTGTATAACTCGAGTTATTCATGGGATGATAACGAAATCATCTGCTATAAACCAAGATAAAATGCCATAGTTTTTCAACTAATCATACAAGACAAACCAAAATTTTCTATTAACAAACTGAGCTCTATATATAATGATAAATAAATTTTCACCTATCATTTTGAACGATTAGTACACCTCTTAAACTGATCATATAGGGCAATATATTTTGTACTATCTAAAAAGGCACTTCTGTAATAATCATACTAGATGATGTTTAAGTGGTATTAGAGCGAGATTCAAAACCTAAGTTTTAGAAATCTTTTGAATAATAATCAATAGCTAACTTGTGAATTGTAATACAGTGTAAAGAAATTTAATCACATGACCTGAGTTATTTGATAATATAACATTTAATTTTTAGAAAATTTGCATGCCTACTTTCTTACAATCTATAGTTTATCACATGTGGATGTTAGTTCAAGAAAGATACTCTGTACCTTCTCATTTCATAAATGGCATTTAAACTAAACTACTTTTCTTTGAATGGAGAATAAAGGATAGAGATTTCGCCCAATTAAATACAAAAAATATAAACAGCTTTTTCTATATATTAAAATCTAAAGATTATATGCATCTATTTACTTGCACAATTCGTAAATAAATTTCAGATAAACTCTACATAGCCTATGAATGAATAAATAAAGTGAAATAATCTTGGTTGAATTTTCTGCTCCATGATTATGAAGTATTTTGCATGAAACCTAGTGACTTTTTTTCTAAAATGTATACTACGTACACTTAAATTATCACTTCCCAATATGCATTAGGTAGAGAACATATGTATTCTAAAAAATTTAACAAGATTCTGTATTGTCTTCCTAGTTCTTATTATGCCAAAATAACAGCTATTAGTGAATCAAAGGATGTAAATGTTTATTCAATTGGTAACTTACTTGGATCACTCATTACTTACCAGTAAGGAGTGAGTCAAAGACAAATTGATGTAGGCGAGAAAAAAAAAAAGAAAATTATAGCCTTAAAGGCTGATATTTATTATAGTGACAATTGTTATGTTGAAGATTACAATGATATTGCACTGATGACAAGGCAATTTAACAAATTTCTAAAGAAAAAGAAAGAGCATCGTCAACAATGGAATAACAGTAGACCTAATAAAAATTCTAAGGTTTCTTCTGGTGTCATATATTTTAAATGCAAGAAAATCTTAAAGCTCACCTAAAAAGGAGAAGGGTGAAGAAAAAGCCAAACCAAAAAAGATCAAGCAAAAAAATCAAAAGGCTTTTTGAGGATACTCCGATTTAGACTTGTCTGAGACAGTAGTTGAAGAGGAGGATGTTGTAACTCGGACTTTCGAGTTTATGATTTTGATGATAACAAATAATATTGATTAATTTTCTACTTCTCCTAGTGTTTATAGAGCAAATTTGTTAGTGTGTTTACTAATATTTCAGGTACATCATGCACCGTTCTTTGAAGATTCAAGGCTCAAAATTGTGTAGAACTGGCTATATTAAATGAATCTATAATTTTTATTTCTTGAGTCAAGTCTTGTAATGATGTATGTTAGTTTGTTGACCGTGCACATACATAGAGGGAGCAAAAAATGATTTAAAATATTTTAATTTTCCTATACATCGTATGGTACAATCTGGATCGTACTGTACGATCAGGTGTAATAGAAATTAATTAAAATATTTTATTTTCCTGAAAAAAAAATTCTTAAATATAACTAATCGTACTGTACAAATACCATATCGTACTATACGATCTGTTATAATTAAAAAGCCCGCCGTCTATTAAATTAGTAAAAAATTTAAATTTGAAAAGTTGTTCTAATTGTACTGTACGATCATGATCATACTGTATGATGTTTAAATATTGCCTAATTTAATCCTGTGATTATTCAATCAAAACAGCTTAATTTCAATATTTTGATCGTACTGTATGAACTGGATCATACTGTACGATCAATAAAGGCAATTCTGGCCGTCCCATGCTTCGTCATAGATGAACTGCACTTTTATTGAACTGTCCGTACAACACATCGTACAAGACATCGTACAATATGAACTTCAACTGAATTATTTATGCAATACTAACTGGACATCATACAGTACTAATAGGTCATTTTTTGCACATAATACTAGACGATCTTGCGATCGTAAGTACGATCTTTGGTGGCTGAATTGAGTTTTTTAGGATTTTTTTAGCCCTCTATTTAAGAACTATCAAAAGACTTTGTAAAAGTCTTTGGCAGCCATTGTGTCTTCGTTCTTTTGGAGAAAACTTGAAGAGAGGACTAGAAAGGGAGAGAGGAAAGGGTGGAGCTTGAGAGAGGGAGAAGATCCTTGGAGGGGGTTTCAAGGGAGTGTGAAGGAGATTTCACACGATTGCTCCGGTGAGCTTGCACCTCAGTACCATCGAATTGAAGGTTCGTCTTAAAGAAAGTTTTGGGAAGAAGAAGATCTCATTGGTGTCAAAGGACCCGGATCCTCTGCCGCACCGGGGAAGGTGGAAGTGATTCCTTTATTTTTTCTGCACATTATTTCTGCATTTATATTTATTACGATTAATTGCGTGGTTGAAATTGATTATTTATCATTTGATTGTGAATGTAATTTGCTTTTGCATCTAGTTTATAAAAATATATTTATTCTCTTTAAAGAAGTTATTAAAATATTAATTCCATGCCCTTCTTAGCGTATCTAGTAATTTCAATTGGTATCAGAGCCTATTTTTCAAAGGTAGTGTTTCAGAAAACCTAGAAAAATATCATGTCGCATTTTGGGAATAGTAACATTACAGAGGGTTATTCAATAACCCGTCCACCACTTTTTGACAATATCCCGTTTGATTTCTGGAAAATTAGAATGTCTACCTTTTTGTAATCTATTGATTACTGCATGTGGATGTTAGTCAATGATGGATACGTTGCACCTTTTAAAACTGTGAATAGAGTGAAAACTCAAGTGCCTATTAATGAATGGAGCAATGAGGATAGGGAATTAGCTCAATTAAATGTGAAGTGCTTAAATTGTTTTTTCTATGCATTAAAGTCTGAGGATTATATGAGAGTTTCTATCTGTGCTACTGGTAAGGAGATTTGGGAAAGACTGTGCATCACGTACGAAGGAACTAGTGAAGTTAAACAGTTTAGGCTTAACATTCTGTTGCATGATTATGAATTATCTCGTATGAAACCTAACGAAATAATATCTGACATATACACTAGGTTCACCCAAATCGTGACATTCTTGCATTCATTAGGTAGAGAAATTTCAAATTCTTAAAAGGTTAACAAGATTCTTAGATACTTACCTAGTTCCTATGATGCTAAAATTACTGCCATCACTGAATCTAAAGATGTTAATGTTTATTATATTGATAATCTGCTTTGTTAACTCATTGCATTCAAGTAAGGAGTGAGCTAAAGGCAAAGTGATGCAGGTGAAAAAAAGGAGCGAACAGTGGCATTAAAAGCAAACTATTCAGAAAGTGAAAGTTCTGTAGGGGAGGAAGAAGATGACATAGCACTGATGACCCGACAGTTCAAGAACTTTTGAAAAGAAAATAAAGGCGTCATCAGAACAGCTAGAATAAAGGTAAAAGCTTGATGGTTAATAAAGTTTCATCTGATACAATATATTTTGAGTGCAGGAAGCTAGGTCACCTTCGAGCTGATTGCCCCAACCTAAGGAGCCAACCTACTAAGGAAAAAAGCGAGGACAAAGCCAAGCACAAGAAAGGAAAAATGAAGACACAAAAACCTTTTTGGGCCGACTCTGCCTCATAATCATCAGAAGAAGAAGCATAGGAGGAGGTAACAAATTTGTGTTTAATGGCTAATGATAATCTTGATCAATCGGATCAAGATGAGGTATGTCAACTTTCATATGAAGATTTATTACTTATTTCTAAAAACATTCATGACTCGTATAGGAAATTAAAAAAGATGCATGCTAGTCTTAATATTGAGTTTAGTATTTTACAAATTGAGCATCCTAACTTAGTTAAAGAAAATTCTAATTTAGATAGAGATCATATGCTACTTTTTGATGAGTATGATGTATTAATAAGAAGAATATTGAACTAACAGAAGCACATGAATCCTTGAAAACCATGCATGTTGAACTAGAAGAGGCTTTTGACAGATTAGACAAACTTGCATTAGAAGTAGATCACAGTAAGCATTTGTTAAAAATAGAAGTTCATGGATTGACATATCAAAACAACACTTTTAAAGAAAAAATCAAAGAACTAGAAAAAAAATGCATCACTCACATTAGCCCAGTCTAGCAAACCCCCAACAAAGCATGCATCACACAACTTTAGGAAGAGGCATCACTACCCACATAGGTTAGTGAACCCATTTCCTGGTGTTAGGTGCTTATTTTATGGCATGCTTGGTCACATAGCCTGCACATGCACAATACACCATAGGATACACCTAGTATAGAGGCCAAAATTACATCCATCACAGCTTAACATGCATACATCTCATTCATGCAAGAATAAGGAGGAACCCAAACTCACTTAGGTTCCCAAATCTAACCCTTGAATGAAATTGTAGGGATGCTCTCACAAAAGACCTAGTGAGAGCATGTGGTACTTAGATAGTGACTGCTCATTACACATAACTGGAGATATGAAGAAGTCATTTTACTGGAGACTAGAACTAGAGGCAAAGTAATATTGGGAGACAACACTACCAGGAAAGTGATAGGCTTAGGTATTATTGGTAATGCTATGAATTTTTTAATTGGAAATGTTTAATTAGTTGATGGTTTGAAGCATAATTTACTTAGCATTAGTCAATTATATGATAAAGGTTTTGACATTAAATTTCTATCTAACAAATGCCTGATTAGTTTAAATGACAAACTTGTTTTAGAAGGAATATGAATGAAAAATATTTACATGTTAGACCTTGATTGCATTGAAAATTTAAATTCTTTTTGCTTAAAAACAATAGTAGATGACTCATGGCTATTACATAGGAGACTATGCCATGCAAGTATGAAAATACTTAGAAACATTACTAAAAAAAACTAATTAGAGGCGTACCTAAGTTAGACTTTACTAAGGACCACTTATGTGATGTTTGCCAATAAGGAAAATAAGTCAAATCATCCTTTCATTCAATTAAAGATGTGATCACCTCTAGCCCATTAGAAATCCTACACATGGACTTATTTGGACCCGTTAGCACAACCAGCCTAAGAGGGAAAAACTATGGATTTGTGATTATAGACGACTTCACTAGATTCACCTGGGTAAGATTCCTAGCACATAAAAATGAGTCGTTTGAGGAATTTAAAGTATTCTCCACATTGATTCATCAAAAATTAGGTTGTGAAATCTCAACAATCCATAGCGATCATGGAGGAGAGTTTCAAAATGAAAGATTTGAATCATTTTGCTAAGAGATAGGAATATAACATAATTTCTCAGCCCCTAGAACACCTCAACAAAATGGAATAGAAGAAAGGAGGAATAGAACCTTGGTAGAAGCCGCTAGGGCAATATTAGCGGAGTACACCCTTCCTAGATACTTTTGGGTAGAAGCAATCAACACAGCGTGTTATGTTTTAAATAGAGTAAACATTAGATTTAAGCTGAATAAAACTCCTTATGAACTCCTTAAGGGTAGGACACTGAATCTTTAGCACTTACATGTCTTTGGGTACGAGTGCTTCATAATGATTAATGGAAAACTTCCCTTAGGAAAATTCGATCCCAAGTCTGATGAGGGTGTCTTCTTAGGTTATTCATTTGTAGGTAAGGCCTTTAGAATCTTTAATAAGAGAACCCTTGTTGTAGAAGAGTCCACCCATGTAGTATTTGATGAATCTGATAAGCCCTCTGAATATAAAATTAAAGATGATGAAATAGAGACAATTTAAGGAGTAGAGACTATGACATTAGGAGAAAGGGTAGAACTTCAGGAAGATTTGCCTAGAGAATAGAGATATTCTTCTAGTCATCCTAAAGAGTTAATTTTGGGAGACCCTTCAGAAGGTGTAAGAACTAGGCATGGACTTAGGAAAGAGGTTAGTCATTCAACATTCATCTCTATGATAGAACCTACAAGTATAGATCAAGCCTTCGGAGATGAATTTTGGATTCTAGAAATGCAAGAAGAGCTGAACCAATTTACCAGGAATGATGTTTGGGAGTTAGTCAATAGACCTAAAGAACAAAGTGTTGTTGGAACAAAATTGATCTTAAAAAATAAGGTGAATTCTTCAAGAACAATAATAAGAAATAAAGCCAGATTAGTAGCTAAGGGGTACAATCAAATTGAGGGAATAGACTTTGAAGAAACCTTTGCCCTTGTTGCCAGACTAGAAGCCATAAGAGTGCTCTTAGCCTTTGCTTGCTTCAAAAACTTCAAACTATATCAAATGGCTATAAATAATGCTTTTTTGAATGAGGTAATTAAGAAAGATGTCTATGTCGAGTAACCCCCCGGATTTGAAAGTTCATAATTTCCAAACCATGTATTCAAATTACAAAAGGCACTTTATGGATTAAAGCAAGCACTTAGAGCCTGGTATGAAAGACTTAGCTCATTCCTATTAGATAGAGGATTTAAAAAGGGTAGTGTAGATACTACACTCTATTTACAAAAGATCAAAAATGAAATTCTCATTATTCAAATCTGTGGATGACATCTTGTTTGGATCTTTAGATAAAAATCTATATGAGGAATTCTCGAAAATAATGAGTAATGAGTTTGAAATGAGCATGATGGGAGAACTTAACTATTTCTTGGCTTTAGTGTGAAACAAATGGATAATAGAACATTCCTTAGCCAAATGAAATACATTAAGGATGTTCTATAAAATATGAAATGGATAGTGTTAAGCCCATGAACTCTCCAATGAGCTCAATAATTTAATTAGATAAAGATCCTAATGAAAAATCAGTAGAACAGAAAAAATATAGATGAACGATTGGATCCCTTCTCTACCTGTCTGCCAGTAGACCAAACATAATGTTTAGTGTGTGCCTTTGTACCTATTTTCAAGCAGATTGTAAAGAGTCTTACTTAACTGCGGTCAAGAGAATCCTTAGATATCTACTAGGCACCCCGAACTTAGGAATTTGGTATCCTAGGCACAGTACTTTCTTTGAAATCTTAGGGTACTCAGATTCTGATTTTGTAGGATATAGAATAAATAGAAAAAGAACCTCTAATACCTGCTAATTCATAGAACAATTATTAGTTTCTTGGTCCAGTAGGAAGAAAAACTCTGTAACCCTTTCCACGGCCAAGGCAGAATATATTGCAATAAGAAGTTGCGTTGCACAAGTACTATGGTTGTAAAACAATAAATTCTTGATCTTGGCCTAGTTGTAGGAACCATCTTAATCATGTGTGATAACACAAGTACAATTGGATCTTTAAGAACCCAATTCAACACTCTCGAATGAAACACATAGACATTAGACACCATTTCATAAGAGATCACGTCGCTAATGGAGATATAAAATTACATCACATCGCTATAGGAGATTAATTGGCTGACATATTCACAAAACTACAAGCATTTGACACCTTTAGCACCTTGAGGACTAGATTAGGTGACATAGACATTAATATAAAAAAAAACATAAAACAAAAACAAAATTTTTTTTAAGGCTGTTCTTGATAATCACACACTCACTGCACAAAACCACCAATTTGACATTTTATTATCGTACTGTATGATCCACTATCGTACTGTACAACATATCTAAATCTACACAAACCAAAACCCACATGCAAATTTCATATCAGTTGATTATACTGTACGATGCATATCATATTGTACGATACAGCTGGCATCATTCAATTCGTCTGGTACGGCATTATTGATCATCGTAAGGTATGATACCTCCTCTTTGTACTGTATGATCCACGTCAGCGAATGAATTGGGACGAATTAACTCTATTTGGCATGATATTATTGGTTATCGTACTTTATGACACTTCCACGTCATATTATACGATCCACGTCAGCAAAAATGGCTGAGAACAACTTAAAGGTGTCTGGTACGATATAATTTTCATTCAAACTGTACAATACACCTGTTCATACAGTACAAAACTTTTTGTCAAGGGTCGTACCGACGACCCTCGGGATGATCGAAATCCTTCTGATCGTACTATATGATACCCATTGTACTATATGATTTGACCACCTTTTCCCAAATTAACCCGTCAGAACTATTATTACCCATCATACTGTGCAATACCCAATCGTACTATATGATGTTGGAAAATTTCTATAAATTTGCTTCACTTGAAGCTCACTTCACTCACACTCACCTCCTCACCTTTCACTCAGCCTCTACACGATGTTGAGCTCTAGCAAGCGTGGTCGCCTCGTTGTGGGAAGCTCCTCTTCCCCTCGCCATCACAACGCTTGGTTCTTGAGTGCTAAAAATGGGGATGCTTACCACAAGTACAAAGCCTGTAATATTACACCATCCAAAATGCCCAATCAGGCTGCTCTGAATTTCGAGGTACTGAACCTCTTTTCTTCCACCACTCTCTAGTTCTTTCTCACCCTGGCCTTCCCCTATAACTCCTAACTCCTATTGGAATTTCTATGAAATCTTACCTACACCATCGACAGCCTGACTTTCCACTCCTTTGTATGTCACCAAAATATAGAAATTACCGAAGCTGACATCGCCCAATACATTGGGCTATCCACTGAAGGACCTAGGGTTCACTCCTTTCTCATGAATGACTTTAACTGGAGTGATGTCAATCGTGTCCTTAGAAATAAATCCTTCTATCAACACTTATCCTTCATCCAAACCCTCAATCAAAATGCCAGAATAATTCAATATGTACTTAAAACTTCTATAGTACCCAAAGTTGGCGATCAAATTTGCATGACCTCTAATTTATCTGTCACTACCTATTTTATCATGTCAAACACCAAATTCGATGTGGCTGACTTGATAATCGACTATATTTGAAACATGACCATAATTCACCGCCCTACTATCCGTAGAGGAATTCAATTGATAACTTACTTGGATCACTCATTACTTACCGGTAAGGAGTGAGTCAAAGACAAATTGATATATGCGAGAAAATAAAATAAAATTATAGCCTTAAAGGTTGATATTTATTATAGTGACAATTTTTATGTTGAAGATTACAATGATATTGCATTGATGACAAGGAAATTTAACAGAATTATAAAGAAAAAGAAAGAGTATCATAAATAATGGAATAACGGTAAACCTAATAAAAATTCTAAGGTTTCTTTTGATGTCTTATATTTTAAATGCAGGAAAATCATAAAGCTCACCTAATAAAGGAGAAGGGTGAAGAAAAAGCCAAACTAAAAAAGATCAAGCAAAAAAATCAAAAGGCTTTTTGGGGATACTCCGCTTCAGACTTGTCTAAGACAGTAGCTGAAGAGGAGGAAACCAACCTATGCTTAATGGCAGATAGCCATATTGAACATTATTATCAAAAGAAGGTATGTGAGCTTTCATATGACAAACTCTTTCAGGTTCCTAAAAAAATACATAATTTATATAGGAAACTTAAGAAAATGTATGCAAGACTTAATTCTAATTTTTTAATCTTGCAAAAAGAGCACGATTGCCTTAAGAAAGACCACTATACCTTAGATAACAATTATTTGTTCTTACCTGATGAATTAAACAAAATGCATCTTTATTTAACTTATAAGCAAGATTCCTTGAAAGTATCTCATATTGAATTATAAGATTTATTTAAAGAATTTAAGGCATATTTAGATGAAGATGATAATAGGGAGCATGCATTAAAAGTTGATAATTTAATTCTAGAAAGTGCAAAAAAAATTCTACAAGAAAAATTAACTGCTCTTAAAGAAAATAAATCATCACCATAGCATGCATCTTCTAAACCTAGGAGGAGGCAACATAACCCAAATAGACTAGTGAATCCATTCGCTGGAGTTAGGTGATTTTCTTACTGCATGCTAGTAAATATCTCCCACACTTACACTCTCCACTGTAGAACACACTTAGTGTGGAGGCCAAAATTGCATAAATCACATCTAGCATGCTAATACTTCATCCTTCAATCCATAAGGTGGAACCCAAACTTTTTTTGGTTCCTAAATTTAATCTTTGATGAATTTTCATGGCTAATCTTACAAATTTTCCAGTGAGATCAAGTGGTAATTAAACAAAGGATATTCATTGCATATGATTGGAAATGTAAAGCAACTCATCACTGAAGGCTAAGGCAAGGGGCAAGGTAACACTTGGAGATAATACAACTAGGAAGGTGGTTGGAACATATATAATTGGTAGCTCAAAAAATATCATAACTTGTTGTAGTCCATGACCCGTAGTCTGAGATTTTGATGATGATAAATAGTATCGATTAAATTATTATTCATTGAATATTTTTTATTTCTTCTCTTATCTGTGAGTACCAAAATTTTAGGAAGATCACAAATTACTCACGACAACAAGAAGACTCAAGACTGGGTAGAGTAAGATTTGGAGTCTATACCCTGTAATTTTCTTTTTTATTATTTTTCTTTTCTTGAGTCTAGCCATAAAGTGTAAGCAAAACTGAGCAACCATGCAAACGCATGAGGGGAGAGGTTTTTTAAATTGAAGGAAATTTTTTTCTGTCGATCATACCGCATGAGTTTCAATTATATTAAATGATCTACTCTGGCTTAATGACTGTCTATAAACAAATCATACTGTATGATACATATCGTACTGTACGATGCATTTCTAATTAAAAACCCTAGCTGCCAGATTCATTTAAGAAAGTTCTTATTTTGTAAATTTTGAACTGATCATACAGTATGATCATATCGTATATTATAAGTTATATTATAAGTTTTTGAATACATACTTAAATTAGCCCAGTGATTAGTCAATCAAATCAAGGATTAATTACTAATTTATGATCATATAGTATAATATGGTTCATACTGTACTATTCGTACTAGACTATCCATTGATTATTGAACTAATAATACTGTATTATGTGAACCTCATTCTGGACTATGTGAAAGTCTTACCATATCATACTATATGAAGTGGGTCTTACCATACGACGTATAGTGATGAGTTTTTTTCATCCCATCATTCTTCCTGTATGAATAGAAGGAATTCAATAAATCATACTGTACGATGTTATATTGTACTGTATGATATTATTCAAAAGAATTTCTTATTTGTACTCCTTCATACCAAGATGAAGGCTATTTTGAACTAATCGTACTGTACGATCTTGGATCATACTATATGAATAGAAAGTACTATATTAAAAATTTACGGTTTCTTGGAGCCTGATTTAAATATCTAAACTTCTATCTTTTTGAGAATTATGAGAGAGAGAGGAACACGACTAAAAGGTGATTTCTTGAGAGAGAGGTTTTGGAGAAGATTTTGGGTTTGTGAGAGGAGGGAGAAGGTGAGTTTGTGAGAGAGGAGTGTGATGGAGATCACATGGTTGCTCCTAGCTTGTTGCATCTTACTCCTCCTGTGGCCCAAGAAGATCTTGTGGGAAGCTTTCTAAGGAGGAGATCCCTCAAGGTCTGTGTCTTCTAAGGTACTCTACTTTCTCCAGGAGGGAGAAAAATGAGAAGGTTCGCTACCATCATCGGGAGGGTGACATAGCATTTGGTACTCCACCACGCCGGGTTGGTGAAAGTGAGGTTTATAAAGGCATCTCCACCTTGCTATGTGGAAAAAAGAAGAATTACTATTTAGTAGTGAAATTCCCAAAGTGGAGGACTCCATAAGTGGACATAGGTCAAGTGACTGAACCACTATAAATCTTTTGGTGTGATTTTTCCCTTATTACACTTTATTTACATTTTGCATTTTTACATTCATTATAATTGCTTTGTGAAAATAATATTCTAATTCTTTGTTGAGCAAGTTAAAATTTCACCACCTCTTGTTGCAATCATGTTTTAAGAATTCGCTTCAGCATCAATTTAATTTTCTTGTTTGAAATTTAAAAACACTAAAAAAATTAGAACTCCTATTTAAGATTGTTATTTCATTACAACAAATTTCCAATTCATCCCCCCCCCCCCCCCCCCACTCTTGGCGCATCTCATACATTCATAACTAAGACGTTTTAAAAATATACAAAAGGAAGCAAGTTTGTGAAAAGTAAAAATGCATAACTTGAGCCAAAAGCTGAAAGGATGTGCAATATACGCTAAAATTGAAAGATGCACAAAGTGTTTCAAAAATCAAAAAAGATATATAAAGTGAGCCGAAAACTGATATAGGTGCTAAAAAATGAGCCCAAAATGAGTTTGGTTCCCTTTCTTTCAAATCTTTAAATCTTAGAAAAATCTATGTGCCAATTGATATCATCTATATATGAATTTGAAAATTAGGATTTCTAGTTCATCAATTTGCAATGCTATTCTCTTACATACATTTCTCAAAGATGCTGAGAAAGATCACATTTCCTATATAATTTAATTTTTTAATTAGATTTTTATTTAAAAAGGACTTTAACATGTAAGGAGCTTGAGCTAGCATTAATAAAATTTAAATTTCTAACATTTCTATATCTTTGTATTGTTAATGCATTTCTTATTGAGTTTTTTTTCTAGTCATAAAGTAAAATTTTCATTTATACAACTGATTAATTCTTATAAAAAAGTTTTTGATGAGTATTTCAACTTGATTGATTTATTTTTGTTATGATTTTTTTTGTAATTTTATTGCTCTTTTGATGTATTTTCCTTTTTGGAGCTTTCCTTATCATCCAATCTCATCTCTGATTTTTGCTCATATCGTACTGTATGATCTTCATAACTATCCTCACATATATGATCAGAGAGCATCCAACAACTCATATTTCTCCATCATTAGTGATCATATTGTATAAATACCTTCTTCATACTATATGATCTATGTGGCAAAAGATGTTGGATGAATTGAATTCAATTGATATGATATTAAATAATCTATTATATTAATGATTAGTCAACAATTATCCATACTGACCCCTTGGTATGAACACTTTGTCTCTAATCATCCGGTGTGATTTGAATTGTTCTATATAATGAGACCAACTTTTTAACTAGATTGGATTGGACAAGTTGATTGTAGGTTATTCTCTAGTACGATCTCATGATTTTCTAGTATGGTCTCATAATTATACTATCCAATCTGGCTGATTCTATATAAATAAACCAAATTCATGCTTTGTTCTTCACTCCAATCCTTCCAACTCCCCCCCCTCCCCCTCTCATTGATCTTTAAGGCTTAGAAATGTCTAAAGGCAAGCGGTCTCGAGCACTCATCAATAGTTCCTCCCAACGTCAAGAAGATCCAAGATTTGTTGAGGTCATAAATTAAGAGGCCTATAATAGATATAAGAATGACAAAATTACTCTCTCAAAATACATCAAATAAAAGGATCTAAACTTTTAAGTATTACCACAGTTCGCCCATACCTCTCACACTTCTATTCTTACTCTTGCTTATCCTTTTAATTCTGAATTACTTTCTAAATTTTTTGCAAGCCTTAAAATTAATAATGAGGATACTGCCCTTCAATCTTATGTTAATAGGACACATATAGAGATTACCTACCAATACATTCATGACATTCTACATCTTTCCAGTACTGCTGAAGAAATTCATCTTCTACCTGCAAATCATGATTTTTATTGGACCCCTGCCAACACCACCCTTAGGGAATCCAATGTTAGATACCACATTGCTAGGTTAACACTCTAGTTTAGGATGCCTGCATCATCCACCACATACTTAGAAACTCTATCAATCCTAATGCTAGTGATTGAATCAATATTACTCCTACTCTTTCCATTGTAACCTTTTTCATAATGGTTCAAATTAACTTTAATGCAGCTTATTTTATTATCTGTTATCTTTAGCATTTGGATGTCATTAGAAATCCTTGTCATAAGGGAATTCCCAATCTAGCCTTAGGACATTATATTGCCTTTGTCTTAGAAATCAAATATAACTTCAAGTATCCTACACAACCTGATAACCTCCCCATTTACTACATAAATAGCTTCATCCACATCTTTCATAGTGCTCATCATTGTAATGTTCACTATATGGATGAAGAGCCTGTAGTAGATGATGGAGGACCTATTCCAATAGTTACTCCTATTCCCCAATAATCTCAATTCAATCAATTGGTCAATAGGTTTAATTAGTGGGAGCTCCATTTTGATGCCTACGTAGCTATGAAGCAGTAGCAACATGAGAATAACTTAGCTCGCTTTGATCAATACATAACCTAGTAGAAGAAGCAACATGATCAAGATATGGCATGGTTTTGAAACCAGGTTGGTGTAATCCACCAGTACCTCTTGCCACCACCTCCCCCACCTCCATCAAATTAGGATCCCTCTTCTTAGTTTTAGATTCTTTTCTATTTTGTGATATGTATACCTTTCTTCTTTCTAGTTTCATGTTTTTTTAATGTTATTTCCTCTTCTTTTTTTTATGTCGAAAAAGGGAGTAGCATGTTTTGCTAGCTTGTATTTTGCTTTGAAATGTTCAATTCCATGTTTGTCTTTTAATTTTCTATGTTCTCTTGTTGTGTGTTTTATTTTAGAATTAAAAAAAATTGACACCTCACCTATTTTTGAAAAATTCACTTAGTGAGGGGGAACAAAGGAAATATAAAAACACTCTTGAATCATAAACAAATAATGTTTGCTATCATAGAAAAGGAGGTGAAGGTTACAAATCTGGACCAAAGTCTTGTAATTTTAATGATAACAAACATTATTGGATTTTTCACTATGCTTTTATAATCTATTGCATATCTATTTTTTTATTCTCACTAAAATTTCAGGATCACAGCTCACTTGTAATCTCGATCAGCTTAAGCCTATGAAAATTAGGAATAAAGTCTATATTTTTTAGTATTAAGGTACTTTTTACCTTTCTTGCGTCAAATATGTATTATGGTGGATCATAAAGCTATTTAACCTTTCACACACACACAAGGGGGTGTGTTAGTGAGTTAAGGAAAAGTTAAGTTTTCTGAACTAATCGTTAAGGACAATTTATAGTAAACTAGATGATATAAATTTATAATTAGGGCACCTGTGCTAAATAAGAAAGATTAAACTCATTTTATTTTATGATCCCTATCATATAGGAAGATTAGTTTTAATTAGCAAAATTGGCTCCAATCACAATTTAGGTAATATTTTAATATTCAAAATATATGTATAATCATAACGTATGATAGGAATCATATTGTATGATATATAATAATCATGCATAAATTTATGTTGTGATTAAGGAAATAATTATGGTTAATTTATTCAATCAATTTTTATAAGACTATTGGTGATTGTCATACTGTAAAACTTGAATGATGCATGGGATGATAATTAAATTGTCTCATATTATCCAAGACAAAATGTTGTTATTTTTTAACTAATCGTACAGGATGAACCTCCAATTTCATATTCTATGAACCAAGATCTGTATGGGACTATAATTAAATTATTGCCTATCATATTGGATGATCAGTACATCTCTTAAGGTGATTGCACCGAGAAATATATTTTGTTATGTCTAAATAGTTTATTTTGTTCTAATCGTAATGGACGATGTGCTAAATCATCCTGGATCATCTCTTTATACTGATCATACAGGGTCTGTATCCTCCTATATTACTAATAAGAGTACTTTGAACTAATCATACATGATGATCTTGGATCGTACTTGATGATTAGAATCGACTGATGAAATTTATGGCTTTTTGAGAGGCTCTCTATTTAAGCTTTCACCTAGTCTTATTTTAGAAGACTTTTTGTAGTTACGTTACTTGAGAGAGAGCATGGAGAGGAAATAATATAGTTCTTTGGGAGAAAAGAGAGGGAGAGTTGTGAGAGTTTCACAAGGTTACTCAATGTAAGGTTCTTCCTTATCTTGCTCAAGCTTCTACCTTGATCCTTTTGTGGCTCTAGGGAGACACTCTATAGCATTGGGTCTTCATTCTTTGCCATATCTTTTTTTTTAAAAAAAAAAAAGAAAGCAAATTTCCTCATTAGTAACTAAAGAAAGAAAAATAGACTATATCCTAATAGGATCTAATTCCTCCTTCAACAATTGAATAAAAGAAAGAGGAACCTTATTTATGACTACGTCTTCCCAAATAAAAGAACTAAAAATTGCATAGTTAGCACAAAGATCAGCTAACTTTTTGCCATCCCTATTTACATAGTTAAAAATAACAGATCTAAAATCTTTGATCAAAAAGATATCTCCAAATTTTTTTCCACCTTTCCTAACATATATCTGAAGGAATCTGATAATGTTTTGGTTGTCTCCTTCAATGATTAGTGCCTTGTAAGCAAACTTCCAATCTTTAACCACTTCCTTGATAGATTGAATAGCAAGAAGTTCCAACCTTGTTATGTCCCAATGAACACAAGCTTGACCAAATTCCAACAAGAATTCCCATTGTAGTTACAAAAACTAACACTAATCCCAGCCTTATATGATGTTAATAGGTAATCATCTATATTAACTTTGATCCAATCAGGTGGAGGAGGATGCCAAATATTATATGTTGCGGATCAATAGTTTATGATTTTGATGATAGTAAACATTCTTATTTCTTTACGACTGCCTTATGTACTAACATTTCAGGTTCACACAATCAGACTACAATTTGGAACCAGCTCAAGATTTGGTAGGCTAGGTCTAAGTCAGTTTGTAGTTTTTCCTTTCTTGAGTCTGTTGTATTTGGTGTTGCACCGGATGAATTGTAAACTTGGAAGATGTTCTGTTGTTCCCTAAAGATTTCTATTTTTGGTAACATCGTCCGGGACGATATTTATATCATCCAGGATGATCTATCCAAAAATAGATATCCTAATTAGGGCATCCTCATTAAGGCAGCAACCATTAGAGAATCGGCCTGGATGATACCTGTATCGGCCAGGATGATAGTCTCAATTCAGAAAGAATCGGCCGCCATAATCAGTTTTGGAATTCTTTGTTTTAGGAAATCGGCCAGGATGATATTTATATCGTCCAGGTCGATCTAACTCAATTATTCCTAAATTGATCTAGTAACTTTGGAAAGCATTAATGGTTGATTGATACGATCACATCGTCCGGGACGATCGCCGAATCGGCCGGGATGATGTCCTAGACGATCTACATCGGACAGCTCGAATTCAGGGCGATGATCAAGATGATTGAAATCCGTTTTAAACTATCGGCCTGGACGATTGTGATATCTGCCAGGATGATGTAACCAATTTTCTTTTGATCATCCCAAATCATCCCGGGATAATGAGCTGAATTTGTACTGATAGGCCAGGATGATATACCTATCGTCCTGGATGATAATGTCAGCAACTTGCATTAATGAGCTCATTTTAAGCTTTTTTATTTAAGCTTGGCATGACACTTTGTAAGTGTCTTTGACAGCCAATATAGCTTCATTCTTGTGGGGGAGACTTGAAGAGAGAGCTTGAAAGGGAGTGAGGAACGGGTGAAGTCTGAGAGGGAGAAGATCTTATGAGGGGGGGACTCAAGGGAGTGTGGAGGGGATTCCACATGGTTGCTCCAGCAGGCTTGCATCTTAATACCATCGGATTCAAGGCTTATCTCGAGGGAAGTTCACCAAAGAAGAAGTTAACTTTGGTGTCAAAGGACCCGACGACTCTGCCGCACCAGGGAAGGTGGAAGTGATTTTGTAAGGGATTCTCCGCCTAGCTGTGGGGGCTAAAGGATAGACACTTAGTTTAGTGTAATACTCGGAGGGTGCCTTCAAGGAGTGGATGTAGGTCAAGGTTTGACCGAACCACTATAAATCTAGTGTGTTCTTTTCTTATTATTGCTTCCGCATTATTTTCTTTCGCACTTTGATTTATGTGGTGATTTTGGTTTGAGTTTTATCTTTGGTTTTAAAGTTATCCAATTCACCTCTCTCTTTATTAGCCTTGGGCTAGTTCATAAGGACCTAACATCCCTAATGAACTTTCAAGTGGTATCAGAGCACTTTCTAGTGTCATCTGAGCACTTTCAAGTGGTATCAGAGCGGGATTCATAAAATCTAGTTTTTAAAAGCTTTTGAATTTCGATCCATAGCTAATTTTTCAAATCATAATATTGCGGAAGGTTATTCAATCACCAGACCTCTTTTATTTGAAAATATGTCATTTGATTTTTTAAAAACTCGTATGTCTATTTTCTTGCAATCGATTGATTTTTGCATGTGGCATATGATTTTAACTGATTATTCATCACCATCACGTATTGTTAATATAGTTAAAACTAATATTCCTTTTAATCAATGAAATAAGGAAGAATAACTGAATGCTCAACTGAATGCAAAATCTTTAAATTACTTTTCTGTTCTTTAAATTCTGATGATTTCATGTTAATATCCACTTGCACTACTGGTAAGGAAGTTTGGGATAAACTACATACCATATACGAAGGTACGAATGAAATCAAGCAATCCAAGTTGAATTTTTTAATGCATGATTTTGAATTATTTTCTATGAAACCTTATGAAACAATCTTAGACATGTATACCAGGTTCATTCAAATTATAACATCATTGCATGCCTTAGGAAAAGAATTTTCAAATTTTGAAAAAGTTAACAAAATTCTTCGTTGTCTACTGGATAAGTTTAATGCTAAAGTAGTTGCTATTTGTGAATCAAAAGATATGAATGAATATTCTATTGATAATTTGATTGGCTCACTCATTGCTTACGAGCAAGGTTTGGATCAAAGACTTTTGGATACAGGTGAAACGATTGTTCTAAAAGCTGAAGATACAGAAAGAGATAGCTTAGTTGGTGATGAATGTAATGACTTGTCAAGCAAATCACAAGGCTCACCAAAGCATAAGCAAAAGAGGAAAAAATGTAAAAATGGTAAGGAAATTCATATTTCTTCTGATGTTATTTGCTTTCATTGTAGGAAGCCTGGACATATGAAAAATCAATGCTCTAATTTAAGAATTCTTCCTATAAAAGAAAAGGGTAAGGCAAAGCTAAATTTAAATTGGGGAAATAATGAAAGGCAAAAAATCTTATTGGCATATCTGGTTTCTGAAACATCGGACCAGAAGAGAGATAATGGTTAAAAGCCTTTCATGTTTTTGTGTTGTGTTTTTATTTTTTATGTTTTTTATTTTTATTTTGTGTTTTTGTTTTGTTTATTCTTTGAAATTTTTATTTTCGTGAAATTTTTTCTCTGATCAACACACACATTCACTTTTCTAAAAATAAAAAATCTACTTACCATTTTTTCTTGAAATCTTTGATAAGTTGTGATTGACTTCTCTAAAAACAGTCAAAGGAAGGAAACTCATATTTTTTACTCTCAATCTTTGTTTCCTAAAAGTGGTTATTCTACTTTTGATTTAAAATCTTTTTCATCTTTTAAATTAGTTTTTGAAAAATTTTTTTTATCTCCCTATATTTTATTTATCGCATAGGAATCTTTAGCAAGGTGATGAATCTACATCATAATTTTCTTAATCAAGAATTTTGTTTTTGTCAATAGTATGGGTTTACTTTTGGTTTTTAAGATTTCAGAAAGGTAGCATATTCAAAAAAATTAGCCAATGATGCCAAAAATAAAAGATGCACAAAGATGCCAAATTGAAAAAATAGAATACACAAAGTGTATCAAAAGATGTGCAGTGCGCCAACCAATTGTCAAGAGCTATACAATGAGCCCACAAAAGTTTAATTCTTATCATTCTTGTACTTCTTAAAAGCTTAAGAAACCCTTGATACTTTTGATACTTGAATTTGAAAATCATGATTCCTGATTCAACAATTCATGCATTGATCTTCTATTAGATTTATTTTATGGAAGGAATTTTTGAAAAATGACTGTTTCTTTCTCTAATTTATTTCATGATTTAGATATTAAATTAAAAAGTTTTTGAGCCTTTTTAAAGAACTTAAGTTTGGATTATCAAATTTTGAATTTCTAACATTTTCTAGGCTATGCGTTGTCAATCCAATTCTACTAAGTTTTTGATTAAAGCCAAGAGGTAACTTTCTCATTTTAAGAATATTTGTTTTTTCACTAGATCAGGGAACATTTTTGTCTTTTTTCATTTTGTTTTTGTTTGTGCCTCCTCTCTTTTTGATAATGTCAAAGGGGGAGAACAAACTGTTAAATTTGTATCTTTTTTTCTTTTCAAAAATTAAAAACAACAAAAATATTTTTATCTCCCCTATTTTTTAAAGTGTTATTCTAGTGAGGGGGAGATTAGGAGAAAATGTTCCTTTTTTATAAATTCAAATTAAAATGTTTGCCATCATCAAAAAGGGGGAGATTATTGCGGATCAATAGTTTATGATATTGATGATAGAAAACATTCTTATTTTCTTATAACTGCCATATGTACTGACATTTTAGGTTCACACGATCAGACTGCAATTTGAAACCAGCTCAAGATTGGGTAGACTAGGTCTGAGTCAATTTGTACTTTTTTCCTTTCTTGAGTCTGTTGTGTTTGGTGTGGCACTAGATGATTTGTAAACTTGGAAGATGTTCTGTTGTTCCCTAATGATTTCTATTTTTGGTAACATCGTCCGGGACGAAATTTATATCGTCCTAAATGATCTGTCCAAAAACAGAAACCCTAATTAGGGCATCCTTATTAAGGCAGCTGTCATTAGCGGATCGGCCTAGACGATACCTATATCGGCCACGACGATAGTCACAATTCAGAAAGATTCAGCTGCCATAATCAGTTTAGGAATTCTTTGTTTTAGGAAATCGGCCAGGATGATATTTATATCGTCTAGGCCGATCTAACTCAATTATGCCTAAATTGATCTAGTATCTTTAGAAAGCATTAATGGTTGATTGATAGGATCACATCGTCCGAGATGATCGCTGGATCGGTCAGGATGATGTCCTGGATGATCTACATCGGACAGCTCGAATTCAGGGCGATGATCAAGACAATTGAAATCAGTTTTAAACTAATAAGCTTGGAATATCGTGATATCGGCAAGGACAATGTAACCAATTTTTTTCTGATAGTCCCAAATCGTCTCGGGCTGATGAGCTGAATTTGTACTAATCGGCCAGGACGATATACCTATTGTCCTAGACGATATTGTCGGCAACTTGCATTAATGAGCTCGTTTTGAGCTTTTCTATTTAATCTTGGCTTGACACTTTGTAAGTGTCTTTGGCAGCCAATGTAGCTTCATTCTTATGGGGGAGACTTGAAGAAAGAGCTTAAAAGAGAGTGAAGAACGGGTGAAGTCTGAGAGGGAGAAGATCCTGTGAGGGGGGGACACAAGGGAGAATGGAAGGGATTCCACACGATTGCTCCGGCAGGCTTGCATCTTAATACCGTCAGATTCCAGGCTTGTCTCGAGGGAAGTTCACCAAAGAAGAAGTTAACTTTGGTGTCAAAGGACCCAGCGACTCCGCCGCACCGGGGAAGGTGAAAGTGATTTTGTAAGGGCTTCTCCGCCTAGTTGTGGGGGCTAAAGGATATACACTTAGCTTAGTACAATACTTGGAGGGTGCCTTCAAGGAGTGGATGTAGGTCAAGGTTTGACTGAACCACTATAAATATGGTGTGTTCTTTTCTTATTATTGCTTCCGCATTATTTTCTTCCGCACTTTGATTTATGTGGTGATTTTGGTTTGAGTTTTATCTTTGGTTTTAAAGTTATCCAATTCACCTCTCTCTTTATTAGCCTTGGGCCAGTTCGTAAGGACCTAACATCCCTGATAAACTTTCAAGTGGTATCAGAGCACTTTCTAGTGTCATCTGAGCACTTTCATTATCCAACAAGCTGACAGGTTGATTAACATCCCAGATACCCGAGTTAAAACAATTGAAAGAATTTGAAACAACAGCAAAACTCACAGTGTTGGTTGCAATCACCAACAGACTGTTAAGTAATCCACCATGAACAAACTCATTCCTAGCTTTCCATGATAAGTAAATTGTGTTACAAAATAGGTTAACTGTTGAGTCTAATAAATAGGTTGTTAGACCTAAGTTAATGTCCCAAGGCTACCAAGAGGGGGGGTGAATTGGTAGTTTTAAAAACTTAGCCCTCTTTGAAAAAGTGTTGAACCGAAATGAAAATTTTTTATTAAATTTTATAGAAAAAGTTTTTCAACCACAGAGTTTTTAATCAAAAGTAAAATATGGAAAATAAAAAGCAGTAAAGTAAATGACACATGATTTATAGTGGTTCAGTCTAAACCAGACCTACATCCACTCCCCAGAGGCACCCTCTAAGTATTGCACTAATACCAATAGTGACTCTCCTTTTGCATCCACAGCAAGGCAGAGAAGCCTTTACAAACACTCTTTTCATCACTACCCGGTGCGGCAGAGAACCGTCGTCCTTTTACACAATCCTCAGTATTGGCAGAGAACCTTCCATCCTTTCACACTCTCCTAGTGTGGGCAGAGAACCCTCTGGCTGTTCACACTCTCCAAGTGTAGGCAGCGAACCCTTCGGCTGTTCACACTCTCCAAGTGTAGGCAGCGAACCCTTCGGTTGTTCACACTCTCCAAGTGTCGGCAGCGAACCGGATCTCCTTGACAGATCTTCTCACAAAAAATCTAAAAGGAAGAAAGAAAAGTGTGAAGTAATCCCAATTCACAAGTAAAGATTCTTACCTTTAAACACCAAGCGAAGCCTTCACGCTCCAGTGGTAGGAATCCTCCTTTGAATGCTCTCTCACACTCTCTCCTTGACTTTTCTCTCAATAGGCACGAAGATCAAATGACAAAAAGATTGGATGGCAGTCTAATTTGGACTATTTATACAAAAGACAAGAAAAAACGCCCAAAAACTGCAAGTTTTTAATTCTGTACGCAGTGGATCGTCCCGTATGATCGTGGATCGTCCTGGACGATATTACTTAAAAGCCTTGAAACGAACCTCTTTGTATATGTGTACGAAATGTTTTCGTACAAGCTGATCGTCCCGTATGAACCAAGTTCGTCCGGTACGAACGGTTATAACAAGGTCGGTTCCAAAAAATGAATATAGAAAAACTGTCCTAAGTCAGTTGTATCGTCTGGACAAAAATTTGTTCATCCGGACGAAAATCTTACAGAGACCAAATCATCCTGAACGATATTTAATTTCGTTTGGATGAAATTCTTACAGAGACCAAATCGTTCCTGATGATAATTATTTTCGTCTGAACGAAATTCTTACAGAGAGCAAATCATTCCTGATGATAATTATTTTCGTCTGGACGAAATTCTTATAGAGAGCAAATCGTCCCGGATGATATTTAATTTCGTCCCGGACGAATAGGACTTAGATAAAATTTTTCTAGCCAGTTCCTATTCGTTCTATGTGATCTTAATAGGAGATAACTGTCTGATCGTCCCGTACGAACTGATATCGTCCCGTACGATCAGTATAAATTTTATATGATATCCTTATGTGTGTGGGTATGTTTTTATTCAGTCAATTACAATCACTCCCTCTCAATTAAAAAGAGAATTTTAAGCTTCAAAAACTAAAAGTATTTCTTGCTGAATTTGATTTGAAGACTTTGTGTTTGAGAGTTTAATTCACCTGAAATGTTAGTACACACAAGAGCAAATACAAATCTTTTAAAATTGTTAGGAGATAACTACACATTTGAACAATAATTTTTGAAATCATCAAAACTATACAAGTTACAAAAATGTAAAACATGCAAACAGAAACTATCTTAACAATCTCCATCTTTTTGATGATGACAAAACAATTATTGTTTGTATGATTTCATTTTACAAAATCTCCTAAACTCCCCCTGAAATGATGAATACATAAAAATAAGGAGGCATTTTGAACTAAAGAACACAATTTTTATTTTTCAAAATTTTTTAACAAAACAAAAAAATAAAATAAAAAAATACAAAACAATACTAATAACACAAGCCAAATGACACAAAACCAAAATACAATAAAAAACTAAAGTACAAACATACAAACACAATAATTTCTCCCCCTTTTTGACAACAACAAAAAGTGAAGAAGAAATAGACAAGAAATGTAAGTAATTATATGAAATCCATTATAAAATTTAATCTAAAGAGTGATTGACATATGGTGTGCAATCTAAAACTAATAACATTAGGTAAATCATAGAAATTCATAGAATTTAAGAAGTGATATAACATTGTAAGTAAGAAGAATTTATCAAAGACATGATTCAATTTAGACATTTTGAGATAAAGAAGATCTTTACAAGAGAGATGAATACAAATTGTATATTTCAAAGTTCAATAGAAATATAAATGAACATAAGATTAATTTGAATTAAGAGATTGAGAGAATCTGGAAAGAAGAAAATTACCACATGTGGCGCTTTGCGCATCTTTTTCAATTATTTGGCACATTTTTGTGCATCTTTTTACGTTGGGCTTATTTTGTGCCTCTTTTTCACATTTGCGAACCTTTGCGCATTCCTTTTGATTTTTATACTTTTTGTATAATTTTCAAGAGTAATTAATACCAATTCTTTCCAAGATCAATAATCTAAAATTTCAAATTTTTTCTAAGTGCATAAATATCACTTGAACAAAGAAATACAAAATAAGAAAACATCTTAATTGTAATAATAATATTAAATTTAATGTAGTCTAAATGAATAGATATGAAATTAAAAATTCTAATTATAACATGTTATAAACAAATTTTAAATTTAGAAAGTCTAAATTTTCTAATGAAATTAATCTTAAATTACAATCTAATTTAAGCACAATTAAGATTAAAAAGAATAATGAAATTCATAAAGATTAAACACATTTCAACACCAATTCAAGTCTAAAGCAAACACACAAATATTGATATTACAATATCAATTCATAATATCAATACTAAAACAAAAGGAAAAAATACACTGAACTTTTAAGCAAACACAACTAAAGCAAACACTGATACAAGAAACATCTAGAAAATTAAAACCCAAATTTCTATTCTTCTGGAGGAGGAGGAACACCACCAAATAAGTTGAAGTAGGTACTCATCAACATAACATTGGTATTAATTTCATGAACTTCATTTCTTATATTACCAAGGTCCTGTTGCTGCTGCTGAAGTTGAGCATCAATTTGATCAAATCGTTGATCAAAATGAGTCTCAAGTTTATCAAATTTCTCAATCAAATTCTGATAATTTGGTTGAGGTGCAGATGTTTGCGCTCCTTCTTCTTCTTCTTCAGAAGCACTGACATGTGCTTTCTCTTTTTTATCCTTGAAGATCGCTCTAAAAGATGCATCATTGTAGTAGACCGGCTCTTCATATTCTTCATCAGGATGTACTAGATTGTATTTCTTTTCCAAAATAAAGGTAACTAAGTGACCTAATGAAATATTCCTTTTTTCTTTTCTGATCAGCATGCCCAATTTCGGAAAGCCCATAAAGATAGTCTAAGATAAGTTGGGCTTCATCAATAAGACTATCTATCATAATCAAAAATGTCATAATAGAAAGGAGTGGAGTAATGCTGATTCTATCACCAGCTTTTGGAATAATAGAAGATCTAAGAATGTTCTGGATGATTCAAGCATTTTTGGTCATTCCAGAAACTCTAGCAACATGATGATCTATGCTATTTCCTCTAATCACCCTATTGATTTGAAACCACTTGAAGGTGTTATCGTTCATAAGGGTGTGGGCTCTAAAACCTTAAGTTCTTAAGTTGAGAAAAGCACCTAAGTCATGCTTTGTGATTTCAACCTTTTGTTTAAAAACAAAAGAACTGACAGAGGAGTGGTCGGAGTTGAAACTCATATTTGCTAGGAAGTAAAGGAAGGTTTGTTTGTTATAGAGGTGGATAAGAGTTAGGATAAATTCAAACTGAGTGGAAGCAAAAAGATGCATTATCTTGAAGTTTATCTCACTCTGGATTAGAATGCGAGGAGTGATTTTTGCAGAGGCAAATCAAGGAAAGGATTCCTCATTTGCTTTTGAAAGAAAGTTCTCGGAAGAATTCCTATGGGGTTTCTTTGCTAAAACCTTTTGTCTCTTGCTAGAGGAGGCCATTATTGATCTAGAAATCGAAAGAGATTGAAAGAGATGTTTGGAAATGTGATTGTTGAGTTAGAAAGCCATCTTATTTAAAGAAAACGATACGTTCGTCCTGGACGAAAAATGTTCGTCCTGGATGAAAATAATCGTTCGTCTGGACGAAAAAGTTTCGTACAGACGATCAAATTCGTCCAAAATATAACGGCTTTTCGTAATCAACACAACTTACGATACGTACTTTCGTACAGACTTTTGACTTGACCGATCGTACAGACGATTAATGTTCATCCAGACGATCACACTTGTGATCATTTTAATGGCAGTTTTAAAATCGTCCCCTACATTGAACCACCAGATTATCGTACAGACGAAGTTCAAGTTCTTACAAACAAAGTTCATAATAAAAACAGTCTTATCCTTTCAACTGCTCCAATCAATCGTCCCGACGTTTGAGAGAAAAAAAATTTCATCCCGGACGATCGTGCAGATCATACAGACGAACTACATTAATAACTGCTCTCAAGACGGTTTGAAATCACGCAGATTGATATTTTACACACATCGTCTCGTACGAAAATTTTTCGTCCCGGACAATTACCATAAATTTTTAGATTTTTGAATTTTTATCAAAGAAAATCAAACTAAACACACAAAGCACAATAAAAAATGACAAATGCACAGACTCTAAAATAAAAAGTATTCAAAAAGCAAACAAAACAACAAAAATACAAAAACAAAAAAAAAATCTCTAAAACAAAATCATAAAAACGTAAACTACGAAAACAAAAATATCAATGTTGCAAAAACATTTTTATTTAAGCATTCAAATCAATTACACCAAGCCTTGTTCTTAATGTACTGAAGTTATCAAAGGCTAAAGGTTTTGTAAAAATGTTTGCAAGTTGATTTTCAGTTGAAACATGAGTAAGTTCAATTTCTCCCTTGGATACATGATCCCTTATGAAATGATGCCTTATGTCAATGTGTTTGGTTCTTGAATGTTGAATAGGATTTTTGGAAATGCAAATAGCACTAGTATTATCACAATAAATTGGAATAGTGCCTATAGTTAATCCTAAATCAATCAACTGTTGTTTTAACCAAAGTACTTGTGTCACACAACTTCCTAATGCAATGTATTCTGCTTCTGCAGTAGATAGGGCCACTGAATTTTGTTTTCTACTAGACCATGAAACTAATGAATTTCCAATGAATTGACATGTTCTAGAAGTGCTTTTCCTATCTCTACAGCCTGCAAAGTCAAAATCTGAATAACCAATAATTTCAAATGAAGAGATAAACTTAGGATACCAAATTCCTAAGTTCTGAGTTCTTAGTAAATATCTTAAAATCTTTTTCACTGCTGTCAAATGTGATTCTTTTGGATCTGATTGAAATCTAGCACATAAGCAAACACTAAACATAATATCTGGTCGGCTAGCAGTCAAGTAAAGTAAAGATCCAATAATCCCTCTATATTTCTTTTAATCAACATATTTTCCCTTAAGGTCCTTATCCAACTGAACTGAGAAACTCATTGGTGTACTAACAGGTTTAGCATTATTCATTTCATATTTTTTGAGGATATCCTTAACACATTTAGTTTGACTAAGAAATGTACCTTCCTCAAGTTGCTAAATGCTAAAACCTAGAAAGTAATTTAAATCTCCCATTAGACTCATTTCAAATTCACTACTCATTGTTTTAGAGAAATCATCACAAAATTTTTTATTTGAAGATCCAAAAATGATATCATCCACATAAATTTGAACAATGAGTATATCCTTTCCAAATTTCTTTAAAAAAAGAGTTGTATCCACACTTCTTTTTCAAAAGATCTTTCAAGTAGGAAGGTGCTCAACCTCTCATACCAAGCTCTAGGTGCCTGTTTCAATCCATATAATGCCTTTTTTAACTTGAAAACATGATTTGGGTATTTAGAATTTTCAAAACTAGGAGGTTGTTCAACAAAAACATCTTCTTCAATTACCCCATTTAAAAAGGCACTTTTGACATCCATTTGAAACAATTTAAATCCTTTAAAACAGGCAAAGGAAAGTAAAACCCTAATTGCTTCAAGTCTAGCTACAGGGGCAAAAGTCTCCTCAAAAACAATTCCTTCAATTTGATTATACCCCTTAGCAACTAATCTAGCCTTATTTCTAATGACTACTCCTGAGTCATTCATTTTATTTTTGAACGCCCACTTGGTTCCAACAATACTTTGATCTTTTGGCCTTGAAGTTAATTCCCAAACTTTATTTCTTACAAATTGATTCAACTCTTCTTGCATGGCCAATATCCAAAATTCATCAGAAAGTGCTTAATCAACATTAGTGGGTTCTATAGTTGAAATAAATGCTGAATGATTGACTTCCTTATTTAATTCACGCCTAGTTCTAACACCCTCACTAGGTTCACCTATAATCAATTCTCTTGGGTGATTTTTAGAAAATCTCAAATCTCTAGGCAAAGGGTTTTCTGTTTCCAAATTCTCTTCCACATTTTCTTCCAAATTTATTTTATCAATCTTTTGAGAGTTTTCCTCAATCTCATCTTCAACAACATTTGGCTCTTCCAAATTTCCAGATTCATCAAATACAATATGTGTGGTTTCTTCAATCACTAAGGTTCTTTTGTTGAATACCCTATAAGATTTTCCAACACTTGAATATCCAACAAAAATTCCTTCATTTGATTTTGGATCAAATTTTTCTAAGACAGATTTTCCATTATTATGAATGAACACCTTACAACCAAAAAAATGCAAATAAGACAAATTTGGTGTTCTACCTTTTAGTAACTCAGGGTGTTTTATTTAAATTCGATCTCATATTCACCCTATTCAGAACATAACATGCAGTGCTAACCGCCTCAGCCCAAAAATATCTAGGAAGTGAGATTCTGCCAACATTGCTCGGGCGGCTTCTATTAATATTGTGTTTTTCCTTTCAACTACCCCATTTTGTTGAGGGGTTCTAGGTGCAGAAAAATTGTGATCAATCCCTTTTTTTTATAAAAATTTTTAAATTTTTCATTTTCAAATTCTCCTACATGATCACTTTGTATAGAAATTATTTCACACCCTATTTTCCTTTGAATCCAAGTTGAAAAATTTCTAAATTCCTCAAACGATTCACTCTAATGAAAAAGAAATCTAACCCAAGTGAATCTTGAGAAATCATCCACTATAACAAATCCGTATACCTTCCCTCCTAGACTTACAGTTCCTACTAGTCCAAAAAGATCCATGTGAAGAATTTCCAAATGTTTACTAGTCCTAAGATCCTTATTGGACTTAAAAGAGGACTTCACTTATTTTCCTAATTGACATGCATCACAAAGGTGGTCCTTAGTAAAGTCTAGTTTTGGTATACCTCTCACTAAGTTCTTTTGGGTAATTCTCCTAAGGTTTTTCATACTAGAATGACAAAGTCTCCTATGTCAAAGCCATGATTCATAAGAAACAGTTTTCAAACAAAAAGCAGTAGGAGATTGAATACAATTTAAATCTAGCATGTAAATATTGTTTATCCTTTTTCCATTTAAAACTTCTTTCCCATTTAGGCTTAATATGCAGCTAGTAGGTAAAAATTGTACACTATAGCCCTTATCACATAGCTGACTTATACTTAACAAATTATGTTTTAAGCCTTCAACCAATAACACATTGTCTATGAAAAAGTTTTTCAAATTTCCAATCATACCTGATCCAACCACTTTCTTTGTGGTATTATCTCCAAGTGTAGCCTTGCCTCCACTCATGGCTTCCAGCATTATGAATTGAGCAGTATCTCCAGTCATATGCTTTGAACATCCGCTGTCCAGGTACCATATGCTCCCATGAGGTCTTGTGTGAGAGCAACCCTACAAAATTATCAAATGTTAGAGCTGGGAACCCAAACAAGTTTGGGTTCACCTTTTAGAAATTTATAATCAGATGCATGTATGATATATTTAGGTTTATGCATCTTAGGTCTCCACACCAAATAAGATTTCATCTTCAAAGTACAGGTGTGAGCTATATGTCCCAAAAATCCATAATTATTACATTTAACTTTAGGAAAAGTATTCCTAAGTTTTCTTCCATTTGTTTGTCTTTTAAGGGATTCCATATATTTAGGATAATATTTAGGATTTGTAAAATCTTCAAGTTTGGGGGATATCCTATTATTCTCAAGAGCTCTTATTGTCAATTTATAAAATGAATTCATATCTTCCAAGATTCGATTTGTATAACTGATTCGATATATTTTTCTCTCAGATTCATCCTTAAAATTTTTAAAATCTCTTTCAAGATCAGCATAGGATGATTTTAAATTTTCAAAATTCTTATTCAAGTCATCATATTCGTCAAGTAGTTTCATGTGGTTGTCATCTATTAATGCATGATCTTTCCTAAGGATTTCATGTTCCTTCTTAAGCTCTTCCAATTCTAAACTTACACTAGCATGCATCTTTTTCATTTTTCTATATGCATCATGCATGTGTTCAGAAACTTCAATTAATTCATCATAGGTTAAGTCACATACCTCTTCTTGATCTGATTGATCAACATTATCTGCCATCAAGCAAAGATTGGTGACTTCTTCTTCTTTTTCAGTCTCAGATGAGTCTGAAGCTGAGTCCGCCCAGAAAGCTCTTTGAAACTTCTTCTTTCCCTTCTTTAGAATTGGTTTCTCCTCTACCTTCTCCTTGCTAGGAGTGGCTTTGAGTTTTGGGCAATTAGTCTTGATATGACCTGGTTTCCAGCATTCGTAACAAATCACTTCAACTTTGCCATTTTTGTTAAACTTACCTCTATTCCATTGCTGGAGTCTCTTCTGCTTCCTCTTTAAAAAGCTTCTGAATTGTCTAGTCATTAATGCAATATCGTCTTCATCCTCAGGTTGTGAGTGTTCACTCTCTGACTCTTCCACTTTTAATGCAATATTCTTCTCCTTTCGTGGTTCACCTGCATCAATCTTTCTTTGACTTACTCCTTGCTCATAAGCAATGAGTGAACCAAGAAGATTGTCAATAGAATAAATGTTTAGATCTTTAGACTCTGTAATTGCAGTAATTTTAGCATCATAAGCAGTAGGTAAACAATGAAGAATCTTATTAACCATTTCAGCATTAGTTAATTCCCTACCAAGTGCATGCAAAGAAGTGACAATTTGTGTGAATCTTGTGTACATGTCAGAAATAGATTCATTAGGTTTCATGTGAAACAACTCATAGTCATGTAACAAGATATTGAGTCTTGATTGCTTACCCTCATTAGTCCCTTCATAAGTTATACAAAGTCTATCCCATATATCCTTTCCACTTCTGCAAGTGGAAACCCGCATGTAGTCTTCAGATTTTAAAGTACAAAAGAAGCTATTTAGACATTTGGCATTTAATTGTGCTAAGTCACGTTCTTCTATAGTCCAATCTGCAAAAGGTGTTTCTACCCTAACTCCATTAACTAATCTAGTTGGTTTTGTATAACCTTCCTGGACTAGGATCCACATACGATAATTAATTGACTGTAAGAAAGTAGACATGCGTGTTTTCCAAAAATCAAAAGGAATATTGTCAAACAGTGGAGGTTTAGTAATAGAGTAACCCTCAGGTGTGTTTCGGTTTCCGAATGTAGCCATCTACGTTAATCAAAAAGTAGTTTAAACTTATGATTTTGAAACAAAGCTTTGATACCACTTGTTGAGTCTAGTGAATAGGTTGTTAGACCTAAGTTAATGTCCCAAGGCTACCAAGAGGGGGGGGGGTGAATTGTTAGTTTTAAAAACTTAACCCTCTTTGAAAAGTGTTGAACCGAAATGAAAATTTTTTATTAAATTTTATAGAAAAAGTTTTTCAACCACAGAGTTTTTAATCAAAAGTAAAATACAGAAAATAAAAAGCAGTAAAGTAAATGACACAAAATTTATATTGGTTAGGTCTAAACCAAACCTACATCCACTCCCTAGAGGCACCCTCTGAGTATTGCACTAATACTAATAGTGACTCTCCTTTTGTACCCACAGCAAGGCGGAGAAGCCTTTACAAACACTCTTTTCACCACTACCCGGTGCGGCAGAGAACCGTCATCCTTTTACACAATCCCCAGTGTTGGCAGAGAACCTTTCATCCTTTTACACTTTCCTAGTGTGGGCAGAGATCCCTCTGGCTGTTCACACTCTCCAAGTGTAGGCAGCGAACCCTTCGGCTGTTCACACTCTCCAAATGTAGGCAATGAACCCTTCGGCTGTTCACACTCTCCAAGTGTCGGCAGCGAACCGGATCTCCTTGACAGGTCTTCTCACAAAAAATCTAAAAGGAAGAAAGAAAAGAGTGAAGTAATCCCAATTCACAATCATTCCTGATGATAATTATTTTCGTCTGGATGAAATTCTTACAGAGAGCAAATCGTTCCTGACGATAATTATTTTCATCTGGATGAAATTCTTACAGAGATCAAATCGTCCCGGACGATATTTAATTTCGTCCCGGACGAATAGGACTTAGAAAAATTTTTCTAGCCAGTTCCTATTCGTTCCATGTGATCTTAATAGGAGATAACTGTCTGATTATCCCGTACGAACTGATATCGTCCCGTACGATTAGTATAAATTTTATATGATCTCCTTATGTGTGTGTGTGTATGTTTTTATTCACTCAATTACAATCACTCCCTCTCAATTAAAAAGATAATTTTAAGCTTCAAAAACTAAAGTTATTTCTTGCTGAATTTGATTTGAAGACTTTGTGTTTGAGAGTTTGATTCACCTGAAATGTTAGTACACACAAGAGCAAATACAAATCTTCTAAAATTTTAGGAGATAACTACACATTTGAACAATAATGTTTGGAATCATCAAAACTATACAAGTTGCAAAAATATAAAACATGCAAATAACAACTATCTTAACATTAACCAGCCTTATCTAAATATTTACAATATATTTCAAAAGAAATGAAATAAGGAATAATGAATCCCCAATTATTTAGTTACTGAACCACATCCTTTAGCTTCCTGCACTTGTTAACAATGTGCTCAATATCTTCAACACCATCACATTCCCTTGGGCATATGTCGTTCCCTTGTAATCTTCTACAACATAAGAATTGGTTTCTTGGAATATCTTGTTGAGCTCTCCACAAAAATATTTCCACTCAAGGAATGAGTTTTGATTTTTTAAACTAGGTCCAAGCAGTAAAATCAGAGTTATAGAGTTCCAAAGCTTAAGTTGCCCAAGCTAAAATTTACTTACCAGAATTCCTTTGAATGAATTCCAATTGGTCTTCTAAATAATCAGAAGAAATATGTATACTTGTAATCATATTTACAAGATCTTCACCAAAGAAATTTTTAAGCATTCTGATATCCCAACAACCATTATAAATGAACTTATCAACTATTGAATTACTACTCTCCATCGAGTGCACAAAGGTTGGCCATTTTTCAATGCTTTTATCCAATAACCAAATATCTTTGAAGACATCAACTGATTTACCTTTGTCAATTCTCCATTTGATAATAGTTTTAAGAATTTCTTCTCCATTACAAATTAGCTTCCAAGCAGCAGAACTAGTTTTAACCCAAGTCTCTTCTTCAAAAATTGAACCATATTTTGGGAAAAGAACTATGTGCATTAAAGACTCGCTGTCTTGGCTATATCTCCAAGCCAATTTGTCTCTTAATTTACTAACATTTTTAGAACATGATATATATCCCTGGCCACCATAATTCTTCGGTCTGCACATGAGATCCCAGTTCACATAGTGAAGTCCAGCTTCCCTATCATTTTTGTTCCAAATAAAGCTTCTGCATAGCTTATCTACTTTATTCAAAACACCCTTTGGAACTAATGAGAGTGTAGAATAAAAGGTATGATAGGAAAGGAAAATTGACTTAACCAGAGTGATTCTTCCAGCCAAAGAAATAAATTTACCACCCTACACTTTCAACAAACTCAAGGCTTTATCTAAGATGAATCGAAACTCAGCTCTTACCAGTCTCCTTAGTATAATTTTGATTCCAAAATAATAAAATTCTTTGACCACTTTGAAATTCATAATTCTGGAAATTTCTTTTCTCTTCCTTCTCTTTACTGATTTTCCAAATAGAAATCCTGATTTAGTAATGTTTACCTTTTGCCCTGTCCAACCACAAAAATCTGAAAGGATGCCTTGAATTTCCTTTATTATCTTCAATATGGCTTCAGAGAATATAATTATATCATTAGCATAGAGTAAGTGAGGAATCTTTGGCCCATTTGGAGATATATGAATACCAACAGATCCTTTTTTTGTAAAAAAGCATTCGAAAGGAGTTGAGAACAAATAATAAACAAGAATGGCAATAAAGGGAAACCTTGTAAAAATCCACTCCTAGCTTCAATCCAATTATAAAAATTTCCATTAATTGATAAAGAAAAGCTAGGACTATAAACACAATCTAAAATAAGATTAGCAAATTTGGTAGGAAAGATGAAATAATCCATAGCATTAACCAATGTTGTTTGTTTTAATTCATTTTTTATCAAACTTATTGGAAATTGCATTGAGGGATCATATTTCTTTATTATTGTTAATGGTAAATGCAATTTTTTTTTAAATCCTCTTATGGTTGAAGACATGGAGATCTAATTTCTCATGTCCTCTTTATTATTGTTGCTTAATACATATCTAGAGGCCTTGCCAACCTTTTTGAGAATTTTCCTTGCCTTTATTTTAAATCTTTTAGTGGATTACCAACCTCTCACTTATGTTTTGCAGATGATTTTATTATTTTTACAAATTCTTCTACTAATAATATTCATAAACTTATGGATTTATTCATCAATTTGAAATGATTAGTGGTCTATCTCTGAATAAGCACATTTGTTGCTTTATTACCTCCAAGCAAGTTCCTTATGATCGAATTTTAGCTATTAAAGGTTTAACTTGTTTTGTGCATGGTCATTTTCCTATTAAGTACCTTGAGGTACCTCTTTTTAAAGGTAGAAAGAAAACCTTTCTTTTTGATGATTTAATTAGTTTTGTGGAGAACAAACTTATGTCTTAGGATTCTAATTTTCTATGTTTTGGGGGTAGATTAATTTTCATTAGAAGTGTTCTTTGTTATTTTCCTTTTTATAATTTTTTAACTCTTCTTCCTACTCAGATGATTTGCAACATAATTAATAAACTTTTCAATAATTTTGTTTAACAAGGGGCTAGAAGCAATTCCAAAATTATATGGTCCTCTTTGGACAAGTGTTGTAGTGTGTTGGAAGAGGGTGATTTGGGGTGTAAGTGTATAAATGAATTGGCCTATGCTTTTTCCACAATTTGTGGTACAACTTTCATGCTAAAGTGATCCTTTGGGCTAATTTTATGATACTAAATATTATGTGGGTAAGCATCCAACTACCTATTTTTTTAGCAAAGGTGATTCTAAAGTGTGGCAGAGACTTTACAAAGTTAAATGGGTAGTTGGGCCTTTATCTATTAGGGTCTTAGTGGTGGAGATATTTTCTTTTAGCAATATCATTGTTTGGGTGCTCACTCTATTGATTCCATTATTAACATCTCTTTAATGGTGGCAATTAAGGTGAATTTTTTCATTACAGATAATTATTGGGACTATGAGAAACTAATTAATGTTATTCCTATCTTTATTATTCAACAAATTTTGGATCTCCCACTGAACCCTGACTCTGATGATTTAATTTTATGTGATTTGCCTAAAAAGGTTGCTTTTGATCAAAGGATGCTTGGCATGCCTTTTGATCTAATAAGGCGTTTATTAATATTTTTTTATACTTTGGGATAAAAGTATTCCTTCTACTGTAGCTATTTGTGTTTGGAAAATTTTGCATGAATTTATTCCTACAATTGATAACTTAATTAAAAGAGTTTTTATTTTGCCATCTAAGTGTCAATATTTTTATCATGTGGATAATATGCATCATGATTTTATCTCTGGGCCTTTAGCTATTAAAACTTGGACTTATTTTGATGATCTTTTTAAATTAAATTACTTAAATGCTAAATTATATATTATTGCTATACTTAATTTTTGGTTTATTAAGTATAAAGGCTATTTTAGAAATGTTATTTCTCCTCTTATTTTTTGTTATTGTTGGTTGGATAGAAATAGTTATCTTTTTAATGGTATTGGTATGAACCATCAAAGGATTATTAAAAATATGAAAGATAATGTGAGGGATCTTTTTCTGTTAATCTTCCATCAGTTAAGAATTTTAAGAATTATTCTTTTATGGCTACAGATTTTGGTATCAGGTTGAAGGATGACCATCCTTCTGCTAAACCAAGGTGTGTTTATTGGCTCAAACTGCCTAATAATTCTTATAAGATGAATGTTGATTGTGTGGTTTCTAGATCCACCTCTAGGTGTGGTGGGGTTATCAGGGACATCAATGGGAATTTTATTATTACTTTTTGGGGTCCCTTAGAAAGATGTGATATAAACCTTATTATTCTCTTGGCTATTCTTCATGGGATTATATTATGTATTTCGCTTGACAATTCTAACATTCGTATTAAAGTTGATTCCAATTATAGTTTTTAATGTTTTAAAACTGTTCATGAAATTATGTGCAATTCTAATCTTTTTTATGTAGTGAGAGATATTAAATAGTTGTTGATCTTTATCAACTACTCATTCTCTCATGAGTATAAGGAGGGGAATGCTTGTGTTGAGTGGCTTGCTAATTTGAGGTGTGAATTGGATGGTTTTTTTGGAATTATCTATTCCTAACCTTCTTTTTCCTTTAAAAGGTTTATTAGGACTGGATAAAATTGGTCTTGCCATGTTAGAATTTAAAGTGTTTTGCTGGCTGGAGTGTTTGGCTCTTGATTCTTTTAGTTTGGGGGATGATTTTATCTGGTTAGTTTTTATTTGATGTTTTTGACCTGGTGGTGGTTTTATTCTATGTTTTTGTACTTCTTAATTGAGAGTTTTGTGGTTATGGGTATGAGCTATGTTTGCACCTATTCATTTGTTGACAGTTTTCTTATTTATTTATCTCTTACCTTTAGGTGCTGCTATGAGAAATGGTATTGGCTGTATTTTTTGGCTAGGAGCAATGTTGGGGACTGGGGCTAAATTCTCTTTTTTTGTTTTGATTCTATTTTAGCTTTTTTCCTATTTTGGGGATGCTGGTTTCATTTAGTTGTCTAGTGTGGTTCCTGGGCCTCTCTGATTATCTGAGTTTTTTTTTTTTGTGGCTGTTGGTGTTGGCTTTAGGCTGAATTACTAGGTTTGGCTGAGTGTGTTTGGAGGTAATATTGAGTGGCATTTGGTTTACCCGAGTGATGATTGTTGGTTTTTTTTTTTTTTATCCTGAGCTCTATCACCAAGTACCCTTATTTGGGTTTTATGTGATGGAATGGTTTTGGTGGGTTTCTCTTCAGCCGGTCCTTTGGTGTTGCTTGTTTAATACTTTGGCTGGCGCCCCTTTTTTGGATTGTTTAAGGCATTCTTACTATTTTTTCTTCTTTGCTTTGATGGATCATATTTTAGTTTTTATCTATTGTTGTCTTAATTATTTAGCTAATCTAGCTATTGTTGTGTTCCATCTGGTTGACACTTGGTTCTATTGCAATAGTAAGTGTTATAATTTCAAGCAGCATAACTCTATTCAAGTTGTTAGTTTAATGTATTCCCCCAATGAATTTTTCTTTTGTGTTATTATATTTGTCTATTTTTAATTGCTTTCTTTAGTGTCCTTATAGGCCTTTTTTACAGGTTTTTGGAGACTAGTGCTCATTTTATGTAGGGTCCCTTTTTTACTGGCTAGGCTGAGCTTAATGTGGATTTCTATGCCTCTTCCTTCTTTATTTATAGAATGTTACTTGGTCCTTATGTATTTGTGCTTAGTACGGATAACCGGCTCTTAGGTTTTTTTACTTTTTATTTTATAGCTCTTTTAAGCTGTAAAGTTCTAACAATCCCCTTAAGGATGTGTAACCATTTTTTTTTATATTAATGTGTAGGCCCCTTTGTGGGTTTTTACCAAAAAAAGGGTGAAGAAAACCAAAATTTTAGAGGAGCATGCAAAAGGCACAAAATGCTTTTTGGGTTAGAAAACCACATAAAAAAATAAGTTTGAAGGAAGTTCATTATAAAAATGAAAATGCAAATGTGGTCAAACTTGACTTGGAAAATGAAAAAGCCAATGTTCAAGTGTTAAGGAATTCATTGGTTGTGAAGATTCTTTGTAAAAAAATTGCCTTTTTCAAATTGTGCTATTGAATTAAACAGGAAATGGGGTAAATATGGAGGATTTCATATAACCTCACTTGGATTAGATTGATTTTTGTGCTCTTTCCAGTCACATGAAGCAATGAAAGAAGTTCTTAATGGTGGTCCTTGGTATGTGGGAGGCTTCGTCATTGGTTTAGACAAATGGTCACCCAACTTCTCCCCTAATTCTTTGGATGGGATCTCTTCTCCTATTTGGGTTCGTCTTCCTCAATTACCTTTACATTACTGGGATGAAACAAATATTACTAGACTTGTTTCTAGAATCAGGACTCCTCTATTGTTGGATGGCAACATGTTTAGGTGGGGGAGAAGGGAATTTGCTAGAGCTTGCATTCGGGTTAAACTGAATTCTAAACACCCTTGTGGAACATGGGTTGAAGGTCTTCATGGTAGATTTTTTCAAAATTTTGAATATAAAAATCTATCGTCCCTTTGTTTTTATTGCGGGAAAATTGGTCATAAAGATTCTGTTTGTCCAAATGATTCTCTTAAGAAGAATCTTCTTGTTAAAGAAGTCCCTAAAAATTCAGTTCAAGTTGCTGATAATTCATATGGTCCTTGGATGCATTTGAAGTTTAAAAACAAAAAGAGGAAGAATTTGGAAAATAGGAAATCTAAATTTATGGATAAACCTATTCAAGTTATTTATGTTAAATTCGATCAGAATATTAATTTCAAAGTTGCTGGTATTTTGGATAATAAAGAGGAGGCTATTAATTCTGAATCAGAATTGGGTGCTGGTCCATTGGAAATTTAGAATTCAAATATTGAATTCAATCCTACTCAATTGCTAGATATTGTAGATAATGCAGTTATTTCTGAACCTATTGCTTCTGATAATCTCGTGATTCTTCCTGAAGTTTATGAACCAATGATGGCTCAAAATTTAATTGATTTCAAACTTACTCATATTCCGGTTGAAGAAGTGGAGGCCATTAATCCTATATCAGATTTTGTTTCTGAACTAGCTTTACCTACTTTGGTTGTTGAGGGAAATCTTAATTCAGATATTGGTTTCAAAAATTCAGCCAGCTTTATTTTTAATCAACAAATTCAAAATTCAAATTCTAATTTCGAAAATGCTAAAATTGTGGAGGTAGTTATGGGAGCCGTTAGTAATGAACTCATTGCTAATTCTGTTTCTTCAAGAAAAAGTGTAAAAATAAACCGATTGTAATTTGGGGAAAAGATAGAAAGGAAAAAGTCTCCTGGACAGACCTAGTTTCTGAATCATCAGAACAGGAGCAAGACGATGAGGTATAAGTATGTTAAGGTTTGTTTGTGTATTTCGTTTATGTGTTTTGTATGTTTGTTTATCATTTTGTGTGTTTATTTATTTTTAATTATATTTTAATCATAATTATATGATTTTGTTTCATTATTATGTTTTTTATTTTATATATTTTTCTCTCCTTTTTGATAATGTCAAAGGGAGAAAAAGTAATGTAGTTGGTTGTATTTCTTTTCTATTTTTGTTGTTATTTAGTTTTTGTTTTTTTTTTAATTTCCCCTAATTTTTTAATGTAATTCTTTTAGTGAGAGGGAGTTCAGGATAAATTTTTTTTAATTTGGAATGTCAACCAGTATTATTTGACATCATCAAAAAGGGGGAGATTATTATAACTCGGGGTTTCGAGTTTATGATTTTGATGATAACAAATAATATTGATTAATCTTTTATTTCTCCTAGTGTTTGTAGTACAAATTTGTTTGTGTTGACTAATATTTTAGGTACATCATGCACCATTCTTTTAAGATTCAAGCCTCAAGATTGTGTAGAACTGGTTATATTAAATGAGTGTAATTTTCATTTATTGATTTAAGTCTTGAAATGATGTATGTTTGTTTGTTGATTGTGCACATACATAGAGGGAGCAAAAAAGGATTTTAAACATTTTAATTTTTCTATACATCGTACGGTATGATCTGGATCGTAATGTATGATCAGGTGTAATAGAAATTAATTAAAATATTTTATTTTCGTGAAAAAAATATTAAAATAAAACTACTGTTACTGTATGAATACCATATCGTACTGTACGATCTATTATAATTAGAAAGCTCACCATCCATTAAATTAGGCAAAAATTTGAATTTGAAAAGTTGTTCTAATCGTACTGTAAGATCATGATCGTAATGTAAGATGTTTAAAACATTACCTAATTTAATCCTGTGATTATTCAATCAAAACGGCTTAATTTTGGTTTTTGATCGTACTGTACGAACTGGATCGTACTGTACGATCAACATAGACAATTCTAGCTGTCCCATGCTTCGTCCTAGACGAACTGCACTTTTATTGAACTGTTCGTATAACACATCGTACAGGACATCATACAGTATGAACTTCAACTGAACTATTTGTACAGTACTAACATATCATTTTATGCACATAGTACTGGACGATCTTGCGATCGTACAGTACGATCTTTGGAGGCTGAATTGAGTTTTTAGGGTTTTTTTAGCCCTCTATTTAAGAACTATCATAAGACTTTGTAAGAGTCTTTGGCAGCCATTGTTCCTTTGTTCTTTTGGAGAAAACTTGAAGAGATGACTTGAAAGGGAGAGATGAAAGGGTGGAGTTAGAGAGAGGGAGAAGATCCTTGGAGGGGGTTCAAGGGAGTGTGAAGGAGATTTCACATGGTTGCTCCGGCGAGCTTGCACCTTAGTACCATCGGATTCAAGGTTCTTCTTGAAAGAAGTTTTGGGAAGAAGAAGATCTTATTGATGTCAAAGGACCCTGCTCCTCTGCCGCACCGGGGATGGTGGAAGTGATTTTGTAAGGGCTTCTCCTCCTAGCTGTGTGGGCTAAAGGAGAATCACTAAAGGTTTAGTGTAATACTCGGATGGTGCCTCCATAGAGTGGACGTAGGTCATGGTTTAACCAAACCACTATAAATCGGTGTGTTCTTATCTTTATTTTTTTTGCACTTTATTTCCGCATTTATATTTATTACGATTAATTGCAAGGATGAAATTGATTATTTATCTTTTGATTGTGAATGTAATTTGCTTCCATGTCTAGTTTATAAAAAGATATTTATTCTCTTTAAAGAAGTTACTAAAATAATAATTTCACGACCTTCTTAGCATATCTAGTAATTTAAGTTGGAAGCTATTTGTACTCCCTTTTTGGCTGCTAATCCGATGGGAGCTAATGAATCGGAATTTGAAATCAAAATTTTGGATATTCAGGAAATAGAAGAGGAAGTAGTTATTGCTGGAGCTACTGAACCGGATTCATGTAATAGCTTTCATAAGGATATTCCAGAAACTGTTACAGCATCTTCAGAGGTAAATTTGAATTTTAAAAAGACAACAAAATTAAAAGGAAATACCGGAAGTATTAAAATGGAACTTTCTTCTAGTTCTAGACATAAAATTTTTAAAGAACTTCAATCCTTGGGATCGGTGGAAGGCTTTCCAAGAAGGAGAATGGCTGATCTTAGTTCAAAAAAGTTTGTAAGGGGTTCTTCCCCTTTAGTTCTTTAATGAATTCCTACTACTACATGGATATCTACAGCATGATGATTCTTGGAGGTTATTCGATGAGGGAACTCATGTTTAAAGAGTATCTCAGTTTATTTAATGCAGATTATGGACTCAGGCTTTGGAAGAAGATTCAAGGATATCTTCTAGTTCTTATTGATGATTATCAACTTTTGTTGATTTTTTGTTATCTTAGTTCTTTTCTTAGTTTCCTTTTCTTGCTTTAGTTTTATATTTGTTTTCTATAGTTACTTTAATTGTTTATGAGATCTTTACTAGTTCTTATTTTTAACTAGTTGGGAACTCTGGGATACTAATCAACCTTTAGGTTGTTTTATTTATTTGGTATCCCCTCAAGGGTTTTTAAATGGGAAATAGTAGGGTCTTATTTCAATTATGGAAATTTTAGTTTAACAAATATGTTTTCAATAAGGTTTCTTTCCATGTTGGAGCTAGAAACCATTTGCTTTTCTTTTTGTTCTAGATTGTAATTAGTTCTTTTTCTTTTTAATGTAATTTTGCATTCTCTCAAAAAAAAAAACTTTTTGGGATGACTCTTCCTTAGAATCTTTAGAATTGGAAGCAGAGGAGGAGGTAATAAACTTGTATCGTATGGCTAATAATCATCTTGATCAATCATATCAAGATAAGGCATGTTAGCTTTCTTATGTTGAATTATTTATTATTTTAGAAAAAAAATTATTATTCATATAGAAAATTAAAAAAGATGTATGCTTGTCTCAATACTAATTTTTGTTCATTAGAAAAGGAGCATGCTTGTTTGGTATATAGCATTCTACTTTTGATAGTGATCATATAACTTTACTAGATGAATTTGATGGTTTAAACAAGATGCATACTAACCAATTTAATACATATGACTCCTTGAAAATATTGCATATTGAATTAGAAATAGCACAAAAAAATTAGTAGCATGCGCAAATGAAATCAATGGTAGGGAGCATACATTGAAAATTAAATGTCTATTCTTGAAAGTGTGAATAAATTTTTACAAACGAAACTAAATGCACTTGAGATTAATAAACTCCTACCTACCTTAGAACAATTTCATAACATGTCACCACAGTATTCATCATTTAGACATTGGAAAAGACACCACAACCCACATAGACTACTGAGTCCATTTTTGGCTATTAGATGTTACTCCTATAGCATGCTTGATCACATAGCCCACCCTTACACTATCTCTAGTAGAACACATCTAATGTGGAGGCCAAAATTTTATTCATTATAGCATAACATGCATTCATCTCATTCATTCAAGCATAAGGTGGAACTCAAACTTACTTTGGTTCCTAAATCAAACCTTTGAATGACATTTTAGGGGTGCTCTCACAAAAAGCCTAGTGAGAGCATGTGGTACCTGGACATTGGATGCACAAGGCATATGAGTTATGATATGAAGCAGTTCATAACATTGGAGGTCATGTTAGGATGCAAGGTGACACAAAGACAACACCACTAGAAAAGTAGTGGGCTCATGGGCTCAGATATAATTGGTAATGTGAAAAGCTTTATTATTAAGAATGTTCTATTAGTTAAAGTTTTAAAGCATAATTTATTGAGCATTATTCAACTATGCAATTAAGGTTTTGACATCAAATTTTTTTTAAAGAATAATTAGTTTAAATGTTAAACCTATTTTAGAAGGAAAATGAATAAATAATATTTACATGTTAGACTTGAACTACATTAATAATTCTAATTCCATATGTTTGAAAATAATTGTTGATGATCCTAGCTTTGGTATAGGAGACTATGTCATGTGAACATGAAAGCTCTTAGGAAGATTACCCAAAAAGATTTAGTTAGAGGCATCCCTAAGTTAAGCTTCACTAAGGATCATCTATGTGATGCCTGCCAGAAAAATAAGTTAAGTCTTCATTTCATTCAATTAAGGACATAAACACTCTAGGACACTAGAAATCCTTCATATGGACCTGTTAGTATAGCGAGCATAAGAGGGAAGACATATGTATTTGTAATAGTAAATGACTTCTCTATATTTACTTTTGTTGGATTCCAAGCACATAAGAGTGAGACATTTGAGGAATTTAAAACTTTCTCCACCTAGATTCAAAGGAAATTAGGAAGTTAAATTTCAACTATTCATAGTGATCATGGTGGAGAAATTGAAAATTATATGTTTGATCTTTCTGGCAAGAGATATGTATAGAATATAATTTCTCTACCTCTAAGACTCTTCAGCAAAATTGAGTAGCTTAAAGGAAAAATAGAACCTTGGTAGAGGCTATTAGGGTCATACTAGCTGAATACTCACTCCATAGATAATTTTGGGCAGAAGAAATAAATACTATTTATTATGTTTTAAATAGAGTGAATGTTAGATCCAAATTGAACAAGACATGCTATGAAGTCTTTAAGGATAGGACACCCAACCTTTCTCACTTATATGTTTTTGGGAGTAAATGCTTTTTCTTGATCAATGGAAAATCACCCTTAGAACAATTTGATCTAAAATCTGATGGAGTTTTTTTAGATTATTCTTTTGTTGGGAAAGCCTCTAGAATCATGAATAAGAGGACCTTAGTAGTAGAAGAGTTTACCCATATGATATTGAGTGAATCAGATAGGACCTCTAAATCTAAACCTGAAGAAGAAGAACTAGAGGTCATTTAAAGGGTAGAAGCCATTGTTATATGAGATAGAGTAGAACCTAAGGATCCACTGCCTAGAGAATGGATATATTCTTCTAGTCAATCTAAAGAACATATCTTAAAAAACAAATATGAAGGTGTTAAAACTATACATGGACTTAGGAAGGAAATTAATCTTTCTACTTTGATCTCTATGAAAAAATCCAATAATATAAGTCAACCCTTAGGTGATGAATTCTAGATCCTAGCAATATAGGAAGAGCTAAATTAATTTGTTAGACATAATATATGGGAACTAGTTAAAAGACCAAAGGACTAGAGTATTTTTGGAACAAAGTGGGTGTTCAAAAATAAGAAGAATGACTCTTGAATAGTGATAAAGAATAAGGCCAAATTATTTTCTATGGGGTATAATCAAATTAAAGGAATCAATTTTGAGAAAACATTTTCCCTTGTAGCTAGACTAGAAGCCATTAGGGTGATTGTAGCATTTGCATTGTTTATAGGATTTAAATTGTATCAAATAGATATTAAGAGTACCATCCTAAATGGGATGATTAAATAATATTTTTATGTTGAGCAACCCACTGGCTTTGAAAATTAAAAATTTCCAAATCATGTGTTCAAGTTAAAGAAGACATTATATGGACTAAAATAAGCAACTAGAGATAAGAATGAAAGGCTAAGAACATTCCTACTTGATAGAGACTTTGTTAAGGGTGGTGTAGACACCACCGTATTCCTTAAAAAGGTAGAAAAATAATTACTCATCCTTCAAATTTATGTTGATGACATCTTGAATGGATCCTCAAATAAAAACTTGTGATAAATTTTCAAAAAAAAAAAAAAGAGTAGAGATTTTGAGATGAGTATGATGGTAGATTTTAACTATTTTCTCTTATTAAGTGTAAAGAAGATAGATAATAGAATTTTCCTTATCCAATCTAAATACATTAAGGACATTCTTAAGAAATATGAAATGGATAATGCTAAGGTAATAAACACTCCCACGAGCTCTACCATATAGTAAGATAGGCACCCAAATGGAAAGTTAGTAGATCAAAAAAAGTATAGAGGAGTAATTGGATCACTTATCTTTTTGATTGGTGGTAGACAAGATATAATGTTTAGTGAGTGTCTTTATGCCACCTTTCAAGCTAATCCAAAAGAATCTCACTTATTGTTAAGAGAATCCTTAGATACCTAAGGCACCTAAAACCTAGGTATCTTGTGTCCTAGGCATAGTTCATCCTTTGAAATCATAGGATATTTAGATTCTGATTTTACAAGATTTATGATAGATAGGAAGCGTACATTAGAAACATGTCAATTTATTACCCAATAATTAGTTTCCTAGTTTAATAAAAAGCAAACCTTGGTGGTCATTTTCACCACTAAGGTGGAATACATTTCTGTAGAAAGCTTTGTTGTTCAAGTTTTATGACTAAAGAAATAAATCTTAGATCTTGGAATACCTATATGCACTATTCCTATCATGTGTGACAATACTTGTGCCATTTACATATCCAAAAATCAATTCAACACTCCTGCACAAAGTATATAGATGTGAGGCATATCTTTATAAGGGATCGCATAACCAAGGGAGATATAAAATTGCATCACAAAGCTATTGGAGACTAATTGGCAGACATCTTTACTAAACCCCTAGTCTATGACACCTTTAGCACCTTGAGGACTAGCCTATGTGTTATAGACATTCATGCTTAACTCGGGATAAATCAAATTTTGTTATCATTTAAAATTAGCAAATTGTATATATTACATTGTATGTATTTATTTTTATATAATTTGATTTATGTGTTCGTATTTTTACATATTTTGCTTTTTATTTTGAAGGTGTTTTCTTATCATCACACACACACTATTCACTGGATCAAAAAAAAATATTGTATTGTATGATCTTTGTTCGTACTATATGATACAATCATTTATACATAAATCACAACCATTAACTAAATTTAACTAAATTAAGGTCCCATATGAATTAAATTATTAGGGGTTGTACTTTAAAAACCACCCTTCGTCCTATACAATACATATGTTGGAATCTATTGGGATGAATTCAATTCGGTTGGTACGATCGTAATTGCACTTCGCATTATATGAACCACCCTTCGTACTGTTTGATACATGTGTTAGAACCTATTGGGACAAATTCAATTTAGCTGGTACGATCATAATTGTACTTTGCACTATACGAACTACCCTTCATACTATATGATCCATATGTTAATATCTATTAAGATGAATTCAATTTGGATGGTATGATAATAATTGCACTTTGTAGTTTATAAATAACTTTCATATTTTTTGATGCATTAAGTCAAAAGTCATTAAGATGACTCTTTGGGACGAATGCAATTCCTTAAGATCGTCCAGTGTGATATTGATCGTGCTGTATGATTTAAATACCTTTTTCTGATAAGTCGTCTAGATAATTTAAGGGTCTTGATCATACTATATGATCTGCTCAAACTCTATAAATTGGAGTGTTTCTAAGCTTTTAATCCCTTCAAACCTTTCTTTCTCTACATTCCTTCATTCATACCCTAGGATTCATTAATGGCCGATGGAAGTAAACATGATCGAATGACCCCAGAAAGCTCCTCCTCCTCTTGTTGCTTTGACGATTGATTTCTATCTGCTAGAGATGAATATGAATACTTTAAATTCAAGGAGGCTTGAATCATCCCCTCTAGAATGCTCAATCAACCTACTCTCAACTTTGTGGTGATAAACCTCTTATCTTCTAAAATCTCTAATTCCTACTTACCCTAGAATTTTCTTTTAATTCTAAACTACTCTATGAACTCCTAGCCAACCTTAGGATCATTACAAAAACCTTCACCATGATCTCCTACATATATCGATAACTCGTAAAAATCAATAAGTAAGATTTAGGGGAGTGAATCGGTCTTTCTACGGAAGTACCTCATCCACAATCCATGGCATCTAGAACTAATTTTGATTGGAGTGTTGTAAACCTAAACATTTAGAATGTGTCTTTAAATCAACATCAACTCTTAGTCCACTCTCTAAATTAAAAAGCCCAAATAAACTAGCATGTTCTTTGAACTTCAATTATACTTAAATCTGGTAATCATGTTAAAACCACATCACTTCTTGTCATAGTCAAATGTTTCATAATGTCCAATACCAAATTTGATGAATCTTACATGATTATTGACTATATCCAAAACATAACTCTGATTCGACATCCCAATGCTAGAATAAATAAAAATGTTGAACTAGGACACATGAAAGGCTATCTTAGATAAGAAATATCAAATAACCTACCTTGATCCTACCGATAATCTTCTAATTTTCTATATGAATGCTTCCTTTTATATCCTTTTCTTTCAAGGGAAATAGTACGATGAGACTAATTTTGATGAAGAAGTGGAAGCTATCCTACTGGTCGATGTGCACCACCCCCAATACCACCACCTGTACCTACCTACCCTACTTAACCTCATTACAAAATAAATTAGAGAATCCTTATATACCTCATAAGCACCCAAAACATAGGAATCTAGTATCCTAGATATAACACATCTTTTGAAAACATAGGTTATTCAGACTATGACTATATTGGATGTAGGGTAGATAGAAAAAGAATCTCAGGAACCTATTAATTCATAGTTTAATCACTAGTTCCTGGTCTAGTAGAAAGTAAAACTCTGTAGCATTATCCACTACAAAGATGGAATAGATTATTTTAAAAAATTTTGTTACTCATATCTTATCTCAAAAGTAATAACTCTTAGATATTGGATTATTTGTAAGCACTATTCCTATCATGTGTAACAACACTAGTGTCATTTATATATCCAAAAATCCTATAAAACACTAATGTATGAAGCATGTAGATATTAGGTATCATTTCATTAGAGATCATGTAGCTAAGTGAGATATAAAACTGCGTCACATAATTATTAAAAATCAACTAGTTGACATCATTACCAAACCCCTTTCCTATGACATCTTTAGCACAATGAGGACTAGAATATATGTTTTAGATATTTATGCTTGGTCCAATAAGAATGAGACAACTTCAATCATTTTTTATTTGGTTTTTGTGTGTTATTATTCTGAAGTTATTCTCTAATAATCACATGTTACAATCCAAGATCCCTAGTATGTGATTTTGAAAAATGACAAACATTATTAATTGAATTATTATTTCTTCTCAATGAATATTTTGGATATTCCTTTTGTCTGTGAGTACAAATATTATAGGTATACACTACTCAAGGATATTGAAAGTTCAAAACTGGGTAGAATAGGATGTTAAGTGAAAGGGTGAGTACTTTTATTTTTTTTTATTTTTTATTTTTATTTCTTGAGCTTCACCACATAAGAGTGTATGCAAATGGGTGATCGAGCACACACACATAGGAGGAGGTAAAAAATTTAAAGTTATTTTTTTCTATACTTGTCGTAATGTATGACTGACAATCGTACTATATAATCAATTATAGAGAGAATGTGCTAAATGGCTAATTGAATAATTAGTTTATATGAACTAATGATATTATATGATCTAGATTGTACTGCAAGATTCATTATGATCTAAAAATCCTAGTCACCAGATAAATTAAGTAAGATATTTGAAATTTGAATTGTGAACTAATTATATTGTATGATGTGATTTATACTGTATGAAAAATTGAAATCTTATTTAAATTAACACCATTAATTAGTTAATCAAATCATGGTCTAATTAATGATAGTAGATCATACTATATGATATTTATCATAATGTACCATTAGTAGAGATGAAGTTTGGCCGTCTTAAAGATTGTACCAAATAAAACCATAATTTTTTAACTAATCTTATTGTATGATATTCATATGGTATTGGACAACCTACATGAAATCAATTAACCATATTGTAAAATGATAGTAGTATGGGAAGATTGACAAAGATGATTTTTAATCATCCCAGGAATCGTCTAGTATGAATAGAGAGAAAGCAAACATATCATAATGGAGGATCTTTAGATTATATTGTATGATGTTTTTAAAAGATAAATAGTTTATATGAACTGTTGTTTACATCATACTGGATGGGTCTAGTTTTTAAATTGATCGTACTATATAATTTTTAATCGTATTGTACAAAAAGTGATGGCCGAATTGAAATTTTAGGGTTTTTTAAAGCTTGATACTTAAGCATTGTTATTAGAATCTCTTGGAAATAAGAGAGGATTATGTGACTGCTAAAGGAAAAGAGAGGTAATTTTTAGAGAAAATTAGTGTTTAGAGGAAGGAGAAGGTGAGGTTGAGCATGAGGGAGAAGTAGTACGAGGGGATCATATAGTTGCTTTGGGTTAGCTACACTCTTGCTCCTCCTGTGGCCTTAATGAGTCCTTGAAGGCTCTCTTAGTAGAGTGCCTTCGAAGTCAAGTCCTCAAGGTATTATACCCTCTCCAGGAAGGAGGAAAAGATTGGATGTATGTTACCTTCTCAAGGAGGGAGAAAAGCTATGGGTTCTTTGCCTTCTCTAAGAGATAGAGAAATGATTCGAGGTCCGCTGCCATCACCAGGGAAGATGACATAACATCCGGCACTAGTCTGCATTAGGTTTGGTGAGAGTGAGTATGTAAGGACTTCTCTCTTTATTGTGGGAGCAAAAGAAGATTCACTTTATTTTAGTGCAATACCCAAAGCGAAGGACTTCATGGGTTAGACGTAATTCAAGGTTGACCGAACCACTATAAACTTTGGTGTGTTTTTTCAATTTTTTTGATTTTTTATTTTCCTGCAATTTTCTTTTTTTGCAATTTGAGTTTATTGGTTTTAATCTTATAAATCAGCTGCATTGAATTTAAAACTTTTTGCTACAATAATATTTGCATATGTTAAAAAATAAAATAAAAAATGAAAAATTTTATATAAATTGCTTCATATATTATTTTAAGCAATTTATGTGAACCAAAATTTTAAATTTTTTTGTGGCTGAAGCAAAAAAAGTAGTATTCCTGCTTTGGAATTTTTTAAAAATTACCAATTAACCCCCCTCTTGGCGATAGTTCTTTGATGTTTAATAAGCTTCTCAAACTTGAAGTATTTTAAAGATTTGGATTACTATGTTTATGGGGTGAAATACGAAATATTTATTTATCCTTAGAGTTTACAATATACTTCAAACATAAGGAGTTACATTTTAGACCAAAAAATTATTTTGAATTGATTAATGATTATGATCCTGTTATATAATATTACCTAAAAAAGTAAATCTTATAAATGAGGCTTTAAGTTAGAAGTCAATAAGTGTTGTAAGTTGGATAACTACTCAAGAATCATAGTTTATTTAAGATAAATGAATTTTATAGTTAAAAGACAAAATGTTTAATGACATTGGATTTTTGCATCAAATTATCATGTTTTGAAATTTAGTGAACAAAATTAAAAAGTTTAGAAAGCTAATAACAAGTATCAAAGCTTAATTAAAAAAGATCATTTAGGAAAGAGTGTAGAATTTATTATGTTTAAATATGGAGTTGTTAAAAATAAGTGGCATTTATGGATACAAAGTAATTCTTATTTGAGGCACGAGATTTTACATGAAACTCAAAATTTATGATATATGATTCCTCTATGGAGTACTAAGATGTTTCAAAAATTCTATTTTTGTGGTCAATTATGAAAAAGAATGTAGTTTTGTATATGTTCGTAATGTTTATTAAACTATTATTATGGCTAAACATTGAAGACTAAAATAGACTAATGTAAACATTATCAATTTAAGAATGGAAGTGAAAGGATTTTATAATGGATGTTATTATGGGATTTTCTATATTTAGATAAGGTCATGATAGCATTTAAGTGATAATTGACATATTGAATATGTTTACTCAATTTATTTTCAATTATGTAAATGAGTTTAGTTAATGATTTAGCAAGTTATATGTCAAATAAATTGTTTGATCACATGACACCCCCAAAGTCATTATATAAGATATATAAGATAGATTTACCTCAAGATATTGGAAGAATATTTATGAAAATTTGGGCACCAGGCAATATCTGAAAAATTGTTGAACAAATACAAAAGATAATTTAGGTGTCAAAAGGTTTTAAACACTATAATTTCTAGGTCTCAAGACTTTTATTAGAATTGTGAAGGGATATGTTAGGTAGTCGAAAGTCATTGTAAAACATGCCAAATAATCATGATATGAATCCTTTAATAGATTGTGTTAATATTAGGGTGTTCCTTGTGTTGCGAATTCAGTTTCATGGACTATGTTTTGATGATTGGCAAACACTCTTGCTTTTGTTCAACTGCTTAATACTACTGACATTTCAGGAATCAAAGATCGGACAGAAATCGGAACCAGCTCAAGATTGGGAAGATTAGGGTTGAGTCAGTCTGTATTTTTCTTTTTTCTTTCTTGAGTCAATTATAATTATTTGAAGTGACTGATGTAAGTAACCCTACTCACACACTTGAGAGATTTAAAACTTGTGTTTTTACTCACATCGGCCTGGATGATATTTATATCATCCTGGACGATCGAGTTCAAAATAGAAGATCTAATCAGGATTTCCTAGTTAAGGCAGCCATAATTAACTGATCGGCCTGGATGATACCTGTATCGTCCAGTTAAGGCAGCCATAATTAACTGATCGGCCTGGACGATACCTATATCGTCCAGGACGATATGCTCAATATAGAAAGAATTTGCCTCCATGATCAATTTAAGAATTTTGTATTTTTGGAAATCGACTAGGACGATTCTTTGATCGGCCTAGTAATATTGTATAATGATGCCTAAATTGATCCAGCAATCACGGGAGTAATTAAGGATGATTGATACGATCACATCATCTTGGACGATCGTAAGATCAGCCTGAATGATCCATTCAAAAACCCTTGGTTGCTCCTGGCCGATTTGGATCGGACAGCTCAAATTCAGGGCAATGCTCTGGACGATTTTCCTCTAATTTGTACTGATCGGCCGGGATGATCGTGAGATCATTCGGGATGATCAAGCAAATTTTTAATCATCCAGTTTGCATTCAGGGCGATGCTCTGGCTGATCTTATGAGATTTGTATTGATCGGCCAGGACGATTTCCATATCGTCCTAGATGATAAAGTCGGCAACTTGCAATTAATGAGCTCCTTTGAAGCTCTTCTATTTAAGAGCTCTTGTTTAACATTTTTGGACATCCTTGGCTACAGTCTTGACCTGAGAAAACCTAAAGGAGAGAGAGGGAGGGAGGGAGAGAGAGAGAGGATCTTGTGAGGAGGAGCTTGTGAGGGGATTCACAAGGGTTGCTCCAAGCATTGTTCCACTTCTTCTTCCCTAAAGTCTCTTGTCCTTGGAAGGGTTGGGAGAGGTAAGTTTCAGCAAGTGATCATGGTTCTCTGCCTGCTTCGGGAGGAACCAAAAGGAGTTGAGTTCTCTGCCTTACCGGGTGTGGCAAAAAGGAGGTGTTTTTGTGAGGGCTTCTCCGCCTAGCTGTGGGGGCTAAAAGAGAGTCACGTTGGTAGTGAAATACTCAAAGGGCGCCTTCGGGGAGTGGACGTAGGTCGAGTTGACCAAACCACTATAAATCCTTGTGTTCTTATTTTTACTGCTTCCGTATTTATTTTCTTCCACACTTATTTTTGTGGTGATTTGGTTTGTGATAATTATTCTTTCAGTTTTAAAGAATTTATTAAATACCAATTCACCCCCCCCCCCCCCGCTCTCTTGGTTAGCCTCAGGCCAGTTCTATAGGGCTTAACATCCCTAACAAACTTTCAAGTGGTATCAGAGCAGGTTTCATAAAAATAAAGTTTGAAAACTTTTTAAATTTTGATTCATGGCTAACTTTGGAATCGGAATACACCGGAAGGGTATTCTATTGCCCGACCTCCTTTGTTTGATAATATCCATTTGATTTTTGGAAAACTCACATGTCTACATTTTTATAATCTACTAATTATCGCATGTGGATGCTTGTTAAGGATGGTTACACACTTCTAACTGGTAAACTTAACGGCATTACTGTTCCGCTTCCTTTTACTGAATGGACTTTAGATGATAGGGATTTGGCTCAATTAAATGCAAAATATCTTAATTGTTTTTTCTGTGCTTTAAAATCAAAAGACTACATGCACATTTCCACTTGCAAAACTGGTAAAGAAATTTGGGATAAATTATGTATCACTTATGAAGGCTCTAATGAAGTTAAATAATCCCATTTAAATATTCTCTTGCGACTATGAACTTTTTTGTATGAAACCTCGTGAATCAATTTCTGAAATGTATACGAGATTTACTCAGATTGTTACTTCTTTGTATGCCTTAGGAAGAGAACTTTCAAACTATGTAAAAGTGAACAAGATTTTGAGATGCTTGCCTTCGTCTTTTGATGCTAAAATCACTGCAATTACTGAATTTAAAGATTTGAATACGTATTCGATTGACAACTTACTTCACTCACTCATTGCTTATGAGCAAGGAGTGAATCAAAGAAATCTTGATGCAGGTGAGAAAAGAAAGGAGAAAATGGTGGCACTGAAGGCACACAAATCGAACTCTGACTCTTCCTGGTTTGAAAGCGATGAATTTGCCTTAATCACAAGGCAATTCAGAAGCTTTCTAAGGAAGAAGCAAAAGTATCATTGGAGAAAAGGTAAGGATAACAAATATTCTAAAGGATCGTCTGATATGGTTTGTTATGAATGCAAGAAGCCCGAACATGTGAAAGTTGATTGTCCTACACTTAAGATGCACACAAGCAAGGAAAAGAGTGAGGAGAAATCCAAATTCAGAAAGGACAAAAAGAGACTTCAAAAAGCATTTTGGGCAGATTCTGCATCGGATTCATCAGAGATGAAACCAGAAGATGAAACAACAAACTTGTGCTTGATGGCAGATGATAATCTTGATCAAGAAGAGGTATGTGAACTTTCCTACGATCAACTCCTTGAAGTTTCGGAAAAAATTCATACATCATATAGGAAACTTAAGAAAACTCATGCTAGCTTCAAACTGGAATTTTTTAACTTACAAAAAGAGCATGCAATTATGACTAAAGATCACTCAACAACTGATTCAAATCATATGGCTCTACTTGATAAATTTGATGAGTTAAACAAAAAAGCATTGTGAATTGATTGAAGAGCATGAGTCACTAAAAGTCACACACACCTCACTTGAATCTGATCTTAAGAAATCTAAAGAGATAGAGAAAAACTTGAGGATTGATAATGATGTCTTAAAAACTACCAACTTGAGGATTCAAGATAAATTGGATACACTTAAAAAAATTTGGATGACAGCAATGCTTGATCAAAAGCCAAAACCTAGGAAGATGCATTAAAACTCAAGCCATTTAGGAAACCCTTTTCCAGGTGTTAGATGCTTTTCATGTGGCATGTTAGGACATATCTCACACACTTGCACTGTTCACCATAGTACACATTGGGTGTGGAGACCCAAGGTGCATGATTCACAGCATATCACGTATGTATTGCATTCTACTTTTCATAAGAAAGAACCCAAACCTGCTTGGGTTCCTAAATCTAAAATTTGATGATTTTGTAGGTAGGCTCTCACAAAAGGCCTCGTGAGAGTATGTAGTACTTGGACAACGGATGCTCTCGACATATGATTGATGATGCTAATCAATTTGTTTCACTGGAGTCCAGGACTGGAGGCAATGTTACTTTTGGAGACAACACCACCAAGAAGGTGGTAGGCTCAGGTATAATTAGTAATTCCAAGAACCTTATGATTGAAAATATTTTGCTTATAGATGGATTAAAACACAACCTGCTCAACATCAGTCAACTTTGTGACAAATGCTTCATCGTGCAATTCTTTGCAAATTCATACATTATAAGTTTAAGTAACAATACTATTTTGCAGAGAAAAAAGGTCAAAAATGTCTACATGCTTGATTTAAATAACATTAAATGCGCTGCTTCATTTTGCTTAAAAACAATTGTTGATGATTCATGGTTATGGCACCGAAGATTATGTCATACAAGTATGAAAACCCTTAGGAAAGTGACCTAAAAAGACCTAGTTAGAGGTGTCCCCAAACTCAAGTTTTCAAAAGACCACCTTTGTGATGCCTGCCAACTAAGAAAGAAAGTCCACTCCACCATTCACCCCATTAAGGACATTAGCACCTCTAGACCTTTAGAAGTCCTTCACATGGATTTGTTTGGACCCATTAGCACTGCCAGCTTGGGAGGGAAAGTCTATGGTTTGGCAATTGTTGATGACTACTCAAGATTCACTTGGACTAGATTTCTTTCACATAAACATGAGTCTTTTGAGGAGTTTAGAACATTTTCTACTTGGATTCAGAAAAAGCTAGGTTATGAGATCTTGACCATCCATAGTGATCATGGGGGAGAGTTTGAGAATGAAAGATTTGGAGATTTTTGTGAGGACAAGGGGATTAGCCACAACTTCTCAGCTCCTAGGACCCCTCAACAGAACGGGATAGCTGAAAGGAAGAATCGGACCTTGGTGGAAGTCGCTAGAGCCATGCTTGCTGAGTATTCACTTCCAAAATACTTTTGGGTTGAAGCGGTTAACACAGCTTGTTATGTGTTGAATAGGCTAAATGTTAGAGCCAAACTAGATAAGACACCCTATGAGATCCTTAAGGGTAGGACACTCAATTTTTCCCACCTTCATGTCTTTGGTTGTAAGGTTTTTATTCACAACAATGGGAAGTCTAACTTGGGCAAATTTGATCCTAAATCTGATGAAGGAGTGTTCTTGGAATATTCTAGTGTTGGGAAGTCTTTTAGGGTGTTTAACAAGAAGACTTTGATGGTGGAAGAGACTACACATGTAGTATTTGATGTGTTTGATCCTAAAAAGTCTAGAGTTGAGAATGATGATGATGTTGGAGAGGTTATCACTGGAGTAAAAAATTTGGAGAAGGGAGTAGGTCACCAAATCATTAAAGGAGTAGGAGATGTCACCCAAGGAGTAGAAAATATAAATTTAGAGGAAAGGGTTGGACCTTCTCACACCTTGCCTAGAGATTGGAGATACTCTACAAGTCACCCCAAGGATTTGATCTTAGGAGTCCCTTCTGATGGAGTTAGGACTAGACATGGACTTAGGAAGGAGGTGAACCATTCTGCCTTTATCTCAATGACTGAACCCACCAACTTAAACCAAGCCCTTACTGATGAGTTTTAGATTTTAGCCATGCAAGAGGAGTTGAATTAATTTGTTAGGAATGATATTTGGGAGCTTGTAGAAAGACCAAAGGGACAAAGTGTAGTTGGAACAAAGTGGGTCTTTAAGAATAAGGTAAATGATTATGGAGTGGTGGTTAGCAATAAAGCAAGATTAGTGGCTAAGGGGTATAACCAAATATAAGGGATAGACTTTGAGGAAACTTTTGCCCCTGTAGCTAGATTGGAAGCCATTAGAGTGCTATTAGTCTTTGCATGTTATAAAGGATTTAAGCTTTTTCAAATGTATGTTAAGAGTGCCTTTTTAAATGGGGAAATAAAAGAGAATGTGTTTGTAGAACAACCCCCAGGTTTTGAGAGTTTCTAATTTCCAAATCATGTTTTTAAATTAAAAAAGGCTTTGTATGGTTTAAAGCATACACCAAGAGCTTGGTATGAGAGGCTTAGCACATTCTTACTATAAAGGGAGTTTGTTAAGGGGAGCGTAAGACACCACCCTTTTTCTTATGAAAGTTGGAGATGATTTGCTCATTGTTTAGATTTATGTAGATGACATACTTTTTGGATCTTCTAATAAGAAACTTTGTGATGGATTCTCTAAAACAATGAGTAGAGAATTTGAGTGAGTTTAATGGGAGAGTTGTCCTACTTTTTGGGGTTTAGTATAAAATAATTGGATGATGGAACCTTTCTTAACCAAACAAAATATATAAAGGATATTTTGAAGAAGTATGAGATGGATAAATCTAAGCCAATTAATACTCCCATGACTTCTAGTGTTCCATTGGATAAGGACCCAAGTGGTAAGTCTATTGATTAAAAGAAGTACAAAGGCATGATTGGATCTTTACTTTACCTGACTACGAGCCAACCTTATATAATATTTAGTGTTTGCCTTTGTGCTAGATTTCAAGCTGACCCTAAGGAATCCCACCTAACTACAGTTAAGAGAATTTTTAGATACCTTTTGGGGAATCAAAGCTTAGGAATTTGGTATCCTAGATACAACACTTCTTTTAAGATTATTGGCTTTTCTAACTCTAATTTTGCAGGATGCAAGGTGGATAGAAAAAGCACTTCAGAAACTTGTCAATTCATAGTATAATATTTGGTCTCATGGTCTAGTAAGAAGCAAAATTCTATTGCACTCTCCACTGCTGAAGCTGAGTACATTGCTCTTGGAAGTTGTGTGGCCCAAGTCCTTTGGTTGAAAAATTTGGTATTAGATTTAGGATTACCTGTAGGCACCATCTCAATTTTTTGTGATAATACTAGTGCTATATGCATCTCTAAGAATCCTATCCAACAATCAAGGACTAAGCACATTGACATTAGGCATCACTTCATTAGAGACCATGTGACTAAAGAAGACATTGAGTTACACCATGTGACAACTGGAAATCAACTGGCTAACATCTTTACTTAACCACTAGCCTTCGACACTTTCAGCTCTTTAAGGACCAGATTGGGTGTGATTGACATAAATGCATGAAATTGATCTTTTATTTGCTTTTCTTTTTGCTCTTTGCTTTCTTCTCTTCTTTTTGTTTTACTCTTAGTTTTTGTTTGATTTGTTTTACTTTCTTTTGTTTATTTTTTTGTGTTTTTAAAATCATCGCTGAAATGATATTGTATGCATTGTCCTTGCTTTTAAAAGTTTGTAGTCAATATTTTACATCTCTTTATCTATTAGATGGTAAAAATATTTCATTGATCATGTCTCTTTCTCTAACCTATATTGGTGGCATAGTTTTCTTTTCTAATCAAAAATCTATTTCAAATTAATAAATTGTGTATGAAACTAAGATCTTTTCTAAAACTTGCTTAAGCAAATCTATCTTGTATTTATAATAATTAAAGTCTTTTTGTCACATCAAGATTCCTTGTTACTCTTATCTTTGGTTATTGATTCTGTTTTCTGGATAGTTCTTCTCTATGTTAGAGAGAGAGCCCCTATTCTCTAATATCTAGATGATATACTCACAACTAAGAATCCTTTTTAAGAGTTGTAAAAGAGAGTGGAGCTTGCAAAAAAAAAAAAAAAATTGGCCAATAATGCCAACAAAAGATGCGTAATGACGCCAAATTAATATATATATATATATATATAAGCAAAAGATGCGCAAAGCACCAATCAATTGACAAGAGGCATAAAATGATCCCACTAAAAAGCAAGTTCTTATCTCTTTTCAAATCCTTTAAAAACTTAGAAGTTTACATGTATCAAAGGCTTGATTTCGATTGTTTTGCTATTGTGACAAATTTACTTTGGTTCATTATTCTATGAGATATTTTTTCTTAAACCAAGTGATGAAGGGATCCTTATCTCATATCCAATTGGTTTTCTTTGAGTTAGGTCATTAATTTCAAAAGACAATTCTACCCTAAAAGAAAGTCTGAGATAAGGGTAACCATGATCGGATATTCTATCGTTCTTTGGATTGTAGATGATGTTAACTCATTAACTTGCAAGTTTTTAAAAAATTAATCACATGGAATGCTACATCATATTCATGCCTTGGGTAATAAAAAAAGATCTTTTGATTTTCTTTCTTCGTTCCCTCCTCCTTTTTGAGATGTCAAAAGGAGGAGTAGTTTAGGATGTTTACTTACACTTTTGATTCCATATTTTACACTGTTGTTTTTAAAATAATTGTCGTAGTATTTTGTCATCTTCAAAAAGAGGGAGATTGTTGCAATTTCAGTTTCATGGACTATGTTTTGATAATTGGCAAATACTCTTGCTTTTCTTCAACAGCCTGCTGCTACTGACATTTCAGGAATCAAAGATCGGACAGAAATCGGAACCAACTCAAGATTGGGAAGATTAGGGTTGAGTCAGTCTGAATTTTTAATTTTTCTTTCTTTAGTCAATTGTAATTGTTTGAAGTGACTGATGTTAAGTAACCCTACACACACACACTTGAGAGATTTAGAACTTGTGTTTTTACTCACATCGGCCCGGACGATATTTATATCGTCCTAGATGATCGAGTTCAAGACAGAAGATCTAATCAGGATTTTCTAGTTAAGGCAGCCGTAATTAACTGATTGACCTAGATGATACCTGTATCGGCCAAGAAGATATGCTCAATACAGAAAGAATTTATCGCCATGATCAATTTAAGAATTTTGTATTTTTGGAAAATGGCCAGGACGATTCTTTGATCGGCTTGGACAATATTGTATAATTATGCCTAAATTGATTCGACAATCATGGGAGTAATTAAGGATGATTGATACGATCACATCATCTTAAATGATTGCAAGATCGGCTTGGGCGATCCATTCAAAAACCCTTGGTTGCTCCTGGCCGATTTGGATCGGACAGCTCAAATTCAGGTCGATGCTCTGGATGATTATCCTCTAATTTGTACTGATCAGCTGGGACGATCAATAAAATTTTCAATCGTCTAATTTGCATTTAGGGCGATGCTCTGGCCGATCTTTGAGATTTGTACTGATCGGCCAGGATGATTTCCATATCATCCTGGACAATAAAGTCGTCAACTTATAATTAATGAGCTCCTTTGAAGCTCTTCTATTTAAGAGCTCTTATTCAACATTTTTTAACATCCTTGGCTGCTGAGTTGACCTGAGAAAACCTAAAGGAGAGAGAGAGAGAGAGGGAGAGAGAGAGAGAGGATCTTATGAGGGGGAGCTTGTGAGGGGATTCACAAGGGTTGCTCCAAGCATTGTTCCACTTCTTCTTCCCTAGAGTCTCTTGTCCTTGGAAGGGTTGGGAGAGGTAAGTTTCAGCAAGTGATCGTGGTTCTCTACCTGCTTCAAGATGAAGCAAAAGGAGTTGGGTTCTCTGCCTTGCCGGGTGTGGCAAAAAGGAGGTGTTCTTGTGAGTGCTTCTCCGCTTAGCTGTGGGGGCTAAAGGAGAGTCACGTTGGTAGTGCAATACTCAGAGGGCGCCTCCGGGGAGTGGATGTAAGTCGAGTTGACCGAACCACTATAAACCCTTGTGTTCTTATTTTTACTGCTTCCGTATTTATTTTCTTCCGCATTTGTTTTTGTGGTGATTTGGTTTGTGATAATCGTTCTTTTGGTTTTAAAGAATTTTTTAAATACCAATTCACCCCCCCCCCCCACTCTTGGTAAGCCTCGGGCCAGTTCTATAGGGCTTAACTTCCCTAATAAACTTTCACCTTAGAAGTAATGTGTTATATGAACTGAATATAATGACAAGTGAGCAAGGGCCGCTGCACTAGCTCTCAGTAAAAGTGCTTTGATGGTACTTGGAAGTTTGACAGGGATGCTAAGCCCTTATGAACTAGTCTCAAGACTAACCAAGAGCGGGGGTGAATTATTATTTTAAAAAATCTTTTGATAAAAACACAATCTTAAAAAAAAAACAAGATTCACCACAGAAATCAAAGTGCAGAAATTAAATGCGGAAGAAGTAATAAAGAACACATAAATTTATAGTGGTTTGGTCAACACAACCTACATCCACTCCCTGGAGGCGCCCTTTGAGTATTTCACTAAACTCAGTGTCTCTCCTTTTGCCTCCACAACGAGGTGGAGAAGCCTTTACAAATCTCCCTTCCACCAATCCAGGTGAGGAAGAGAACCCAACTCATTTTACTTCCTCTAGAAGTAGGCAGAGAACCCAACTCCTTTTGCTTCCTCCTGAAGCAGGTAGAGAACCTTGATCAGATACCGAAGTAGACCTCTCTAGAACCCCTAAGGAACTAAGGACAAAGACTGGAGAAGATGATGATGGATCATTTCTTAGAGCAACCTTTATGAACCCCCTCAAGAACTCCCCTTCATAAGATCCTCTCTCTCTCACTCCCTTGCTCTCCTTCTCCTCTTAGCTCTCTCAAGTCAAAACAGTATCATAAGATACTCTCTTGAGTAAAACTAGAGTTCTTAAATGGAAGAGCTTCATAATAGCTCATTAATTGCAACAAACTGAATTTATCATCGAGGATGATATAAATATCATCATAGACGATCAGTGCAAATTAAGCTCAATCAGCCATGATGATTTGGGACGATCAGTAGATTTTTGTTCATTTCATCTAGGCCAATATAAAATCATCCTATAGAATCAGTACAAATCGTTGAATATCATCCAGACAATCGCACTGAATGTATGTCTGGATGATGAAAAAATAGCTTGATCATCCAGGCTGATCTCACGATCATCCCAAATGATTTGTTCAACTTTGTGAAAATTATCCAGATCATCACCCTTAATAGAAGCTGTCCAATATTGATCATCCAGGACCAACTAAGGTTTTTTTTTTTAACTGATCGCCCCAATCGATCCTGCGATCGTCTAGGATGATATGATCAAGCAATCAAACCTTAATTGCTTTCCTTAATTATTAGATTAATTTAGGCATAATTATGTTGCATCGTCCAGGACGATGTTCCGGAAGATGTCCAAAAAATAAATAATACTTAAATAGATCTGGCTGCTAATTCTTTTTTATTTGAGCCTATCATTCTGGTCGATATAAAGATTGTCAAGAATGATGTACTTAATGATGGCTGTATTAACCAGGATGCCCTAATTAGGGTTTCTATGTTTAACTGATCATCCAAGCTGATATTTGGATCATCCCGAATGATGTGAGAAAAAATAAAAAACTCTAAATCATACAGAAAAAAATTCCCCCAAGTGTGTGTGTGCAAGGTTACTTAGCATTAGGAACCATATCATTTACAATGGACTTAAGAAAGGGAAAAGTTTACAAACTAACTCAGACCTAGTCTACCCAATATTGAGCTAGTTTAAATTGTATTTTGATCTTATGGACTTGAAATGTTAGTAGGCAAGAAAGTTGTAGAGAAATAGAAGTGTTTGTTATCATCAAAAATATATTCCCTGAAAGTATATTCACAACAATCTCTCCCATTTTTATGATGGCAAACACAAAAAATAATTGAAGTAGTTCAAAGCAGTTTTAAAGGAAACAAGTGAAGAAACAATCACAATTCAAATAGTTTAACTAATTATCATAAAAACATAACAAACTAGAATAAACAAAATAGACTAGAATAGTATAAACTAGTACAACTACTATCCTTTTTGACATAACAAAAAGGAGGATAAGAAAAGAAACTCAATAAAAATTACTAAATAGAATAACAATAATAAAAGAAAAAACAACTTAACACAAAAAACATGCAAACTAAAAGAAGGATGACCCCTGATCATTCGAAGGAGGAGCTGGTGGTGGTGGATGTGGCTGAAATTAACTCGAAAGAGTGGCGAACTGCTCTCTAAATCAGGCCATATCCTAGTCGTGCTGGTGCTACTGGAGAGCAACGTAGGAATCAAAATGAGCAATATTCTCAGTATGTTGCAACTCCTTTGTAGAAACATAAGTCTCGAACTATGTCTCCCACTGGTTAAATCGCTCCACCAGCTGATCCAGCTGAGAGTGCTGGAAAAGCGAAGCAGGTGCAGGAACAAGTGCTGGAGCTGCCTCCTCCTCAACTCCCTTGGCTTCCTCATGCCCTGGGTAGAGACGAATACTATTAAGAATATGGAAGGAGTTGTTTGAGTAGAAGGCAGGATAAAAATTTGGTTGGGTAGGATATTGGAGGTTATATTTTGATTCTAAGAAATAGGTAATGATATGTCCTAGGGCAAGATTTTGCTTCCTCCTATGTCCTAGATCTCGAATATTGGTTGGAAGAAGAGTGTGTGAGAAAAAACATTTGGAATCCATGGATTTTAAAGAATCAGCCTAATCATCTAGGAAGATCGCATAATAATCCAGGCCAATCTGGTGCAATAATTGTGTCCAGGATGATTGGTTAGAATAGTGGTAAAGTCATCTAAGATGATCAAATATTGCCCGGGATGATAAGACACGGGCGATCGTCCCGAGGAGTCAAGCTGAATGACCATTGAAAAAGAATATCATCTTGGCTGATTAGGTTAATCGTTCAAGACAATACATAATAATGGATTGTACCAGTCAAACTTAAAAATGTTTAAAAAGTTGTCACGTGTATCGTCTAGGATGAACAGGTGGATCATCTGGGTTGATCAACATTAATTGATTGTACCGGCTGAATTTAAAGGGTTTAAATAGATTTCCACGTGTATCGTCTAGGACAAACATGTGAATCAAACGGGCTGATTTTCCATAAATTGAGCAAAGAGTAAGAACATTGTCCAAGATAATCACAAATGATTGAGGCAGAAGACAGACGGATCATCTCGGATGATAGAGCATCGTCCTGGATGATCAGAAGTAGAAGAGTCAAATCAGATGATTAGATGGAATTTTAATAAAGAATTGAACCGATCATCCAGGATGATATGAATATCGTTTGGGATGATGTGAAAAAAAAGTTTACAATTAGATAATGGATGGAGATGATAAGAGAAGGCCTAAAAACATAACAACACCAGTAAAAGATAAAGTAAAACAACAAGATAGGAAAGAAGAGACAAAAATGAAATGAAAAAGAAAATTAATTTTTTTTAATTTTATATATATATATATATATATATATATATATATATATAATTTTTTTTCTTTTAAAGGAACAAAAATGATAAATTCTTCAAGTGATTGAATTTAAGGATTTATAAGACCAATGAGTTAACATTATCGAAATTTGAAAATAGTAGAATATATGATCCAGTTAACTCTACCTCGGACCTCTCTCAAAGAAAAATCATCTTTTGAAAATAAGAGACCTAACTCAGAACAAATCAATTGGGTAAGAAAACAAGATCTGTTCAAAACTTGGTTCCAGAAAAGTATCTTATAGACTAATATACCAAACTATTTTGTCACAATCATAAAATTTGAAATCAAGCCTTTACAAATATCAAGTGACACATAAATTCTTCTATATTTAAAGCTTTTGAAAGAGAGGGAAGCTTTTCTTTTTGTGGGCTCATTTCATGCCTCTTGTCAATTTATTGGCGCACTTTGCGCATCTTTTGATTTTTAATACACTTTATTTATCTTTAAATTTTTGGGCGATCATTGTGCATCTTTTCTTTTGGCGTCATTGACCTTTTTTTATTATTTTTGCATGCTAGATCTCTTTTTAAAACTCTTAAATATTCTCAGTTGTGAGTATGTCTTCAATATATTAGAGAAGAAAAACTCACTCTCTAATAAAGGGAAGAATAAACCACAAAATAGAATCAAATTCTTATGATAAATTTAACAATAAGATTTCAAAGAACTTGAAAGTAATATAAAGACTTTTGAACACTATAAATATAACATAGATTACTATAGCAAGGTAGAAAGATCTTAATTGCAAAGTCCAATTATTAATTTGAGATAGACTTTTGTTTAGAAAAGAAAATTACACTAGTAAAAGAGGTTAGAGGGAGGGAAACAATCAACGGTATTTCTCCCTTTAACTGATTTAAGAATGTTTAGACATTGACTATAAATTTCTAAAAACTAAAAATAGGGCAAAAATATCATTTCAACTAAAAAAAGAAAAATGAAAACTTCAAAGATGTAATAACTATAAAACAACAGCAAGCATTAAAAAAAAAAGAAAATAAAAATAATTAATAGAGTTGTAAACAAGCAATTCATAATTTATTAAGCAACAAGTTTATGTAATTATGAGCCATGAGCCTCCGCTGTCCAAGTATCATATGCTCTTATGAGGTCTTTGGTGAGAGCACACCTACAAAAATCATCAACTGTCAGATTTAGAAACCCAAACAAGTTTGGGTCCCTTCTTATGAAAAGAAGAATATAATGCATGTGTGTTATGCTGTGAATATTGCAGTTTGAGTCTCCATACCCAATGTGTACTACGGTAAATAGTGCAAGTGTGTGAAATGTGTCTTGGCATTCCACATGAAAAATATCTAACTCTAAGAAAAGAATTTACAAATCTACTTGGGTGGTGATGCTTCCTTTTAACATTATGTGATGCATGCAATATTGGTTTATTTTTAAAAGCTTTGAGATTTGTTTTTAATAAATTATGCTCAACAACAAAATAAGAATGCTTTTTATTTAAATCATCAAATTCATCAAGTAAAGATATGTGATTGCTATCAAGTAGAGTGTGATCCTTACTTAAACTTTCATACCCTTTTTGCAAATTCAAAAACTCTAATTTCAAACTAGCATGCTTTTTCTTAAGTTTTTTATATGATGCATAAATTTTCTCACAAATTTCAAGTAATGTGTCATAAGTTGGTTCACATATCTCTTCTTGATCAAATTAACCAAGATGGTCACCCATTAAGCACAAATTTGATATCTCCTCTTTAGCTTCAGTCTCAAATGAGATAGAAGCAGAATTTGCCTAGAAAGCTTTTTGGTATTGCTTCTTGTCCTTCCTATATTTGGGTTTCTCCTCACCATTCTCCTTTCTTGGGTTCTCCTTAAGTGTAGGACAATCAGCTTTAACATGTTCAACCTTCCTACATTCAAAGTAAACAACATCAAAAGAACTTTTATAATTTTTGTTATCCTTACCTCTTTTCCACTTCTGATGATACTTATTATTATTCCTCAAAAAGCTTTTAAATTTCATAGTAATGAAGGAAACATCATCATTTTTAGATCTGGAAGAATCAATGTCCGTGTTGTTGGCTTTACTACCACAGTTTTCTCCTTCTTTTTCTCACCTACATCAAGATTTCTTTGATTCACCCCTTGCTCATAAGTAATGAGTGGTCCAAATAAATTATCAACAAAATAAGTATTTAAATCTTTAGATTCCGTAATTATAGTGATCTTAACATCAATAGAAGAAGGCAAGCATCTCAAAATTTTATTAAAACTTTCATAATTAGTTAGCTCTCTTCCTAAAGCATGTAATGACATAACAATTTGAGTAAACCTTATATACATGCCAGATAATTTATTCAGAAGGTTTCATATGAAAATTTTATAGTCAAGCAATAAAATATTCAACCTAGATTGTTTAACTTCATTGGTTCCTTCATAAGTTACACACAATCTATCCCAAATTTCTTTACCAGTTGCACAAGTTGAAGCATGCATATAATCTTTAAATTTTAAAGCACAGAAAAAAGCAGTTTAAGCTTTTTGCATTAAGTTGTGTTAAATGTCTTTCATCAAAAGTCATTTAGCAAAAGGAAGTTCAGTTTTAATGCCATTAATTTCACGAAAAGGTAGTGTATAACCTTCTTTAATAAGCATCCACATATAATAATCAAACAATTATAAAAATGTAGATATGCGAGTTTTCCAAAAAATAAAAGAAATATTATCAAATAAAGGTGGTCATGTAATAGAATATCCTTTCATAGTATTACGATTACAAAAGTTATCCATCAATCAAAATTCAACAATTTTCAAAAACTATATTTTATGAATCCCGCTCTGATACCACTTGAAAGTGCTCTGATGGCACTTGGAAGTTCGACATGGATGTTAAGCCCTTATAAACTAGTCCCAAGGCTAACTAAGAAGGGGGTGAATTGGCATTTTAAAAAATCTTTTGATCAAAACAAAATTTTAAAACAAAAACCAAAATTCACCATAGAAATCAAAGTGCAAAAATTAAATGCGGTAGTAATAAAGAATAAAGAAACTTATAGTGGTTCTGTCAATACAACCTACATCCACTACCCGGAGGTGCCCTCCGAGTACTGCACTAAACTCAATGTCTCTCCTTTTACCCCCACAACAAGGCAAAGAAGCCTTTATAAACATCCATTCCACCAACCCAGGTGAGGCAGAGAACCCAACTCCTTTTGCTTCCTCTAAAAGTAGGCAGAGAATCTAACTCCTTTTGCTTCCTTCTGAAGCACGCAGAGAACCTTGATCAGATACTGAAGTAGACCTCTCTAGAACCCCTAAGGAACTAAGGATGATGATTGGAGAAGATGATGATGGATCCTTGCTTGGATCAACCTTTGTGAACCCCCTCAGAAACTCCCCCTCACAAGATCCTCTCTCTCTCTCCCTTGCTCTCCCTCTCCTCTAGGCTCTCTCAGGTCAGAACAGTAGTAAAAGATACTCTCTTGAGTAGAATAAGAGGACTTAAATAGAAGAGCTTTGGAATAGCTCATTAATTACAACAAACTGACTTTATCATCTAGTACGATATAAATATCATCATATACGATCAGTGCAAACTAAACTCAATTAGCCAAGGTGATTTGGGATGATCTGAAGGTTTTTGTTCGTATTGTCCATGCCAATATAAAATCATCCAATTCGATTAGTACAAATCATTGAATATCATCTAGACAATCGCACTAAATGGATGTCCTGACGATGAAAAAATTGCTTAATTGTCCAGGTCGGTCTCATGATCATCTCAAATGATTAGTATAATCCATAAAAATTGTCTAGATTAGTACCCTGAATACAAGCTGTTAGATGTTGATCATCCAGGAACAACTAAGGTTTTTTTCTTGAACTGATCATCCCAGCTGATTCTGCGATTATTTAGGATGATATGATTGAGCAATCAAATCTTAATTACTTTCTTTAATTATTATATTAATTTAGATATAATTGTGTTGCATCGTCCAAGATGATATCTTGGATGATGTCCAAAAATAAATAATACCCAAATAGATCTGGCAGTTGATTATTTCTGATTTGAGCTTATTATCCTGGCCAATACAAAGATCATCTAGAACAATGTGCTTGATGATGGCTGCCTTAACCAGGATGCCCTAATTAGGATTTCTATTTTTAACTGATCGTTCAAGAAAATATTTGGATCATCCTAGATGATTTGAGCAAAAACAAAAAACTCTAAATTAGACAGAAAAAATTCCCCCAAGTGTATGTGTGCAAGGTTACTTAGCATTAGGAATCACGTCATTTATAATAGACTCAAGAAAGGGAAAAGTTTACAAACTGACTCAGACCTAGTTTACCCAATCTTGAGCTGGTTCAACTTGCAGTTTTATCTTATAGACCTTAAATGTTAGTAGGGAAGACAATCATAGAGAAATAGAAGTGTTTGTTATAATCAAAAATATATTCCCTAAAAATAGATTCGTAACACCCAGGAGTAGTCTTAAATAGATAAGGGTTCTCACATCATGGATAGATGTAAACAAAGGAACTAATCCATGAAACTAATAATAGGATAGGGACTTGGAATTTAGGTTCACTTATTGGAAATTTAATGGAATTAATAAATATTATGATCCATATGAGAGATCAATATTTTTTGCATTTAGGAAACTAAATGGGTTGGAGTGAAGGTTAAGGAGATTGATAGTTTAGGATTTAAACTATGGTATTCAAGTATGATTCACACTAAAAATGATATAGGAGTGATTATAAAATAGAGTTTGAAGGATAATATTATAAAAATTAATAGAATTGGAGATAAAATTATTGCGGTAAAGATTATTATTGATGCTAAGATTATTTATATTATAAGTGTCTATGCTCTCCAAGTATGTTTAAATGTGTTCAAAATTAAAATTTTGGAATGACTGAGAAGAATTAATCTAAAAGGTACACTCAAAGAAAGAGTTTTTATTTGAGGAGATTTAAATGGACATGTTGGTAGAAATGTAGATTATTTTATAAACATTTATGGATGTTATGGCTTTTGATCGACTAATGAAGGTGATAAGACCATATTAGAATTTTTTTAGCTTATGATTTTGTAATTACTAATATCTTATTAAAGAAAAGAGATGAGCATCATCACTTATAAGAATGGATATAGTAAAAATCAAATTGATTATTTTCTTATATGAAAAATAGATTGTTTAGATTGCAAAGATTGTAAAGTTATTCCAAGTGAAAGTTTATGTACCCAATATCTCTTATTATTTTTGGACTTTAAGATGAAGGGGCACAAGAAAAAAATGAGGTTAATCATTATTCTACAATTAGATTGGGGCATTTAAAGAATATTAACAAAAATATTTTTTGAGTGTAAGATTCAAGATATTATGATTTTTTTTATGCAAGAGGAAGCTAATATTATGTGTGGGAAAAAATATCTAGTGATATTCAGAATATTATAAATAATGTTCTTGAAGTATCATAGGGAAAAGCTGCTAATAGTAAAATTAGTTAGTGGTTGAATTAAAATGTGTAAGAAAGATAAAATATAAGAAGTTTTTTTATAAAAATTAGTTTAGCTATAAAAACTTTGATAATTGAGAAAGATATAAAGAGGTCCATAAGGAGTCTAAGAAAGCAATTTCTAATGCAAAGATTTTAGATTTTAATGCTCTATATAAAAGATTAGATACTAAGGAGGGTGAAAGATATATGTATAAGTTAGCTAAATAATGACATAGGAGTAGTAAGGATGTAGTTCATGTGAAGATTATTAAGGATGAAGATGAAAAAGTGCTTTTATTAGTAGAGGATATTTAAAAATTTTGGATGAGATATTTTGCTAAACTTTTTAAAGAAGATTATGAGAATGTGATTAACTTTAGTTAGCACCCTAAATGAAAATAATGATTTTTGTTTTTATTAGTGTATTAGTAAAACCGTAGTTAAGGGGGCTATAAAGAAAATGAGGTGTGGAAAAGTTGTTGGACCTGATGATATTCTAATAGATATGTGTAAATACTTAGGAGATGAGGGAATTTCTTGGATTGCTAAACTTTTTAACTTTATTTTAATGACTAAAAAGATGCCATATTAGTAGAGAATGAGTGTGTTGATTTCTATTTTTAAGAATAAAGTGATGCATAAGATTAATCAAATTATAGAGGAATTAAGTTTATGTGTCATACTTTAAAGCTATAGGAGATAGTAATGGAGCATAGAATGTGATGTGACACTAATGTTTCTCAAAATCAATTTGGATTCATCTAGGTAAGTCTACTATGGAAGCTATACATATGATTTTTATTAATTTAGAGAAAGCATATGATAAAGTTCCAAGAGAAGTATTATAGAGAGTTCTACATAAAAAGGGGTTAATAATGCTTATATTAAAGTCATTAAGGATATGCATGCAGGAGATGTTACTTGTTTTCAAACACAAGGGAGTTTAAGGTAAACTTCAATTATGGAGTTCTACCTTAAAGTCTAATGGCTTTTGTTTAAGTAGATGTAAAACTAAATATATGGAATGTAATTTTAGTAATAATAGATTTAGTGGGGGGATTCTAAGTTTGGGCAATCAAGTCAATAATAAGGGCACGCATTTTAGATATCATGGGTCTATTGTTCAGAGTTATGGTGAAATAGATTGGAATATTATTAGTAGAATTCGAGTTGGATGGTTGGAGTGGAGGAATGCATCGGCCTTATTGTGTGATAGAAATGTCCCTCTCAAACTTAAAAGGAAATTTTATAAGATGGTACTGAGACCTTAAAAGCTTTATGGTGAATAATGTTGGCAAGTAAAAGAGAATACAAAATTTTAAGTTAAGTGTTGCGGAGATGAGGATGCTCTGGTGGAGGAGTCAATTTACTCTTAAAGATAGAATATGAAATGAGCATATACATGAAAAGATTGGAGTATCTCTAGTGGAATATAAGATTAGAGAGAGTCGTCATAGATACTTTAGTCACATAAAATGGTAACCTTTCTACATCCTCATTCGGAAAGTAGATGTATTATATTTGGCTAATGTTAAGAAAGGTAGAGGTAGATCTAAAAAGACTTGATTAGAAAATATTAGAAATGTCCTTTCTTTATTAGATTTAGATTAGAATTTGACCCTTAACATGACACAATCGAGAAAAAGGATTCATGTAGTCGATCCCATAGAGTGAGATAAAGGATTTTTGTTGTTGTTATTATATTGTATTTGGAACTTGGCATCTGTTCGAAAGATCACATTTCAATTACAAAATTTGCTTATAAAGATAATTACTAATATATTATTAAGACAACACCTTATATTCTGGAAAAAAAAATCTAGAACATCATTAACATGGGTTGAAGTTGAAAAAATATTATTTATGGATTTAAAATTAGTTGAGGATGGTAAAGAGAAAATCAAGTTAGGTATACACAAATTGAAAGTAACATAAATTTATCAACAAAAGTACTATGAATTAGAGCACATAATGGAAATATTTGAAGTTGATGATCTAATATTGTTTATTGCCAAACTTATGAAGGGTGTCTTTAGATTTTGTCAAGAAATGAATTTAAATTATAGATATATAGGACCATAGGAAATAATTGAAATGATTGGTGAAGTTTCTTGAATATTAGCATTGCTAGCATATAAATCTAATATATCTAAAACTTTTTGCATGATAATGCTAAAATGATGTGATTCAAATGATACTATGATGAAATGACATATATAAAGATCTAAATAATAATAAAGAATTTGAAAGCATTTTGAAATTTGAAGTTAAAAAAAATGAGAAAAATAGATAGATTTTCTTTATGTAAAGGTGAAGTTAAGCACATAAAAGGAAAAAAAAAGAAACTTGGTAAAGGGAGCATGAAATGAGATAGAAATTTCAAAGATTATTTATTATGAAAAGAAATTTCAATAAAAAAATTCTTACTAGGGAAAAATCTTAATACTTAAAAATATAAAATGGTAAGATCAAAAATTATCTAAACTTTATATCCTAATTTTCACACTTTTCTAAAAATATAAAAATTATTTTTATGAAAGTCTACTTTATATTTGTATTATTTTTGATATATATAAACATTTTTAAATTAATTTCATAAAAAAACATTTGCCTCAATGAAATGAATAATGCTATTCTTTTTTTTTTTTTTTGAAAGATGCAACTTGCATTTAAAGAAAAACAAAGCAATTGCTAAGTAGATAAGAAGCCTAATGGCAATCCTTTCTAAACTTATGAAAGGAAGCCTTATTAATGGAAAATTAAGAACAATAAGTATATTTGAAAGATGTGAAATTTCATAAGGAACATAAGACCCTCTACTCCTCATTTTAAACCAATTGGGGTGGAGGGGATACCAAGAATTAAACAACCAAAAATATTGATTAGTATCTCAAAATTCCCGATTAAGTAAAAAATAAGGAATAGAATGCTTCTTAAAATTCCAAATTTTATCCCCTTCTTTCAAATATAATTTTGTGCTTAATTTAAATCTAAAAAAGTAATAACCATAATCATAAATACAGAAAAAAACCTTAAAGTAAAAATAATGATCTTCATGCTTTGATGACCACCATTTGATCACTTTCACCATTTTCGTCCCACCCATGCCTTGACTTTCAAGCCACCAATCCTCAAGCTTTTTCCCACTTTCTTTGATACAGAATGACCTCATCCTTGAATTTTAAATAAGTGAAAGATGGTTAAGTGAGACCATCATTTTCACTAATCAATCCCTTTTTTCTCCCTCTAAGAATGCCTTTGATAGGCCCAAAATATTTGGCTAACTTTTTTTTGTTCTAAAAAGATTTGTAACTTTTTTTTGTTCTAAAAAGATTTGGATGGTAACATAAATTTGCCATCTTCTATCACAGAAGCCTTATCAGTATCTCCACTAGGCTTAGATTTAGACATAGCAGCTTGCGATTTCTCAGAGCTATCTTCAACAGCAACTTCAACAAGAACATCTTCACTTTTGTTGTCATTTTCAGCTTGTATACAGCCGAAAATTGAAAGCTCAACCTTCTAAAAATTACCATAAATTCCTTCAGGCAAAACACAGTCTATTCCAGGCTTCTGAGCAACATTTAATGCTGAATCCACAGCAACTTCTGAAACATGTGCTATATGAGCCGTATTTTCTAACCCGACCTCCTCAATATTTGCATCAACATGATCTAAAACCTGCTCTCCCAAAATAGGTTTATCTGATACAACCCCTTCCCTGGTATCCCCATTCTCATAGTCATGAGATAACACATCAAACTTATTAGCCTTTTCATGAGCTGCAGTCCACTAAAATTTATTCTTAACCTTGTTTATCCTTTTCTTCTTAATGTTCACATGTATCCAAGGGCCATATTCTTTGGAATAAGCACTATCCATTACTTGTTTACTCAAATATTTATTCCCATTATTCAATACTTCCTTATGCAATTTAATATTGATCTCCTTTTAGCGAATCCATACACATTTCACTTTTATGGCCAATCTTACCACAATCGGAACACAACGTTGAGATCTTCTCGTACTCAACTCTTTGGAAAAACTTTCCATAAAATCCATCAATCCAAACTCCTTTAGTAAATTTGGATTCAAGATTAATTTGAACATAGGCTCTTGCAAATTCTTATCTCCCCCATTTAAACATTTTCCCGTCCAAGAACAATGGACTTCCTATTTTCGAAACAATCTTCATCACATTCACCTCATCTTAGCAATGCAACTGCAGATGAGGCAAACGAACCCAAATTGGTGAGGATAAACCTTTAAAAGAGAATGGTGAAAATTTAGGCGTCCATTTATCCACCCCAATTATATGTTCACCAACAAACCATGGACCTCCACTTAGTACTTCTTCCATTATTTTAGTAGATTGGAAAGAACACAAAATCCAATCTACGCCCAATGATGTGAGATGGAAAGCACCAAATCTATTCAATTGTATTCTCAATTCAATGCTACAAATAGAAAATGGTACATCTTTCCCAAATACTTTGATTACTAGAGATTTTTCAAGGAGTTTAATATTCTCACATACATTAGCCATATTCAATTTAACCAAGTTAGCATCACCATTCTCATCAGGATTAGTCTCCATATAATTAACTTTAATATGATCAATTTTAATCCAATGATTCTCCAATCCGAAGTTGTTACTGTCAGCATTTGGTACAGCTTTCATGCTCTTCTCCATTTGTAATTTTTCTTCAACAGTCTGAGCTTTCTCTACCTTAGAATTCAAATTTGTATTTTCCTAATTTTTTGGCTCAATATCAGCAATAGAAGAAAATCTATTTACTTTTAATTTAAACCCAATTGAAGAAGATGCCTCCAAAACATAGAGATTCTCAACATCAGATTCATAAATGGAGAAGAATGAACAGCCAAAACCTCTTTCTCTAGAGATTTAATAACTTCCTTTCCCTTACCCATCACTGAAGTAGGCTTGTAAAAAGAATCAAATCATCCTTCATTGATAATTAGAGGACGTTGTTTACCTTATCCATCCCGAACTGGAAAGCCTCTGCTCTTGGATCCACGATGATAAAAATCATCAGGATGCCGCACAAAGTTTGGAACGGAGGTATTTCAGTCATCACCAACCGATAAACGGTGACCCTCCACCACCATTCAAAGCAACTGGGAAATGAGGATCGGATGAATTCAAAAAAAAAAGAAGCTTTCTCTCTCAAGAAACTCTCTCTCTCTCTAGTTTATAATAATGTTATTCACACCATGGGAAAATGTCTGATTTCTAATGGAAGTTTTCATCGGAAATTGGAAAATTTCCAAAATAAATAACATTTCTAGAGGATTTTTGATAGAAAAATTTTCATCGATAAAACATGAGTAGGAAAATAATTACCGCCAGAAAATGTTTTGGCTAAAATTGCCATTTGAAAATTAAAAAAAAATATCGTAAATTTTTTGTTTCTTTGTGAATTCTTCCTCTTTATTCTCTCCTCATTTTCTACACCAGACCATCAAGAACACTTGGCCAATGCATTACCCGTAAACCTGCCTGCTCACTGCCTGCCGTCCTATGCAAACCGGCTAGCAAGCCCACGAAACATTGACCTGCGAAAACGAACCAGCACACTATCAACAAACCAATACTTTTTTTTTTTTTACTTTTATACAACAAAATAAAGTTCCTCAAAAGATATGCGGGACTAAACTTGGTTTTGTTGATACTTTCCATGCAAGAGAGGGGAAGGAGACATAGATCGAAGGATAAAAACTGGATTGGATTTTAAATAAAAAATTAGCAAATTTTGAGCTAATTTAATAAATTTAACTTAAGAATAATAATTAAAACTATTAATTTAATTCAAATTAAAAATATTTAATTATTTAATTTAATTTGACAATAAATTATTAAATTAGTTAATTTAATTTTAAAATGTCTTTTTAAAACATTTAACAATAATTATTAAATTAGTTAATTATTTAATTTAACTTAATAATCATTATTAAAAATATTTATTTAATTTAGTCTAACAATATTTGATTTAAAAATATTTATTTTTAAAATTATTTAATAATATTTATTAAATTAGTTATTTTTCAAAATTTCTAAATTTTGTCAAATTAAATTACTTAATTCATTTTCCAAAAAAAGTTTAAAGCCCGTCAAAAATCTTTCATCTGAAATCTGTTAGAAGTCCATCAAAAATCCATTGGAAATATTCCATGAAGAATCCACTGAAAATTCGTTGGAATTTCTAGCAGAAAATTTTAACAAAAAATTTTGCCAATAATTTGAATATTTCGTATAGTGCAATTAGTATTAAGTTTACTATATATTAAACAAATGTCCAGTAGCATAAACCTTAATTCCACTTAAGAAAGCATAGATTGGCTAAATGAATGATGAAACACTAAGATTTTTTATTTTCTTACTTAAAATGACATTATATTTTATTTTGCAAATATTACTTTTATAACTAACAGACAAAAGTAATACATTTCATCCACTATTTCAATATTTCTAAATAACTTGGGTAGGATAGAGAGCTAGAGTAGAATGGTGTAGGAAAGAAGAAGATAAGAAGTTAAAAAAAAAAAAAAATGAACTAGGATAGTAAGCCAAATTCTATATTTTTTTCATTTACTTTTGCAAAGCCAATTTGATTTTGAGTTTGTAGTCCTAAATCCTTGAATGAAAAAAGATTATTTTGAGGTAAAAATATTATTATGAGTTAGAATATTTTTGTTAAATAAAAATTTGTTATAAATTAAATAAATTAATATTTTGTTAGGTTGTATTTAAATGATCAAGATCATATTGTGATAGAAAATAAGGAAATTTTTTTGAAGAGGATACAATATTAATAGCGAGATAGTCGATCCCTAACTTAGAAACTAAAGTATTTTTAGGCCTAATATTTATGAATTTATAATATTTTTTTGTACTTTAATGTGCATGTTTGTAGGAAATTTCTTCATTATGAATAAGTTTATAATATTGGATGTTATAAAGAAGTAACATGCAATACAACTATTTGACTATTTAAGAGGATTATTTTTCATTTCTCAATCATTGTGGTATGCCATTCATATTTAACCATTTATATATCACTTTACCCATTGCATATGTAAGCATTTATTATATGATTGCTATAGATTGAGGGTAAAGTGCATTACAACGTTAAATATATTTTAAATTCTTATGATACCAATGCTAAAAGATGAACTATATGAAAAGTCATGTCATTTGAAATAGATTGATAGGTTATGATGACCAATATATGAAGAGATAAATTTCATTTTAAAATAAGTTCAATAAAGGAAAAAATTGGTTTGCAACTTTTAATGACTGCCCTATTATAACGATCCAACCGTAATTGATGGGTTGTTGATAAATACTATGTTGTAACAAATCTAAGCTTTATCAATGGTATGAATGAGCTCACAAGTTAGATGACAATCATATGATATAAATATGCTAAAAATTATGAAGACATAATATGATACTATTATGATTATGAAAGAAAAAATGAGAGAAAAAAATGAAAATAATACAAGTAATTGATAGTAGCAACAGACTAGTATAGTGCATTAAATTATAAGGTACTATATAGTTATATTTTATTTTCTTATTGATATTTATTATTATTACTTTTACTTGTTTAATTATCAAGATATGCCTTGATTTAAGGCGTATTGTATTAAGCTAATTATATTTAGAGAATTATTAATGCTCATAGTTTAAATGATCAATATGATATATTAAGATATTTTTTTTCTTATATTTTAAATTTTATATTAGAATTATTTATCCCATTGGCCTTATAACTTATTAGAATTTATTATAATTCTAATTGTATGTGAGGGAAAAGTACAAGTTGCAACATAATATGTGACACAATTAATTTCATCCTTTACCTTAGCAATTTTGATTTACATTGTTGGAAAAAGGGTACTACTTTTGAAAAAAGTAAAGATTTTGGTGGTTAAAGATAAGTATGCACTTTTCCACATAATATTCAGATTTGATGTATTTGTTAAATTGTCCATCAATTTTAATGCTATGCACAAGGAAATAGAAATCAGCTTCACATTAATAGCCAAACAATATGTCAAAGTAGAACAAAAAGTAGAACATTTTTCATGATCACTTTTGGTCGTACTTGAACTTGATTTTAACTCACTAAACAAATAGCTAATCCAAGTATCCCATGTGTTTGGACTTTGGATGATGTCAGCATGACATAAATGATCTCAATTGCCTGAAGCTCACATAGCAATCTCCTAGCAGTGATATAAAAATGTATATTCTAATGAAATGAAGTGAATATTTATGTAGAAATTAGAACACCATTTTAATCTTCCAAACTACATCTTCCTCTTCTCAACAATGATGTCAATGCAGAAAAAATGTATTTCTATACAGGTAGTAGGTGCGTCATCCTTTAAATTTGATTATTCTTTACATTAGAGATATACCAAATGTGTGACTAAATGTCATTTGATTTTCTAAAACAAAGTTTGTGCTTGAAATTTGTGCTTTGAGCCACAATCAAGGAAACTATATACCAACTGCTTTCTCTTTGGTTCTCAGCCAACCTTACCCACTTGGTCCTGGAATCAATCTTATCTTCATTGGTTAAGCAAAAAGTAAACCTAGTCATAACATGTATAGCAATTATCCTTGTGCCGCACAAACCATAATAGCAACATTTTAACCTGAGTATGCATTATGTTTAAAGCATTTCACATGTTATTCAGAGTGATGGTGAAAAGATGGTGATATTATAAGTAGAATTCAAGTTGGACGGTTGAGGTGGAGGAATGCATAAGGCTTATTATGTGATAGAAAAGTCCCCCTCAAGTTTTAGGGGAGATTCTATAAGATGGTGGTTAGACCTACAATGCTTTATGATGCAGAAAATTAGCCATTGAAAGAGAAGCATAATATTAAGTGTTGCAGAGATAAGGATGCTCACATGGACGAGTGCTTTACTCTTACAGTAGGACACAGAATGAGCATATACATGAAAAGATTGGAGAAGCTCCATTGAAAGATAAGACTAGAGAGGACCACCGTAGATGATTTGGTCACATAAAATGATGGTCTTCATATGACCCAATTAAGATAGTATAAGTCTTAGATTTAGCTTATGTTAAAAAATAAAGAGGAAGACCTAAAATGACTTGGTTAGAAAATATTAAAAATGATAATTTTTATTAGATTTAAATAATAATTTGACTCTTAATATACTACAATATACAAAAAAGGATTCACCCCCTATAGTGGGATAAAGACTTAATGGTGTTGATGTTATTGTATTTTGCATTCAATAGTTGTAACCCCAATTGGTCCTAAAATATAATTATTCCTTAATTTATCTTTTCTTATTTTATAAAATATTTATCATAACATTCTCATTATTATTTTTCTCCACTCATATATTACAACCATTTATCATCGAATATTTGAATCTATACGACATTATTAATCCAACAACTATTTTAGTATTTTTACTCTCCAAGCGTCTTCTTATTACATATTCATCATGTGATATTTCTTAATTTTAACAATATAAAATTAACTCAAAAATGTTATCTCATATCTATCTATTCTTACTTTTGTATAATATATCAAGATAAATATTATTTTTTTATTATTAGCTGATAAAATCACACCACAACATGGATCTTCCTTGATCAAGTCTTCAGCTATCTTCAACTCAGCAGGCGTATGTTTAACATAACCTAAATGATTTTAATGAAACTATAATAAAAGGTTTGAAAAAAGGAAGAAGCATAAAAAAGTAAAAAAATATCAAGGATGACAAACCAAGATAGAGGAATTGATTTATGCAAGTTCCTTTTTTTTTTTTTTTTTTTGAAAAGTTGCAGATTGAATTGTTAGAAAACTATTACAAATCACTAAAGCAAAGACAATTATCACATTCCTTCTTTAACAATCTAAACAAAGAAGAATGAATGTTATTATGAATAAAGCTTTCCCAAAGAAAACTACTACAAAGAGCATGAGTAGTGCATTTTAAAATTACAATCTCTAGAAATGTAATGAAAGATTACATTTTTGAAATTATTCAAGAATAATAATTTTTTTCCAAAATGCTGTCAAGTTTCCATACTGACTTCTTCATTCAATCTTGAAGCATTTTGATGATGTTTTTATTGTCTCCTTTAATGATAACACCCTTACATTTAAACATCCAACTTTGAAGATGTTCTCTAATCACAAGAATAGCCTCCAACTCTAATAAGGATATATCCCAATGAATTCTTTGTTTACTAGAAGCAAGAACAATTCTTCCTTTGTGATCTCTAATTACTCCTCCAACTCCTACAATATTTGATTTAATAACCGAAGCATCAATGTTTATTTAATCCAATCTTTTGGTGGGGGATACCAAATTTTTCCAAACTCCAAAGGGAGATTAACATCCCAATCATCTAGAATATTATTTTGAATATTATGCAAAGCTATACTTAAAATATTTACATCATTGTCTGATGACCAGTGTTAGCTTATAGAACATTAATTACAAGGACCAATGGAGATTGAAATTTCTACATCTTGCTCATAAGCAACAATAAACAAAGTCCTCAAATGTAAATGAGAAAGTTGAGCATATCTCACCTATAAATGATGAAAGTAAGGTGACATAAATCCAACTTGATTGTCAATGTTGGTTCAAAGTCTCTTCAATGAAGATTTTTGTGGTGTTGACTTCCAGGAATACTATAAGGCCCTTAAACCATTTATAAGCTAGATTCAAACTATCCATACTTACAAGATGAATGGAGTCAATTGAAGCAGAAGGTGTGCTTATTATTGCGGATCTGATTTTATGGATTAGATTTTAATGATAGCAAACACTCATGATTCTCACTGACTGCTTTGCGTACTAACTTTTCAGGTCTACAAGATCGAGTGCAACTCAAGCCAGCTCAAGTTGGGATAGTATAAGTCTGAGTCAATCTATATTTTTTCCTTTCTTGAGTCTTTTATAATCAATGTGGTTCCTGATACCAAGTAACCTTGCACACACACACACCTTGGGAGATTTTTTGACTGTTTCTTGGAGTTTTCTATTTTTGGTAACATCATCCGGGATGATCATCGATTCAAAAATAGATTCCCTAATTAGGGCATCCCAAGTTAAGGCAGCCATCATATCACATCATACTGGATGATTTTGTATTAGCCAGGATGATAGGCTCAAAATAGAAAGAATTAGCCGCCAAATCTATTTAGGTATTAGTTATTTTTGGACATCATCTAGGGCATCGTCCAGGGCATCATCCAGGGCATCATCCAGGACGATAAAGCACAATTTTGCCTAAATTAATCTGGTATTTAAGGAAAGTAATGAAGACTTGATTGCATGATCAAATCATCCTGGACGATCGCAAGATCATTCGGGATGATACGCTGGATGAATGGACATCGGACGGCTCTTTTTTAGGGTGATGTTCAGGATGATATTCCATAATTTGTACTAATCGGCCAGGATGATATATTATTGTTCTGGATGATATGAACAAATTTCTTTTGATTGTCTCAAATCATCCTGGCTGATTGGGCTTAAATTGCACTGATCGTACAGGACGATCGCAACATCATCCTGGACAATAAAGTCGGCAAGTTATAATTAATGAGCTCGTTTTGAGCTCTTCTATTTAAACTTTGACAAGACAATTAGTTTGTGTCTTTGGCAGCCTTTGTGGCTTCATTCTTTTTTAGGGAACTTGAAGAGAGAGCTTGAAAGGGAGAGAGGAAAGGTTGGAGTTTGAGAGAGGGAGAAGATCCTTGTAGGGGGTTTCAAGGGAGTGTGGAGGGGGATTCCACATGGTTGCTCCGGCGAGCTTGCACCTTAGTACCAGCAGATTCAAGGCTTATCTTGAGGGAAGTTCTGGGAAGAAGAAGTCCTCTTTGGTGTCAAAGGACCCGGCTACTCTGCCGCACCAGGGAAGGTGAAAGTGATTTTGTAAGGGCTTCTCCTCCTAGCTGTGTGGGCTAAAGAAGAGACACTTAGTTTAGTGCAATACCCGGAGGGTGCCTCCGGTGAGTGGATGTAGGTCAAGGTTTGATCGAACCACTATAAATCTGGTGTGTTCTTTCCTTTATTATTTCCGCATTGTGTTTTCTTTGTGGTGAATTTTTGTTTGGTTTGAGTTCTGATTTAAAGTTCTTTAAAATAACAATTCACCTCTCTCTTGGTTAGCCTTAGGCCAGTTCATAAGGGGCCTAACATCCCTAACAAACTTTCACTTATAAAAGAAAAGTAACAATGAAGGATACAGTTGTGAGGAACACAACCAAGATGATTTCATCACAACCAAGGACATGAATGTATGTTGCAAATCAGATAAGAATAATAATGAGATATTTTGTATCAATCATGTAAGAAGATATGCAAAGATTTGTGATATTAGAAGAACTCCACATATGAATTGCTCATAAACAACAAACAAAGTCCTCAAATGCATATGAATAAAATAATGACAGGCTTGTAATTGTCAACAAAATTCACCTGCAAGCGAGGAGAGACAATGCATAGTGAATATGATATTTCCCTATGATAGCTTCTATGTAGTCAAATGCACCACTCCATTGGTAAATAATATACTAATTGTGAACATGTGTAGACACCATAAAATAATTTACAATGATTAATGAAGAGGTGTGATCTAATTGGAAATACATGCACAAGAATAAAATGATGAGTATTATGTGCCATCAATGAAAAATGGTGGTGATCTTATCAGTCTTGTAGGCCTATATAAAAAGTAGTAAGGGAGCTTTAACATGCATGCTGTACTATTCATCAATGATAATCAGAGATATGTGATGAATGTTGTAGCATTCTCACAACAAAATACCATTCATTGGAAGACAAATACAGAAGATCTGTAGTCAATGTAAATATTTATAGACAATGCAAGAAGATCTGCATTTGAAATTACTTATTCGTAGAAAACTGAGAATGCATACATTGGCCCCACCTACTAGAAATGTTGGGGAAAGTTGAGGTAGACATAATGTAAACGTTATTAGCTCTTGGATATGCAGAACTAAAAGATATGAAAGAAAATGCGATGATTCACAAATCAACGTGTACAAGATGTCAAATGACAGTATACAGTCAACTTCAGCATACAACCAAGTGTATCAAATCTTGTAGGCAGTGACCAATGAAAATTACAAAAAATGCAATAACCATTACAATTAATAATGACAGATATGTCATAGGATGAGTCTTCGATGCATATGAATACGCATGCATAGTTATATGCAAGTAAACGAGAAGCTTTGCAACACATGTGGATTCTCTACGAATACAAATGTACACACGACATTCCACCAATGGATAGAAGCAAAAAGACATCAGTAAATACATTATCATGTAGTCAATTTCAATCTGCAAATGAATACATCTACTTGTAGTGGTAATGGATGTATTGTAGGGACCAAAACCACAAAAAAATGCATAAAGAATGCAGCAAATGTAAGTTCTGGGAAGTGAAAGCCAGGTCAAATCATTATGGAGTGAGTGAATGTCAGTTCAACTAGATTCTAAACATTGATTGCATAAGATTATTGAGACTTGCAAGCTTTTTAATGAAAGATGGTCATGCATCTAACACACCATCCACGAGCAAATACAGAAGGAATACGACGAACACATAATTCGATAAGTTATTGTTGGAGACCCATAATATATCTACCAAATATTCAAAATAACCTCGCACGTCCACTAATATATATATATATATATATATATATATATATATATATATATATATATATATATATATATATATATATATATATATATATATATATATATATATATATATATATATATATATATATATATATATATATATATATATATATATATATATATATAGTTACATAAAAAGGAAGCAAGTATAATTAACCAAGATGATGGCCGTGTTGAATGCAGATCTCAATCGGAGGGGTTAATTTCAAATATTTTAAAATGCCACTCCAAATACCCAAAAATTCATCCTGCTGATGGCTGTGTTGAATGCAAATTTCAATCGAATAGGTTAATTTCAAGTATTTCAGAATGCCACTCCAAATACCTGAAAATCTAAACTCCAAAAAATTATCAAAATCTATATATTAATAATTTAAATTTAACCATGAATCACTTAAAAAAAAATTCATCCATCCTCCGTAATACTTTACCAAGGTGGACAAATTCGAATATAAGATCAGCTCACATAGAGTCAAATACGTAGTCTGGAATATCACTAGGATCCATTCTCAAATAATCTTCTCCCTATAAGGATGTTGTACATGTCCTCTAACCAGCAATTTTGCCGCCAAATGGCACCACAGGATAAATAATTATGATATGGGGCCCTTTGAACCAAGTGAATTTATCGTAAAATGGCACCATAAAATATCGATTATATTTAGAGCCAATACATTCCTTAGTGGCATTAAATCCTTGTGATATGAATCTATAGAATGTACTCGATATGGAACAAATCCCTCTGTTAGCTAAGGTGGATTAGAATTTATCCCCTTGGACAAATACTCACCCCATGTCTACATGGTCCCCTTGAACGAAGTAACCCATGGCTGCCAATAAGGATCCTTCTATGAGGTTGGGTCGACTACCTCCTCTGATTAAGTGATCAAGTACCACGATGGCCTGAGAAGAAGGAACCATAATATCTTGACCAAGTTCATCATCCATTTCTCCACCATCCGCTTTAAGTATAAGATGGTACAATTTCTAATTTTAAATGTAAATAATTCAAATGTCCAAACCATGCTGCTACTATATGCTAGATAATACGTATCCTCTCTATGTATCTGATTGATGACTAGACTTAATTGAAAGTTCTCTCTCATTATCAGGAGTGGTAATTAACTATAAGGGCTTACACCTATAGGAAGTCAGAACTCAGATCATAAAGTCCTCATAAAATGAGGGCAAAATCTCTGGGTAGTGTCTTATCTACAAACTAATATATCTAATAAAATTTAACCCAAAACTTAAATCTGTTAAAACTCCCCCAATAGAAAAGCAAAGTGGGTGGAGGCTGGGGCCAAATTTTTGGAGCCCATAGATTTCAGGCGACTCCGGTGGGGATTGATTTCTCTTTTCATTTTTGGCTAGTTATCTCAATATTGTAGTAGCAAGAAAGATCAACATGGCCTAAAATTTTGAACTTTCCATAATGATCATTTAAAGAATTAAAAATTTGAATATTCAAAAAAATGATCATTCATGTAAATTGAGATAACGTATTTAGAAAAATTTGTAATTTATCTTATTTGTTTGCTAATGTTTATTTTTTTTTATTTTATATTCTATTCAAATCTCTATATTTTGAAAGTGTTGGCTGATGTATCAGACATTGATTAATAACCCTTACCTTTCATTTGTGCAGATGGAACTACAGAACATTGCATTTACAATTCAAATAGGACACGACGCTAGCTTCCAACTGGCGAGAGTTACAATCATTACTGGAAACACTGGGCTACCATCCAGATTGGTAGTCTTGACTTCCCTACAATTATCGCAAGGACTGTTGTTATCCCCGTGAACGACATGGAATTTAGAGGGCCTACCAGGAGGCCCCTCTCTATTGAAGCTACCACGCATCATGCATATCTACCAACACCATGACTTATTGTTGAGGAGCCTCACAATATGGTTTTTGTATTTGAAAAGTTATCACAGCCTAAGGCCTTAACTACCAATAGAATTGCGACTACTGGAACTTGTTGAGTCTAGTGAATAGGTTGTTAGACCTAAGTTAATGTCCCAAGGCTACCAAGAGGGGGGGGGGGTGAATTGGTATTTTAAAACTTAACCCTCTTTGAAGTTTTGTTGAACCGAAATAAAATTTTTTATAGAAAAGTTTTTTAACCACAGAGTTTTCTAAACAAAAGTAAAATGCAGAAAATAAAAAAAAATAGTAAAGTAAAAGACACAAGATTTATAGTGGTTCAGTCTAAACCAGACCTACATCCACTCCCTAAAGGCACCCTCTGAGTATTGCACTAATACCAATAGTGTCTCTCCTTTTGCACCCACAGCAAGGCGGAGAAGCCTTTACAATCACTCTTTTCACCACTACCCGGTGCGACAAAGAATCGTAGTCCTTTTACACAATCCCCAGTGTTGGCAGAGAACCGTCCGTCCTTTCACACTCTCCTAGTGTGGGCAGAGAACCCTTCATCCTTTCACACTCTCCTAGTATGGGCAGAGAACATTTCGTCCTTTCACACTCACCTAATGTGGGCAGAGAACCCTTCGGCTGTTCACACTCTCCAAGTGTCGGTAGAGAACTGAATCTCCTTGACAGATCTTCTCACAAGAAATCTAGAAGGAAGAAAGAAAAGAGTGAAGTAATCCCAATTCACAAGTAGAGATTCTTACCTTTAAACACCAAGTGAAGCCTTCACGCTCCAGTGGTAGGAATCCTCCTTTGAATGCTCTCTCACACTCTCTCCTTGACTTTTCTTTTAATAGGCACGAAGATCAAATGGCAAAAAGATTGGGTGGCAGTCAAATTTGAACTATTTATACAAAAAGACAAGAAAAACCGCTCAAAAACTACAAGTTTTCAATTCTGTACGTAGTGGATCGTCCCGTAAGATCGTGGATCATCCTAGACGATTTTACTTAAATGGTCGGAAACGAACCTTATGTATATTGGTATGAATTATTTTCGTACACGCTAATCATTCCATACGAACCAAGTTCGTCTGGTATGAAACAGTTATTACATAGGTCGGTTCATGAAATTCTTCAGGATGTAACCAACTGACGTAAGTCGGTTCAGTTCGTCCTTGGACGAATAGATTTCGTCTGGACGAACAGAGCAAGCTTCAATACAGAGACGTTCATCCTGGGACGAACCTTATTTTTCGTATGGATGAATGGAGCAAGCCTCAATACAGAGACGTTCGTCTTGGGACGAACCTTATTTTTCGTCTGGAAGAATAGGACACAGTGAGAATACATAGACGTTCGTCCTGGGACGAACCATTGATTTCGTCTGGACGAACAGTAGAAAGTGAGAATCCCGAGACGTTCATCCCGGGATGACTATTAATTCGTCCTGGACGATTAGGACTTAGAAAAATTTTCTCTCCGCCTATTCGATCCATTGCTCTCCTTAGGGGTAATTGACATGATCGTCCCATACGAACTAAGTTCGTCCTGTACAATCAGTTCACAAAAATAATTCCCCAAGTGTGTATATTGTGATTTTTCACTCAATTACAATCACTCCCTCTCATATCAAAACTTATGAAAATTTATTGAATTTGATTACAAGTCTTTAATATCTTGGAGTTGATTTTCCTGAAATGTTAGTACACACTAAAGCAAGAAATAAATGTTCCAAATAGTGTTAGGAGATATATGTAAAACAATAATAATTGAAATCATCAAAATAATACAGGTTGAAAGAATGTAAAACATGCAAAATAGCAACTCTCTTAACAATCTCCCCTTTTTGATGATGGCAAAAACAATTATTGTTTATAGGAATTTCAATTCTAAATATCTCCCTAAACTCCCCCTGAATTGTTGAATACATGAAATATAAGGAGGCATATATGGAAAAAAAAATTGTTTTTAATTTTGAAGAAACAATCAAAACACACACTCAACTACAATAAGAACAACCAAAACCAATACCAAATTAAAAAACAAAACAAAATAAAAAAAATAATAAAAAAATAATAAACAATTTCTCCTTCTTTTTGACAACAGCAAAAAGTGAAGAAGAAAAGAAAGATAGAAATGTAAGTAGAAGTATGAAATTCAGTTTATAATTTAATCTTGAAAGTGATTGAAATAAGATATGCAAATAAAATTAAGTCATTAGAGAAATCATAGAGATTCATATAATTGAAGAAATGTTATAACAAAAAATAATAATAATAATAAAATAAAAAAATAAAAAAATAAAAAAATAAAAAATATAAAAAATATAAAAAAAAATAGAGAATAAAAAGAATTTATCAAAGGCATGTGTCAATTTAGACATTAAGATAAAGAAAATCATTGCACGAGGGATGAATAAAAAATTTTATATTTCACATTTCAATGTCAAGTATAAATGATCATAAGATCAATTTGAATTAAGAGATTGAAAGAGTTTGGAAAGAAAGAATTACCACATGTGGCGCTTTGCGCATCTTGTTCATATATATTTTTTTGGCATATTTTTGTGCATTTGTTTACTGTGGGCTTATTTTATGCCTCTTTTTGTCATTGTAAATTTTTTGCACAACTCTTTTGATTTTAGTACATTTTTACACTTTTCAAGAGTAATTGAATTCTTTCCAAAGTCAATAATCTAAGAATTCAAATTTTTCTAAGTGCAAAAATACTATTTGAAAAGAGAAATACAAAATATGAAAACATCTAAAATGCAATAATAATATTAGTACTATAGTAGTCTAAATAAGAGACATGGAATTGAAGATTCTAGTAATATCAAGTTATAAGCATTTCTTAATTGTAGAATAAATATATTTTCTAATGAAATTAATTTTAATTGATAATTTAAATAAGGCACTATTAAGATTAAAAAAAATTGAAAGTCATAAATTCTAACACACATTTCCCAAAACATTAGATAACAAAACATTGCAACATTTATTGATATCAAATGAAGATATTACAATTTAAGGTACATGATATCAATAACAACAACATTAAAATAAGAAAAAAGATAATAATCTAAAACACATCACAAAACACATCAACTAAAAAAGAGACACTTAAACAAATACTACAATCATTCTGAAGGACCCTGATCTGGAGGAGGACGTGGTGCAGCACTAAAAAAGTTGAAATAACTACTCATCACAAACATATTGGAATTAATGGAATTAATCTGTTCACGCATGAATCCCATATCTTGATTGTACTGAAGGTCTTGCTGCTGTAGATGAGTTTCAATTTGATCAAATCTTTGATCAAAGTGAGCCTCTAAGTTGTTAAATCTTTGAACCAAATCATGATAATTTGGTTCAGCAGCATGTGAAGGTTCACCCTCTTCTTCTGTTTCACTCAATACTACATGAGATTTGCTTGGCTCGTCCTTGTTGAAGATTGCCCTAAATGAACCGTCATTGTAGTAGAGTGGTTCTTCAAAGTCTGAAATTGGGTGAGTTAAATCATACTTCTTCTCTAATATGTAGGCAATCAGATGGCCTAAGGCTATGTTCTTTTTCCTTTTATGATCTCCATGACCAATTTTAGAGAGACCATAACTATAGTCGATTAGGAGTTGGGCCTCATCTATGGGTTGCCAGGTCATTATCAGATAGGTAACTGTAGAGAGAAGTGGAGTGATGTTGACTCTATCACCAGCTTTAGGTATAATAGAAGATCTAAGAACATGCTGGATGGTTCGGGTATTAAGAGTTAAAGAGGCTACTTTTGGCAAATGATCCTTAACTTTTATTCCTCTAAGAACATGGTTAACTTCAGTCCAGTCAAAGCTAGTGGTGGTAAACTTGTGTGCTCTAATCCCTTCAGTCCTTAAATTTAAGAAGATACCAAGGTCAACCTTGGTGATTTCTATTTTCTTTTTTAAGACAAAAGAACTGATAAGAGAGTGGTCGGAATTAAATGACATGTTTGCCAAAAAATAGTGAAAGGTTTCCTTATTGTAAAGATGGACTAAGGTGAGGATTAATCTAAATTGAGTTGAAGCAAAACGGTGCATTACCTTAAAGGTCAACTGCTCCTGAAGAAGAACTCTAGATGGAGTGATTTTTGCAGAGACAAACCTAGGAAAAGATTCTTCATTGGCTCTAGACAGGAAGTTTTCGGATGTATTCCTAGGAGGGCCCTTAGCCAAAGTCTTTTGGCGCTTGCTAGAACTTGCCATTGAAGGATTTGAAAAGATGAAGTCTTTGAAAGTGATGTGTAAGAGTGACTGTTCAGTAAAAACTACCATCAATTTAAAGAAAAAAAATGATGTTCGTACCGGACGAAATTCCGTTCGTCTTGTACGAAATTAATTCATCCCCGTACGAAAATATTTCATATGGACGAATAAATGAGTTAAAAAAATAACGGCTTTTCATAATCACACAATTTACGAAGTGTCCTTTCGTACAGACTTTTGACCAAGACGATCGTACAGATGAACACGTGTTCATACAGACGATCAAAAGTTAACTAGTTTTAGTGGCAGTTGAAAATTGTCCCCCGCTATGAACCGACATCTGTTCGTCTGGACGAATTAAAGGTTCGTACGGACAAAGTTTATAATAAAAACAGTCTTATTTTTTCAACTGCTGCAATCAATCGTCCCGTCGTTTGAGAAAAAGATATTTCATCCCGGACGATCATGCAGATCGTACAGACGAACTACATTTAAAATTGTTCTCAAGACGGTTTGAAATCATGCAGATTGACATTTTACACACATCGTCCCGTACGAAAATTTTTCGTCCCGGACGATTAACACAAATTTTTGGATTTTTGTATTTTTATCATAGAAAATCAAAACAAACACACAAAGCATAATAGACAATGACAAATGTACAGACTCTAAATAAAAAACACTCAAAAAATAAACGAAAATTACAAAAACAAAATCATAAAAATATAAACTACGAAAACAAAAACATCAATGTTGCAAAAACATTTTTATTTAAGCATTCAAATCAATTACACCAAACCTTGTTCTTAATGTACTAAAAGTATCAAAGGCTAAAGGTTTTGTAAAAATGTCTGCAAGTTGATTTTCAGTTGAAACATGGGTAAGTTCAATTTCTCCCTTGGATACATGATCCCTTATGAAATGATGTCTTATGTCAATGTGTTTAGTTCTTGAATGTTGAATAGGATTTTTGGAAATGTAAATAGCACTAGTATTATCACAATAAATTGGAATAGTGCCTATAGTTAATCCTAAATCAATCAACTATTATTTTAACCAAAGTACTTGTACCACACAACTTTCTAATGCAATGTATTTTGCTTCTGTAGTAGATAGGGCCACTGAATTTTATTTTCTACTAAACCATGAAACTAATGAATTTCTAATGAATTGATATATTCCAGAAGTGCTTTTCCTATCCACTCTACAGCCTGCAAAGTCAGAATCTGAATAACCAATAATTTCAAATGAAGAGCTAAACTTAAGATACTAAATTCCTAAGTTCTGAGTTCCTAGTAAATATCTTAAAATCCTTTTCACTGCTGTCAAATGTGATTCTTTTGGATCTGATTGAAATCTAGCACATAAGCAAACACTGAACATAATATTTCTTTTGATCAACAAATGTGATTCTTTTGGATCTGATTGAAATCTGATACTAGCAGTCAAGTAAAGTAAAGATCCAATAATCCCTCTATATTTCTTTTGATCAACAGATTTTCCCTTAAGGTCCTTATCCAACTGAACTGAGGAACTCATTGGTGTACTAATAGGTTTAGCATTGTCCATTTCAAATTTTTTGAGGATGTCCTTAACATATTTAGTTTGACTAAGAAATATACCTTCCTCAAGTTGCTTAATGCTAAAACCTAGAAAGTAATTTAAATCTTCCATTAGACTCATTTCAAATTCACTACTCATTGTTTTAAAAAAATCATCACAAAGATTTTTATTTGAAGATCCAAAAATGATATCATCCACATAAATTTGAATAATGAGTATATCCTTTCCAAATTTCTTTAAAAAGAGAGTTGTATCCACACTTTCTTTTTCAAAAGATTTTTCAAGTAGGAAGGTGCTCAACCTCTCATACCAAGCCCTAGGTGCCAGTTTCAATTCATATAATGCCTTTTTTAACTTAAAAACATGATTTAGGTATTTAGAATTTTCAAAACCTGGAGGTTGTTCTACAAAAATATCTTCTTCAATTACCCCATTTAAAAAGGCACTTTTCACATCCATTTGAAATAATTTAAATCCTTTAATACAAGCAAAGGCTAGTAAAACCCTAATTGCTTCAAGTCTAGCTACTGGGGCAAAAGTCTCCTCAAAATCAATTCCTTCAATTTGATTATACCCTTTAGCAACTAATCTAGCCTTATTTCTAATGACTACTCTTGAGTCATTCATTTTATTTTTGAACACCCACTTCAATCCAACAACACTTTGATCTTTTGGCCTTGAAGTTAATTCCCAAACTTTATTTCTTACAAATTGATTCAACTCTTCCTGCATGGCCAATATCCAAAATTCATCAGAAAGTGCTTTATCAACATTAGTGGGTTCTATAGTTAAAATAAAGGCTGAATGATTGACTTCTTTGTTTAATCCACGCCTAGTTCTAACACCCTCACTAGGTTCACCTATAATCAATTCTCTTGGGTGGTTTTTAAAAAATCTCAAATCTCTAGACAAAGGATTTTCTATTTCCAAATTTTCTTCTACATTTTCTTCCAAATTTATTTTATCAATTTTTTGGGAGTTTTCTTCAATCTCATCTTCAACAACATTTGGCTCTTCCAAATTTCCAGATTTATCAAATACAACATATGTGGTTTCTTCAATAACCAAAGTTCTTTTGTTGAATACCCTATAAGATTTTCCAACACTTGAATATCCAACAAAAATTCCTTCATCTGATTTTGGATCAAATTTTCCTAAGGCAGATTTTTCATTATTATGAATGAACACCTTGCAACCAAAAACATGCAAATGAGACAAATTAGGTGTTCTACCTTTTAGCAACTTATAGGGTGTTTTATTTAAATTCGATCTCACATTCACTCTATTCAGAACATAACATGCAGTGCTAACCGCCTCAGCCCAAAAATATCTAGGAAGTGAGTATTCTGCCAATATTGCTCGGGCGACTTCTATTAATGTTTTGTTTTTTCTTTCGACTACCCCATTTTGTTGACGGGTTCTAGGTGCAGAAAAATTATAATCAATTCCTTTTTCTTTACAAAAATTTTCAAATCTTTCATTTTCAAATTCTCCTCCATGATCACTTTGTATAGAAATTATTTCACACCCTAATTTCCTTTGAATCCAAGTCGAAAAATTTCTAAATTCCTCCATAGATTCACTCTTATGAAATAGAAATCTAACCCAAGTGAATCTTGAATAATCATCCACTATAACAAATTCGTATACCTTCCCTCCTAGACTTAAAGTTCCTACTATTCCAAAAAGATCCATGTGTAAAATTTCCAATAATTTACTAGTCCTAAGTGTTGCAACCCATGACCCCGAGTTTGAGATTTTGATGATGCCAAATAATGAGCGTTTTGGAATAAATTTTCATTGAATATTATTTTATTTGCTATTGTCCTTGAGTACTAACATTTCAGAAAGATCACAAGTGACTCTGGACGAAAGGAAGACTCAAGACCGGGTAGATTAGGAGTATAAGTCAGACATTGTATTTTTCTATTTATTTTATTTTTACTTTATTGAGTTTGGCCACAAAATGCATAAGAGTAAGAGCAACCATGCACACACACAGGGGGAGAGTTGGTTTTTAACTGCAAAATATAATAGAATTTCTTCTCTGGAGATCGTATTATACGATTTTAATTCGTACCGTACGATCCAAGCTATGTGGACAATTCTGTGAATAGAACGTACTGTACGAATATCTTCGTACTGTACAATATATTCAGATCTAAAACCCTAGCCGTAGTTTAGTTTAAGTAAGTGATTTTGCGCCGTTCGTACTGTACGAACATATTCGTACTGTACGATCTATTTTAAATACTTACTTAAATTAACCCGTGATTAGTGCATGAAATCCAGGCCTAATTAAATTTTGAACATCGTACTGTATGAAACAAATCATACCATACGATGAACAGAGACGAAGTATGATCATCCCGGATATCATCCTGGACGATCTCTTGGTTTTTGTCACATTGTACTGTACGATAGTAATCGTACCATACGATGAACAGAGACGACATCTGATCGTCCAGACCATCGTCCTGTACGAATAGTATTTTGTGGATCGTACCGTACGATATTATATCGTATAGTACGAATTGTTTTTAAACTGTTCGTACATCTTCATACCAGGACGACGTCTGTTTATAAAGATCGTACTTTACGATGTTGAATCGTACTGTACAAACAATAACGGCTACTTTTGAAATCAGAGGGTTTTTGGAGCCATTTTTAGATGTCAATCATGTCCTTTTTCAGTAAGAATTACAGAGGGGGTGAACGTGGTTAGAGAGGGATTCCAAGGGAGAGAGCTCTAGAGAAGTTCTTGAGGGTTGAGAGAGGAAGGAGGAGGTGAGCGTTGTGAGGGAGAAGAAGTGTGAGGGAGATCACACGGTTGCTCCGAGATTGCTGCATCTTGCTCCTCCTGTGGCACTAGAAGGATTTGAGGGAGGATCTCCAAGGGAAAGGCTCGTCTACATCCGTTACCTCGAGGTTCTCTGCCTTCTCCAGGAGGGAGAAAAACGAGAAGGTTCTCTGCCGTCGCCAGGAGGGAGAAAAAAGAGTTTGGCACTCCGCCACGCCGGGTTGGTGAAAGGGAGGTTTGTAAAGGCTTCTCCGCCTTGCCGAGGGGGGAAAAAGAAGAACTATTTTGATAGTGAAAATCTCGGAGCGGAGGACTCCGGGGAGTGGACGTAGGTCATATTTTTACCGAACCACTATAAAAATTCTTGGTGTGTTTTTTTCTTATCGTCATTTACTTTTTACTTGCATTTAATTTTCATAACTATTGCATGGTGAATTTTGTGGAAGAAAACTTGCTTAAAATTTTGTTATAAAATTTCAAAAATAACAAAAAAAAAATTAGAACTCTTGTTTAGGGTTATTTTTATTAAGAAAAAAAATTTCACAATTCACCCCCTCTTATCATTTAGTAATTTCAATTGGTATCAAAGCTTGTTTTTCAAAAATAGTGTTTTAGAAAATCTCTAAAAACGATCATGTCAAATTTTGGTAATCGTAACACTGCGGAGGGTTATTCAATAACTCGTCCACCACTTTTTGATAACATACCGTTTGATTTCTGCAAATTAGAATGTCTATATTTTTGCAATCTATAGATTACCGCATGTGGATGTTAGTAAATGATCGGTATGTTGCACCGTTTAAAATTGTTAATGGTTTGAAAACTCCTGTACCTTTTATTGAATGGAGCAATGAGGATAGGGAGTTAGCCCAACTGAATGCTAAGTGCTTAAACTGCTTTTTATGAGCATTGAAATCTGAGGACTATATGAGAGTATGTACTTGTGTTTCTGGTAAGGAGATTTGGGTTAGACTGTGCATTACATACGAAGGAACAAACGAAGTAAAACAGTCTAGGCTTAACATTCTACTGCATGATTATGAATTATTCCGTATGAAACCTAGCGAAACAATTTCTGACATGTACACTAGGTTGACCCAAATCGTGACATCCTTGCATGCATTAGGTAGAGAAATTTCAAATTCTAAGAAAGTGAATAAAATTCTTAGATGCCTACCTAGTTACTATGATGCTAAGATAACTGCTATCACTGAGTCCAAAGATCTTAATGTTTATTCTATTGATAACCTCCTTGGGTCACTCATTGCATACGAGCAAGGAGTGAGCCAAAGGCAAAGTGATGCAGGTGAAAGGAAAAAGGAGCGGACGACGGTGGCATTAAAAGCTAGCAACTCAGAAAGTGAAAGCTCTGCAGGGGAGGAAGACGATGAAATAGCGCTGATGACCCGACAGTTCAAAAATTTCCTGAAGAGAAAATAGAAGCATCATTAGAACAGCTGGAATAAAGGTAAGAGCTCAAGGTCCAATAAGGTTTCATCTGATACAATTTGTTTTGAGTGCAGGAAGCCAGGTCGCCTTCGAGCTGATTGCCCCAATCTGAAGAGTCAAGCAGCAAAGGAGAAAGGAGATGACAAAGCTAAATACAAGAAAGGAAAGACAAAGACACAGAAAGCTTTTTGGGCCGACTCTGCCTCAGAATCATCAGAAGAAGAAGCAGAGGAGGAGGTAACAAATTTGTGTCTTATGGCTAATGATAACCTTGATCAATTGGATCAGGATGAGGTATGTTAACTTTCATATGAAGAATTATTGCTTATTTCTGAGAATATTCATGACTCGTATAGGAAATTGAAAAAGATGCATGCTAAGCTTAATATTAAATTTAGTTCTTTACAAATTGAGCATGCTAACTTAGTTAAAAAAAATTCTAATTTAGATAAAGATCATATGTTACTTCTTGATGAGTATGATGCATTAAATAAGAAGCATATTGAATTAACTAAAGAGCATGAAACCTTGAAAACCACTCATGTTGAACTAGAAGAAGCTTTTTATAGACTAGACAAACTTGCATTAGAAGTAGATCATAGTGAGCACTTGCTATTGATAGAAGTTGATGGACTGACAGCTCAAAATAAAACTTTTAGTGAGAAAATAAAAGAACTAGAAAATAAAATTGCATCACTCATAGTAGGCCATCCTAGAAAACCCCCAACATAGCATGCATCACAAAACCTTAGGAAAAGGCACCACCACCCACATAGATTAGTAAACCCATTTCCTGGTGTTAGGTGTTTCTCTTGTGGCATGTTAGGTCACATAGCCCGCACATGCACAATTCACCGTAGGACACACTTAGTATGGAGACCTAAACTGCATCCATCACAGCATAGCATGCATACATCTCATTCATGCAAGCATAAGGAGGAACCCAAACTCACTTGGGTTCCCAAATCTAATCTTTGAATGAAATTGTAGGGATGCTCTCACAAAAGACCTAGTGAGAGCATGTGGTACTTGGATAGTGGCTGCTCGCGACACATGACTGGAGATATGAAGAAGTTCATCCTATTGGAGACCAAAACTGGAGGCAAAGTAACGTTGGGAGACAACACTACCAGGAAGGTGATAGGCTCAGGTATCGTTGGTAATGCTAAGAATTTTTTAATTGAAAATGTTTTACTAGTTGATGGTTTGAAACATAATTTACTTAGCATTAGTCAACTTTGTGACAAAGGTTTTGATGTTAAATTTTTTACTGATAGATGCCTAATTAGTTTATTTGGTGAAATAAATTTAGAAGGAAAACGAATAAACAATATTTACATGTTAGACCTTGATTGCGTTGATAGCTCAAAATCATTTTGTTTGAAAACAATAGTTGATGACTCATGGCTATGACATAGGAGACTATGCCATGCTAGTAATAAAACTCTTAGAAACATCACTCAGAAAAACCTAGTTAGAGGTGTACCTAAGTTAGACTTTACCAAGGATCACTTATGTGATGCTTGCCAACTAGGAAAATAAGTCAAATCATCCTTTCACTCAATTAGAGATGTGATCACCTCTAGGCCACTAGAAATTCTACACATGGACTTATTTGGACCCGTTAGTACAGCTAGTCTAGGTGGAAAAAATTATGGATTTGTGATTGTATATGACTTCACTAGATTTACTTGGGTAAGATTCTTAGCACATAAAAATGAGTCTTTTGAGGAATTTAAAGTATTCTCCACATGGATTCAACGAAAATTAGGTTGTGAAATATCAACAATCCATAGCGATCATGGTGGAGAGTTCCAAAATGATAGGTTTGAGTCATTCTGTCAAGAGATAGGAATAGAACACAATTTCTCGGCCCCTAAAACACCCCAACAGAATGGCATAGCAGAAAGGAAGAATAGAACTTTGGTAGAAGCTGCTAGGGCAATGTTAGCAGAGTATACCCTTCCTAGATACTTTTAGGCAGAAGCAGTCAACACAGCCTGTTAGTTTTAAACAGAGTAAACATTAAATCGAAGCTGAATAAAACTCCATATGAACTCCTTAAGGGTAGGACACCAAACCTTTCACATTTACATGTCTTTGGGTGTAAGTGCTTCATCTTAAATAATGGTAAACATCCCTTAGGAAAATTTGATCCCAAGACTGATGAGGGTGTCTTCTTAGGTTATTCTTCTGTAGGTAAGGCCTATAGAATTTTTAATAAGAGAACCCTTGTAGTAGAAGAATTCACCCATGTGGTATTTGATGAATCAGATATGCCCTTAGAATCTAAAACTGAAGATGATGAAATAAAGGCAATTCAAGGAGTAGAGACTATGACCTTAGGAGAAAGGGTCGAACCTCAGGAAGATTTGCCTAGAGAATGGAGATATTCTTCTAGTCATCATAAAGAGTTAATTTTAGGAGACTCTTCAGAAGGTGTAAGAACTAGGCATGAACTTAGGAAGGAGGTTAGTCACTCAGCATTCATCTCTATGATAGAACCTATAAGTATAGATCAAGCCTTAGGAGATGAATTTTGGATTCTAGCAATGCAAGAAGAGCTGAACCAATTCACCAGGAATGATGTTTGGGAGTTAGTTAAGAGACCTAAAGAGCAAAGTGTTGTTGGAACAAAATGGGTCTTCAAGAATAAGGTGAATGATTCAGGAACAATAATAAGGAATAAAGCAAGACTAGTAGCTAAGGGGTACAACCAGATTGAGGGGATAGACTTTGAAGAAATCTTTGCCCCGGTTGCTAGACTAGAAGCCATAAGAGTGCTCTTAGCTTTTGCTTGCTTCAAGAACTTTAAGTTATATCAAATGGATGTAAAGAGTGCATTTTTGAACGGGGTAATTAAGGAAGATGTCTACGTTGAGCAACCCCAGATTTGAAAGTTTACAATTTCCAAACCATGTATTTAAATTAAAGAAGGCACTGTATGGATTAAAGCAAGCACCTAGAGCATGGTATGAAAGACTTAGCTCATTTCTTTTGGATAGAGGGTTTAAAAAGGATAGTGTAGATACTACACTCTTTTTATAAAAGGTCAAAGAAGAAATTCTCATTGTTCAAATATATGTGGACAACATCTTGTTTGGATCTTCGGATAAAAACTTATGCAATGAATTTTCAAAAATAATGAGTAATGAGTTTGAAATGAGCATGATGGGAGAACTTAATTACTTTCTTGGCTTTAGTGTAAAACAAATAGATAATGGAACTTTTCTTAGCCAATCAAAGTATATTAAGGATATTTTAAAGAAATATGAAATGGATAGTGCAAAACCCATGAACACCCCAATGAGTTCGACAATCCAATTAGATAAAGATCCTAGTGGAAAATCAATAGATTAGAAAAAATATAGAGGAATGATTGGATCCCTTCTTTACCTGACTGCCAGTAGACCGGACATAATGTTTAATGTGTGTCTTTATGCCCGTTTCAAAGCCGATCCTAAAGAGTCTCACTTAACTGCTGTCAAAAGAATTCTTAGATATCTACTAAGCACCCCAAACTTAGGAATTTGGTATCCCAGACACAGCACTTCCTTTGAAATCCTAGGGTACTCAGATTCTGACTTTGCAGGATGTAGGATAGATAGAAAAAGCACCTTTGGTACCTGGCAATTCATAGGACAATCATTAGTTTCTTGGTCCAATAGGAAGCAAAACTTAGTAGCACTTTCCACATCCAAGGTAGAATATATTGCAGTAGGAAGTTGTGTTGTACAAGTACTATAGTTAAAACAATAAATTCTTGATCTTGGACTACCTGTTGGAACCATCTCGATCATGTGTGACAACACAAGTGCAATTTGTATCTCTAAGAATCCAATTCAACAATCTTGAACGAAACACATAGACATTAGACATCATTTCATTAGATATCACATCGCTAAGGGAGATATAGAATTACATCACATCGCTACAGGAGATCAATTGGCAGACATATTCGCAAAACCTTTAGCTTTCGACACCTTTAACACCTTGAGGACTAGATTAGGTGTCATAGATATAAATGCATAAAAAAAAAAAAAAAAAACAAACAATTTTTTTTTGGGCTGCTCCTGATCATCACACACTCACCACACCAAATCTCTGCATTGACTGTTCATCGTACTGTACGAACTACATCGTACTGTACGATACATCTTAATCTACATACCATCCACCAACTTCAGCTCTGTTGATCGTACTGTATGACCTACATCGTACTGTACGATATTCATCCTGCATTATTGCCTACTGTATTGTACGATATCTCTTCTTCGTACGATACGATCAACGTCAGCAACGGATTGGGACGAATTAAATCCGGTTGGTATGACATTATTGTGTATCGTACTGTACGATACTTCCCTTTCGTACGGTACGATCCACATCAGCACAAAGGACAAATATGAGTTAAAGTTGTTTGGTACGATATTTATTATGTATCGTACTGTATGATACACATGTTCGTACAGTGCAAAACTTTTGGTCAAAAGTCGAACTGATGGTCTCGGGACGATCGAAATTCGCCTGATCGTATTATACGATACCTATCGTACGGTACGATTTGATTGCCTTTTCCCGAAACGGCCGGTCAGAATATTAATTGGCTATCATACTGTACGATCCCAGATCGTACTATATGATTTACAAAAATTTCTATTAGTACCCTTGCTTAGGCCGTTCTTTTCACTCAAACCTCTCCTCACTCAGCCCTTCACTTAGTTTCGTGCCCTCTTGCAATGTCTAAACGAGGTCGGATGACTGCTGGAAGCTCATCCTAGTCGAGTCGCCAACCTGATCGATTTTTTAATACTAAAAATGAGGAAGCCTACCACCGATATAAAGCCTGCAAAATTTCCCCTTCAAAAATGCTTAATCAGGCTGCTCTCAATTTCGAGGTAATGGGCCTCTTTGCTTCCACCACCTTCCAATTCCTACTCACCCTGGCATTTCCATATAATTCTGAACTTCTCTTTGAATTTCTCGCCAACCTCACCTACACCGTCGATAACACCACTTTTCACTCTTTTGTTTGTAGCCGCACCATTCAGATCACTAGAGCCGACATCGCCCAATATATTGGGTTGTCCACTGAAGGACCTATGGTTCGCTCATTTCTTACCGACGAATTTGATTGGAGCGATGTTAATAGAGTCCTAAGGAATACTGCTTTTCATCAACACCATCCTCTTGTTCAATCCTTAACTCGAAATGCCCATATAATTCAACATGTTTTTCGAACCTCAATCATACCCAAAGGTGGCGACCATATCAATCTGACCCCGACCTTATCCGTCTCTTCCTATCTTATTATGTCCAACATTAAGTTTGATGAGGTTGATTTAATTAGCAACTATATTCGCCACATGACTTTTATTCGTCTACCTACCACTCGACGGAAACAGAATCTGGCTCTTGGTCACCTAATAGGATATATCCTCCACAATAAATATCAATTGTCCTACCCTGGTGAACCCGATATTCTTACTATTTTTTATACGGATGTTTTCTTCTGTATTCTCTTTCATCGGGGACACGAGCCTGAAGAACCAATCTTTGATGAAGAAGAAGGAGAAGATGCCCCTGCCGCAGCTCCAGCTCGACCACGACGCCATGCCGCACCCCGAGCACCTGCACCAGCACCAGCACTCCCTAATGATGATTTAGTCGCACGCTTCGACCAGCTGCAGACTCATCTCGACATGCATATTCAAGAATAACATCAGCAACACGAGACTGATATGCAATAGTTTGGAGAACGTTTTACTGCAATTGATCACCGCTTTGATGCTCTATTTCAATATTTTCAACCAAATCCACCTCCACCACCAACTGATCAGGACCCGTCTGCTTAGATTGTTTGTGTTTGCATTGTAGTTTTTCTTCTTTTGCTTTTTGCTTTTAGTTGCTCCTCTTTTTTGTGCTGTCAAAAGGGGAAGAAGTTTGTTGTACCTATTGTTATGCCTATTATCTAAATGCATTCCTTTTGTTTTGTAATTGCTTTTAGTATCCTTATTTTTTTCCTTGTGTTTAATTAAAAAAAATAAAAAAAATATAAATACAAAAAAAACAAAAGAAATGTTTTTCATTCTTACTTCCAACAAATTATTTGGCATCATCAAAAAGGGGGAGATTGTTGCAACCCATGACCCCGAGTTTGAGATTTTGATGATGCCAAATAATGAGTGTTTTGAAACAACTTTTCATTGAATATTATTTTATTTGCTATTGTCCTTGAGTACTAACATTTTAGGAAGATCACAAGTGACTCAGGACGAAAGGAAGACTCAAGACCGGGTAGATTAGGAGTATGAGTCAGACATTATATTTTTTCTATTTATTTTATTTTTACTTTATTGAGTCTGGTCACAAAATGCATAAGAGTAAGAGCAACCATGCACACACACAGGGGGAGAGTTGGTTTTTAACTGCAAAATGTAATAAAATTTCTTCTCTGGAGATTGTATTATACGATTTTAATTCGTACCGTACGATCCAAGCTATGTAGACGATTCTGTGAATAGAACGTATTGTACGAATATCTTCGTACTGTACGATATGTTCAGATCCAAAACCCTAGCCGTGGTTTAGTTTAAGTAAGTGATTTTGCGCCGTTCGTACTGTACGAACATGTTCGTACTGTACGATCTATTTTAAATACTTACTTAAATTAACCCGTGATTAGTGCATGAAATCCAGGCTTAATTAAATTTTGAACATTGTACTGTACGAAACAAATCATACCATACGATGAACAGAGACGAAGAATGATCATCCTGGATATCGTCCTGGACGATCTCTTGGTTTTTGTCACATCGTACTGTACGATTGTAATCATACCATACGATGAACAGAGATGACATCTGATCGTCCAGACCATCGTCCTGTACAAATAGTAATTTATGGATCGTACCGTACGATATTATATCGTACAGTACGAATTGTTTTTGAACTGTTCGTACATCTTCGTACCAGAACGACGTCTGTTTATAAAGATCGTACTATACGATGTTGAATCGTACTGTATGAACAGTAACGGCTACTTTTGAAATCAGAGGGTTTTTGGAGCCGTTTTTAGATGTCAATCATATCATTTTTCAGTAAGAATTATAGAGGGGGTAACGTGGTTAGAGAGGGATTCCAAGGGAGAGAGCTCTAGAGAAGTTCTTGAGGGTTGAGAGAGGAAGGAGGAGGTGAGCGTTGTGAGGGAGAAGAAGTGTGAGGGAGAACACACGATTGCTCCGAGCTTGCTGCATCTTGCTCCTCCTGTGGCCCTAGAAGGATTTGAGGGAGGATCTCCAAGGGAAAGGCTCGTCTATATCCGTTACCTCGAGGTTCTCTGCCTTCTCCAGGAGGGAGAAAAATGAGAAGGTTCTCTGCCGTCGCCAGGAGGGCGAAAATAGAGTTTGGCACTCCGCCACGCCGGGTTGGTGAAAGGGAGGTTTGTAAAGGCTTCTCCGCCTTGCCGAGGGGGGAAAAAGGAGAACTATTTTGATAGTGAAAATCCCAGAGCGGAGGACTCCGGGGAGTGGACGTAGGTCATATTTTGACCGAACCACTATAAAAATTCTTGGTGTATTTTTTTCTTATCGTCATTTACTCTTTACTTGCATTTAATTTTCATAACTATTGCATGGTGAATTTTGTGGAAGAAAACTTGCTTAAAATTTTGTTATAAAATTTCAAAAATAACCAAAAAAAATAGAACTCTTATTTAAGGTTATTTTTGTTAAGAAAAAGATTTTCACAATTCACCCCCCCCCCCCCCCTCTTGTCATTTAGTAATTTCACTAAGATCCTTATTGGATTTAAAAGAGGACTTCACTTGTTTTCCTAATTGACATGCATCACAAAGGTGATCCTTAGTAAAGTCTAGTTTTGATATACCTCTCACTAAGTTCTTTTGGATAATTCTCCTAAGATTTTTCATACTAGAATGACAAAGTATCATATGCCAAAGCCATGATTCATCAGAAACAATTTTTAAATAAAAAGCAGTAGGAGATTGAATACAATTTAAATCTAGCATATAAACATTGTTTACCCTTTTTCCATTTAAAACATCTTTCCCATTTAGGCTTAATATGCAGCTAGTAGGTAAAAATTTTACACTATAACCCTTATCACATAGCTGACTTATACTTAACAAATTATGTTTTAAGCCTTCAACTAATAACACATTGTCTATAATTTTTTTTTTCAAATTTCCAATCATACCTGATCCAACCACTTTCTTGTGGTATTATCTCCAAGTGTAACCTTGCCTCCACTCCTGGCTTCCAGCGTTATGAATTGAGCAGTATCTCCAGTAATATGCTTTGAACATCCATTGTTCAGGTACCTTATGCTCTCACGAGGTCTTGTGTGAGAGCGACCCTGCAAAAATATCAAATGTTAGACCTGGGAACCCAAACAAGTATGGGTTCCCCTTTTAGCAATTTATAATCATTATGCATGTATGATATGTCTAGGTTTATGCATTTTAGATCTCCACACCAAATTATATTTCATCTTCAAAGTACATGTGTGAGCTATATGTCCAAATAATCCACAATTATTACATTTGACATTAGGAAAAGTATTTCTAAGTTTTCTACCATTTGTTTGTCTTCTAAGGGATTCCATATATTTAGGATAATATTTAGGATTTGTAAAATTTTCAAGTTTGGGGGGTATCCTATTATCCTCAAGAGCTCTTATTTTCAATTTATAAAATGAATTCATATCTTCCAAGATTCAATTTGTATAATTGATTCGATATGTTTTGCTCTCAGATTCATCCTTAAATATTTTAAAATCTTTTTCAAGAACAACATAGGATGATTTTAAATTCTCATAATTTTTATTCAAGTCATCATATTCGTCAAGT